>CM039675.1:236125667-237385667 GCA_022496015.1 Hordeum marinum
GTCGTCGCTACCGCGATGACGTCCGCCTCAACTCGCGTTGCGCTAAGACACGGCGGAAATTGTGTCACGTGCTTGTCTCGGAGCCCGTCCTCACTGCCAGGACGACGTCCGCCTCGGCGCGTTACGCTAAGACAGGTGGGTTGTGGTGTCACGTGCTCGTCTCAGCGTCCATCGTCCCTATCGCGACGATGTCCGCCTAGACTCACGTTACGCTAATACAGGGTCAAAATGGTGTCAAGTGCTCGTCTTGGCGTCCGTCGTTCCTACCGCGACGACGTCCGCCCCGACTCGCGTTACGCTAAGACCGGGGGGAAATGGTGTCACGTGCTCGTCTCGGCGTCCGTCATCGCTACCGTAACGACGTCCGCCTTGGCTCACGTTACGCTAATACAGGGTGGAAATGGTGTCAAGTGCTCGTCTCAGCATCCGTCGTTCCTACCGTGACGACGTCTGCCTCGACTCGCATTATGCTAAGACAGGGGGAAATGGTGTCACGTGCTCGTCTCGGCGTCCATCATCGCTACCACGATGACGTTCGCCTCGACTCGCGTTATGCTAAGACAGGGGGGATATGATGCCACGTGCTCGTCTTGGCATCCGTCGTCGCTAGCGCGACGACATCCGCCATGACTCGTATTACGCTAAGACAGGGGGAAATGGTGTCAGCTGCTCGTCTCGGCGTCCGTCGTCGCTTCCACGGCGACATCTGCGTAGAGTTCCATTACACGAAGACAGGGGGGAAATGGTGTCACGTGCTCGTCTCATCATCCGTCGTTGCTACCGCGACGACATTTGCCTCCACTCGTGTTACGCTAAGATGGTGGGGTTGTGGTGTCACGGGCTCATCTTGGCGTCCGTTGTGGCTACCGCGACGACGTCCACCTCGACTCACTTTGCGCTAAGACATGGGGGAAATGGTGTCACGTGCTCGTCGTGGCATCCGTCATCGCTACCACGAGGACGTTCGCCTTGACTCGCGTTATGCTAACATAGGGGGGAAATGGTGTCACAAGCTCGTCTCCGCGTCCGTCGTCGCTACGGCGACGACGTCCGCCTTTACTCACGTTATGCTAAGACATGGGGAAATTGTGTCATGTGCTCGTCTCGGTGTGTGTCGTCGCTACCACGACAACGTCCGCCTCAACTCACGTTGCGCTAAGACACGGGGAAATGGTGTCACGTGCTCATCTCGGCGCCCGTCGTCACTACCACGACAACGCCTGCCTCGGCTCGCGTTACGCTGAGATAGGTGGGTTGTGGTGTCACGTGGTTGTCTTAGCATCCGTCGTCGCTATCGCGAGGACGTCCGCCTTGACTCACGTTACGCTAGTATAGGGTGGAAATGGTGTCAAGTGCTCGTCTTGACGTCCGTCATCGGTATCGTGATGACGTCCGCCTTGACTCGCGTTACGCTAATACAGGGTCAAAATGGTGTCAAGTGCTCGTCTTGGTGTCCGTCGTCGCTATCGCGACGACGTCCGCCTTGAGTCGCGTTACGCTAATACAGGGTGGAAATGGTGTCAAGTGCTCGTCTTGGCGTCCGTCGTTCCTACCGTGACGACGTCTGCCTCGACTCGCGTTACGCTAAGACCGGGGGGGAAATGGTGTCACATGCTCGTCTCGGCGTCCATCATCGCTACCGTAACGACGTCCGCCTTGGCTCGCGTTATGCTAATACAGGGTGGAAATGGTGTCAAGTGCTCGTCTCAACATCCGTTGTTCCTACCACGACGACGTCTGCCTCGACTCGCATTATGCTAAGACAGGGGGAAATGGTGTCACGTGCTCGTCTCGGCGTCCATCATCGCTACCACGAGGACATTCGCCTCGACTCGCATTATGCTAAGACAGGGGGGATATGGTGCCACGTGCTCGTCCTGGCGTCCGTCGTCGCTACCGCGACGACGTCCGCCTTGACTCGTATTACGTTAAGACAGGGGGGAAATGGTGTCAACTGGTCGTCTCGAAGTCCGTCGTCGCGGTACCGATGACGTCCGCCTCTACTCGCATTGCGCTAAGACAGGGGGGAAACGGTGTCACGTGCTCATCTTGTCATCCGTCGTTTCTACCGCGATGACATTTGCCTCCACTCGCGTTACGCAAAGACAGTGGGGTTGTGGTGTCACGGGCTTGTCTTGGCGTCCTTCGTGGCTACCGCGACGACGTCTGCCTCGACTCGTATTATGCTAAGACAGGGGGGAAATGGTGTCACCTGCTCGTCTCAGCGTCCGTCGTTGCTACCACGACGACGCCTGCCTCGAGTTCTGTTATGCGAAGACAGGGGAAATGGTGTCATGTGCTTGTCTCGGCATCCGTCGTCGCTACCCAGACGACATTTGCCTCCACTCACGTTATGCTAAGATAGTGGTGTTGTGGTGTCACGTGCTCGTCTTAGCGTCCGTTGTAGCTACCGTGACGACGTCCGCCTCGACTCACTTTGCGCTAAGACAGGAGGGAAATGGTGTTACGTGCTCGTCTCGGCATCCGTCGTCGCTACCACGAGGACGTTCGCCTCGACACTTGTTATGCTAAGACAGGGGCGAAATGGTGTCACATGCTCATCTCGGCGTCCGTCGTCACTACCATGACGACGTCTGCCTTGACTCGCGTTACGCAAAGACAGGGGGAAATGGTGTCACGTGCTCGTCTCGGTGTGCGTCGTCGCTACTGCGACGACGTCCGCCTCGACTCGCGTTGCATTAAGACAAGGGGAAATAGTGTCACGTGCTTGTCTCGGCGTCCGTCGTCGCTACCGCGACGACGTCCGCATCGACTCGCGTTGTGCTAAGATAGCGGGAATGATGTCACGTGGTTGCCTCGGTGTCCGTCGTTGCTACCGTGACGATATCCACCTTGACTCGCGTTATGCTTAGACAGGGTGGAAATGGTGTCAAGTTCTCGTCTCGGCATCCGTCGTTCCTACCGCGATGACGTCCGCCTCAACTCGCGTTACGCTAAGACATGGGGAAATGGTGTCACATGATCGTCTCGGCATCCATCATCACTACCGCGATGACGTCCGCCTCGACTCGCGTTATGATAAGACAGGGGGGAAATGGTGCCATGTGCTCGCCTCGGTGTCCTTCGTCGCTACCGCGACGACGTCCGCCTTGACTCGTATTACACTAAGACAGGGGGGAAATGGTGTCAACTGCTCGTCTTGGCGTCCGTCGTCGCTACCACGACGATGTCTGCCTCGGGTTCTGTTATGCGAAGATAGGGGGGAAATGGTGTCATGTGCTCGTCTCGGCATCCGTCATTGCTACCACGACGACATTTGCCTCCACTCGCGTTACGCTAAGGCAGTGGGGTTGTGGTGTCACGTGCTCGTCTCGGCGTCCGTCGTGGCTACCGCGACGACGTCCGCCTCGACTCACTTTGCGCTAAGACAGGTGGGAAATGGTGTCACGTGCTCGTCGTGGCATCCGTCGTCGCTACCATGAGGACGTTCACCTCGACTCGCGTTATGCTAAGACAGGGGGGAAATGGTGTCACAAGCTCATCTCGGCGTCCGTCGTCGCTACGGCGACAATGTCCGCCTCGACTCACGTTATGCTAAGATATGGGGAAATTGTGCACATGCTCATCTCGGTGTGCGTCGTCGCCACCGCGACGACGTCCGCCTCAACTCGCGTTGCGCTAAGACACAGGGGAAATTGTGTCATGTGCTCGTCTCGGCACCCGTCGTCACTGCCACGACGACGTCCGCCTCGGCTCGCATTACACTAAGACAGGTGGGTTGTGGTGTCACGTGCTCGTCTCGGCCTCCGTCATCGCTACCGGAACGACGTCCGCCTTGGCTCGCGTTACGCTAATACAGGGTGGAAATGGTGTCAAGTGCTCGTCTCAGCATCCGTCGTTCCTACCGCGACGACGTCTGCCTCGACTCGCATTATGCTAAGACAGGGGGAAATGGTGTCACGTGCTCGTCTCGGCGTCCATCATTGCTACCACGATGACGTTCGCCTCGACCCGCGTTATGCTAAGACAGGGGGGATATGGTGCCACGTGCTCGTCTCGGCGTCCGTCGTCGCTACCGCGACGACGTCCGCCATGACTCGTATTACGCTAAGACAGGGGGGAAATGGTGTCAACTGCTCGTCTCAGCGTCCGTCGTCGCTACCACGACGACATCTGCCTCGAGTTCCGTTACGCGAAGACAAGGGGGAAATGGTGTCACGTGCTCGTCTCATCATCCGTCGTTGCTACCGCGACGACATTTGCCTCCACTCGTGTTACGCTAAGACGGTGAGGTTGTGGTGTCACGGGCTCGTCTTGGCGTCCATCGTGGCTACTGTGACGACGTCCGCCTCGACTCACTTTGTGCTAAGATATGGGGGAAATGGTGTCACGTGCTCGTCGTGGCATCCGTCATCGCTACCACGAGGACGTTCGCCTCGACTCGCGTTACGCTAATACAGGGTCAAAATGGTGTCAAGTGCTCGTCTTGGTGTCCGTCGTCGCTATCGCGACGACGTCCGCCTTGAGTCGCGTTACGCTAATACAGGGTGGAAATGGTGTCAAGTGCTCGTCTTGGCATACATCGTTCCTACCGTGACGACGTCCGCCTCGACTCGCGTTACGCTAAGACCGGAGGGGAAATGGTGTCACGTGCTCGTCTCGGCGTCCGTCATCGCTACCGTAACGACGTCCGCCTTGGCTCGCGTTATGCTAATACAGGGTGGAAATGGTGTCAAGTGCTCGTCTCAGCATCCGTCGTTCCTACCGCGACAACGTCTGCCTCGACTCGCATTATGCTAAGACAGGGGGAAATGGTGTCACGTGCTCGTCTCGGCGTCCATTATCGCTACCACGATGACGTTCGCCTCGACTCGCGTTATGCTAAGACAGGGGGGATATGGTGCCACGTGCTCGTCTCGGCGTCCGTCGTTGCTACCGCGACGACGTCCGCCTTGACTCGTATTATGTTAAGACAGGGGGGAAATGGTGTCAACTGGTCGTCTCGGCGTCCGTCCTCGCTACCATGACGACGTCTAACTCGAGTTCCGTTACGCGAAGACAGGGGGAAATGGTGTCACGTGCTCATCTCGTCATCCGTCGTTTCTACCGCGACGACATTTGCCTCCACTCGCGTTACGCAAAGACAGTGGGGTTGTGGTGTCACGGGCTCGTCTTGGCGTCCTTCATGGCTACCGCGACGACGTCTGCCTCGACTCGTATTACGCTAAGACAGGGGGGAAATGGTGTCACCTGCTCGTCTCGGCGTCCGTCGTTGCTACCACGACGACGCCTGCCTCGAGTTCTGTTATGCGAAGACAGGGGAAATGGTGTCATGTGCTTGTCTCGTCATCCGTCGTCGCTACCCAGACGACATTTGCCTCCACTCACGTTATGCTAAGACAGTGGGGTTGTGGTGTCACGTGCTCGTCTCAGCGCCCGTTGTAGCTACCGCGACGACGTCCGCCTCGACTCACTTTGCGCTAAGACAGGAGGGAAATGGTGTTACATGCTCGTCTTGGCATCCGTCGTCGCTACCACGAGGACGTTCGCCTCGACACTTGTTATGCTAAGACAGGGGCGAAATGGTGTCACATGCTCATCTCGGCGTCTGTCTGCACTACCGCGACGACATCTGCCTCGACTCGCGTTACGCAAAGATAGGGGGAAATGGTGTCACGTGCTCATCTCGGTGTGCGTCGTCGCTACTGCGGCGACGTCCGCCTCGACTCGCGTTGCATTAAGACAAGGGGAAATAGTGTCACGTGCTTGTCTCGGCGTCCGTCGTCGCTACCGCGACGACGTCCGCATCGACTCGCGTTGTGCTAAGATAGCGGGAATGATGTCACGTGGTTGTCTCGGTGTCCGTCGTTGCTACAGCGACGATATCCACCTTGACTCGCGTTATGCTAATACAGGGTGGAAATGGTGTCAAGTTCTCGTCTCGGCATCCGTCGTTCCTACCGCGATGACGTCCGCCTCAACTCGCGTTATGCTAAGACATGGGGAAATGGTGTCACATGCACGTCTCGGCATCCATCGTCACTACCGCGATGACGTCCGCCTCGACTCGCGTTATGCTAAGACAGGGGGGAAATGGTGCCATGTGCTCGCCTCGGTGTCCTTCGTCGCTACCGCGACGACGTCCGCCTTGACTCGTATTACACTAAGACAGGGGGGAAATGGTGTCAACTGCTCGTCTCGGCATCCGTCGTCGCTACCACGACGACGTCTGCCTCGAGTTCCGTTATGCGAAGATAGGGGGAAATGGTGTCACGTGCTCGTCTCGGCATCCGTCATTGCTACCGCGACGACATTTGCCTCCACTCGCGTTACGCTAAGACGGTGGAGTTGTGGTGTCACGGGCTCGTCTTGGCGTCTGTCGTGGCTACCGCGACGACGTCCGCCTCGATTCACTTTGCGCTAAGACATGGGGGAAATGGTGTCACGTGCTCGTCGTGGAATCCGTCATCGCTACCACGAGGACGTTCGCCTCGACTCGCATTATGCTAAGACAGGGGGGAAATGGTGACACAAGCTCATCTCGGCGTCCGTCGTCGCTACGGCAATGACGTCCGCCTTGACTCACGTTATGCTAAGACATGGGGAAATTGTGTCATGTGCTCGTCTCGGTGTGCGTCCTCGCTACCGCGACAACGTCCGCCTCAACTCGTGTTGCGCTAAGACAGGGGGAAATGTTGTCACGTGCTCATCTCGGTGCCCGTCGTCACTACCACGACAACGTCCGCCTCGGCTCGCGTTACGCTAAGACAGGTGGGTTGTGGTGTCACGTGGTTGTCTCAGCATCCGTCGTCGCTATCGTGATGGCGTCCGCCTTGACTCACGTTACGCCTTGGCCCGTGTTACGCTAATACAGGGTGGAAATGGTGTCAAGTGCTCGTCTCAGCATCCGTCGTTCCTACCGCGACGACGTCTGCCTCGACACGCATTATGCTAAGACATGGGGAAATGGTGTCACGTGCTCGTCTCGGCGTCCATCATCGCTACCACGATGACGTTCGCCTCGACTCGCGTTATGCTAAGACAGGGGGGATATGGTGCCACGTGCTCGTCTCGGCGTCCGTCGTCGCTACCGCGACGACGTCCGCCATGACTCGTATTACGCTAAGACAGGGGGGAAATGGTGTCAACTGCTCGTCTCGGCGTCCGTCGTCGCTACCACGACGACATCTGCCTCGAGTTCCGTTATGCGAAGACAGGGGGGAAATGGTGTCACGTGCTCGTCTCATCATCCGTCGTTGCTACCGCGACGATATTTGCCTCCACTCGCGTTACGCTAAGACGGTGGAGTTGTGGTGTCACGGGCTCGTCTTGGCATCCGTCGTGGCTACCGCGACGACGTCCGCCTCGACTCACTTTGCGCTAAGACATGGGGGAAATGGTGTCACGTGCTCGTCGTGGCATCCGTCATCGCTACCACAAGGACGTTCGCCTCGACTCGCATTATGCTTAGACAGGGGGGAAATGGTGTCACAAGCTCGTCTCGGCGTCCGTCGTCGCTACGGCAATGACGTCCGCCTTGACTCACGTTATTCTAAGACATGGGGAAATTGTGTCATGTGCTCGTCTCGGTGTGCGTCCTCGCTACCGCGACAACGTCCGCCTCAACTCGTGCTGCGCTAAGACAGGGGGAAATGTTGTCACGTGCTCATCTCGGTGCCCGTCGTCACTACCACGACAACGTCCGCCTCGGCTCGCGTTACGCTTTGACAGGTGGGTTGTGGTGTCACGTGGTTGTCTCAGCATCCGTCGTCAATATCGTGATGACGTCCGCCTTGACTCACGTTCGCCTCGACTCGCGTTACGCTAATACAGGGTGGAAATGGTGTCAAGTGCTCGTCTCAGCATCCGTCGTTCCTACCGCGACAACGTCTGCCTCGACTCGCATTATGCTAAGACAGGGGGAAATGGTGTCACGTGCTCGTCTCGGCGTCCATCATCGCTACCACGATGACGTTCCCCTCGACTCGCGTTATGCTAAGAAAGGGGGGATATGGTGCCACGTGCTTGTCTCGGCGTCCATCGTCGCTACCGCGACGACGTCCGCCATGACTCGTATTATGCTAACACAGGGGGGAAATGGTGTCAACTACTCGTCTCGGCGTCCGTCGTCGCTACCACGACGACATCTGCCTCGAGTTCCGTTACGCGAAGACAGAGGGGAAATGGTGTCACGTGCTCGTCTCGGCATCCCTCATTGCTACCGCGATGACATTTGCCTCCACTCGCATTACGCTAATGCGGTGGGGTTCTGGTGTCACGGGCTCGTCTTGGCATCTGTCACGGCTACCGCGACGACGTCCGCCTCGACTCACTTTGCGCTAAGACATGGGGGAAATGGTGTCATGTGCTCGTCGTGGCATTCGTCATCGCTACCATGAGGACGTTCGCCTCGACTCGCGTTATGCTAAGACAGGGGGGTAATGGTGTCACAAGCTCGTCTCGGCGTCCATCGTCGCTACGGCGATGACGTCCGCCTTGACTCACGTTATCCTAAGACATGGGGAAATTGTGTCACGTGCTCGTCTCGGTGTGCGTCGTCGCTACCGCGACGACGTCCGCCTCAACTTGCGTTGCGCTAAGACAGGGTCAAAATGGTGTCAAGTGCTCGTCTTGGTGTCCGTCGTCGCTATCGCGACGACGTCCGCCTTGACTTGCGTTACGCTTATACAGGGTGGAAATGGTGTCAAGTGCTCGTCTTGGCGTCCGTCGTTCCTACCACGACGACGTCCGCCTCGACTCGCGTTACGCTAAGACCGGGGGGGAAATGGTGTCACGTGCTCGTCTCGGCGTCCGTCATCGCTACCGTAACGACGTCCGCCTTGGCTCGCGTTACGCTAATACAGGGTGGAAATGGTGTCAAGTGCTCGTCTCAGCATCCGTCGTTCCTACCGCGACGACGTCTGCCTCGACTCGCATTATGCTAAGACAGGGGGAAATGGTGTCACGTGCTCGTCTCGGCGTCCATCATTGCTACCACGATGACGTTCGCCTCGACCCGCGTTATGCTAAGACAGGGGGGATATGGTGCCACGTGCTCGTCTCGGCGTCCGTCGTCGCTACCGCGACGACGTCCGCCATGACTCGTATTACGCTAAGACAGGGGGGAAATGGTGTCAACTGCTCGTCTCAGCGTCCGTCGTCGCTACCACGACGACATCTGCCTCGAGTTCCGTTACGCGAAGACAAGGGGGAAATGGTGTCACGTGCTCGTCTCATCATCCGTCGTTGCTACCGCGACGACATTTGCCTCCACTCGTGTTACGCTAAGACGGTGGGGTTGTGGTGTCACGGGCTCGTCTTGGCGTCCATCGTGGCTACTGTGACGACGTCCGCCTCGACTCACTTTGCGCTAAGATATGGGGGAAATGGTGTCACGTGCTCGTCGTGGCATCCGTCATCGCTACCACGAGGACGTTCGCCTCGACTCGCGTTACGCTAATACAGGGTCAAAATGGTGTCAAGTGCTCGTCTTGGTGTCCGTCGTCGCTATCGCGACGACGTCCGCCTTGAGTCGCGTTACGCTAATACAGGGTGGAAATGGTGTCAAGTCCTCGTCTTGGCATACATCGTTCCTACCGTGACGACGTCCGCCTCGACTCGCGTTACGCTAAGACCGGAGGGGAAATGGTGTCACGTGCTTGTCTCGGCGTCCGTCATCGCTACCGTAACGACGTCCGCCTTGGCTCGCGTTATGCTAATACAGGGTGGAAATGGTGTCAAGTGCTCGTCTCAGCATCCGTCGTTCCTACCGCGACAACGTCTGCCTCGACTCGCATTATGCTAAGACAGGGGGAAATGGTGTCACGTGCTCGTCTCGGCGTCCATTATCGCTACCACGATGACGTTCGCCTCGACTCGCGTTATGCTAAGACAGGGGGGATATGGTGCCACGTGCTCGTCTCGGCGTCCGTCGTTGCTACCGCGACGACGTCCGCCTTGACTCGTATTATGTTAAGACAGGGGGGAAATGGTGTCAACTGGTCGTCTCGGCGTCCGTCCTCGCTACCATGACGACGTCTAACTCGAGTTCCGTTACGCGAAGACAGGGGGAAATGGTGTCACGTGCTCATCTCGTCATCCGTCGTTTCTACCGCGACGACATTTGCCTCCACTCGCGTTACGCAAAGACAGTGGGGTTGTGGTGTCACGGGCTCGTCTTGGCGTCCTTCATGGCTACCGCGACGACGTCTGCCTCGACTCGTATTACGCTAAGACAGGGGGGAAATGGTGTCACCTGCTCGTCTCGGCGTCCGTCGTTGCTACCACGACGACGCCTGCCTCGAGTTCTGTTATGCGAAGACAGGGGAAATGGTGTCATGTGCTTGTCTCGTCATCCGTCGTCGCTACCCAGACGACATTTGCCTCCACTCACGTTATGCTAAGACAGTGGGGTTGTGGTGTCACGTGCTCGTCTCAGCGCCCGTTGTAGCTACCGCGACGACGTCCGCCTCGACTCACTTTGCGCTAAGACAGGAGGGAAATGGTGTTACATGCTCGTCTTGGCATCCGTCGTCGCTACCACGAGGACGTTCGCCTCGACACTTGTTATGCTAAGACAGGGGCGAAATGGTGTCACATGCTCATCTCGGCGTCTGTCTGCACTACCGCGACGACATCTGCCTCGACTCGCGTTACGCAAAGACAGGGGGAAATGGTGTCACGTGCTCATCTCGGTGTGCGTCGTCGCTACTGCGGCGACGTCCGCCTCGACTCGCGTTGCATTAAGACAAGGGGAAATAGTGTCACGTGCTTGTCTCGGCGTCCGTCGTCGCTACCGCGACGACGTCCGCATCGACTCGCGTTGTGCTAAGATAGCGGGAATGATGTCACGTGGTTGTCTCGGTGTCCGTCGTTGCTACAGCGACGATATCCACCTTGACTCGCGTTATGCTAATACAGGGTGGAAATGGTGTCAAGTTCTCGTCTCGGCATCCGTCGTTCCTACCGCGATGACGTCCGCCTCAACTCGCGTTATGCTAAGACATGGGGAAATGGTGTCACATGCACGTCTCGGCATCCATCGTCACTACCGCGATGACGTCCGCCTCGACTCGCGTTATGCTAAGACAGGGGGGAAATGGTGCCATGTGCTCGCCTCGGTGTCCTTCGTCGCTACCGCGACGACGTCCGCCTTGAGTCGTATTACACTAAGACAGGGGGGAAATGGTGTCAACTGCTCGTCTCGGCATCCGTCGTCGCTACCACGACGACGTCTGCCTCGAGTTCCGTTATGCGAAGATAGGGGGAAATGGTGTCACGTGCTCGTCTCGGCATCCGTCATTGCTACCGCGACGACATTTGCCTCCACTCGCGTTACGCTAAGACGGTGGAGTTGTGGTGTCACGGGCTCGTCTTGGCGTCTGTCGTGGCTACCGCGACGACGTCCGCCTCGATTCACTTTGCGCTAAGACATGGGGGAAATGGTGTCACGTGCTCGTCGTGGAATCCGTCATCGCTACCACGAGGACGTTCGCCTCGACTCGCATTATGCTAAGACAGGGGGGAAATGGTGACACAAGCTCATCTCGGCGTCCGTCGTCGCTACGGCAATGACGTCCGCCTTGACTCACGTTATGCTAAGACATGGGGAAATTGTGTCATGTGCTCGTCTCGGTGTGCGTCCTCGCTACCGCGACAACGTCCGCCTCAACTCGTGTTGCGCTAAGACAGGGGGAAATGTTGTCACGTGCTCATCTCGGTGCCCGTCGTCACTACCACGACAACGTCCGCCTCGGCTCGCGTTACGCTAAGACAGGTGGGTTGTGGTGTCACGTGGTTGTCTCAGCATCCGTCGTCGCTATCGTGATGGCGTCCGCCTTGACTCACGTTACGCCTTGGCCCGTGTTACGCTAATACAGGGTGGAAATGGTGTCAAGTGCTCGTCTCAGCATCCGTCGTTCCTACCGCGACGACGTCTGCCTCGACACGCATTATGCTAAGACATGGGGAAATGGTGTCACGTGCTCGTCTCGGCGTCCATCATCGCTACCACGATGACGTTCGCCTCGACTCGCGTTATGCTAAGACAGGGGGGATATGGTGCCACGTGCTCGTCTCGGCGTCCGTCGTCGCTACCGCGACGACGTCCGCCATGACTCGTATTACGCTAAGACAGGGGGGAAATGGTGTCAACTGCTCGTCTCGGCGTCCGTCGTCGCTACCACGACGACATCTGCCTCGAGTTCCGTTATGCGAAGACAGGGGGGAAATGGTGTCACGTGCTCGTCTCATCATCCGTCGTTGCTACCGCGACGATATTTGCCTCCACTCGCGTTACGCTAAGACGGTGGAGTTGTGGTGTCACGGGCTCGTCTTGGCATCCGTCGTGGCTACCGCGACGACGTCCGCCTCGACTCACTTTGCGCTAAGACATGGGGGAAATGGTGTCACGTGCTCGTCGTGGCATCCGTCATCGCTACCACAAGGACGTTCGCCTCGACTCGCATTATGCTTAGACAGGGGGGAAATGGTGTCACAAGCTCGTCTCGGCGTCCGTCGTCGCTACGGCAATGACGTCCGCCTTGACTCACGTTATTCTAAGACATGGGGAAATTGTGTCATGTGCTCGTCTCGGTGTGCGTCCTCGCTACCGCGACAACGTCCGCCTCAACTCGTGCTGCGCTAAGACAGGGGGAAATGTTGTCACGTGCTCATCTCGGTGCCCGTCGTCACTACCACGACAACGTCCGCCTCGGCTCGCGTTACGCTTTGACAGGTGGGTTATGGTGTCACGTGGTTGTCTCAGCATCCGTCGTCAATATCGTGATGACGTCCGCCTTGACTCACGTTCGCCTCGACTCGCGTTACGCTAATACAGGGTGGAAATGGTGTCAAGTGCTCGTCTCAGCATCCGTCGTTCCTACCGCGACGACGTCTGCCTCGACTCGCATTATGCTAAGACAGGGGGAAATGGTGTCACGTGCTCGTCTCGGCGTCCATCATCGCTACCACGATGACGTTCCCCTCGACTCGCGTTATGCTAAGAAAGGGGGGATATGGTGCCACGTGCTTGTCTCGGCGTCCATCGTCGCTACCGCGACGACGTCCGCCATGACTCGTATTATGCTAACACAGGGGGGAAATGGTGTCAACTACTCGTCTCGGCGTCCGTCGTCGCTACCACGACGACATCTGCCTCGAGTTCCGTTACGCGAAGACAGAGGGGAAATGGTGTCACGTGCTCGTCTCGGCATCCCTCATTGCTACCGCGATGACATTTGCCTCCACTCGCATTACGCTAATGCGGTGGGGTTCTGGTGTCACGGGCTCGTCTTGGCATCTGTCACGGCTACCGCGACGACGTCCGCCTCGACTCACTTTGCGCTAAGACATGGGGGAAATGGTGTCATGTGCTCGTCGTGGCATTCGTCATCGCTACCATGAGGACGTTCGCCTCGACTCGCGTTATGCTAAGACAGGGGGGTAATGGTGTCACAAGCTCGTCTCGGCGTCCATCGTCGCTACGGCGATGACGTCCGCCTTGACTCACGTTATCCTAAGACATGGGGAAATTGTGTCACGTGCTCGTCTCGGTGTGCGTCGTCGCTACCGCGACGACGTCCGCCTCAACTTGCGTTGCGCTAAGACAGGGTCAAAATGGTGTCAAGTGCTCGTCTTGGTGTCCGTCGTCGCTATCGCGACGACGTCCGCCTTGACTTGCGTTACGCTTATACAGGGTGGAAATGGTGTCAAGTGCTCGTCTTGGCGTCCGTCGTTCCTACCACGACGACGTCCGCCTCGACTCGCGTTACGCTAAGACCGGGGGGGAAATGGTGTCACGTGCTCGTCTCGGCGTCCGTCATCGCTACCGTAACGACGTCCGCCTTGGCTCGCCTTACGCTAATACAGGGTGGAAATGGTGTCATGTGCTCGTCTCAGCATCCGTCGTTCCTACCGCGACGACGTCTGCCTCGACTCGCATTATGCTAAGACAGGGGGAAATGGTGTCACGTGCTCGTCTCGGCGTCCATCATCGCTACCACGATGACGTTTGCCTCGACTCGCGTTATGCTAAGACAGGGGGGATATGGTGCCACGTGCTCGTCTCGGCGTCCGTCGTCGCTACCGCGACGACGTCCGCCTTGACTCGTATTACGCTAATACAGGGGGAAATGGTGTCAACTGCTCGTCTCGGCGTCCGTCGTCGCTACCACGACGACATCTGCCTCGAGTTCCATTACGCGAAGACAGGGGGGAAATGGTGTCACGTGCTCATCTCGTCATCCGTCGTTGCTACCGCGACGACATTTGCCTCCACTCGCGTTACGCTAAGAAAGTGGGGCTGTGTTGTCACGGGCTCGTCTTGGCGTCCTTCGTGGCTACCGCGAAGACGTCCGCCTCGACTCACTTTGCGCTAAGACAGGGGGAAATGGTGTCACGTGCTCGTCGTGGCATCCGTCGTCGCTACCACGAGGACGTTCGCCTCGACTCGCGTTATGCTAAGACAGGGGGAAATGGTGTCACAAGCTCGTCTCGGCGTCCGTCGTTGCTACGGCGACGACGTCCGCCTTGACTCACGTTATGCTAAGACATGGGGAAATTGTGTCACGTGCTCGTATCGGTGTGCGTCGTCGCTACCGCGACGACGTACGCCTCAACTTGCGTTGCGCTAAGACAGGGGGAAATGTTGTCACGTGCTCATCTCGGCGCCCGTCGCTACTACCACGACAACGTCCGCCTCGGCTCGCGTTACGCTAAGACAGGTGGGTGGTGGTGTCACGTGGTTGTCTCAGCATCCGTCGTCGCTATCGCGATGACGTCCGCCTTGACTCACGTTACGCTAATACATGGTGGAAATGGTGTCAAGTGCTCGTCTTGAAATCCATCGTCGCTATCACGATGACGTCCGCCTTGACTCGCGTTACGCTAATACAGGGTGGAAATGGTGTGAAGTGCTCGTCTTGGCATCCGTCGTTCCTACCGCGATCACGTCCACCTCGACTAGCGTTAAACTAAGATAGGGGGGAAATGCTGTCACATGCTCATCTCGGTGTGTGTCATCGCTACCGCGATGACGTCCGCCTCGACTCGTGTTGCGCTAAGACAGGGGGGAAATGGTGTCACGTTCTCGTCTCGGCGTCCGTTGTCGCTACCCTGACGATGTCCGCCTCGACTCGCTTTGCGCTAAGACAGGGGGGAAATGATGTCATGTGCCCATCTCGGCGTCCGCCGCCGCTACCATAGTGACGTCCGCCTTGGCTAGCGTTATGCTAATACAGGGTGGAAATGGAGTCAAGTGCTCGTCTCGTTGTCCGTGGTTCCTACCGCGACGACATCTGCCTCGACTCGTGTTATGCTAAGACAGGGGGAAATTTTGTCACGTGCTCGTCTCGGCGTCCATCGTCGCTACTGCGATGATGTCCGCCTCGACTCGCGTTGCGCTAAGACAGGGGGAAATGGTGTCACGTTCTCGTCTCGGCGTCCGTTGTCGCTACCCTGACGATGTACGCCTCGACTTACTTTGCGCTAAGACAGGGTGGAAATGATGTCACGTGCTCGTCTCGGCGTGCGCCGTCGCTACTGCGATGATGTCCGCCTCGACTTGCATTGCGTTAAGATAGGGGGAAATGATATCACGTGCTCGTCTCGGCGTCCATCGTCGCTACCGCGATGACGTCCGCCTCGACTCGCGTTGCGCTAAGACAGGGGGAAATGGTGTCACGTTCTCGTCTCGGCGTCCGTTGTCACTACCCTGACGATGTCCGCCTCGACTCACTTTGCGCTAAGACAGGGTGGAAATGATGTCACGTGCTCGTCTCGGTGACCGCCGTTGCTACTGCGATGATGTCCGCCTCGACTCGCATTGCGTTAAGACAGGGGGAAATAATGTCACGTGCTCGTCTCAGCGTCCATCGTCGCTACTGCGACGACGTCTGCCTCGAACCGTGTAGAGCTAAGACAGGGGGAATGACGTCACGTGCTCATCTCGGCGTCCGTCATTGCTACCGAAACGACGTCTGCCTCGACTCGCATTGCGCTAAGACAGGGGGGAAATGGTGTCACGTTCTTGTCTCGGCGTCCGTAGTCGCTACCCTGGCGATGTCCACCTCGACTCGCTTTGTGCTACGACAGGGGGGAAATGATGTCACGTGCTCATCTCGGCATCCCCCGTCGCTACCGTAACGATGTCCGCCTTGGCTCGCGTTACGCTAATACAGGGTGGAAATGGTGTCAAGTGCTCGTCTCGGCATCCGTCGTTCCTACCGCGACGACGTCTGCCTCGACTCGCGTTATGCTAAGACAAGGGGAAATGGTGTCACGTGCTCGTCTCGGCGTCCATCGTCGCTACCGCGATGACGTCCGCCTCGACTCATGTAACGCTAAGACAGGGGGGAAATGGTGCCATGTGCTCGTCTCGGTGTTCGTCGTTGCTACCGCGACGACGCCCGCCTTGACTCGTATTACGCTAAGACAGGGGGGAAATGGTGTCAACTCCTCATCTCGGCGTCCGTCGTCGCTACCACGACGACGTGTGCCTCGAGTATCGTTATACGAAGAGAGGGGGGAAATGGTGTCATGTGCTCGTCTCGGCATCCATCGTTGCTACCGCGACGACATTTGCCTCCACTCGCGTTACACTAAGACAGTGGGGTTGTGGTGTCACGTGCTTGTCTTGGCCTCCGTCGTGGCTACCGCGACGACGTCCGCCTCGACTCACTTGGCGCTAAGACAGGGGGGAAATGGTGTCACGTGCTCATCTCGGCGTCCGTCTTCGCTACCGCGATGACGTCCGCCTCGACTCTTGTTGCGCTAAGACAGGGGGAAATGGTGTCACGTGCTCGTCTCGGTGTTCGGCGTCGCTACCGCGACGACATTTGCCTTGACTTGCATTACGCTAAGACAGGGGGAAATGGTGCCACGTGCTCGTCTCGGCGTCCGTCGTCACTGCAACGACGACGTCCCCCTCTATTCACGTTACGCTATGACAGGGGGATTGTGGTGTCACGTGCTTGTCTCGGCGTCCGTCGTAGCTACCGCGACGACGTCCACCTTGACTCGTGTTATGCTAAGATAGGGGTGAAATGTTGTCACGTGCTCGTCTCAGCGTCCGTCGTTGTTACCGCGATGTTGTCTGCCTCGACCCGCGTTATGGTAAGACTAGGGTGAAATGGTGTCACATGCTCGTCTCGGCATCTGTCGTTTCTCCCGCAATGACGTCCGCTAGACTCGCCTTATGCTAAGACAGGGATGGAAATGTTGCCACGTGCTCATCTCAGCGTTCGTCGTCCTGGAAGCGAAGATGTCTACCTCGACTCGTGTAGTGCTAAGACAGGGGGGTTGTGGTGTCACGTTCTTGTCTTTGTGTCTGTCATCACTACCGCGACGACGTTCGCCTCGACTCGCGTTACGCTCAGACAGGTGGATTATGGCGTCACGTGCTCGTCTCGGCGTCCGTCGTCGCTACCGCGATGACGTCCACCTCGACTCGTGTAACGCTAAGACATGGGTGAAATGGTGTCACATGCTCGTCTCGGCATCCGTCGTCGCTACCGCGAGGACGTTTGCCTCAACACACGTTACGCTAAGACATGGGGAAATGGTGTCACATGCTCATCACGGTGTCCGTCGTTGCTACCGCCATGACATCCGCCTCGACTCGCGTTACGCTAAGACAGGGGGGAAATGGTGCTACGTGCTCGTCTCGGTGTCCATCGTCGCGGTAGCGACGACGTCTGCCTTGACTCGTGTTGCGCTAAGAAAGAGGGTTTGTGGTGTCACATGTTCATATCGGCATCCGTCCTCGCTGCCGTGATGACGTCCGCCTCGACTCGTGTTGCGCTAAGACATGGTGGAAATGGTGTCACGTGCTCGTCTCAGCGTCCGTCGTCACTATTACGACGATGTCTGCCTTGACTTGCATTACGCTAAGATAGGGGGAAATGGTGTTACGTGCTCGTCTTGGCGTCCATCGTCGCTCCCGCGATGATGTCCACCTCGACTTGCATTACGCTAAGACAGGGGGGAAACGGTGTCACCTGCTCGTCCCGGCGTCCATCGTCGCTACCCCGACGACGTCTGCCTCGAGTTCCGTTATGAGAAGACAGGGGGGAAATGGTGTCATGTGCTCGTGTAGGCATCCATCGTCGCTATCGCGACGACATTTGCCTCCACTCATGGTACGGTAAGACAGTGGGGTTGTGGTGTCACGTGCTCGTCTCGGCGTCCGTCGTAGCTACCGCGACGACGTCCGTCTCGACTCACTTTGCGCTAAGACAGTGGGGAAATGGTGCCACGTGCTCATCTCGGCATCCGTCGTCGCTACCATGAGGACGTTCGCCTCGACTCGCGTTATGCTAAGACAGGGGGGAAATGGTGTCACATGCTCGTCTCGGTGTCCGTCGTCGCTACCGCGATGAAGTCTGCCTCGACTCGCGTTATGGTAAGACAGGGGGAAATGGTGTTACATGCTCGGCTCGGTGTGCGTCCTTGCTACCGCGACCACGTCCGCCTCGACTCGCGTTGTGCTAAGACAGGGGGAAATGGTGTCACATGCTCGTCTCGGCGTCCGTCGTCACTGCCATAACGACGTTCACCTCAGCTTGCGTTACGCTAAGACAGGTGGGCTGTGTTGACACGTGCTCATCTCAGCATCCATCGTCGCTATCGCGACGACGTCCGCCATGACTCACGTTACGCTAATATAGGGTAGAAATGGTGTCAAGTTCTCGTCTCGTCATCCGTCGTTCCTACCGCGATGACGTCCGCCTCGACTCTTGTTATGCTAAGACAGGGGAAAATGGTGTCACGTGCTCGTCTCGGCATCCGTCGTCGCTACCGCGATGACGTCCGCCTCAACTCGCGTTGTGTTAAGATCGGGGGAAATGGTGTCACTTCTCGTATCGGCGTCTGTCATTGGTACCACGACAAAGTCCGCCTCGACTCGCGTTATGCTAAGACAAGGGGGTTGTGGTGTCACGTGTTCGTCTCGGCATCCGTTGTCACTAACGCAACGACGTCCGCGTCGACTCGCATTACGATAATACAAGGGGGAAATGGTGTCACGTTCTCGTCACGGCGTCCGTTGTCGCTACCCTGACGACGTCCGTCTCGACTCGCTTTGTGCTAAGACAGGGGGGAATGATGTCATGTGCTTGTCTCGTCGTCTGCCGTCGCTACTGTGACGACGTCCGCCTCGACTTGCATTGCGCTAAGACAGGGGGAAATGGTGTCACGTGCTCGTCTCCGCGTCCATCATCGCTACTGCGACGACGTCCGCCTCGACTCGCGTAGTGCTAAGATAGGGGGGAAATGACATCACGTGCTCGTCTCGGCGTCCGTCCTTGCTACCCCGACGATGTCCGCCTCAACCCATATTATGCGAAGACAGGGGGAAATGGTGTGGCGTGCTCGTCTCGGCATCCGTCGTTGCTACCGCAATGACTTCCGCCTCGACTCGCGTAGGGCTAAGACAGGGGGAAATGACGTCACGTGCTCGTCTCAGCGTCCGTCGTTGCTTCCGCGACGATGTCCGCCTCGACTCACGTTGTGCTAAGACAGGGGGGAAATGGTGTCATGTGCTCGTCTCGGCGTCCGTCATCGCTACCGAGATGACGTCCACGTCGGCTCGCGTTATGCCCAGATAGGGGGTCATGGTGTCACGTGCTCGTCTCGGCATCCGTTGTCGCTAGCGCGACGATGTCCGCCTCGACTTGTGTTGCGCGAAGACAGGGGGAAATGGTGTCACGTGCTCATCTTGGTGTCCATCGTCGCTACTGTGACGACGTTCGCCTCGACTTGCATTACGCTAAAACAGGGGGAAATGGTACCACGTGCTTGTCTCGGCGTCCATCATCACTACCGAGATGACATCTAGCTCGGCTCGCGTTATGCTAAGACAGGGGGTCATGGTGTCACGTGCTCGTCTCGGCATCCGTTCTTGCTAGCACGGCGACGTCTGCCTCGACTTATGTTGCGCGAAGACAGGGGGAAATGGTGTCACGTGCTCGTCTCGGTGTCCGTCGTCGCTACCGCAACGACGTTCGCCTCGACTTGTATTACGCTAAGACAGGGGGAAAAGGTGTAACGTGCTCATCTCGGCATCCGTCATCATTACCGCAACGACGTCCGCCTCGACACGCGTTACGCTAAGAGAGGTGGGTTGTGGTGTCCCATGCTCATCTCGGCGTCGGCCTTGACTCGCATTACGCTAATATAGGGTGCAAATGGTGTCAAGAGCTTGTCTCGGCGTCCGTCGTTCCTACCACAATGACGTCCGCCTCTACTCGCATTACGCTAAGACAACGGGGAAATGTAATCACATCCTCGTCTCGGCGTCTGTCGTCACTACTGCGACGACGTCCGCCTCATCTCGCGTTGCGCTAAGACAGGGGGAAATGGTGTTACGTGCTCGTCTCGGTCCGTCATCGCTACCGTGACGATGTCCGCCTCGACTTACATTATGCTAAGACAGGGGGAAATGGTGTCACGTGCTCGTCTCGGCGTCCATCGCCGCTACCGCAATGATGTCCGCCTCGACTCGCATTACGCTAAGACAGGGGGGAAATGGTGTCACCTGCTCGTCTTGGCGTCCCTCGTCGCTACCACGATGACGTCTGCCTGGATTTCCGTTATGCGAAGACAGGGGGAAATGGTGTCACGTGCTCGTCTCGGCATCCATCATCGCTACCGCGACGACATTTGCCTCCACTTGCGTTACGCTAAGACAGTGGGGTTGTGGTGTCACGTGCTCGTCTCGGCGTCCGTCGTAGCTACCGCGACGACTTCTGCCTCGACTCACTTTGTGCTAAGATAGGGGGGAAATGGTGCCACGTGCTCGTCTCGACATCTGTCGTCGCTACCACGAGGACGTTTGCCTCGACTCGCGTTATGCTAGGACAGGGGGAAATGGTGTCACATGCTCGTCTCGGCATCCGTCGTCGCTACCGCGATGACGTCCACCTCGACTCGCATTACGCTAAGAGAGGGGGAAATGGTGCCACGTGTTCGTCTCGGCATCCGTCATCGCTACCGCAACGATGTCCGCCTCGACTTGCAGTATGCTAAGACAGGGGGAAATGGTGTCACGTGCTCATCTCGGCGTCCATCGCCGCTACCGCGATGACGTCCGCCTCGACTCGCATTACACTAAGATAGGGGGGAAATGGTGCCACGTTCTCGTCTCGGCATCCATCGTCGCTATCGTGACGGCATTTGCCTCCACTTGCGTTACGCTAAGACAGTGGGGTTGTGGTGTCACGTGCTCATCTCGGCGTCCGTCGTAGCTACCACGACGACGTCCGCCTCAACTCACTTTGCAAAGATAGGGAGGAAATGCTGGCACGTGCTCGTCTCGACATCTGTCGTCGCTACCACGAGGACGTTTGCCTCGACTCGCGTTATGCTAGGACAGGGGGAAATGGTGTCACATGCTCGTCTCGGCGTTCGTCGTCGCTACCGCGATGACGTCCACCTCGACTCGCGTTACGCTAAGAGTGGGGGAAATGGTGTCACGTCCTCGTCTCGGTGTGCGTCATCGCTACCGCGATGACATCCGCCACGACTCGCGTTGTGCAAAGACAGGTGGAAATTGTGTCACGTGCTCGTCTTGGCGTTCGGTATCACTGCCACGGCGACGTCCGCCTTGGCTCGCGTTACGCTAAGACAGGTGGGTTGTGGTGTCATGTGCTTGTCTCAGCGTGTGTCGTAGCTATCATCACGACGTCCGCCTTGACTCACGTTACGCTAATACAGGGTGGAAATGGTGTCAAGTTCACATCTCGGCGTCCGTCGTTCCTACCGGGACGTTGTACGCCTCGACTCGCGTCATGCTAAGACAGGGGGGAAATGGTGGCACGTGCTCGTATCGGTGTCCGTCGTCGCTACCGCGATGACGTCCGCCTCGACTCACGTTGCGCTAAGACAGGGGGGAAATGGTGTCGCGTTCTCGTCTTGACGTCCTTTGTCGCTACCCTGATGACGTCCGCCTCGACTCTCTTTGCGCTAAGACAGGGGGGAAATGATGTCACGTGCTCGTCTCGGCGTCCACCGTCGCTACTGCGACGACGTCCACCTCGACTCGCATTGCGCTAAGACAGGGGGGAAATGACGCCACGTGCTCGTCTCGGCGTCCGTCCTCGCTACCGCGATGACGTCTGCCTCGATTCGCATAACGCTAAGACAGGGGGAAATGGTGTCACCTCCTCGTCTCGGCATCCGTCATCCCTACCATGATGACATATGCCTCGAGTTCCATTATGCGAAGATAGGGGGAAATAGTGACACGTGCTCGTCTCGGCATCTGTCATCGCTACAGCGACGACATTTGCCTCCACTCGCATTACGCTAAGATAGTGGGGTTGTGGTGTCACATGCTCGTCTCGGCATCCTTCGTCGCTACCACGAGGACGTTCGCCTCGACTCGCGTTGTGCTAAGACAGGGAGGATATGGTGTGACATACACGTGTTGGTGTCCGTCGTCGCTACCGCGACGACATCCGCCTCGACTCGCGCTACGCTAAGACAAGGGGAAATGGTGTCAAGTGCTTGTCTCCAATTCCATCGTCGCTGCCGCGATGACGTCCGCTTCGGCTCGTGTTACGCTAAGACAGGTGGGTTGTGGTGTCACGTTCTCGTCTCAGCGTCCGGCATCGCTATCGTGACGACGTCCGCCTTGACTCGCATTACGCTAATATAGGGTGGAAATGGTGTCAAGCGCTTGTCTTGGCGTCCGTTGTTCCTACCACGGTGACGTCCGCCTCTACTCGCGTTACGCTAAGACAATGGGGAAATGGTGTCACATCCTCGTCTCGGCGTCCGTCATCACTACTGCGACGACGTCCGCCGTGACTCGCGTTGCGCTAAGATAGGGGGAAATGGTGCCATGTTCTTGTCTCGGCGTCCATTGTCGCTACCCTAACGACGTCCGCCTCGACTATCTTTCTGCTAAGACAGGGGAGAAATGATGTCACCTGCTTGTCTCAGCATCTGCCGTCCCTACCGCGACGACGTCCGCCTCGACTCGCATTGCACTAACACAGGGGGGAGATGGTGTCACTTGATCGTCTCATCGTCCATCATCGCTACGGCAACGACGTCCGCCTCGACTCACGTAGTGCTAAGACAGGGGGGAAACGATGTCACGTGCTCGTGTCGGCGTCCGTCCTCGCTACCGCGATGATGTCCGCCGCGACTCGCGTTATGCTAAGACATGGGGAAATGGTGTCACGTGGTCATCTCGGCGTCCGTCGTTGCTACCGCGACGACATCCGCCTCGACTCACGTAGTGCTAAGACAGGGGGAAATGATGTCACGTGCTCGTCTCAGCGTCCGTCGTCGCTACCGCGACGATGTCCGCCTCGACTCACATTGCGCTAAGACAGGGGGAAATTGTGTCACATGCTCGTCTCGGTGTCCGTCGATGCTACCACGATGACGTCCGCCTCGGCTCGCGTTATGCTAAGACAGGGGGTCATGGTGTCACATGCTCGTCTCAGCGTCCGTCGTCGCTAACGCGACGACGTCCCCCTCGACTCGTGTTGCACTAAGACAGGGAGAAATGGTGTCATGTCCTCGTCTCGGTGTTCGGCGTCGCTACCGCGACGATGGTCGCCTCAACTTGCACTACGCGAAGACAGGGGGAAATGGTGTCACGTGCTCGTCTCTGCGTCCATCGTCACTACCGCGACAACGTCCGCCTCGACTCGCATTATGCTAAGACAGGGGGATTGTGGTGTCACGTGCTCGTCTCGGCGTCCGTCGTCGCAACTGCGACGATGTCCACCTCGACTCGTGTTACGCTAAGACAGGGGTGAAATGGTGTCACGTGCTCGTCTCGGCATCCGTCGTCGCTACCGTGACGACCTCTGCCTCTACTCGCGTTACGCTAAGACATGGGGAAGTGGTGTCACATTCTTGTCTCGGCGTCTGTCGTTGCTACCGCGAAGACGTCCACCTCGGCTCGCGTTATGCTAAGAAAGGGGGTCATGGTGTCACGTGCTCGTCTCGGCATCCGTTGTCGCTACCGCGACGACGTCCGCCTCTACTTGTGTTGCGCGAAGACAGGGGGAAATGGTGTCACGTGCTCATCTCCGTGTCCGTCGTCGCTACTGCGACGACGTTTGCCTCGACTAGCGTTACACTAAGACAGGGGGAAACGGTGTCACGTGCTCGTCTCGGCGTCCGTCGTCGGTACCGCGATGACGTCCACCTCAACTTGTGTTGCGCAAAGACAGGGGGATATGGTGTCACGTGCTCGTCTTGGTGTCCGTCATCGCTAGCGGGACGACATTCTCCTCGACATGTATTACGCCAGGACAGGAGAAAATGGTGTCATGTGCTCATCTCGGCGTCCGTCATCAGTACCGCAACGACATCCCCCTCGACACGCGTTATGCTAAGAAAGGTGGATTGTGGTGTCATGTGCTCGTCTCGGCGTCCGTCGTCACTACCACGACGACGTCCGCCTTGGCTCGCGTTACGCTAAGACAGGTGGGTTGTGGTGTCATGTGCTTGTCTCAGCGTCTGTCGTCGCTATCATCACGATGTCCGCCTTGACTCACGTTACGCTAATGCAGGGTGGAAATGGTGTCATGTTCTCATCTCGGCGTTCGTCGTTCCTACCGCGACAATGTCCGCCTCGACTCGCGTCATGCTAAGACAGGGGGGAAATGGTGTCACGTGCTCGTATCGGCGTCCATCGTCGCTACCGCATTGACGTCCGCCTCGACTCGCGTTGCGCTAAGGCAGGGGGAAAATGGTGTCATGTTCTTGTCTCGACGTCCATTGTCGCTAGCCTAACAACGTCCGCGTCGACTTGCTTTGCACTAAGACACGGGGGAAATGATGTCACGTGCTCGTCTCGGCGTCCACCTTCGCTACTGCAACGACGTCCGCCTCGACTTGCATTGCGCTAAGACAGGGGGGAAATGGTGTCACGTGCTCATCTCGGGGTCCATCGTCGCTACTACGACGACGTCCGCCTCGACTCGCTTAGTGCTAAGATAGGGGGGAAATGACACCACGTGCTCGTCTCGGCGTTCGTGCTCACTACCGCGATGACGTCTGCCTCGATTCGCATTACGCTAAGACAGGGGGAAATGGTGTCACCTGCTCGTCTCGGCATTCGTCATCCCTACCATGACGATGTATGCCTCGAGTTCCATTATGCGAAGACAGGGGGAAATGGTGTCACGTGCTCGTCTCGGCATCTGTCGTCGCTACAGCGACGACATTTGCCTTCACTCACGTTACGCTAAGACAGTGGGGGTTTTGGTGTCACATGCTCATCTCGGCGTCCGTCGTAGCAACCGTGACGATGTCCGCCTCAACTCACGTTTCGCTAAGATAGGGGGGAAATGGTGCCACGTGCTCGTTTCGGCATCCGTCGTCGCTACCACGAGGACGTTCGCCTCGACTCGTGTTGTGCTAAGACAGGGAGGAAATGGTGTCACATACTCGTGTCGGTGTCCGTCGTCGCTACCGCGACGACGTCCACCTTGACTCGCGTTACGCTAAGACAGGGGGAAATGGTGTCACGTGCCCGTCTCGGTGTCTGTCATCGCTACTGCGACGACGTCCACCTCAACTCGCGTTGCGCTAAGACAGGGGGAAATGGTGTCAAAGGCTCGTCTCCAATTCCGTCATCGCTGCCGTGACGACGTCCGCTTCGGCTCGCGTTATGCTAATATACGGTGGAAATCGTGTTAAGCGCTCGTCTCGACGTCCGTCGTTCCTACCACGATGACGTCCGCCTCTATTCGCGTTACGCTAAGACAACGGGGAAATGGTATCACATCCCCGTCTCGGCATCCGTCGTCACTACTGCGACGACGTCCGCCTCGACTCGCGTTGCGCTAAGACAGGGGGGAAATGGTGTCATGTTCTCCTCTCGGCGTCCGGTGTCGCTACCCTGAGGACGTCTGCCTCGACTATATTTGTGCTAAGACAGGGGGGAAATGATCTCACGTGGTTGTCTTAGCATCTGCTGTCCCTACCGCGATGACGTCCGCCTCGACTCGCATTGCGCTAAGACAGGGGGGAAATGGTGTCACTTGATCGTCTCGTCGTCCATCGTCGCTACGGCGACGACGTCCGCCTCGACTCGCATAGTGCTAAGACAGGGGGAAATGATGTCACGTGCTTGTGTCGGCGTCCGTCCTCGCTACCACGATGACGTACGCCTCGACTCGCGTTACACTATGACATGGGGAAATGGTGTCACGTGGTCATCTCGGCGTCCGTCGTTGCTACCGCGCCGACGTCCGCCTCGACTCTTGTAGTGCGAAGACAGGGGGAAAATGACGTCACGTGCTCCCCTCAGTATCCGTCGTCGCTACCGCGTTACGCTAAGATAGTGGGGTTATGGTGTCACGTGCTCGTCTCGGCTTCCATTGTAGCTACCGCGATGACATCCGCCTCGACTCACATTGCGCTAAGACAGGGGGAAATTGTGTCACGTGCTCGTCTCGGTGTCCATCGTCGCTACCACGATGACGTCCGCCTCGGCCCGCGTTATGCTAAGACAGGGGGTCATGGTGTCACGTGCTCGTCTCAGCGTCCGTCGTCGCTAACGCGACGACGTCCTCCTCGACACGTGTTGCGCTAAGACAGGGGGAAATGGTGTCACGTGCTCGTCTCTGTGTCCGGCGTCGCTACTGCGACGACGGTCGCCTCGACTTGCATTATGCTAAGACAGGGGGAAATGGTGTAACGTGCTCGTCTCGGTGTCCGCCTCGACTCCCATTGCGCTAAGACAAGGGGAAATGGTGTCAAGTGCTCGTCTCCAATTCCATCATCCCTGCCGCGACGACGTCCGCTTCGGCTCGCATTACGCTAAGACAGGTGGGTTGTGGTGTCACGTGCTCGTCTCAGCGTCCGTCATCGCTATTGCGACGACGTCCGCCTGGACTCGCGTTACGCTAATATAGGGTGGAAATGGTGTCAAGCGCACGTCTCGGCGTCCGTCGTTCCTACCATGATGACGTCCGCCTCGACTTGCGTTGCGCTAAGATAGGGGGAAATGGTGTCATGTTCTTGTCTCGGCATCCGTTGTCGCTACCCTGACGACGTCCGCCTCGACTATCTTTGTGCTAAGACAGGGGAGAAATGATGACACGTGCTTGTCTCAGCATCTGCCGTCCCTACCGCGACGACGTCCGCCTCGACTCGCATTGCGCTAAGACAAGGGGGAGATGGTGTCACTTGATCGTCTCGTCGTCCATCATCGCTACGGCGACGACGTCTGCCTCGACTCGCGTAGTGCTAAGACAGGGGGGAAACAATGTCACGTGCTCGTCTCGGCGTCCGTCCTCGCTACCACGATGACGTCCGCCTCGACTCGCGTTACGCTAAGACATGGGGAAATGGTGTCACGTGGTCATCTCGGCGTCCGTTGTTGCT
Organism: Hordeum marinum; assembly: GCA_022496015.1. Taxonomy (NCBI): domain Eukaryota; kingdom Viridiplantae; phylum Streptophyta; class Magnoliopsida; order Poales; family Poaceae; genus Hordeum; species Hordeum marinum. The sequence continues at coordinate 236,152,986 of CM039675.1, forward strand.
ACCGCGACGACGTCCGCCTCGAATCGCGTAGTGCTAAGGCAGGGGGAAATGGCGTCACGTGGTCGTCTCAGCGTCCATCATCGCTACCGCGACGATGTCCGCCTCGACTCTCATTTCGCTAAGACAGGGGAGAAATTGTGTCATGTGGTCGTCTCGGTGTCTGTTGTCGCTACCGCGATGACGTCCGCCTCGCCTCGCGTTATGCTAAGACAGGGGGTCATGGTGTCACGTGCTCATCTCGGCGTCCGTCATCGCTAACGCGACGTCGTCCTCCTCGACTTGTGTTGCGCTAAGATAGGGAGAAATGGTGTCACGTGCTCGTCTCGGTGTCTGGCGTCACTACCGCGACGATGGTCGCCTCGACTTGCATTACGCTAAGATAGGGGGAAATGGTGTCACGTGCTCGTCTCGGCGTCCGTCGTCACCACCGCGACAATGTCCGCCTCGACTCGCATTATGCTAAGACAGGGGGATTGTGGTGTCACGTGCACGTCTCGGCGTCCGTCGTCGCAACTGCGACGATGTCCACCTCGACTCGTGTTACGCTAAGACAAGGGTGAAATGGTGTCACGTGCTCGTCTCAGCATCCGTCGTCGCTACCGCGACGACCTCCACCTCTACTCGCGTTATGCTAAGACATGGGGAAATGGTGTCACATGCTTGTCTCGGCGTCCATCGTCGCTACAACGATGACGTCTGCCTCGGCTCACGTTATGCTAAGACAGGGGGTCATGGTGTCACGTGCTCGTCTCAGCGTCTGTCGTCTCTAACGCGACGACGTCCTCCTCGACACGTGCTGCGCTAAGACAGGGGGAAATGGTGTCACGTGCTCGTCTCGGTGTCCAGCGTCGCTACCGCGACGACGGTCGCCTCGACTTGCATTACGCTAAGACAGGGGGAAATGGTGTAACATGCTCATCTCAGTGTCCGTCATCGCTACTGCGACGACGTCCGCCTCGACTCGCGTTGCGCTAAGACAAGGGGAAATGGTGTCAAGTGCTTGTCTCCAATTCCATCATCGCTGCCACGACGACGTCCGCTTCGGCTCGCGTTACGCTAATATAGGGTGGAAATGGTGTTAAGCGCTCGTCTCAGCGTCCGTCGTTCCTACCAAGATGACGTCTGCCTCTACTCGCGTTACGCTAAGACAACGGGGAAATGGTGTCACATCCTCGTCTCGGCGTCCGTCGTCACTACTGCGGCGATGTCCGCCTCGACTCGCGTTGCGCTAAGACAGGGGGGGAATGGTGTCATGTTCTCGTCTCGGCGTCCATTGTCGCTACCCTGACGACGTCCGCCTCGACTATATTTGTGCTAAGACAGGGGGGAAATGATGTCACGTGCTCGTCTCAGCGTCTGACGTCCCTACCGCGACGACGTCCGCCTCGACTTGCGCTAAGACATGGGGGAAATGGTGTCACTTGATCGTCTCGTCGTCCATCGTCGCTACGGCGACGACGTCCGCCTCGACTCGCATAGTGCTAAGACAGGGGGAAATGATGTCACGTGTTTGTGTCGGCGTCCGTCCTCGCTACCACGATGACGTCCGCCTCGACTCACGTTACACTATGACATGGGGAAATGGTGTCACGTGGTCAGCTCGGCGTCCGTCGTTGCTACCGCGACGACGTCCGGCTCGACTCTCGTAGTGCTAAGACAGGGGGAAAATGACGTCACGTGCTCGCCTCAGCATCCATCGTCGTTACCGCGACGATGTCCGCCTCGACTCACATTGCGCTAAGACAGGGGGGAAATTGTGTCACGTGCTCGTCTCGGTGTCCATCATCGCTACCACGATGACGTCCGCCTCGGCTCGCGTTATGCTAAGACAGGGGGTCATGGTGTCACGTGCTCGTCTCAGCGTCTGCCGTCGCTAACGCGACGACGTCCTCCTCGACACGTGTTGTGCTAAGACAGGGGGAAATGATGTCACGTGCTCGTCTCGGTGTCCGGCGTCGCTACCGCGACGATGGTCGCCTCGACTTGCATTATGCTAAGACAGGGGGAAATGGTGTAACGTGCTCGTCTCGGTGTCCGTCATTGCTACTGCGACGACGTCCGCCTCGACTCACGTTGCGCTAAGACCAGGGGGAATGGTGTCAAGTGCTCGTCTCCAATTCCATCGTCGTTGCCGCGACGACGTCCGCTTCGGCTCGCATTACGCTAAGACAGGTGGGTTGTGGTGTCACGTGCTCGTCTCAGCTTCCGTCATTGCTATCGCGACGACGTCCCCCTTGACTCACGTTATGCTAATATAGGGTGGAAATGGTGTCAAGCGCTCGTCTCAGCGTCCGTCGTTCCTACCACGATGATGTCCGCCTCTACTCGCGTTACGCTAAGACAACGGGGAAATGGTATCACATCCTCGTCTCGGCGTCCGTCGTCACTACTGCGACGACGTCCGCCTCGACTTGCGTTGCGCTAAGATAGGGGGGAAATGGTGCCATGTTCTTGTCTCGGCATCCGTTGTCGCTACCCTGACGACGTCCGCCTCGACTATCTTTGTGCTAAGACAGGGGAGAAATGATGTCACGTGCTTGTCTCAGCGTCTGCGGTCCCTACCGCGACGACGTCCGCCTCGACTCGAATTGCGCTGAGACAGGGGGGAGATGGTGTCACTTGATCGTCTCATCGTCCATCATCGCTACGGCGACGACGTCCGCCTCGACTCGCGTAGTGCTAAGACAGGGGGGAAACGATGTCACCTGCTCGTCTCGGTGTCCGTTGTCGCTACCGCGATGACGTCCGCCTCGGCTCGCGTTATGGTAAGACATGGGGAAATGGTGTCACGTGGTCATCTCGGCGTCCGTCATTGCTACCGCGACGACATCCGCCTCGACTCGCGTAGTGCTAAGACAGGGGGAAATGACGTCACGTGCTCGTCTCAGCGTCCGTCGTCGCTACCGCGACGATGTCCGCCTCGACTCACATTGCGCTAAGACAGGGGGAAATTGTGTCACGTGATCGTCTCGGTGTCCGTCGACGCTACCGCGATGACGTCCGCCTCGGCTCGCGTTACGCTAAGACAGGGGGTCATGGTGTCACATGCTCGTCTCAGCGTCCGTCGTCACTAACGCGACGACGTCCCCCTCGACTCGTGTTGCGCTAAGACAGGGAGAAATGGTGTCACGTCCTCGTCTCGGTGTTCGGCGTCGCTACCGCGACGATGGTCGCCTCAACTTGCATTACACTAAGACAGGGGGAAATGGTGTCACGTGCTCGTCTCGGCGTCCGTCATCACTACCGCGACAACGTCCGCCTCGACTCGCATTATGCTAAGACAGGGGGATTGTGGTGTCACGTGCTCGTCTCGGCGTCCGTCGTCGCAACTGCGACGATGTCCACCTCGACTCGTGTTACGCTAAGACAGGGGTGAAATGGTGTCACGTGCTCGTCTCGGCATCCGTCATCGCTACCGCGACGACCTCTGCCTCTACTCGCGTTATGCTAAGACATGGGGAAATGGTGTCACATGCTTGTCTCGGCGTCCATCGTTGCTACCGCGAAGACGTCCACCTCGGCTCGCGTTATGCTAAGAAAGGGGGGTCATGGTGTCACGTGCTCGTCTCGGCATCCGTTGTCGCTACCGCGACGACATCCGCCTCGACTTGTGTTGCGCGAAGACATGGGGAAATGGTGTCACGTGCTCGTCTCGGTGTCCGTCGTCGCTAATGCATCGACGTTCGCCTCGACTAGCGTTACACTAAGACAGGGGAAACGGTGTCACGTGCTCGTCTCGGCGTCCGTCGTCGCTACCGCGACGACGTCCACCTCAACTTGTGTTGTGCGAAGACAGGGGGAAATGGTGTCACATTCTCGTCTTGGTGTCCATCGTCGCTACCGCGACTACGTTCGGCTGGACTTGTATTACGCCAGGACAGGGGGAAATGGTGTCACGTGCTCATCTCGGCGTCCATCATTAGTACCGCAACAACGTCCGCCTCGAGACGCGTTATGCTAAGAAAGGTGGATTGTGGTGTCATGTGCTCGTCTTGGCGTTCGTCGTCGCTACCGCGATGACGTCCACCTCGACTCGCGTTACGCATAGAAGGGGGAAATTGTGTCACGTGCTCGTCTCAGTGTGCGTCATCGCTACCGCGACGACGTCCACCACGACTCGCGTTGTGCTAAGACAGAGGGAAATGGTGTCACGTGCTCGTCTTGGCGTCCGTCGTCGCTACCGCGACGACGGTCGCCTCGACTTGCATTACGCTAAGACAGGGGGAAATGGTGTAATGTGCTCGTCTCGGTGTCCGTCCTCGCTACTGCGACGACGTCCGCCTCGACTCGCGTTGCGCTAAGACAAGGGGAAATGGTGTCAAGTGCTCGTTTCCAATTCCATCGTCGCTGCCGCGACGACGTCCGCTTCGGCTCGCATTACGCTAAGACAGGTGGGTTGTGGTGTCATGTCCTCGTCTCAGCGTCCGTCATCGCTATCACGACGACGTCCGCCTTGACTCGCGTTATGCTAATATAGGGTGGAAATGGTGTTAAGCGCTCGTCTCGGCGTCCGTCGTTCCTACCACGATGACGTCCGCCTCTACTCGCTTTACGCTAAGACAACGGGGAAATGGTGTCACATCCTCGTCTCGACGTCCGTCGTCACTACTGCGACGACGTCCGCCTCGACTTGCGTTGCGCTAAGATATGGGGGAAATGGTGTCATGTTCTTGTCTCGGCATCCGTTGTCGCTACCCTGATGACGTCCGCCTCGACTATCTTTGTGCTAAGACAGGGGAGAAATGATGTCACGTGCTTGTCTCAGCGTCTGCCGTCCCTACCGCGACGACGTCCGCCTCGACTCGCATTGCGCTAAGACAAGGGGAGATGGTGTCACTTGATCGTCTCGTCGTCCATCATCACTACGGCGACGACATCCGCCTCGACTCGCGTAGTGCTAAGACAGGGGGAAACGATGTCACGTGCTTGTCTCGGCGTCCGTCCTCGCTACCGCGATGACGTCCGCCTCGACTCGCGTTACGCTATGACATGGGGAAATGGTGTCACGTGGTCATCTCGGCGTCCTCGTTGCTACCGCGACGACGTCCGCCTCGACTCTCGTAGTGCTAAGACAGGGGGAAATGACGTCACGTGCTCGTCTCAGCGTCCGTCGTCGCTACCGCGACGATGTCCGCCTCAACTCACATTGCGCTAAGACAGGGCGGAAATTGTGTCACGTGCTTGTCTCGGTGTCTGTTGTCGCTACCGCGATGACGTCCGCCTCGGCTCGCGTTATGGTAAGACAGGGGGTCATGGTGTCACGTGCTCGTCTCGGTGTCCGTCGTCACTACCGCGACAACGTCCGCCTCCACTCGCATTATGCTAAGACAGGGGGATTGTGGTGTCACGTGCTCGTCTCGGCGTCCGTCGTCGCAACTGAGATGATGTCCACCTCGACTCGTGTTATGCTAAGACAGGGGTGAAATGGTGTCACGTGCTCGTCTCGGCATCCGTCATCGCTAGCGCGACGACCTCCGCCTCTACTCGCGTTATGCTAAGACATGGGGAAATGGTGTCACATGCTTGTCTCGGCGTCCATCGTTGCTACCGCGAAGACGTCCACCTTGGCTCGCGTTATTCTAAGAAAGGGGGTCATGGTGTCACGTGCTCGTCTCGGCATCCGTTGTCACTACCGCGACGACGTCCGCCCTGACTTGTGTTGCGCGAAGACAGGGGGAAATGGTGTCACGTGCTCGTCTCGGTGTCCGTCGTCGCCACTGCGTTGACGTTCGCCTCGACTAGCGTTACACTAAGACAGGGGGAAATGGTGTCACGTGCTCGTCTTAGCGTCCGTCGTCGCTACCGCGACGACATCCACCTCAACTTGTGTTGTGCGAAGACAGGGGGAAATGGTGTCACGTTCTCGTCTTGGTGTCCGTCGTCGCTACCGCGACTACGTTCGCCTCGACTTGTATTACGCCAGGACAGGGGGAAATGGTGTCACGTGCTCATCTTGGAGTCCGTCATTAGTACCGCAACGACGTCCGCCTCGACACGCCTTACGCCTAGAAAGGTGGATTGTGGTGACATGTGCTCGTCTCGGCGTTCGTCGTCGCTACCGCGATGATGTCCACCTCGACTCGCGTTACGCTAAGAGGGGGGGAAATGGTGTCACGTGCTCATCTCAGTGTGCGTCATCGCTACCGCGACGACGTCCGCCACGACTCGCGTTGTGCTAAGACAGGGGGAAATGGTGTCACGTGGTCGTCTTGGCGTCCGTCGTCACTGCCACGACAACGTCCGCCTTGGCAAACGTTACGCTAAGACAGGTGGGTTGTGGTGTCATGTGCTTGTCTCAGCGTCTGTAGTCGCTATCATCACGACGTCCGCCTTGACTCACGTTACGCTAATACAGGGTGGAAATGGTGTCAAGTTCTCGTCTCGGCGTCCGTCGTTCCTACCGTGACGATGTCCGCCTCGACTTGCGTCATGCGAAGACAGGCGGGAAATGGTGTCACGTGCTCGTATCAGCATCCATCGTCGCTACAACGATGACGTCCGCCTCGACTCGCGTTGCGCTAAGACAGGGGGAAAATGGTGTCACGTTCTCGTCTCGACGTCCATTGTCGCTAGCTTGACGACGTCCGCCTTGACTTGCTTTGCGCTAAGACAGGGGGGAAATGATGTCATGTGCTCGTCTCTACGTCCACCGTCGCTACTGCAATGACGACCACCTCGGCTCCCATTGCGCTAAGACAGGGGGAAATGGTGTCACGTGCTCGTCTCGGGGTCCATCGTCGCTACTACGATGACGTCCGCCTCTACTCGCTTAGTGCTAAGATAGGGGGAAATGATGCCACGTGCTCGTCTCGGCGTCCGTCCTCGCTACCGCGAGGACGTGTGCCTCGATTCGCATTACGCTAAGACAGGGGGAATGGTGTCACCTGCTTGTCTCGGCATTCGTCATCCCTACCATGACGACGTATGCCTCGAGTTCCATTACGCGAAGACAGGAAGGAAATGGTGTCACGTGCTCGTCTCGGCATCTGTCATCGCTACAGTGACGTCATTTGCCTCCACTCGCGTTACGCTAAGACAGTGGGGTTTTGGTGTCACGTGCTCATCTCGGCGTCCATCGTAGCTACCGTGACAATGTCCGCCTCAACTCACGTTTCGCTAAGATAGGGGGAAATGGTGCCACGTGCTCGTCTCGGCATCCGTCGTCGCTACCACGAGGACGTTCGCCTCGACTCGCGTTGTGCTAAGACAGGGAGGAAATGGTGTCACATACTCGTGTCGGTGTCCGTCGTCGCTACCGCGACGACGTCTGCCTCGACTCGCATTACGCTAAGACAGGGGGAAATGGTGTCACGTTCTCATCTCGGTGTCCGTCGTCGCTACTGCGACGACGTCCGCCTCGACTCGCGTTGCGCTAAGACAGGGGGAAATGGTGTCAAGTGCTCGTCTCCAATTCCATCATCGCTGCCGCGACGACGCCTGCTTCGGCTCGCGTTACACTAATATAGGGTGGAAATGGTGTCAAGCGCTCGTCTTGGCATCCGTCGTTCCTACCACGATGACGTCCGCCTCTACTCGCGTTACGCTAAGACAACAGGGAAATGGTGTCACATCCTCGTCTCGGCGTCCGTCGTCACTACTGTGACGACGTCCGCCTCGACTCGCGTTGTGCTAAGACAGGGGGAAATGGTGTCATGTTCTCCTCTCAGCGTCCGTTGTGGCTACCCTGACGACGTCCGCCTCGACTATCTTTGGGGTCAGATAGGGGGGAAATGATGTCACGTGCTTGTCTCAGCATCTGCCGTCCCTACCACGACGACGTCCGCCTCGACTCGCATTGTGCTAAGAAAGGGGGGAAATGGTTTCACTTGATCGTCTCATCATCCATCGGCGCTACGGCAACGACGTGCGCCTCGACTCGCGTAATGCTAAGACAGGGGGGAAATGATGTCACGTGCTCGTGTCGGCGTCCGTCCTCGCTACCACGATGACATCCGCCTCAACTCGCGTTACACTATGACATGGGGAAATGGTGTCGCGTGGTCATCTCGGCGTCCGTCGTTGCTACCGGGACGACGTCCGCCTCGACTCTCGTAGTGCTAAGACAGGGGGAAAATGACGTCACGTGCTTGCCTCAGCGTCCGTCGTCGCTATCGCAACGATGTCCGCCTCGACTCACATTGCGCTAAGACAGGGGGGAAATTGTGTCACGTGCTCGTCTCGGTGTCCGTCGTTGCTACCGCGATGACGTCCGCCTTGGCTCGCATTATGCTAAGACAGGGGGTCATGGTGTCACGTGCTCGTCTCGGCGTCCGTCGTCGCTAACGCGACGACGTCCTTCTCGACTCGTGTTGCGCTAAGATAGGGGGAAATGGTGTCACGTGCTCGTCTCGGTGTCCGGAGTCGCTACCGCTAGGATGGTTGCCTCGACTTGCATTACGCTAAGATAGGGGGAAATGGTGTCACGTGCTCGTCTCGGCGTCCGTCATCACTACCGCAACAACGTCCTCCTCGACTCGCATTATGCTAGGACAGGGGGATTCTGGTGTCACGTGCTCATGTCGGTGTCCGGCGTCGCTACCGCGACGACGGTCGCCTCGACTTGCATTACGCTAAGACAGGGCGAAATGGTGTCACGTGCTCGTCTCGGTGTCTGTCATCGCTAATGCGACGACGTCCGCCTCGACCCGCATTGCGCTAAGACAAGGGGAAATGGTGTCAAGTGCTCGTCTCCAATTCAATCGTCGCTGCCGCGACGACGTCCGCTTCGGCTCGCGTTACGCTAAGACAGGTGGGTTGTGCTGTCACGTGCTCGTCTCAGCGTCCGTCATCGCTATCGCGATGACGTTCGCCTTGACTCGCGTTACGCTAGTATAGGCTGTAAATGGTGTCAAGCGCTCGTCTCGGCGTCCGTCGTTCCTACCACGATGACGTTCGCCTATACTCGCGTTACGCTAAGACAACGGGGACATGGTGTCACATCCTCATCTCGGCGTCCGTCGTCACTACTGCGGCGACGTCCGCCTTGACTCGCGTTGCGCTAAGATAGGGGGGAAATGGTGTCATGTTCTTGTCTCGGCGTCCGTTGTCGCTACGCTGACGACGTCCGCCTCGACTATCTTTGTGCTAAGATAGGGGAGAAATTATGTCACGTGCTTGTCTCAGCGTCTGCTGTCCCTACCGCGACGACGTCCTCCTCGACTCGCATTGAGCTAAGACAGGGGGAGATGGTGTCAGTTGATTGTCTCGTCATCCATCGTTGTTACGGCGACGACGTCCGCCTCGACTCGCGTAGTGCTAAGACAGGGGGGAAACGATGTCACGTGCTCGTCTAGGCGTCCGTCCTCGCTACCGCGATGACGTCCGCCTCGACTCGCGTTACGCTAAGACATGGGGAAATGGTGTCACGTGATCATCTCGGCGTCCATCGTTGCTACCGCGACGACGTTCGCCTCGACTCGCGTAGTGCTAAGACAGGGGAAAATGACGTCACGTGCTCATCTTAGCGTCCATCGTCGCTACCGCGACGATGTCCGCCTCGACTCACATTGCGCTAAGATAGGGGGCAAATTGTGTCACGTGCTTGTCTCGGTGTCCGTCGTCGCTACCGCGATGACGTCCGCCTCGGCTCGCGTTATGCTAAGATAGGGGTTCATGGTGTCACGTGCTCGTCTCGACGTCCGTCATCGCTAACGCGACGACGTCCTCCTCGACTCGTGTTGCGCTAAGATAGGGGGAAATGGTGTCACGTGCTCGTCTCGGTGTCCGGCTTCGCTACCGCAACGGTGGTCGCCTCGACTTGCATTACGCTAAGACTGGGGGAAATGGTGTCACGTGCTCGTGTCGGCGTCCGTCGTCACTACCGCAACAACGTCCGCCTTGACTCGCATTATGCTAAGACAGGGGCATTATGGTGTCACGTGCTCGTCTCGGCATCCGTCATCGCAACTGCGACGATGTCCACCTCGACTCGTGTTACGCTAAGACAGGGGTGAAATGGTGTCATGTGCTCGTCTCGGCATCCGTCGTCGCTACCGCGACGACCTCCGCCACTACTCGCGTTATGCTGAGACATGGGGAAATGGTGTCACATGCTTGTCTCGGCGTCCATCGTTGCTACCGCGAAGACGTCCACCTTGGCTCGCGTTGTGCTAAGAAAGGGGGTCATGGTGTCACGTGCTCGTCTCGGCATCCGTTGTCGCTACCGCGACGACGTTCGCCTCGACTTGTGTTGCGCGAAGACAGGGGGAAATGGTGTCACGTGCTCGTCTCGGTGTCCGTCGTCGCTACTGCGACGACGTTCGCCTCGACTAGCATTACGCTAAGACAGGGGGAATCGGTGTCACGTGCTCCTCTCGGCGTCCGTCGTCGCTACCGTGACGACGTCCACCACAACTTGCGTTGCGCGAAGACAGGGGGAAATGGTGTCACGTGCTCGTCTCGGTGTCCGTCGTCGCTACCGTTACGACGTTCGCCTCGAATCGTGTTACGCTAAGACAGGGGGGAATGGTGTCACGTGCTCATCTCGGCGTCCGTCATCAGTACCGCAACGACGTCCGCCTCGACACGCGTTACGCTAAGAAAGGTGGATTGTGGTATCATGTGCCCGTCTCGGCGTCCGTCGTCGCTACCGCGATGACGTCCACCTCGACTCGCGTTACGCTAAGAGGGGGGGAAATGGTGACACGTGCTCATCTCGGTGTGCATCATCGCTACCGCAACGACGTCCGCCACGACTCGCGTCACGCTAAGACAGGGGGAAATGGTGTCACGTGGTCGTCTTGGCGTCCGTCGTCACTGCCACGACGACGTTCGCCTTGGCTCGCATTACGCTAAGACAGGTGGGTTGTGGTGTCATGTGCTTGTCTCAGCGTCTGTCGTCGCTATCATCACGACGTCCGCCTTGACTCACGTTACGCTAATACAGGGTGGAAATGGTGTCAAGTTCTCGTCTCGGCGTCCGTCGTTCCTACCGCGACGATGTCCGCCTCGACTCGCGTCATGCTAAGACAGGGGGGAAATGGTGTCACGTTCTCGTATCGGCGTCCGTCGTCGCTATCGCGATGACGTCCACCTCGACTCGCGTTGCGCTAACACAAGGGGGAAATGGTGTCACGTTCTCGTCTCGACGTCCATTGTCGCTAGCCTGACGACGTCCGCCTCGACTTGCTTTGTGCTAAGACAGGGGGGAAATGATGTCACGTGCTCGTCTCGGCGTCCACCGTCGCTACTGCATCGACGTCCACCTAGACTTGCATTGCGCTAAGACAGGGGGGAAATGGTGTCACGTGCTCGTCTCGGGGTCCATCGTCGCTACTACAACGACGTCCGCCTCGACTCGCTTAGTGCTAAGATAGGGGGGAAATGACGCCACGTGCTCGTCTCGGCGTCCGTCCTGGCTACCGCGACGACGTCTTCCTCGATTCGCATTACGCTAAGACAGGGGGAAATGGTGTCACCTGCTCGTCTCGGCATTCGTCATCCCTACCGTGACGACGTATGCCTCGAGTTCCATTATGCGAAGACAGGGGGGAAATGGTGTCACGTGCTCGTCTCGGCATCAGTCGTCGCTCCAGCGACGACATTTGCCTCCACTCGCGTTACGTTAAGACATTGGTGTTTTGGTGTCACATGCTCATCTCGGCGTCCGTCATAGCTACCGTGACGATGTCCGCCTCAACTGACGTTTCGCTAAGATAGGGGGAAATGGTGCCACGTGCTCGTCTCGGCATCCGTCATCGCTACCACGAGGATGTTCGCCTCGACTCACGTTGTGCTAAGACAGGGAGGAAATGGTGTCACATACTCGTGTCGGTGTTCGTCGTCGCTACCGCGACGACGTCCGCCTCGACTCGCGTTACACTAAGACAGGGGGAAATGGTTTCAAGTGCTCGTCTCCAATTCCATCATCGCTGCCGCGACGACGTCCGCTTCGGCTCGCGTTATGCTAATATAGGGTGGAAATGGTGTCTAGCGCTCGTCTCGGCGTCCGTCGTTCCTACCACGATGACGTTCGCCTCTACTCGCGTTACGCTAAGACAACAGGGAAATGGTGTCACATCCTCGTCTCGGCGTCCGTCGTCACTACTGCGACGACGTCCGCCTCGACTATCTTTGTGCTAAGACAGGGGGGAAATGGTGTCATGTTCTTCTCTCGTCGTCCGTTGAAGCTACCTTGACGACGTCCACCTCGACTATCTTTGTGCTAAGACAGGGGGGAAATGATGTCACGTGCTTGTCTCAGCGTCTGTCGTCCCTACCGCGACGACGTCCGCCTCGACTCGCATTGCACTAAGACAGGGGGGAAATGGTGTGACTTGGTTGTCTCGTCGTCCATCGTCGCTACGGCGACGACATCCGCCTCGACTCGTGTAGTGCTAAGACAGGGGGAAATGATGTCACGTGCTCGTCTCGGCGTCCATCCTCGCTACCACGATGACGTCTGCCTCGACTAGCGTTACGCTAAGACATGGGGAAATGGTGTCACGTGGTCATCTCGGCGTCCGTCGTTGCTACCGCGACAACGTCCGCCTCGACTCTCTTAGTGCTAAGACAGGGGGAAAATGACGTCACGTGCTCGCCTCAGCGTCCATCGTCGCTACCGCGACGATGTCCTCCTCGACGCACATTGCGCTAAGACAGGGGGGAAATTGTGTCACGTGCTCGTCTCAGTGTCCGTCGTCGCTACCATGATGACGTCCGCCTCGGCTCGCGTTATGCTAAGACAGGGGGTCATGGTGTCACGTGCTCGTCTCGGCGTCCGTCGTCGCTAACACAACAACGTCCTCCTCGACTCGTGTTGCGCTAAGACAGGGGGAAATGGTGTCACATGCTCTTCTCGGTGTCCGGCGTCGCTACCGCGATGACGGTCGCCTCGACTTGCATTTAGCTAAGATAGGGGGAAATGGTGTCACGTGCTCGTCTCGGCGTCCGTCGTCACTACCGCGACAACGTCCGCCTCGACTCGCATTATGCTAAGACAGGCGGATTGTGGTGTCACGTGCTCGCCTCGGTGTCTGTCGTCGCAACTGCGACGAGGTCTACCTCGACTCGTGGTATGCTAAGACAGGGGTGAAATGGTGTCACGTGCCCGTCTCGGCATCTGTCGTCGCTACCGCGACGACCTCCGCCTCGACTCTCGTTATGCTAAGACATGGGGAAATTGTGTCACATGCTTGTCTCGACGTCCGTCGTTGCTACTGCGAAGACATCGACCTTGACTCGCGTGACGCCAAGACAACGGGGAAATGGTGTCACGTGCTCATCTAGGCGTCCATCGTCACGATTGCGACGATGTCTGGCTCGACTCGTGTTGCGCTAAGACAGGGGGGTTGTGGTGTCACGTGCTCGTCTCAGCGTCCATCGTCGCTACCGCAACGACGTCCGCCTTGACTCGCATTATGCTAAGACAGGCGGAAAATGGTGTCACCTGCTCGTCTCCGCATCCGTCGTTGGTACCGCGACGACATTTGCCTCCACTCGCGTTACGCGAAGACAGTGGGGTTGTGGTGTCACGTGCACGTCTCGGCGTCGGTCGTAGCTACCGCGACGACGTCCCCCTCGACTCACTTTGCGCTAAGACAGGGGGAAATGGTGCCACGTGCTCGTCTTGGCATCCGTCGTCGCTACCACGACGTCATTCGCCTCGAATCGCATTATGCTAAGACAGGGGGGAAATGGTGTCACATGCTTGTCTCGGTGTCCGTCGTTGCTACTGCAACAACGTCTGCCTCGACTCGCGTTATGCTAAGACAGGGGGAAATGTCACGTGCTCGTCTTGGTGTGCATCATCGCTACCACGACGATGTCCCCCTCGACTTGCGTCGCACTAAGACATGGGGAAATGGTGTCACGTGCTCGTTTCGCTGTCCGTCTTCCCTGCCACAATGATGTCCGCCTCGTTGGTTGTGGTGTCACATGCTTGTCCCAGCGCCCATCGTCGCTATCGCGACGACATCCGCCTTGACTCGCATTACGCTAATATAGGGTGCAAATGGTCTCAAGTTCTCGTCTCGTCATCCGTCGTTCCTACCGCGACGACGTCCGCCTCGACTCGCGTTACGCTAAGACAGGGGGAAATGATGTCACGTGCTCGTCTCGCCGTCCATCCTCGCTACCACGATGACGTCTGCCTCGACTCGTGTTACGCTAAGACATGGGGAAATGGTGTCACGTGGTCATCTTGGCGTCCGTCGTTGCTACCGCGACGACGTCCGCCTCGACTCTCGTAGTGCTAAGACAGGGGGAAAATGACGTCACGGGCTCGCCTCAGCATCCGTCGTCGCTACCGCGACGATGTCCTCCTCGACTCACATTGCGCTAAGACAGGGGAGAAATTGTGTCACGTGCTCGTCTCGGTGTCCATCGTCGCTACCATGATGACATCCGCCTCGGCTCGCGTTATGCTAAGACAGGGGGTCATGGTGTCATGTGCTCGTCTCGGCATCCGTCGTCGCTAACGCAACAACGTCCTCCTCGACTCGTGTTGCGCTAAGACAGGGGGAAATGGTGTCACATGCTCTTCTCGGTGTCCGGCGTCGCTACCGCGATGACGGTCGCCTCGACTTGCATTTAGCTAAGATAGGGGGAAATGGTGTCACGTGCTCGTCTCGGCGTCCGTCGTCACTACCGCGACAACGTCCGCCTCGACTCGCATTATGCTAAGACAGGCGGATTGTGGTGTCACGTGCTCGCCTCGGCGTCTGTCGTCGCAACTGCGACGATGTCTACCTCGACTCGTGGTATGCTAAGACAGGGGTGAAATGGTGTCACGTGCCCGTCTCGGCATCTGTCGTCGCTACCGCGACGACCTCCGCCTCGACTCTCGTTATGCTAAGACATGGGGGAAATTGTGTCACATGCTTGTCTCGACGTCCGTCGTTGCTACTGTGAAGACATCGACCTTGACTCGCGTGACGCCAAGACAACGGGGAAATGGTGTCACGTGCTCATCTAGGCGTCCATCGTCACGATTGCGACGATGTTTGTCTCGACTCGTGTTGCGCTAAGACAAGGAGGTTGTGGTGTCACGTGCTCGTTTCAGCGTCCATCGTCACTACCGCAACGACGTCCGCCTTGACTCGCATTACGCTAAGACAGGCGGAAAATGGTGTCACCTGCTCGTCTCCGCATCCGTCGTTGGTACCGCGACGACATTTGCCTCCACTCGCGTTACGCGAAGACAGTGGGGTTGTGGTGTCACGTGCACGTCTCGGCGTCGGTCGTAGCTACCGCGACGACGTCCCCCTCGACTCACTTTGCGCTAAGACAGGGGGAAATGGTGCCACGTGCTCGTCTTGGCATCCGTCGTCGCTACCACGACGTCATTCGCCTCGAATCGCGTTATGCTAAGACAGGGGGGAAATGGTGTCACATGCTTGTCTCGGTGTCCGTCGTTGCTACTGCGACAACGTCTGCCTCGACTCGCGTTATGCTAAGACAGGGGGAAATGTCACGTGCTCGTCTTGGTGTGCATCATCGCTACCACGACGATGTCCCCCTCGACTTGCGTCGCACTAAGACAGGGGGAAATGGTGTCACGTGCTCGTTTCGCTGTCCGTCTTCCCTGCCACAATGATGTCCGCCTCGTTGGTTGTGGTGTCACATGCTTGTCTCAGCGCCCATCGTCGCTATCGCGACGACATCCGCCTTGACTCGCATTACGCTAATATAGGGTGCAAATAGTCTCAAGTTCTCGTCTCGTCATCCGTCGTTCCTACCGCGACGACGTCCGCCTCGACTCGCGTTACGCTAAGACAGGGAGGAAATAGTGTCACGTTCTTGTCTCGGCGTCCATCGTCGCTACCGCAATGACGTCCGCCTCGTCTCGCGTTGCGCTAAGACAGGGGGGAAATGGTGTCACATTCTCGTCTCGGCGTCCGTTGTCGCTACCCTGACGACGTCCGCCTCGACTCGCTTTGCGCTAGAAAGGGGGAAATCATGTCACGTGCTCGTCTCGGCCTCCGCTGTCGGTACTGCGACGACGTCCGCCTCGACTCGCATTGCGCTAAGACAGGGGGAAAGGTGTCACGTGCTTGTCTCGGCGTCCATCCTCGCTACTGCGACGATGTCCGCCTCGACTCGCGTAGTGCTAAGACAGGGGGGAAATGACGTCACGTGCTCGTCTCGGCGTCTGTCGTCGGTACTACGACGACGTCTGCCTCGACTCGCATTGCGCTAAGACCGGGGGGAAGTGGTGTCACGTTCTCGTCTCGACGTCTATCATTGCTACCGCGACGACGTCTCCCTCGACTCGCGTTACGCAAAGACAGGGGGTTGTGGTGTCACGTGCTCGTCTCGGCGTCCGTCGTCGCTACCGCGACAACGTCCGCCACGACTGGTATTACGCGAAGACAGGGGGAAATGGTGTCACCTGCTCGTCTCGGCGTCCGTCATCGCTACCACGACGACGTCTGCCTCGAGTTACATTATGCGAAGACAGGAGGGAAATGGTGCCACATGCTTGTCTCGGCATCCGTCATCGCTACTGCGACGACATTTACCTCCACTCGCGTTACGTTAAGATAGTGGGGTTATGGTGTCACGTGCTCGTCTCGGCTTCCATTGTAGCTACCGCAATGACGTCCGCCTCGACTCACAATGCGCTAAGACAGGGGGGAAATGGTGGCACGTGCTCGTCTCGGCGTCCGTCGTCGCTACCAAGAGGATGTTCGCCTTGACTCGCGTTATGCTAACAAAGGGGAAATGGTGTCACATGCTCGTCTCGGCGTCCGTCGTCGCTACCGTGACGACGTCCGCCTCGACTCGCGTTACGCTAAGACAGTGGGAAATCATGCCACGTGCTCGTCTCGGTGTCCGTTGTCGCTCCCGCGATGACGTCCGCCTCGACTCGTGTTGCGCTAAAACAGGGGGAAATGGTGTCACGTGCTCGTCTCTGCGTCCATCGTCGCTGCCGCAATGACGTCCGCCTCGACTTGTATTATGGTAAGATAGGTGGGTTGTGGTTTCACGTGCTCGTCTCAACGTCCGGCATCGCTCCCGCGACGATGTCCGCCTCGACTTCCGTGATGCTAAGATAGGGGGGAAATGGTGTCATGTGCTCGTCTCTGCATCCATCGTCGCTACCATGACGACGTTCGCCTCGTCTCGCGTTACGCTAAGACAGGGGGGTTTTGGTGTTACGTGCTCGTCTCGGCGTCCGTCATCGCTGCCGCCACGATGTCCGCCTCGACTCGAGTTGCGCTAAGACAGGGGGAAATCGTGCCACGTGCTCGTGTTGGCATCAGTCCTCGCTACCACGAGGTCATTCGCCTCGACTCACGTTACGCTAAGACAGGGGGGTTGTGGTGTCACGTGCTCGTCTCGGCGTCCGTCGTTGCTACCGCGACAACGTCTGCCTCGACTCGCCTTATGCTATGACAGGGGGAAATGTCACGTGCTCGTCTTGGTGTGCATCGTCGCTACCACGACGATGTCCGCCTCGACTCGCGTTGCGCTAAGACAGGGGGAAATGGTGTCACGTGCTCGTTTCGCTGTCCGCCTTCCCTGCCACAATGATGTCCGCCTCGGTTCGTGTTACACTAAGAGAGGTTGGTTGTGGTGTCACATGCTTGTCTCAGCGTCCGTCGTCGCTATCGCGACGACATCCTCCTTGACTCGCGTTACGCTAATATAGGGTGCAAATGGTGTCAAGTTCTCGTCTCGTCATTCGTCGTTCCTACCGTGACGACGTCCGCCTCGACTCGCATTACGCTAAGACAGGGGGGAAATAGTGTCACGTTGTCGTCTCTGCGTCCATCGTCGCTACCGCGATGACGTCCGCCTCGTCTCGCGTTGTGCTAAGACAGGGGGAAATGGTGTCACGTTCTTGTCTCGGCGTCCGTTGTTGCTACCCTGACGACGTCCGCCTCGACTCGCTTTGCGCTAAGAAAGGGGGAATTGATGTCACGTGCTCGTCTCGGCGTCCGCCGTCGCTACTGCGACGACGTCCGCCTCGACTCGCATTGCGCTAAGACAGGGGGGAAATGGTGTCACGTGCTCGTCTGAGCGTCCATCGTCGCTACTGTGACGACGTCCGCCTCGACTCGCGTAGTGCTAAGACAGGGGGGAAATGACGTCATGTGCTCGTCTGGGTGTCTGTCGTCGCTACTACGATGACGTTCGCCTCGACTCGCATTGCGCTAAGACAGGGGGGAAGTGGTGTCACGTGCTCGTCTCGGCATCTGTCGTTGCTACCGCGACGACGTCCGCATCGACTCGCGTTACGCTAAGACAGTGGGAAATCATGCCACGTGCTCGTCTCGGCGTCCGTCATCGCTACCACGACAGCGTCTGCCTCGAGTTACGTTATGCGAAGACAGGGGGGAAATGGTGCCACGTGCTCGTCTCGGCGTCCGTCATCGCTACCACGACAGCGTCTGCCTCGAGTTACGTTATGCGAAGACAGGGGGAAATGGTGCCACGTGCTCGTCTCGGCATCCGTCGTCGCTACCGCGACGACATTTGCCTCCACTCGTGTTACGCTAATATAGTGGGGTTATGTTGTCACGTGCTCGTCTCGGCGTCCGTTGTAGCTACCGCGACGACGTCAGATTCGACTCACATTGCGCTAAGACAGGGGGAAAATGGTGGCACGTGCTCGTCTCGGCGTCCGTCGTCGCTACCACGAGGACGTTCGCCTTCACTCGCGCTATGCTAAGACAGGGGAAATGGTGTCACATGCTCGTCTCGACATCCGTCGTCGCTACCGCGATGATGTCTGCCTCGACTCGCGTTACGCTAAGACAGGGAGAAATCATGCCACGTGCTCGTCTTGGCATCCGTCGTCGCTGCCGCGATGACGTCCCCCTTAACTCGTGTTGCGCTAAAACAGGGGGAAATGGTGTCACGTGCTCATCTCCGCGTCCGTCGTTGTTGCTGCAATCACGTCTGCCTCTGCTCGCGTTACGCTACGACAGGTGGGTTGTGGTTTCACGTGCTCGTCTCAGCGTCGGGCATCGCTCCCGCGATGACGTCCGCCTCGACTCGCGTTATGCTAAGACATGGGGGGAAATGGTGTCACGTGCTCGTCTCGGCATCCATCGTCGCTACCGTGACGATGTACGCCTCGTCTCGCGTTACGCTAAGACAGGGGGGTTGTGGTGTCATGTGCTCGTCTCGGCGTCCGTCATCGCTGCCGCCACGACGTCCGCCTCGTCTCGCGTTGCGCTAAGACAGGGGGAAATGGTGCCACGTGCTCGTCTTGGCATCCGTCGTCGCCACCACGAGGTCGTTTGCCTCGACTTGCGTTATCCTAAGACAGGGGGGAAATGGTGTCACATGCTCGTCTCGTTGTCCGTTGTCGCTACAGCGACGACGTCCACCTCGACTCGCGTTACGCTAAGACAGGGGGAAATGGTGTCACGTGCTCATCTCGGTGTGCATTGTCGCTTCCGCGATGACATCTGCCTCGACTCACGTTGCGCTAAGATAAGGGGAAATGGTGTCACGTGGTCGTCTCGGCGTCCGTCGTCACTGCCATGAGGATGTCCGCCTCGGCTCGCGTTACACTAAGACAGGTGGGTTGTGGTATCACGTGCTCATCTCAGCATCCGTCGTCGCTATCGAGATGACGTCCGCCTTGACTCGCCTTACGCTAATACAGGGTGGAAATGGTGTCAAGTGGTCGTCTCCACGTCTGTCATTCCTACCGCGACGACGTCCGCCTCAACTCGCGTTACGCTAAGACAGGGGGGAAATGGTGTCATGTGCTCATCTCGGCGTCCATCGTCGCTACTGCTGTCCGCCTCGACTTGCGTAGTGCTAAGACAAGGGGGAAATGACGTCACGTGCTCGTCTTGGTGTCCATCCTCTCTATCGCGATCTCGTCTGACTCGACTTGTATTACACTAAGACAGGGGGAAATTGTGTCACCTGCTCGTCTCGGCGTCCATAATTGCTACCAGGACGACGTCTGCCTCGAGTTTCGTTATGCGAAGACAGGGGGAAATGGTGCCACGTGCTCGTCTCGGCATCTGTCATCGCTACCGCGATGACATTTGCCTCCACTCGCGTTACGCTAAGATAGTGGGGTTGTGGTGTCACGTGTTCGTCTCGACGTCCGTCGTAGCTACCGCGACGACGTCCACCTCGACTCACATTGCGCTAAGACAGGGGGGAAACGGCGGCACGTGCTCGTCTCATCATCCGTCGTCGCTACCACGAGGACGTTCGCCTTGACTCGCGTTATGCTAAGATAGGGGGAAATGGTGTCACATGCTCGTCTCGGCATCCGTCATCGCTACCGCGACGACATCCGCCTCGACTCGTATTACGCTAAGACAGGGGGAAATCGTGTCACGTGCTCGTCTCGGCGTCCGTTGTCGCTACCCTGACGATGTCCGCCTCTACTAGCTTTGCGCTAAGACAGGGGGGAAATGATGTCACGTGCTCATCTTGGCGTCCTTCGTTGCTACCGCGATGACATTTGACTCCACTCGCGTTACGCTAAGACAGTGGGGTTGTGGTGTCACGTGCTCGTCTCGGCATCCATCGTAGCTACCACGACGACGTCCGCCTCGACTCGCATTGCGATAAGACAGGGGGGAAATGTTGTCACGTGCTTGTCTCGGCGTCCGTCGTCGTTACCGCGATGACGTCCGCCTCGACTTGCATTACGCAAAGAAAGGGGGGAAATGGTGGCACGTGCTCGTCTCGGCGTCTGTCGTCGCTACCACGAGGACGTTCGCCTTGACTCGCGTTATCCTAAGACAGGGGGAAATGGTATCACATGCTCGTCTCGGCATCCGTCATCGCTACCGCGACGACATCCGCCTCGACTCGCATTACGCTAAGACAGGGGGGAATCGTGTCACGTGCTCGTCTCGGTGTCCATCGTCGTTGTCCCGACGACATCTGCCTGGACTTGCGTTGCGCTAAGACAGGGGAAAATGGTGTCACGTGCTCGGCTCCGCGTCCATCGTCGCTGCCGCGATGACGTCCGCCTCGGCTCGCATTACGCTAAGAGAGGTGGGTTGTGGTTTCACGTGCTCGTCTCAGTGTCCGTCGTTCCTACTGCGATGACGTCCACATCGACTCGCGTTACGCTAAGACAGGGGGGAAATGGTGTCACATGCTCATCTCGGCGTCCGTCATCGCTACTGC
The DNA here is from genome assembly GCA_022496015.1 of Hordeum marinum. NCBI lineage: Eukaryota > Viridiplantae > Streptophyta > Magnoliopsida > Poales > Poaceae > Hordeum > Hordeum marinum. Next base: position 236,174,046 of record CM039675.1, read on the forward strand.
GATGACGTCCGCCTCGACTCGCGTTGCGTTAAGAGAGGGGGAAATGGTGTCACGTTCTCGTCTCGGCGTCCTTCGTCGCTACCGTGACGACATTTGCCTCCACTCGCGTTATGCTAAGACAGTGGGGTTGTGGTGTCACGTTCTCGTCTCGGCGTCCATCGTCGCTACCGCAATGACGTCCGCCTCATCTCGCGTTGCGCTAAGACAGGGGGGAAATGGTGTCACGTTCTTGTCTCGGCATCCGTTGTCGCTACCCTGACGATGTCCGCCTCGACTCGCTTTGCGCTAGAAAGGGGGAAATCATGTCACGTGCTCGTCTCGGCCTCCGCTGTCGGTACTGCGACGACGTCCGCCTCGACTCGCATTGCGCTAAGACAGGGGGGAAAGGTGTCACGTGCTTGTCTCGGCGTCCATCCTCGCTACTGCGACGATGTCCGCCTCGACTCGCGTAGTGCTAAGACAGGGGGGAAATGACGTCACGTGCTCGTCACGTGCTCGTACTGCGACGATGTCACGTGCTCGTCTCGGCCTCCGCTGTCGGTACTGCGACGACGTCCGCCTCGACTCGCGTTACGCTAAGACAGGGGGGAAATGGTGTCACATGCTCATCTCGGCGTCCGTCATCGCTACTGCGATGACGTCCGCCTCGACTCGCGTTGCGTTAAGAGAGGGGGAAATGGTGTCACGTTCTCGTCTCGGCGTCCTTCGTCGCTACCGTGACGACATTTGCCTCCACTCGCGTTATGCTAAGACAGTGGGGTTGTGGTGTCACGTGCTCGTCTCGGCGTCCATCGTAGCTACTACTTCGATGTCCGCCTCGACTTGCATTGCGATAAGATAGGGGGGAAATGGTGTCACGTGCTTGTCTCCGCGTCCAGCATCGCTCCCGCGACCGCCTCGCCTTGCGTTATGCTAAGACAGGGGGAAATGGTGTCACGTGCTCATCTCGGCATACGTCATCGCTACCGCGACGACGTTCGCCTCGACACTCGTTGCGCTAAGACAGGGGGAAAATGGTGTCACATGCTCGTCTCGGCGTCCGCTATCGCTATCACGACGACGTCCACCTTGACTCGCATTGCGCTAAGACAGGGGGAAATGGTGTCACATGCTCGTCTAAGCATCCGTTGTCGCTATTGCGACGATTTCCGCCTTGACTCACGTTGCCCTAAGACAGGGGGGCAATGGTGTCACGTGCTCGTCTCGGCGTTCGTCGTCGCTGCCGCGACGACGTCCGCCTCGACTCGCGTTACCCTAAGATAGGGTGGAAATGGTGTCAAGTGCTTGTGTCGGCGTCCATCGTTCCTACTGCGATGACGTCCATGTCGACTCGCTTACGCTAAGACAGGGGGGAAATGGTGTCACATGCTCGTCTCGGCGTCCGTCGTCGCTACTGCGACGACGTCCGCCTCGACTCACGGTGCGTTAAGACAGGGGGAAATGGTGTCACGTTCTCGTCTTGGCGTCCTTCGTCGCTACCGTGACGACATTTGGCTCCACTCGCGTTACGCTAAGACAGTGGGGTTGTGGTGTCACGTGCTCGTCTCGGCGTCCATCGTTGCTACTACGACGACGTCCGCCTCGACTCGCATTGCGATAAGACAGGGGGGAAATTGTGTCACGTGCTTGTCTCCGCGTCCGGCATCGCTCCGTGACCACCTCGACTTGCGTTATGCTAAGACAGGGGGAAATGGTGTCACGTGCTCATCTCGGCATCCGTCATCGCTATCGCGACGACGTCCACCTTGACTTGCATTGCACTAAGACAGGGGGAAATGGTGTCACATGCTCGTCTAAGCATCCGTTGTCGCTACTGCGATGACGTCCGCCTCGACTCACGTTGCGCTAAGACAGGGGGGCAATGGTGTCACGTGCTCGTCTCGGCGTACGTCGTCGCTGCCGCGACGACGTCCACCTCGACTCGCATTACCCTAAGATAGGGGGGAAATGGTGTCACGTGCTCGTCTCGGCGTCCATTGTCGCTACCGCGACGATGTCCACCGCGACTCGCGTTACGCTAAGACAGGGGGGAATGGTGTCACGTGCTCGTCTCGGTATCTGTCGTCGCTACCGAGACGACGTTCGCCTCCACTTGTGTTGCGCTAAGACAGAAGGATTGTGGTGTCACGTGCTCGTCTCAATGTCCGTCGTCGCTACCACGACGACGTCTGCCTCGACTCGCGTTGTGCTAAGTTAGGGCGGAAATGGTGCCACATGCTCGTCTTGGCGTCCATTGTCGCTACCGCGACAATGTTTGCCTCAACTCGCGTTACTCTCAGAGAGGAGGGAAATGGTGTCACGTGCTCGTCTCGACGTTCGTCGTCGCTACCGCGATGACATCCGCCTCGACTCGTGTTACGCGAAGACATGGGGGAAATGGTGGCACGTGCTCGTCTCAGCGTCCGTTGTCGCTACCACGAGCAATCTTGCCTCGACTCGCGTTATGCGAAGAGAGGGGTGAAATGTTGTCACATGCTCGTCTCGGCATCCGTCGTCGCTACCGCGACGACGTCCACCTCGACTCGTGTTACGCTAAGACAGGGGGAAATCGTGTCACGTGCTCGTCTCGGTGTCCGTCGTCGCTACCGCGACGACGTCCTCCTCGACTCGCGTTGCGCTAAGAAAGGGGGAAATGGTGTCACGTGCTCGTCTTCGCGTCCGTCATCGCTGCCGCGACGATGTCCGCCTTGGCTCGCGTTACGCTAAGACAGGTGGGTTGTGGTGTCACGTGCTTGTCTCAGTGTCCGTCGTCGCTATCGCGACGACGTCCGCATTGACTCGCGTTACGCTAATAAAGGGTGGAAATGGTGTCAGGTGCTCGTGTCGGCGTCCGTCGTTCCTACTGCGATGACGTCCACGTCGACTCGTGTTCCGCTAAGACAGGGGGGAAATGGTGTCACATGCTCATCTCGGCGTCCGTCGTCGCTACTGCGACGACGTCCGCCTCGACTCGCGTTGTGTTAAGACAGGGGGAAATGGTGTCACGTTCTCATCTCGGCGTCCTTCGTCGCTACCGCGACGACATTTGCCTCCACTCGCGTTACGCTAAGACAACGGGGTTGTGGTGTCACGTGCTCGTCTCGGCGTCCATCGTAGCTACTAGGACGACGTCCGCCTCGACTCGCATTGGGATAAGACAGAGGAGAAATGGTGTCACGTGCTTGTCTCCACGTCCGGCATCGCTCCCGCGACCGCCTCGACTTGCGTTATGCTAAGACAGGGGGAAATGGTGTCACGTGCTCATCTCGGCATCCGTCATAGCTATCGCGACGACGTCCACCTCGACTCGCATTGCGCTAAGACAGGGGGAAATGGTGTCACATGCTCGTCTAAGCATCCGTTGTCGCTACTGCGATGATGTCCGCCTCGACTCACGTTGCCCTAAGACAGGGGGGCAATGGTGTCACGTGCTCGTCTCGGCGTTCGTCGTCGCTGCCGCGACGACGTCCGCCTCGACTCGCGTTACCCTAAGATAGGGGGGAAATGGTGTCACGTGCTCATCTCGGCGTCCATTGTTGCTACCGCGACAATGTCCACCCTGACTCGCGTTACGCTAAGACAGGGGGGAATGGTGTCACGTGCTCGTCTCGCTATCCGTCGTCGCTACCGAGACGACGTTCGCCTCCACTCACGTTGCGCTAAGACAGAAGGGTTGTGGTGTCACGTGCTCGTCTCAATGTCCGTCCTCGCTACCGTGACGACGTCCGCCTCGACTCGCGTTGTGCTAAGTTAGGGGGGAAATGGTGTCACATGCTCGTCTTGGTGTCCGTTGTCGCTACCGTGAGAATGTTTGCCTCAACTCGCGTTACTCTAAGAGAGGAGGGAAATGGTGTCACGTGCTCGTCTCGATGTTTGTCGTCGCTACCACGATGATGTCCGCCTCGACTCGCGTTACGCTAAGACATGGGGGAAATGGTGGCACGTGCTCATCTCAGCGTCCGTCGTCGCTACCATGAGCAATTTTGCCTCGACTCGCGTTATGCTAAGACAGGGGTGAAATGGTGTCACATGCTCGTCTCGGCATCCGTCGTCGCTACCGCGACGACGTCCGCCTCGACTCGTGTTACGCTAAGACAGGGGGAAATCGTGTCACGTGCTCGTCTCGGTGTCCATCGTCGCTACCGCGACGACGTCCTCCTCGACTCGCGTTGCGCTAAGAAAGGGGGAAATGGTGTCACGTGCTCGTCTCCGCGTCCGTCATCGCTGCCGCGATGATGTCCACCTCGACTCGCGTTACGCTAAGACAGGTGGGTTGTGGTGTCACGTGCTTGTCTCAGTGTCCGTCGTCGCTACCGCGACGACGTCCGCCTTGACTCGCGTTACGCTAATAAAGGGTGGAAATGGTGTCAAGTACTCATGTCGGCGTCTGTCGTTCCTACTGCGATGACGTCGACGTCGACTCGTGTTACGCTAAGACAGGGGCGAAATGGTGTCACATGCTCATCTCGGCGTCCGTCGTCGCTACTGCGACGACGTCCGCCTCGACTCGCGTTGCGTAAGACAAGGGGAAATGGTGTCACGTTCTCGTCTCGGCGTCCTTCGTCGCTACCGTGACGACATTTGCCTCCACTCGTGTTACACTAAGACAGTGGGGTTGTGGTGTCACGTGCTCGTCTCGGCGTCCATCGTAGCAACTACGACGACGTCCGCCTCGACTCGCATTGCGATAAGACAGGGGGGAAATGGTGTGACATGCTTGTCTCCGTGTCCTGCATCGCTCTCGCGACCGCCTCGACTTGCGTTATGCTAAGATAGGGGGAAATGGTGTCACGTGCTCATCTCGGCATCCGTCCTCGCTATCGCGACGACGTCCACCTCGACTCGCATTGCGCGAAGACAAGGGGAAATGGTGTCACATGCTCGTCTAAGCATCCGTTGTCGCTACTGCGATGACGTCCGCCTCGACTCACGTTGCCCTAAGACAGGGCGGCAATGGTGTCACGTGCTCGTCTCGGCGTTCGTCGTCGCTGCCGCGACGACATCCGCCTCGACTCGCGTTACCCTAACATAGGGGGGAAATGGTGTCACGTGCTCGTCTCGGCGTCCATTGTCACTACCGCGACGATGTCCACCGCGACTCGCGTTACGCTAAGATAGGGGGGAATGGTGTCACGTGCCCGTCTCGGTATCTGTCATCGCTACCGAGACGACGTTTGCCTCCACTCATGTTGCGCTAAGACAGAAGGGTTGTGGTGTCACGTGCTCATCTCAATGTCCGTCGTCGCTACCGCGACGACATCTGCCTCGACTCGCGTTGTGCTAAGTTACTGCCTCGACAGAAGGGTTGTGGTGTCACGTTCTCGTCTCGGCGTCCTTCGTCGCTACCGTGACTACATTTGCCTCCACTCGCGTTACGCTAAGACAGTGGGGTTGTGGTGTCATGTGCTCGTCTCGGCGTCCATCGTAGCTACTACGACGACATCCGCCTCGACTCGCATTGCGATATGACAGGGGGGAAATGGTGTCACGTGCTTGTCTCCGCATACGGCATCGCTCCCGCGACCGCCTCGACTTGCGTTATGCTAAGACAAGGGGAAATGGTGTCACATGCTCATTTCGGCATCCTTCATCGCTGCCGCGACGACGTCCACCTCGACTCACATTGCGCTAAGACAGGGCGAAATGGTGTCACATGCTCATCTAAGCATCCGTTGTCGCTACTGCGATGACGTCCGCCTCGACTCATGTTACGCTAAGACAGGGGGCAATGGTGTCACGTGCTCGTCTCGGCATTCGTCATCGCTGCTGCGACGACGTCCGCCTCGACTCGCATTACCCTAAGATAGGGGAGAAATGGTGTCACGTGATCTTCTCGGCGTCCATTGTCGCTACCGCGACGATGTCCACCGCGACTCGCGTTACGCTAAGACAGGGGGGAATGGTGTCACGTGCTCGTCTCGGTATCCGTCGTCACTACCGAGACGACGTTCGCCTCCACTCGTGTTGCGCTAAGACAGAAGGGTTGTGGTGTCACGAGCTCGTCTCAACGTCCGTCGTCGCTACTGCGACGACGTCCTCCTCGACTCGTGTTGCGCTAAGATAGGGGGGGAAATGGTGTCACATGCTCCTCTTGATGTCTGTCATCGCTACCGCGATGACGTATGCCTCGACTCGTGTTATGCTAAGACAGATGGGGAATGGTGTCACGTGCTTGTCTTGGAGTCCTGCGTCGCTACCGCGACGACGTCCGCCTCGACTTGCATTACGCAAAGAAAGGGGGGAAATGGTGGCACGTGCTCGTCTCGTGGTCCGTCGTCGCTAGTGCGATGGCGTCCGCCTCTGCTTGCGTCGCGCTAAGGCAGGGGGGAAATGATGTCACATGCTTGTCTCGGCATTCGTTGTCGTTACCCTGATGATGTCCACCTCGACTCACTTTGCTCTAAGATAGGGGCGAAATGATGTCACGTGCTCGTCTCGGCGCCCACCATCGCTATCGCGCCGACGTCCACCTTGACTCGCATTGCACTAAAACAGGGGGAAATGGTGTCACACGCTCGTCTCAGCGTCTGTCGTCGCTACCGCGATGACGTCTGCCTCGACTCGCATTGCGCTAAGACAGGGTGGCAATGGTGTCACGTGCTCGTCTCGGCGTCTGGCATCGCTGCGTCGAAAGGTTTTACCCTAAGACAGAGGGGAAATGGTGTCATGTGCTCGTCTCGGCATCCGTCGTCGCTACCGCGATGACTTCCGCCTCAACTCGCGTGACGCTAAGACACGGGGGAAATGGTGTCACATGCTCATCTCGGTGTCTGTCGTCGCTACCAAGACGACATTTGTCTCTACTAGCATTACGCTAAGACAGTGGGGATGTGGTGTCACGTGCTCGTCTCGGCGTCCGTCGTAGCTACCGCGACGACGTCCGTCTCGACTCGCGTTGTGCTAAGACAGGGGGAAATGGTGCCACGTGCTTGTCTCGGCAACCGTCATCGCTCCCGCGAATACGTCTGCCTCGACTCGCGTTACACTAAGACAAGGGGGAAAAGGTGGCACGTGCTCGTCTCGGCATCCGTCATCGCTACCGCGATGACGTTCGCCTCGAATCACGTTACGCTAAGTCAGGGGGAAATGGTGTCACGCTCTCGTCTCCGCGTCCATTCTCGCTACCGCAACGACGTCCGCCTCCACTTGCGTTACGCTAAGACAGGGGGGAATGGTGTCACGTGCTCGTTTTGTCGTCAATCGTCGGTACCGCGACAACGTTCGCCTCGACTCGCATTAAGGTAAGACAGGGGGAAATGGTGTCACATGCTCGTCTCGGCATCCGTCATCGCTGCCGCGATGACATCCGCCTCGACTCGCATTACGCTAAGATAGGGGGAATGGTGTCACGTGCTTGGGGAATGGTGTGACGTGCTCGTCTTGGCGTCAATCGTCGCTATCGCGACAACGTTCGCCTTGACTCGCATTAAGCTAAGAGAGGGGGAAATGGTGTCACGTGCTCGCCTCGGCATCCGTCGTCGCTATCGCGACGACATCCGCCTCGACTCGCATTACGCTAAGACAGGGGGAACGGTGTCACGTGCTCGTCTACATCTATCGTCGCTACCACGAAGACGTTCGCCTCCACTCGGGTTATGCTAAGACTGAAGAGTTGTGGTGTCACGTGGTCGTCTCAGCATGCGCCGTTGCTACCGCGACGACGTCCGCCTTGACTCGCGTTGTGCTAAGACAGGGGGAAATGGTGTCCCGTGCTCGTCTCGTCATCCGTCATTGCTACCGCGACGACGTTCGCCTCGACTCGCATTACGCTAAGGCAGGGGGGTTGTGGTGTCACGTGCTCATCTCGGCGTCTGTCATCGCTACCGCAACGACGTCCGCCTCGACTCGCGTGACGCTAAAACAGGGGGGAAATGGTGTCACATGCTCGTCTCGGCGTCCGTCGTCGCTACCAAGACGACATTTGCCTCCACTCGCATAACGCTAAGACAGTGGGGTTGTGGTGTCACGTGCTCGACTCGGCGTCCGTCGTAGCTACCGCGACGACGTTCGTCTCGACTCGCGTTTTGCTACGACAGGGGGAAATGGTGTCACGTGCTTGTCTCGGCAACCGTCATCGCTCCTGCGAATACGTCTGCCTTGACTCACGTTACACTAAGACAAGGGGGAAACTGTGGCATGTGCTCGTCTCGGCATCCGTCCTCGCTACCGCGATGACGTTCGCCTCGACTCGCGTTACGCTAAGTCAGGGGGAAATGGTGTCACGCTCTCATCTCCGCGTCCATTCTCTCTACCACGACGATGTCCGCCTCGACTAGCGTTACGCTAAGACAGGGGGGAATGGTGTCACGTGCTCGTCTTGGCGTCAATCGTCGCTACCGCGACAACGTTCGCCTCGACTCGCATTAAGCTAAGACAGGGGGGAAATGGTGTCACGTGCTCGTCTCGGCATCCGTCTTCGCTACCGCGACAACATACGCATCGACTCGCATTATGCTAAGACAGGGGGAATGGTGTCACGTGGTCGTCTCGGCATCTGTCGTCGCTACCACGAAGACGTTCGCCTCCACTTGGGTTATGCTAAGACTGAAGAGTTGTGGTGTCACGTGGTCGTCTTAGCATCCGTCGTTGCTACCGCGATGACGTCCGCCTTGACTCGCGTTGCGCTAAGACAGGGGGAAATGGTGTCACGTGCTCGTCTCGTCATACGTCATCGCCACCGCGATGACATTCGCCTCGACTCGTGTTATGCTAAGGCAGGGGGTTGTGGTGTCACGTGCTCATCTCGGCGTCCGTCATCGCTACCGTGACGACGTCCACCTTGACTCGCCTTGTGCTAAGTCAGGGGGGAAATGGTGTCACGTGCTCATCTCGGCATCCGTTGTCGCTACTGCGACGACGTTGTCCTCGGGAAATGGTGTCACGTGCTCGTCTCGGCATTCGTCGTCGCTACCGCAACGACGTCCGCCTCGACTCGTGTTACGCTAAGACAGGGGGGAAATGGTGTCACGTGGTCGTCTCGGCGTCACCCGTCGCTACCGCGACGACGTCTGCCTCAACTCGCATGAAGCTAAGACGGGGGGAATGGTATCACGTGCTCGTCTCGGCGTCCGTCGTCGCTACCGCGACGACGTCTACCTCGACTCGCGTTACGCTAAGACAGGGGGAATGGTGTCATGTGCTTGTCTCGGCATCCGTCGTCGCTACCGCTAATGACATTCGCCTCCACTCGCATTACGCTAAAACATCAGGGTTGTGGTGCCAGGTGCTCGTCTCGGTGGCCGTCCTCGCTACCGCGATGACGTCCGCCTCGACTCGCGTTGTGCTAAAAAAGGGGGAAATGGTGTCACGTGCTCGTCTTGGCATCAGTCGTCGCTGCCGCGACAACGTACGCCTCGACTCACATTATTCTAAGACAGATGGGGAAATGGTGTCACGTGCTCGTCTTGGCGTCCGTCGTCGCTAGCATGACGATGTCCGCCTCGACTCGGATTATGCAAAGAAAGGGGGGAAATGGTGTCACGTGCTCGTCTCGGCGTCCGTCGTTGCTACCGCGACGACATCCGCCTCGACTAGCGTTGCGCTAAGACAGAGGCGAAATGGTGTCACGTGCTCGTCTCGACGTGCGTTGTCGCTACCATGACGACGTCCGCCTCGACTCGCTTTGCACTAAGACAGGAGGAAATGATGTCACGTGCTCGTCTCGGCGTCCGTCGTTGCTACCACGACGTAGTCCTCCTCGACTCGCGTTGCGCTAAGACAGGGGGAAACGGTGTCACGTGCTCGTCTCGCCGTCCGTCGTCGCTACCGCGATGACGTCCACCTCGACTCTTGTTAACCTAAAACAGAAGGGAAATTGAGTCATGTGCTCGTCTCGGCATCCGTCGTCGCTACCGCGATGACGTACGCCTCCACTCTCGTTGCGCTAAGTCAGGGGGGAAATGTTGTCACATGCTCGTCTCAGCGTCCGTTGTCGTTACCGCGATGACTTTCGCCTCAACTCGCATTACGCTAAGTCAGGGGGAAATGATATCACGTACTCATATCGGCGTCCGTCGTCGCTACCGCAACGATGTCCACCTCGACTCGCATTAAACTAAGACAGGGGGCAATGGTGTCACGTGCTCGTCTCGGTGTCCGTCGACGCTAACACGATGACGTCTGCCTCGACTCGCGTTACACTAAGACACTAGGAATGGTGTCACGTGCTCCTCTCGGCATCCGTCGTCGCTATCGCGATGACGTTCGCCTCCACTCGCGTTACGCTAATACAGAAGGGTTGTGGTTTCACGTGCTCGTATCGGCATCCATCGTCGGTACCGCGACGACATCCACCTCAACTCGCGTTGCGCTAAGACATGGGCAAATGGTGTCACGTGCTCGTCTTGGCATCTGTCGTTGTTACCGCGACGACGTTCGCCTCGACTCGCATTATGCTAAGACAGATGGGGAAATGCTGTCACGTGCTCGTCTCGGCATCTGTCGTCGTGAGCGCAACGACGTCCGCCTCGACTCGCGTTACGCTAAGACAGGGGGGAAATGGTGTCGTGTGCTCGTCTCAGCGTCTATCGTCGCTACCGCGACGACGTCCGCCTCGACCCGCATTATGCAACAAAAGGGGGGAAATGGTGTCACGTGCTCGTATCGGCGTCCGTCGTCGCTCCCGCGATGACGTCCGCCTCGACTCGCGTTGCGCTAAGACAGGGAGGAAATGGTGTCACGTGCTCGTCTCGGCGTCCGTTGTCGCTACCCTGACGACGTCCGCCTCAACTCGCTTTGCGCTAAGACAGGGGGGAAATGATGTCACGTGCTCGAGTCGGCGCCCGCCGTCACTACCGTGACGACGTCCACCTCGACTCGCATTGTGCTAAGACTAGGGGAAATGGTGTCACGTGCTCGTATCGGCGTCCGTCGTCGCTACCGCGACGACGTCCGCCTCAACTCGCGTTGCGCTAAGACAGGGGGGCAATGGTGTCACGTGCTCGTCTCGGCGTCTGTCATCGCTGCCAAGACGACGTCTGCCTCGTCTCGCATTACGCTAAGGCAAAGGGGAAATGGTGTCATGTGCTCGTGTCGGCATCCGTCGTCGCTACCGCGAGGACGTATGCCTCAACTCGCGTTGCGCTAAGTCAGGGGGAAATGTTGTCACATGCTTGTCTCGGCGTCCGTTGTCGCTACCACGACGACATTCGCCTCGACTCGCATTATGCAAAGACTGGGGGAAATGGTGTCACGTACTCGTCTCGGCGTCCGTCGTCGCTACGGCGATGACGTCCGCCTCGACTCGCGTTACGCTAAAACAGGGGGAATGGTGTCAGGTGCTCGTCTCGGCATCCGTCGTCGCTACCGCGATGACGTTCGCCTCCACTCGTGATACGCTAACAAAGAAGGGTTGTGGTGTCACGTGCTCGTATCAGCGTCCGTCGTCGCTACCGTGACGACGTCCGCCTCGGCTCGCATTGCGCTAAGACAGGAGCGAAATGATGTCACGTGCTTGTCTTCGCATCTATCGTCGCTACCACGACGACGTTCGCCTCGACTCGCATTATGCTAAGACAGATGGGGAAATAGTGTCACGTGCTCGTCTCGGCGTCCGTCATCGCTGCCGCGACGACGTCTGCCTCGACTCGTGTTACGCTAAGACAGAGGGGAAATGGTGTCACGTGCTCGTCTCGGCATCCGTCGTCGCGAGCGCAACGACGTCCGCCTGGACTCGCGTTATGCTAAGACAGGGGGGAAATGGTGTCACGTGCTCGTCTCGGCGTCCGTCGTAGCTACCGCGAAGACGTCCGCCTCGACTCGCGTTGTGCTAAGACAGGCGGAAATGGTGTCATGTGCTCGTCTTGGCGTCCGTTGTCACTACCCTGACAACATCCGCCTCGACTCACTTTGCGCTAAGACAGGGGGAAATTATGTCACGTGCTCGTCTTGGCGTCCGCCGTCGCTACCACAACGATGTTCGCCTCCACTCGCGTTACGCTAAGATAGGGAGTTGTGGTGTCACGTGCTCGTATCGGCATCCGTCGTCGTTACCGCGATGATGTCTGGCTCGTCTCGCGTTGCGCTAAGACAGGGGGAAATGGTGTCATGTGCTCGTCTTGGCGTCTGTCGTCACTACCAAGAGGACGTTTGCCTTGACTCGCGTTATGCTAATATAGAGGGGGAAATGGTGCCACGTGCTCATCTTGGCGTTCGTCGTTGCTATCGCTACGACTTCCGCCTCGACTCGCGTTACGCTAACACAGGGGGAAAATGGTGTCACATGCTCGTCTCGGTGTTACTCGTCGCTACCGCGACGACATTCGCCTCCACTCGCATTACGCTAAGACAGTGGGGTTGTCGTGTCACGTGCTCGTCTCGGCGTCCGTCATCGCTACTACGACGACGTCCGCCTCGAGTTGCGTTGCGCTAAGACAAGGGGAATGGTGTCACGTGCTCGTCTCGGCATCCGTCGTCGCTACCACGACGACGTTCACCTCCACTCACGTTACACTAACACAGGGGGGAAATGGTGTCACGTGCTTGTCTCGGCATCCGTCAATGGTACCGCGACCACATTCACCTCGAATCGCGTTACGCTAAGACAGGGGAGTTGTGGTGTCACATTCACCTCGAATCGTTGCCGCGACGATGTCCGCCTCGACTCGCGTTACGCTAAGACAGGGGGGAATGGTGTCACGTGCTCGTCTTGGCATCCATCGTCGCTACCGCGACGACGTCCGCCTCGACTCGCATTAAGCTAAGACAGGGGAAATGGAGTCACGTGCTTGTCTCGACGTCTATCGTCGCTACTGCGACGACGTCCACCTCGACTCGCGTTACGCTAAGACAGGGGGAATGGTGTCACGTGCTCGTGTCGGCATCCAGCGTCGCTACCGCGATGATGTTCGCCTCCAATCGCATTACGCTAACACAGAAGGGTTGTGGTCTCACGTGCTCGTATCAGCATCCGTCGTCGCTACCGCGATGATGTCTGCCTCGAATCGCGTTGCGCTAAGATAGGTGGGAAATGGTGTCACGTGCTCGTCCTGGCCTCTATCTTCGCTACCGCGACGATGTTCGCCTCGACTCGCAATATTCTAAGACATATGGGGAAATGGTGTCACGTGCTCGTCTGGGCGTCCATCATCGCTACCGCAATGACGTTCGCCTCGACTCGCATTATGCTAAGACAGGGGGGTTGTGGTGTGACGTGCTCGTCTTGGCGTCTGTCGTCGCTACCAAGACAACGTTCGCGTTGGCTCATGTTATGCTAAGACAAAGGGGGAGATGGTGTCACGTGCTCATCTTGGCGTCCCTCATTGCAACCGCGAGGACTTCCGCCTCGACTCGCGTTACGCAAAGACAGGGGGAATGGTGTCATGTGCTCGTCTCGGGATCCGTCGTAGCTACCACGACGATGTTCTCCTCGACTCGCGTTGCACTAAGATAGGGGGGAAATGGTGTCAGGTGCTTGTCTGAGCGTCCTTCCTCGCTCCCGCGACGAAGTCCGCCTCGACTCGCGTTACGCTAAGACAGGGGGGAAATGGTGTCACGTGCTTGTCTCGGCATCCGTCAATGCTACCGCGACCACATTCACCTCGAATCGCGTTACGCTAAGACAGGGGAGTTGTGGTGTCACCTGCTCGTCTCGGTGTCAGTTATCGCTACCGCGACGACGTCCGCCTCGACTCGCGTTGCGCTAAGTCAGGGGTGAAATGTTGTCACGTGCTCGTCTCGGCGTCCATTGTCTCTACTGGGACGATGTTAGCCTCAACTCGTGTTACGCTAAGACAGGGGGGAAATGTTGTCACGTGCTCGTTTGAGCGTCCGTCGTTGCTACCGCGACGACGTCCTCCTCGACACACATTACGCTAAGACAAGGGGGGAAATGGTGTCACATGCTCGTTTTGGTGTCCATCGTCGCTACCGCAATGATGTCTGCTTCGACTCGCATTAAGCTAAGACAGGGGGGAAATGGTGTCACGTGCTCGTCTCGGCATCCGTCGTCGCTACCGCGATGACGTCCGCCTCGACTCGTGTTACGCTAAGACAGGGGGAATGGTGTCACGTGCTCATCTTGGCGTCCGTCGTCGCTACCGGGACGACTTCTGCCTCCACTCACGTTACGCTAAGTCAGAAGGGTTGTGGTGTCACGTGCTCGTCTCGGCGTCCGTTGTCGCTACCGGGACGATGTTAGCCTCAACTCGCTTTACGCTAAGACAGGGGGGAAATGTTGTCACGCGCTCGTCTCGGCGTCCGTCTTTGCTACCGCGACGACGTCCTCCTCGACTCGCATTACGCTAAGACAAGGGGGGAAATGGTGTCACGTGCTTGTCTCGGCGTCCATCGTCGCTACCGCGACGACGTCCGCCTCGACTCGCATTAAGCTAAGACAGGAGGGGAATGGTGTCACGTGTTCGTCTCGGCCTCCATCGTCGCTACCGCGATGACGTCCGCCTCGACTCGCGTTGCGCTAAGACAGGGGGAAATGGTGTCACGTGCTCGTCTCGGCGTCCATTGTCGCTACCCTGACAACTTACGCCTCGACTCACTTTGCGCTAAGAGAGGGGGGAAATGATGTCACGTGCTCGCCTCGATGTCCGTCGTCTCTACCGCAACGACGTTCACCTCCACTCGTGTTACGCTAAGACAGGGGGGTTGTGTGTCACGTGCTCGTCTTGGTCTCTGCCCCGACCGTTCTTGGGCGGCCAGTCGTTGCCGTCAACCATTCCCACAGTCGCCGCGAAGGTCTGCCATTTTGCCGAGCCGCCTCCGCCGCAACCGTTGGCCCTCTTTACCACACACGTTCCCCGCCTCATCCATTAAGCTGCCCCCGCGTTGCCTTTGTCGGCCCCGTTTTTCGCCAGACCTCACGACCGCTCACCTGCCCCTGCGGCCGGCTTTGCTCCTCATCTCGCGCGCGCCATCACCGGGCCGATGCCGCGTCTTGCGCGCACCATCGCGAGGTCTCACACTCCGTCGAGTTGCGCCAGCCATCGCCGCGTCCGGCTCTCCCGCTTCTGGCCAAACCGGCCATGCCCTGTCGCCGCCTCCGCAGACTGCGCCGCTGTGGGCTCCTCTCGCCTCCTCATCACTCCGCTGCGGTCGGTTCTCACCACAGAGACGCATGCCTCCTGACCCGGCAGCCGCAGCTGTGCCGCGCCACACCGCGAGCCGCCGCTGCGCCGATTCCACTTTCGCAAGCCGCCGTGGAGCCAGCCTCGCCCGCTCACTGCTTGAGCCGCCGGTCAGCGAGCCGCCTTGCGTCGTCGAGTCGCCGAATCGCCCTCGCCGGCTCTACCTTTGCCGAGCCGCCCTTGGTTCCACCACCGACTCACCCGAGTGTGGAGGCGGCACATCCAACGCCGTCGAGCCGCCCGACCGTTGGGTCCGTCCGACCGCTCCGAATCGCCCCCGTACGCTGCCTCCGTCTGGCCTGCTACCGTCTCTGCACCTGCTGGCTCAACGCCCCTCTCAGGCCCGTTTGATATATGAGGATTGCGGGCGTCGGCAACTCGCCCGTGGTAAAACTTAAGCTTCACCACAATGAGCATCAACTCCGTGGTGGATTAATTTTTGGCCCAGCATATCGCCATGATGAGATACTGGACGGACGCGTACAAACCACCATTCATACGGTCAGGTCTACATCCATGTGCCGTCTCTCGCCTCGCCTTCGGCAGCCGTGGCCGAGTCGCCCCGTCTTGCCTCGCCCTCCACCTCCATCGCTTCAAGCTGCCGGAGAGTTCACTAACACAGGGGCCATCCGTCATCCTAAATAAGGTGTATTTGCCCTTTGTTGTTTTCAATACATATTAAATTGGTAAAAGAACAATTACTTCGTTTTCTTGCAATATTTTATGCAGGAAATATGTTTGCGTGGCATTATACCGCGGGGTAGAGCGCATTCGGGTTCATCCGTGTTGCGTTGATGAATGGACGCTCGTGAGTCGCTGCACCCATGGCCCGGTCTACATCAACACACTAGTACCGCGTGTGCTCACCCGCCAGTATGAGCTGCCTAATGAGTGCAGCAAGCTGCCGGAACCGCAGTATGGTCTTCACCAACAAACGCCACGGTTGTCTCTCGCAACTTCACCGGCTTACAACGCTGTGACCGTCTCTCTCCACTGCGCCGGTTTACAATATCGTGGCCGACTCTCGCCACCCACGCCGGTTCTCAATACTATGGCCGTCTCTCATCCGTCTGCACCGGCTTACAACGACCGCGGATGAACCAACCGTTCGTGCCGGTTTATAACACTCGTGGCCGACTCATCGATCGACACTGGCTTACAATACCGCGGCCGTCTTTCACAACAGAACCGGCTGACAACGGCACAACTGATTTCTATGTCTACATCAACATATCGGTGCAGTGCTCGCTTGTACGAGCCTCCCAACGGATGCGTGCAAGACACCACCCACAATTTGATCTACATCAATATATGGGTGCAGTGCTCATCAATATGAGCCGCCCAACGTACAAGCGCGTAAGCCGCTACCACTATAGTTTGGTTCACTTCAAGCAAAACATCTGGAATGAACCATCAACCGGATCATTGAGACAATTCATATGGGACCATTTATCACCTGCCATGGCCAACCTCAACTTTCGATGAAAGATTCTCAAGACGCCTCTTCGAGTCAACTTGAGACTCGGGGCTACAGACATGGCAAGACACATTTGGTCATTTTCAATGAGAAGTCCGGGTCTTTTGCTAAGATGAAATTTTCCGGCTCAACAAGCTTAAGTCAAAGTGGTTTGTGAACCGCCGAAAGCTCTTACCAGTCAATCTCGCTTTAGAGACCCTGAGCCGGTTCACAAAGTTGACGGCCAATCTCGCTTTAGAGACCTTAAACTGATGTCAATACAATAAAATCTTACCGGTCAGTCTCGCTTTAGAGACCCTGAGCCGGTTCACAAAGTTGATGGCCAATCTCTCTTTAGAGACCCTGAACTGCTGTAAGTTAAACACTTAAGCTCTTATCAGTCAATCTCGCTTTAGAGACCCTGAGCCAGTTCACAGAGTTGACGACCAATCTCGCTTTAGAGACCCTGAATTGGTAAGATGAGCAGTTGGCTTCATGCCTAATTTGAGTACATTAAGCGCTGTTGTTGATGGAGGCTTCTTACCTTTGGTATAGCTTAAAAAATTCCCCTAAGGCAACAGCGTGTACTTCAAATTCCAGTTGCTTATCAACTGCGGCCATCGAAGGGGGCTTATTACCGACGAGTATCGCTTATCTCACCCTAATGGTCGGATTTATGCCACTTCCGGTTACTTATTAACCGTGGTTGTCGAAGGGGGCTTCTTACCGACGGGTTCGCTTATCTCACCCTCACAACCGGCGTTTAAGCCAAAAATAGTTGTGGAAGGAGGCTTCTTGCCCTTGGGTATAGCTTACATAAACCCTTCACGCAGCCGGCTAGTACAATTACTAGTCGCGGCTCTCGAATGGATGCTTCTTGCCATAAGGTATAGCTTACATAATACCATCGGTAGCTGGCCCTATGCAACATTGGCTGATTGGAGGAGGCTTCTTGCCTTCGGGTATAGCTTACATCACCCTCCAACAGCAGGCTTTTTGAGCTGCGGTTGTCGGTAGAGGCTTCTTACCTTTGGTATAGCTTACATAAACCTATTGATAACCGGTGTTGGAATACAATCGATAAGTATTTGCTATTAAAAGAAGGCTTCTTACCATCATGGTACAGCTTACATCACCCTTCATGCAGCCGGTTGTAGGCCGCTTCGAGTTCATCAACAGTCGCCGCTGTCAATAGAGGCTTCCTACCGTCAGGTATAGCTTACGTATATCCTAAGACAACCGGATCTTATAAGAAATTATTTGCAAGGGCGACTCATGTTATCCTGAAAAGTTGCTGGCTTTAGGCCGCTTCCGGCTCTTCATTAGCCGCGGTTGTCAATGGAGGCTTCTTACATTGGAGTACAACTCATATTACCCTACGACAATCGGTCATCAACAAAGCTCATAAGACTCGGAGTCATGCTACTCCGGTTGACATCTCACAGGTGGATTATTCAGGAGGGCTTCCCACCTCCAGATAAACATGCCGGCTTATAAAAGCCGGATCAGAGGAAGATATGAGAAAGGAGCAATGCTATGAAAGGTATGAACATCTCCGGGTTGAGCTTCTTCAAGCCGCCCTCACAACAATGCAGAATGTATTCTGTCTTGTTTATTTTTTGCAGGTATTATCTCTTAATATGAGCCGCTATTAAATATTTGGCAAGACCAAATGGATCTTTTAATAGCCAACATAGCTGGATCTTCATGGTTATCATAACCAGTGTTAAATGATTGGGGTTTTTAAGCCAACTCAGAGAAGTTTATTATTTTTCAAGAGTCTCCCTATCAGATATAATGCCGTGTCATCTAATTGACCGGCTCTCGGATTTTTTCAAATGTGCTCTGTAGTAATCTACAACACTTAGGGATTTCTCAAACTTATATTTGCCGGGTTGCACCGCAACCACGAGCAGGAATTTCATATCAGAGACAAAGGAATTATTTTAGGATATTCATTCCGGGTTATATTACAACCGCGGTCAAAGATTCATTCAACAAATTATGGTGAGTCATATTACTCTCACATAGTCCCGAGTCGCCACAGGCAGACGACCCGGCACTTGGGGGCTACACTATTTAAAGTCCAGTTTATATCAATTATGCAAGTCCCATGTTGCTGCAAGCATGCACCACGGCACTTGGGGGCTAATGCAAGCCGACTTTCAAAATTATTACATTGTCAAGCAAGACCCTATTATCTCAAAGAGATGACCCGATCCTTCTATATTTTCTCAAGAATATGAGTCGGCCTTTCCATATTTTTATAAGTCCCAGCCCAGTAAATTCTTACTGACCCGGCACTTGGGGTCTACACCGCTCAGATCAAAATTTTCTAAAGTCCCAAGTCGCCGCAGGCGTGCGACCCGGCACTTGGGTGCTACAGTATTCAGCCGTTTAAACAGATTATAAGGTTCTAAATTGAAGACCCGACACATCACATTCTGATGAGCCGGCCCTTGGGGGCTACACCCTCCGAAGCTTTCTTATGAGCCGGCCCTTGTGGGCTACACCCGCCAAAGCGTTCTGATAAGTCGGCCCTTGGGGGCTACACCCGCTAGAGTTTCGTAAGGTATAAGACAGTTATAAGTCCCAGATTGCTGTAGGCAGGACAACCCGGCACTTGGGGGCTACACAGTCCAAAATGTTATTTGCAAAGCACCAAGTTATCATGGATAATCTTGGAGCTTGGGGGCTACAGGTAATATGGACATATCAAAACTTATGAGGACAGTTTTCAAGATTTTAATTATGGAGTTGAGCTATCAGACCCGGTGTCTTCAACATTTATGACCCGATATTATCAAAAGATCATAACCCGCCAGATTTTATAAGCCGCCTTGTTTTACAACAATGGAAGTCCGACTTTACATCAGATGGATTTTTATCTCAATATTTTTATCAAGTCAGCTGGATTCTATTTATTTGACCCGGAGTCACCAATGATAATGACCCGGTATCATCAATGATTATAACCCGGTGGAGATCACCCGCCAAAGAGCATTGGAAGCCAGGTCAATGGCATATGTATATTCTATTCTCAATATTTTTCAAAAGGACATTGACAATCAAGATTATCAAGACGGTTCATTCATATATAGAGAAGACCCGGATTCCTAAGAAGCCATTTTATAAGCCGGCCAAAGGAGCAAGCCGACCACTTAACATATTTGCTATTCCTATTTCAGGAGGTTACCATGAATAAATTCAAGCTAACCTGGGGGCTAATGTCGGGGATATACCCCGCGGTATGACCCGCCCTAGCGACTGACAGGAGACCCGGCCGAAGACATGACATTCTATTAAAGACCCGACAGGCGAGTAACAGGATAACCAAGCCCAAGACTCGGTGGGTGAGCCGGCGCCAGGCGGCTCACGGGATAAGAGCCGATGTGTGAGCCGGCGCCAGGCGGCTCACAAGAGAAGGCCCGAAGAGAGAAGGATTCCATTAAAGGAAATAAGACCGGAGTAGGATTTGTGAGAGACGAGTCCTAATCCTACTCCTAGTAGGACTCTATTTGTAAACCTACCCTCTCCACTTATATAAGGAGGGTTAGAGCACCCCTAGAGGGACAGATTCTCCAGGGACACAAGTCCACAAGTTTAGACAACACAAGATTAGAGATAGAGAGATTAGAGGCTCTCGTGATTAGAGGTAGTGATTAGCACCCTTGTAACCGAGAGATCATCATCATCAATACCAGACAAGCAGGACGTAGGCTTTTACCTCGACTTGAGGGGCCGAACCTGGGTAAAACTCCGTGTCTTCTCGATTCCGACCAACCCCTTCAAGCCGCCACGTAGTTGCATCTCGCCCCGAGCCTAAGTCCGTGACCCGGACATCTGCCGTGACAAAACCACGACAGCATCCGTCGTCGCCACCGCGACGATGTCTGCCTAGACTCGTGTTGCGCTAAGAAAGGGGGAAATGGTGTCACGTGCTCGTCTTGGCGTCTGTCATCGCTACCAAGACAACGTTTGCGTTGACTCGTGTTATGCTAAGACACAGGGGGAAATGGTGTCACGTGCTCATCTTGGCATCCGTCGTCGCTACCGCGACGACTTCTTCCTCGACTCGCGTTACGCTAAGACAGGGGGAGTGGTGTCACGTGCTCGTCTCGGCATCCATCAACGCTACCGCGACAACGTTCGCCTCCACTCATATTACGCTGACACAGAAGGGTTTTGGTGTCACATGCTCGTATCGGCGTCCGTCATCGCTACCGCGAAGACGTTCGCCTCGAATCGCGTTGCTCTAAGACAGTGGGGAAATGGTGTCACGTGCTCGTCTTGGCATCTGTTGTCGCTACCGCGACGATGTTTGCCTCAACCCGCAACATTCTAAGACATATGGGGAAATGGTGTCACGTGCTCGTCTCGGCGTCCATCATCGCTACCGCAATGACGTCCGCCTCGACTCGCGTTACGCTAAGACAGGGGGGTTGTGGTGTCACATGCTCGTGTTGGCGTCTGTCATCGCTACCAAGACAACGTTCGCGTTCACTCGTGTTATGCTTAGATAGAGGGGGAGATGGTGTCACGTGCTCATCTTGGTGTCCGTCGTTGCTACCGCGACGACTTCCGCCTCGACTCACGTTATGCAAAGACAGGGGGGAATGGTGTCACGTGCTCCTCTCGGCGTCTCTCGTCGCTACAACGATGACATTTGCCTCCACTCGCGTTACGCCAAGAGAGTGGGGTTGTGGTGTCACGAGATCGTGTCGGCGTCCGTCGTAGCTACCACGACGACGTCCGACTCGACTTGTGTTGCACTAAGAAAGGGGGGAGATGGTGTCACGTGCTTGTCTCAGCGTCCGTCATCGCTCCCATGATGACGTTCGCCTCGACTCGTATTACGCTAAGACAGGGGGGATATGGTGTCACGTGCTCGTCTCGGCATCCGTCATCGCTACCACGGCAACATTCGCCTCGACTCGTGTTATGCTAGGACAGGGGGTTGTGGTGTCACGTGCCTGTCTCGGCGTCTGTCATCGCTACTGCGACGATGTCCGCCTCGACTCGCGTTGCGCTAAGTCAGGGGGGAAATGGTGTCACGTGCTCCTCTCGGCGTCCGTTGTCGCTATCGGGATGATATTAGCCTCAACTCGCGTTACGCTATGACAGGGGGGAAATGTTGTCACGTGCTCGTCTTGGAGTCCGTCGTCGCTACCACGATGACGCCCTCCTCAACTCGCATTACGCCAAGACAGCGGGGTTGTGGTGTCACGTGCTCGTCTCGGTGTCCGTCGTAGCTATCGCGACGACATCCGCCTCGACTCGTGTTGCACTAAGACAAGGGAACGGTGTCATGTGCTCGTCTCAGCGTCCATCGTCGCTACAGCGACGATGTCCGCCTCGACTAGCATTAAGCTAAGACAGGGGGGAAATGGTGTCACGTGCTCGTCTCAGCGTCCGTCATCGCTACCGCGACGACGTCTGCCTCGACTCGCGTTATGCTAAGACAGGGCGAATGGTGTCACGTGCTCGTCTTCGCATCCGACGTTGCTACCGCGACGACGTTCGCCTTGACTCGCGTTATGCTAAGACAGATGGGGAAATGGTGTCACGTGCTCGTCTCGGCGTCCGTCGTCGCCATCGCGACGATGTCTGCCGTGACTCGTGTTGCGCTAAGACAGGGGGGAAATGGTGTCACGTGCTTGTCTTGGCATCTATCATCGCTACCAAGACAACGTTCACGTTCACTCGTGTTATGCTAAGACACAGGGGGAAATGGTGTCACGTGCTCATCTTGGCGTCCATCGTCTCTAGCGGGACGACTTCTGCCTCCACTCACGTTATGCTAAGAAAGAAGGGTTGTTGTGTCACTTGCTCGTCTCGGCATCCGTTGTCGCTACCTGGACGATGTTAGCCTCAACTCGCATTACGCTAAGACAAGGGGGGAAATGGTATCACATGCTCGTCTCGACGTCCATCGTCGGTACCGCGACGACGTCCGCCTCGAGTCGCATTAAGCTAAGATACGGGGGAAATGGTGTCACGTGTTCGACTCGCCGTCCATCGTTGCTACCGTGACGACGTCTGCCTCGACTCACGTTGCGCTAAGACAAGGGGAAATGGTGTCACGTGCTCGTTTCAGCGTCCGTTGTCCCTTTCCTGACGACTTCCGCCTCGACACACTTTGCGCTAAGACAGGGGGAAATGATGGCATGTGCTCGTCTTGATGTCCGTCGTCACTACCGGAACGACGTTCGCCTCCACTCGCGTTACGCTAAGACGGGGGGGTTGTGGTGTCACGTCCTTGTCTCGGCATCCGTAGTCGCCACCGCGACGATGTCTGCCTCGACTCGTGTTGCGCTAAGACAGGGGGAAATGTTGTCACGTGCTCGTCTTGGCGTCTGTCATCGCTACCAAGACAACGTTCGCGTTGACTCGCGTTATGCTAAGACCCAGGGGGAAATGGTGCCACGTGCTCATCTTGGAGTCCATCGTCGCTATCGCGATGACTTCTGCCTCGACTCGCGTTAAGCTAAGACAGGGGGAAATGGTGTCACGTGCTCGTCTCGGCGTCTGTCAGCGCTACCGCGACGACATTCGGCTCCACTCGCGTTACGCCAAGACAGCGGGGTTGTGGTGTCACGTGCTCGTCTCGGCGTCCGTCGTAGCTATCGCGACGACATCCGCCTCGACTCGCGTTGCGCTAAGACAAGGGGAACGGTGTCATGTGCACGTCTCGGCATCCGTCGTCACTACCACGACGACGTTGGCCTCCACTCACTTACGCTAACACAGGGGGGAAATGTTGTCACGTGCGCATCTCGGCGTCCGTCATCGCTACCGCGACGACGTCTGCCTCGACTCGCGTTACGCAAAGACAGGGGGGAATGGTGTCGCGTTCTCGTGTCGGCATGCATCGTCGCTACCACGACGACGTCCGCCTCGACTCGCATTAAGCTAAGACAGGAGAAATGGTGTCACGTGCTCGTCTCGGCATCTGTCGTCGCTTCTGCCACGACGTCCGCCTCGACTCGCATTACGCTAAGACAGGGGGAATGGTGTCATGTGCTCCTCTCGGCATCCATTATCGCTACCGCAATGACGTTCGCCTCCACACGCATTACGCTAACACAGAACGGTTGTTGTGTCACGTGCTCGTATCGGCGTCCGTCGTCGCTACCGCGAAGGTGTCCGCCTCGAATCACGTTGCGCTAAGACAGGGGGGAAATGCTGTCACGTGCTCGTCTTGGCATCTGTCGTCGCTACCGTGACGATGTTTGCCTCGACTCGCAATATTCTAAGACATATGGGGAAATGGTGTCACGTGCTCGTCTCGGCGTCCATCATCGCTTCCGCAATGACGTCCGCCTCGACTCGCATTACGCTAAGACAGGGGGATTGTGGTGTCACGTGCTTGTCTTGGCATCTATCATCGCTACCAAGACAACGTTCACGTTCACTCGTGTTATGCTAAGACACAGGGGGAAATGGTGTCACGTGCTCATCTTGGCGTCCATCTTCTCTAGCGGGACGACTTCTGCCTCCACTCACGTTATGCTAAGAAAGAAGGGTTGTTGTGTCACTTGCTCGTCTCGGCATCCGTTGTCGCTACCTGGACGATGTTAGCCTCAACTCGCATTACGCTAAGACAAGGGGGGAAATGGTATCACATGCTCGTCTCGACGTCCATCGTCGGTACCGCGACGACGTCCGCCTCGAGTCGCATTAAGCTAAGATACGGGGGAAATGGTGTCACGTGTTCGACTCGCCGTCCATCGTTGCTACCGTGACGACGTCTGCCTCGACTCACGTTGCGCTAAGACAAGGGGAAATGGTGTCACGTGCTCGTTTCAGCGTCCGTTGTCCCTTTCCTGACGACTTCCGCCTCGACACACTTTGCGCTAAGACAGGGGGAAATGATGGCATGTGCTTGTCTTGATGTCCGTCGTCACTACCGGAACGACGTTCGCCTCCACTCGCGTTACGCTAAGACGGGGGGGTTGTGGTGTCATGTCCTTGTCTCGGCATCCGTAGTCGCCACCGCGACGATGTCTGCCTCGACTCGTGTTGCGCTAAGACAGGGGGAAATGTTGTCACGTGCTCGTCTTGGCGTCTGTCATCGCTACCAAGACAACGTTCGCGTTGACTCGCGTTATGCTAAGACCCAGGGGGAAATGGTGCCACGTGCTCATCTTGGAGTCCATCGTCGCTACCGCGACGACTTCTGCCTCGACTCGCGTTACGCTAAGACAGGGGGAAATGGTGTCACGTGCTCGTCTCGGCGTCTGTCAGCGCTACCGCGACGACATTCGCCTCCACTCGCGTTACGCCAAGACAGCGGGGTTGTGGTGTCACGTGCTCGTCTCGGCGTCCGTCGTAGCTATCGCGACGACATCCGCCTCGACTCGCGTTGCGCTAAGACAAGGGGAACGGTGTCATGTGCACGTCTCGGCATCCGTCGTCACTACCACGACGACGTTGGCCTCCACTCACGTTACGCTAACACAGGGGGGAAATATTGTCACGTGCGCATCTCGGCGTCCGTCATCGCTACCGCGACGACGTCAGCCTCGACTCGCGTTACGCAAAGACAGGGGGGAATGGTGTCGCGTTCTCGTGTCGGCATGCATCGTCGCTACCACGACGACGTCCGCCTCGACTCGCATTAAGCTAAGACAGGAGAAATGGTGTCACGTGCTCGTCTCGGCATCTGTCGTCGCTTCTGCCACGACGTCCGCCTCGACTCGCATTACGCTAAGACAGGGGGAATGGTGTCATGTGCTCCTCTCGGCATCCATTATCGCTACCGCAATGACGTTCGCCTCCACACGCATTACGCTAACACAGAACGGTTGTTGTGTCACGTGC
Source organism: Hordeum marinum (assembly GCA_022496015.1). Taxonomy (NCBI): domain Eukaryota; kingdom Viridiplantae; phylum Streptophyta; class Magnoliopsida; order Poales; family Poaceae; genus Hordeum; species Hordeum marinum. The sequence continues at coordinate 236,199,381 of CM039675.1, forward strand.
TCGTATCGGCGTCCGTCGTCGCTACCGCGAAGGTGTCCGCCTCGAATCACGTTGCGCTAAGACAGGGGGGAAATGCTGTCACGTGCTCGTCTTGGCATCTGTCGTCGCTACCGTGACGATGTTTGCCTCGACTCGCAATATTCTAAGACATATGGGGAAATGGTGTCACGTGCTCGTCTGGGCGTCCATCATCGCTTCCGCAATGACGTCCGCCTCGACTCGCATTACGCTAAGACAGGGGGATTGTGGTGTCACGTGCTCGTCTTGGCGTCTGTCGTCGCTACTAAGACAACGTTCACGTTGACTCGTGTTATGATAAGACAGAGGGGGGGATGGTGTCACATGCTCATCTTGGCGTCCGTCGTCGCAACCGCGACGATTTCCGCCTCGACTCACATTACGCAAAGACAGGGGGAATGGTGTCACGTGCTCGTCTCGGTGTCTGTCGTCGCTACCGCGACGACATTCACCTCCACTCGCGCTATGCCAAGACAGTGGGGTTGTGGTGTCACGTGCTCGTGTCGGCGTCCGTCGTAGCTACCACGACGACGTCCCCCTCGACTCGCATTACGCTAAGACAGGGGGGATATGGTGTCACGTCCTCGTCTCGGCATCTGTCATCGCTACCGCGACAACATTCGCCTCGACTCGCGTTACGCTTACATAGGGGGTTGTGGTGTCACGTGCTCGTCTCGGCCTCTGTCATTGCTACCGCGATGACGTCCGCCTCGACACGCGTTGCGCTAAGTCAGGGGGGAAATGGTGTCACATGCTCCTCTCGGCGTCCGTTGTCGTTACCGGGACAATGTTAGCCTCAACTCGCGTTACTCTATGATAGGGGGGAAATGTTGTCACGTGCTCGTCTCGGCATCCGTCGTCGCTACCACGATGACGTCCTCCCCGACTCTCATTACTCTAAGACAAGCGGGGAAATGGTGTCACGTGCTCGTCTCGGCGTCCATCGTCGTTACCGCGACGACGTCCGCCTCGACTCGTATTAAGCTAAGACAGGGGGGAAATGGTGTCACGTGCTCGTCTCGGTATCCATCGTCGCTACCACGACAACGTCCGCCTCGACTCGCGCTACGCTAAAACAGGGGGAATGGTGTCACGTGCTCGTCTCGGTATCCGTCATCGCTACCGTGACAACATTCGCCTCCACTCGCGTTACGGTAAGACAGAAGGGTTGTGGTGTCACGTGCTCGTCTCGGCGTCGGTTGTCGCTATAGCGACGACGTCCGCCTCGACTCTCGTTGTGCTAAGAAAGTGGGGAAATGGTGTCACGTGCTCGTCTCGGCATCTGTAGTCGCTTTAGCGACGACGTTCGCCTCGACTCGCATTATGCTAAGACAGATGGGGAAATGGTGTCACGTGCTCGTCTCGGCGTCCGTCGTCGCCACCGCGACGATGTCTGCCTCGACTCGTGTTGCGCTAAGACGGGGGGAAATGGTGTCACGTGCTCTTCTTGGCATATGTCATCGCTACAAAGACAACGTTCGCGTTGACTCGCGTTATGCTAAGACACAGGGGGAAATGGTGTCACGTGCTCATTTTGGCATCCGTCGTCGCTACCTTGACGACTTCTGCCTCGACTCGCGTTACGCTAAGACAAGGGGAAATGGTGTCATGTGCTCGTCTCAGCGTTCGTCGTCGCTACCGCGACGACATTCGCCTGCACTCACGTTATGCCTAGAAAGTGGGGTTGTTGTGCCACGTGCTCGTCTCGGCGTCCGTCGTAGCTATCGCGACGACATCCGCCTCGACTCGTGTTGCGCTAAGACAAGGGGAATGGTGTCACGTGCTCGTCTCGGCATCCGTCGTCGCTACCACGATGATGTTCGCCTCCACTCACGTTACGTTAACACAGGGGGGAAATGGTGTCACGTGCTCGTCCCGACATCCGTCGTCGCTACCGCGACGACGTCCGCCTCGACTCGCGTTACGCTAAGACAGGGGGGAATAGTGTCACGTGCTCGTCTCGGCATCCATCGTCGCTACCGCGATGACGTCCGCCTCGACTCGTGTTGTGCTAAGTCAACGGGGAAATGGTGTCACGTGCTCCTCTCGGCGTCCGTTGTCGCTACCGGGATGATGTTAGGCTCAACTCGCGTTATGCTATGACAGGGGGAAATGTTGTCACGTGCCCGTCTTGGCGTCCGTCATCGCTACCACGACGACGTCCCCCTCGACTCGCGTTACGCTAAGACAGGGGAGATATGGTGTCACGTGCTCGTCTCGGCATCCGTCATCGCTACCGCGACAACATTCGCCTCGACTCGCGTTACTCTTACACAGGGGGTTGTGGTGTCACGTGCTCGTCTCGGCCTCTGTCATCGCTATCGCGATGACGTCCGCCTCGACTCGCGTTGCGCTAAGTCAAGGGGGAAATGGTGTCACGTGGTCCTCTCGGCGTCCGTTGTCGCTACCGGGATGATGTTAGGCTCAACTCGCGTTATGCTATGACAGGGGGAAATGTTGTCACGTGCCCGTCTCGGCGTCCGTCATCGCTACCACGACCATGTCCTCCTCGACTCGCGTTGCGCTAAGACAAGGGGGGAAATGGTGTCACGTGCTCGTCTCGGCGTCCATCGTCGCCACCGCGACGACGTCGGCCTCGACTCGCCTTAAGCTAAGACAGGGGGGAAATGGTGTCACGTGCTCATCTCGGCGTCCGTCATCGCTACCGCGACGACGTCCGCCTCGACTCGCGTTATGCTAAGACAGGGGGAGTGGTGTCACGTGCTCGTCTCGGCATTCTTCGTTGCTACCACGACGATGTTCGCCTCCACTCGCGTTACGCTAAGACTGAAGGGTTGTGGTCTCATGTGCTCGTCTCGGCGTCCGTCGTTGCTACCGTGACAACGTCCGCCTCGACTCGCGTTGCGCTAAGACAGGGGGCAATGGTGTCACGTGCTCGTCTTGGCGTATGTCGTCGCTTTGGCGACGACGTTCGCCTTGACTCGCGTTATGCTAAGACAAATGGGGAAATGGTGTCACGTGCTCATCTCGGCGTCCGTCGTCGCCATCGCGACGATGTCTGCCTCGACTCGTGTTCGCTAAGACAGGGGGGAAATGGTGTCACATGCTCGTCTTGGCATCTGTCATCGCTACCAAGACAACATTCACGTTGACTCGCGTTATGCTAAGACACAGGGGGAATGGTATCACATGCTCATCTTGGCATCCGTCTTCGCTACTGGGACGACTTCTACCTCCACTCACGTTACGCTAAGACAGAAGGGTTGTGGTGTCACGTGCTCGTCTCGGCGTCCGTCGTCGCTATCGGGACGATGTTAGCCTCAAATCGCATTACGCTAAGACAGGGGGGAAATGTTGTCACGCGCTCATCTCGGCGTCCTTCGTCGCTACTGCGATGACATCCTCCTCGACTCGCATTACGCTAAGACAAGGGGGGAAATTGTGTCACATACTCGTCTCGGCGTCCATCGTCGCTACCGCGACGACGTCCGCCTCGACTCGCATTAAGCTTAGACAGGGGGGAAATGGTGTCACGTGTTCGTCTCGCCGTCCATCATCGCTTCCGCGACGACGTCCGCTTCGTCTCGCGTTGCGCTAAGACAGGGGAAATCGTGTCACGTGCTCGTCTTGGCGTCTATCGTCGCTTTAGCGACAACGCTCGCCTCGACTCGCGTTATGCTAAGACAGATGGGGAAATGGTGTCATGTGCTCGTCTTGGCGTCCGATGTCGCCACCGCGACGACGTCCGCCTCGACTCGCATTGCGCTAAGACAGGGGGAAATGGTGTCACGTGCTCGTCTCGGCATTCGTTGCCGCTTCCCTGACGACTTCTGCCTCGACTCACTTTGCGCTAAGACAGGGGGGAAATGATGTCACGTGCTCGTCTTGATGTCCTTCGTCGCTACCGCAACGACATTCGCCTCCACTCGTGTTACGCCAAGACAGCGGGGTTGTGGTGTCACGTGCTTGTCTCGGCGTCCGTCGTAGCTATCGCGATGACATCCGCCTCGACTCGCGTTGCACTAAGACAAGGGGAACGGTGTCATGTGCTCGTCTCGGCATCCGTCGTTGCTACCAGGACGACGTTCGCCTCCACTCACGTTACGCTAACACAGGGGGGGAAATGGTTGTCACGTGCGTATCTCGGCTTCCGTCATCGCTACCGCGACGACGTCCGCCTCGACTCGCGTTACGCAAAGACAGGGGGCAATGGTGTCACGTGCTCGTCTCGACATCCATCGTCGCTACCGCGACGACGTCCGCCTCAACTCGCATTAAGGTAAGACAGGGGAAATGGTGTCACGTGCTCGTCTCGGCGTCTGTCGTCGCTTCTGCGACGACGTCCGCCTCGACTCGCGTTACGCTAAGACAGGGGGAATGGTGTCACGTGCTCCTCTCGGCATCCATCATCGCTACCGCAACGATGTTCGCGTCCACTCGCATTACGCTAACACATAAGGGTTGTGGTGTCACGTGCTCGTATCGGCGTCCGTCGTCGCTACCGCCAAGGCGTCCGCCTCGAATCGCATGGCGCTAGGACAGGGGGGAAATGGTGTCACGTGCTCGTCTTGGCATCTGTCGTCGCTACCGTGACGACGTTCCCCTCTACTCGCAATATTCTAAGACAGATGGGGAAATGGTGTCACGTGCTCGTCTGGGCGTCCATCATCGCTACCGCAATGAAGTCCGCCTCGACTCGCATTACGCTAAGACAGGGGGGTTGTGGTCCCACGTGCTCGTCTTGGCGTCTGTCGTCGCTACCAAGACAACATTCACGTTGACTCATGTTATGATAAGACAGAGGGGGGGATGGTCTCACGTGCTCATCTTGGCGTCCGTCGTCGCTACTGCAACGACTTCCGCCTCGACTCGCTTTACGCAAAGATAGGGGGAATGGTGTCACGTGCTCGTCTCGGAGTCTGTCGTCGCTACCGCGACGACATTCACCTCCACTTCCGTTATGCCAAGACAGTGGGGTTGTGGTGTCAAGTGCTCGTGTCAGCGTCCTTCGTAGCTACCACGACGAGGTCCCCCTCGACTCGCGTTACGCTAAGACAGGGGGATATGGTGTCACGTGCTCGTCTCGGCATCCGTCATCGCAACCGCGACGACATTCGCCTCGACTCGCGTTACGCTTAGACAGGGGGGTTGTGGTGTCACGTGCTCGTCTCAGCCTCTGTCATCGCTACCGCGATGACGTCCGCCTCGACTCGCGTTGCGCTAAGTCAGGGGGGAAATGGTGTCACGCGCTCCTCTCGGCGTCCGTTGTCGCTACCGGGACAATGTTAGCCTCAACTCGCGTTACGCTATGATAGGGGGGAAATGTTGTCACGTGCTCGTCTCGGCGTCCGTCGTCGCTACCACGATGACGTCCTCCCCGACTCTCATTACTCTAAGACAAGGGGGGAAATGGTGTCACGTGCTTGTCTCGGCATCCATCGTCGTTACCGCGATGACGTCTGCCTCGACTCGCGTTAAGCTAAGACAGGGGGAAATGGTGTCACGTGCTCGTCTCGGTCTCCGTTGTCGCTACCGCGACGACGTCCGCCTCGACTCGCGCTACGCTAAGACAGGGGGAATGGTGTCATGTGCTCATCTCGGTATCCGTCATTGCTACCATGACAACATTCGCCTCCACTCGCGTTACGCTAAGACAGAAGGGTTGTGGTGTCACGTGCTCGTCTCGGCGTCGGTCGTCGCTACCGCGATGACGTCCGCCTCGACTCTCGTTGCGCTAAGAAAGGGGGGAAATGGTGTCACATGCTTGTCTTGGCGTCTGTGGTCGCTTTAGCGATGACGTTTGCCTCGACTCGTGTTATGCTAAGACAGATGGGGAAATGGTGTCACGTGCTCGTCTCTGCGTCCGTCATCGCCACCGCGACGATGTCTGCCTCGACTCGTGTTGCGCTAAGACAGGGGGAAATGTTGTCACGTGCTCGTCTTGGCATATGTCATCGCTACCAAGACAACGTTCGCATTGACTCGTGTTATGCTAAGACACAGGGGGAAATGGTGTCACGTGCTCATCTTGGCGTCCGTCGTCGCTACCGTGATGACTTCTGCCTCGACTCACGTTACGCTAAGAAAGGGGGAAATGGTGTCATGTGATCGTCTCAGCGTCCGTTGTCGCTACCGTGACGACATTCGCCTCCACTCGCGTTACGCCAAGGCAGTGGGGTTGTGGTGTCACGTGCTCGTCTCAGCGTCTGTTGTAGCTATCGCGAAAACATCCGCCTAGACTCGCATTGCGCTAAGACAAGGGGAATGGTGTCACGTGCTCGTCTCGGCATCCGTCGTCGCTACCACGACGACGTTCGCCTCCACTCACGTTACGCTAAGACAGGGGGGAATGGTGTCACGTGCTCGTCTCGGCATCCATCGTCACTACCGCGATGACGTCCGCCTCGACTCGTGTTGTGCTAAGTCAGGGGGAAATGGTGTCACGTGCTCCTCTCGGCATCCGTTGTCGCTACCGGGATGATGTTAGGCTCAACTCGCGTTACGCTATGACAGGGGGGAGATGTTGTCACGTGCCCGTCTTGGCGTCTGTCGTCGCTACCACAACAACGTCCTCCTAGACTCGCGTTACGCTAAGACAAGGGGGGGAATGGTGACACGTGCTCGTCTCGGCGTCAATCGTCGCTACCGCGACGACGTCTACCTCGACTCGCCTTAAGCTAAGATAGGGGGGAAATGGTGTCACGTGCTCGTCTCGGCGTCCGTCCTCGCTACCGCGACGACGTCCGCCTCGATTCGTGTTACGCTAAGACAGGGGGAAAGGTGTGACGTGCTCGTCTCGGCATCCGTCGTTGCTACCACGACGACGTTCGCCTCGACTCGTGTTGCGCTAAGAGAGGGGGAAATGGTGTCACGTGTTTGTCTCGCCGTCCATCGTCGCTTACCTGACGACTTCCGCCTCGACTATCTTTCCGCTATGACAGGGGGAAATGATGTCACGTGCTCGTCTCGATGTCCGTCATCGCTACCGCAACGACGTTCGCCTCCACTCGCGTTATGCTAAGACAAGGGAGTTGTGGTGTCACATGCTCGTCTCGGCGTCCGTCGTCGCCACCGCGACGATGTCTGCCTCGACTCGTGTTGCGCTAAGACAGGGGAAATGACGTCACGTGCTCGTCATCGCTACCAAGACAACGTTTGCGTTGACTCGCCTTATGCTAAGACACAAGGGGAAATGTTGCCACGTGCTCATCTTGGCGTCCATCGTCGCTACCGCGACGACTTCTGCCTCGACTCGCATTATGCTAAGACAGGGGGAAATGGTGTCATGCGCTCGTCTCGGCGTCCGTCGTCGCTACCGCGACGACATTCGCCTCCACTCGCGTTACGCCAAGACAGCGGGGTTGTGGTGTCACTTGCTCGTCTCGGCGTCCGTCGTAGCTATCGCGACGACATCCGGCTCGACTCGCGTTGCGCTAAGTCAGGGGGCAAATGGTGTCACGTGCTCCTCTTGGCGTCCGTTGTCGCTACCGGGACGATGTTAGCCTCAACTCGCGTTACGCTATGACAGGGGGGAAATGTTGTCACGTGCTCGTCTCGGCATCCGTCATCGCTACCACGATGACGTCCTTCTCGACTCGCCTTAAGCTAAGACAAGGGGGAAATGGTGTCACGTGCTCGTCTCGGCGTCCATCGTCGCTACCGCGACGACGTCCGCCTCGACTCGCGTTACGCTAACACAGGGGGAATGGTGTCACGTGCTCGTCTCGGCATCCGTCGTTGCTACCGCGACGACGTTCGTCTCCACTCGCGTTATGCTAAGACAGAAGGGTTGTGGTGTCACGTGCTCATCTCGGCGTCCGTCGTCGCTACCGCGACGACGTCCGCCTCGACTCCCGTTGCGCTAATATAGGAGGGAAATGGTGTCACGTGCTCGTCTTGGCGTCTGTCGTCGCTTTAGCGATGACGTTCGCCTCGACTCGCGTTATGCTAAGAAAGATGGGGAAATGGTGTCATGTGCTCGTCTCAGTGTCCGTCGTCGCTACCACGACGACGTCCGCCTTCACTAACATTATGCTAAGACAAGGGGGAAGTGGTGTCACGTGCTCGTCTCGGCGTCTGTTGTCGCTAACGCGACGATGTCCGCCTCGACTCACGTTACGCTAAGACAGGAGGGAAATGATGTCATGTGCTCGTCTCGGCATCCGCCGTCTCTACCGGGACGACGCCCGACTCGACTCGCAATGCACTAAGATAGGGGGAAATGGTGTCACGTGCTTGTCTCAGCGTCTGTCGTCGCTGACGCAACGACGTCCGCCTCGACTCGCGTTGCGCTAAGACAGGGGTGTATGGTGTCATGTGCTCATGTCGGCGTCCGTCATCGCTACCGCGACGACGTCCGCCTCGACTAGTGTTACCCTAAGACAGGTGGGAAATGGTGTCACGTGCTCGTCTCCGCATCCATCATCGCTACCACGACGACATTTGCCTCGTCTCGCATTGCGCTAAGTTAGGGGGGAAATGTTGTCACATGCTCGTCTCGGCGTCCGTTGTCGCAACCGCGACGACTTTCGCCTCAACTCGCGTTACCCTAAGACAGGGGGAAATGGTGTCACATGCTCGTCTCGGCATCCGTCGTCGCTACCGCGCCGACATCCGCCTCGACTCGCGTTATGCTAAGATAGGGGGGAAATGGTGTCACGTGCTCGTCTCGGCGTCCATCATCGCTACCACGACAATGTCCGCCTCAACTCGCATTAAGCTAAGACATGGGAAATGGTGTCACGTGCTCGTCTCGGCGTCCGGCGTTGCTATCGCGACGATGTTCGCCTAAATTCGCGTTACGCCAAGACAGGGGGAATGGTGTCACGTGCTCATCTCGGCATCCGTCATCGCCACCGCAACGACGTTCGCCTCCACTCGCGTTACGCTAACACAGAAGGTTTATGGTGTCACGTACTCGTCTTGACGTCCGTCGTTGCTACCACGACGACGTTCGCCTCGACTCTTGTTGCGCTAAGAAAGGAGGAAAATGGTGTCACGTGCTCGTCTTGGCGTCTGTCGTCACTTCCGTGACGATGTTCGCCTCGCCTCACGTTATACTAAGATAGATGGGGAAATGGTGTCTCGTGCTCGTCTCGGCTTCCGTCGTCGCTACCGCGACGACGTCCGCCTCGACACACGTTACGCTAAGACAAGGGGAAAATGGTGTCACGTGCTCATCTCATCGTCCATCATCGCTACCGTGACAACGTCCGCCTCAACTCGCGTTGCCCTAAGACAGGGGGCAAATGGTGTCGCATGCTCATCTTGGCGTCCGTTGTTGCTACCCTGACGACGTCTGCCTCGACTCACTTTGCGCTAAGACAGGGTGGAAATGGTTTCACGTGCTTGCCTCGGCGTCCGTTGTCGCTAGCACGACGACGTCTGCCTCGACTCACGTTGCGCTAAGACAGGGGAAATGGTGTCACGTACTTGTCTCGGCATCCATCACTGCTACCGCAACGACGATCGCCTCGAATCGTGTTATGCTAAGACAGGGGGAAATGGTGTCACGTGATCGTCTCGGCGTCCGTCGTCGCTACCGCGACGACGTTCGCCTCGACTCGTGTTACGCTAAGACAGGGGGTGATGGTGTCACGTGCTCGTCTCAGCGTCCGTCGTCGCTACCGCGATGACGCCCGCCTCGACTGGTGTTGCGCTAAGAAACGGGGAAATGGTGTCACGTGCTCGTTTTGGCGTCTGTCGTCGGTACTAAGACTACGTCTGCCTCGACTCGCGTGACGCTAAGACAAGGGGGAATGGTGTCATGTGCTCATCTCGGCATCCGTCGTCTCTACCACGACGATGTCCGCCTCGACTCGCGTTACTCTAGGACAGGGGGGAAATGGTGTCACGTGCTCGTCTCGGCATCTGTCGTCGCTACCACGATGACATCCGCCTCGACTCGCGTCACGCTAACACAGAAGGGTTATGGTGTCACGAGCTCGTGTCAGCGTCCGTCATCGCTACCACGACGACTTTCGCCTCGACTTGCGTTATGCTAAGACACGGGGGAAATGGTGTCACGTGCTCATCTCGGCATCCGTCATCGCTGTCGCGATGGCGTCCGCCTCAACTCGAGTTGCGCTAAGACAGGGGGGAAATGGAGTCATGTGCTCGTCTTGGCGTCCGTCATCGATACCGCGACGACGTTCGCCTCGAATCGCGTTACGCTAAGATAGGGGGGAAATGGTGTCATGTGCTCGTATCGGCGTCCGTTGTCGCTACCGCGACGACGTTCGCCTCGACTCGTGTTACGCTAAGACAGGGGGGAAATGGTGTCACGTGCTCGTCTCAGCATCCATCATCGCTACCGTGACGACATTCGCCTCGACTCGCGTTACGCTAAGACAGGGGGGTTGTGGTGTCACGTGCTTGTCTCGGCGTCTGTCATCGCTACCGCGACGACGTCCGCCTCGGCTCGCGTTGCGCTAAGTCAGGGGGGAAATCGTGTCACATGCTCCTCTCGGCGTCCGTTATCGCTACCGGGACGATATTAGCCTCAACTCGCGTTACGCTTTGACAGGGGGGAAATGTTGTCACGTGCTCGTCTCGGCGTCCGTCATCGCTACCACGATGACGTCCTACTCGACTCGCGTTACACTAAGACAAGGGGGGAAATGGTGTCACATGCTTGTCTGGGCGTCCATCGTGTCTATCTCGACGACGTCCGCCTCGACTCACATTAAGCAAAGACAGGGGAAATGGTGTCACGTGCTCGTCTCGGTGTCCGTCGTCGCTACCGCGACGACGTCCGCCTTGACTCGCGTTACGCTAAGACAGGGGGAATGGTGTCACGTGCTTGTCTCAGCATCCGTCGTTGCTACCGCGACGACGTTCGCCTCCACTCGCGTTATGCTAAGACAGAAGGGTTGTGGTGTCACGTGCTCGTCTCGGCGTCCGTCGTCGCTACCGCGATGACGTCCGCCTCGACTCGCGTTGCGCTTAGACAGGGGGGAAATGGTGTCACGTGCTCGTCTTGGCGTCCATCATCGCTTTAGCGAGGACTTTCGCCTCGACTCGCGTTATGCTAAGACAGATGAGGAAATGGTGTCACGTGCTCATGTTGGCGTCCGTCGTCGCTACCACGACGACGTCCGCCTTGACTCACGTTACGCTAAGACAAGGGGGGAATGGCGTCACGTCCTCGTCTCGGCGTCTGTCGTCGCTAACGCGACGACGTCCGCCTCGACTCGCTTTGCGCTAAGACAGGGGGGAATGGTGTCACATGCTCATCTCGGCGTCCGTCGTAGCTAACGCGACGACGTCCGCCTCGACTCGAGTTGCGCTAAGACAGGGGGGAAATGGTGTCACGTGCTTGTCTCGGTGTCCGTTATCGCTCCCGCGATGACGTCCACCTCGACTCACGTTACGCTAAGACAGGGGGGTTGTGGTGTCACGTGCTCGTCTCGGCGTCTGTCATCGCTGCTAAGTCAGGGGGGAAATGGTGTCACGTGCTCCTCTAAGCGTCCGTTGTCGCTACCGGGATGATGTTAGCCTCAACTCGCGTTACGCTCTTACAGGGGGGAAATGTTGTCACGTGCTCGTCTCGGCGTCCGTCATCGCTACCACGACGACGTCCTCCTCAACTCGCGTTACGCTAAGGCAAGGGGGGAAATGGTGTCACGTGCTCGTCTTGGCATCCATCGTCGCCACCAAGACGATGTCCGCCTCGACTCGCGTTGCGCTAAGACAGGGGGGCTATGGTGTCACGTGCTCGTCTCGGCGTCCATCGTCGCTACCGCGACAATGTCCCCCTCGACTCGCATTGAGCTAAGACAGGCGGGAAATGGTGTCACGTGCTTGTCTCGGCATCCGTCGTCGCTACCGCGATGACGTCTGCCTCGACTCGCGTTACCCTAAGACAGGGGAGAAATGGTGTCACGTGCTCGTCTCCGCATCCGTCGTCGCTACCGCGACAAAGTTTGGCTCGACTCGCATTCCGCTAAGTCAGGGGGGAAATGTTGTCACGTGCTCGTCTTGGCATCCGTCATCGCTACCACGCCGACGTCCTCCACGACTCGCGTTACGCTAAGACAAGGGGGGAAATGGTGTCACGTGCTCGTCTCGGCGTCCATTGTCGCTACCGCGACGTCGTCCGCCTCGACTTGTATTAAGCTAAGACAGGGGGGAAATGGTGTCACGTGCTCGTCTCGGCGTCCCTCATCACTACCATGACGATGTCCGCCTCAACTCGCATTAAACTAAGAAAGGGGAAATGGTGTCACGTGCTCATCTCGGCGTCCATCATTGCTACTGTGATGACGTTCGCCTCGGCTCGCATTATGCTAAGACATATGGGGAAATGGTGTCACATGCTCGTCTCGGCATCAGGCGTCTATACCGCAACGTCGTTCGCCTCGACTCGTGTTACGTTAAGATAGGGGGTGATGGTGTGACATGTCGTCTCAGCGTCAATAGTCGCTACCGCGATGACGTCCGCCTCGACTCGTGTTGCGCTAAGAAAGGGGGAAATAGTGTCACGTGCTTGTTTTGGCGTCTGTCGTCGGTACTAAGACGACGTCCGCCTCGACTCGCATGACGCTAAGAAAAGGGGGTTGTGGTGTCACATGTGCGTCTCGGCGTCTGGCGTTTATACCGCGACGACGTCTGCATCGACTCGCATCACGCCAAGACAGGGGGAATGGTGTCACGTGCTCATCTCGGCATCCGTCGTCTCTACCACGACGATGCCGCCTCGACTCACGTTATTCTAGGATAGGGGGGAAATGGTGTCACGTGCTCGTCTCGACGTTCATCATCGCTACCACGACGACGTCCGCCTTCACTCGCGTTATGCTAAGACAGGGGGGAAATGGTGTCACGTGCTCGTCTCCACGTCCGTCGTCACTACCACGACGACGTCTGCCTCGACTCGCATTACGCTAAGACAGGGGGGAAATGGTGTCACGTGCTCGTGTCAGCGTGCGTCATTGCTACCGCAACGACTTTCGCCTCGACTCGCGTTATGCTCAGACAGGGGGGAAATGGTGTCACGCGCTCATCTCGGCGTCCGTGGTCGCTACCGCGATGGCGTCAGCCTCAACTCGAGTTGCGCTAAGACATGGGGGAAATGGAGTCATGTGCTCGTCTTGGCATCCGTCATCGATACCGCAACGACGTTCGCCTCGAATTGCGTTAGTCTAGGAGAGGGGGAAATGGTGCCATGTGCTCGTCTTGGCGACCGTCGTCGCTCCTGTGACGACGTCCGCCTCGACTCGCGTTGCGATAAGACAGGAGGGAAATGGTGTCACGTGCTCATCTCGATGTCCGTCGTCACTATGACGACAACGTCCGCCTCGACTCGCGTTACGCTTAGACAGGGGGGAAATGGCATCACGTGCTCCTCTTGGCGTCTGATATCGATACCCCGACGACGTTCGGCTTGACTCGGGTTGCGCTCAGACAGGGGGAAATAGTGTCAAGTGCTCATCTCGTCGTCCGTCGTCGCAACCGCGACGACTTCCGCCTCGACACGCATTGCGCTAAGATAGGGGGGAAATGGTGTCACGTGCTTGTATTAGTGTCCGACGTCACTACCACGACGACGTCCGCCTCGACTCGCTTTACGCTAAGAGAGGGGGGAAATGGTGTTAAGTGCTCATGTCAACGTATGTCATCACTACCGCGAGGACGTCCGCCTCGACTCGCGTTGCGCTAAGACAGGGGGGAAATGGTGTCACGTGCTCGTCTTGGCGTCTGTCATCGCTACCAAGACAATGTTTGCGTTGACTCGCGTTATGCTAAGACACAGGGGGAAACGGTGTCACGTGCTCATCTTGGTGTGCGTCGTCGCTACCGCGATGACTTCTGCCTCGACTCGCGTTACGATAAGACAGGGGGAATGGTGTCACGTGCTCGTCTCAGCGTCCGTCGTCGCTACCGCGACGACATTCGCCTCCACTCGCGTTAGGCAAAAAAAGTGGGGTTGTGGTGTCACGTGCTCGTCTCCGTCGTAGCTACCGTGACGACGTCCGCCTCGACTCGCGTTGTGCTAAGACAGGGGGAAATGGTGTCATGTGCTTGTCTCGGCGTCCGTTATCGCTCCCGCGATGACGTCCGCCTCGACTCGCGTTACGCTAAGGCAGGGGCGATATGGTGTCACGTGCTCGTCTCGGAATCCGTCATCACTACCGCGACGACATTCGCCTCGACTCGCGTTACGCTAAGACACGGGGGTTGTGGTGTCACCTGCTCGTCTCGGCGTCCCTCATCGCTATCGCGACGACGTCCGCCTCGACTCGCGTTGCGCTAAGACATGGGGGAAATGTTGTCACGCGCTCGTCTCGGCGTCCGTCGTCGCTACCGCAATGATGTCCGCCTCGACTCGCGTTACGCTAAGACAAGGGGGGGAATGGTGTCACGTGCTCGTCTCGGCGTCCTTCGTCGCTACCGCGACGATGTCCCCCTCGACTCGCATTGAGCTAAGACAGGCGGGAAATGGTGTCACGTGCTTGTCTCGGCATCCGTCGTCGCTACCGCGATGACGTCTGCCTCGACTCGCGTTACGCTAAGACAGGGGGAATGGTGTCACGTGCTTGTCTCGGCGTCCGTGATCGATACCGCAATGACGTTCGCCTCGAATTGCGTTGGTCTAAGAGAGGGGGAAATGGTGCCATGTGCTCGTCTTGGCGTCCGTCGTCGCTACCGTGACGACGTCCGCCTCGACTCGCGTTGCGATAAGACAGGGGGAAATGTTGTCACGTGCTCATCTCGATGTCCGTCGTCACTACCACGACGACATCCGCCTCGACTCGCGTTACGCTTAGACAGGGGGGAAATGGCGTCACGTGCTCGTCTTGGCGTCTGACATCATTACCCCGACGACGTTCGCCTCGACACGCGTTGTGCTCAGACAGGGGGAAATGGTGTCATGTGCTTGTATTAGTGTCCGACGTCACTACCACGATGACGTCCGCCTCGACTCGCATTGCGACGTTTGTAATGTTCGGCGTTTGTCGTCGGTACTACGACGACGTCCGCCTCGACTCGTGTGACGCTAAGACAAGGGGGATGTGGTGTCACGTGTGCGTCTCCGCATCCGGTGTTGGTACGGCGACGACGTCCGCCTCGACTCGCGTCACGCTAAGACAGGGGAAATGGTGTCACGTGCTCGTCTCGGCGTCCGTCCTCGCTACCGCGACGACGTACGCCTCGACTCTCGTTGCGCTGAGACAGGGGGAAATGGTGTCACGTGCTCGTCTCGACATCCGTCGTCTCTACCACAATGATGTCCTCCTCGACTCACATTACTCTAAGACAGGGGGAAATGGTGTCACGTGCTCGTCTCAGCGTACGTCCTCACTACCACGACGTAGTCCTCCTTGACTCGCGTTACACTAAGACAGGGGGAAATGGTGTCACGTGGCCGTCTCGGCGTCCGTCGTCACTACCACGACGACGTCCGCCTCGACTCGCATTACGCTAGGACAGGGGGGAAATGGTGTCACGTGCTCTGTCAGCGTCCGTCATCGCTACCGCGATGACGTTCGCCTCGACTCGTGTTATGCTAAGACAGGGTGGAAATGGTGTCACATGCTCGTCTCGGTGTTCGTCGTCGATACCGCGATGACGTTCGCCTCGAATCGTGTTACGCTAAGACAGGGGGAAAATGGTGTCATGTGCTCATCTCGGCGTCCGTTGTCGCTACCACGATGATGTCCGCCTCGACTCGCGTTTCGCTAAGACATGGGGGAAATGGTGTCACGTGCTCACCCCGGCGTCCGTCATCGCTACCACGACGACGTCCGCCTCGACTCTCGTTACGCTAAGACAGGGGGAAATGGTGTCACGTGCTCATCTCGGCATTCGTCACCGCTACCGTGACGACGTCCGCCTCGATTCGCGTTGTGCTAAGACAGGGGGGAGTGATTTCACGTGATCGTCTCGGCGTCCGTCGTTGCTAGCTCGACAATGTCTGCCTCGACTTGCGTTGCGCTAAGACAGGGGGAAATGGTGCGACGTGCTCGTCTCGGCGTCCATCGTCGCTATCGCGACGACGTCCGCCTCGACTCGCATTGTGCTAAGACAGGGGGAAATGGTGTGCGTGCTTGTCTCGGCGTCTGTTGTCAGTACAACGATGACGTCCGCCTTGACTTGTGTGACGCTAAGACAAGGGGGATGTGGTGTCACGTGCGCGTCTCGGCATCCGGCGTTGGTTCCGCGACGACGTCCGCCTCGACTCGCGTCACACTAAGACACGGGGAATGGTGTCATGTGCTCGTCTTGGCGTCCGTCGTCGCTACCACGATGACGTACGCCTCGACTCTCGTTGTGCTAAGACAAGGGGGAAATGCTGTCACGTGCTTATCTCGGCATCCGGCGTGTCTACCATGATGATGTCCGCCTTGACTCGCGTTACTCTAAGACACGGGGGAAATGATGTCACGTGCTCGCCTCAGCGTACGTCGTCACTACCACGACGACGTCCACCTTGACTCGCGTTACGCTAAGACAGGGGGAAATGGTGTCACGTACTTGTCTCGGCGTCCGTCATCGCTACCACGACGACATTCGCCTCGACTCGCATTATGCTAAGACAGGGGGAAATGGTGTCATATGCTCGTCTCGGCGTCCGTCGTTGCTACCGCGAGGACATCCACCTCAACTCGCACTGCGCTAAGACAGGAGGGAAATGGAGTCATGTGCTCATCTTGGCATCCGTCATCGGTACCGCGACGACGTTCGGCTCGAATCGCGTTACGCTAAGACAGGGGGGAAATGGTGTCATGTGCTCGTCTTGGCGTCTGTCGTCGATACCGCGATGACGTTCGCCTCGAATCGTCTTACGCTAAGACAGGGAGAAAATGGTGTCATGTGCTCGTCTCGGCGTCTGTTGTCGCTACCGTGATGATGTCCGCCTCGACTCGCGTTGCGCTAAGACATGGGGAAATGGTGTCACGTGCTCATCCCAGCGTCCGTCATCGCTACCACGATGACGTCCGCCTCGACTCTCGTTACGCTAAGACAGGGGAAATGGTGTCACGTGCTCATCTCGGCATTCGTCACCGCTACCGTGATGACGTCCTCTTCGACTCGCGTTGTGCTAAGACAGGGGGGAATGATTTCACGTGCTCGTCTCGGCGTCCGTCGTTGCTACCGCGACAACGTCTGCCTTGACTTGCATTGCGCTAAGACAAGGGGAAATGGTGCGACGTGCAAGTCTCGGCGTCCATCGTCGCTACCACGACGACGTCCGCCTCGACTGGTATTACGCTAAGACAGGGGGGTGGTGGTGTCACATGCTCGTCTTGGCGTCCGTCGTCGGTACCGTGACGATGCCCGCCTCGACTCACATTGTGCTAAGACAGGGGGAAATGGTGTGCGTGCTCATTTCGGCGTTTGTTGTCAGTACTACGATGATGTCCGACTCGACTTGTGTGACGCTGAGACAAGGGGATGTGGTGTCACATGCGCGTCTCGGCATCTAGCGTTGGTACCGCGATGACGTCCGCCTCGACTCGCGTCATGCTAAGACAGGGGGAATGGTGTCACGTGGTCGTCTCGGCGTCCGTCGTCGCTACCACGACGACGTATGCCTCGACTCTCGTTGTGCTAAGACAAGGGGGATATGGTGTCACGTGCTCATCTCGGCATCCGTCGTGTCTACCACGACGATGTCCGCCTTGACTCGCGTTACTCTAAGACAGGGGTGAAATGGTGTCACGTGCTCGTCTCAGCGTTCGTCGTCAATACCACGACAACGTCCACCTTAACTCGCGTTACGCTAAGACAGGGGGAAATGGTGTCATGTGCTCGTCTCGGCGTCCGTCGTCGCTACCACGACGACGTCTGCCTCGACTCGCGTTATGCTAAGACATGGGGGAAATGGTGTCACGTGATCGTGTCAGCATCCGTCATCGCTACCGCGATGACTTTTGCCTCGACTCGCGTTATGCTAAGATAGGGGGGAAATGGTGTCATGTGCTCATCTTGGCATCCGTCGTCGCTACTAAGATGACGTCCACCTCAACTCGCATTGCCCTAAGACAGGGGGAAATGGAGTCATGTGCTCATCTTGGCGTCCGTCATCGATACCACGACGACGTTCGGCTCAGATCGCGTTACGCTAAGACAGTGGGGAAATGGTGTCATGTGCTCATCTATGCGTTCGTCGTCACTACCGCGACGACGTATGCCTCGACTCGCGTTGCGATAAGATAGCGGGGAAATGGTGTCACATGCTCATCTCGGTGTCCGTCGTCACTACCACGACGACGTCCGCCTTGACTCGCGCTATGCTAAGACAGGGGGAAATTTGGTCACGTGCTCGTTTTGGCGTCCGTCATCGATACCGTGATGACGTTCGCCTCAACCCGCGTTGCGCTCAGACAGGGAGGAAATGGTGTCACGTGCTCGTCTTGTCGTCTATCGTCGCTACCGTGACGACGTCCGCCTCGACACGCGTTGCGCTAAGACAGGGGGGAAATGCTGTCACGTGCTTGTATCGGTGTCCGTCGTCACTACCACGACGACGTCCACCTCGACTCGCGTTACGCTAAGACAGGGGGGAAATGGTGTCACATGCTCGTGTCAACGTTTGTCATCACTACCGCGACGACGTCCGCCTCGACTCGCGTTGTGCTAAGACAAGGGGGAAATGGTGTCACGTGCTCGTCTCGGCGTCCGTCGTCGCTACCACGACGACGTCCGCCACGACTCGCATTACGCTAAGACAGGGGGAAATGGTATCACGTGCTTGCCTCGGCATCCGTCATCGCTACCGTGACAATGTCCGCTCGACTCGTGTTGCGCTAAGATAGGGAGAAATGGTGTCACGTGCTCGTCTCGGCGTCCGTCGTCGCTACCTTGACGACGTTTGCGTCGACTCACGTTACGCTAAGACAAGAGGGAAATGGTGTCACGTGGTTGTGTCAGCATCAATCATCGCTACCACGACGACGTCCGCCTCGACTCGCATTAAGCTAAGACAGGGGGGAAATCGTGTCACGTGCTTGTCTCGACGTCCGTCGTCGCTACCACCACGACTTCCGCCTCGACTCGGGTTACGCTAAGATAGGTGAGAATGGTGTCACATGCTCGTCTCAGCATCTGTTGTCGCTACCACGATGACGTCCGCCTCGACTCGCGTTATGATAAGACAGGGGGAATGGTGTCACTTGCTCGTCTCGGCATCCGTCGTTGCTACCGCGACGAAGTTCGCCTCCACTCGCGTTACGCTAAGACAGAGGGGTTGTGGTGTCACGACTTCCGCCTTGACTCGCGTTGCGCTAAGACATGGTTGAAATGGTGTCATGTGCTCGTCTTGGCGTCTGTCGTCGCTACCGCGTCGATGTTTGCCTCGACTCACGTTATGCTAAGACAGAGGAGGAAATGGTGTCAGGTGCTTGTCTTGGCGTCCATCGTCGCTACCGCGACGACGTCCGCCTCGACTCACATTACGCTAAGACAGGGGGGAAATGGTGTCACGTGCTCGTCTCGGCCTCCGTCATCGCTACCGCGATGACGTCCGCCTCCACTCGCGTTGCGCTAGTCACGTGCTCATCTCGGCATTCGTCGTCGCTAGAGTGACAACGTCCGCCTTGACTCGCGTTGTGCTAAGACAGCGGGAATGATTTCACGTGATCGTCTCGGCGTCCTTCATCGATACCGCAACAACGTCCGCCTCGAATCGCTTTGCACTAAGAGAGGGGGAAATGGTGCCATGTGCTCTTCTCGGCGTCCGTCGTCGCTACCGTAACGACGTCCTCCTCGACTCGCGTTACGCTAAAAAAGGCGGTGAGGGTGTCACGTGCTCGTCTCGGCATCCGTTGTCGCTACCGCGATGACGTCTGCCTCGACTCACGTTGCGCTAAGACAGGGGGAAATGGTGTCACATGCTCGATTTGGCGTCTATCGTCGGTACTACGACGATCTCCTACTCGACTCACGTCACGCTAAGACAAGGGGGTTTTGGTGTCACGTGCGCGTCTCAGCATCCCACGTTTGTACCGCGACGATGTCCACCTCGACTTGCGCCACGCTAAGACAGGGGGGAAATGGTGTCACGTGCTCGTCTTGGGCATCCGTCGTCTCTACCACGATGATGTCCGCCTCGACTCGCGTTACTCTAAGACAGGGGGGAAATGGTGTCATGTGCTCGTCTTGGCGTCCGTCGTCGCTACCGTGACGACTTCTGCCTCCACTCGTGTTGCGCTAAGACAGGGGGAAATGGTGTCACGTGCTCATCTCAGCATTCGTCATCGCTACCGTGACAACGTCCGCCTCGACTCGCGTTGTGCTAAGATAGGGGGAATGATTTCCTGTGCTCGTCTCGGCGTCCGTCGTTGCTACCGTGACAACATCCGTCTCGACTCGCATTGCACTAGGACAGGGGGAAATGTTGCCACGTGCTCGTCTCAGCGTCTGTCGTCGCTACCGCAACGACGTCCGTGTCGACTCGCGTTATGCTAAGACAGGGGGGTGATGGTGTCACGCGCTCGTCTCGGTGTCTGCCGTCCGTAGTAGGACGACGTCCGCCTCGACTCGCGAGACGCTAAGACAAGGGGGTTGTGGTGTCACGTGCGCGTCTCGGCATCTGGCGTGGTACCGTGACGACGTGACGCTAAGTCAGGGGAATGTTGTCACATGCTCGTCTCGGCGTCCGTCGTCACTACCACGACGACGTACGCCTCGACTCTCGTTGCGCTAAGACAGGGGGATAATGGTGTCACGTGCTTGTCTCGGCATCCGTCGTCTCTACCACGACGATATCCGCCTTGAATCGTGTTACTGTAAGACAGGGGGGAAATGGTGTCACGTGCTCGTCTCGACGTCCCTTGTTGCTACCATGACGACGACCGCCTTGACTCGCGTTACGCTAGGACAGGGGGAAAATTGTGTCACGTGCTCGTCTCGGTGTCCGTCGTCGCTACCACGACTATGTCCGCCTCGACTCGCGTTATGCTAAGATAGGAGGGAAATGGTGTCATGTGCTCATGTCAGCGTCCGTCATCGCTACCGCGACGACGTTCACCTCAACTCGCGTTATGCTAAGACAGGGGGGAAATGGTGTCACGTGCTCGTCTCGGTGTTCGCCGTTGCTACCGTGATGACGTTCGCCTCGACTCGCGTTGCGCTAAGACGGGGGGAAATGGTGTCATGTTCTCGTCTTGGCGTCCATCGTCGATACCGCGACGACGTTTGCCTTGAATCGTGTTACGCTAAGACAGGGGGGAAATGGTGTCATGTGCTCGTCTCGGCGTCCATTGTCGCTACCGCGACGATGTCTGCCTCGACTCGCGTGGCACTAAGACTGGGGGGAAATGGTGTCACGTGCTCGTCTCGGCGTCCGTCGTCGCTACCATGACGACGTCTGCCTTGACTCGCGTTACGCTAAGACAGGGGGAAATAGTGTCACTTGATCATTTCGGCATCCGTCGTCGCTACCGCGACGACGTTCGCCTCCACTTGCGTTACGCTAAGACAAAGGGGTTGTGGTGTCACGTGCTCGTCTCGTCGTCCGTCGTCCCTACTGCGACGACGTCCGCCTTGACTTGCGTTGTGCTAAGACATGGTTGAAATGGTGTCACGTGCTCGTGTTGGTGTCTGTCATCGCTACCACGACGATGTTCGCCTCGACTCGCGTTATGCTAAGACAGGGGGGAAATGGTGTCACGTGCTCGTGTCAACGTATGTCATCACTACCGCGAGGACGTACGCCTTCACTCGCGTTACGATAAGACAGGGGGAAATGGTGTCACATGCTCATCTCAGTGTCCATCGTCACTACCACGACGACGTCCGCCTCGACACGCGCTACGCTAAGACAGGGGGGAAATGTGGTCACGTGCTCGTTTTAGCGTCCGTCATCGATACCGTGACGACGTTCGCCTCAACCCGCGTTGCGCTCAGACAGGGGGGAAATGGTGTCACGTGCTCGTCTTGTCGTCTATCGTCGCTACCGTGACGACGTCCGCCTCGACACGCGTTGCGCTAAGACAGGGGGGAAATGCTGTCACGTGCTTGTATTCGTGTCCGTCCTTACTACCACGACGACGTCCGCCTCGACTCGCGTTACGCTAAGATAGGGGGAAATGGTGTCACGTGCTCGTGTCAACGTATGTCATCACTACCACGACGACGTCCGCCTCGACTCGCGTTGCGCTAAGACAAGGGGGAAATGGTGTCACGTGCTCGTCTCGGCGTCCGTCGTCGCTACCACGACGACGTCCGCCACGACTCCCGTTACGCTAAGACAGGGGGAAATGGTATCACGTGCTTGTCTCGGCATCCGTCATCGCTACCGCGACAATGTGCGCCTTGACTCGTGTTGCGCTAAGATAGGGAGAAATGGTGTCACGTGCTCGTCTCGGCGTCCGTCGTCGCTACCTTGACGATGTTTGCCTCGAATCGCGTTACGCTAAGACAGGGGGAAATGGTGTCACGTGGTTGTGTCAGCGTCAATCATCGCTACCATGACGACGTTCGCCTCGACTCGCATTAAGCTAAGACAGGGGTGAAATCGTGTCACGTGCTTGTCTCGACATCCGTTGTCGCTACCGCCACGACTTCCGCCTCGACTCGGGTTATGCTAAGATAGGGGGGAATGGTGTCACGTGCTCGTCTCAGCATCCGTTGTCGCTACCACGACGACGTCCGCCTCGACTCGCGTTATGATAAGACTGGGGGAATGGTGTCACTTGCTCGTCTCGGCATCCGTCGTTGCTACGGCGACGAAGTTCACCGCCATTCGCGTTACACTAAGACAGAAGGGTTGTGGTCTCACGACTTCCGCCTTGACTCGCGTTGCGCTAAGACATGGTTGAAATGGTGTCATGTGCTCGTCTTGGCGTCTGTCATCGCTACCGCGACGATGTTCGCGTCGACTCACGTTATGCAAAGACAGAGGGGGAAATGGTGTCACGTGCTTGTCTCGGCGTCCATCGTGGCTACAGCGACGATGTCTGCCTCGACTCACATTACGCTAAGACAGGGGGGAAATGGTGTCACGTGCTCGTCTCGTCCTCCGTCGTCGCTACCGCGATGACGTCCTCCTGCACTCGCGTTGCGCTAAGGCAAGGGGAAATGGTGTCACGTGCTCATCTCGGCATTCGTCGTCGCTACCGTGACAACGTCCGCCTTGACTCGCGTTGTGCTAAGACAGGGGGAATGATTTCACGTGATCGTCTCGGCGTCCTTCATCGATACCGCGACAACGTCCGCCTCGACTCGCGTTGCACTAAGACAGGGGGAAATGGTGCCATGTGCTCGTCTCGGCGTCCGTCGTCGCTACCGCAACGACGTCCTCCTCTACTCGTGTTCCGCTAAGACACGGGGGTGAGGGGGTCACGTGCTCGTCTCGGCATCCGTTGTCGCTACCGCGATGACGTCCGCCTCGACTCACGTTGCGCTAAGACAGGGGGAAATGGCGTCACATGCTCGTTTTGGCGTCTGTCATCGGTACTACGACGATCTCTGCCTCGACTCGCGTGACGCTAAGACAAGGAGGTTTTGGTGTCACGTGCGCGTCTCAGCATCCCGCGTTGGTACCGCGATGACGTCCACCTCGACTTGCGCCACGCTAAGACAGGGGGGAAATGGTGTCACGTGCTCGTCTTGGGCATCAGTCGTCTCTACCATGATGATGTCCGCCTCGACTCACGTTACTCTAAGACAGGGGGGAATGGTGTCATGTGCTCGTCTTGGCGTCCGTCGTCGCTACCACGACGACGTCCGCCTCCACTCGCGTTGCGCTAAGATAGGGGGAAATGGTGTCACGTGCTCATCTCGGCATTCGTCGTCGCTACCGTGACAACCTCCGCCTCGACTTCTGTTGTGCTAAAATAGGGGGAATGATTTCATGTGCTCGTCTCGGCGTCCGTCGATGCTACCGCGACAACGTCCGTCTCGACTCGCGTTGCGCTAGGACAAGGGGAAATGTTGCCACGTGCTTGTCTCGGCGTCCGTCGTCGCTACCGCAACGATGTCCGCGTGGTCTCGTGTTACGCTAGGACAGGGGCGCCTCGACTCCCGTGACGCTAAGACAAGGGGGTTGTGGTGTCACGTGCGCGTCTCGGCATCTGGCGTTGGTACCGCGACGACGTGACGCTAAGACAGGGGAATGTTGTCACGTGTTCGTCTCGGTGTCCGTCGTCACTACCACGACGACGTACGCCTCGACTCTCGTTGCGCTAAGACAGGGGGATAATGGTGTCATGTGCTTATCTCAGCATCGGTCGTCTCTACCACGAAGATGTCCGCCTTGACTCGTGTTACTCTAAGACAAGGGGAAATGGTGTCACGTGCTCGTCTTGACGTCCCTTGTCGCTACCATGACGACGTCCGCCTCGACTCGCGTTACGCTAAGACAGGGGGGAAGCGGTGTCACTGCTCGTCTTGCCGTCCGTCGTCGCTACCGTGACGATGTCCGCCTCCACTTGCGTTGCGCTAAGACAAGGGGAAATGTTGTCACGTGCTCATCTCGGCATTCGTCGTCCCTTCCATGACGACGTCTGCCTCGACTCGCGGTGTGCTAAGATAGGGGGGTTGATTTCACATGCTCGTCTCGCCTTCCGTCGTCGCTACCGCGACAACATCCGCCTCGACTCGTGTTGCGCTAAGACAGGGGTAAATGGTGCCACGTGCTCGTCTCGTCGTCCCTCGTCGCTACCGCGATGACATCCGCCTCGACTGGCGTTACGCTAAGACAGGGGGGTGATGGTGTCACGTGCTCGTCTCGGCGTCCGTCGTCGGTACGTCCGCCTTGACTCGCGTTGCGCTAAGACAGGGGGAAGGGTGTCACATGCTTGTTTCGGCCTCTGTCATCGGTACTACGACGACGTTCACCTCAACTCGCGTGACGCTAAGACAAGGGGGTTGTGGTTTCACGTGCGCGTCTCGGCATCTGGCGTCAGTACCGCGACGACGTCCGCCTCGACTCGTGTCATGCTAAGACAGGGGAATGTTGTCACGTGCTGTCTCGGCGTCCGTCGTCGCTACCACGACGACGTACGCCTCGACTCTCCTTGCTCTAAGACAGGGGGGAAATGGTGTCACGTGCTCGTCTCGGCATCCCTCGTCTCTACCACGACGATGTCCGCCTCGACTCGTGTTACTCTAAGACAGGGGGGAAATTGTGTCATGTGCTCGTCTTGGTGTCTGTCGTTGCTACCACGACGACGTCCGCCTAGACTCGCGTTACACTAAGACAGGGGGGAAATGGTGTCACGTGCTCGTCTTGGCATCCGTTGTCGCAACCACGACGACGCCCGCCTCGACTCGTGTTTCGCTAAGATAGGAGGGAAATGGTGTCACGTGCTCGTGTCAGCGTCCGTCATCGCTACCATGACGACGTTCAGCTCGTCTCGCGTTATGCTAAGACAGGGGGAAATGGTGTCACGTGCTCGTCTCGGTGTTCGTCGTCGCTACCGTGATGACGTTCACCTCGACTCCCGTTGCGCTAAGACAGGGGGAAGTGGTGTCATGTGCTCGACTTGGCGTCCGTCATCGATACCCCAACGATGTTTGCCTCGAATCGTGTTACGCTAAGACAGGGGGGAAATGGTGTCATGTGCTCGTCTTGGCGTCCGTTGTCGCTACCGCGACGACGTCCCCCTCGACTCGCGTTGTGCTAAGATAGGGGGAAATGGTGTCACGTGCTCGTCTTGGCATCCGTCGTCGCTACCACGAGGACGTCCGCCTCGACTCGCGTTAAGCTAAGACAGGGGGAAATCGTGTCACGTGCTCGTGTCAACGTCCGTCATCGCTACCGCGACGACGTTCGCCTCGAATCGCGTTACGCTAAGACACGGGGGAAATGATGTCACGTGCTCGTCTCGGTGTCCGGTGTCGCTACCGTGACGACGTCCGCCTCGACTCGCGTTACGCTAAGACAGGGGGAATGGTGTCACGTGCTCGTCTCGGCATCCGTCGTCGCTACCGCGACGACGTTCGCCTTGACTCGCATTATTCTAAGACAGGGGGAATGGTGTCACTTGCTCATGTCGGCATCCGTCGTCGCTACCGCGATGACGTTCGCCTCCACTCGCGTTACCCTAAGACAGCGGGGTTGTGGTGTCACGTGCTCGTCTCGGCGCCCGTCGTCTCTACCGCGACGATGTCCGCCTTGACTCGCGTTGCGCTAAGACATCGTTGAAATGGTGTCACGTGCTCGTCTCGGCGGCTGTCGTCGCTACCACGACGATGTTCGCCTCGACTCTTGTTATGCTAAGACAGGGGGAAATGGTGTCACGTGCTCGTCTCGCCGTTCGTCGTCGCTACGGTGATGATGTTCGCCTCGACTCGCGTTACGGTAAGACAGGGGGGAAGTGGTGTCATGTGCTCGTCTCGGCGTCCGTTGTCGCTACCGCGACGACGTCCTCCTCGACTCGCGTTACGCTAAGACAGGGGGAATGGTGTCACGTGCTCGTCTCGGCATCCGTCGTCGCTACCGCGACGACGTCCGCCTTGACAAGCGTTATTCTAAGACAGGGGGAAAGGTGTCACTTGCTCGTCTTGGCATCCGTTGTCGCTACCGCGATGACGTTCGCCTCCACTCGCGTTACGCTAAGACAGAGGGGTTGTGGTGTCACGTGCTCGTCTCGGCGTCCGTCGTCTCTACCGCGACGATGTCCGCCTTGACTTGCGTTGCGCTAAGATATCGTTGAAATGGTGTCACGTGCTCGTCTCGGCGTCTGTCGTCGCTACCGCGACGATGTTCGCCTCGACTCTCGTTATGCTAAGATAGGGGGAAATGGTGTCACGTGCTCGTCTCGCTGTTCATCGTCGCTACCGTGATGATGTTCTCCTCGACTCGCGTTGCGCTAAGACAGGGGGGAAGTGGTGTCATGTGCTCGTCTCTGCGTCTGCCGTCCGTAGTACGACGACGTCCGCCTCGACTAGCGTGACGCTAAGACAAGGGGGTTGTGGTGTCACGTGCACGTCTCGGCATCTGGCGTTGTTACCATGACGACGTGATGCTAAGACAGGTGAATGTTGTCACGTGCTCGTCTCGGTGTCCGTCGTCACTACCACGACGACGTACGCATCGACTCTCGTTGCGCTAAGACAGGGGGATAATGGTGTCACGTGCTTGTCTCGGCATCCGTCGTCTCTACCACGATGATGTCCGCCTTGACTCGTGTTACTCTAAGACAGGGGGGAAATGGTGTCACGGGCTCGTCCCGACGTCCCTCGTCGCTACCATGACGACGTCCGCCTTGACTCAAGTTATGCTACGACAGGGGGGAAATGGTGTCACGTGCTCGTCTCGGTGTTCGCCGTTGCTACCGTGATGACGTTCGCCTCGACTCGCGTTGCGCTAAGACAGGGGGAAATGGTGTCATGTACTTGTCTTGGAGTCCATCGTCGATACCGCGACGACGTTCGCCTTGAATCGTGTTACGCTAAGACAGGGGGGAAATGGTGTCATGTGCTTGTCTCGGCGTCCATTGTCGCTACCGCGACGATGTCTGCCTCGACTCACGTTGCACTAAGACTGCGGGGAAATGGTGTCACGTGCTCGTCTCGGTGTCCATCGTCGCTACCACGACGATGTCCGCCTCGACTCGCGTTACGCTAAGACACGGGGAAATAGTGTCACTTGATCATTTCGGCATCCGTCGTCGCTACCGCGACGACGTTCGCCTCCACTTGCGTTACGCTAAGACAGAGGGGTTGTGGTGTCACGTGCTCGTCTCGGCGTCCGTCATCCCTACCGCGACGACGTCCGCCTTGACTCACGTTGCGCTAAGACTTGGTTGAAATGGTGTCACGTGCTTGTGTTGGTGTCTGTCATCGCTAACACGACGATGTTCGCCTCGACTCGCGTTATGCTAAGACAGAGGGGGAAATGGTGTCAGGTGCTTGTCTTGGCGTCCGTCGTTGCTACCGTGATGACGTCCACCTCGACTCACATTAAGCTAAGACAGGGGGAAGCGGTGTCACTGCTCGTCTTGGCGTCCGTCGTCGCTACCGTGACGATGTCCGCCTCCACTTGCGTTGCGCTAAGACAAGGGGAAATGGTGTCACGTGCTCATCTCGGCATTCGTCGTTGCTTCCATGACGACGTCTGCCTCGACTCGCGTTGTGCTAAGATAGGGGGTTGATTTGACATGCTCGTCTCGGCGTCCGTCGTCGCTACCGCGACAACATCCGCCTCGACTCGTGTTGCCCTAAGACAGGGGAAAATGGTGCCACGTGCTCGTCTCGTCGTTCGTCATCGCTACGGCGATGACGTCCGCCTCGACTGGCGTTACGCTAAGACAGGGGGTGATGGTGTCACGTGCTCGTCTCGGCCTCCGTCGTCGATACGTCCGCCTTGACTCACATTGTGCTAAGACAGGGGGAAGGGTGTCACATGCTTGTTTCGGCATCTGTCATCGGTACTACGACGACGTTCACCTCAACTCGCGTGACGCTAAGACAAGGGGGTTGTGCTGTCACGGGCACGTCTCGGCATCTGGCGTTGGTACAGCGACGACGTCCGCCCTGACTCGTGTCACGCTAAGACAGGGGAATGTTGTCACTTGTTGTCTCGGCGTCCGTCGTCGCTACCACGACGACGTACGCCTCGACTCTCCTTGCGCTAAGACAGGGGGGAAATGCTGTCACGTGCTCGTCTCGGCATCCATCGTCTCTACCACGATGATGTCCGCCTCGACTCGTGTTACTCTAAGACAGGGGGGAAATTGTGTCACGTGATCGTCTCGGTGTTTGTCGTTGCTACCACGACGACGTCCGCCTTGACTCGCGTTACACTAAGACAAGGGGGAAATGGTGTCACGTGCTCCTCTTGGCATCCGTTGTCTCTACCACGACGATGCCCGCCTCGACTTGCGTTTCGCTAAGATAGTAGGGAAATGGTGTCATGTGCTCGTGTCAGCGTCCGTCATCGCTACCGTGATGACGTTCACCTCGTCTCGCGTTATGCTAAGACAGGGGGAAATGGTGTCACGTGCTCGTCTTTGTGTTCGTCGTCGCTACCGTGATGACGTTCGCCTCGACTCGCGTTGCGCTAAGGCAGGGGGAAGTGGTGTTATGTGCTCGACTTGGCGTCCATCGTCATTACCCCAACGATGTTTGCCTCGAATCGCGTTACGCTAAGACAGGGAGGAAATGGTGTCATGTGCTCGTCTCGGCGTCCGTTGTCGCTACCGCGATGACGTCCGCCTTGACTCGCGTTGTGCTAAGATAAGGGGAAATGGTGTCACATGCTCGTCTTGGCATCCGTCGTCGCTACCACGACGACGTCCGCATCGACTCGCGTTAAGCTAAGACAGGGGGAAATGGTGTCACGTGCTCGTGTCAACGTCCGTCATCGCTACCGCGACGACGTTCGCCTCGAATCGCGTTACGCTAAGACTCGGGGGAAATGATGTCACGTGCTCGTCTCGGTGTCCGCCGTCGCTACCGAGACGACGGTCACCTCGACTCGTGTTGAACTAAGACAGGGGGAAATGGTATCACGTGCTCGTCTCGGCATCCGTCGTCGCTACCGTGACAATGTCCGCCTCGACTCGTGTTGCGCTAAGATAGGGGGAAATGGTGTCACGTGCTCGTCTCGATATCTGTCGTAGCTATCGCGATGACGTTCGCCTCGACTCGTGTTATGCTAAGACAGGAGGGAAATGGTGTCACTTGCTCGTCTCGGCGTCAATCGTCGCTACCGCGACGACTTCCGCCTCAACTCGCATTAAGCTAAGACTGGGGGGAAATGGTGTCAGTGCTCGTCTCGGTGTCCGGCGTCGCTACCGTGAGGACGTCCACCTCGACTCGCGTTATGCTAAGACAGGGGGGAATGGTGTCACGTGCTCGTCTCGGCATCCGTCGACGCTACCGCGATGACGTCCGCCTTGACTCGCATTATTCTAAGACAGGGGGAATGGTGTCACTTGCTCGTCTCAGCATCCGTCGTCGCTACCGCGATGACGTTCGCCTCCACTCGCGTTACGCTAAGACAGTGGGGTTGTGGTGTCACGTGCTCGTCTCGGCGTCCGTCCTCGCTACCGCGACGACGTTCGCCTCCACTCGCGTTACGCTAAGATACAGGGGTTGTGGTGTCACGTGCTCGTCTCAGCATCCGTCGTCACTACCGCGACGACGTCCGCCTTGACTCGCGTTGCGCTAAGACATCGTTGAAATGGTGTCACGTTCTCGTCTCGGCGTCCATCGTCGCTACCGCGACGACGTCTGCCTCTACTCTCGTTGCGCTAAGAAAGGGGGAAATGGTGTCACATGCGCGTCTCGCCATCCGGCATTGGAACCGCGACGATGTCCGCCTTGACTCGCGTGACGCTAAGACAAGGGGAATGGTGTCACGTGCTCATCTCGGCGTCCGTCGTTGCTACCGCGACAATGTATGCCTCGACTCTCGTGGCGCTATGATAGGGGAGAAATGGTGTCACGTGCTCGTCTCGGCATCCGTCGTCTCTACCACAACGATGTCCGCCTCTGCTCGCATTACTTTAAGACACGGGGGAAATGGTGTCACGTGCTCATCTCGGCGTCTGTCGTCGCTACCATGAATACGTCCGCCTTGACTCGCATTACGCTCACACAGGGGAGAAATGGTGTCACGTGCTCGTCTTGGCGTCCGTTGTCACTGCCACGACGACGTCCGCCTCAACTCGCGTTACGCTAAGACAGGGGGGAAATTGTGTCACGTGCTCGTGTCAGCGTCCGTCATCGCTACCGCGACGACGTTCACTTCGACTCCTCTTATGCTAAGAAAGGGGGAAAATGGTGTCACGTGCTCGTCTTGGCGTCCGTCGTCGCTAATGCGATGTCGTCCGCTTTGACTCGCGTTGAGCGAAGTCAGGGGGGAAATGGTGTCATGTGCTTGTCTTGGCGTCCGTCGTCAAAACCACGACGACGTTCGCCTCAAATCGCGTTACGCTAAGACAGGGGGGAAATGGTGTCATGTGCTCGTCTCGGCGTCCGTTGTCACTACCGCGACGACATCTGCCTCGACTCGCGTTGCGCTAAGACAGGGGGAATGGCGTCACATGCTCATCTCGGCATCCGTCGTTGCTACCGCGACAACGACCGCCTCGACTCGCGTTGCCCTAAGACAGGGGGAAATGGTGTGACGTGCTCATCTCGGCATCCGTCGCTGCTACCGCGATGACGTTCGCCTCAACTCGTGTTACCGCGATGACGTCCGCCTCGACTCACATTATGCTAAGACAGGGGGGAAATGGTGTCAAGTGCTCGTCTCGGCGTCCGTCGTCACTACCGCGACGACGTCTGCCTCTACTCGTGTTGCGCTAAGAAAGAGGGAAATGGTCTCACATGCGCGTCTCGCCATCCGGCGTTGGTACCTCGACGACGTCCGCCTCGACTCGCGTCATGCTAAGACAAGGGGAATGGTGTCACGTGCTCGTCTCGGCGTCCGTCGTTGCTACCGCGACGATGTACGCCTCAACTCTCGTTGCGCTATGACAGGGGAGAAATGGTGTCACGTGCTCGTCTCGGCATCCATCGTCTCTACCACGACGATGTCCGCCTCGGCTCGCATTACTTTAAGACAGGGGGGAAATGGTGTCACGTGCTCATCTCGGCGTCCATCGTCGCTACAATGAATACGTCCGCCTTGACTCGCATTACGCTATCATAGGGGAGAAATGGTGTCACGTGCTCGTCTCGGCATCCGTCGTCGCTACAACCACGACGTTCGGCTCATCTTGCGTTACGCTAAGACAGGGGGGAAATGGTGTCACGTGCTCGTGTCAGCGTCCGTCATCGCTACCGCGACGACGTTCACTTTGACTCGTGTTATTCTAAGAAAGGGGGAAAATGGTGTCACGTGCTTGTCTTGGCGTCCGTCGTCGCTAATGCGATGTCGTCCGCTTTGACTCGCGTTGAGCTAAGTCACGGGGGAAATGGTGTCATGTGCTTGTCTTGGCGTCCGTCGTCAAAACGACGACGACGTTCACCTCAAATCGCGTTACGCTAAGACAGGGGGAAATGGTGTCATGTGCTCGTCTCGGCGTCCGTCGTCACTACCGCGACGACGTCTGCCTCGACTCGCGTTGCGATAAGATAGGGGGAATGGTGTCACGTGCTCATCTCGGCATCCGTCGTCGCTACCGCAACAACGACCGCCTCGACTTGCGTTGCCCTAAGACAGGCGGAAATGGTGTCACGTGCTCATCTCGGCATCCGTCGTCGCTACCGCGATGACGTTCGCCTCAACTCGTGTTACACTAAGACAGGGGGTTGTGGTGTCACGTGCTCGTCTCGGCGTCCGTCATCGCTACCTCGATGATGTCCACCTCGACTCTCATTGTGCTAAGATAGGCGGGAAATGGTGTCACATGCTCGTGTCGGTGTTCGTCGTTGCTACCGCGATGACGTTCACCTCAACTTGCATTACGCTACGACAGGGGGGTTGTGGTGTCACGTGCTCGTCTCGGTGTCCGTCATCTCTACGGCAATGACATACGCCTCGACTCACGTTGCGCTAAGACAGGGGGGATATGGTGTCACGTGCTCGGCTTGGCGTCTGTCGTCACTACCAAGACGACGTTCTCCTCGGCTCGTGTTATGCTAAGACAAAGGGGGAAATGGTGTCACGTGCTCGTCTCGGCATCCGTCGTCTCTACCACGATGATGTCCGCCTCAACTCGCGTTACTCTAAGAAAGGGGGGAAATGGTGTCACGTACTCGTCTCGGCGTCCGTCGTCGCTACCACGACGACGTCCGCCTTGACTCGTGTTACGTTAAGACAGGGGGGAAATGGTGTCACATGCTCGTCTCAGCGTCCACCATCGCTACCACGACCACGTCTGCCTCGTCTCGCGTTACACTAAGACAGGGGGGAAGTGGTGTCACGTGCTTGTGTCAAAGTCCATCATTGCTACCGCGACGACGTTCGCCTCGAATCGCGCTACGCTAAGACAGGGGGAAATGGTGTCATGTGCTCATCTCGGTGTCTGTCTTTGCTACCGCGACAACATCCAACTCGACTCGCGTTGCGCTAAGACAGGGGGAAATGGTGCCCCGTGCTCGTCTTGACGTCCGTTACGCTAAGACAGGGGGGAAATGGTGTCACGTGCTCGTTTCGTCGTCTGTCGTCGGTACTACGACGATGTTCGCCTCGACGCGCGTGATGCTAAGACAAGGGGGTTGTGTTGTCACGTGCGCGTCTCGTTATCCTTTGTTGGAACCGCGACGACGTCCGCCTCGACTCGCGTCACGCTAAAACAGGGGGAATGGTGTCACTTGCTCGTCTCGGCGTCAATCGTCGCTACCGCGACAACTTCCGCCACAACTCGCATTAAGCTAAGACAGGGGGAAATGGTGTCAGGTGCTCGTCTCGGTGTCCGGCGTCGCTACCGCGATGACGTCCGCCTCGACTCGAGTTACGCTAAGACAGGGGGGAAATGGTGTCAGGTGCTCGTCTCGGCATCCATCGCCGCTACCGCGACGACGTCCGCGTTGACTCGCGTTACGCTCAGACAGGGTGGAATGGTGTCACTTGCTCGTCTCGGCATCCGTCGTCGCTACCGTGACGACGTTCACCTCCACTCGCGTTACGCTATGACAGAGGGGTTGTGGTGTCAGGTGCTCGTCTCGGCGTTCGTCGTCGCTATCGCGACGATGTCCGCCTTGACTCGCGTTGTGCTAACACATCGTTGAATGGTGTCACGTGCTCGTCTCGGCGTCTGTCGTCGCAACCGCGACGATGTTCGCCTCGACTCTCGTTATGCTAAGACAGCGGGGAAATGGTGTCACGTGCTCGTCTCGGTTTGCGTCGTCGCTACCGTGATGACGTTCGCCTCAACTCGTGTTGCGCTAAGACAGGGGGGAAGTGATGTCATGTGCTCGTCTTGGCGTCCGTCATCGATACCCCGACGATGTTTGCCTCGATCGCGTTATGCTAAGACAGGGGGGAAATGGTGTCATGTGCTCGTTTCGGCGTCCGTTGTCGCTATCGCGACGACGTCCGCCTCGACTCGCTTTGCGCTAAGATAGGGGGGAAATGGTGTCACGTGCTCGTCTCGGCATCCATCGTCGCTACCACGACGACGTCCGCCTCGACTCGCGTTAAGGTAAGACAGGGGGAAATAGTGTCACGTGCTCGTGTCAACGTTCGTCATCGCTACCGCGACGATGTTCGCCTCGAATCGCGCTACGCTAAGACAGGGGTAAATGGTATCACATGCTCGTCTCGGTGTCCATCGACGCTACCGAGACGACGCTCGCCTCGACTCGCGTTGAACAAGGACTGGGGGAAATGGTATCACGTGCTCGTCTCGGCATCCGTCGTCGCCACCGTGACAATGTCCGCCTCGACTTGTGTTGCGCTAAGATAGTTTGAAATGGTGTCACGTGCTCGTCTCGGCATCCGTCGCCGCTATCGCGACGACGTCCGCCTTGACTCGCGTTACGCTAAGACAGGGGGGAGTGGTGTCACTTGATCGTGTCGGCATCCGTCGTCGCTACCGCGACGACGTTCGCCTCCACTCGCTTTACGCTAAGACAGAGGGGTTGTGGTGTCACGTGGTCGTCTCGGCGTCCGTCGACGCTACCGCGACGATGTCCACCTTGACTCGCGTTGCGCTAACACATCGTTGAAATGGTGTCACGTGCTCGTCTCGGCATCTGTCATCGCTACCGCGACGATGTTCGCCCCGACTCTCGTTATGCTAAGACAGGGGGGAAATGGTGTCACGTGCTCGTCTCGGTTTGCGTCGTCGCTACCGTGATGACGTTTACCTCGACTCATTTTGCGCTAAGACAGGGGGGAAGTGGTGTCATGTGCTCGTCTTTGCGTCCGTCGTCGATACCCCGACGATGTTTGCGTCGAATCGCGTTATGCTAAGACAGGGAGGAAATGGTGTCTTGTGCTCGTCTTAGCGTCCGTTGTCGCTACCGCGACGACGTCCGCCTCGACTCGTCTTGCACTAAGATTGGGGGAAATGGTGTCACGTGCTCGTCTCGGTATCCGTCGTCCCTACCACGACGACGTCCGCCTCGACTTGCGTTAAGCTAAGACAGGCGGAAATGGTGTCACGTGCTCGTGTCAACGCCCGTCATCGCTACCACGACGATGTTCGCCTCTAATCGCGTTACGCTAAGACAGGGGGGAAATGGTGTCACGTGCTCGTCTTGGTGTCCGTCGTCGCTACCGAGACGACGCTCGCCTCGACTCGCGAAGAACTAAGACATGGGGAAATGGTATCACGTGCTCGTCTCGGCATCGGTCGTCGCTTCCGTGACAATGTCCGCCTCGACTCGTGTTGCGCTAAGATAGGGTGAAATGGTGTCACATGCTCGTCTCGGCATCCGTCGTTGCTACCGCGACG
This sequence comes from Hordeum marinum, assembly GCA_022496015.1. Classification (NCBI taxonomy): domain Eukaryota; kingdom Viridiplantae; phylum Streptophyta; class Magnoliopsida; order Poales; family Poaceae; genus Hordeum; species Hordeum marinum. The sequence goes on from CM039675.1 coordinate 236,234,609, forward strand.
ACGTTCGCCTCGACTCGCGTTATGCTAAGCAGGGGGAAATGGTGTCACTTGCTCCTCTCGACGTCAATCGTCGGTACCGCGACGACTTCCGCCTCAACTCGCATTAAGCTAAGACAAGGGGGTAATGGTGTCAGGTGCTCGTCTCGGTGTCCGGCGTCGCTACCGCAACGACTCCGCCTCGAATCGCGTTACACTAAGACAGGGGGAATGGTGTCACGTGATCGTCTTGGCATCCGTCGTCGATACCACGATGACGTCCGCCTTGACTCGCGTTATGCTAAGACAGGGGGGAACGGTGTCACTTGCTCGTCTCGGCATCCGTCGTCGCTACCGCGATGACGTTCGCCTCCACTCGCGTTACGCTAAGATAGAGGGGTTGTGGTGTCATGTGCTCGTCTCGGCGTCCGTCGTCGCTACTGCAACGATGTCCGCCTTGACTCGCGTTGTGCGAAGACATCATTAAAATGGTGTCACGTGCTCGTCTCGGCATCTGTCGTCGCTACCGCGACAATGTTCGCCTCGACTCTCGTTATGCTAAGATAGAGGGGGAAATTGTGTCATGTGCTTGTCTCAGAGTCCATCGTCGCTACCGCGACGACGTCTGCCTCTACTCGTGTTGCGCTAAGAAAGGGGGAAATGGTGTCACATGCGCGTCTCGCCATCCGGCGTTGGTACCGCGATGACGTCCGCCTCGACTCGCGTCATGCTAAGACAAGGGGAATGGTGTCACGTGCTCGTCTCGGCGTCCGTCGTTGCTACCGCGACGATGTACGCCTCAACTCTCGTTGCGCTATGACAGGGGAGAAATGGTGTCACGTGCTCGTCTCGGCATCCATCGTCTCTACCACGACGATGTCCGCCTCGGCTCGCATTACTTTAAGACAGGGGGGAAATGGTGTCACGTGCTCATCTCGGCATCCATCGTCGCTACCATGAATACGTCCGCCTTGACTCGCATTACGCTATCACAAGGGAGAAATGGTGTCACGTGCTCGTCTCGGCGTCCGTCGTCGCTACCACCACGACGTTCGGCTCATCTCGCGTTACGCTAAGACAGGGGGGAAATGGTGTCACGTGCTCGTGTCAGCGTCCGTCATCGCTACCGCGACGACGTTCACTTCGACTCGTGTTATGCTAAGAAAGGGGGAAAATGGTGTCACGTGCTTGTCTTGGCGTCCGTCGTCGCTAATGCGATGTCGTCCGCTTTGACTCGCGTTGAGCTAAGTCAGGGGGAAATGGTGTCATGTGCTCGTCTTGGCGTCCGTTGTCAAAACCACGACAACGTTCGCCTCAAATCGCGTTATGCTAAGACAGGGGGGAAATGGTGTCATGTGCTCGTCTCGGCGTCCGTCGTCACTACCGCGACGACGTCTGCCTCGACTCGCGTTGCGCTAAGATAGGGGGAATGGTGTCACGTGCTCATCTCGGCATCCGTCGTCGCTACCGCGACCACGACCGCCTCGACTTGCGTTGCCCTAAGACTGGCGGAAATGGTGTCACGTGCTCATCTCGGCATCCGTCGTCGCTATCGCGATGACGTTCGCCTCAACTCGTGTTACACTAAGACAGGGGGTTGTGGTGTCACGTGCTCGTCTCGGCGTCCGTCATCGCTACCGCGATGATGTCCACCTCGACTCTTATTGTGCTAAGATAGGCGGGAAATGGTGTCACGTGCTCGTGTCGGCGTTCGCCGTTGCTACCGCGATGACGTTCACCTTAACTTGCATTACGCTACGATAGGGGGGTTGTGGTGTCACGTGCTCGTCTCGGTGTCCGTCATCTCTACGGCAACGACGTACGCCTCGACTCACGTTGCGCTAAGACAGGGGGGATATGGTGTCACGTGCTCTGCTTGGCGTCTGTCGTCACTACCAAGACGACGTTCGCCTCGGCTCGCGTTATGCTAAGACAAAGGGGGAAATGGTGTCATGTGCTCGTCTCGGCATCGGTCGTCTCTACCACGATGATGTCCGCCTCGACTCGCGTTACTCTAAGAAAGGGGGGAAATGGTGTCACGTACTCGTCTCGGCGTCCGTCGTCGCTACCACGACGACGTCCGCCTTGACTCGCGTTACGTTAAGACAGGGGGGAAATGGTGTCACATGCTCGTCTCGGCGTCCGCCATCGCTACCACGATGACGTCTGCCTCGTCTCGCGTTACACTAAGACAGGGGGAAGTGGTGTCATGTGCTTGTGTCAAAGTCCATCAATGCTACCGCGACGACGTTCGCCTCGAATCGCGCTACGCTAAGACAGGGGGAAATGGTGTCATGTGCTCATCTCGGTGTCTTTCTTTGCTACCACGACAACATCCAACTCGACTCGCGTTGCGCTAAGACAGGGGGAAATGGTGCCACGTGCTCGTCTTGACGTCCGTTACGCTAAGACAGGGGGGAAATGGTGTCACGTGCTCGATTCGTCGTCTGTCGTCAGTACTACGACGATGTTCGCCTCGACGCGCGTGATGCTAAGACAAGGGGGTTGTGGTGTCACGTGCGCATCTCGTTATCCTGAGTTGGAACCGCGACGACGTCCGCCTCGACTCGCGTCATGCTAAAACAGGGGGAATGGTGTCACTTGGTCGTCTCGGCGTCAATCGTCGCTACCGCGACAACTTCCGCCACAACTCGCATTAAGCTAAGACATGGGGGAAATGGTGTCAGGTGCTCGTCTTGGTGTCCGGCATCGCTACCGCGACGACGTCCGCCTCGACTCGAGTTACGCTAAGACAGGGGGGAAATGGTGTCAGGTGCTCGTCTCGGCATCCATCGCCGCTACCGCGACGACGTCCGCGTTGACTCGCGTTACGCTCAGACAGGGTGGAATGGTGTCACTTGCTCGTCTCGGCATCCGTCGTCGCTACCGTGATGACGTTCACCTCCACTCGCGTTACGCTATGACAGAGGGGTTGTGGTGTCAGGTGCTCGTCTCGTCGTCCGTCGTCGCTATCGCGATGATGTCCGCCTTGACTCGCGTTGTGCTAACACATCGTTGAAATGGTGTCGCGTGCTCGTCTCGGCGTCTGTCGTCGCTACCGCGACGATGTTCGCCTCGACTCTCGTTATGCTAAGACAGCGGGGAAATGGTGTCACGTGCTCGTCTCGGTTTGCGTCGTCGCTACCGTGATGACGTTCGCCTCGACTCGTGTTGCGCTAAGACAGGGGGGAAGTGATGTCATGTGCTCGTCTTGGCGTCCGTCGTCTATACCCCGACGATGTTTGCCTTGATCGCATTATGCTAAGACAGGGGGGAAATGGTGTCATGTGCTCGTCTCGGCGTCCATTGTCTCTATCGGGACGACGTCCGCCTCGACTCGCTTTGCGCTAAGATAAGGGGGAAATGGTGTCACGTGCTCGTCTCGGCATCCGTCGTCGCTACCACGACGACGTCCGCCTCGACTCGCGTTAAGGTAAGACAGGGGAAATAGTGTCACGTGCTCGTGTCAACGTCCGTCATCGCTACCGCGACGACGTTTGCCTCGAATCGCGCTACGCTAAGACAGGGGTAAATGGTGTCACGTGCTCGTCTCGGTGTCCATCGACGCAACCGAGACGACGCTCGCCTCGACTCGCGGTGAACAAGGACAGGCGGAAATGGTATCACGTGCTCGTCTCGGCATCCTTCGTCGCCACCGTGACAATGTCCGCCTCGACTTGTGTTGCGCTAAGATAGGGTGAAATGGTGTCACGTGCTCGTCTCGGCTTCCAGCGTCGCTACCGCGATGACATTCGCCTTGACTCGCGTTATGCTAAGACAGGGGGGAAATGGTGTCACTTGCTTGTCTCGGTGTCAATCGTTGCTACCGCGACGACTTCTGCCTCAACTCGCATTAAGCTAAGACGGGGGGGTTATGGTGTCAGGTGCTCGTCTTGGTGTCCGGCAACGCTACCGCGACGACGTCCGCCTCGACTCGCGTTACGCTAAGACAGGGGGAATAGTTTCACGTGCTCGTCTTGGCATCCGTCGTCGCTACCGCGACGACGTCAGCCTTGACTCGCGTTACGCTAAGACAGGGGGGAATGGTGTCACTTGGTTATCTCGGCATCCGTCGTCACTACCGCGACGACGTTCGCCTCCACTCGCATTACGCTAAGACAAAGGGGTTGTGGTGTCACGTGCTTGTCTCGGCGTCCGTCGTCGCTACCGCGACGATGTCCGCCTTGACTCGCATTGCGCTAAGACATCGTTGAAATGGTGTCGCGTGCTCGTCTCGGCGTCTGTCGTCGCTACCGTGACAATGTTTGCCTCGACTCTCTTTATGCTAAGATAGAGGGGGAAATGGTGTCACGTGCTTGTCTCAGAGTCCGTCGTCGGTACTGTGAGGACGTCCGCCTCGACTCACATTATGCTAAGAAAGGGGGGAAATGGTGTCATGTGCTTGTCTTGGCGTCTGTCGTCACTACCGCGACGACGTCTGCCTCTACTCGCGTTGCGCTAAGACAGGGGGAAATGGTGTCACATGCGCGTCTCGCCATCCGGTGTTGGTACCGCGATGACGTCCACCTCGACTCGCGTCACGCTAAGACAAGGGGAATGGTGTCACGTGATCGTCCCGGCGTCCTTCGTTGCTACCGCAACGATGTACGCCTCGACTCTCGTTGCGCTATGACAGGGGGAAATGGTGTCACGTGTTCGTCTCGGCATCCGTCGTCTCTACCACGACGATGTCCGCCTCGGCTCGCATTACTCTAATGCAGAGGGGAAATGGTGTCACGTGCTCGTCTCGGCGTCCGTCATCGCTACCATGAAGACGTCCGCCTTTACTCGCATTGCGCTAACACAGGGGAGAAATGGTGTCACGTGCTCGTCTCGGCGTGCGTCGTCGCTACCACGATGACGTCCGCCTCAACTCGCGTTACGCTAAGACAGGGGGGAAATGGTGTCACGTGCTCGTGTCAGGGTCCGTCATTGCTACCGTGACGACGTTCACTTCGACTCGTGTTATGCTAAGAAAGGGGGAAAATGGTGTCACGTGCTTGTGTTGGCGTCCGTCGTCGCTAATGCGATGTCGTCCACTTTGACTCGCGTTGCGCTAAGTCAGGGGGGAAATGGTGTCATGTGCTTGTCTTGGCGTCCGTCGTCAAAACCACGACGACGTTTGCCTCAAATCGCGTTACGCTAAGACAGGGGGGAAATGGTGTCACGTGCTCGTCTCGGCGTCCGTCGTCACTACGACGACGATGTCTGCCTCGACTAGCGTTGCGCTAAGACAGGGGGAATGGTGTCATGTGCTCATCTCGGCATCCGTCGTCGCTACCGCGACGACGACCGCCTCGACTCGCGTTGCGCTAAGACAGGGGGAAATGGTGTCACGTGCTCATCTCGGCATCCGTCGTCGCTACCGCGATGACGTTCGCCTCAACTCGTGTTACGCTAAGACAGGGGGTTGTGGTGTCACGTGCTCGTCTCAGCTTCCGTCATCGCTACCGCGATGATGTCCGCCTCGACTCGCGTTGCGCTAAGATAGGCAGGAAATGGTGTGACGTGCTCGTATCGGCGTTCGTCATTGCTACCGCGATGACGTTCGCCTCAACTCGCGTTACGCTATGACAGGGGGGGTGTGGTGTCACGTGCTCGTCTCGGTGTCCGTCATCTCTACCGCAACGACATACGCCTCGACTCATGTTGCGCTAAGACAGGGGGGATATGGTGTCACGTGCTCAGCTTGGCGTCTGTCGTCACTACAAAGACGACGTTCGCCTCGGCTCGCGTTATGCTAAGACAAAGGGGGAAATGGTGTCACGTGCTTGTCTCGGCATCCGTCGTCTTTACCACGATGATGTCCGTATCGACTCGCGTTACTCTAAGAAAGTGGGAAATGGTGTCACGTACTCATCTCGGCGTCCGTCGTCGCTATCACGACGACGTCCACCTTGACTCGCGTTATGTTAAGACAGGGGGGAAATGGTGTCACATGCTCGTCTCGGTGTCCGCCATCGGTACCACGACGACATCTGCCTCGTCTTGCTTTACACTAAGACAGGGGGGAAATGGTGTCACATGCTTGTGTCAAAGTCCGTCATTGCTACCTCGACGACGTTCGCCTCGAATCGCGTTACGCTAAGACAGGTGGGAAATGGTGCCATGTGCTCATCTCGGTGTCTGTCTTTGCTACCGCGACAACATCCAACTCGACTCGCGTTGCACTAAGACAGGGGGAAATGGTGCCACGTGCTCGTCTTGAAGTCCGTTACGCTAAGACAGGGGGGAAATGGTGTCACGTGCTCGTTTCGTCGTCTATAGTCGGTACTACGACGACGTCCGCCTCGACTCACGTGATGCTAAGGCAAGGGGGTTTTGGTGTCACGTGCGCGTCTCGTTATCCTGCGTTGGTACCGCGACGACGTCCACCTCGACTCGCGTCACGCTAAGACAGGGGGAATTGTGTCACTTGCTCGTCTCGGCGTCAATCGTCGCTACCGCGACAACTTCCGCCTCAATTCGCATTAAGCAAAGACAGGGGCAAAATGGTGTCAGGTGCTCGTCTCGGTGTCCGGCGTCGCTACCGCGACGATGTCCGCCTCGACTCGCGTTACGCTAAGACAGGGGGATGGTGTCACGTGCTTGTCTCGGCACCCGTCGCCGTTACCGCGACGACGTCCGCCTTGACTCGCGTTACGCTAAGACAGGGGGGAACGGTGTTCTTGCTCGTCTCGGCATCCGTCGTCGCTACCACGACGACGTTCGCCTCCACTCGCGTTACGCTAAGACAGAGGGGTTGTGGTGTCAAGTGCTCGTCTCGGCGTTCGTCGTTGCTACCACGACGATGTCCGCCTTGACTCGCGTTGCTCTAACACATCGTTGAAATTGTGTCACGTGCTCGTCTCGGCGTCTGTCGTGGCTACCGCGACGATGTTCGCCTCGACTCTCGTTATGCTAAGACAGGGGGGAAATGGTGTCACGTGCTCGTCTCGGTTTGCGTCGTCGCTACCGTGATGACGTTTGCCTCGACTCGTGTTGCACTAAGACAGGGGGGAAGTGATGTCATGTCCTCGTCTTGGCGTCCGTCGTCGATACCCCGATGATGTTTGCCTCGAATCGAGTTATGCTAAGACAGGGGGAATGGTGTCATGTGCTCGTCTCGGCGTCCGTTGTCGCTACCGCGACGACGTCCACCTCGACTCGCGTTGCGCTAAGATAGGGGGGAAATGGTGTCACGTGCTCGTGTCAACGTCCGTTATCGCTACCGCAACGACGTTCGCCTCGAATCGCGCTACGCTAAGATAGGGGGCAATGGTGTCACGTGCTCATCTCGGTGTCCGTCGTCGCTACCGAGACAACGCTCGCCTCGACTCGCGTTGAACTAAGACAAGGGGAAATGGTATCATGTGCCCGTCTCGGTATCCGTCGTCGCCACCGTGACAATGTCCGCCTCGACTCGTGTTGCGCTAAGATAGGGTGAAATGGTTTCACGTGCTCGTCTCGGCATCCGGCATCGCTACCGCGACGACGTTCGCCTCGACTCGCGTTATGCTAAGACAGGGGGGAAATGGTGTCACTTGCTCGTCTCGGCGTCAATCGTTGCTACCGCGACGACTTCCGCCTCAACTCGCATTAAGCTAAGACAGGGGGGTTATGGTGTCAGGTGCTCGTCTCGGTGTCTGGCGTCGCTACCGCGGCGACGTCCGCCTTGACTCGCGTTACGCTAATACAGGGGGGAATGGTGTCACGTGCTCGTCTCGGTATCCATCGTCGCTACCGCGATGACGTCCGCCTTGACTCGCGTTACGCTAACACAGGGGGGAATGGTGTCACTTGCTCGTCTCAGCATCCGTCGTCACTACCCCGACGACGTTCGCCTCCACTCGCGTTTCGCTAAGACAGAGGGGTTATGGTGTCACGTGCTCGTCTCGGCGTCCGTCGTCGCTACCGCGACGATGTCCGCCTTGACTTGCGTTGCGCTAAGACATCGTTGAAATGGTGTCACGTGCTTGTCTCGGCGTCTGTCGTCGCTACCGCGACAATGTTCGTCTCGACTCTCGTTATGCCAAGATAGAGGGGGAAATGGTGTCACGTGCTTGTCTCAGAATCCGTCGTCGCTACCGTGAGGACGTCCGCCTCGACTCACATTATGCTAAGACAGGGGGGAAATGGTGTCACGTGCTCGTCTCGGCGTCCGTCGTCACTACCGCGACGACGTCTGCCTCTACTCGCGTTGCGCTAAGACAGGGGGAAATGGTGTCACATGCGCGTCTCGGCATCCGGCGTTGGTACTGCGATGACGTCTGTTATGCTAAGACAGGGGGGAAATGGTGTCACGTGCTCAGTTCATCGTCTGTCGTCGGTATTACGACGACGTCCGCCATGACTCGCGTGATGCTAAGACAAGGGGGTTTTGGTGTCACATGCGCGTCTCGTTATCCTGTGTTGGTACCGCGACGATGTCCGCCTCGACTCGCGTCATGCTAAGAGAGGGGGAATGGTGTCACTTGCTCGTCTCGGCGTCAATCGTCGCTACCGCGACAACTTCCGCCTCAACTCGCATTAAGCTAAGACAGGGGGAAATGGTGTCAGGTGGTCGTCTCGGTGTCCGGCGTCGCTACCGCGACGACGTCCGCCTCGACTCGCGTTACGCTAAGACAGGGGGAAATGGTGTCACGTGCTCGTCTCGGCGTCTGTCGTCGCTACCGCGACAATGTTCGTCTCGACTCTCGTTATGCTAAGATAGAGGGGGAAATGGTGTCACGTGCTTGTCTCGGCGTCTGTCGTCGCTAACGCGACAATGTTCGTCTCGACTCTCGTTATGCTAAGATAGAGGGGGAAATGGTGTCACGTGCTTGTCTCAGAATCCGTCGTCGCTACCGTGAGGACGTCCGCCTCGACTCACATTATGCTAAGACAGGGGGGAAATGGTGTCAGGTGCTCGTCTCGGCGTCCGGCGTCGCTACCGCGACGACGTCCGCCTCGACTCGCGTTACGCTAAGACAGGGGGAATGGTGTCACGTGCTCGTCTCGGCATCCGTCGTCGCTACTGCGACGACGTCCGCCTTGACTCGCGTTACGCTAAGACAGGGGGGAATGGTGTCCTTGCTCGTCTCGCATCCGTTGTCGCTACCACGACGACGTTCGCCTCCACTCGCGTTACGCTAGGACAGAGGGGTTGTGGTGTCAGGTGCTCGTCTCGGCGTTCGGCGTCGCTACCGCGACAATGCCCGCCTTGACTCGTGTTGCTCTAACACATTGTTGAAATTGTGTCACGTGCTATCTCGGCGTCTGTCGTGGCTACCGCGACGATGTTCGCCTCGACTCTCGTTATGCTAAGACAGGGGGGAAATGGTGTCATGTCCTCGTCTCGGTTTGCATCGTCGCTACCGTGATGACATTCGCCTCGACTCGTGTTGCACTAAGATAGGGGGGAAGTGATGTCATGTGCTCGTCTTGGCGTCCGTCGTCGATACCCCGACGATGTTTGCCTCGAATCGAGTTATGCTAAGACAGGGGGGAATGCTATCATGTGCTCGTCTCGGCATCCGTTGTCGCTACCGCGACGACGTCCGCCTCGACTTGCGTTGCGCTAAGATAGGGGGGAAATGGTGTCACGTGCTCGTGTCAACGTCCGTTATCGCTACCGCGACGACGTTCGCCTCGAATCGCGCTATGCTAAGACGGGGGGGAATGGTGTCACGTGCTCGTCTCGGTGTCCATCGTCGCTACCGAGACAACGCTCGCCTCGACTCGCGTTGAACTAAGACAAGGGGAAATGGTGTCACGTGCTCGTCTCGGTGTCCGTCGTCGCTACCGAGACAACGCTCGCCTCGACTCGCGTTGAACTAAGACAAGGGCAAATGGTATCACGTGCTCGTCTTGGCATCCGTCGTCGCCACCGTGACAATTTCCGCCTCGACTCGTGTTCCGCTAAGATAGGGTGAAATGGTGTCACGTGCTCGTCTCGGCATCCGGCGTCGCTACCGCGACGATGTTCGCCTCAACTCGCGTTATGCTAAGATAGGCGGGAAATGGTGTCACTTGCTCGTCTCGGCGTCAATCGTTGCTACCGCGACGACTTCTGCCTCAACTCGCATTAAGCTAAGACAAGGGGGTAATGGTGTCAGGTGCTCGTCTCGGTGTCCGGCGTCGCTACCGCAACGACGTCCGCCTCGACTCGCATTACGCTAATACAGGGGGGAATGGTGTCACGTGCTCGTCTCGGCATCCACCGTCGCTACCGCGACGACGTCCGCCTTGACTCGCGTTACGCTAAGACAGGGGGGAATGGTGTCACTTTCTCGTCTCGGCATCCGTCGTCGCTACCGCGACGACGTTCGCCTCCACTCGCGTTACGCTAAGACAGAGGGGTTGTGGTGTCACGTGCTCGTCTCGGCGTCCGTTGTCTCTACCGCGACGATGTCCGCCTTGACTCGTGTTGCGCTAAGACATCGTTGAAATGGTGTCACGTGCTCGTCTCGGCGTCTGTCGTCGCTACCGCGACAATGTTCGTCTCGACTCTCGTTATGCTAAGATAGAGGGGGAAATGGTGTCACGTGCTTGTCTCGGCGTCTGTCGTCGCTACCGCGACAATGTTTGTCTCGACTCTCGTTATGCTAAGATAGAGGGGGAAATGGTGTCACGTGCTTGTCTCAGAATCCGTCGTCGCTACCGTGAGGACGTCCGCCTCGACTCACATTATGCTAAGACAGGGGGGAAATGGTGTCACGTGCTCGTCTCGGCGTCCGTCGTCACTACCGCGACGACGTCTGCCTCTACTCGCGTTGCGCTAAGACAGGGGGAAATGGTGTCACATGCGCGTCTCGGCATCCGGCGTTGGTACTGCGATGACGTCTGTTACGCTAAGACATGGGGGAAAAGGTGTCACGTGCTCATTTCGTCGTCTGTCGTCGGTACTACGACGACGTCCGCCACGACTCGCGTGATGCTAAGACAAGGGGGTTTTGGTGTCACGTGCGCGTCTCTTTATCCTACGTTGGTACCGCGACGACGTCCGCCTCGACTCGCGTCATGCTCGTCTCGGCGTCAATCATCGCTACCGCGACAACTTCCGCCTCAACTCGCATTAAGCTAAGACAGGGGGGAAATGGTGTCAGGTGCTCGTCTCGGTGTCCGGCGTCGCTACCGCGACGACGTCCGCCTTGACTCGCGTTACGCTAAGATAGGGGGGAATGGTGTCACGTGCTCATCTCGGCATCCGTCGTCGCTACCGCGACGACGTCCGCCTTGACTCGCGTTACGATAAGACAGGGGGGAATGGTGTTCTTGCTCGTCTCGGCATCCGTTGTCGCTACCATGACGACGTTCGCCTCCACTCGCGTTATGCTAAGACAGAGGGGTTGTGGTGTCAGGTGCTCGTCTCGGCGTTCGTCGTCGCTACCGCGACAACGTCCGCCTTGACTCGTGTTTCTCTAAGACATCGTTGAAATTGTGTCACGTGCTCGTCTCGGCGTCTGTCGTGGCTACCGCGACGATGTTCCCCTCGACTCTCGTTATGCTAAGACAGGGGGGAAATGGTGTCATGTGCTCGTCTCGGTTTGCATCGTCGCTACCGTGATGACGTTCGCCTCGACTCGTGTTGCACTAAGACAGGGGGGAAGTGATGTCATGTGCTCGTCTTGGCGTCCGTCGTCGATACCCCGACGATGTTTGCCACGAATCGAGTTATGCTAAGATAGGGGGGAATGCTATCATGTGCTCGTCTTGGCGTCCGTGGTCGCTACCGCGACGATGTCCGCCTCGACTCGCGTTGCGCTAAGATAGGGGGGAAATGGTGTCACGTGCTCGTGTCAACGTCCGTTATCGCTACCGCGAATACGTTCGCCTCGAATCGCGCTATGCTAAGACGGGGGGGAATGGTGTCACGTGATCGTCTCGGTGTCCATCGTCGCTAGCGAGACAACGCTCGCCTTGACTCGTGTTGAACTAAGACAAGGGGAAATGGTGTCACGTGCTCGTCTTGGTGTCCGTCGTCGCTACCGAGACAACGCTCGCCTCGACTCGTGTTGAACCAAGACAAGGGGAAATGGTATCACGTGCTCGTCTCGGCATCCGTCGTCGCCACCGTGACAATTTCCGCCTCGACTCGTGTTGCGCTAAGATAGGGTGAAATGGTGTCACGTGCTCGTCTCGGCATCCGGCGTCGCTACCGCGACGATGTTCGCCTCAACTCGCGTTATGCTAAGACAGGGGGGAAATGGTGTCACTTGCTCGTCTCAGCGTCAATCGTTGCTACCGCGACGACTTCCGCCTCAACTCGCATTAATCTAAGACAAGGGGGTAATGGTGTCAGGTGCTCGTCTCGGTGTCCGGCGTCGCTACCGCAACGACGTCCGCCTCGACTCGCATTACGCTAATACAGGGGGAATGGTGTCACGTGCTCATCTCGGCATCCATCGTCGCTACCGCGACGACGTCCGCCTTGACTCGTGTTACGCTAAGACAGGGGGGAATGGTGTCACTTGCTCGTCTCGGCATCCGTCGTCGCTACCGCGACGACGTTCGCCTCCACTTGCGTTACGCTAAGACAGAGGGGTTGTCGTGTCAGGTGCTCGTCTCGGCGTCCGTCGTCGCTACCGCGACGATGTCCGCCTTGACTCGCGTTGCGCTAACACATCGTTTAAATGGTGTCATGTGCTCGTCTGGGCGTCCGTCGTCGATACCCCGACGATGTTTGCCTCGAATCGCGTTATGCTAAGACAGGGGGAAATGGTGTCATGTGCTCGTCTCGGCGTCCGTAGTCGCTACCACGACGACGTCCGCCTCGACGCGCGTTGCGCTAAGATAGGGGGAAAATGTTGTCACGTGCTCGTCTCGGCATCCGTCGTCGCTACCACGACGACGTCCGCCTCGGCTCGCATTAAGCTAAGACAGGGCAAAATGGTGTCACGTGCTCATGTCAACGTCCGTTATCGCTACCGCGACGACGTTCGCCTCGAATCGCGCTACGCTAAGACAGGGGGGAAATGGTGTCACGTGCTCGTCTCGGTGTCCGTCGTCGCTACCGCGACGATGTATGCCTCGACTCTTGTTGCGCTAAGACAGGGGGAAATGGTGGCATGTGCTCGTCTCCGCAACCCTCGTCTCTACCACGATGATGTCCGCCTCGACTCGCGTTACTTTAAGACAGCGAGGTTGTGGTGTCACGTGCTCGTCTCGATGTCCGTCATCGCTACCCCGACGACGTCCACCTCGACTCGCGTTACACTAAGACAGGGGGGAAATGGTGTCACGTCCTCGTCTCGGCGTCCCTCGTCGCTACCACGACGACATATGCCTCGACTCGCATTACACTAAGACAGGGGGGAAATGGTGTCACGTGCTTGTGTCAACCTCCGTCATCGCTACCGCGATGACGTTCGCCTTGAATCGGGTTAAACTAAGACAGGGGGGAAATGGTGTTACGTGCTCATGTCGGTGTCCGTCGTGACTACCGCGATGACGCCCGCCTCGACTTGCGTTGCGCTAAGACAGGAGGAAATGGTATCACATGCTCGTCTCGACATCCGTCATCGCTACCCCGACAACGTCCGCCTCGACTCGTGTTGCGCTAAGATAGGGGGAAATGGTGTCACGTGCTCATCTCGGCATCCGTTGTCGCTACCGTGACGATGTCCGCCTCGACTTGCGTTACGCTAAGACAAGGGGGAAATGGTGTCATGTGCTCGTCTCGGCAACAATCGTCGCTATCGCGACGACGTCCGCCTCGACTCGCATTAGGCTAAGACAAGGGGAAATGGTGTCACGTGCTCGTCTCGGTGTCCGTCGTCGCTACCGCGACGACGTCTGCCTCGACTCGCGTTAAGCTAAGACGGGGGGAATGGTGTCATGTGCTCGTCTTGGAATCCGTCGTAGCTACTACGACGACGTCCGCCTTGACTCACGTTACACTAAGACAGGGGGAATGGTGTCACTTGCTCGTCTCGGCATCTGTCGTCGCTACCGCGACGACGTTCGCCTCCACTCAAATTACACGAAGACAGAGGTGTTGTGGTGTCACGTGCTCGTCTCTGTGTCCGTCGTCGCAACCGCGACGACGTCCGCCTCGACTCGCGTTGCGCTAAGACATAGGGAATTGGTGTCACGTGCTTGTCTCGGCGTTCGGCGTTGCTACGACGATGATGTCCGCCTCGACTCGCGTTATGCTAAGACAGGGGGAAATGGTGTCACGTGCTTGTTCCGGCGTCTGTCGTCGATACTACGATGATTTCCGCCTCGACTCGCATGACGCTAAGACAAGGGGGTTATTGTGTCACATGCTTGTCTCGGCATTCGGCGTTGGTACCACGACGACGTCCGCCTCAACTAACGTCACGCTAAGACAGGGGGAATGGTTTGACATGCTCGTCTCGGCATCCGTCGTCGCTACCGCGACGACGTATGCCTTGGCTCTCGTTGCGCTAAGACAAGGGGGAAATGGTGTCACGTGCTTGTCTCGGCATCCGGAGTCTCTACGACAACGATGTCCGCTTCTACTCGCGTTACTTTAAGACAGGGGGTTTGTGGTGTCACGTGCTCGTCTCGGCGTTCGTCGTCGCTACCGCGACGATGTCCGCCTCGACTCGTGTTACGCTAAGACAAGAGAGAAATGGTGTCATGTGCACATCTCGGCGTCCGTCATCGCTACCGAGACGATGACCGCCTCGACTCGCTTTGCGCTAAGACAGGGGGGAAATGGTGTCACGTGCTCGTCTCGGCCTCCGTCGTCGCTACCGCGACGACGTCCGCCTCGACTCCCGTTGCACTAAGACAGCAGGGAAATGGTGTCACATGCTCGTCTCGGCGTCTGTCGTCGCTACCACGACGACGTCCGCCTCGACTCTCGTTATGCTAAGACAGGGGGGAAATGGTGTCATGTGCTCGTCTCGGCGTCCGTCGTCCCTACCATGACGACGTCCGCCTCGACTCGCGTTACGCTAAGATGGGGGGAAATGGTGTCACGTGCTCGTCTTGGCGTCCGTCGTCGCTACCGCGACGATGTTTGCCTCGACTCACGTTACGCTAAGATATGGGGGGAATGGTGTAACATGCTCGTCTCGACGTCCGTCATCGCTACCGCGACGATGTCCGCCTCAACTCGTGTTACGCTAAGACAAGGGGGAAATGGTGTCACGTGCTCGTCTCGTCGTCCATCGTCGCTACCATGATGACGTCCACCTCGACTCGCGTTACGCTAAGACAGGGGGAAATAGTGTCACATGCTCGTCTCGGCGTCCGTCGTCGCTACCGCGATGACGACTTCCTCGACTCGCATTGCACTAAGACTGGGGGAAATGGTGTCACATGCTCGTCTCGGCATCCGTCGTCGCTACCGTGACGACGTCCGCCTCGACTAGCGTTGCGCTAAGACAGGAGGAAATGTTGTCACGTGCTCGTCTTGGCGTCTGTCGTTGGTACTGTGAAGACGTCCGCCTCGACTCGCATTAAGCTAAGACAAAGGGGTGTGGTTTCACGTGCTCGTCTCAACGTCCATTGTCGCGGCATTGCACTAAGAAACGAGATTGTGGTGTCATGTGCTCGCCGCCACGACGTCCGCCTCGACTCGCATTGCACTAAGACAGGGGGAAGTGGTGTCACGTGCTCGTCTGGGTGTATGTCGTTGCTACCACAACGACGTCCACCTCGACTCACGTTACGCTAAGACTTTGGGGTTATGGTGTCACGTGCTCGTCTTGGCGTCCATTGTTGCTAGCGCGATGACGTCCGCCTCGACTTGTGTTATGCTAAGACAAGGGGGAAAGGGTGTCATGTGCTCATCTCGGCGTCCATCATTGCTACCGCGAGAACGTCCGCCTCGACTCGCGTTGCGCTAAGACAGTTGGGAAATGGTGTCACGTGCTCGTCTCGGCCTCTGTCGTCGCTACCGCGATGAGTTCCGCCTTGACTCGCGTTATGCTAAGACAGGGGGGAAATGGTGTCACGTGCTCGTCTCGTCGTCCTCGTCCATACCACGACGACGTCCGGCTCGACTCGTGTTATGCTAAGACGGGGGGAAATGGTGTCATGTGCTCGTCTTGGCGTCCGTCGTCACTACCTTAACGACGTTCGCCTCGACTCGTGTTACACTAAGACAGAGGGGAATGGTCTCATGTGCTCGTCTCGGCGTCCGTCCTCGCTACCGCGACGATGTCCACCTCGACTCGCGTTACGCTAAGACAGGGTAGAAATGGTGTCAGGTGCTCGTCTCGGCGTCCGTTGTCGCTAACACGATAACGTTCGCCTCGACTCCCGTTACGCTAAGATAGGGGGAAATGGTGTCACGTGCTCGTCTCAGTGTCTGTCGTTGCTACCACGACGACGTCCGCCTCGACTCGTGTTAAGCTAAGACAGGGGGAATGGTGTCACGTGCTTGTCTCGGCATCCGTCATAGCTACCGCGACAACGTCCGCCTCGACTCGTGGTAAGATAAGACAGGGGGAATGGTGTCACGTGCTCGTCTTGGCATACGTCGTCGCTACCGCGACGACGTTCGCCTCCACTCGCGTTACGCTAAGACAGAGGGGTTGTGGTGTCACGTGCTCATCTCGGTGTCCGTCGTCGCAACCGCGACGACGTCCGCCTCGACTCATGTGGCGCTAAGACATGGGGGAAATGGTGTTACGTGCTCGTCTCGATGTCCGTCGGCGCTACCACGTCGACGTCCGCCTCGACTCCCATTACGCTAAGACAGGTGGGAAATGTGGTCACGTGCTTGTGTCAGCGTCCGTCATCGCTACCGCGACGACGTTCGCCTGGACTCACGTTATGAAAAGACAGGGGGAAATGGTGTCAAATGCTCGTCTCGGTGTTCGTCGTCACTACCGCGATGACGTCCACCTCCACTCGCGTTGGGCTAAGACAGGGGGGAAATGGTGTCATGTGCTCATCTTGGCGTTCTTCGTCACTATCGTGACGACCTCCGCCTCGACTCGTGTTGTGCTAAGACGGGGGGGATTGATGTCACGTGCTTGTCTTGGCGTCCGTCATCGCTACCGTGACAACGACCGTCTCGACTTGCGTTGCGCTATGATAGGGGAAATGGTGCCACGTGCTCGTCTCAGCGTCCATCGTCGGTACCGCGATGACATCCGCCTCGACTCGCGTTACACGAAGACAGGGGGGTGATGGTGTCACGTGCTCGTCTCAGCGTCCGTCATAGCTACCGCGACGATGTCTGCCTCGACTCGTGTTGCGCTAAGACAAGGGGAAATGGTGTCACGTGCTTGTTTTAACGTCTGTCGTAGGTACTATGACGACGTCCGCCTCGACTCGCATGACGCTAAGACAAGGGAGTTGTGGTGTCACGTGCGCGTCTCGACATCCGGCATTGGTACCGTGATGGCGTCAGCCTCAACTCGCGTCATGGCAAGACAGGGGGAATGGTGTCACGTGCACGTCTCGGCGTCCGTCGTCGCTACCGCGAGGACGCATGCCTCGACTCTCGTTGCGCTAAGATAGGGGGGAAATGGCGTCACATGCTAGTCTCGGCATCCATCGTCTCTACCATGACGATATCCGCCTCGACTCATGCTACGCTAAGATAAGGGGGAAATGGTGTCATGTGCTCGTCTCGGCATCCGTCATCGCCACGGCGACGATGTCCGCCTCGACTCGTTGCGCTAAGACAGGGGGGAAATGGTATCACGTGCTCGTCTTGGCCTCCCTCATCGCTACCGCGATGACGTCTGCCTCGACTCGCATTATGCCAAGACAATGAGGAAATGGTGTCACGTGCTCGTCTCGGAGTCCGTCGTCGCTACCGCAACGACGTCTGCCTTGACTCGCGTTGCGCTAAGACAGGGGGAGATGGTGTCACATGCTCGTCACGGTGTCTGTCGTCGCTACCACGACGACGTCCGCCTCGACTCGTGTTACGCTAAGACAGGGGGGAAATGGTATCATGTGCTCGTCTCGGTTTCCGTCGTCCCTACCACGACAACGTCCGCCTCGACTCGCGTTATGCTAATACGGGGGGAAATGGTGTCACGTGCTCGTCTTGGCATCCGTCGTGGCTACAGCGACGATGTTCGCCTCGACTCGCGTTACGCTAAGACAAGGGGGAATGGTGTAACGTGCTCGTCTCGATGTCCGTCATCGCTACCGCGACGATGTCCGCCTCGACTCGCGTTACGGAAAGACAGGGGGGAAATGGTGTCACATGCTCGTCTCGTTGTCTGTCATCGCTGCCGTGATGACGTCCGCCTTGACTCGCGTTACGCTAAGACAGGGGGAAATAGTGTCACGTGCTCGTCTCGGCGTCCGTCGTCGCTACCGTGACGACGACAGCCTCGACTCGCATTGCACTATGTCTGGGGGGAAATGGTGTCACATGCTCGTCTTGGCATCCGTCGTCGCTGCTGTGATGACGTCCGCCTCGACTAGCGTTGTGCTAAGACAGGAGGAAATGTTATCACGTGCTCATCTTGGCGTCTGTCGTTGGTACTGTGACGACGTCCGCCTCGACTCGCATTACGCTAAGATAGAGGGGTTATGTTGTCACGTGCTCGTCTCGATGTCCGTTGTCGCGGCAGTGCACTAATACAGGGGGTTGTGGTGTCACGTGCTCGCCACAACAACGTCCGCCTCGACACGCATTGCGCTAAGACAGGGGGGAAGTGGTGTCACGTGCTCGTCTTAGTGTCTGTCATTGCTACCACGACGACGTCCGCCTCGACTCTTGTTACGCTAAGACAGGGGGGAAATGGTGTCGTGTGCTCGTCTCGGCGACCGTCGTCCCTACCACGACGACGTCCGCCTCGACTCGCGTTACGCTAAGATGGGGGGAAATGGTGTCACATGCTCGTCTTGGCGTCTGTCGTCATTACTGCGACGATGTTCGCCTCGACTCACGTTACGCTAAGATATGGGGGGAATGGTGTAACGTGCTTGTCTCGACGTCCGTCATCGCTACCGCGACGATGTCCGCCTCGACTCGTGTTACGCTAAGACAGGGGGGAAATGGCGTCATGTGCTCGTCTTGTTGTCCGGTATCGCTACCGTGATGACGTCCGCCTCGACTCGCGTTACGCTAAGACAGGGGGAAATAGTGTCACATGCTCGTCTCGGCGTCCATCATCGCTACCGCGACGACGACTGCCTCGACTCGCATTGCACTAAGCCTACGGGAAATGGTGTCACATGCTCGTCTCGGCATCCGTCGTCGCTACCGTGATGACGTCCGCCTCGACTAGCGTTGCGCTAAGACAGGAGGAAATGTTGTCACGTGCTCGTCTTGGTGTCTGTCGTTGGTACTGTGAAGACGTCCCCCTCGACTCGCGTTACGCTAAGACAGAGGGGTTGTGGTTTCACGTGCTCGTCTTGACGTCCATTGTCGTGGCATTGCACTAAGAAAAGGGATTGTGGTGTCATGTGCTCGCCGCCACGACGTCCGCCTCGACTCGCATTGCGCTAAGACAGGGGGGAAGTGGTGTCACGTGCTCGTCTGGGTGTATGTCGTTGCTACCACGACGACGTCCACCTCGACTCACGTTATGCTAAGACTTTGGGGTTGTGGTGTCACGTGCTTGTCTTGGCGTCCATTGTCGCTACCGTGACGACGTTCGCCTCGACTTGTGTTATGCTAAGATAAGGGGGAAAGGGTATCATGTGCTCATCTCGGCGTCCGTCATTGCTACCGCAAGAACGTCCGCCTCGACTCGCGTTGCGCTAAGACAGTTGGGAAATGGTGTCACGTGCTCGTCTCGGCCTCTGTCGTCGCTACCGCGATGAGTTCCGCCTTGACTCGCGTTATGCTAAGACAGGGGGAAAATGGTGTCATGTGCTCGTCTCGTCGTCCGTTGTCCAAACCACAACGACGTCCGCCTCGACTCGCGTACGCTAAGACGGGGGGAAATGGTGTCATGTGCTCATCTTGGCATCCGTCGTCACTACCTTGACGATGTTCGCCTCGACTCCTGTTACACTAAGACAGAGGGGAATGGTCTCACGTGCTCGTCTCGGCGTCCGTCATCGCTACCGCGACGATGTCCGCCTCGACTCGCGTTACGCTAAGACAGGTTGGAAATGGTGTCACGTGCTCGTCTCGACGTCCGTCGTCGCTACCACGATGACGTCTGCCTCGACTCACGTTACGCTAAGATAGGGGGAAATGGTGTCACGTGCTCGTCTCGGTGTCCGTCGTCGCTATCGTGATGACGTCCGCCTGGACTCACATTACACAAGGACAGGGGGGAAATGGTGTCACATGCTCAGCTCGGCATCCGTCGTCGCTACCGCGACGATGTCTTCCTCGACTCGCGTTGTGCTAAGACAAGAGGAATTGTTGTTATGTTCTCGTCTCGGCGTCCATCAATGGCACCGCGACGACGTCCGCCTCGACTAGCATTATGCTAAGACAGGGGGCTGCGCTGTCACGTGCTCATCTCAACGTCCGTCGTCGCGGCATCGCATTAAGACAGGGGGCTGCGCTGTCACGTGCTCGCCGCGACGACATCGGCCTCGACTCGCATTGCGCTAAGACAGGGGGAAGTGGTGTCACATGCTCGTCTCGGTGTCTGTCGTTGCTACCGCGACGACGTCCGCCTCGACTCGTGTTAAGCTAAGATAGGGGGAATGGTGTCACCTGCTCGTCTCGGCATCCGTCGTAGCTACCGTGACAATGTCTGCCTCGACTCGTGTTAAGCTAAGACAGGGGGAATGGTGTCACGTGCTCGTGTCGGCATACGTCGTCGCTACCGCGACGACGTTCGCCTCCACTCGCGTTACGCTAAGACAGAGGGGTTGTGGTGTCACGTGCTCGTCTCGGTGTCCATCGTCGCAACCGCGACGACGTCCGCCTCGACTCATGTTGTCCTAAGACATGGGGGAAATGGTGTTACGTGCTCGTCTCGGTGTCCGTCGTCGCTACCACGACGACGTCCGCCTCGACTCGCATTACGCTAAGACAGGTGGGAAATGTGGTCACGTGCTTGTGTCAGCGTCCGTCATCGCTACCGCGACGATGTTCGCCTTGACTCGTGTTATGCTAAGACAGGGCGAAATGGTGTCACATGCTCGTCTCGGTGTTCGTCGTCACTACCGCGATGACGTCCACCTCCACTCACGTTGGGCTAAGACAGGGGGGAAATGGTGTCATGTGCTCGTCTTGGCATCCTTCGTCGCTATCGTGACGACCTGCACCTCGCCTCGCGTTGTGCTAAGATGGGGGGATTGATGTCACGTGCTCGTCTTGGCGTCCGTCATCGCTACCGTGACAACGACCGTCTCGACTCGCGTCGTGCTAAGACAGGGGGAAATGGTGCCACGTGCTCGTCTCAGCGTCCATCGTCGGTACCGCGATGACGTCCGCCTCGACTCGCGTTACACGAAGATAGGGGGGTGATGGTGTCACGTGCTCGTCTCAGCGTCCGTCATAGCTACCGCGACGACGTCCACCTCGACTCGTGTGGCGCTAAGACAAGGGGAAATGGTGTCACATGCTCCTTTCGGCATCTGGTGTCAGTACTATGACGACGTCCGCCTCGACTCGTGTGACGCTAAGACAAAGGGGATTTGGTGTCATGTGCGCGTCTCGACATCCGCCATTGGTAGCGTGACGACGTCCGCCTCAACTCGAGTCATGGCAAGACAGGGGGAATGGTTTCACGTGCTCGTCTCGGCGTCCATCGTCGCTACCGGGACGACGCATGCCTCGACTCTCGTTGTGCTAAGACAGGGGGGAAATGGTGTCATGTGCTTGTCTCGGCATGCGTCGTCTCTACCACGATGATGTCCGCCCCGACTCGTGTTACGCTAAGACAAGGGGGAAATGGTGTCATGTGCTCGTCTCAGCGTCCGTCATCGCTACCGCGACGATGTCCGCCTCGACTCGTTGCGCTAAGACAGGGGGAAAATGGTATCACGTGCTCGTCTCGGCCTCCCTCGTCGCTACCGTGATGACGTCCGCCTCGATTCGCATTATGCCAAGACAAGGAGGAAATGGGGTCACGTGCTCGTCTCGGCGTCCGTCGTCGCTACCGTGACGACGTCCACCTCGACTCGCGTTGCGCTAAGACAGGGGGAGATGGTGTCACATGCTTCTCTCGACGTTTGTCGTCGCTACCATGACGACGTCCGCCTCGACTCGTGTTACGCTAAGACAGGGGGGAAATGGTGTCACGTGCTCGTCTCGGCGTCCGTCGTCCCTACCATGACGACGTCCGCCTCGACTCGCGTTACGCTAAGACAGAGGGGTTGTGGTGTCACGTGATCGTCTCGGCGTCCGTCATCGTAACCGCGACAATGTTCGCCTCGACTCGCGTTACGCTAAGACAAGGGGAATGGTCTAACGTGCTCGTCTCGATGTCCGTCATCGCTACCGCGACGATGTCCGCCTCGACTCGTGTTATGGTAAGACAGGGGGGAAATGGTGTCACATGCTCGTCTCGTCGTCCATCATCGCTACCGTGATGACGTCTGCCTTGACTGGCGTTACGCTCAGACAGGGGGAAATAGTGTCACGTGCTCGTCTCGGTGTCTGTCATCGCTACCGCGACGACGACAGCCTCGACTCACATTGCACTAAGTCTAGGGGGAAATGGTGTCACATGCTTGTCTCGGCATCCGTCGTCGCTGATGTGATGACGTCCGCCTCGACTAGCCTTGTGCTAAGACAGGAGGAAATGTTGTCGCGTGCTCATCTTGGCGTCTGTCGTTGGTACCGTGACGACGTCCGCCTCGACTCGCATTACACTAAGACAGAGGGGTTATGGTGTCACGTGCTCGTCTCGACGTCCGTTGTCGCGGCATTGCACTAAGACAGGGGGTTGTGGTGTCACGTGCTCGCCACGACGACGTCCGCCTCGACACGCATTGCGCTAAGACAGTTGGGAAGTGGTGGCACGTGCTCGTCTTAGTGTCTGTCATTGCTACCACAACGACGTCCGCCTCGACTCACGTTACGCTAAGACTTTGGGGTTGTGGTGTCACATGCTCGTCTTGGCGTCCATTGTCGCTACCGCGACGACGTCCGCCTCGACTCGTGTTATGCCATGACAAGGAGGAAATGGGGTCACGTGCTCGTCTCGGCGTCCGTCGTCGCTACCGCGACGACGTCCGCCTCGACTCGCGTTGCGCTAAGACAGGGGGAGATTGTGTCACGTGCTCGTCTCCGCCTCTCTCGTCGCTACCGCGATGACGTCCGCCTCGACTCGTGTCACGCTAAGACAGGGGGAAATCGTGTCACGTGCTCGTCTCGGTGTCCGTCGTCCATACCACGACGACGTTCGCCTCGAATTGTGTTACACTAAGACAGAGGGGAATGGTCTCACGAGCTCATCTCGACGTCCGTCATCGCTACCGCGACAATGTCCGCCTCGACTCGTGTTACGCTAAGACAGGGGGGAAATGGTGTCACGTCCTCGTCTCGGCGTCCGTCGTTGCTACCGCGATGGCGTCCGCCTCGACTGACGTTACGCTAAGATAGGGGGAAATGGTGTCACGTGCTCCTCTCCGCATCCGTCGTTGCTATCGTGATGACGTCCGCCCCGACTCACATTGCACAAAGACAGGGGGGAAATGGTGTCACATGCTCATCTCGGCATGCGTCGTCGCTACCACGATGACGTCTGCCTCGACACGCGTTGCGCTAAGAAAGGAGGAAATGTTGTCACATGCTCGTCTCGGCGTCCATCGTCGCTACCACGATAACGTCCGCCTCGACTGACATTATGCCAAGACAAGGAGGAAATGGTGTCACGTGGTCATCTAGGCGTCCGTCGTCGCTACCGTGACGACGTCCGCCTCGACTCCCGTTGCGCTAAGACAGCGGGGAAATGGTGTCACGTGCTCGTCTCGGCGTCCGTCATCCCTACCGCGACGATGTCCGCCTCGAGTCGCGTTACGCCAAGACAGGGGGAAATGGTGTCACGTGCTCGTCTCGGCGTCCGTCGTCGCTACCACGATGACGTCCGCCTCGACTCACGTTACGCTAAGATAGGGGGAAATGGTGCAACGTGCTCGTCTCGGCATCCATCATCGCTATCGTGATGACGTCCGCCTCGACTAGCATTGCACAAGGACAGGTGGGAAATGGTGTCACATGCTCATCTCGGCATCCGTCGTCGCTACCGCGACGACGTGTGCCTCGACTCGCGTTACGCTAAGATAGGAGGAAATGTTGTCACGTGCTCGTCTCGGCGTCCGTCAATGGTACCGCGATGACGTCTGCCTCAACTAGCATTATGCTAAGATAGGGGGCTTTGGTGTCACGTGCTCATCTCAACATCCGTCGCCGCGGCATTACACTAAGACAGGGGGTTGTGGTGTCACGTGCTCGCCGTGATGACTTCCGCCTCGACTCCCATTGCGCTAAGACAGGGGGAAGTGGTGTCACGTGCTCGTCTCGGTGTCTATCGTTGCTACCGTGACGACGTCCGCCTCGACTCGCGTTCAGGTAAGACAGGGGGAATGGTGTCACGTGCTCGTCTCGGCATCCGTCGTACCTACCGCGACAACGTCCGCCTCGACTCGTGTTAAGCTAAGACAGGGGAATGGTGTCACGTGCTCGTCTCGGCATCCATCGTCGCTACCGCGATGACGTTCGCCTCCACTCGCGTTATGCTAAGACAGAGGGGTTATGGTGTCACGTGGTCGTCTCGGCGTCCGTCGTCGTAACCGCGACGACGTCCGCCTCGAATCACGTTGCGCTAAGACATGGGGGAAATGGTGTCACATGCTCGTATCAGTGTCCATCATCGCTACCGCACCGACGTCCTCCTTGACTCGCGATACACTAAGATAGGGGGTGATGGTGTCACGTGCTCGTCTCAGCGTCCGTCATAGCTACCGCGACGACGTCCGCCTCGACTCGCGTGGCGCTAAGACAAGGGGAAATGGTGTTGCGTGCTCCTTTCGGGGTCTGGTGTCGGTAGTATGACGACGTCTGCCTCGACTCGTGTGACGCTAAGACAAAGGGGTTGTGGTGTCATGTGCGCGTCTCGACATCCGGCATTGGTACCGTGACGACGTCCGCCTCAACTCGCGTCATGGCAAGACAGGGGGAATGGTGTCACGTGCTCATCTCGGCGTCCGTCGTCGCTACCGCGATGACGCATGCCTCGACTCTCGTTGCGCTAAGACAGGGGGGAAATGGTGTCATGTGCTTGTCTCGGCATGCATCGTCTCTACCACGACGATGTCCCCCTCAACTCGTGTTACGCTAAGACAAGGGGGAAATGGTGTCATGTGCTCGTCTCAGCGTCCGTCATCGCTACCGCGACGATGTCCGCCTCGACTCGTTGCGCTAAGACAGGGGGAAAATGGTATCACGTGCTTGTCTCGGCCTCCCTCGTCGCTACTGCGATGACGTCCGCCTCGATTCGTATTATGCCAAGACAAGGAGGAAATGGGGTCACGTGCTCGTCTCGGCGTCCTTCGTCGCTACCGCGACGACGTCCACCTCGACTCGTGTTGCGCTAAGACAGGGGGAGATGGTGTCACATGCTCCTCTCGGCGTTTGTCGTTGCTACCACGACGACGTCCGCCTCGACTCGTGTTATGCTAAGACAGGGGGGAAATGGTGTCACGTGCTCGTCTCGGCGTCCGTCGTCCCTACCACGACGACGTCCGCCTCGACTCGCGTTACGCTAAGACAGAGGGGTTGTGGTGTCACATGGTCGTCTCGGCGTCCGGCGTCGTAACCACGACAATGTTCGCCTAGACTCGCGTTACGCTAAGACAAGGGGGAATGGTGTAACGCGCTCGTCTCGATGTCCGTCATCGCTACCACAACGATGTCCGCCTCGACTCGTGTTACGGTAAGACACGGGGGAAATGGTGTCACGTGCTCGTCTCGTCGTCCATCATCTCTACCGTGATGACCTCTGCCTTGACTCGCGTTACGCTAAGACAGGGGGAAATAGTGTCACGTGCTCGTCTCGGTATCCGTCATCGCTACCGCGACGACGACAGCCTCGACTCGCATTGCACTAAGTCTGGGGGGAAATGGTGTCACATGCTCGTCTCGGCATCCATCGTCGCTGCTGTGATGACGTCCGCCTCGACTAGCGTTGTGCTAAGACAGGAGGAAATGTTGTCGCGTGCTCATCTTGGCGTCTGTCGTTGGTACCGTGACGACGTCCGCCTCGACTCGCAATACGCTAAGATAGAGGGGTTATGGTGTCACGTGCTCCTCTCCGCATCTGTCGTTGCAATCGTGATGACGTCTGCCTCGACTCGCATTGGACAAAGACAAGGGGGAAATGTTGTCACATGCTCGTCTCGGCGTCCATCGTCGCTACCACGATAACGTCCGCCTCGACTGACATTATGCCAAGACAAGGAGGAAATGGTGTCACGTGGTCATCTAGGCGTCCGTCGTCGCTACCGCGACGACGTCCGGCTCGACTCCCGTTGCGCTAAGACAGCGGGGAAATGGTGTCACGTGCTCGTCTCGGCGTCCGTCATCCCTAGCGCGACGATGTCCGCCTCGACTCGCATTACGCTAAGACAGGGGGGAAATGGTGTCACGTGCTCATCTCGGCGTCCGTGGTCTCTACCATGATGACGTCCGCCTCGACTCACGTTACACTAAGATAGGGGGAAATGGTGTCACGTGCTCGTCTCGGCATCCATCGTCGCTATCGTGATGACGTCCGTCTCGACTAGCATTGCACAAGGACAGGTGGGAAATGGGGTCACATGCTCATCTCGGCATCCGTCGTCGCTACCGCGACGACGTGTGCCTCGACTCGCGTTACGCTAATATAGGAGGAAATGTTGTCACGTGCTCGTGTCGGCGTCCGTCAATGGTACCGCGATGACGTCTGCCTCAACTAGCATTATGCTAAGACAGGGGGCTGTGGTGTTACGTGCTCATCTCAACGTCCGTCGCCGCGGCATTGCACTAAGACAGGGGGTTGTGGTGTCACGTGCTCGCCGTGATGACTTCCGCCTCGACTCCCATTGCGCTAAGACAGGGGGAAGTGGTGTCACGTGCTCGTCTCCGTGTCTGTCGTTGCTACCGTGACGACGTCCGCCTCGACTCGCGTTAATCTAAGACAGGGGGAATGGTGTCACGTGCTCGTCTCGGCATCCGTCGTACCTACCGCGACAACGTCCGCCTCGACTCGTGTTAAGCTAAGACTGGGGAATGGTGTCACGTGCTCGTCTCGGCATCCGTCGTCGCTACCACGACGACGTTCGCCTCCACTCGCGTTATGCTAAGACAGAGGGGTTGTGGTGTCACGTGGTCGTCCCGGCGTCCGTCGTCGTAACCGCGACGACGTCCGCCTCGAATCATGTTGCGCTAAGACATGGGGGAAATGGTGTCACATGCTCGTATCAGTGTCCATCGTCGCTACCGTGACGACGTCCGCCTTGACTCGCGATACACTAAGACAGGGGGGTGATGGTGTCACGTGCTCGTCTCAGCGTCCGTCATAGCTACCGCGACGACGTCCGCCTCGACTCGCGTGGCGCTAAGACAAGGGGAAATGGTGTCGCGTGCTCCTTTCGGGGTCTGGTGTCGGTACTATGACGACGTCCGCCTCGACTCGTGTGACGCTAAGACAAAGGGGTTGTGGTGTCATGTGCGCGTCTCGACATCCGGCACTGGTACCGTGACGACGTCCGCCTCAACTCGCGTCATGGCAAGACAGGGGGAATGGTGTCACGTGCTCGTCTCGGCGTCCGTCGTCGCTACCGCGATGACGCATGCCTCGACTCTCGTTGCGATAAGACAGGGGGGAAATGGTGTCATGTGCTTGTCTCGGCATGCATCGTCTCTACCACGACGATGTCCCCCTCGACTCGTGTTACGCTAAGACAAGGGGGAAATGGTGTCATGTGCTCGTCTCAGCGTCCGTCATCGCTACCGCGACGATGTCCGCCTCGACTCGTTGCGCTAACACAGGGGGAAAATGGTATCACGTGCTCATCTCGGCCTCCCTCGTCGCTACCGCGATGACGTCCGCCTCGATTCGCATTATGCCAAGACAAGGAGGAAATGGGGTCACGTGCTCGTCTCGGCGTCCGTCGTCGCTACCGCGACGACGTCCACCTCGACTCGCGTTGCGCTAAGACAGGGGGAGATGGTGTCACATGCTCCTCTCGGCGTCTGTCGTTGCTACCACGACGACGTCCGCCTCGAATCGTGTTATGCTAAGACAGGGGGGAAATGGTGTCACGTGCTCGTCTCGGCGTCCGTCGTCCCTACCACGACGACGTCCGCCTCGACTCGCGTTACGCTAAGACAGAGGGGTTGTGGTGTCACGTGGTCGTCTCGGCGTCCGTCGTCGTAACCACGACAATGTTCGCCTCGACTCGCGTTACGCTAAGACAAGGGGGAATGGTGTAACGTGCTCGTCTCGATGTCCGTCATCGCTACCGCAATGATGTCCGCCTCGACTCGTGTTACGGTAAGACAGGGGGGAAATGGTGTCACGTGCTCATCTCGTCGTCCATCATCGCTACCGTGATGACGTCCGCCTTGACTCGCGTTACGCTAAGACAGGGGGAAATAGTGTCACGTGCTCGTCTCGGTATCCGTCATCGCTACCGCGACGACGACAGCCTCGACTCGCATTGCACTAAGTCTGGGGGGAAATGGTGTCACATGCTCGTCTCGGCATCCGTCGTCGCTGCTGTGATGACGTCTGCCTCGACTAGCATTGTGCTAAGACAGGAGGAAATGTTGTCGCGTGCTCATCTTGGCATCTGTCGTTGGTACCGTGACGACGTCCGCCTCGACTCGCATTACGCTAAGACAGAGGGGTTATGGTGTCACGTCCTCCTCTCCGCATCTGTCGTTGCTATCGTGATGACGTCTGCCTCGACTCGCATTGGACAAAGACAGGGGGGAAATGTTGTCACATGCTCGTCTCGGCGTCCATCGTCGCTACCACGATAACGTCCGCCTCGACTGACATTATGCCAAGACAAGGAGGAAATGGTGTCACGTGGTCATCTAGGCGTCCGTCGTCGCTACCGCGACGACGTCCGCCTCGACTCCCGTTGCGCTAAGACAGCGGGGAAATGGTGTCACGTGCTCATCTCGGCGTCCCTCATCCCTACCGCGACGATGTCCGCCTCGACTCGCATTACGCTAAGACAGGGGGGAAATGGTGTCACGTGCTCGTCTCGGCGTCCGTCGTCGCTACCATGATGACGTCCGCCTCGACTCACGTTACGCTAAGATAGGGGGAAATGGTGTCACGTGCTCGTCTCGGCATCCATCGTCGCTATCGTGATGACGTCCGCCTCGACTAGCATTGCACAAGGACAGGTGGGAAATGGTGTCACATGCTCATCTCGGCATCCGTCGTCGCTACCGCGACGACGTGTGCCTCGACTCGCGTTACGCTAAGATAGGAGGAAATGTTGTCACGTGCTCGTCTCGGCGTCCGTCAATGGTACCGCGACGACGTCCGCCTCAACTAGCGTTATGCTAAGACAGGGGGTTGTGGTGTCACGTGCTCATCTCAACGTCCTTCGTCGCGGCATTGCACTAAGATAGGGGGTTGTGGTGTCACGTGCTCACCGCGACGACTTCCGCCTCGACTCCCATTGCGCTAAGACAGGGGGAAGTGGTGTCACGTGCTCGTCTCGGTGTCTGTCGTTGCTACCGTGACGACATCCGCCTCGACTCGCGTTAAGCTAAGACAGGGGGGAATGGTGTCACGTGCTCGTCTCGGCATCCGTCGTAGCTACCGCGACGACGTCCGCCTCGACTCGTGTTAAGCTAAGACAGGGGAATGGTGTCACGTGCTCGTCTCGGCATCCGTCGTCGCTACCGCGACGATGTTCGCCTCCACTCGCGTTACGCTAAGACAGAGGGGTTGTGGTGTCACGTGGTCGTCTCTGCGTCCGTCGTCGTAACCGCGACGACGTCCGCCTCGAATCACGTTGCGCTAAGACATGGGGGAAATGGTGTCACGTGCTCGTATCGGTGTCCATCGTCGCTACCGCGACAACGTCTGCCTTGACTCGCGATACACTAAGACAGGGGGGTGATGGTGTCACGTGCTCGTCTCAGCGTCCGTCATAGCTACCGCGACGACGTCCGCCTCGACTCGCGTGGCGCTAAGACAAGGTGGTTGTGGTGTAATGTGCGCGTCTCGACATCTGGCATTGGTATCGTGACGACGTCCGCCTCAACTCGCGTCATGGCAAGACAGGGGGAATGGTGTCACGTGCTCGTCTCGGCGTCCGTCATCGCTACCGCGACGACGCATGCCTCGACTCTCGTTGCGCTAAGACAGGGGGGAAACGGTGTCATGTGCTTTTCTCGGCATGCGTCGTCTCTACCACGACGATGTCCCCCTCGACTCGTGTTACGCTAAGAAAAGGGGGAAATGGTGTCATGTGCTCGTCTCAGCGTCCATCCTCGCTACCGCGACGATGTCCGCCTCGACTCGTTGCGCTAAGACAGGGGAAAACTGTATCACGTGCTCGTCTCGGCCTCTCTCGTCGCTACCGCGATGACGTCCGCCTCGATTCGCATTATGCCAAGACAAGGAGGAAATGGGGTCACATGCTCGTCTCGGCGTCCGTCGTCGCTACCGCGACGACGTCCACCTCGACTCGCGTTGCGCTAAGATAGGGGGAGATGGTGTCACATGCTCGTCTCGGCGTCTGTCGTTGCTACCACGACGACGTCCGCCTCGACTCGCGTTGCGCTAAGATAGGGGGAGATGGTGTCACATGCTCCTCTCGGCGTCTGTCGTTGCTACCACGACGACGTCCGCCTCGACTCGTGTTACGCTAAGACAGGGGGGAAATGGTGTCACGTGCTCGTCTCGGCGTCCGTCTTCCCTACCACGACGACGTCCGCCTCAACTCGCGTTACACTAAGACGGAGGGGTTGTGGTGTCACGTGGTTGTCTCGGCGTCCGTCGTCGTAACCGCGACGACGTCCGCCTAGAATCACGTTGCGCTAAGACATGGGGGAAATGGTGTCACGTGCTCGTATCGGTGTCCATCGTCGCTACCGCGACGACGTCCGCCTTGACTAGCGATACACTAAGACAGGGGGGTGATGGTGTCACGTGCTCGTCTCAGCGTCCGTCATAGCTACCGCGACGACGTCCGCCTCGACTCGCGTGGCGCTAAGACAAGGGGAAATGGTGTCACGTGCTCTTTTTGGCGTCTGGTGTCGGTACTATGAAGACGTCCGCCTCGGCTCGTGTGATGCTAAGTGAAAGGGGTTGTGGTGTCATGTGCGCGTCTCGACATCCGGCATTGGTACCATGACGACGTCCGCCTCAACTCGCGTCATGGCAAGACAGGGGGAATGGTGTCACGTGCTTGTCTCGGCGTCCGTCGTCGCTACCGCGACGACGCATGCCTCGACTCTCGTTGCGCTAAGACCGGGGGGAAATGGTGTCATGTGCTTATCTCGGCATGCGTCATCTCTACCACGACGATGTCCCCCTCGACTCGTGTTACGCTAAGACAAGGGGGAAATGGTGCCATATCCTCGTCTCAGCGTCCGTCATCGCTACCGCGACGATGTCCGCCTCGACTCATTGCGCTAAGACAGGGGGAAAATGGTATCATGTGCTCGTCTCGGCCTCCCTCGTCGCTACCGCGATGACGTCCGCCTCGATTCGTATTATGCCAAGACAAGGAGGAAATGGGGTCACTTGCTCGTCTCGGCGTCCGTCGTCGCTACCGCGACGACGTCCAGCTCGACTCGCGTTGCGCTAAGACAGGGGGAGATGGTGTCACATGCTCCTCTCGGCGTCTGTCGTTGCTACCATGACGACGTCCGCCTCGACTCGTGTTACGCTAAGACAGGGGGGAAATGGTGTCACGTGCTCGTCTCGGCATCCGTCGTCCCTACCACGACGACGTCCGCCTCGACTCGCGTTACGCTAAGACAGAGGGGTTGTGGTGTCACGTGGTCGTCTTGGCGTCCGTCGTCGTAACCACGACAATGTTTGCCTCGACTCGCGTTACGCTAAGACAAGGGGGAATGGTGTAATGTGCTCGTCTCGATGTCCGCCATCGCTACCGTGACGATGTTCGCCTCGACTCGTGTTACGGTAAGACAGGGGGGAAATGGTGTTACGTGCTCGTCTCATCGTCCATCATCGCTACCGTGATGACGTCCGCCTTGACTCGCGTTACGCTAAGACAGGGGGAAATAGTGTCACGTGCTCGTCTCGGTGTCCGTCATCGCTACCACGACGACGACAGCCTCGACTCGCATTGCACTAAGTCTGGCGGGAAAGGGTGTCACATGCTCGTCTCGGCATCCGTCGTCGCTGCTGTGATGACGTCCGCCTCGTCTAGCGTTGTGCTAAGACAGGAGGAAATGTTGTCGCGTGCTCATCTTGGCGTCTGTCGTTTGTACCGTGACGACGTCTGCCTCGACTCGCATTACGCTAAGACAGAGGGGTTATCGTGTCACGTGCTCGTCTCGACGTCCGTTGTCACGGCATTGCACTAAGACAGGGGGTTGTGGCATCACGTGCTCGCCACGACGACGTCCGCCTCGACACGCATTGCGCTAAGACAGGGGGGAAGTGGTGTCACGTGCTTGTCTTAGTGTCTGTCATTGCTACCACGACGACGTCCGCCTCGACTCACGTTACGCTAAGACCTTGGGGTTGTGGTGTCACATGCTCGTCTTGGCGTCCATTGTCGCTACCGCGACGACGTCCGCCTCGACTCGTGTTATGCCATGACAAGGAGGAAATGGGGTCACGTGCTCGTCTCCGCGTCCGTCGTCGCTACCGCGACGACGTCCGCCTCGACTCGCGTTGCGCTAAGACAGGGGGAGATGGTGTCACGTGCTCGTCTCGGCCTCTCTCGTCGCTACCTCGATGACATCCGCGTCGACTCGTGTTACGCTAAGACAGGGGGAAATGGTGTCACGTGCTCGTCTCGGTGTTCGTCGTCCATACCACGACGACGTTCGCCTCGAATTGTGTTACACTAAGATAGAGGGGAATGGTCTCATGAGCTCATCTTGATGTCCGTCATCGCTGCCATGACGATGTCCGTCTCGACTCGTGTTATGCTAAGACAGGGGGGAAATGGTGTCACGTTCTCGTCTCGGCGTCCGTCGTTGCTACCGCGATGACGTCCGCCTCGACTCACGTTACGCTAAGATAGAGGGAAATGGTGTCACGTGCTCCTCTCCGCATCTGTCGTTGCTATTGTGATGACGTCCGCCTCGACTCGCATTGCACAAAGATAGGGGGAAATGGTGTCACATGCTCATCTCGGCATCCATCGTCGCTACCACGATAACGTCCGCCTCGACTGACATTATGCCAAGACAAGGAGGAAATGGTGTCACGTGGTCATCTAGGCGTCCGTCGTCGCTACCGCGACGACGTCCGCCTCGACTCCCGTTGCGCTAAGACAGCGGGGAAATGGTGTCACGTGCTCGTCTTGGCGTCCGTCATCCCTACCGCGACGATGTCCGCCTCGACTCGCGTTACGCTAAGACAGGGGGGAAATGGTGTCACGTGCTCGTCGCGGCATCCGTCGTCGCTACCACGATGACGTCCGCCTTGACTCACGTTACGCTAAGATAGGGGGAAATGGTGTCACGTGCTCGTCTCGGCATCCATCGTCGCTATCGTGATGACGTTCGCCTCGACTAGAATTGCACAAGGACAAGGGGGAAATGGTGTCACATGCTCATCTCGGCATCCGTCGTCGCTACCGTGATGACGTGTACCTCGACTCGCGTTACGCTAAGATAGGCGGAAATGTTGTCATGTGCTCATCTCGGCGTCCGTCAATGGTGCCGCGACGACGTCCACCTCGACTAGCGTTATGCTAAGACAGGGGGCTGTGGTGTCACGTGCTCATCTCAACGTCCGTCGTCGCGGCATTGCACTAAGATAGGGGGTTGTGGTGTCACGTGCTCGCCGCGACGACTTCCGGCTCGACTCCCATTGCGCTAAGACAGGGGGAAGTGGTGTCACGTGCTCGTCTTGGTGTCTGTCGTTGCTACCGCGATGACGTCCACCTTGACTCGCGTTAAGCTAAGAGAGGGGGGAATCGTGTCACGTGCTCGTCTCGGTGTTCGTCGTCACTACCGCGATGACGTCCACCTCGACTCGCATTGGGCTAAGACAGGGGGGAAATGGTGTCATGTGCTCGTCTTGGCGTGTTTCGTCGCTATCGTGACGACGTCCGCGTCGACTCGCGTTGTGCTAAGACAGGGGGGAATGATGTCACGTGCTCGTCTTGGCGTCCGTCATCGCTACCATGACAACGACCGGCTCGACTCGCGTTGCGCTAAGACAGGGGGAAATGGTGCCACGTGCTTGTCTCAGCGTCCGTCGTCGCTACCGCGACGACGTCCGCCTTGACTCGCGTTACACTAAGATAGGGGGTGATGGTGTCACGTGCTCGTCTCAGCGTCCGTCATCGCTACCGCGACGACGTCCGCCTCGACTCGTTTGGCGCTAAGACAAGGGGAAATGGTGTCACGTGCTCGTTTCGGCGTCTGTCATCGGTACTATGACAACGTCCGCCTTGACTCGCGTGACACTAAGACAAGGGGTTGTGGTGTCACGTGTGCGTCTCGACATCCGGCATTGGTACCGTGACGACGTCCGCCTCAACTCGCGTCATGGCAAGATAGGGGGAATGGTGTCACGTGCTCGTCTCAGCGTTCGTCGTCGCTACCGTGACGACGCATGCCTCGACTCTCGTTGCGCTAAGACAGGGGAGAAATGGTGTCACGTGCTCGTCTCGGCATCCGTCGTCTCTACCACGACGATGTCCGCCTCGACTCATGTTACGCTAAGACAAGGGGGAAATGGTGTCATGTGCTCGTCTCGGCTTCCGTCATCGCTACTGCGACGATGTCCGTCTCGACTCGTTGCGCTAAGACACGGGGAAGTTGTATCACATGCTCGTCTCGGCCTCCCTCGTCGCTACCGCGATGAAGTCCGCCTCGACTCGCATTATGCCATGACAAGGAGGAAATCGGGTCACGTGTTCATCTCGGCGTCCGTCGTCGCTACTGCGACGACGTCCGCCTCGACTCGCGTTGCGCTAAGACAGGGGGAGATGGTGTCACATGCTCGTCTCGGCGTCTGTCGTCGCTACCACGACGACGTCCGCCTCGACTCGTGTTACGCTAAGACAGGGAGGGAATGGTGTCACGTGCTCGTCTCGGCGTCCATCATCCCTACCACGATGACGTCTACCTCGACTCGCGTTACGCTAATACGGGGGGAAATGGTGTCACATGCTCGTCTTGGCATCCGTCGTCGCTACCGCGACAATGTTTGCCTCGACTCGCGTTATGCTAAGACAAGGGGAATGGCGTAACGTGCTCGTCTCGACGTCCTTCATCGCTACCGCGACGATGTCCGCCTCGACTCATGTTACGGAAAGACAGGGGGGAAATGGTGTCACGTGCTCGTCTCGTTGTCCGTCATCGCTACCGTGATGACGTCCGCCTTGACTCGCATTACGCTAAGACAGGGGGAAATAGTGTCACGTGCTCGTCTCGGCGTCCGTCGTCGCTACCGCCACGACGACAGCCTCGACTCGCATTGCACTAAGTCTTGGGGGGAAATGGTGTCACAAGCTCGTCTCGGCATCCGTCGTCGCTGCTATAATGACGTCCTCCTCGACTAGCGTTGTGCTAAGACAGGAGGAAATGTTGTCACGTGCTAATCTTGGCGTCTGTCATTGGTAGCGTGACGACGTCCGCCTCGACTCGCATTACGCTAAGACAGAGGGGTTATGGTGTCACGTGCTCGTCTCGACGTCCGTTGTCGCGGCATTGCACTAGGACAGGGGGTTGTGGTGTCACGTGCTCGCCACGACAACGTCCGCCTCGACACGCATTGCGCTAAGACAGGGGGGAAGTGGTGTCACGTGCTCGTCTTAGTGTCTGTCATTGCTACCACGACGACGTCCGCCTCGACTCACGTTACGCTAAGACTTTGGGGTTGTGGTTTCACATGCTCGTCTTGGTGTCCATCATCGCTACCGCGACGACGTCCGCCTCGACTCGTGTTATGCTAAGACAGGGGGGAAATGGTGTCATGTGCTCATCTCGGCATCCGTCATTGCTACCGCGACGACGTCCGCCTCGACTCGCATTGCGCAAACACAGGGGAAATGGTGTCACGTGCTCGTCTCGGCCTTTGTCATCTCTACCACGATGACATCCGCCTCGACTCGCGTTACGCTAAGACAGGGGGAAATGGTGTCACGTGCTCGTCTCAGCGTCCGTCGTCCATACCACGACCACGTCCGCCTCGACTCGCGTTATGCTAAGACGGGGGGAAATAGTGTCACGTGCTCGTCTTGGTGTCCGTCGTCTCTACCGCAACGACGTTCGCGTCGACTCGTGTTACACTAAGACAGAGGGGAATGATCTCACGTGCTCGTCTCCGCGTCCGTCATCGCTACCGCGACGATGTCCGCCTCGACTCGCGTGACGCTAAGACAGGGGGAAAATGGTGTCACGTGCTCGTCTCGGCGTCCGTCGTTGCTACCGCGATGACATCCGCCTCGACTCACGTTACGCTAAGATAGGGGGAAATGGTGTCACGTGCTCGTCTCCGCATCCGTCGTCGCTATTGTGATGACGTCCACCTCGACTCGCATTGCACAAAGACAGGGGCGAAATGGTGTCACCTGCTCATCTCGGCATCCGTCGTTGCTACCACGATGACGTCCGCCTCGACTCGCGTTGCACTAAGACAGGAGGAAATGTTGTCACGTGCTCGTCTCGGCGTCCGACATTGGTACCGCGACGACGTCCGCCTCGACTAGTGTTATGCTAAGACAGGGGGGTTGTGGTGTCACGTGCTCATCTTGACGTCCGTCGTTGCGGCATTGCACTAAGACAGGGAGTTGTGGTGTCACGTGCTCGCCGCGACGACGTACGCCTCGACTCGCATTGCGTTAAGACAGGGGGAATTGGTGTCACGTGCTCATCTTGACGTCCGTCGTCGCGGAATTGCACTAAGATAGGGGTTGTGGTGTCACGTGCTCGCCGCAACGACTTCCGCCTCGACTCCCATTGCTCTAAGGCAGGGGGAAGTGGTGTCACGTACTCGTCTCGGTGTCTGTCGTTGCTACCGCGACGATGTCCGCCTTGACTCGCGTTAAGCTAAGACAGGGGGAATGGTGTCACATGCTCGTCTCGACATCCGTCGTAGCTACCGCGACAACGTCCGCCTTGACTCGTGTTAAGCTAAGACAGGGGAATGGTGTCACGTGCTCATCTCGGCATCCGTCGTCGCTACCGTGATGACGTTCGCCTCCACTCGCGTTACGCTAAGACAGAGGGGTTGTGGTGTCACGTGCTCGTGTCGGCGTCCGTCGTAGTAACCGCAACGACGTCTGCCTCGACTCACGTTATGCTAATACATGGGGGAAATGGTGTCACGTGCTCGTCTCGGTGTCCGTCCTCGCTACCACGACGACGTGCGCCTCGACTCGCATTACGCTAAGACAGGGGGGAAATGTGGTCACGTGCTCGTGTTAGCGTCCATCATCGTTACCGCGACGACGTTCGCCTGGACTCGCGTTATGCTAAGACATGGGTAAATGGTGTCACATGCTCGTCTCGGTGTTCGTCTTCACTACCGCGATGACGTCCACCTCGACTCGCGTTGGGCTAAGACAGGGGGGAAATGGTGTCATGTGCTCATCTTGGCGTCCTTCGTCGCTATGGTGACGACGTCCGCGTCGACTCGCGTTGTGCTAAGACAGGGGGAATGATGTCACATGCTCGTCTTGGCGTCCGTCATCGCTACCGTGACAATGACCCGATCGACTCGTGTTGCGCTAAGACAGGGGGAAATGGTGCCACGTGCTCATCTCAGCGTCCGTCGTCGCTACCGCCATGACCGCCGCCTTGACTCGCGATACACTAAGACAGGGGGGTGATGGTGTCACGTGCACGTCTCAGCGTCCGTCATCGCTACTGCGACGACGTCCGCATCGACTCGCGTGGCGCTCAGACAAGGGGAAATGGTGTCACGTGCTCGTTTCGGCGTCTGTCGTCGGTACTATGACGACGTCCGCCTCGACTCGCGTGTCGCTAAGACAAAGGGGTTGTGGTGTCACGTGCGCGTCTCGACATCCGGCATTGGTACCATGACGACGTCGGCCTCAACTCGCGTCATGGCAAGACAGGGGGAATGGTGTCACGTGCTCGTCTCGGCGTCCGTCGTCGCTACCGCGACAACGCATGCCTCGACTCTTGTTGCGCTAAGACAGGGGGAAATGGTGTCACGTGCTCGTCTCGGCATCCGTCGTCTCTACCACGATGATGTCCGCCTTGACTCGTGTTACGCTAAGACAAGGGGGAAATGGTGTCATGTGCTCGTCTCGGCGTCCGTCATCGCTACCGCGACGATGTCCGCCTCGACTCGTTGCGCTAAGACAGGGGGGAAATGGTATCACGTGCTCGTCTCGGCCTCCCTCATCGCTACCGCGATGACGTCCGCCTCGACTCGCATTATGCCAAGACAAGGAGGAAATGGGGTCATGTGCTCGTCTCGGCGTCCATCATCGCTACCGCGACGACATCCGCCTCGACTCGAATTGCGCTAAGACAGGGGGAGATGGTGTCACATGCTTGTCTCAGCGTTTGTCGTCGCTACCACGACGATGTCCGCCTCGACTCATGTTACGCTAAGACAGGGGGGAAATGGTGTCAAGTGCTTGTCTCGGCGTCCGTCGTCCCTACCACGACGACGTCCGCCTCGACTCGCGTTACGCTAATATGGGGGGAACTAGTGTCACATGCTCGTCTTGGCATCCGTCGTCGCTACTGCGACAATGTTCGCCTCGACTCGCGTTACGCTAAGACAAGGGGGAATGGTGTAACGTGCTCATCTCGACGTCCATCATCGCTACCGCGACGATGTCCGCCTCGACTCGTGTTACGGTAAGACACGGGGGAAATGGTGTCACGTGCTCGTCTCATCGTCCATCATCGCTACCGTGATGACGTCCGCCTTGACTCGCGTTACGCTAAGACAGGGGGAAATACTGTCACGTGCTCATCTCGGTGTCCGTCGTCGCTAACGCGACAACGACAACCTCGACTAGCTTTGCACTAAGTCTGGGGGGAAATGGTGTCACATGCTCATCTCGGCATCCGTCGTCGCTGCTGTGATGACGTCCGCCTCGACTAGCATTGTGCTAAGACAGGAGGAAATGTTGTCGCGTGCTCATCTTGGCGTCTGTCGTTGGTACGGTGACGACGTGCGCCTCGACTCGCATTACGCTAAGAAAGAGGGGTTATGGTGTCACGTGCTCGTCTCGACGTCCGTTCTCGCGTCATTGCACTAAGACAGGGGGTTGTGGTGTCACGTGCTCGCCACGACGACGTCCGCCTCGACACGCATTGCGCTAAGACAGGGGGGAAGTGGTGTCACGTGCTCGTCTTAGTGTCTCTCATTGCTACCAGGACGATGTCCGCCTCGACTCACGTTATGCTAAGACTTTAGGGTTGTGGTGTCACATGCTCGTCTTGGCGTCCATCGTCGCTACCGCGACGACGTCCGCCTCGACTCGTGTTATGCTAAGACAGGGGGGAAATGGTGTCATGTGCTCATCTCGACGTCCGTCATTGCTACCGCGAAGACGTCCGCCTCGTCTCGCGTTGCGCTAAGACAGGGGGAAATGGTGTCACGTGCTCGTCTCGACCTCTGTCGTCGCTACCGCGATGAAGTCCGCCTCGACTCGCGTTACGCTAAGATAGGGGGAAATGGTGTCACATGCTCATCTCGGCGTCCGTCGTCCATACCACGACGACGTCCGCCTCGACTCGCGTTATGCTAAGATGGTGGGAAATGGTGTCACGTGCTCGTCTTGGTGTCTGTCGTCTCTACCGCGACGACGTTCGCCTCGACTCGTGTTACACTAAGACAGAGGGGAATGGTCTCACGTGCTCGTCTCAGCGTCCGTCATCGCTACCGCGACGATGTCCGCCTCGACTCGTGTTACGCTAAGACAGGGGGGAAATGGTGTCACGTGCTCGTCTCGGCGTTCGTCGGTGCTACCGCGATGACGTCCGCCTCGACTCACGTTACGCTGAGATAGGGGCAAATGGTGTCACGTGCTCGTCTCCGCATCCGTCGTCGCTATCATGATGACGTCTGCCTTGGCTCGCATTGCACAAAGATAGGGGGGAAATGGTGTCACATGCTCATCTTGGCATCCATCGTCGCTACCACGATGACGTCTGCCTCGACTCGCGTTGCACTAAGACAGGAGGACATGTTGTCACGTGCTCGTCTCGGCGTCCGTCATTGGTACTGCGACGACGTCCGCCTCGACTAGTGTTATGCTAAGACAGGGGGGTTTGGTGTCACGTGCTCATCTTGACGTCTGTCGTTGCGGCATTGCACTAAGACAGGGGGTTGTGGTGTCACGTGCTTGTCGCGACGACATCCGCCTCGACTCGCATTGAGTTAAGACAGGGGGAAGTGGTGTCACGTGCTCATCTCGGTGTCTATCATTGCTACCACGACGACGTCCGCCTCGACTTGCGTTAAGGTAAGACAAGGGGGAATGGTGTCACGTGCTCGTCTCGGCATCCATCGTAGCTACCGCGACAACGTCTGCCTCGACTCGTGTTAAGCTAAGACAGGGGGAATGGTGTCACGTGCTTTGTCTCGGCATCCGTCATCGCTACCGCAACGACGTTCGCCTCCACTCGCATTATGCTAGGAAAGAGGGGTTGTGGTGTCACGTGCTCGTCTGGGCGTCCGTCGTCGCAACCGCGATGACGTCCGCATTGACTCACGTTGCGCTAAGACATGGGGGAAATGGTGTCACGTGCTCGTCTCGGTGTCCATCATCGCTACCATGACGACGTCCGCCTCGACTCGCGTTACGCTAAGACAGGGGGGAAATGTGGTCACGTGCTCGTGTCAGCGTCCATCATTGCTACCGCGACGATGTTCGGCTCGACTCGTGTTACGCTAAGACAGGGGGAAATGGTGTCACACGCTCGTCTCGGTGTTCGTCGTTGCTACCGCGATGACGTCCACCTCGACTCGTGTTGCGCTAAGACAGGGGGAAATGGTGTCATGCGCTCGACTTGGCGTTCGTCGTCACTATCGTGACAACGTCTGCCTCGACTCACGTTGTGCTAAGACAGGGGGAATGATGTCATGTGCCATGACAAGGTCCGCCTCGACTCGCGTTGCGCTAAGACATAGGGAAATGGTGCCACGTGCTCATCTCGGTGTCCGTCGTCTCTACCGTGACGATGTCCGCCTCAACTCGCGTTACACTAAGACAGGGGGGTGGTGGTGTCACGTGCTCGTCTCAGCGTCCGTCATCGCTACCGCGACGATGTCCGCCTCGACTTGTGTTGAGCTAAGACAAGGGGAAATGGTGTCACGTGCTCGTTTCAGCGTCTGGCGTTGGTACTACGACTACGTCCGCCTTAACTTGCGTGATGCTAAGACAAGGGGCCTGTGGTGTCACGTGCGCGTCTCGGCATCCGGCATTGGTACCGTGACGACGTCCGCCTCAACTCGTCTCATGGCAAGACAGGGGGAATGTTGTCACGTGCTCGTCTCGGCGTCCGTCGTCGCTACCGCGATGACATCCACCTCGACTCGCATTGCACAAAGATAGGGGGGAGATGGTGTCACATGCTCGTCTCGGCATCCTTCGTCGCTATCGCAACGACGTCCGCCTTGACTCATGTTGCGCTAAGACAGGAGGAAAAGTTGTCACGTGCTCGTCTCAGCGTCTGTCA
Source organism: Hordeum marinum (assembly GCA_022496015.1). Classification (NCBI taxonomy): domain Eukaryota; kingdom Viridiplantae; phylum Streptophyta; class Magnoliopsida; order Poales; family Poaceae; genus Hordeum; species Hordeum marinum. Next base: position 236,276,196 of record CM039675.1, read on the forward strand.
TTGGTACCGCGATGACGTCCGCCACGACTCGTGTTACGCTAAGACAGGGGGGTTGTGGTGTCATGTTATCATGCCCAAAATGCACGCCTATCCATTTTAAAACACGAGGGCCTCGCATGGTATTGAGGCGCATTTTGCCGTTAGCAAGTATAGTAACATTGAATCATACATTACAGAAGAGATGAGTATACAAGTTGGCTTACAATCGCCACATGTTAACTTACAATTCCACTCATAGTTCAATCATCAAGATGAAAACAGGGTCCGGCTACGGACGAAATCAAACGATAAAAATAGATGCAAATGAAACTATCTCGCTGCCCCAATGATCACGACCAGGTCCTCTACTCAGCCGGATACGTCACATACATCCTGCCTCTTTCCTCGTCATACTCCCACTAGAGCTAGGTAAGATCATCCTACACGTACTCATCTGACCTGTACCTAGAGTGTTGTAGCAAACTGTGAGCCATGGAGGACTTAGCTATCATGTGCTCGGGTACCGAGACTATTCAAGATTAAAGGTTGGGAAGGGGTAAGTGTTTAGTTTGCAGCAGCACTAAGCATATATGGTGGCTAGCTTACGCAACATGAAATAATATGAGTGGCCTACGAAGAACGACAGAATCTAGTGTGATCTCTATGAGATCCTGAACACCTACTTACGTCAATCATAACCCTAACTTGTTCTCTCTCAGATCATGCTTTAATAAAATCACAAATACAATTAACCCCCAAACATCCAACCAAACATAACCACAAATCATCAAACATGTGGGGCCACCTCATGAACATTTTTAACCAATTTTAAAAACAACTTAAATCTGGAGATAATTAATAATAGGAAGAAAAGGGTTTTGGAGGGGATGTTGCAAAGGAAAAGAGAGGGGAAGAAAAGAGAGATGCTCACATGGAACCAACCACACACAAACATCTCCCACATCACAAATCAAACCAACACCACCATCTCACATCTTACCAAGGCACTTGCAAAGTCACATGGCAAGAAAAGAATGAAATGAGAATGATGCATGATGATGCACGAATGCAACACACATGAATGACAAGGAGCAAACATACATCTCATAGCTCATGACACAAGGTTCATACATGGGATTACATGCCAAATAAGGTAGGGACATCACTTGGGTTGTCACAACTCTCCCACACTACAAGAGGATCTCGACCCGAGATCTAGGAACGAAAGAAGTCTAGAAATTCGGAACGGAGAAGGTCCTCGCGTTCCCAAGTAGCTTCTTTGTCGGAATGATGAGACCACTTCACCTTGAGGAACTTGATAGACTTGTTGCGACTCTTACGCTCAGTTTCTTCAAGAATAGCAACCGTGTGCTCACGATACAAGAGATCTTCTTGGACATCGATGTCTTGGAGGTCAATGGTCCGCTCAGGAGTCTTGAAACATTACCGGAGCTGAGAAACACGGAAGACATCATGAACATTTGCGAAATTTGGAGGAATCTCTAGTTGATATGCAAGACCACCTATCTGGCCAACAACTTTGAAAGGACCAACAAAACGAGGATCTAGCTTCCCTTTTATTCCAAACCGCTGAGTGCCTTTCATGGGAGAGACTCTGAGATAGACTAGCTCACCCACTTGGAAAGAAACATCCCGATGTTTGCTATCATAATAGCTCTTCTGACGGGACTGAGCTACTTTCAGGTTCTCACGAATGACATGGCACATTTCTTCCGCCTCAGTGATCATGTCATTGCCCAATATCTGACGCTCACCGGTTTCAGACCAGTTAAGCGGGGTATGACACTTTCTGCCATAGAGAATCTCGAACGGGGCCTTGCCTAAACTAGCTTGGAAGCTATTGTTGTATGAGAATTAAGCATATGGAAGGCAGTCCTCCCACTTCATGTCGAACGAAATCACACAGGCTCTGAGCATATCTTCAAGGATCTGATTGACTCTCTCAACTTGACCACTTGTCTGCGGATGGAACGCAGTGCTGAAACGGATCTTGGTACCCATAGCAATCTGGAAGGACTCACAAAACTTGGAAGTAAAGAGGCTTCCACGGTCAGAAGAGATGAGTTGAGGAATGCCATGCAAAGACACTATCCTTGACGTATACAACTCTGCAAGCCGAGCTGCCGAGATAGATTCTTTGACTGGCAGGAAATGAGCAACTTTTGAAAGCTTGTCGATAACCACAAAGATGGCATCGCTGCCTCTCTTGGACTTGGGAAACCCAGTTACGAAATCCATCTCAACATGATCGAATTTCCATTCCGGGATAGGCAAAGGCTGAAGAAGACCTGTTGGACATTGATGTTCCGCCTTTACTCTGCGACAAACATCACACTCGTTCACGAACTGAGCAATTTCACGTTTCATGCGAGTCCACCAGAAGGTTTACTTGAGATCCTGATACATCTTGGAACTTCCTGGATGAATGGATAACAGTGAATTATGTGCTTCGTCCATGATAACCTTTCTGAGATCACCGTTTGGAACCACAAGATGGTCCTCAAAGAACAAGGTATCCTTGTCATCAATATGAAAGCACTTATACTTCGGAATGCTCTTGACCTCACCTTTCTTCAATTTCTTCACCATAGCGTCAAGAAGCTGCACTTGGCGAACCTGATCTTCTAGAGTTGGAGAGACTTGGAGATTTGCAAGAAATCCTTGCGGAATCATCTGAAGGTTGAGCTTGCGGAAGGCTTCGCAAAGCCCAAGTTGAAGAGGCTTCAGAATGAGACTATTGCAGTACGCCTTACAGCTGAGCACGTCTACAATGACATTTGCTTTCCCTAGAGTATACTCAATGCTTGGGTTGAAGTCTTCAAGCATTTCCACCCAACGAGATTGCCGAAGATTGAGATTGGGTTGAGTGAAAATGTAAGTCAAGCTCTTGCGATCGGTGTACACCTCAACTTGTCTACCCAACAACAAATGCCTCCAAGTCATTAGAACATGCACCACTGCCACCAACTCAAGATCATGAGTGGGGTAGTTCTTCTCGGCAGGCTTCAACTGACACGAGGTATAAGCAACAATCTTCTTGTCTTGCATAAGAACACCACCAAGGCCTTCGAGAGAAGCATCATAGAAAACTTGGAAAGGCTTGGACTGCTAAGGAGGTACAAGAACTAGAGCTGAAGTCAGTCTCTGCTTGAGTGTATTGAACGCCACATCACACTCAGGAGACCAGACATACTTGTCATTCTTCTGGAGGAGATTGGACAGAGGCTTCGCAATTTGAGAGAAGTTCTCCACGAATCTTCTGCAATAACTAGCAAGCTCGAGGAAGCTCCGAAGCTGCTTCGCATTCTGAGGAGGTTCCCACTTCAAGATTGCCTCAACTTTCTGAGGGTGCACTTTAATTCCCTCGGCAGAGATGACATGCTTGAGGTACACCACTTCATTGAGCCAGAACTCACACTCGGAAAACTTTGCATAGAACCGTTGCTCTCTTAACTTGTCAAGCACCAGGCAGAGATGCTCTGCATGATCTTCTTCTGTCTTCGAGAACACAAGGATATCATCCAGATAGACTAAGACGAACTCATTCTTGAAAGGAGAGAAAATGAAATTCATCATTCTTGAGAAGGATGGAGGAGCATTAGCAAGACCAAACGACATGACAGTGTACTCATAAGGGCCAAAACTCGTCTTGAAAGCGGTCTTGGGAATGTCCTCTTTGCGAATACGAATCTGATGATAACCCATGCGAAGATCAAGCTTCGAGAAAACCTTGTCACCTTTCAGTTGTTCAAACAACTCATTGATGTAGGGAAGTGGGTACTTGTTTCTGATTGTCTTCTTGTTCAATGGACGGTAGTCGACACAAAGACGATCCGTACCATCTTTCTTCTTGATAAACAAAACACCACAACCCCATGGAGATGAACTTGGTCTGATCAGACCCAGACGTTCTTGCTCATCTAGCTGCTTCTTCAACTCTTTCAGCTCTTCGGGGACAAGTTTATATGGGCGCTTGAAGGCCGGTTCAGTTCCAGGCTCGAGATCAATCACGAACTCAACTGGCCGGTGCGGAGGCATTCCTGGTAATTCTTCTAGAAAGACATCTTCATACACACAAACCACCGGAATTTGAGAAATCGCCGAGATTTCACCCTTCTCATTAAGAGCAAAGAGACGGATTGTGTCATCGCGAGCTGCAAAAATAATCACGTCTTCTGAAGGATGAGTCAGCTTGACTTTTTTTGCTTTGCAATCAATATGAGCCTTATTCATAGCCAAGAAGTCCATGCCTAGAATGAGATCAATATCAGAATTCCCGAGAACAATTGGAGAAGCCAGAAAAGAATAATTGCCCATCTTGATAGAAGCATCTGGAAAGATCATATGCGAACTCATGCGCATTCCTGGAGAAACCACACGAAATGGACTAGCTAAATGCTCCACAGAAAACTCATGCATAGCGACAAAAGGCTTGGATATGAATGAATGCGATGCACCGGAATCAAACAAAACTTTTGCATGAAAATCATGAACTGAGAGATTACCCATAATCACATCATGAGACTGCTCTGCTTCAGCTGCATTCACCATATTCACTCTTGCGGTCTTGGGATTATGCTTCACCATGGCATTGCTTGGAGGCTTGACAGGGGGAGGAGGCGGAAGACGCCGCTGGTTGCACTTGTTTGCATAGTGGCCTTTCTGACCACACTTGTGACAAGTCACCTCAGAAAGCGGACGAATATTGCTTGGAGGAGGAACAAGAACACCCTTGGACGCCTGGGATCTCTGCTGGAATCCTGGGTTGGGTGGGTGGGAAGAACCACGACCACCAAACTGCTTCTGTTGCTGAGGAGGACGAAACGGAGGACGATTAGGCGCCCAATACTTCAGTTGCTTTGGAACCTTCTGAGAGCTGGAAGAAGAATATGAATCCCTTGAACGCTTCTTGGAGTTCTCCAACTTGAGCTGAACTGCTTCAATCTTCAAAGCCATGTTATAGAACTGATCAAACTCATGAGGTTCTTGAAGAACTAGGCCTTGCAGAAGCTCATCCTTGAGACCACCTCTGAACTGATAGATCATAGCTTTGTCATCTGGAACATCTTGCTTGGCATAACGGGCTAGATGCTAGACCTCGACGTTGTACTGATACACAGACTTGCTTCCCTGCTTCAGGTGCCTGAACTTCTCACGCATTTCTTCGACAAAGCTTGTCGGAATGTAATGAGCCCTAAAGTCAAGACGGAAATCGTCCCACGTAACAACATGATCGCCCCAAGAATCCTTGTATTGCTGCCACCAATCAGCTGCTTGACCCTTTAGCTGGAATGATGCAATCCTGACGAAGTCCTCTGGCCTGACATTGCTGCACTCACAATGCTTACTCATATCACGAAGCCAATCATCAGCATCAAGGGGCTGCTCACAATAGGTGAAAGTCTTGGGATGGTTGGCAAGGAGCTGATTAAGTGTCGCAAACTGCAACTGATTCTGAAAATTTCCTTGAAAACCTTGCTGACCCTGCTCCCTTTCTTGCAACAGTCTGAGCAACATCTAAGTGTTTGCATTAGTTGCGGCCATCACAGCTTGCCAATCTTCTGGAGGAGGAGGCGGAGGAGGCGGTGGCAGGGGTGGTGGTGGAACATCAGTCTGCTCCTCACCACGACCCGGATTGCTGCGAGTTGGTGGAGCCATCCTGAAGATGGACAGAACGCATCAACACCTCATTGATAAGATGAATCATAAGCTAGATCAAATGCTTGAAGAAATTGAACAATTAACAACATAGCCTTCCCACTGAAAAGTTAGTAAGAATGCTTCTTCGGATCATGATAACATCATCAGACATAATGAGCCACTTGCAATAACACAAAAGTATTGAGCTAAGCGCTCAGAACAAACATAAATGCCCAATACACCTGGAGAAGATGATCCTAGATGACTACAAGATTTCCCACCTATGAACTTCCGAAAACTTTGTTGTTTAAGCGATTCGGGTTGCGGAATCAGGAACCTACCCTAGGTAATCAGCTGCAACTACATCCGCAACCTTCCACGCCATAATTAAAGAAATTCCGCAAACTCGTCTAATCTCGAATCCTCGAACTCAGAACGATACTAAACCATGGTGGTACCCCGGATGGCTCCCCAGTACTGGGTGACTCCGACCTTATCTCACCACGATAAGTATTGAAGTAATTCTGAACATTCTCCATCCTGAGATATGCAGGAAGCTGAATGATAACGATGTGCCAACATTCCTTAGAGCTCGACTCCCCGGAAGAAATCCAGTCAGACAGGAGGCACCAAGACAGAACCCTGTCACATCGGCATCATATAGACTCCAAAATACCTGCGTGATCCTAAAAAAATTTTGAGCGAGAAGAGGAGTAGAAACAAAATTGCTAAGTCGGAAACCTCACCAGTGGATAGAAGAGGAGTAAAAAGAATCCTACTCTCCGATATAACTAGACTCAAAATAGTTTTTACTAGACATGACTTGGCCAAGTTCGAACAAGAAAAGTCTCCTATGGTCGTATGGCTCTGAATATGAACTTGTCACGCCCAAAATGCATGCCTATCCATTTTAAGACACGAGTGCCTCGCAAGGGATAGAGGCGCATTTTGCCGTTAGCAAGTATAGTAACATTGCATCATACATTACAGAAGAGATGAGTATACAAGTTGGCTTACACTCGCCACATGCTAAATTACAATTCCACTCAGAGTTCAATCATCAAGATGAAACAGGGTCCGGCTACGGATCAAATCAAACGATAAAAATAGATGCAAAAGAAACTATCTCGCTGCCCCAAAGATCACGACCAGGTCCTCTACTCATCTGGATACGTCACGTACATCCTGCCTCTTTCCTCGTCATACTCCCACTGGAGCTAGGTAAGATTATCCTGCACGTACTCATCTGAACCTGTACCTGGAGTGTTGTAGTAAACTGTGAGCCACGGAGGACTCAGCTATGATGTGCCCGGGTACCGAGACTATTGAAGCTTAAAGGTTGGGAAGGGGTAAGTGTTTAGTTTGCAGCAGCACTAAGCATATATGGTGGCTAGCTTACACAACATGAAATAATATGAGTGGCCTATGAAGAACGATCGAATCTAGTATGATCTATATGAGATCCTAAACACCTACTTACGTCAATCATAACCCCACCGTGTTCTCTCTCGGATCATGTTCACAAGCAAAGATGATCATGGTTACTCACACAGTTGGCGTATTTTAATTAGAGTTTACTTCAAGTTCGCTATAACCGGGTGTTAAACAAATATCCAAGTTGCCACATAACCGCGGGCACGGCTTTCTGAAAGATTTAACCCTGTAGGGGTGCTCCAACTAATCCATTACCAAATTAACCACACTCCATGGGAATGCCTCGATCGCAGATCTCGCGATCATCATAGGTATTTCCAAAGGAATTCCGACACCTCGAGTAAACCCGAAGAAAGTCAGACTCCACACTCAAGACACTCGATAAAGGTAAAACAAATCCAGCAAGACCACCCGACGTGTCGATGAACCCGATAAGAGCCGCGTATCTCATTCTCAGGACACGAAGGATGAGTGATGGTTACCATGCCAATCACCAAGTTGCCCCGGGCGGCGTTAATAAGCTGCTCTGGGTTGGACCAACACTCATGCGGAGCACTAGACCGGGGGTTGATTAAATTATCCACGGGTTTGCAAGACCCTATGCAATTTCATTAAGTTGTTAAGAAAATGTAGTACCAATGTTGGGTCTTGCCAGACAGGTTTTAATCTCAACCAAATGAACAAGGGGGTCCCCATTACAACCCCGAGCATGTTAGGAGCGCAGAATATGGAAAACATAACATCGGTAACAAGGAACTAGCGGCGGTAATAGAGGAATAAATCACTTAGAAAAAGGCCAAGCCTTCCACCAATACCAAGATATATATGTGCATTAAATTAAATAATGGAAAATATTGTGATATTCAAATCCATGTTATCACATGGAACAACCTGCACCTACAACTAAGAACGCTATAAGAGGGGCTGAGCAGCGGTAACCTAGCCAATCAAAGGTTTGCTAGGATGTGGAGGTTAGAGGCTGTCATGGCAATATGAGAGGCTTATATTCAAGTGGTAGGTAGCGCAATTGTAGCGATAAGAGCGATAAACTAGCAAGCAAAAATAGTATCAGGATTCAGGTACGATCATCTTTCCTGTTGGTTCTTTAGGGGAACAAGTAGCGGGATCCTCGTAGTGGTACTCTCCTGGGTCCTCGTACTTACTATCAACACTCGCATCTACCCAAGATAAACAGCACAATAAACATCCAACCAAGGTGCAATGCACAACCAAAATGACGCATGATTCAATTATGAAGAATTTCTAACATGGCAATCCGTAACTAGTCATGTTTCACGTGCAAAGTTGTTTATTAATGAATCTGGATAGAACTTCATGTTAAGTTATTTATACATGCATGAACATGGAAAATATGGATGCATCATGCAAAATCGATAGAAATTCATATAAAGATCGCAAGAAACGGAGTTACGGTTCTCACGATACGCTCACGACAAGGTACGAAGGCAATATCACAAGATCATCAAGCCATGGGGTGATTCTTGGCATTCCAAGGAAGCCACTGGACAGGTGATGAAAAATCAATCACAATAGACTCAAGAATCAATCAATTCCATGGAGCATAGCTCCCACAATCCACAAAACAATAAAACACTAAATCTTCCACTAAACAACAACATAGCAACTTCTACAACTCACATCTGGAGCTACAGGACGTCTACAGCCACAAATAAGACATGGACAGAATCTACACAACACACACAACAATTTATCCAATTACACAACCACCAAAGAAGCCACACATCAATAAGCAAGAAGCAATCAATTTGGCATGATGAAACAGTTTTTTGGGACGGTGAAAATTCCAGTTTTCTGGAATCTGAGATTATAAAGTAGCAAGTTGACAACACATGTTAGATATGCTAGAAAGCTCCTATTGGCATGAAATTAACAGGATGGTAGAAGGCAATATCTACTACAAATAACAAGCACTGAGCATGCTCAAATTCCAAACATATCAGTAGATGCAACCCACTCTACATGGCGAAACAATAACAGCAGTTCTCCCAGACTTAGTCATTTACAAACAAGCTGGACACAAACATAAAGTTGCTCTTTATACAGCATGGTTCCCACTTATCTGGTGACTTATCACAACTAAAAAAAATACTGGGACGTTCCCAACAACTTTAACTAGCAATCTCATGTTGGCAAGAACTTAAAACCACATATAGATTAAATCATATAAAATGGACAAAGGGGCATCACTGCATAAAAATGCATTTTTGTGAAGTTGCCCCAAAATCAAATCTGACTTCATGGATGCATTCATGGGTTGATTTACCCCAAATGCATTACTCATACCCCTATACTTGCTTGGAGAAATAGGGAGTAATCCTAGGTCGAAATTGACCCCTATAAGTCATGAGTGACTTATGACACATGCACACACTTATGTAAGAGGCCAAAATGGCATGCCCTCTATTGGACACTTAATGGAAAAGGTAAAGAGGCATTAATAAGGTGCTTAGGCATAACATAGCATCAAGAACAAGAAAAGAAAACAAGCTAGGAGAGATATACATGCACATATACACATGAGAGCTATCACATACACATAGATCTACACATGCACAAGGTTTAGCATCCACTCAATTACTCATCTTCACTAATCATGGTAAAAAGATGCAAGAAGAATAACCCCACAACCTACACATGCATATCTACACATGACCATCTACTCACATGCACTGTGTGTATGTATAACATACACACACCTCTCACTACATCTACACACACAAGCACACCATACTCAAGCATGTGTGTATATATAACTTATACATATACACACCCACAAAAAAAACACATGCATAGGTGTTCAAAGATGAACACACACACACATGTATCATGCATGGTGCACCACACACCCACAACTCACGAACATGCACTCTACACTCACATGGCAAAACACACACGTCACTCACACTCATATGAATGCATACATGGGTATACATGCCACTTGTGCTTACACACACAACCATACACATGTGCACACACACACTCACATGGAAAATAAAACACACACACACATACATGCTGGAAATGCACACACACACATGTATGTAAAGCAAGAGAAAAGAAAAACAAAGAAGAAAAGAAAGCAAAAGAAAAAGAAAAAAGGGGGAGGTTCAGGGGTCGAACCCTTGACCTCTTGGTCATCCACACACGCACCACACCACTATGCCAGCGAGCCGGATCGTAACAGAGGGGGGGCTCGGCGTTCTAATACACACACTCACACATACTAACTGACGAAACAGAATCCTACACACATACACATGAACAGAGTAACAGCTGCAACGACAGTGGCAGGGCGACGACGATCCCCGGCGAAGCAAGGGGTCTCCGGCAACGGGGAGAGGCGGAATCGAAAGAGGAAACTACGGGGGCTCCATCCCTCGCCTCATCTTGCGAGGAGGGGGATCGGAGGCGAGCCCATGCTTCGGACTTTTGAGCGGCGGCGACGTTGCCCACGACAACACGTCTATGAATTACACGAGGAGAGGGGACATCGGGGACGGGCTGCTCACCGGGGGCCTCACGGAGACACGGGGGTGCGAGCGACGGCGACGGAGGGGAAGGAGAGGCGGAGACGACGCGTGCGAAGAGGAAGAAGGCCCGGTGATGAGGAGGAAGAAGAAGGCGCCCTGAACCTCCCGCAGCGCTTTAACACCGGGAATGGAGCACGGGGACGCTCCACGTCCGCCACATCACCCTAGACGCGGTGGAAACCACCCTGGAGATGACGATGCCGGCGAGCACCACCTCTGCACTCTCTGAACTTGCTTCGCAAGGGAAAAAGAAGAGAGGGAGGAGGAATAAAGAGAGGAAGAGAGGAGCTGTGGCGGCGGAGGAATCAAGAGGGAACCCTAGGCGAGGAGAGGGCACGCACGCCGAGGCTATAAAGCGACGGGGCAGACGGCGACGATGACGGAAAAGGCGACGACGGAGACTCCCTGCTCTCTCTGAAGCTGACGGAGATGGGAGACGGGGCAGGTGGCCATCCCTGCTCACGTGGGCTTGACCCCGGCCCACTCCCTCTCTCACCCTCTTAGAAAAAAAACAGGAAGGGGCTTTTTGTTATTTTAAAAACCAGCAACACAAAACAAAAATAACCCTGGGAAAAAGAAAAGGTTTTGGCGAAAGAAAAAAATATATTTTGTGGATGAAATAAAGAGCCCTATTTTAAAAATATATTAAGTTGAATTATGGAGCAAGTATTGTATTTAATCTATAAAATGCAGCTCCTGTTTAATAAAATCGCAAATACAATTAACCCCCAAACATCCAACCAAACATAACCACAAATCATCAAACATGTGGGGCCACCTCATGAACATTTTTAACCAATTTTAAAAACAACTTACATCTGAAGATAATTAATAATAGGAAGAAAAGGGTTTTGGAGTGGATGATGCAAAGGAAAAGAGAGGGGAAGAAAAGAGAGATGCTCACATGGAACCAACCACGCAAAAACATCTCCCACATTACCAATCAAACCAAAACCACAATCTCACATCATACCAAGGCACTTGCAAAGTCACATGGCAAGAAAAGAATGAAATGAGAATGATGCATGATGACGCATGAATGCAACACACATGAATGACAAGGATCAAACATACATCTCATAGCTCATGACACAAGGTTCATAAATGGGGTTACACGCCAAATAAGGTAGGGACAACACTTGGGCTTTCACACACGTGCTCGTCTCGACGTCCGTCGTCGCGGCATTGCACTAAGACAGGGGGTTATGGTGTCACGTGCTCGCTGCGACGACGTCCGCCTCGACTCGCATTGTGCTGAGATAGGGGGAAGTGGTGTCACGTGCTCATCTCGGCGTCTGTCGTTGCTACCGTGACGACGTCCGCCTCGACTCGCGTTACGCTAAGACAGGGGGGTTGTGGTGTCACGTGCTAATCTCGCCGTCCGTCGTCGCTACCGCGACGACGTCCGCCTCGACTCGTGTTATGCTAAGACAAGGGGGAAATGGTGTCATGTGCTCGTCTCGGCATCCGTCATTGCTACCGCGACGATGTCCGCCTTGACTCGCGTTGTGCTAAGACAGGAGGAAATGGTGTCACGTGCTCATCTCGGCCTCTGTCGTCGCTACCGTGATGATGTCCGCCTCAACTCGCATTACGCCAAGACAAGGAGGAAATGGAGTCAGATGCCCGTCTCGGCGTCCGTCATCACTACCGGGATGATGTCCGCCTCGACTCGCGTTAGGCTAAGAGAGGGGGCAAATGGTGTTACGTGCTCGTCTTGACGTCCGTCGTCGCAACCGCAACGACGTCCGCCTCAACTCGCATTACGCTAAGACAGGGGGATTATGGTGTCACGTGCACGTCTCGACGTCCGTCGTCGCGGCGTTGCACTAAGACAGGGGTTTCTGGTGTCGCGTGCTCGTCTCGACGTCCGTCGTCAGTACCGCGACGACGTCCACCTCGACTCGCGTTGCGCTAAGACAGGGGGGAATGGTGTCACGTGCTCGTCTTAGCATCTGTCGTCGCTACCGTGACGACGTCCGCCTTGACTCGCGTTGTGCTAAGACAGGGGGGAAGTGGTGTCACGTGCTCGTCTCGGTGTTTGTCGTTGCTACCGCAACGACGTTCGCCTCGAATCGCGTTACGCTAAGACAGGGGGGTTATGGTGTGACGTGCTCGTCTTGGCGTCCGTCGTCGCTACCGCGACGAGATCCGCCTCGACTCGTGTTACGGTAAGACAGGGGCGAAATGGTGTCACGTGCTCGTCTTGGCGTCCGTCATCGCTACCGCAACGACGTACGCCTCGACTAACGTTGAGGCAAGACAGGGGGAAATGGCGTCACGTGCTCGTCTCGGCCTCCGTCCTCGCTACCGCGACGACGTCCGCCTCGACTCGCATTATGCCAAGACAAGGAGGAAATGGGGTCACATGCTCGTCTTGGCATCCGTCGTCGCTACTGCGACAACATCCGCCTCAACTCGCGTTGCGCTAAGACAGGGGGAAATGGTGTCACGTGCTCGTCTTGGCATCTATCATCGCTACCACGATGACGTCTGCCTCGACTCGCGTTACGCTAATACAGGGGGAAATGGTGTCATGTGTTTGTTTCAGCGTCCGTCGTCCCGACCACGACGACGTCCGCCTCGACTCGCGTTATGGTAAGACGGGGAGAAATGGTGGCACGTGCTCATCTTGGCATCCGTCATCGCTACCGCGACGACATTCGCCTCGACTCGCGTTACGGTAAGACAAGGGGGAATGGTGTCACGTGCTCGTCTCGGCGTCCGTCATCGCTACCACGATGATGTCCGCCTCGACTCGCGTTACGCTAAGACTAGGGGGAAATGGTGTCACTTGCTCGTCTCGACGTACGTCGTCGCTACCGCGATGACGTCCGCCTTGACTCGCGTTACGCAAAGACGGGGGAAATGGTGTCACGTGCTCGTCTCGACATCCGTCGTCGCTACCGCAACGACGTCCGCCTCGACTCGCATTGCACTAAGACAGGGGAAATGGTGTCACATGCTCGTCTCGGCATCCGTCGTCGCTACCGCAACGACGTCCGCCTTGACTCGCGTTGCGCTAAGATAGGAGGAAATGTTGTCATGTGCTCGTCTCGGCGTTTGTCGCTGGTACCGCGAAGACATCCGCGTCGACTCGCGCTACGCTAAGACAAGGGGATTGTCATGTCACGTGCTCGTCTCGACGTCCGACATCGCGGCATTGCACTAAGACAGGGGTTTGTGGTGTCACGTGCTCCTCTCGACGTCTGTCGTTGCTACCACGATGACGTCCGCCTCGACTCGTGTTACGCTAAGACAGGGGGTTTGTGGTGTCACGAGCTTGTCTCGATGTCCGCCGTCACGACATTGCGCTAAGACAGGGGGTTGTGGTGTCACGTGCTCGCCACGACGACGTCCGCCTCGACTCGCATTGCGCTAAGACAGGGGGGAAGTGGTGTCACGGGCTCGTCTTGGCGTCTGTCGTTGGTACCGCGACGACGTCCGCCTCGACGAGCACTATGCTAAGATAGGGGGGTTGTGTTGTCACGTGCTCGTCTCGACTTGCGTTGTGTTAAGATAGGGGGAATGGTGTCACGCGCTCATCTCGGCATCCGTCGTCGCTACCGCAATGACGTCCACCTCGACTTGCGTTATTCTAAGACAGGGGGCAAATGGTGTCACGTGCTCGTCTCGACGTCCGTCGTCGCTACCGTGATGACGTTCGCCTCGACTCGCGTTATGCTAAGACAGGGGGAACTGGTGTCACGTGCTCGTCTTGGCCTCCGTGATCGCTACCGTGACGACGTCCGCCTCTAGTCGCATTGCACTAAGACAGGGGGGAAATGGTGTCATATGCTCGTCTCATCATCCATCGTCGCTACCGCGACGACATCCTCCTCGACTCGCATTGCGCTAAGACAGGAGGAAATGTTGTGATGTGCTCATCTCGGTGTCTGTCGTTGGTATCGTGATGACATCCGCCACAACTCGCGCTACGCTAAGACAAGGGGATTGTGGTGTCACGTGCTCGTCTCGACTTCTGTCGTCGCGGTGTTGCACTAAGACAGGGGTTTGTGGTGTCACGTGCTTGTCTCGATGTCCGTTGTCACGGCATTGCACTAAGACAGGGGGTTGTGGTGTCACGTGCTCGCCACGACGACGTCCGCCTCGACTCACATTGCACTAAGACAGGGGGAAATGGTGTCACATGCTCGTCTCGGCATCCGTCGTCGCTACCGAACGATGTCCGCCTTGACTCGCGTTGCGCTAAGACAGGAGGAAATGTTGTCATGTGCTCGTCTCGGCGTTTGTTGCTAGTACCGCGACGACATCCCCCTCGACTCGCGCTACGCTAAGACAAGGGGATTGTCGTGTCACATTCTTGTCTCCACATCCGTCATCGTGGCATTGTACTAAGACAGGGGTTTGTGGTCTCACGTGCTCGTCTCGGCGTCTGTCATCGCTACCGCGATGACGTCCACCTCGACTCGCGTTATGCTAAGACAGGGGGGTTGTGGTGTCACGTGCTCGTCTCGATGTCCATCGTCACGGCATTGCACTAAGACAGGGGGTTGTGGTGTCACGTGCTCGCCACGACGACGTCCGCCTCGACTCGCATTGCGCTAAGATAGTGGGGAAGTGGTGTCACGTGCTCGTCTTGGCGTCTGTCGTTGGTACCGCGACGATGTCCGCCTCGACTCGCATTATACTAAGATAGGGGAGTTGTGGTGTCACGTGCTCATCTCGACGTCCGTCGTCTCTATCGCGACGACGTCCGCCTCCACTCGCGTTGTGCTAAGACAGGGGGAATGGTGTCATGCGCTCATCTCGGCATCCGTCGTCGCTACCGCAACGACGTCCACCTCGACTTGCATTACGCTAAGACAGGGGGCAAATGGTGTCAGGTGCTCCTCTGGACGTCCGTCGTCGCTACCGTGATGACGTCCGCCTCGACTCGCGTTATGCTAAGACAGGGGGAACGGGTGTCACGTGCTCGTCTCGGCCTCCGTCGTCGCTACGGCGATGACGTCCGCCTCTACTCGCATTACACTAAGACAGGGGGGAAATGGTGTCATATGCTCGTCTCGTCATTTGTTGTCGCTACCGCAACAACATCCACCTCGACTCGCATTGCGCTAAGAGAGGAGGTATCATCTCGGTTTCTGTCGTTGGTATCGTGACGACATCCGCCTCAACTCGGGCTACGCTAAGACAAGGGGATTGTGGTGTCACGTGCTCGTCTCGACTTCCGTCATTGCGGTGTTGCACTAAGACAGGGGTTTGTGGTGTCACGTGCTCGTCTCGATGTCCGTCGTCACGGCATTGCACTAAGACAGGTGGTTATGGTGTCACGTGATCGCCATGACGACGTCCGCCTCGGCTCGCATTGCGCTAAGACAGGGGGGAAGTGGTGTCGCGTGCTCATCTCAGCGTCTGTCGTTGGTACCGCGAGAACGTCCGCCTCGACTCGCATTATGCTAAGGCAAGGGGGTTGTGGTGTCACGTGCGCGTCTCGGCGTCCGTCGTCGCTACCGCAACGACGCCTTGGTCAGCTCGTGTTATGCTAAGACAGGGGGAAAATGGTGTCATGTGCTCATCTCGGCGTCCGTCATCGCTACCGCGATGACGTCCGCCTCGAGTAATGTTGCGCCAAGACAGGGGGGAAATGGTGTCACGTGCTTGTCTCGGCCTCCGTCGTCGCTACTGCGACGACGTGCGCCTCGACTCGTGTTAGGCTAAGACAGGGGGGAAATGGTGTCACGTGCTCGTCTTGACGTGCGTCGTCGCATCCGCAAAAACGTCTGCCTCAACTCGCGTTGCGCTAAGACAGGGGGTTGTGGTGTCACGTGCTCTTATTGACGTCCGTCGTCGCTATCGCGACGACATCCGCCTCGACTCGTGTTGTGCTAAGACAGGGGGGAATGGTGTCATGCACTCATCTCGGCATCCGTGGTCGCTACTTCGACGACATCCACCTCGCTCGCGTTACGCTAAGACAGGGTGGAAATGGTGTCACGTGCTCGTCTCGGCGTCCGTCGTCGCTAACGCGATGACGTCTGCCTCAACTCGCATTACGCTAAGACAAGGGGAACTGGTGTCACATGCTCGTCTCGGCGTCCGTCATTGCTACCTCGACAACGTCCACCTCTACTCGCATTGCACTAAGACAGGGGGGAAATGGTGTCACATGCTCGTCTCGTCATCCGTCGTCGCTACCGCGACGACATTCGCCTCGACTCGCGTTGCACTAAGACAGGAGGAAATGTTGTCACGTGCTCGTCACGGCATCTGTTGTTGGTACCGCGACGACGTGCACCTGGACTCACGCTATGGTAAGACAAGGGGATTGTGGTGTCACGTGCTCGTCTCGATGTCCGTCATTGCGGCATTGCACTAAGACAGGGGTTGTGGTGTCACGTGCTCGTTTCGGCGTCCGTCATCGCTACCACGACGACGTCCGCCTTGACTCGCGTTACGCTAAGACAGGGGGGTTGTGGTGTCATGTGCTCATCTCGACGTCCGTCGTCGCGGCATTGCACTAAGACAGGGGGTTGTGGTGTCACATGTTCGCTGCAACGACGTCTGCCTCGACTCGCATTGCGCTAAGACAGGGGAGAAGTGGTATCACGTGCTCGTCTCGGCGTCTGTCGTAGCAACCATGACGACGTCCGCCACGACTCACGTTACGCTAATACAAGGGGATTGTGGTGTCACGTGCTCATCTCGGCGTCCATCGTTGCTACCGTGACGACGTCCACCTCGACTCGTGTTATGCTAAGACAGGGGGGAAATGGTGTCATGTGCTCGTCTCGGCGTCCGTCATCGCTACCGCGACGACGTCCGCCTCGAGTCGCGTTAGGCTAAGAGAGGGGTGAAATGGTGTCACGTGCTCGACTCGACGTCCAGTGTCGCAACCGAAACGACATCCGCCTCAACTCGCTTTACGCTAAGACAGGGGGATTATCGTGTCACGTGCTCGTCTCGGCATCCGTCGTCGCGGCATTGCGCTAAGACAGGGGGATGTGGTGTCACGTGCTCGTCTCGACGTCCATCATCGCTACCGCGACGACGTCCGCCTCGACTCGCGTTGCGCTAAGACAGGAGGAAATGGTGTCACGTGCTCGTCTCGGAGTCCGTCCTCGCTACGGCGACAACGTCCGCCTCGAATAGCGTTAAGCTAAGACAGGGGGAAATGGTGTCACGCGCTCGTCTCGGTGTCTGTCATTGGTACCGTGATGACGTTCGCCTCGACTCGCGATTTGCAAAGACAGGGGGCAAATGGTGTCACGAGCTCGTCTCGACATCCATCATGGCTACCACGGCGACGTCCGCCTCGACTCGCGTTGCGCTAAGACAGGGGCGAAATGGTGTCACGTGCTCGTCTCGGCGTCCGTCATCGCTACCACGACGACGTCCGCCTCGACTTGCGTTCTGCTAAGACAGGGGGGAAATGGTGTCACGTGCTCGTCTCGGCCTCTGTCATGGCTACCGCGACGACGTCCGCCTCGACTCGCATTACGCCAAGACAACGAGGAAATGCTGTCATGTGCTCGTCTCGGCATCTATCATTACTACCATGACGACGTCAACCTCGACTCGCGTTGCGCTAAGACAGGGGGGAAATGGTGTCACGTGATCCTGTTGGCGTCTATCATCGCTACCACGACGACGTCCGCCTTGACTCGCGTTACGCTAAGTCAGAGGGAAATGGTGTCACGTGCTTGTTTCGGCATCCATTATCCCTACCACGACGACGTCCGCCTCGACTCGCGTTATGCTAATACGGGGGGAAATGGTGTCGAGTGCTCATCTTGGCATCCGTCGTCGCTACCGCGGTGACGTTCGCCTCGACTCGCGTTACGGTAAGACAAGGGAGAATGGTGTCACGTTC
Organism: Hordeum marinum; assembly: GCA_022496015.1. Taxonomy (NCBI): domain Eukaryota; kingdom Viridiplantae; phylum Streptophyta; class Magnoliopsida; order Poales; family Poaceae; genus Hordeum; species Hordeum marinum. The sequence continues at coordinate 236,294,676 of CM039675.1, forward strand.
TCGTCTCGTCGTCCGTCATCACTACCGTGATGATGTCCGCCTCGACTCGCGTTACACTAAGACTGAGGGAAATGGTGTCACATACTCGTCTCGACGTACGTCATCGCTACCGTGATGACGTCCGCCTCGACTCGCATTACGCTAAGATAGGGTGAAATGGTGTCACGTGCTCGTCTTGGCATCCGTCGTCGCTACCGCGATGACGTCCGCCTCGACTCGCATTGCCTAAAGAGAGGGGGATATGGTGTCACATGCTCGTCTCGGCATCCATCATCGCTACCGCAACGACGTCCGCCTCGATTGGATTGCGCTGAGACAGGAGGAAATGTTGTCATGTGCTCGTCTCGGCGTCTGTCGTTGGTACCGCGAGGACATCCGCCTCAACTCGCGCTATGCAAATAGAAGGGGATTGTGGTCTCACGTGCTCGTCTTGACGTCCATCGTCGCGGCATTACAGTAAGACAGGCGTTTCTGGTGTCACGTGCTCATCTCGGCGTCTGTCTCGACTCACGTTACGCTAAGACAGGGGGGTTGTGGTGTCACGTGCTCGTCTCGATGTCCGTCGTCACGGCATTGCACTAAGACAGGGGGGTTGTGGTGTCACGTGCTCGCCGCGATGACGTCCGCCTCGACTCCCATTGCGCTAAGACAGGGGGAAAGTGGTGTCACATGCTCGTCTCGGCGTCTGTCGTTGCTACCGCGACAACGTCCGCCTCGACTCGCGTTACGGTAAGACAGGGGGGTTGTGGTGTCATGTAGTCATCTCGGCGTCCATCGTCGCTACCGTGACGACGTCCACCTCGACTCGTGTTATGCTAAGATAGGGGGGGAAATGGTGTCATGTGCTCGTCTTGTCATCCGTCATCGGTATCGCGACGACGTCCGCCTCGACTCGCTTTACGCCAAGACAAGGAGGAAATGGTGTCACGTGCTCGTCTCGGCGTCCATCGACGCTACCGCGACGATGTCCGCCTCGACTCGCGTTGCGCTAAGACATGGGGGAAATGGTGTCACGTGCTCATCTTGGTGTCTGTCGTAGCTACCACGACGACGTCCGCCTCGACTCGCGTTCCACTAAGACAGGGGGAAATGGTGCCACGTGCTTGTTTCGGCATCCGTCGTCCCTACCATGACGATGTCTGCCTCGACTCGCGGTACGCTTAGACTGGGGGAAACGGTGTCGAGTGCTTGTCTTGGCATCCGTCGTCGCTACCACGATGACGTTCACCACGACTCGCGTTATGGTAAGACAAGGGTGAATGGTGTACGTGCTCGTCTCGGCGTCTGTCATCGCTACCGCAACGATGTCTGCCTCGAGTCGCGTTACTCTAAGATAGGGGGGAAATGGTGTCACGAGCTCGTCTCGACATCCGTCATCGCTACCACAACGATGTCCGCCTCGAGTCGCGTGGCGCTAAGACAGGGGCGAAATGATGTCAAGTGCTCGTCTCAGCGTCCGTCATCGCTACCGTGACGACGTCCGCCTCTACTCGCGTTCCGCTAAGAGAGGGGGGAAATGGTGTCACGTGCTCGTCTCGGCCTTCGTTGTTGCTACCGCGATGACGTCCGCCTCGACTCGCATTACGCCAAGACAAGGAGGAAATGGTGTCATGTGCTCATCTCGGCGTCCGTCGTCGCTACCGTGACAACGTCCGCCTCGATTCGTGTTGCGCTTAGACAGGGGGGAAATGGTGTCACGTGATCGTCTTGGCGTCTGTCGGCGCTACCACGACGACGTCCGCCTCGAATCGCGTTACGCTAAGACAGAGGGAAATGGTGTCACGTGCTTGTTTTGGCGTCCGTTGTCCCTACCACGACGACGTTCGCCTCGACTCGCGTTATGCTAAGACGGGGGGAAATGGTGTCGAGTGCTCGTCTTGGCATCCATCGTCGCTACCACGGTGACGTTTGCGTCGACTCGCGTTACGGTAAGACAAGGGAGAATGGTGTCACGTTCTCGTCTCGTCGTCTATCATCGCTACCGCGATGATGTCCGCCTCGAGTCCCGTTATCCTAAGACTGGGAGGAAATGGTGTCACATGCTCGTCTCGACGTACGTCGTCGCTACCGTGATGACGTCCGCCTCGACTCGCGTTACGCTAAGACAGGGGGAAATGGTGTCACGTGCTCGTCTTGGCATCCATCGTCGCTACCGCGATGACGTCCACCTCGAGTCGCATTGCACTAAGAGAGGGGGGATATGGTGTCACATGCTCGTCTCGGCATCCGTCGTCGCTACCGCAACGACGTCCGCCTCGATTCGTATTGCGCTGAGACAGGAGGAAATGTTGTCATGTGCTCATCTCGGCGTCTGTCGTCGGTACCGCGACGAGATCCGCCTCGACTCGCGCTATGCAAAGACGATTGTGATCTCACGTGCTCGTCTTGACGTCCGTCATCGCAGCATTACAGTAAGAAAGGGGTTTGTGGTGTCACGTGCTCATCTTGGCGTCCGTCTCGACTCGCGTTACGCTAAGACGGGGGGTTGTGGTGTCACGTGCTCGTCTCGATGTCCGTCGTCACGGCATTGCACTAAGACAGGGGGTTGTGGTGTCACGTGCTCGCCGCGACGACGCCCGGCTCGACTCCCATTGCGCTAAGACAGGGGGGAAGTGGTGTCACATGCTCGTCTCGGCGTCTGTCGTTGCTACCGCGACAACGTCCGCCTCGACTCGCGTTAATGTAAGACAGGGAGTTGTGGTGTCATGTGCTCGTCTCGGCGTCCGTCGTCGCTACCGTGACGACGTCCGCCTCGACTCATGTTATGCTAAGACAGGGGGAAATGGTGTCATGTGCTCGTCTTGACGTCCGTCATCGCTACTGCGACGACGTCCGCCTCGACTTGTGTTGCGCTAAGATAGGGGGGAAATGTTGTCACGTGCTTGTGTCTGCCTCTGTTGTCACTACCGTGATGACGTCCTCCTCGACTCGCATTATGCCAAGACAAGGAGGAAATGGTGTCACATGCTCGTCATGCGTCCGTCGTCGCGGCCTCGACTCGCGTTGTGCTAAGAAACGGGGGAAATGGTGTCACGTGCTCATCTTGGCGTCTGTTGTCGCTACCACGATGACGTCCGCCTCGACTCGCGTTACGCTAAGACAGGGGGAAATGGTGCCACGTGTTTGTTTCGGCATCCGTCGTTCCTACCATGACGACGTCCGCCTAGACTCGCGGTACGCTAAGACTGGGAGAAATGGTGTCACGTGCTCGTCTTGGCATCCGTCGTCGCTACCGCGATGACGTCCGCCTCGACCCGCATTGCCTAAAGAGAGGGGGATATGGTGTCACATGCTCGTCTCGGCATCCATCGTCGCTACCGCAACGACGTCCGCCTCGAGTCGGATTGCGCTGAGACAGGAGGAAATGTTGTCATGTGCTCGTCTCGGCGTCTGTCGTTGCTACCGCGACGAGATCCGCCTCGACTCGCGCTACGCAAAGAGAAGGGGATTGTGGTCTCACGTGCTCGTCTTGGCGTCCATCGTCGCGGCATTGCAGTAAGACAGGCGTTTGTGGTGTCACGTGCTCATCTCGGCGTCCGTCTCGACTCGTGTTACGCTAAGACAGGGGGGTTGTGGTGTCACGTGCTCGTCTCGATGTCCGTCGTCACGGCATTGCACTAAGACAGGGGGGTTGTGGTGTCACGTGCTCGCCGCGATGACGTCCGCCTCGACTCCCATTGCGCTAAGACAGGGGGAAAGTGGTGTCACATGCTCGTCTCGGTGTCTGTCGTTGCTACCGCGACAACGTCCGCCTCGACCAGCGTTACGTTAAGACAGGGGGGTTGTGGTGTGATGTAGTCATCTCGGCGCCGTTGTCGCTACCGTGACGACGTCCACCTCGACTCGTGTTATGCTAAGACAGGGGGGAAATGGTTTCGTGTGCTCGTCTTGACGTCCGTCATCGCTACCGCGACGACGTCCGCCTCGACTCGCGTTGCGCTAAGATAGGGGGGAAATGGTGTCACATGCTTGTCTCAGCCTCTGTCGTCGCTACCGTGACGACGTCCTCCTCGACTCGCCTTACGCCAAGACAAGGAGGAAATGGTGTCACGTGCTCGTCTAAGCGTCCGTCGTCGCTACCGCGACGACGTCCGCCTCGACTCGCGTTGCGCTAAGACATGGGGGAAATGGTGTCACGTGCTCATCTTGGCGTCTGTCGTAGCTACCACGACGACGTCCGCCTCGACTCGCGTTCCACTAAGACAGGGGGAAATGGTGCCACGTGCTTGTTTCGGCATCCGTCGTCCCTACCATGACGATGTCTGCCTCGACTCGCGGTACGCTCAGACTGGGGGAAACGGTGTCGAGTGCTTGTCTTGGCATCCGTCATCGCTACCGTGATGACGTTCACCACGACTCGCGTTATGGTAAGACAAGGGAGAATGGTGTCACGTTCTCGTCTCGGCGTCTGTCATCGCTACCGCAACGATGTCTGCCTCGACTCGCGTTACGCTAAGATAGGGGGGAAATGGTGTCACGAGCTCGTCTCGACATCCGTCATCGCTACCACGACGACGTCCGCCTCGAGTCGCGTGGCGCTAAGACAGGGACGATATGATGTCACGTGCTCGTCTCGGCGTCCGTCATCGCTACTGCGACGACGTCCGCCTCTACTCGCGTTCCTCTAAGAGAGGGGGGAAACGGTGTCACGTGCTCGTCTCGGCCTTCGTTGTTGCTACCGTGATGACGTCCGCCTCGACTCGCATTACGCCAAGACAAGGAGGAAATGGTGTCATGTGCTCGTCTCGGCGTCCTTCGTCGCTACCTGTCGGGACCCCGATCCTAAGTCATATGATTCCATACTGTAACAAGCCACATCACTTTGCGGCCTCACGCACGGTACCCCACGGCTGCAGCCTTACCTTGGCCGGGACCGTTTGCGTCTTTTGGCTCACGTATGTGAACATGTCGCTGGCAATCGCACAACAAAGAACCCGGGCCGACATAACTAGTCATAGAACCCAAGTGGCACATCCGTACGGAAACAGGCATACATAACCCAGCAATGCAGGTGTCGGTCTCAAGCGTGTGTAGACGAGTCGTAGCAAGTTACAAGGACTCCATTACGTCGCGAGACACGAATGTCATCGCTGCACGTAGACGAGTCGTAACAGGCTACAGGGACTCCATTACACTGCGAGACATTTCCCCAAAGGGACAGACACAGCAGCAAAGAAGGATACATGCCGGTCAATCAATGTGTCCGGAGCAGTAGCAAGCTACCAAGGCTCGGTGGAAGCACAAAGAGACAGTTTCCCGTAAGGAGTACTGCTAAAGGCACACAACTAGGTGTCGGATCCCATACATACCGTTGCACGTCACACGTACGCACGACATGCCCAATATGCATAGATACAACTATGGCATCACAACATAACCATACAACAACATGACTTTTATTTAAAAGGCCCAGAGGAGCCTTGCATGATATGTTCATACAGATAGGGGTCACATGACCCGGCACTCAAGTCATACAAACAAGTTCATACAAGCCAGCGGAAACTTAGAACTATCCGAGTACGGACAGTGAAATGAAAAGAGGGCACATGGCCTGACTATCTACAGCATGCCACACGTCACAGGGTCGTAGCTGGGACACCAGCTATTCGGCATCGTCAACGTCTAGATAGAACCCACCTGATGGGTCCTGGTTTTCCTCTGCAACATTAATTAAGCAAGGATGAGTACAATCGTACTCAGCAAGTCTTTAAAACAGACCTAGTCTAGTTATTCTCATGTATCAACAAAGGGGTGGAGGAGTTTATGCAGAAAGCCAGCTTTGACTCATGGCTAACCTACACTACTCAGTTTTACACTCTTTGTTACAATTTTACTTATCGCACACGAGTCCACTAACTCCATCTCAATACCCCACCATGGACTCACCTTCCCCTCCCGGAAGAGTGCCATCCACGGTACTCACACTTGTCTTGAGATTTTTAGAAGTATCCATTTGATTATCTATGAACAGCATAAGTTCTCCAAGTAGTCCATATCCGCGGACGCGGCTATTCGAATAGTTTCATAACCCTGCAGGGGTGTACTTCTTCACACACGCTCGCGCCACTCATCGCTGTGTGCCATAAACCATGCACCTCGGCAACCTTCAAGCGGATGCCCAGCGAGGAAGTCGGCCACGACCGTCAATCACATAAGACCTCTAGTCCAGGCTACCGCCTATTTGAGACTGACCCGCATGGAAGTCCGGCCGAAGTTTCCACTACGGTCCCAAACGATGTGCGCAGGGTTCCCAAGCCCACCATTCGGGTGACCCTTGGTACACCGTGCCACTGCCTACCGTTTCATTCTAACTCATCACCCAGATGAATCAGACGTGACACAACTCTAAGCATAGCAGCATGGCCTGAAGATAAGCTAAGCACATCACGACACAAGCATCTACCAGGTATGCTAGGTTGCAAGGTGTAGCTATTTACTGTGACAAGATCAGGTCATGCATAAGAATAGGATCATCTACCGGGTATGACTGACATGTGATCGTTTGTCCTAATGCAATAATGAGAGCAGGAGCGAGAGAATGGGATGTTATCAGAATGATCAATGGGGTTGCTTGCCTTGCTGAGTTGCGGAAGAGTTCTCTCCTTCGTCGGGGTAGGGAGTAGTATCGTCTGGATTCGGACCTACCGCAATGCAGATAAGAACAATCAATACAAGCAAATGCGACAATATGATGCATGATCATGGCATAGTGGTATACATGGGTGAGCTAATGTGAATGCTGATCATGTCTATTTAATTCAGATTTGAATATAGGTTCCAAGTTGTCCTCATTTCAAATTCCATATAATGACCTAATGCTAAAATGTCCAAGTTCACCTATTTGGGTTGCTCTATCATGCATGAGAGTAGCACCATTGGATTCATTGGATTTTTCTGATAAATTTTCATATATAAATTATTTTCATCTGATTTACAGATTAATTTATATGATTTTTCAAAGTTTTAAACATTTTCTGGAATTATTTTAAAATAAGAAAATGAGTTATGACATAAGCATGATGTCATGATGACATCAGCTGGTCAGCTGACTCGGCCCAGAGTCAAACCTGACATGTGGGGTCCACATGTCAGTGTCTGGTTAGTTTAACTAACTAATTAAAATTAATCCTAACTAATTACAGACCGGGGCCCACTTGTCAGTGTCACATTAGTTTAACTAAATGATTTAAAGTAATCCGTGATTAACTTAACTAATCTGGACAGGGGCCCCACCTGTCGTTGACTCACAGAGTCAAGCCAGGGGTCCACCCGGGTCAAACCCACTGGAGTTGGCCGGCGGCTTGACGCCGGTGACCTCCAGAGACGGCGGCGACCGTCGGGTTTCTTCTACAGGGGGTTATCTAGCGAGCTAAGACCACTGGCGAGTAGCCCGCGCACAACCGCTTCCATCCGGAGCCGCAGGAGGTCACGGGGTCGCCGGAGCTCGCCGGAAACGAGCTCGTGGCGGCGGCCGGAGCTCGGGTTCGGACGCAAACGCGACACAGGGCACGGAACGACCGGGCGATGGGTTCTACGAGCTCCTGGGAACTCCAGGAGTTCATTCATGCACACGCGCGTGAGCTTAGGGGTCTGCACGCACGGCGACGACCGACCACGGCGGCGAGGTGGATTCGGGTCCGACGCCTAGGCTAGCTATGGCGCGAGGAAGAGAGGGGGAACGCAGGGGGAAGGAGGAGGAGCTCACTGCGGATCCAGGGAGCTAGTCAGTGGCCTCGGGGGCGGTCGGAATCGACGGCGAGCCTCGAATTCCCCTTCAACGACCCGAGGAGGAAGAAGACGGCGCAACGGTGATAGAAGCCCTCCGGCAATGCGTGGCTTGTCTGGGAGGTGGAGGAGGTCCGGGCGGAGCGATTGGCTGGCTTCGGAGGACTCGGGGTTGGCTAGAATGACGGCACGTCGGAGAATCGTGGGTCGGTCATGGCGGAGCCGAGAGGAGAAATGAGAGAGAGAGAGAGAGAGAGAGAGAGCGACCGCGAGGGAGAGAGGGAGAAGACCTCGGCGACGGCGAGCTGGCGCGCCCTGGGGCCTCCAGGCGGGCGACCAGGCAGGGAAGAGGTGGAGGCCTCCTGGCGCCGCACGGCACTTCGCCTCTGCCTACTGGCAGAGGTTGAAGATGACCGCTTGGCCCTGGTGGGCTGGGCCATCTCCTTCCTGGGCCAGGTAAGCCCCTTCTGGCTTTTCTTTTTTTTTTAATTTCTGTTTTCTGTTTTCTAATATTTATTTATTTCCTTTGCAGGTCCAATGACTTTTATAAAATGACCCACATATTTTCTAAATTGTAGTTTGAATATTCCAAACTTATAATAATAGTTTCAGATTATTTTGGAAACAGTGATAATGATATTTGCTTTATTTGTCATTTTCCAGGGATGTAAACCATTAATTCAAATTATTTTAAATGTTCAAATAATACAAATGCCCCCTGGTATATCCATGTCCCTATTTATCAGACATAGGGGACATTTTTGATGGGCATTTTGGATTTGTTGAAATTTCCTTTATCTAGAAATCCTATAATTCATTAAGTGGGTGGGGTTTTCTTCTTCTCCCCATTTCATATTGATGCATAGATGATGATGATGATGCAAACACATTACTAGCCTATGACTCTTACTAGGGTTGTGACACTACCGTGACAACTCACCCCCACTCAAAGGAATCTCGTCCCGAGATTTGAAGTCACCGGAAGAGCACGGGGTACTCTAGTCGGAGAAGATCTTCTCTTTCCCATGTTGCCTCTTTGTCCGAATGATGTGACCACTGAACTTTAAGAAACTTGATGTTCCGACGTCGAGTGGTACGCTCAGCCTGGTCGAGAATACCAACAGGATATTCTTGATAAGAAAGGTTATCTTGGAGATCAAGCGCTTCGTGGTCTACTTCTCGGACAGGGTCCGAAAAGCAACGCCTGAGTTGAGAGACGTGGAAGACATCATGAACTTTGGAAAGATGCGGTGGAAGTTCCAATTGGTAGGCAACCTCTCCTCATTTAGCAAGAATGCGAAAAGGTCCAATGTAACGAGGAGCCAACTTGCCTTTGATACCGAATCGATGGGTACCCTTCAGAGGTGTAACCCGAAGGTAAGCCTTCTCGTCAACTTCATAAGTCACAGACTTATGATGACGATCATATTGACTCTTTTGACGGGATTGGGCTGTTTTCAACTTTTCACGAATAATGCGAACTTGCTCCTCTGCATCCTGGATCATATCCGGACCAAAGAGGTGCCTCTCCCCGGTTTCTGACCAATTAAGAGGTGTTCGGCATTTTCGTCCATAGAGAACTTCAAAAGGGGCTTTGCCCAAGCTTGATTGATAACTGTTGTTATAGGCGAATTCAGCAAATGGAAGGCAGTTCTCCCAATTCATACCGAAAGATATAACACAAGCTCGAAGCATATCTTCAAGAATTTGATTGACTCGCTCAACTTGACCACTTGATTGAGGATGGAAAGCGGTACTAAAAGATAGATGATTCCCCATGGTAGTTTGAAAACTTTCCCAAAATCGAGAAGTAAAGATACTTCCACGGTCTGAGTTAATCTCCAAGGGAACACCATGAAGATAAACTATTCAAGAAACATATAACTCCGCTAGCTGACTAGCAGTAATGCTTTCCCGAACAGGAAGAAAATGAGACACTTTGGAAAGGCGGTCAATGACTACGAATATAGCATTGTTCCTTCTCTTGGTCCTGGGAAAACCGGTGATGAAATCCATATCGACCTTATCCCATTTCCATTCAGGAATAGCTAAGGGTTGAAGGATGCCAGCAGGCCTTTGATGCTCTGCCTTCACACGACGACAAACGTCGCAGTTAGCAACATACTGAGCAATTTCTCTCTTCATCCTAGTCCACCAGAACCTCTGACGTAGGTCCTGATACATTTTGGTACTACCCGGATGAATTGTGAGAGGAGAATCATGAGCCTCCTTAAGAATCAGCTGCCTGAGATGTTGGCTTTTAGGAACCACTAAACGGCCCTGAAAGAGCACTACACCTTGATCATCTGTAGAGAAGTCCTTAGCAAGACCGCTAACGAGGTTCTCCTTGATCCGGGAAATTCCCTTATCACACTTTTGGCCAGCTATGATTTGATCCTTAAGAGTAGGTTTTGCCACCAAGTTGGATAGGAATCCTTGAGGAACAATGTGAAGATTTAACTTCCTAAATTCCTCATGGAGAAGCGGTTGACCTTGTTGTAACATCAAATTGTTACAATAAGACTTACGACTTTGCGCATCAGCCATGACATTGGCTTTTCCCGGGGTGTAAGTTATCCCTAAGTCGTAGTCCGAGATCAACTCTACCCACCATCTTTGCCTGAGATTCAAATCCGGCTGGGTGAAGATATATTTTAGACTTTGGTGATCAGTGTATATCTCGCAACGATTACCCAGAAGATAATGTCGCCATGTTTTCAGTGCATGGACTACAGCTGCAAGCTCAAGATCATGTGTGGGATAATTATCCTCATGTGGACGCAACTGTCGAGATGCGTAAGCAATCACATGACGATCTTGCATGAGAATGCAACCTAATCCTTGTCGCGAGGCGTCGCAATAGATAATAAAGTCCTTAGATAAATCTGGTGGCACCAGAATGGGAGCAGAGGTCAGTCATCTTTTCAACTCCTGAAAACTATGCTCGCATTGTGGAGTCCACTCGAACCTTTTATCTTTCTTGAGAAGTTCAGTTAGAGGTTTCGCAACCTTGGAGAAATTCTCAACAAAGCGGCGACAATAGCTCGCTAAGCCAAGGAAACTCCTTACTTTCTTAACCGATTCAGGTTGAGTCCAATCAAGGACGGCCTGAACTCTCTCAGGATTGACAGCAATACCTTTGCCAGAGATTACGTGACCCAGATAAGTCACTTCCGGCAACCAGAATTCACACTTGGAGAATTTGGCATATAGACGATGCTCTCGAAGTTTCATCAATACCAACCTTAGATGCTCGGCATGTTCTTGTTCGTTCTTCGAGTAAATGAGTATGTCATCAAGATAAACCACGACGAATTTATCCAAATACTCCATGAAGATCGAATTCATCAGTCGGGAGAAGGTGGCTGGAGCATTGGTTAAACCGAAGGACATGACAGTGTACTCATATTGGCCATAACGAGTGACAAAAGCCGTTTTAGGAATGTCCCCGTTTCTAATTCTGATTTGATGGTATCCCAACCTCAAATCCATTTTCGAGAAGACAGAGGATCCAGCGAGTTGATCATACAAATCGTTGATCCTGGGGAGTGGATACTTGTTCTTGGTAGTGACCAAATTCACTGGTCGGTAATCCACAACCATCCGTTCCGAGCCATCCTTCTTCTTAACAAAAAGGACGGGGCAAGCCCAAGGAGAAGAACTAGGACGAATGAACCCTTTCTTCAAAGCTTCATCGAGTTGGGTTTTTAGCTCGGCTAGTTCTAAGGGTGCCATCTTATAGGGTCTTCTGGCTATTGGAACTGTCCCTGGAATAAGTTCTATTACAAACTCGACATCTCTAACAGGTGGAATACCTGGCAGTTCTTCTGGAAAGACATCCGGAAAACCACGGACTACCGGAATATCTTCTAGCTCAGGGAGAGGGCTAGCATTTAGAGAATAGAGTTGGCGCTTGGTTGTTCGAGTAGAGACATTAACTACCTCTCCCGAGGGATGTGTAAGTTGAACATTCCTAAAATGAGTATCAATCTTGGCATAGTGGGTTTTCATCCAATCCATACCTAGAATGATATTGATGTCCGAAGACTTAAGAGCTATCAAGGATGCTAGGAATACTAGTCTATCCACCAGAATTTCATTGTCATGGCTCACTCTAGAAGTTTGCCATTTTGATCGAGGAGTCTGAACTACTAAAGGTGTGGGCATGTCACAGAAAGACATGTTATGCAACTGTGCATAACTTTCTGAGATGAATGAATGAGATGCCCCAGTATCAAATAGAACAGATGCTGGATGGCTATTAACAAGAAGCGTACCTAGAGTGACATCAGGGTCTTCAAGAGCTTCTTCAGCAGACACATAATTAACTCGCCCACGGGCAGGAGTTGGCTTGACATAGAAGGCTTTCCTGGTTTTCCGCGTCCAACGGGCTTGGCGTTGTTCTGGGGACATTCACGAGAATAATGTCCCGGTTCTCCACACTTATAGCATACCACTGTAGCACGAGGGGCAACATTTACTTGTGGTCCTCCAAATGGTCTGGGTGGAGGGTTGGACTGAACTGGACGGGGTGCCTGGAAGGATGGTCTCGCAGTGTACCTTGCCAGCATAGCTGCATTGGGTACCCATATTCGCCGCTTGTTGGGTCCTGAACCCGATGCAGGGTTGAAGTCACGGTTATGCCTCCTTGTGGCCTCGTAGTCACTCTGTCCGGACTCAGCATTGATCGCTTTATTGACGAGAGCTTGAAAGGTGGCGCACTCATGCAGACGAAGATCTCAACGAAGCTCAGCATTTAGTCCCTTGCGGAACCTAGCCTGCTTCTTGGCATCGGTTGAGACCTCCTCTGGAGCATAGCGAGCAAGGTTTCCAAACTCGCGGCTGTATGCATCCACTGTCAATCTGCCCTGGGTGAAGGCACAAAATTCCTCTCTCTTGCGGTCCATCAGCCCTTCCGGGATGTGATGGAGACGAAATGCGGCGCTAAACTCTGCCCAGGTTGGCGCGGGTCCTTGAGGACGCATAGCTTCATAGCTTTCCCACCACAGGTTGGCAGGTCCCTCTAGGAAGTATGTTGCAAAGGTCACCTTGTTGGCCTCTGAAACATTTGCAGCTCGAATCTTGCGTGACATGCTGGTTAGCCAATCATCCGCATCGAGGGGATCGATCGAATGATGGTACTTAGGCGGACACAGCTTGAGAGGGTCGGTCATGGCGGAGCCGAGAGGAGAAATGAGAGAGAGAGAGAGAGAGAGAGAGAGAGCGACCGCGAGGGAGAGAGGGAGAAGACCTCGGCGACGGCGAGCTGGCGCGCCCTGGGGCCTCCAGGCGGGCGACCAGGCAGGGAGGAGGTGCAGGCCTCCCGGCGCCGCGCGGCACTTCGCCTCTGCCTACTGGAAGAGGTTGAAGATGACCGCTTGGCCCTGGTGGGCTGGGCCATCTCCTTCCTGGGCCAGGTAAGCCCCTTCTGCCTTTTTTTTTAATTTCTGTTTTCTGTTTTCTAATATTTATTTATTTCCTTTGCAGGTCCAATGACTTTTATAAAATGACCCACATATTTTCTAAATTGTAGTTTGAATATTCCAAACTTATAATAATAGTTTCACATTATTTTGGAAACAGTGATAATGATATTTGCTTTATTTGTCATTTTCCATGGATGTAAACCATTAATTCAAATTATTTTAAATGTTCAAATAATACAAATGCCCCCTGGTATATCCATGTCCCTATTTATCAGACATAGGGGACATTTTTGATGGGCATTTTGGATTTGTTGAAATTTCATTTATCTAGAAATCCTATAATTCATTAAGTAGGTGGGGTTTTCTTTTTCTCCCCATTTCATATTGATGCATAGATGATGATGATGATGCAAACACATTACTAGCCTATGACTCTTACTAGGGTTGTGACACTACCGTGACAACGTCCGCCTCGATTCGCGTTGCGCTTAGACAGGGGGGAATGGTGTCACGTGATCGTCTTGGCGTCTGTCGTCGCTACCACGACGACGTCCGCCTCGACTCGCGTTACGCTAAGACAGAGGAAAATGGTGTCACGTGCTTGTTTCGGCGTCCGTTGTCCCTACCACGATGATGTTCGCCTCGACTCGCGCTATGCTAAGACGGGGGAAATGGTGTCGAGTGCTCGTCTTGGCATCCGTCGTCGCTACCGCGGTGACGTTTGCGTCGACTCGCGTTACGGTAAGACAAGGGAGAATGGTGTCACGTTCTCGTCTCGTCGTCCGTCATCGCTACCACGATGATGTCCGCCTCGAGTCCCGTTATGCAAAGACTGGGAGGAAATGGTGTCACATGCTCGTCTCGACGTACGTCGTCGCTACCGTGATGACGTCCGCCTCGACTCGCGTTACGCTAAGACAGGGGGAAATGGTGTCACGTGCTCGTCTTGGCATCCGTCATCGCTACCGCGATGACGTCCACCTCGAGTCGCATTGCACTAAGAGAGGGGGGATATGGTGTCACATGCTCGTCTCGGCATCCGTCGTCGCTACCGCAACGACATCCGCCTCGATTCGTATTGCGCTGAGACAGGAGGAAATGTTGTCATGTGCTCGTCTCGGCGTCTGTCGTCGGTACCGCGACGAGATCCGCCTCGACTCGCGCTATGCAAAGACGATTGTGATCTCATGTGCTCGTCTTGACGTCCGTCATCGCAGCATTACAGTAAGAAAGGGGTTTGTGGTGTCACGTGCTCATCTCGGCGTCCGTCTCGACTCGCGTTACGCTAAGACAGGGGGGTTGTGGTGTCACGTGCTCATCTCGATGTCCGTCGTCACGGCATTGCACTAATACAGTGGTTTGTGGTGTCACGTGCTCGCCGCGACGACGCCCGCCTCGACTCCCATTGCCCTAAGACAGGGGGGAAGTGGTGTCACATGCTCGTCTCGGCGTCTGTCGTTGCTACCGCGACAACGTCCGCCTCGACTCGCGTTACGGTAAGACAGGGGGTTGTGGTGTCATGTGCTCGTCTCGGCGTCCGTCGTCGCTACCGTGACGACGTCCGCCTCGACTCGCGTTACGGTAAGACAGGGGGTTGTGGTGTCATGTGCTCGTCTCGGCGTCCGTCGTCGCTACCGTGACGACGTCCGCCTCGACTCATGTTATGCTAAGACAGGGGGAAATGGTGTCATGTGCTCGTCTTGACGTCCGTCATCGCTGCTGCGACGACGTCCGCCTCGACTCGCGTTGCACTAAGATAGGGGGGAAATGTTGTCACGTGCTTGTCTTTGCCTCTGTTGTCACTACCGTGACGACGTCCTCCTCGACTCGCATTATGCCAAGACAAGGAGGAAATGGTGTCACATGCTCGTCATGCGTCCGTCATCGCGGCCTCGACTCGCGTTGCGCTAAGACACGGGGGAAATGGTGTCACGTGCTCGTCTTGGCGTCTGTCGTCGCTACCACGATGACGTCCTCCTCGACTCGGGTTACGCTAAGACAGGGGGAAATGGTGCCACGTGTTTGTTTCGGCATCCGTCGTTCCTACCATGACGACGTCCGCCTAGACTCGCGGTACGCTAAGACTGGGAGAAATGGTGTCACGTGCTCGTCTTGGCATCCGTCGTCGCTACCGCGATGACATCCGCCTCGACTCGCATTGCCTAAAGAGAGGGGGATATGGTGTCACATGCTCGTCTCGGCATCCATCGTCGCTACCGCAACGACGTCCGCCTCGAGTCGGATTGCGCTGAGACAGGAGGAAATGTTGTCATGTGCTCGTCTCGGCGTCTGTCGTTGCTACCGCGACGACATCCGCCTCGACTCGCGCTACGCAAAGAGAAGGGGATTGTGGTCTCACGTGCTCGTCTTGACGTCCATCATCGCGGCATTGCAGTAAGACCGGCGTTTGTGGTGTCACGTGCTCATCTCGGCGTCCGTCTCGACTCGCGTTACGCTAAGACAGGGGGGTTGTGGTGTCACGTGCTCGTCTCGATGTCCGTCGTCACGGCATTGCGCTAAGACAGGGGGGTTGTGGTGCCACGTGCTCGCCGCGATGACGTCCGCCTCGACTCCCATTCCGCCAAGACAGGGGGAAAGTGGTGTCACATGCTCGTCTCGGCGTCTGTCGTTGCTACCGTGACAACGTCTGCCTCGACTCGCGTTATGTTAAGACAGGGGGTTGTGGTGTCATGTAGTCATCTCGGCGCCGTCGTCGCTACCATGACGACGTCCACCTTGACTCGTGCTATGCAAAGACAGGGGGGAAATGGTTTCGTGTGCTCGTCTTGACGTCCGTCCTCGCTACCGCGACGACGTCCGCCTCGACTCACATTGCGCTAAGATAGGGGGGAAATGGTGTCACGTGCTTGTCTCAGCCTCTGTCGTCGCTACCGTGAGGACATCCTCCTCGACTCGCCTTACACCAAGACAAGGAGGAAATGGTGTCACGTGCTCGTCTCGGCGTCCGTCGTCGCTACCGCGACGACGTCCGCCTCGACTCGCGTTGCGCTAAGACATGGGGGAAATGGTGTCAGGTGCTCATCTTGGCGTCTGTCGTAGCTACCACGACGACGTCCGCCTCGACTCGCGTTCCACTAAGACAGGGGGAAATGGTGCCACGTGCTTGTTTCGGCATCCGTCATCCCTACCATGACGATGTCTGCCTCGACTCGCGGTACGCTCAGACTGGGGGAAACGGTGTCGAGTGCTTGTCTTGGCATCCGTCGTCGCTACCGCGATGACGTTCACCACGACTCGCGTTATGGTTAGACAAGGGAGAATGGTGTCACGTGCTCGTCTCGGCGTCTGTCATTGCTACCACAACGACGTCTGCATCGACTCGCGTTATGCTAAGATAGGGGGGAAATGGTGTCACGAGCTCGGCTCGACATCCGTCATCGCTACCACGACGACGTCCGCCTCGAGTCGCGTGGCGCTAAGACAGGGGCGAAATGATGTCACGTGCTCGTCTCGGCGTCCGTCATCGCTACCGCGACGACGTTCGCCTCTACTCGCATTCCGCTAAGAGAGGGGGGAAATGGTGTCACGTGCTCGTCTTGGCCTTCGTTGTTGCTACCGCGATGACGTCCGCCTCGACTCGCATTACGCCAAGACAAGGAGGAAATGGTGTCATGTGCTCGTCTCGGCGTCCGTCGTCGCTACCGCGACAACGTCCGCCTCGATTCGCATTGCGCTTAGACAGGGGGGAAATGGTGTCACGTGATCGTCTTGGCGTCTGTCGTCGCTACCACGACGACGTCCACCTCGACTCGCGTTACGCTAAGACAGAGGGAAATGGTGTCACGTGCTTGTTTCGGCGTCTGTTGTCCCTACCACGACGACGTTTG
Organism: Hordeum marinum; assembly: GCA_022496015.1. Lineage (NCBI taxonomy): Eukaryota > Viridiplantae > Streptophyta > Magnoliopsida > Poales > Poaceae > Hordeum > Hordeum marinum. The sequence goes on from CM039675.1 coordinate 236,311,675, forward strand.
CCTCGACTCGCGTTATGCTAAGACGGGGGGAAATGGTGTCGAGTGCTCATCTTGGCATCCGTCATCGCTACCGTGGTGACGTTTGCCTCGACTCGCGTTACGGTAAGACAAGGGAGAATGGTGTCACGTTCTCGTCTCGTCGTCCGTCATCGCTACTGCGATGATGTCCGCCTCGAGTCCCGTTATGCTAAGACTGGGAGGAAATGGTGTCACATGCTCGTCTCGACGTACGTCGTTGCTACCGTGATGACGTCCGCCTCGACTCGCGTTACGCTAAGACAGGGGGAAATGGTGTCATGTGCTCGTCTTGGCATCCGTCGTCGCTACCGCGATGACGTCCACCTCGAGTCGCATTGCACTAAAAGAGGGGGGATATGGTGTCACATGCTCGTCTCGGCATCCGTCGTCGCTACCGCAAGGACGTCCACCTCGATTCGTATTGCGCTGAGACAGGAGGAAATGTTGTCATGTGCTCGTCTTGGCGTCTGTCGTTGGTACCGCGACGAGATCCGCCTCGACTCGCGCTATGCAAAGACGATTGTGATCTCACGTGCTCGTCTTGACGTCCGTCATCGCAGCATTACAGTAAGAAAGGCGTTTGTGGTGTCACGTGCTCATCTCGGCATCCGTCTCGACTCGCGTTACGCTAAGACAGGGGGGTAGTGGTGTCATGTGCTCGTCTCGATGTCCGTCGTCACGGCATTGCACTAAGACAGGGGGTTGTGGTGTCACGTGCTCGCCGCGACGACGCCCGCCTCGACTCCCATTGCGCTAAGACAGGGGGAAGTGGTGTCACATGCTCGTCTCGGCGTCTGTCGTTGCTACCGCGACAACGTCCGCCTCGACTCGCGTTACGGTAAGACAGGGGGTTGTGGTGTCATGTCCTCGTCTCGGCGTCCGTCGTCGCTACCGTGACGACGTCCGCCTCGAGTCATGTTATGCTAAGACAGGGGGGAAATGGTGTCATGTGCTCGTCTTGACGTCCGTCATCGCTACTGCGACGACGTCTGCCTCGACTCGCGTTGCGCTAAGATAGGGGGGAAATGTTGTCACGTGCTTGTCTCTGCCTCTGTTGTCGCTACTGTGACGACGTCCTCCTCGACTCGCATTATGCCAAGACGAGGAGGAAATGGTGTCACATGCTCGTCATGCGTCCGTCGTCGCGGCCTCGACTTGCGTTGCGCTAAGACACGGGGGAAATGGTGTCACATGCTCATCTTGGCGTCTGGCGTCGCTACCACGATGACGTCCGCCTCGACTCGCGTTACGCTAAGACAGGGGGAAATGGTGCCACGTGTTTGTTTCAGCATCCGTCGTTCCTACCATGACGACGTCCGCCTAGACTCGCGGTACGCTAAGACTGGGAGAAATGGTGTCACGTGCTCGTCTTGGCATCCGTCGTCGCTACCGCGATGACGTCCGCCTCGACTCGCATTGCCTAAAGAGAGGGGGATATGGTGTCACATGCTCGTCTCGGCATCCATCGTCGCTACCGCAACGACGTCCGCCTCGAGTCGGATTGCGCTGAGACAGGAGGAAATGCTGTCATGTGCTCGTCTCGACGTCTGTCGTTGCTACCGCGACGACATCCGCCTCGACTCGCGCTACGCAAAGAGAAGGGGATTGTGGTCTCACGTGCTCGTCTTGACGTCCATCGTCGCGGCGTTGCAGTAAGACAGGCGTTTGTGGTGTCATGTGCTCATCTCGGCGTCCGTCTCTACTCGCGTTACGCTAAGACAGGGGGGTTGTGGTGTCACGTGCTCGTCTCGATGTCCGTCGTCACGGCATTGCACTAAGACAGGGGGGTTGTGGTGTCACGTGCTCGCCGCGATGACGTCCGCCTCGACTTCCATTGCGCTAAGACAGGGGGAAAGTGGTGTCACATGCTCGTCTCGGTGTCTGTCGTTGCTACCGCGACAACGTTCGCCTTGACTCGCGTTACGGTAAGACAGGGGGTTGTGGTGTCATGTAGTCATCTCCGCACCGTCGTCGCTACCGTGACGACGTCCACCTCGACTCGTGTTATGCTAAGACAGGGGGGAAATGGTTTCGTGTGCTCGTCTTGACGTCCGTCATCGCTACTGCGACGACGTCCGCCTCGACTCGCATTGCGCTAAGATAGGGGGGAAATGGTGTCACGTGCTTGTCTCAGCCTCTGTCGTCGCTACCGTGACGACGTCCTCCTCGACTCGCATTATGCCAAGACAAGGAGGAAATGGTGTCATGTGCTCATCTCGGCGTCCGTCGTCGCTACCGCGACGACGTCCGCCTCGACTCGCGTTGCGCTAAGACATGGGGGAAATGGTGTCACGTGCTCGTCTTGGCGTCTGTCGTAGCTACCACGACGACGTCCGCCTCGACTCGCGTTACACTAAGACAGGGGGAAATGGTGCCACGTGCTTGTTTCGGCATCCGTCGTCCCTACCATGACGATGTCTGCCTCGACTCGCGGTACGCTAAGACTGGGGGAAACGGTGTCGAGTGCTTGTCTTGGCATCCGTCGTCACTACCGCGATGACATTCGCCACGACTCGCGTTATGGTAAAACAAGGGAGAATGGTGTCACGTGCTCGTCTCGGCATCTGTCATCGCTACCGTGACGATGTCTGCCTCGACTCGCGTTACACAAAGATATGGGGGAAATGGTGTCACGAGCTCGTCTCGACATCCGTCATCGCTACCACGACGACCTCCGCCTCGACTCGGGTGGCGCTAAGACAGGGGCGAAATGATGTCACGTGCTCGTCTCGGCGTCCCTCCTCGCTACTGCGACGACGTCCGCCTCTACTCGCGTTGCGCTAAGAGATGGGGAAAATGGTGTCACGTGCTCGTCTCGGCATTCGTTGTTGCTACCGCGATGACATCCGCCTCGACTCGCATTACGCCAAGACAAAGAGGAAATGGTGTCACGTGATCGTCTTGGCGTCTGTCGTCGCTACCATGACGACGTCCGCCACGACTCGCGTTACGCTAAGACAGAGGGAAATGGTGTCACGTGCTTGTTTCGGCGTCCGTTGTCCCTACCACGACGACGTCCACCTCGACTCGCGTTATGCTAAGACGGGGGCAAATAGTGTCGAGTGCTCGTCTTCGCATCCGTCGTCGCTACCGCGGTGACGTTCGCGTCGACTCGCGTTATGGTAAGACAAGGGAGAATGGTGTCACGTTCTCGTCTCGTCGTCCGTCATCGCTACTGCGATGATGTCCGCCTCGACTCGCGTTATGCTAAGACTGGGAGGAAATGGTGTCACATGCTCGTCTCGACGTACGTCGTCGCTACCGTGATGACGTCCGCCTCGACTCGCGTTACGCTAAGACAGGGGGAAATGGTGTCATGTGCTCGTCTTGGCATCCGGCGTCGCTACCGCGATGACGTCCACCTCGAGTCACATTGCACTAAGAGAGGGGGGATATGGTGTCACATGCTCGTCTCGGCATCCATCGTCGCTACCACAACGACGTCCGCCTCGATTCGGATTGCGCTGAGACAGGAGGAAATGTTGTCGTGTGCTCGTCGCGGCGTCTGTCGTTGGTACCGCGACGACATCCGCCTCGACTCGCGCTACGCAAAGACGATTGCGATCTCACGTGCTCGTCTTGATGTCCGTCATCGCCGCATTGCAGTAAGAAAGGGTTTTGTGGTGTCACGTGCTCATCTCGGCGTCCGTCTCGACTCGCGTTACGCTAAGACAGGGGGGTTGTGGTGTCACGTGCTTGTCTCGATGTCCGTCGTCACGGCATTGCACTAAGACAGGGGGTTGTGGTATCACATGCTCGCCGCGACGACGCCCGCCTCGACTCCCATTGCGCTAAGACAGGGGGGAAGTGGTGTCACATGCTCGTCTCGGCGTTTGTCGTTGCTACCTCGACAACGTCCGCCTCGACTCGCGTTACGGGAAGACAGGGGGGTTGTGGTGTCATGTGCTCATCTCGGCGTCCGTCGTCGCTACCGTGACGACATCCGCCTCGACTCATGTTATGCTAAGACAGGGGGGAAATGGTGTCATGTGCTCGTCTTGACGTCCGTCATCGCTACTGCGACGACGTCCGCCTCGACTCGCGTTGCGCTAAGATAGGGGGGAAATGGTGTCACGTGCTTGTCTCTGCCTCTGTTGTCGCTACCGTGACGACATCCTCCTCGACTCGCATTATGCCAAGACAAGGAGGAAATGGTGTCACATGCTCGTCATGCGTCCGTCGTCGCTACCGCGACGACGTCCGCCTCGACTCGCGTTGCGCTAAGACACGGGGGAAATGGTGTCACGTGCTCGTCTTGGCGTCTGTCGTCGCTACCACGATGACGTCCGCCTCGACTCGCGTTACGCTAAGACAGGGGGAAATGGTGCCACGTGTTTGTGTCGGCATCCGTCGTTCCTACCATGACGAGGTTCGCCTAGACTCGCGGTACGCTAAGACTGGGAGAAATGGTGTCGAGTGCTGGTCTTGGCATCCGTCGTCGCTACCGCGACGATGTTCGCCACGACTCGCGTTATGGTAAGACAAGGGAGAATCATGTCACGTGCTCATCTCGGAGTCCGTCATCGCTACCGCGACGATGTATGCCTCGACTCACGTTACGCTAAGACAGGGGGGCTCGTCTCGGCATCCGTCGTTGCTATCGCGACGACGTTCGCCTCGACTCGTGTTGTGCTAAGACACGGGGGAAATGGTGTCACGTGCTCGTCTTGGCGTCTGTCGTCGCTACCATGACGACGTCCGCCTCGACTCGCGTTATGCTAAGACAGGGAGAAATGGTGCCACGTGCTTGTTTCGGCATCCGTCGTTCCTACCACGACGACGTCCGCCTAGACTCGCGGTACGCTAAGACTGGGGGAAATGGTGTCGAGTGCTGGTCTGGGCATCCGTCGTCGCTACCGCGACGATGTTCGCCACGACTCGCGTTATGGTAAGACAAGGGAGAATGGTGTCACGTGCTCATCTCGGCATCCGTCATCACTACTGCGACGATGTCTGCCTTGACTCACGTTACGCTAAGACAGGGGGCTCGTCTCGGCATCCGTCGTCGCTACCGCGACGACGTCCGCCTCGAATCGCGGTAGGCTAAGAGAGGGGGGAAATGGTGTCACGTGCTCGACTCGACGTCCGTTGTCGCAACTGCAACGATATCCACCTCAACCCGCTTTACGCTAAGACAGGGGTATTATGGTGTCACGTGCTCGTCTCGACGTCCGTCGTCGCGGCGTTGCGCAAAGACAGGAGGTTGTGGTGTCATGTGCTCGTCTCGACGTCCGTCGTCGCAACCGCGATGACGTCCACGTCGACTCGCGTTGCGCTAAGATAGGAGGAAATGGTGTCACGTGCTCGTCTTGGAGCCCGTCCTCGCTACTGCGACGACGTCCACCTCGACTAGCGTTACGCTAAGACAGGGGGTTGTGGTATCACGTGCTTGTCTTGGCATCTGTCGTTGCTACCTCGATGACGTCTGCCTTGACTCGCGATATGCAAATATAGGGGGGAAATGGTGTTACGTGCTCGTCTCGACATCTATCATCGGTACCACGATGACGTCCGCCTCGACTCGCGTTGCGCTAAGACAGGGGCAAAATGGTGTCATGTGCTCGTCTCGGCGTCTGTCGTCGCTACCACGACGACGTCCGCCTCGACTCACGTTACGCTAAGATAGTGGGAAATGGTGTCACGTGCTTGTTTCGGCGTCCATCGTCCCTACCATGACGACGTTCGCCTCGACTCGCGTTACGCTATGACTGGGGGAAATGGTGTCGAGTGCTCGTCTTGGCGTCCGTCGTCGCTACCGCGACGACGTTCGCGTCAACTCGCATTACGGTAATACAAGGGAGAATGGTGTCACGTGCTCGTCTCGGCCTCCGTCATCGCTACCGCGACGATGTCCGCCTCGACTCGCGTTATGCTAAGACAGGGGGGAAATGGTGTCACGTGCTCGTCTCGATGTACGTCGTCGCTACCGCGATGACATCCGCCTCGACTCGTGTTACGCTAAGACAGGGGGAATGGTGTCACGTGCTCATCTCGGCATCCGTCGTCGCTACCGCGACGATGTCTGTCTCTACTGGCATTGCAGTAAGACAGGGGGGATATGGTGTGACATGCTCGTCTCGTCATCCGTCGTCGCTACCGCGACAACGTCCACCTCGACTCGCGTTGTGCTAAGACAGGAGGAAATGTTGTCATGTGCTCGTCTCGACGTCTGTTGTTGGTACCGCGACGACATCCGCCTCGACTCGCGGTATGGTAAGACAAGGGGATTCTGGTGTCACGTGCTCGTCTAGACGTCCGTCGTCGCAGCATTGCACTAGGACAGGGGTTTGTGGTGCCACGGGCTCGTCTCGGCGTCCGTCGTCGCTACTGCGACAACGTCCGCCTTGACTCGCGTTACGCTAAGATAGGGGGATTGTGGTGTCATGTGCTCGTCTCGACGTCCGTCATCGTGGCATTGCACTAAGACAAGGAGTTGTGGTGTAACGTGCTCGCCGTGGCAACGTCCGCCTCGACTCGCATTTTGCCAGGGGAGACATGGTGTCACGTGCTCGTCTCGGCATCTGTCGTTGCTACCGCGACGACGTCCGCCTCGACTCGCGTTACGCTAAGACAAGGGAGTTGTGGTGTCATGTGCTCGTCTCGGCGTCCGTCATTGCTACCGCGACGACGTACGCCTCGACTCGTGTTACGCTAAGACTGGTTGGAAATGGTGTCATGTGCTCGTCTCGGCATCCGTCATCGCTACCGCGACGACGTCCGCCTCGAGTCGTGTTAGGCTAAGAGAGGGGGGAAATGGTGTCACGTGCTCGACTCGACGTCCGTTGTTGCAACCGCAACGACATCCGCCTCAACTCGCTTTACGCTAAGACAGGGGGATTATGGTGTCACATGCTTGTCTCGGCATCCGTCGTCGCGGCGTTGCACAGAGACAGGGGGTTGTGGTGTCACGTGCTCGTCTCCACGTCCGTCGTTGCTACCGCGATGACGTCCACCTCGACTCGCGTTGCGCTAAGATAGGAGGAAATGGTGTCACGTGCTCGTCTCAGAGCACGTCCTCGCTACTACGACGACGTCCACCTCGGCTAGCGTTACGCTAAGACAGGGGGTTGTTGTGTCACATGCTTGTCTTGGCATTGTCGTTTCTACCTCGATAATGTCCGCCTCGACTCATGATACGCAAATACAGGGCGGAAATTATGTCACGTGCTCGTGTTGACATCTGTCATCGCTACCACGACGACGTCCGCTCGACTCGCATTGCGCTAAGACAGGGGCGAAATGGTGTCACACGCTCGTCTTGGCATCTGTCGTCGCTACCACGACGACGTCCGCCTCGACTCGCGTTACGCTAAGACAGGGGGAAATAGTGTCACGTGCTTGTTTCGGCGTCCATGGTCCCTACCACGACGACGTTCGCCTCGACTCGTGTTACGCTATGACTGGGGCAAATGGTGTCGAGTGCTCGTCTTGGGGTCCGTCGTCGCTACCGCGACGATGTTCGCCTCGACTCGCATTACGGTAAGACAAGGGAGAATGGTGTCACGTGCTCATCTCGGCGTCCATCATCACTACCGCGACGATGTCTGCCTCGACTCGCGTTACGCTAAGATCGGGGGGAAATGGTGTCACGTGCTCGTCTTGATGTACGTCGTCGCTACCGCGATGACATCCGCCTCGACTCGTGTTACACTTAGACAGGGGGAATGGTGTCACGTGCTCGTCTCGGAATCTGTCGTCGCTACCGCGACGACGTCCGTCTCTACTGGCATTGCACTAAGATAGGGGGTATATGGTGTCACATGCTCGTCTCGTCATCCGTCGTCGCTACCGCGACGACGTCCGCCTCGACTCGCGTTGTGCTAAGACAGGAGGAAATGTTGTCATGTGATCGTCTCGACGTCTGTCATTGGCACCAAGACGACACCCTCCTAGACTCGTGCTACACTAAGACAAGGGTATTGTGGTGTCACATGCTCGTCTAGACGTCCGTCGTTGCTACATTGCACTAAGACAGGGGTTTGTGGTGTCATGTGCTCGTCTCAGCGTCTGTCGTCGCTACCGTGACGACGTCCGCCTCGACTCGCGTGCCGCTAAGACATGGGGTTGTGGTGTCACGTGCTCGTCTCGACGTCCGTCGTCGCGGCATTGCACTAAGAGAGGGAGTTGTGGTGTCACGTGCTCGCCGCGACGACGTCCGCCTCGACTCGCGTTATGCTAAGACAAGGGGGTTGTGGTGTCACGTGCTTGTCTCGGCGTCCGTCGTTGCTACCGCGACGATGTCCGCCTCGAGTCGTGTTAGGCTAAGAGAGGGGGTAAATGGTGTCACGTGCTCGACTTGACGTCCGTTGTCGCAACCGCAACGACATCCGCCTCAACTCTCTTTACGCTAAGACAAGGGGATTATGGTGTCACGTGCTCGTCTCGGCATTCATCGTCGCAGCGTTGCGCAAAGCCAGGGGGTTGTGGTGTCACGTGCTCGTCTCGGCGTCCGTCGTCAGTACCGCGACAACGTACGCCTCGACTCGCGTTATGCTAAGACAGGGGGTTGTGGTGTCATGTGCTCGTCTCGACGTCTGTCGTCGCGGCATTGCACTAAGACAGGTCGTTGTGGTGTCACGTGCTTGCCGCGACGACGTCCGCCTCGACTCGCTTTGCGCTAAGACAGGGGAGAAGTGGTGTCACGTGCTCGTCTCGGCATCTGTCGTTGCTACCGCGACGACGTCCACCTTGACTCACGTTACGCTAAGACAAGGGGGTTGTGGTGTCACGTGCTCGTCTCGGTGTCCGTCATTGCTACCGCGACGACGTCCGCCTCGACTCGTGTTATGCTAAGACAGGTGGGAAATGGTGTCATGTGCTCGTCTCGGCGTCCGTCATCGCTACCACGACGACGTCCGCCTCGAGTCGCGTTAGGCTAAGAGAGGGGGGAAATGGTGTCACGTGCTCGACTCGACGTCCGTTATCGCAATTGCAACGACATCAGCCTCAACCCGCTTTACGCTAAGACAGGGGTATTATGGTGTCACGTGCTCGTCTCGGCGTCCGTCGTCACGGCGTTGCGCAAAGACAGGGGGTTGTGGTGTCACGTGCTCGTCTCGACGTCTGTCATCGCTACCGTGATGACGTCCACCTCGACTCGTGTTGCGCTAAGATAGGAGGAACTGGTGTCACGTGCTCGTCTCGGAGCCCGTCCTCGCTACTACGACGACGTCCACCTCGACTAGCGTTACGCTAAGACAGGGCGTTGTGGTATCACGTGCTTGTCTTGGCATCTATCGTTGCTACCTCGATGACGTCCGCCTCGACTCGCGATACGCAAATAAAGGGGGGAAATGGTGTTACGTGCTCGTCTGGACATCTATCATCGCTACCCCGACGACGTCCGCCTAGACTCGCGTTGTGCTAAGACAGGGGCAAAATGGTGTCATGTGCTCGTCTCGGCGTCTGTCGTCGCTACCACGACGACTTCCGCCTCGACTCACGTTACGCTAAGACAGTGGGAAATGGTGTCATGTGCTTGTTTCAGCGTCCATCGTCCCTACCATGACGACGTTTGCCTCGACTCGCGTTACGCTATGACTGGGGGAAATGGTGTCGAGTGCTCGTCTTGTCGTCCGTCGTCGCTACCGCGACGACGTTCGCCTCAACTCGCATTACGGTACGACAAGGGAGAATGGTGTCACGTGCTCGTCTCGGCGTCCGTCATCGCTACCGCGACGATGTCCGCCTCGACTCGCGTTACGCTAAGACAGGGGGGAAATGGTGTCACGTGCTCGTCTCGACGTACGTCGTCGCTACCGCGATGACATCCGGCTCGACTCGTGTTACGCTAAGACAAGGGGAATGGTGTCACGTGCTCGTCTCGGCATCCGTCGTCGCTACCACGACGATGTCCGTCTCTACTGGCATTGCACTAAGACAGGGGGGATTATGGTGTCACATGCTCGTCTCGTCATCCGTCGTTGCTACCGCGACAACGTCCACGTCGACTCGCGTTGTGCTAAGACAGGAGGAAATGTTGTCATGTGCTCGTCTCGGCGTCTGTGGTTGGTACCGCGACGACATCCGCCTCGACTCGCGGTATGCTAAGACAAGGGGATTGTGGTGTCACGTGCTCGTCTAGACGTCCGTCGTCGTGGCATTGCACTAAGACAGGGGTTTGTGGTGCCACGGGCTCGTCTCGGCGTCCGTCGTTGCTACTGCGACGACGTCCGCCTTGACTCGCGTTACGCTAAGACAGGGGGATTGTGGTGTCATGTGCTCGTCTCGACGTCCGTCATCGTGGCATTGCACTAAGACAAGGAGTTGTGGTGTAACGTGCTCGCCGTGGCGACGTCCGCCTCGACTCGCATTTTGGCAGGGGAGAAGTGGTGTCACGTGCTCGTCTCGGCATCTGTCGTTGCTACCGCGACGACGTCCGGCTCGACTCGCGTTACGCTAAGACAAGGGGGGTGTGGTGTCATGTGCTCGTCTCGGCGTTCGTCGTTGCTACCGCAACGACGTCCGCCTCGACTCGTGTTACGCTAAGACAGGTGGGAAATGGTGTCCTGTGCTCGTCTCGGCGTCCGTCATCCCTACCGTGACGACGTCCACCTCGAGTCGCGTTAGGCTAAGAGAGGGAGGAAATGGTGTCACGTGCTCGACTGGACGTCCGTTATCGCAACCGCAATGACATCCGCATCAACTTGCTTTACGCTAAGACAGGGGGATTATGGTGTCACGTGTTCGTCTCGGCATCCGTCGTCGTGGCGTTGCCCTAAGACAGGGGGTTGTGGTGTCATGTGCTCGTCTCGACGTCTGTCGCCAGTACCGCGACGACGTCTGCCTCGACTAGTGTTGCGCTAAGACAGGGGCGAAATGGCGTCACGTGCTCGTCTCGGCGTCCGTCGTCGCTACCGCGAAGACATCCGCCTCGAGTTGCGTTGCGCTAAGACAGGGGGGAAATGGTGTCACGTGCTCGTCTTGGCATCTGTCGTCGTTACAACGACGACGTCCGCCTTGACATGTGTTACGCTATGACCGGGGGAAATGGTGTCAAGTGCTTGTTTTGGCGGCCGTCATCCCTACCACAACGACGTCCGCCTCTAGTCGCATTATGCTAAGAAGGGGGGAAATGATATTGAGTGCTCATCTTGGCATACGTCGTCGCTACCGCGATGACATTCGCCTTTACTCGCGTTATAGTACGACAAGGGAGAATGGTGTCACGTGCTCGTCTTGGCGTCTGTCATCGCTACCGCGATGATGTCTGCCTCGACTCGAGTTACGCTAAGATTGGGGGGAAATGGTGTCACATGCTCGTCTCGACATACATCATCGCTATCGCGATGATGTCCGCCTCGACTCGTGTTACGCTAGGACAGGGGGAAATGGTGTCACATGCTCGTCTCGGCATCCATCGTCGCTACCGCGACGACGTCCGCCTCGACTCGCGTTGCGCTAAGATGGGGGGGGAAATGGTGTCACGTGCATGTATCGGCCTCCGTCGTCACTACCGTGACGACATCCTCCTCGACTCGCATTACGCCAAGACAAGGAGGAAATGGTGTCACGTGCTCGTCTCGGTGTCCGTCATCGCTACCGCGATGACGTCCACCTCGACTCGCGTTAAGCTAAGAGAGGGGGGAAATGGTGTCACGTGCTCGTCTCGACGTCCGTCATCACAACCGCGACGATGTCCGCCTCAACTCGCATTACGCTAAGACAGGTGTATTGTGGTGTCATGTGCTCATCTCGGCGTCCGTCGTCGCGGCGTTGCGCGAAGAGAGGGGGTTGTGGTGTCACGTGCTCGTCTCGACGTCTTTCGTTGCTACCGCAATGACGTCCGCCTCGACTCGTGTTACGCTAAGACAGGGAGGAAATGGTGTCATGTGCTCGTCTCGGCATCCATCATCGCTACCGCGACGACGTTCGCCTCGACTCGCATTACACTAAGACAGGGGGGAAAGGGTGTCATGTGCTCGTCTCGGCGTCCATCATCGCTACCACAACGACGTCCGCCTCGACTCGCGTTGCGCTAAGACAGAAGGAAATGTTGTGATGTGCTCGTCTCGGCGTCTGTCGTTGGTACCACGATGACATCCGCCTCGACTCGCGCTACGCTAAGAGAAGGGGATTGTGGTGTGACATGCTCGTCTCGATGTCCGTCGTCGTGGCATTGCACTAAGACAGGGGCTTGTGGTGTCACGTGCTCGTCTCGGCATCTGTCGTCGCTACCGCGACGACCTCGGCTTCGACTCCCGTTATGCTAATGCAGGGGGGGTTGTTGTGTCACGTGCTCATCTCGATGTCTGTCGTCACAGCATTGCACTAAGACAGGGGGTTGTGGTGTCACGTGCTCGCCGCGACGACGTCTGCCTCGACTCACGTTGCGCTAAGACAGGGGGAAGTTGTGTCACGTGCTCGCCTCGGTGTCTGTCGTTGCTACCGTGACGACGTCCGCCTCGACTCGCTTTGCGCTAAGACAGGGGGGTTATGGTGTCACGTGCTCGTCTAGACGTCCGTCATCGCTACCGTGATGACGTCCGCCTCGAATCGTGTTACGTTAAGACAGGGGGGAAATGGTGTCATGTGCTCGTCTCGGCGTCCGTCATCGCTACCGCGACGTCGACCGCCTCGACTCGCATTGCGCTAAGATACGGGGAAATGGTGTCACGTGCATGTCTCGGCCTCTGTCGTCGCTACCGTGACGACGTCCTCCTCGACTCGCATTACGCCAAGACAAGGAGGAAATGGTGTCACGTGCTCGTCTCGGTGTCCGTCGTGGCTACAGCGATGACGTCCGCCTCGACTTGCGTTAGGCTAAGAGAGGGGGGAAATGGTGTCACGTGCTCGTCTCGATGTCTGTCGTCGCAACCGCTATGACGTCCGCCTCAACTCGCGTTACGCTAAGTAAGGGGGATTGTGGTGTCACGTGCTCGTCTCGGCGTCCGTCGTCGCGGGGTGGCGCTAAGAGAGGGGGTTGTGGTGTCACGTGCTCGTCTCGACGTCCGTCAATGCTACCACAACGAGGTCCGCCTCGACTTGCGTTGCGCTAAGACAGGGGGGAATGGTGTCACGCGCTCGTCTCAGCATCTGTCGTTGCTACCGCGACGACATCCGCCTCGACTCGCGTTACGCTAAGACAGGGGGTGGTGGTGTCACGTGCTTGTCTTGGCGTCCGTCGTTGCCGCTGCGACAACGTCCACCTCGACTCGTGTTATGCTAAGACAGGGGGGAAATGGTGTCATGTGCTCGTCTCGGCGTCCGTCATAGCTACCGCTACGACGTCCGACCCGAGTCGCATTAGGCTAAGAAAGGGGGGAAATGGTGTCACGTGCTCGACTCGACGTCTGTTGTCGCAACCGTAACGACATCCGCCTCAACTCGCGTTACGCTAAGATAGGGGGATTATGGTGTCACGTGCTCGTCTCGGCGTCCGTCCTCGCTACCGCAACGACGTCCGCATCGACTCGCGTTACGCTAAGATAGGGGGAAATGGTGTCACTTGCTCGTCTCGGCGTCTGTCATCGCTACCGCGACGACGTCTGCCTCGGCTCGCGATACGCTAAGACAGGGGGAAATGGTGTCGCGTGATTGTCTCGGTATCTGTCCTTGCTAACACGACGACGTCCGCCTCGACTCGCGTTACGCTAAGATAGGGGGGAATGGTGTGACGTGCTCGTCTCGGCGACCTTCGTTGCTATCGCGACGGCATCCACCGCGACTCGCATTGCGCTAAGGCAGGGGGAAATGGTGTCACATGCTCGACTCGGCGTCTGTCATCGCTACCGCGACGACGTCTGCCTCGACTCGCATTGCACTAAGACAACGGGAAAATGGTGTCACGTGCTCGTCTCGTCGTCTATCGTTGGTACCGCGACGATGTCCGCCTCGACTCACGTTACGCTAAGACAAGGGGGTTGTGGTGTCACGTGCTTGTCTCGGCATCCGTCGTCGCTACCGTGACGCCATCCACCTCAACTCGCGTTACGCTAACCCAGGAGGCGAATGGTGTCACGTGATCGTCTCGGCATCCGTCGTCCCTACCACGATGACGTCCGCCTCGACTCACGTTGCGCTAAGACAGGGGGGAAATTGTGTCACATGCTCGTCTTGGCGCTGTCGTCGCTACGACGACGACGTCCGCCTCGACTCGCGTTGTGCTAAGACAGGGGGAAATGCTGTCACATGCTCGTCTTGCCGTCTATCGTTGGTACCGCAACGATGTCCGCCTCGACTCGCGATACACTATTACCAGGGGGTTGTGGTGTCACATGCTCGTCTCGGCATCCGTCATTGCGACCGCGATGCCATGCGCCTCGACTCACGTTATGCTAACACAGGGGGGGAATGGTGTCACGTGATCGTCTCGGAATCCGTCGTCGCTACCGTGACAATGTTCGCCTCGACTCGTGTTACGCTAAGACAGGGGGGAATGGTGTCACATGCTCGTCTCGGCGTCCGTCATCGCTACCACGACGATGTTTGCCTCGACTCGCGTTACGCTAAGACAGGGGGGAAATGGTGTCACGTGCTCGTCTCGGCGTCCGTCGTCGCTACCGCGACGACGTCTGCCTCCACTCGCATTGCACTAAGACAAGGGGGGAAATGGTGTCACATGCTCATCTCGGCAACCGTCATCGCTACCCCGATGACATCCGCCTCGACTCGCGTTGTGCTAAGACAGGGGAAATGATGTCACGTGCTCGTCTCGACGTCCGTCGTCGCTAGCGCGATGATCTCCGCCTCGACTCGCATTACGCTAAGACAGGGGGGCAATGGTGTCACATGCTCGTCTCGGTGTCCGTCGTCGCTACCGCGATGACGTCCGCCTCGACTCGCATTGCATTAAGACAAAGACGGAAATTGTGTCACATGCTCATCTCGGCCTCCGTCGTCGCTACCGCGATGACGTCCGCCTCGACTGGCGTTGTGCTAAGATAGGGGGAATGATGTCACGTGCTCGTCTCGGCGTCCTTCGTCGCTAACGCGATGACATCTGCCTCGACTCACGTTGCGCTAAGATAGGGGGGATATGGTGTCACGTGCTCGTCTCGGCCTCTGTCATCGCTACCGCGATGACGTCCGCATCGACTCGCGTTCTGCCAAGAGATGGAGGAAATGGTGTCACATGCTCATCTCGGCGTCCGTCGTCACTACGGTGGCGACGTCCGCCTCGACTCGCGTTACGCTAAGACAGGGGTTAATGGTGTCACGTGCTCATCTTGACGTCCGTCATCGCAACCCATCAACATCCACCTCGACTCACGTTACACTAAGACTGGGGGATTGTGGTGTCACGTGCTCGTCTCGGCGTCCGGTGTCGCGGCATTGCACTAAGGCACGGGGTTCTGGTGTCACGTGCTCGTCTCGATGTCCGTCGTTGCTACCGCAATGACATCCACCTCGACTCGCGTTCCGCTAAGACAGAAGGAAATGGTGTCACATGCTCGTCTTGGAATCCGTCCTCGCTACCGCGACGATGTCCGCATCGACTCGCGTTACGCTAAGATAGGGGGAAATGGTGTCATGTGGTCATCTCGGCGTCTGTCATCGCTACCGCGAAGACGTCTGCCTCGGCTCGCGATACGCTAAGACAGGGGGAAATGGTGTCGCGTGATTGTCTCGGTATCTGTGCTTGCTAACACAACGACGTCCGCCTCGACTCGCGTTACGCTAAGATAGGGGGGAATGGTGTCATGTGCTCGTCTCGGCGACCTTCATTGCTATCGCGACGACATCCACCGCGACTCGCATTGCGCTAAGGCAGGGGGAAATGGTGTCACATGCTCGACTCGGCGTCTGTCATCGCTACCGCGACGACGTCTGCCTCCACTCGCATTGCACTAAGACAAGGGGGGAAATGGTGTCACATGCTCTTCTCGACAACCGTCATCGCTACCCCGATGATATCCGCCTCGACTCGCGTTGTGCTAACACACGGGAAATGATGTCACGTGCTCGTGTCGACGTCCGTCGTCGCTACCGCGATGATCTCCGCCTCGACTCGCATTACGCTAAGACAGGGGGGCAATGGTGTCACGTGCTCGTCTCGGTGTCCGTCGTCGCTACCGCGATGACGTCTGCCTCGACTCGCATTGCATTAAGACAAAGACGGAAATGGTGTCACATGCTCATCTCGGCCTCCGTCGTCGCTACCGCGATGACGTCCGCCTCGACTGGCGTTGTGCTAAGACAGGGGGAATGATGTCACGTGCTCGTCTCAGCGTCCTTCGTCGCTACCGCGACGACATCCGCCTTGACTCACGTTGCGCTAAGATAGGGGGGATATGATGTCATGTGCTCGTCTCGGCCTCTGTCATCGCCACCGCGACGACGTCCGCATCGACTCGTGTTATGCCAAGAGATGGAGGAAATGGTGTGACATGCTTATCTCGGCGTCCGTCGTCACTATGGTGGCAACGTCCGCCTCGACTCGCGTTACGCTAAGACAGGGGTTAATGGTGTCACGTGCTCATCTTGACGTCCGTGATCGCAGCCCATCAACATCCACCTCGACTCACGTTACACTAAGACTGGGGGATTGTGGTGTCACGTGCTCGTCTCGGCGTCCGGTGTTGTGGCGTTGCACTAAGACACGGGGTTCTGGTGTCACGTGCTCATCTCGATGTCCGTCGTCGCTACTGCAATGACATCCACCTCGACTCGCGTTGCGCTAAGACAGAAGGAAATGGTGTCACATGCTCGTCTTGGAGTCCGTCCTTGCTACCGCGACGACGTCCGCATCGACTCACGTTACGCTAAGATAGGGGGAAATTGTGTCACGTGCTCATCTCGGCGTCTGTCACTGCTACCGCGAAGACGTCTGTCTCGGCTCGCGATACGCTAAGACAGGGGGGAAATGGTGTCGCGTGATTGTCTCGGTATCTGTCCTTGCTAACACGACGACATCCGCTTGACTCGCGTTACGCTAAGATAGGGGGGAATGGTGTGACGTGCTCGTCTCGGCGACCTTCGTTGCTATCGCGACGACATCCACCGCGATTGGCATTGCGCTAAGGCAGGGGGAAATGGTGTCACATGCTCGACTCGGCGTCTGTGATCGCTACGGCGACGACGTCTGGCTCGACTCGCGTTGCACTAAGACAACGGGCAAATGGTGTCATGTGCTCATCTCGTCATCTATCGTTGGTACCGCGACGATGTCCGCCTCGACTCGCGTTACGCTAGGACAAGGGGGTTTTGGTGTCACGTGCTCGTCTCGGCATCCGTAATCGCTATCGTGACGCCATCCGCCTCAACTCGCGTTACGCTAACCCAGGAGGCGAATGGTGTCACGTGATTGTCTCGGCATCCGTCGTCCCTACCACGATGATGTCCGCCTCGACTCGCGTTGCGCTAAGACAAGGGGGGAAATGGTGTCACATGCTCATCTCGGTAACCGTCATCGCTACCCCGATGACGTCCGCCTCGACTCGCGTTGTGTTAAGACAGGGGAAATGATGTCACGTGCTCGTCTCGACGTCCGTCATCGCTACCGCGATGATCTCCGCCTTGACTCGCATTACGCTAAGACAGGGGGGGCAATGGTGTCACGTGCTCGTCTCGGCGTCCGTCGTCGCTACCGCGACGACGTCCGCCTCGACTCGCATTGCATTAAGACAAAGGCGGAAATGGTATCACATGCTCATCTCGGCATCCGTCGTCGCTACCGCGATGAAGTCCGCCTCGACTGGCATTGTGCTAAGACAAGGGGAATGATGTCACGTGCTCGTCTCGGCGTCCGTCGTCGCTGCCGCGATGACGTCCGCCTCGACTCGCGTTGCACTAAGACAGGAGGAAATGGTGTCACGTGCTCGTATCAGCGTCTGTCGTTGCTACCGCGACGACGTCCGCCTCAACTCACGTTACACTTAGACAGGGGGTTATGGTGTCATCTGCTCGTCTCGACATCCGTCGTCGTGGCATTGCACTAAGACAGGGGGTTGTGGTGTCATGTGCTCGCCATGACGACGTGCGCCTCGACTCGCGATATGCTAAGACAGGGGGGAAATGGTGTCACGTGCTCGTCTCGGCGTTTAACGTTGCTACCACGACGACGTCTGCCTCGACTCGCATTACGCTAAGACAGGGGGTTGTGGTTTCACGTGCTCGTCTTGGCGTCCGTCGTCGCTACCGCGACGACGTCCGCCTCGACTCGTGTGATGCTAAGACAGGGAGAAATGGTGTCATGTGCTCGTCTCGGCGTCCGTCGTCGCTACCGCGACGACATCCGCCTCGACTCACGTTGCACTAAGATACGGGGCAATGGTGTCACGTGCTTGTCACGGCCTCTGTCGTAGCTACCTCGACGACGTCCGCATCGACTCACGTTACCCCAAGAGAGGGTGGAAATGGTGTCACGTGCTCATCTCGGCGTTCGGCGTCGCTAGGGCGACGACATCCACCTCGACTCGCGTTACACTAAGACAGGGGGATTGTGGTGTCACGTGCTCATCTCGGCGTCTGGTGTCGCGGCGTTGCGCTAAGACAGGGTGTTGTGGTGTTACGTGCTCTTCTAGACATCCGTCGTCGCTACCGCAATAACGTCCACCTCGACTCGCGTTGCGCTAAGACTGGAGGAAATGGTGTCACATGCTCATCTTGGAGTCCATCCTCGCTACTGCGACGACGTTCGCCTCGACTCGCGTTACGCTAAGATAGGGGGAAATGGTGTCACATGCTCGTCTCGGCGTCTGTCATCGCTACCACGACGACGTCTGCCTCGACTCACGATATCCTAAGACAGGGGGAAATGGTGTCACGTCCTCGTCTCAGCGTCCGTCATGGCTACCACGATGATATCTGCCTCGACTCGCATTGTGCTAAGACAGCGGACAAATGGTGGCACGTGCTCGTCTCGTCGTCTATCGTTGGTACCGCGACGACATCCGCCTCGACTCGCGTTACAGTAAGACAAGGGGGTTGTGGTGTCACGTGCTCGTCTCAGCATCCATCGTCCCTACCGTGACGCCGTCCGCCTCGACTCGTGTTACGCTAACCCAGGAGGCGAATGGTGTCACGTGATCATCTCGCCGTCCGTCGTCGCTACCACGATGACGTCCACCTCGACTCGCGTTGCGCTAAGACAGGGGGGAAATTGTGTCACGTGCTCGTCTCGGCGTCTGTCGTCGCTACCACGACGACGTCCGCCTCGACTCGCGTTGCGCTAAGAGAGGGGGGAAATGGTGTCACATGCTCGTCTTGCCGTCTATCGTTGGTACCGCGACGATGTCCGCCTCGACTCGGGATACACTAAGACAAGGGGGTTCTGGTGTTACATGCTCGTCTTGGCATCCGTCATTGCGACCGCGATGTCATGCGCATCGACTCGTGTTATGCTCACACAGGGGGAATGGTGTCACATGATCGTCTCGGAGTCCGTCGTCGCTACCGTGATGACGTCCGCCTCGTCTCGCGATTGTGCTAAGATAGGGGGAAATGGTGTCGCGTGCTCGTCTCAGCGTCTGTCGTGACTACCACGATGACGTCCGCCTCGACTCACGTTACGCTAAGATAGGGGGGAAATAGAGTCACGTGCTCGTCTCCGCATCCGTCGTCCCTACCACGACGATGTCCGCCGCGACTCGCGTTATGCTAAGACGGGGGGAACTGTTGTCATGTGCTCGTCTTGGCGTCCGTCGTCGCTACTGTGAAGATGTTCGCCTCGACTCGTGTTACGCTAAGACAGTGTGGAATGGTGTCACATGCTCGTCTCGGCATCCGTCATCGCTACCGCGACGATGTTCGCCTCTACTCGCGTTACGCTAACACAGGGGGGAAATGGTGTCACGTGCTCGTCTCGGCGTCCGTCGTCGCTACCGCGATGACGTCCGCCTCGACTTGCATTGCACTAAGACAAGGGGGGAAATGGTGTCACATGCTCATCTCGGCAACCATCGTCGCTACCGTGATGATGTCCGCCTCGACTTGCGTTACGCTAATACAGGGGGGCAATGGTGTCACGTGCTCGTCTCGGCGTCCGTCGTCGCTACCGCGACGATGTCCGCCTCGACTCGCATTGCATTAAGACAAGGGGGGAAATGGTGTCACATGCTCATCTCGGCATGCGTCGTCGCTACCGCGATGATGTCCGCCTTGACTGGCGTTGTGCTAAGACAGGGGGAATGATGTCACGTGCTCGTCTCGGCATCCGTCGTCGCTACCGCGATGACGTCCGCCTTGACCCTTGTTGCGCTAAGATAGGAGGAAATGATGTCACTTGCTCGTCACGGCGTCTGTCGTTGCTACCGCGACCACGTCCGCCTCGACTCGCCTTACACTAAGACAGGGGGTTATGGTGTCATGTGCTCGTCTCGACATCCATCATCGCTACCACGACAACATCTGCCTCGACTCTTGTTATGGTAAGACGGGGGGAAATGGTGTCACGTTCACCTCTCGGCTCCCGTCGTCGCTACCACGATGAGTTTGCCTTGACTCACATTACGGTAGGACAGGGCGGAATGGTGTCACGTGCTCGTCTCTGCATCCATCGTCGTTACCCCGATGATGTCCGCCTCGACTCGCGTTGCCCTAAGACAGGGGGGAATGGTGTCACATGCTCGTCTTGGCGTCCGTCATCGCTACCGCGACGACGTCCGCCTCGACTCGCCTTGCGCTAAACAGGGAGGGAATGGTGTCACGTGCTCGTCTCGGCATCCATCGTCGCTACCGTGATGACGTCGACTTCGACACGCGTTGCGTTAAGACCGTTGGAAATGGTGTCACTTCTCATCTCGGCATCTGTCGTTGGTACCACGACTACGTCCGCCTCGACTCGCGTTACGCTAAGACAAGAGGGTTGACGTCTCACATGCTCGTCTCGGCATCTGTTGTCGCTACCACGACGACATGCGCATCGACTTGCGTCACGCTAAGACAGGGGGAATGGTGTCACGTGCTCGTCTCGGCTTCCGTCATTGCTACCACGACGACATCCGCCTCGACTCACGGTACACTAAGACAGGGGGAAATGGTGCCACGTGCTCGTCTCGGCTTCCGTCGTCACTACCACGACGACGTCTGCCTCGACTCACGTTATGGTAAGATGGGGGGAAATGGTGTCACGTGCTCCTCTCGGCGTCCGTCGTCGCTACCGCGATGACCTTCGCCTCGACTCGCGTTACGGTAAGACAGGGGGGAATGGTGTCACGTGATCGTCTCGGCGTCCGTCGTCGCTACCATGGCGATGTTCGCCTCGACTCGTGTTATGCTAAGACAGGGCCGAAATGGTGTCACGTGCTCATCTCGGCATTCGTCGGCGCTACCACGATGACGTCCCCCTCGACTCGCATTGCGCTAAGACAGGGGGAAATGGTGTCACCTGCTCGTCTCTGCGTCCGTCGTCGATACCGCGATGACGTCCGCCTCGACTCGCGTTACGCTAAGATAGGGGGGAAATGGGGTCACATGCTCGTCTCGGCGTCCATTGTCGCTACCGTGAGGACGTCCTCCTCGACTCGCATTACGCTAAGACAGAGGGGAATCGTGGCACGTGCTCGTGTCGGAATCTGTCGTCGCTACCGCGACGACGTCCGCCTTGACTCGCGTTACGCTAAGACAGGGGGGTGTGGTGTCACGTGCTCGTCTCGGCGTCCGTCGTAGCTACCGCAACAACGTCTGCCTCGACTCACTTTGTGCTCAGATAGGGGGAAATAATGTCACGTGCTCGTCTCGGCATCCGTCGTCCCTATCGCGACGACGTCCGCCTTTACTCGGGTTCTGCTAAGACAGGGGGAAATGGTGTCACGTGCTCTTCTCGGCATCCGTCGTCGCTACCGAGATGACGTTTGCCTCGACTCACATTACGGTAAGACAGGGGGGAATGGTGTCACGTGCTCGTCTCTGCATCCGTCGTCGCTACCGCGATGATGTCTGCCTCGACTCGCGTTACGCTAAGACAGGGGGGAAATGTTTTCACGTCCTCATCTCGGCATTCGTCGGCACTACCACGATGATGTCCGCCTCCACTCGCATTGCGCTAAGACAGGGGGAAATGGTGTCACCTGCTCGTCTCTGCGTCCGTCGTCGCTTTTGCGACGACGTCCCCCTTGACTCGCGTTGCGCTAAGATAGGGGGGAAATGGTGTCATGTGCTTGTCTCGGCGTCCGTCGTTGATACCGCAATGACGTGGGCCTCGACTGGTGTTACGCTAAGACAGGGGAGAAATGGTGTCACATGCTCATCTCGGCATGCATCGTAGCTACCGCGAGGACAGCCGCCTCGATTCGCGTTACACTAAGACAGGGGGGTTGTGGTGTCAAATGCTCGTCTCGGCATCCGTCGTCGCTACCGCGACGACGTCCGCCTCGACTCGCTTTGCGCTACGATGGGGGGGAAATGGTGTCACGTGCTCGTCTCGGCGTCCGTCATTGATACCACGACGACGTCCGCCTCGACTTGCGTTATGCTAAGAAAGGGGGGAAATGGAGTCACGTGCTCGTCTCGGCGTCCTTCATCGCTATCGCGACGACGTTCACACTGACTCGTGTTGCGCTAAGACAGGGGGAAAAGCTGTCACATGCTCGTCATAACATTCGTCGTCGATACCGCGACGACGTCCGCCTCGACTCATGTTACGCTAAGACAGGGGGAAATGGTGTCATGTGCTCGTCTCGGCGACCATTGTTGCTACCGCGAGGACGTCCACCTCGACTCGCGTTACGCTAAGACAGGGAGAAATGGTGTCACATGCTTGTCTCGGTGTCCATCGTCGCTACCACAACGACGTCCGCCTCGACTCATGTTACGCTAAGACGGGGGAAATGGTGTCACGATATCGCCTCGGTGTCCGGTGTCGCTACCACGGCGATGTCTGCCTCGAGTCGCGTTATGCTAAGACAGGGGGGAAATGGTGTCGCGTGATCGTCTCGGCGTCCGTCGTCGCTACGGCGACGACATCTGCCTTGACCCGCGTTACGCTAAGCTAGGGGAGAAATGGTGTCACGTGCTCGTCTCGACGTCTATCGTTGCTACCGCGATGACGTTCGCCCTGACTCGCGTTACGCTAAGACAGGGGGAAATGGTGTCACATGCTCATCTCGGCGTCTATCGTCGCTACCGCGATGACGTCCGCCTCGACTCGCGTTACGCTAAGACAAGGGGATTTTGGTGTCACGTGCTCGTCTTGGCGTCCGTCGTTGCTATCGTGACGAAGTCCGCCTTGACTCATGTTGCGGTAAGACAGGGGGGTTGTGGTGTCACGTGCTCGGCTCGGCGTCCATCGTCGCTACCGCGACGACGGCCACCTCGACTCGCGTTATGCCAAGACAGGGGGAAATGGTGTCAGGTGCTCGTCTCGGCGTTCGTCATCGATACCGCGATGACGTCCGCCTCGACTCCCGTTATTGTAAGAAAGGGGGAAATGGAGTCACATGCTCATGTCGGCAACCGTCATTGTTACTGCAACGACGTCCGTCTTGACTCGCATTGTGCTAAGAAAAGGGGGAAATGGTGTCACATGCTCGTCTCGGCGTCCATCGTTGCTACTGCGAGGACGTCCGCCTCGACTCGCATTACGCTGAGACAGAGGGGAATGTTGGCACATGCTCGTCTAGGAATAAGTCGTTGCTACCGCGACGACGCCCGCCTCGACTCGCGTTACGCCAAGACACGGGGCTTGTGGTGTCACGTGCTCGTCTCGGCGTCCGTCGTTGCTATCGCGACGACGTCCACCTTGACTCGCGTTGCTCTAAGGCTGGGGGAAATGGTGTCACGTGCTCGTCTCATCGTCCGTCGTCGCTACCACGACGATGTCTGCCTCGACTCGTGTTATGGTAAGACGTGGGGAAATGGTGTCACGTGCTCTTCTCGGCGTCCATCGTCGCTACCGCGATGACGTTTTCCTCGATTCGCGTTACGGTAAGACAGGGGGGAATGTTGTCACGTGCTCATCTCGGCTTCCATCATTGCTACCGCGGCGATATCCGCCTCGACTCGCGTTATGCTAAGACAGGGGGGAAATGGTGTGACGTGCTCATCTCGGCATTCGTCGGCGCTACCACGATGACGTCTCCCTCGACTCGCATTGCGCTAAGACAGGGGGAAATGGTGTCACCTGCTCGTCTCTGCGTCCGTCATCGATACCGCGATGACATCCGCCTCGACTCGCGTTACGCTAAGACAGGGGGGAATGGGGTCACATGCTCGTCTCGCCATCCATCGTCGCTACCGCGAGGACGTCTGCCTCGACTCTTGTTACGCTAAGACATAGGGGAATGGTGGCACGTGCTCGTGTTGGAATCTGTCGTCGCTACCGCAACGACGTCCGCCTCGACTCTCGTTATGCTAAGACAGGGGGGAATGGTGGCACGTGCTCGTGTCGGAATCCATCGTCTCTACCGCGACGATGTCCGCCTCGACTCACGTTACGCTAAGACAGGGGTGAAATGCTGTCACGTGCTCATCTCGGCATTCGTCGGCGCTACCACGATGATGTCCGCCTCCACTTGCCTTGCCCTAAGACAGGGGGAAATGGTGTCACGTGCTCGTCTCTGCGTCCGTCGTCGCTTTCGCGACGACGTCCGCCTTGACTCGCGTTGCGCTAAGATAGGGGGGAAATGGTGTCACGTGCTTGTCTCGGTGTCCGTCGTCGATACCGCGATGACGTCCGCCTCGACTCGCGTTACGCTAAGACAGGGGGGAAATGGTGTCACATGCTCATCTCGGCATCCATCGTCGCTACCGCGAGGATGTCCGCCTCGAGTCGCGTTACGCTAAGAAAGAGGGGAATGGTGGCACGTGCTCGTCTCGGAATCCGTCGTCGCTAAGACAGGGAGGTTGAGGTGTCATATGCTCGTCTCAGCGTCCATCTCGACTCGCGTTATGCTAAGACAGGGGAGAAATGGTGGCACATGCTCGTCTCGACATCTGTCATCGCTACCACGACGACGTCCCCTCGACTCGCTTTGCACTAAGATAGGGGGGAAATGGTGTCACATGCTCGTCTCGGCGTCCGCCGTGACTATCGTGACGACGACCGCCTTGACTCGCGTTGCGCTAAGACAAGGGGAAATGGTGTCACGTGCTCATCTCGGCGTCCGTCGTCGATACCGCGACGACGTACGCCTCGACTCGCGTAATGCTAAGACAGGGGGAAATGGAGTCACGTGCTTGTCTCGGCGTTTGTCGTCGCTACCGCGACGACGTCCGACTTGACTCTTGTTGCGCTAAGACAGGGGAAACGGTGTCACGTGTTCGTCTTGGGGTCCGTCGTCGATACCGCGACGACGTCCGCGTCGACTCGTGTTCCGCTAAGACAGGGGGGCAATGGTGTCACGTGCTCGTCTCGGCGACCGTCGTTGCTACCGCGAGGACGTCCACCTCGACTCGTGTTGCGCTAAGACAAGGGCAATGGTTTCATGTGCTCGTCTCAGCGTCCGGCGTCGCTGCTGCGACGATGTCCGCCTTGACTCGCGTTACGCTAAGACAGGGAGAAATGGTGTCATGTGCTCGTCTCGCCGTCCGTCGTCGCTACCACGACGATGTCCGCCTCGACTCATGTTACGCTAAGACGGGGGAAATGTCGTCACGATATCGTCTCGGCGTCCGGTGTCGCTACCACGACGACGTCTGCCTCGACTCGTCTTACGCTAAGACAGGGGGGAAATGGTGTCGCATGCTCGTCTCGGCGTCCTTCGTCGCTACCACGACGATGTCTGCCTCGACCCACGTTACGCTAAGACAGGGGGGAAATGGTGTCACATGCTCGTCTCGGCATGCATCGTAGCTACCGCGAGGACAGCCGCCTCGATTCGCGTTACACTAAGACAGGGGGGTTGTGGTGTCAAATGCTCGTCTCGGCGTCCGTCGTCGCTACCGTGACGACGTCCGCCTCGACTCGCTTTGCGCTACGATAGGGGGGAAATGGTGTCACGTGCTCGTCTCGGCGTCCGTCGTTGATACCACGACGACGTCCGCCTCGACTTGCGTTATGCTAAGAAAGGGGGGAAATGGAGTCACGTGCTCGTCTCGGCGTCCTTCATCGCTATCGCGACGACGTTCGCACTGACTCGCGTTGCGCTAAGACAGGGGGAAAAGCTGTCACATGCTCGTCGTAACGTCCGTCGTTGATACCGCGACGACGTCCGCCTCGACTCATGTTACGCTAAGACAGGGGGAAATGGTGTCACGTGCTCGTCTCGGTGACCATCGTTGCTACCGCGAGGACGTCCATCTCGACTCGCGTTACGCTAAGACAGGGAGAAATGGTGTCACATGCTTGTCTCGGTGTCCATCGTCGCTACCACAACGACGTCCGCCTCGACTCATGTTACGCTAAGACGGGGGAAATGTTGTCACGATATCGCCTCGGTGTCTAGTGTCGCTACCACGGCGATGTCTGCCTCGAGTCGCGTTATGCTAAGACAGGGGGGAAATGGTGTCGCGTGATCGTCTCGGCGTCCGTCGTCGCTACGGCGACGACATCTGCCTTGACCCGCGTTACGCTAAGCTAGGGGAGAAATGGTGTCACGTGCTCGTCTCGACGTCTATCGTCGCTACCGCGACGACGTTCGCCCCGACTCGCGTTACGCTAAGACAGGGGGAAATGGTGTCACATGCTCATCTCGGCGTCTATCGTCGCTACCGCGATGACGTCCGCCTCGACTCGCGTTACGCTAAGACAAGGGGATTTTGGTGTCACGTGCTCGTCTTGGCGTCCGTCGTTGCTATCGTGACGAAGTCCACCTTGACTCATGTTGCGGTAAGACAGGGGGGTTGTGGTGTCACGTGCTCGGCTCGGCGTCCGTCGTCGCTACCGCGACGACGGCCACCTCGACTCGCGTTATGCCAAGATAGGGGGAAATGGTGTCAGGTGCTCGTCTCGGCGTTCGTCATCGATACCGCGACGACGTCCGCCTCGACTCCCGTTATCGTAAGAAAGGGGGAAATGGAGTCACATGCTCATGTCGGCAACCGTCGTTGTTACTGCAACGACGTCCGCCTTGACTCGCATTGTGCTAAGAAAAGGGGGAAATGGTGTCACATGCTCGTCTCGGCGTCCATCGTTGCTACCGCGAGGACGTCCGCCTCGACTCGCATTATGCTGAGACAGAGGGGAATGTTGGCACATGCTCGTCTAGGAATAAGTCGTTGCTACCGCGACGACGCCCGCCTCGACTCGCGTTACGCCAAGACACGGGGCTTGTGGTGTCACGTGCTCGTCTCGGCGTCCGTCGTTGCTATCGCGACGACGTCCGCCTTGACTCGCGTTGCTCTAAGGCTGGGGGAAATGGTGTCACGTGCTCGTCTCATCGTCCGTCGTAGACGTCTGCCTCGACTCGTGTTATGGTAAGACGTGGGGAAATGGTGTCACGTGCTCTTCTCGGCGTCCATTGTCGCTACCGCGATGACGTTTTCCTCGATTCGCGTTACGGTAAGACAGGGGGGAATGTTGTCACGTGCTCATCTCGGCGTCCGTCATCGCTACCGCGACGATATCCGCCTCGACTCGCGTTATGCTAAGACAGGGGGGAAATGGTGTGACGTGCTCATCTCGGCATTCGTCGGTGCTACCACGATGACGTCTCCCTCGACTCGCATTGCGCTAAGACAGGGGGAAATGGTGTCACCTGCTCGTCTCTGCGTCCGTCATCGATACCGCGATGACGTCCGCCTCGACTCGCGTTACGCTAAGACAGGGGGGAATGGGGTCACATGCTCGTCTCGCCGTCCATCGTCGCTACCGCGAGGACGTCTGCCTCGACTCTTGTTACGCTAAGACAGAGGGGAATGGTGGCACGTGCTCGTGTTGGAATCCGTCGTCGCTACCGCAACGATGTCCGCCTCGACTCGCGTTATGCTAAGACAGGGGGAAATGGTGGCACGTGCTCGTGTCGGAATCCATCGTCTCTACCGCGATGATGTCCGCCTCGACTCACGTTACGCTAAGACAGGGGTGAAATGCTGTCACGTGCTCATCTCGGCATTCGTCGGCGCTACCACGATGATGTCCGCCTCCACTTGCCTTGCCCTAAGACAGGGGGAAATGGTGTCACGTGCTCGTCTCTGCGTCCGTTGTTGCTTTCGCGACGACGTCCGCCTTGACTCGCGTTGCGCTAAGATAGGGGGGAAATGGTGTCACGTGCTTGTCTCGGTGTCCGTCGTCGATACCGCGATGACATCTGCCTCGACTCGCGTTACGCTAAGACAGGGGGGAAATGGTGTCACATGCTCATCTCGGCGTCCATCGTCGCTACCGCGAGGATGTCCGCCTCGAGTCGCGTTACGCTAAGAAAGAGGGGAATGGTGGCACGTGCTCGTCTCGGAATCCGTCGTCGCTAAGACAGGGAGGTTGAGGTGTCATATGCTCGTCTCAGCGTCCATCTCGACTCGCGTTATGCTAAGACAGGGGAGAAATGGTGGCACATGCTCGTCTCGACATCTGTCATCGCTACCACGACGACGTCCCCTCGACTCGCTTTGCACTAAGATAGGGGGGAAATGGTGTCACGTGCTCGTCTCGGCGTCCGCCGTGACTATCGTGACGACGTCCGCCTTGACTCGCGTTGCGCTAAGACAAGGGGAAATGGTGTCACGTGCTCATCTCGGCGTCCGTCGTCGATACCGCGACGACGTACGCCTCGACTCGCGTAATGCTAAGACAGGGGGGAAATGGAGTCACGTGCTTTTCTCTGCGTCTGTCGTTGCTATCGCGACGACGTCCGACTTGACTCGTGTTGCGCTAAGACAGGGGAAACGGTGTCACGTGTTCGTCTTGGGGTCCGTCGTCGATACCGCGACGACGTCCGCGTCGACTCGTGTTACGCTAAGACAGGGGGGCAATGGTGTCACGTGCTCGTCTCGTCGACCGTCGTTGCTACCGCGAGGACGTCCACCTCGACTCGCGTTGCGCTAAGACAAGGGCAATGGTTTCACGTGCTCGTCTCAGCGTCCGGCGTCGCTGCTGCGACGATGTCTGCCTTGACTCGCGTTACGCTAAGACAGGGAGAAATGGTGTCATGTGCTCGTCTCGCCGTCCGTCGTCGCTACCACGACGATGTCCGCCTCGACTCATGTTACGCTAAGACGGGGGAAATGTCGTCACGATATCGTCTCGGCGTCCGGTGTCGCTACCACGACGACGTCTGCCTCGACTCGTCTTACGCTAAGACAGGGGGGAAATGGTGTCGCGTGCTCGTCTCGGCGTCCTTCGTCGCTACCACGACGATGTCTGCCTCGACCCACGTTACGCTAAGACAGGGAGGAAATGGTGTCACGTGCTCGTCTCAGCGTCTGTCGTAGCTACCGCGACGACGTCCGCCTCGACTCTCGTTACGCTAAGACAAGGGGGTTGTGGTGTCACGTGCTCGTCTTGGCGTCCGTCGTTGCTATCGCGACGAAGTCCGCCTCGACTCACGTTGCGGTAAGACAGGGGGTTCTGGTGTCACGTGCTCACCTTGGTGTCCGTCATTGCTACCGCGACGATGTCCACCTCGACTTGCGTTATGCTAAGACAGGGGGGAAATGGTGTCATGTGCTCGTCTCGGCATCTGTCATCGCTACCGCGACTACGTCCGCCTCGACTGGCGTTGCGCTAAGAAATGGGGAAATGGAGTCACATGCTCGTCTCGACGTCCGTCGTTGTTACCGCGACGACGTCCGCCTCGACTCGCGTTTTGCTAAGAAAAGGGGGAAATGGTGTCACGTTCTCGTCTTGGCGTCCATCATCGCTACCGCGATGACGTCCGCCTCGACTCGCGTTGCGCCAAGACAGGGGGGCAATGGTGCCACGCGCCTTGACTCGCGTTATGCTAAAACAGGGCGGAAATGGTGTCATGTGCTTGTCTCGGTGTTCGCCATCGCTACCGCGGAGACGTCCGCCTCGACTCATGTTACGCTAATACAGGGGAGAAATGGTGTCACGTGCTCGTCTCGGCATCCGTCCTCGCTACCATGACGACATCCGCCTCGACTCTCATTGTGCTAAGACAGGGGGTTGTGGTGTCATGTGCTCGTCTCGGCGTCCGTAGTCGCTATCGTGACGACGTCCGCCTCGACTCGCGTTACGCTGAGAAGGGGGGAAATGGTGTCATGTGCTCCTCTCGGCGTCCGTCATCGCTACCGTGACGACATCTGCCTCGACTCGCTTTGCGCTAAGACAGGGGGGAAATGGTGTCACGTGCTCGTGTCAGCGTCTGTCGTCGCTACCGCGACGACGTCCGCCTCGACTCGCCTTACGCTAAGACAGGGGTTTGTGGTGTCACGTGCTCGTCTTGGTGTCCGTTGTCGCTACCTCGACGACGTCCGCCTCGACTCGCGTTACGCTAAGATAGGAGGGGAAATGGTGTCACGTGCTCGTCTCGGCGTCCGTCGTCACTACCACAACGATAACCGCCCCGACTGATGTTACGCTAAGACTGGAGGGGAAATGGTGGCAAGTGCTCGTCTCGGCGTCCGTTGCCTCAACTCGCGTTATGCTAAGACATGGGAAATGGTGTCACGTGCTCAGCTCGGCGTCCGTCGTCGCTACCACAACGATGTCCGCCTCGACTCGCGTTGCGCTAAGACAGGGCGGAAATGGTGTCACGTGCTTGTCTAGGCGTTCGTTGTCGCTACCGCGAGGACGTCCGCCTCGACCCGTGTTATGCTAAGATAGGGGGAAATGGTGTCACGTGCTCGTCTCGGCATCCGTCATCACAACTGCGACGACGTCCACCTCGACGCGAGTTACACTAAGACAGGGGGGAGTGGTGTCACGTGCTCGTCTCGGCGTCCGGCGTCGCTACCTTGATGACGTCCGCCTCGACTCGCATTGCGTTAATACTGAGGGAAATGGTGTCACTTCTCGACTCGGCATCTGTCATTGGTACCACGACGACGTTCCCCTCGACTCGCGTTACGATAAGACAAGGGGGTTGTGGTGTCACGTGATCGTCTCGGCATCCGTCATCGCTACCGCGACGAAGTCCGCCTCGACTGCATTGCGCTAAGACAGGGCGGAAATGGTGTCATGTGCTCGTCTCGGCATCCGTCGTCACTACCGCGACGACATCCGCCTCGACTCGTGTTACGCTAAGACAGAGGGGAATGGTGGCACGTGCTCGTCTCGGAATTCGTCGTCGCTACCGCAACGACGTCTGCCTCGACTCACGTTACACTAAGACAGGGGGGTTGTGGTGTCACATGCTCGTCTCGGCGTCCGTCGTCGCTACCGCGACGACGTCCGCCTCGACTCGCTTGGCGCTACGATAGGGGGGAAATGGTGTCACGTGCTCGTCTCAGCGTCTGTCGTCGAAACCACGACGACGTCCGCCTCGACTCGCGTTATGCTAAGAAAGGGGGGAAAGGGAGTCACGTGCTCGTCTCGGCGTCCTTCGTCGCTATCGCGACGACGTTCGCCTTGACTCGCGTTGCGCTAAGATAGGGGGAAAAGCTGTCACATGCTCGTCTCAGCGTCTGTCGTCGATACCGCGACGACGTCCACCTCGACTCATGTTACGCTAAGACAGGGGGAAATGGTGTCACGTGCTCGTCTCGGCGACCATCGTTGCTACCGCGAGGACGTCCACCTCGACTCGCGTTACGCTAAGACAGGGACAAATGGTGTCACGTGCTTGTCTCGGCGTCTGTCGTTGCTACCACAACGACGTCCGCCTCGACTCATGTTACGCTAAGACGGGGGAAATGGTGTCACGATATCGGCTCGGTGTCCGGTGTCGCTACCACGACCACGTCTGCCTCGACTCGCATTATGCTAAGACCGGGGGGAAATGGTGTCGCGTGATTGTCTCGGCGTCCGTCGTCGCTACGGCGACGACATCTGCCTTGACCCACGTTACGCTAAGCTAGGGGATAAATTGTGTCAGGTGCTCGTCTCGACGTCTGTCGTCGCTACCGCGACGACGTCCGCCTCGACTCGCGTTACGCTAAGATAGGGGGAAATGGTCGCACATGCCCATCTCGGCGTCTGTCATCGCTACCGCGATGACGTCCGCCTCGACTCGCGTTACGCTAAGACAAGGGGGTTGTGGTGTCACGTGCTCGTCTTGGAGTCCGTCATCGCTATCGTGACGAAGTCCGCCTCGACTCATGTTGCGGTAAGACAGGGGGGTTGTGGTGTCACATGCTCGGCTCGGCGTCCGTCGTCGCTACCACGTCAACGTCCACCACAACTCGTGTTATGCTAAGACAGGGGGGAAATGGTGTCAGGTGCTCATCTCGGCGTCTGTCATCGATACCGCAACAACATCCGCCTCGACTCGCGTTATGCTAAGAAAGGGGGAAATGGAGTCACATGCTCATGTCGGCATCCGTCGTTGTTACCGCAACAACGTCCGCCTCGACTCGCGTTGTTTTAAGTAAAGGGGGAAATGGTGTCACATGCTCGTCTTGGTGTCCATCATTGCTACTGCGAGGACGTCCGCCTCGACTCGCGTTACGCTGACACAGAGGGGAATGTTGGCACGTGCTCGTCTCGGAATAAGTCGTTGCTACCGTCACGACGTCCGCCTTGACTCGCGTTACGCCAAGACACGGGGGTTGTGGTGTCACGTGCTCGTCTCGGCGTCCGTCTTTGCTACCGCGACGACGTCTACCTCGACTCGCTTTGCGCTAAGATAGGGGGAAATGGTGCCACATACTCGTCTCGGCGTCCATCGTCGCTATCGCGATGACGTCCGCCTTGACTCGCGTTGCGCTAAGACTGGGGGAAATGGTGTCATGTGCTCGTCTCAGCGTCCGTCGTCGCTACCACGACGACGTCTACCTCGACTCGTGTTATGGTAAGACGTGGGGAATGGTGTCACGTGCTCTTCTCGGCGTCCGTCGTCGCTACCGCGATGACGTTTTCCTCGACTCGCGTTACGGTAAGACTGGGGGGAATGTTGTCACGTGCTCATCTCGGCGTCCGTCATCGCTACCGCGGCGATGTCCGCCTCGACTCGCGTTATGCTATAATAGGGGGAAATGGTGTCACGTGCTCATCTCGGCATTTGTGGGCGCTACCACGATGACGTCTGCCTCGACTCGCATTGCGCTAAGAAAGGGGGAAATGGTGTCACCTGCTCGTCTCTGCGTCCATCGTCGATACCGCGATGACGTCTACCTCGACTCGCGTTACGCTAAGACAGGGGGGAATGGGGTCACATGCTCGTCTCGGCGTCCATCGTCGCTACCGCGAGGACGTCCGCCTCGACTCGTGTTATGCTAAGACAGCGGGAATGGTGGCACGTGCTTGTGTCAGAATCCGTCGTAGCTACCGCGACGATGTCCGCCTCGACTCGCGTTACGCTAAGACAGGGGGGAAATGGTGTCACGTGCTCATCTCGGCATTCGTAGGCGCTAACACGATGATGTCCGCCTCCACTTGCCTTGCGCTGAGACAGGGGGAAATGGTGTCACGTGCTCGTCTCTGCGTCCGTCGTCGCTTTCGCGACGACGTCCGCCTTCACTCGCGTTGCGCTAAGATAGGGGGGAAATGGTGTCACGTGCTCGTCTCGGCGTCCGTCGTCGATACCGCGATGACGAACGCCTCGACTCGCGTTACGCTAAGACAGGGGGGAAATGGTGTCACATGCATCCATCATCGCTACCGCGAGGACGTCCGCCTCGAGTCGCGTTACGCTAAGACAGAGGGGAATGGTGGCACGTGCTCGTCTTGGAATCCGTCGTCGCTACCGCGACGACGTCCGCCTCGACTCGCATTACGCTAAGACAGGGGGGTTGTGGTGTCATGTGCTCGTCTCAGCGTCCATCTCGACTCGTGTTATGTTAAGACATGGGGGAAATGGTGGCACGTGCTCGACTCGACATCTATCATTGCTACCACGATGACGTCCGCCTCGACTCGCATTACGCTAAGACAGGGGGGTTGTGGTGTCATATGCTCGTCTCAGCGTCCATCTCGACTCGCGTTATGCTAAGACAAGGGGGAAATGGTGGCACGTGCTCGTCTAGACATCTATCATCGCTACCACGATGACGTCCGCCTCGACTCGCTTTGCACTAAGATAGGGGGGAAATGGTGTCACGTGCTCGTCTCGGCGTCCGCCATCGCTATCGTGACGACGTCCGCCTTGACTCGCGTTGCGCTAAGACATGGGGAAATGGTGTCACGTGCTCGTCTCGGCGTCCGTAGTCGATACCGCGACGACGTACACCTCGACTCGCGTAATGCTAAGACAGGGTGGAAATGGAGTAACCTGCTCGTCTCGCCGTCTGTCGTCGCTTCGCGACGACGTCCGCCTTGACTCGCGTTGCGCTAAGACAAGGGGAAACGGTGTCACGTGCTCATCTCGGGGTCCGTCGTCGATACCGCGACGACGTCTGCCTCGACTCGTGTTACGCTAAGATAGGGGGGCAATGGTGTCACGTGCTCGTCTCAACGTCCGTCTTTGCTACCGCGACAACGTCTACCTCGACTCGCTTTGCGCTAAGATAGGGGGAAATGATGGCACATACTCGTCTCGGCGTCCATCGTCGCTATCGCGATGACGTCCGCCTTGACTCGCGTTGCGCTAAGACTGGGGGAAATGGTGTCACGTGCTCGTCTCAGCGTCCGTCGTCGCTACCACGACGACGTCTGGCTCGACTCGTGTTATGGTAAGACGTGGGGAATGGTGTCACGTGCTCTTCTCGTCGTCCGTCGTCGCTACCGCGATGACGTTTTCCTCGACTCGCATTACGGTAAGACTGGGGGGAATGTTGTCACGTGCTCATCTCGGCGTCCGTCATCGCTACCGCGGTGATGTCCACCTCGACTCGCGTTATGCTATGACAGGGGGAAATGGTGTCACGTGCTCATCTCGGCATTTGTCGGCGCTACCACGATGACGTCTGCCTCGACTCGCATTGCGCTAAGAAAGGGGGAAATGGTGTCACCTGCTCGTCTCTGCGTCCGTCGTCGATACCGCGATGACGTCCACCTCGACTCGCGTTACGCTAAGAGAGGGGGGAATGGGGTCACATGCTCATCTCGGCGTCCATCGTCGCTACCGCGAGGACGTCCGCCTCGACTCGTGTTATGCTAAGACAGGGGGAATGGTGGCACGTGCTTGTGTCAGAATCCATCGTCGCTACCGCGACGATGTCCGCCTCGACTCACGTTACGCTAAGACAGGGGGGAAATGGTGTCACGTGCTCATCTCGGCATTCGTAGGTGCTAACACGATGATGTCCGCCTCCACTTGCCTTGCGCTGAGACAGGGGGAAATGGTGTCACGTGCTCGTCTGTGCGTCCATCGTCGCTTTCGCGACGACGCCCGCCTTCACTCGCGTTGCGCTAAGATAGGGGGGAAATGGTGTCACGTGCTCGTCTCGGCGTCCGTCGTCGATACCGCGATGACGAACGCCTCGACTCGCGTTACGCTAAGACAGGGGGGAAATGGTGTCACATGCATCCATCATCGCTACCGCGAGGACGTCCGCCTCGAGTCGCGTTACGCTAAGACAGAGGGGAATGGTGGCACGTGCTCGTCTTGGAATCCGTCATCGCTACCGCGACGACGTCCGCCTCGACTCGCATTACGCTAAGACAGGGGGGTTGTGGTGTCATGTGCTCGTCTCAGCGTCCATCTCGACTCGCGTTATGCTAAGACAGGGGGGAAATGGTGGCAATTGCTCGTCTCGACATCTATCATTGCTACCACGATGACGTCCGCCTCGACTCGCATTACGCTAAGACAGGGGGGTTGTGGTGTCATGTGCTCGTCTCAGCGTCCATCTCGACTCGCGTTATGCTAAGACAGGGGGGAAATGGTGGCACGTGCTCGTCTAGACATCTATCATCGCTACCACGATGACGTCCGCC
Source organism: Hordeum marinum (assembly GCA_022496015.1). NCBI lineage: Eukaryota > Viridiplantae > Streptophyta > Magnoliopsida > Poales > Poaceae > Hordeum > Hordeum marinum. The sequence continues at coordinate 236,347,385 of CM039675.1, forward strand.
TCGACTCGCTTTGCACTAAGATAGGGGGGAAATGGTGTCACGTGCTCGTCTCGGCGTCCACCATCGCTATCGTGACGACGTCCGCCTTGACTCGCGTTGCACTAAGACATGGGGAAATGGTGTCACGTGCCCGTCTCGGCGTCCGTATTCGATACCGCGACGACGTACACCTCGACTCGCGTAATGCTAAGACAGGGGGAAATGGAGTCACCTGCTCGTCTCGCCGTCTGTCGTCGCTATCGCGACGACGTCCTCCTTGACTTGCGTTGCGCTAAGACAAGGGGAAACGGTGTCACGTGCTCGTCTCGGGGTCCGTCGTCGATAACGCGACGACGTCTGCCTCGACTCGTGTTACGCTAAGATAGGGGGCCAATGGTGTCACGTGCTCGTCTCAGCGACCGTCGTTGCTACCGCGAGGACGTCCACCTCGACTCGCGTTGCGCTAAGACAAGGGGAATGGTGTCACGTGCTCGTCTCAGCGTCCGACATCGCTACTGCGACGACGTTTGCCTCGACCCGCGTTACGCTAAGACAGGGGCGAATTGGTGTCACGTGCTTGTCTTGGCGTCTATCGTCGCTACCGCAACGACGTCTGCCTCGACTCGCCTTACGCTAAGACAAGTGGGCTGTGGTGTCACGTGCTCGTCTTGGCGTCCGTCGTTGCTATCGCGACGAAGTCCGCCTCGACTCACGTTGCGGTAAGACAGGGGGTTGTGGTGTCACGTGCTCACCTCGGCGTCCGGCGTCGCTACCGCGACGATGTCCACCTCGACTCGCGTTATGCTAAGACAGGGGGGAAAGGTTGTCATGTGCTCGTCTCGGCATCCGTCATCGCTACCGCAACGACGTCCGCCTCGACTCGCGTTATGCTAAGAAAGGGGGAAATGGAGTCACATGCTCGTCTCGACGTCCGTCGTTGTTACCGCGACGACGTCCACCTCGACTCGCGTTGTGCTAAGAAAAGGGGGAAATGGTGTCACGTCCTCGTCTTGGCGTCCATCATCGCTACCGCGACGACGTCCGCCTCGACTCGCGTTGCGCCAAGACAGGGGGGCAATGGTGTCACGCGCCTCGACTCGCGTTATGCTAAGACAGGGCGGAAATGGTGTCACGTGCTCGTCTCGGCATCCGTCGTCGCTACCATTACGACATACGCCTCGACTCTCATTGCGCTAAGACAGGGGGGTTGTGGTGTCATGTGCCCGTCTTGGCGTCCGTAGTCGCTACCCCGACGACGTAAGCCTCGACTCACGTTACGCTAAGAAGGGGGGAAATGGTGCCATGTGCTCCTCTCGGCGTCCGTCATCGCTACCGTGACGACATCTGCCCGACTCGCTTTGCGCTAAGACAGGGGGGAAATGGTGTCACGTGCTCGTCTCAGCGTCCGTCGTCGCTACCGCGACGACGTCTGCCTCGACTCGCGTTACACTAAGAAAGGGGTTTGTGGTGTCACGTGCTCGTCTCGCTGTCCGTCGTCGCTACCTCGACGACGTCCGCCTTGGCTCGCGTTACACCGAGATAGGAGGGGAAAAGGTGTCACGTGCTCGTCTTAGGGTCCGTCGTCAGTACCGCAACAATAACCGCCCCGACTCATGTTACGCTGAGATTGGAGGGGAAATGGTGGCAAGTGCTCGTCTCGGCGTCCATTGGCTCAACTCGCGTTATGCTAAGACATGGGAAATGGTGTCACGTGCTCGTCTCGGCGTCCGTTGTCACTACCACAATGATGTCCGCCTCGACTCTTATTACGCTAAGACAAGGGGGAAATGGTGTCACGTGCTCTTCTCGGCATCCGTCATCGCTACCGCGACGATGTACGCCTCGACTTGCGGTATGCTAAGCCAGGAGGAAATGGTGTCACGTGCTCGTCTTGGCGTCCGTCATCGCAACTGCGATGACGTCCGCCTGGACGCGAGTTACACTAAGACAGGGGGATTGTGGTGTCACGTGCTCGTCTCGGCGTCCGTCGTCACGGCGTTGCGCTATGACCGGGGAGTCGTGGTGTCACGTGCTCGTCTCGTCGTCCGTCGTTGCCAGCGCGACGACGTCCGCCTCGACTCTTGTTACGCTAAGACAAGGGGGAAATGGTGTCACGTGCTCTTCTCGGCATCCGTCCTCGCTACCACGACAACGTACGCCTCGACTTGCGGTATGCTAAGACAGGAGGAAATGGTGTCACATGCTCGGTTGGGCATTCGTCGTCGCTACCGCGATGACGTCCACCTCGACTCCTGTTATGCTAAGACATCAGGGAAATGGTGTCACCTGCTCCTCACGGCATCCGTCATCGCTACCGTGACGACGTCCGCCTCGACTCGCGTTATGCTAAGACAGGGGGAAATGGAGTCACATGTTCGTCTTGGCATCCGTCATTGCTACTGCGATGACGTCTGCCTCGACTCGCATTGCTCTAAGACAAGGGGGGAATGGTGTCACGTGCTCGCCTCGGCGTCCATCGTCGCTACCGCGATGACGTCCGCCTCGACTCGTGTTATGCTAAGACAGGGGATTGTGGTGCCACGTGCTCGTCTCGGCGTCCATCGTCGCTACCTCGACGATGTCCACCTCGACTCGCGTTACGCTAAGATAGGAGGGGAAATGGTGTCACGTGCTCGTCTCGGTGTCCGTCGTCACTACTGCAACGACGTCCGCCTTGACTGGCGTTACGCTAAGACAGGAGGGGAAATGGTGGCACGTGCTCGTCTCGGCGTTCCTTGCCTCGACTCGCGTTATGCTAAGACAGGGGAAATTGTGTCACGTGCTCGTCTCGGCATCTTTTGTCGCTACCACGACGACGTCCGCCTCGACTCGCGTTGCGCTAAGACAGGGTAGAAATGGTGTCACGTGCTTGTCTCGGCGTTCGTCGTCACTACCGCGACGACGTCCGCCAAAACTCGTGTTACGCTAAGATAGGGGGGAAATGGTGTCACGTGCTCGTCTTCGCGTCCGTCGTTGCTACCATGATGTTGTCCGCCTCCACACGCGTTACACTAAGACTGGGGAAAATGGTGTCACGTGCTCGTGTCGGCGTCCGTCATCGCTACCGTGACGACGTCTGTATCGACTCGCATTACGCTTAGACAGGGGGAATGGTGTCATGTGCTCGTCTTGGCGTCCGTCGTCGCTACCGCGACGACATCTGTCTCGACTTGCATTACACTAAGACAGGGGGGGTTGTGGTGTCACGTGCTCGTCTCGGTGTCCATCGTCGCTACCGCGACGATGTACGTCTCGACTCGTGTTGCGTTGACCGGGCGGAAATTGTGTCACTTCTCGTCTTGGCGTCTGTCGTTAGTACCACGACAAAGTCCGCATCGACTCGCATTATGCTAAGACAAGGGGGATGTGTTGTCACGTGCTCGTCCTGGCATCCGTTGTCGCTACCGCGATGACGTGCGCGTCAACTCGCGATACGTTAAGACAGGCGGGAATGGTGTCACGTGATCGTCTCGGCATCCGTCGTCGCTACCGCGATGAAGTCTGCCTCGACTCTCGTTGCGCTAAGACAGGGGGAAATGGTGTCACGTGCTCATCTCGGCGTCCGTCATCGCTACCGCGACGACGTCCGCCTCGATTCGCGTTACGCTAAGACAGTGGGAAATGGTGTCACGTGCTCGTCTCGGCGTCCGTCGTCGCTACCTCGCCGACGTCCGCCTCGACCCGTGTTACGCTAAGATAGGGGGGGAAATGGTGTCACGTGCTCATCTCGGCGTCCGTCATCGCTACCGCGACGACGTCCGCATCGATTCGCGTTACGCTAAGACAGTCGGAAATGGTGTCACGTGCTCGTCTCGGCGTCCGTCGTCGCTACCGCGACGACGTCCGCCTCGACCCGTGTTACGCTAAGATAGGGGGGGGGAATGGTGTCACGTGCTCATCTCGGTGTCAGTCATCGCTACCGTGACGACGTCCGCCTCGACTTGCGCTATGCTAAGACAAGGGGGTTGTGATGTCACGTGCTCGTCTTGGCGTCCGTCGTCGCTACCGCGACGACTTTCGCCTCGACTCGTGTTATGCTAATACAAGGGGGTTGTGGTGTCACGTGCTCGTCTTGGCGTCCGTCGTCACTACCGGGATGAAGTCTGCCTCGACTCGCGTTATGCTGAGACAGGAGGAAATGGTGTCACGTGCTCGCCTCGGCGTCCATTGTCGCTACCACGACGACGTTCGCCTCGACTCGCGTTACGCTAAGACAAGGGGGTTGTGGTGTCACGTGCTCGTCTTGGCGTCCGTCGTCGCTACCGCGATGAAGTCCGCCTCGACTCGCGTTATGCTAAAACATGGGGGAAATGGTGACACGTGCTCGCCTTGGCGCCCGTCGTCGCTACCGCGACGACATCCACCTTGACTCGTGTTACGTTAAGACATGGGGGAAATGGTGTCACCTGCTCCTCATGGCATCCGTCATCGCTATCGTGACGACGTCCGCCTCGACTCACGTTATGCTAAGACAGGGGGAAATGGAGTCACATGTTCGTCTTGGCGTCCATCATTGCTACTGCGATGACGTCTGCCTCGACTCAAATTGCTCTAAGACAAGGGGGAATGGTGTCACGTCCTCGTCTCGGCGTCCGTCGTTGCTACCGCGATAACGTACGCCTCGACTCGCGTTACGCTAAGACAGGGGGGAATGATGTCAAGTGTTTGTCTCGGTATCCATCATCGCTACCGCGCGACGTCCGCCTCGACTAGCGTTGCGCTAAGACAGGGGGGCAATGGTGTCACGCGCCTCGACTCGCGTTATGCTAAGACAGGGCGGAACTGGTGTCTTGTGCTCGTCTTGGCGTCCGTCGTCACTACCATGGAGATGTCCGCCTCGACCCATGTTGCGCTAACATAGGGGGGAAATGGTGTCACATGCTCATCTCGGTGTCAGTCGTCGCTACCGCGACGACGTCCGCCTCGACTTGCGTTACGCTAAGACAAGGGGGTTGTGGTGTCACGTGCTCGTCTTGGCGTCCGTCGTCGCTACCGCGACGACTTCCGCCTTGACTCGTGTTACACTAATACAAGGGGGTTGTGGTGTCACGTGCTCGTCTTGGCATCCGTCGTCACTACCGCGATGAAGTTCGCCTCGACTCGAGTTACGCTAAGACAGGAGGAAATGGTGTCACGTGCTCGCCTCGGGGTCCATCGTCGCTACCGCGACGACGTCCGCCTCGACTCGTGTTACGCTAAGACAAGGGGGTTGTGGTGTCACGTGCTTGTCTTGGCGTCCGTCGTTGCTACCACGATGAAGTCCGCCTCGACTCGCGTTATGCTAAAAGATGGGGGAAATGGTGACACGTGTTTGCCTCGACGCCCGTCGTCCCTACCGCGACGACATACACCTCGACTCGTGTTACGCTAAGACATGGGGGAAATGGTGTCACCTGCTCCTCACGGCATCCTTCATCGCTACCGTGACGACGTCCGCCTCGACTCGTGTTATGCTAAGACAGGAGGAAATGGAGTCACATGTTCGTCTTGGCGTCCGTCATTGCTACTGCGATGACGTCCGCCTCGACTCGCATTACTCTAAGACAAGGGGGAATGGTTTCACGTGCTTATCTCGCCGTCCGTCGTCGCTACCGCGATGACGTACGCCTCGACTCGCATTACGCTAAGACAGGGGGAATGGTGTCACGTGTTTGTCTCGGCATCCATCATCGCTACCGCGCGACGTCCGCCTCGACTCGCGTTGCGCTAAGACAGGGGGGCAATGGTTTCACGCGCCTCGACTCGCGTTATTCTAACACAGGGCGGAACTGGTGTCCTGTGCTCGTCTCGGCGTACGTCGTGGCTACCATGGAGATGTCCGCCTCGACTCATGTTACGCTAAGATAGGGGGAAATGGTGTCATGTGCTCGTCTCGGCATCCGTCATCGCTACCGCGACGACATCTGCCTCGACTCTCACTATGCTAAGACAGGGAGGAAATGGTGTCACGTGCTCGTCTCGGCATCCGTCGTTGCTACTATGATGATGTCCGCCTCGACTCATGTTACGCTAAGACAGGGGGGGTTGTGGTGTCACGTGCGCTTCTCAGCGTCCATCGTCTCTACCGCGGCGACGTCCGCCTCGACTCACATTATGCTATGAAAGGGTGGAAATGGTGTCACGTGCTCGTCTCGGTGTCTGTCATCGCTACCGTGACGACGTCTGCCACGGCTCGCGTTGCGCTAAAACAGGGGGAAATGTTATCACGTGCTCGTCTTGGCGTTCGTCGTCGCTACCGCGATGGCGTCCGCCTCGACTGGTGTTACGCTAAGACAGGGGATTGTGGTGCCACGTGCTGGTCTCGGCGTCCGTCATCGCTACCTCGACGATGTCCACCTCGACTCGCGTTACGCTAAGATAGGAGGGGAAATGGTGTCACGTGCTCGTCTCGGCGTCCGTTGTCACTACTGCGATGACGTCCGCCTTGACTCGCGTTACGCTAAGACAGGAGGGGAAATGGTGGAACGTGCTCGTCTCGGCGTCCGTTGCCTCGACTCGCGTTACGCTAAGACAGGGGAAGTTGTGTCATGTGTTTGACTCGGCGTCTGTTGTCGCTACCACGACGACGTCCACCTCGACTCGCGTTGCGCTAAGACAGGGTAGAAATGGTGTCACGTGCTTGTCTCGGCATTCGTCGTTGCTACCGCGACGACGTCCGCCTCGACTCGTGTTACGCTAAGATAGGGGGGAAATGGTGTCACGTGCTCGTCTTGGCGTCCGTCGTTGCTACCATGATGCTGTCCGCCTCCACTCGTGTTACGCTAAGAAAGGGGAAAATGGTGTCACGTGCTCATCTCGGCGTCCGTCATCGCTACCGCGACGACGTCTGTATCGACTCGCACTATGCTAAGACAGGGGGGATGGTGTCATGTGCTCGTCTTGGCGTCCGTCGTTACTACCGCGACGACATCCGCCTCGACTTGCATTACGCTAAGACAGGGGGGTGTGGTGTCACGTGCTCGTCTCGGTGTCCATCGTCGCTATCGCGACGATGTCCGTGTCGACTCGGGTTGCGTTAAGACCAGGCGGAAATTGTGTCACTTCTCGTCTCGGCGTCTATCATTGGTACCACGACGATGTCCGCGTCGACTCGCATTACGCTAAGACAAGGGGGATGTGTTGTCACGTGCTTGTCCTGGCATCCGTTGTCGCTACCGCGACGACGTGCGCGTCGACTCGCGATACGTTAAGACAGGGGGGAATGGTGTCATGTGATTGTCTCGGCATCCGTCGTCGCTACCGCGACAAAGTCTGCCTCGACTCTCGTTGCGCTAAGACAGGGGGAAATGGTGTCAAGTGCTCATCTCGGCGGCCGTCATCGCTACCGCACCGACGTCCGCCTCGACTCGCATTACGCTAAGACAGTGGGAAATGGTGTCGCGTGCTCGTCTCGGCCTCAGTCGCCGGTACCGCGATGACGTCCGCCTCGACTCGCGTTACGCTAAGACAAGGGGGTTGTGGTGTCACGTGCTCGTCTTGGCGTCCGTCGTCGCTACCACGATGACTTCCGCCTCGACTCGCGTTACGCTAAGAAAAGAGGGTTGTGGTGTCACGTGCTCGTCTTGGCGTCCGTCGTTGCTACCGCTATGAAGTCCGCGTCGACTCGCGTTATGCTAAGACATTGGAAAATTCTGTCACATGCTCGCCTCGGCGTCCATCGTCGCTACCGCGACGACGTCCGCCTCGACTCGCGTTACGCTAAGGCAAGGGGGTTGTGGTGTCACATGCTCGTCTTGGCGTCCTTCGTCGCTACCGCGATGAAGTCCGCCTCGACTCGCGTTACGCTAAGACAGGGGGGAAATGGTGTCACGTGCTCGTCTCGGCGTCCGTTGTCGCTACCGCGATGATGTCCGCCTCGACTCGTGTTACGCTAAGACAGGGGATTATGGTGTCACGTGCTCATCTCGGCGTCCGTCATCGCTACCTCGACGATGTCCGCCTCGACTCGTGTTACGCTAAGATAGGAGGGGAAATGGTGTCACGTGCTCGTCTCGGCGTCCGACGTCACTACTGCAACGACGTCCGCCTTGACTCGCGTTACACTAAGACAGGAGGGGAAATAGTGGCACGTGCTCGTCTCGGCGTCCGTTGCCTCGACTCGCGTTACGCTAAGACAGGGGAAATTGTGTCACGTGCTCGTCTCGGCGTCCGTTGTCGCTACCACGACGATGTCCGCCTCGACTCGCGTTGCGCTAAGACAGGGTAGAAATGGTGTCACGTGCTTGTCTCGGCGTTCGTCGTCCCTACCGCGACGACGTCCGCCTCGACTCGTGTTACGCTAAGATAGGGGGGAAATGTTGTGACGTGCTCGTCTTGGCGTCCGTCGTTGCTACCATGATGCTGTCCGCCTCCACTCGCGTTACGCTAAGACTGGGGAAAATGGTGTCACGTGCTCGTCTCGGTGTCCGTCATCGCTACCGTGACGACATCTGTATCGACTCGCATTACGCTAAGACAGGGGGGAATGGTGTCATGTGCTCGTCTTGGCCTCCGTCGTCGCTACCGCGACGACATCTGCCTCGACTTGCATTACGTTAAGACAGGGGGGTTGTGGTGTCACGTTCTCGTCTTGGTGTCCATCGTTGCTACCGCGACGATGTCCGTCTCGACTCATGTTGCGTTAAGACCGGGCGGAAATTGTGTCACTTGTCGTCTCGGCATCTCTTATTGGTACCACGACGACGTCCGCGTCGACTCTCATTACGCTAAGACAAGGGGGATGTGTTGTCACGTGCTCGTCCTGGCATCCGTTGCCTCTACCGCGACGACGTGCGTGTCGACTCGTGATACGTTAAGACAAGGGGAATGGTTTCACGTGATCGTCTCGGCATCCGTCGTCGCTACGGTGACGAAGTCTGCCTCCACTCTCGTTGCGCTAAGACAGGGGGAAATGGTGTCACGTGCTCGTCTCGGCGTCCGACATCGCTACCGCGACGACGTCCGCCTCGATTCGCGTTACGCTAAGACAGTGGGAAATGGTGTCGCGTGCTCGTCTCTGCGTCCGTCGTCGCTACCGCGCCGACGTCCGCCTCGACCCGTGTTACAATAAGATAGGGGGGGAAATGGTGTCACATGCTCATCTCGGTGTCAGTCGTCGCTACCGTGACGACGTCCTCCTCGACTTGCGTTACGCTAAGACAAGGGGGTTGTGGTGTCACGTGCTCGTCTTGGCGTCCATCGTCGCTACCACGACGACTTCCGCCTCGACTCGTGTTATGCTAAGACAAGGGAGTTGTGGTGTCACGTGCTCGTCTTGGCCTCCGTCGTCGCTACCGCGATGAAGTCCGCCTCGACTCGCGTTATGCTAATACAGGAGGAAATGGTGTCACATGCTTGCCTCGGCGTCCATCGTCGCTACCGCGACGACGTCCGCCTCGACTCGCGTTACGCTAAGACAAGGGGGTTGTGGTGTCACGTGCTCATCTTGGCGTCCGTCGTCGCTACCGCGATGAAGTTCGCCTCGACTCGCGTTGTGCTAAAACATGGGGGAAATGGTGTCACGTGCTCGCCTCGGCGCCCGTCGTCGCTACCGTGACAACATCCACCTCGACTCGTGTTACGCTAAGACATGGGGGAAATGGTGTCACCTGCTCCTCACGGCATCCGTCATCGCTACCATGACGACGTCCGCCTCGACTCGCATTATGCTCAGACAGGGTGAAATGGAGTCACATGTTCGTCTTGGTGTCCATCATTGCTACTGCCATGACGTCCGCCTCGACTCGCGTTACGCTAAGACAAGGGGGAATGGTGTCACGTGTTTGTCGCGGCATCCATCATCGCTACCGCGCGACATCCGGCTCGACTCGTGTTGCGCTAAGTCAGGGGGGCAATGGTGCCACGCCCCTCGACTCGCGATACGTTAAGACAGGGGGGAATTGTGTCACGTGATCGTCTCGTCATCCGTCGTCACTACCACGGAGATGTCCGCCTCGACTCACGTTACGCTAAGAAAGGGGCGAATGGTGTCACGTGCTCGTCCCGGCATCCTTCGTCGCTACCGCGACGACATCCGCCTTGACTCTCATTGCGCTAAGACAGGGAGGAAATGGTGTCACGTGCTCGTCTCGGCGTCCGTCGTCGCTACCGCGATGACGTCCGCCTCGACTCACGTTATGCTAAGATAGTTGGGTTGTGGTTTCACGTGCGCGTCTCGGCGTCCATCGTCACTACCGCGGCGACGTAGGCCTCGGCTCGCGTTACACTAAGAAAGGGGGGAAATGGTGTCACGTGCTCATCTCGGCGTCCGTCATCGCTACCGTGACGACGTCTGCCTCGGCTCGCGTTGCGCTAAGACAGGGGGAAATGGTGTCACGTGCTCGTCTCGGCGTCCGTCGTCGCTACCGCGATGACATCCACCTCGGCTCGTGTTACGCTAAGACAGGGGGGAACTGGTGTCACCTGCTCGTCTCGGCATGCGTCGTCGCTACCATGACGACATCCGCCTCGACTCGCGTTATGCTAAGACAGGGGGAAATGGAGTCACATGTTCGTCTTGGCGTCCGTCATTGCTACTACGATGACGTCCGCCTCGACTCGCATTGCTCTAAGACAAGGGGTGAATGGTGTCACGTGGTCGTCTCGGCGTCCATCATCGCTACCGCGACGACGTCCGCCTCAACTCGCGTTATGCTAAGACAGGGGGGAATGGTGTCACGTGTTTGTCTCGGCATCCATCATCGCTACCGCACAACGTCCGCCTCGACTCGCATTGTGCTAAGACAAGGGGGCAATGGTGTCACGTGCTCGTCTCGGCGTCCGTCGTCACTACTGCGACGACGTCCGCCTTGACTCGCGTTACGCTAAGACAGGAGGGGAAATGGTGGCACGTGCTCGTCTCGACGTCCGTTTCCTCGACTCCCGTTACGCTAAGACAGGGAAAATTGTGTCACGTGCTCGTCTCAACGTCCGTTGTCGCTACCACGACGATGTCCGCCTCGACTCACGTTGCGCTAGGACAGGGTAGAAATGGTGTCACGTGCTTGTCTCGGCATTCGTCGTCGCTACCGCGATAAAGTCCACCTCGACTCGCGTTACGCTAAAACAGGGGGGAAATGATGTCACGTGCTTGCCTCGGCGTCCGTCGTCGCTACCGCGACGACGTCCGCCTCGACTCGCGTTACGCTAAGCCAAGGGGGTTGTGGTGTCACGTGCTCGTCTCGGCGTCCGTCGTCACTACTACGATGACATCTGCCTCGACTCGCGTTGCGCTAAGACAGGGTAGAAATGGTGTCACGTGCTTGTCTCGGTGTTCGTCGTTGCTACCGCGACCACGTCCGCCTCGACTCGTGTTACGCTAACATAGGGGAGAAATGGTGTCACGTGCTCGTCTTGGCGTCCGTCGTCGCTACCGCGATGACATCCACCTCGGCTCGTGTTACGCTAAGACAGGGGGGAAACGGTGTCACCTGCTCGTCTCGGCATGCGTCGTCGCTACCGTGACGACGTCCGCCTCGACTCATGTTACGCTAAGACAGGGGGGAAATGGTGTCACGTGCTCGTCTCGGCATCCGTCGTCGCTACCACGACGACATCCGCCTCGACTCTAATTGTGCTAAGACACGGAGGAAATGGTTTCACGTGCTCGTCTCGGGATCCGTCGTTGCTACCGCGATGACATCCGCCTCGACTCACGTTACGCTAAGACAGGGGTGGTGTGGTGTCATGTGCGCGTCTCGGCGTCCATCGTCGCTACCGCGGCGACGTGCGCCTCGACTCGCGTTACGCTAAGAAAGGGGGGAAATGGTGTCACGTGCTCGTCTCGGCGTGTGTCACCGCTACCGTGATGACGTTTGCCTCGGCTCGCATTGCGCTAAGACAGGGGGAAATGGTGTCACGTGCTCGTCTCGACGTCCGTCGTCGCTACCGCGATGATGTCTGCCTCGACTCCTGTTATGCTAAGACAGGGGATTGTGGTCTCACGTGCTCGTCTCGGCGTCCGACGTCGCTACCTCGACGATGTCCGCCTCGACTCGGGTAACGCTAAGATAGGAGGGCAAATGGTGTCACGTGCTCGTCTCGGCGTCCGTCTTCACTACTGCGACGACGTCCGCCTTGACTCGCGTTACGCTAAGACAGGAGGGGAAATGGTGGCACGTGCTCGTCTCGACGTCCGTTTCCTCGACTCGCGTTACGCTAAGACAGGGGAAATTGTGTCACGTGCTCGTCTCAGCGTCCGTTGTCGCTACCACGACGATGTCCGCCTCGACTCGCGTTGCACTAAGACAGGGTAGAAATGGTGTCACGTGCTTGTCTCGGCATTCGTCGTCGCTACCGCGATGAAGTCCACCTCGACTCGCGTTACGCTAAAACAGGGGGGAAATGATGTGACGTGCTCACCTCGGCGTCCGTCGTCGCTACCGCGATGACGTCCACCTCGACTCGCGTTACGCTAAGACAGGGGGGAAATGGTGTCACCTGCTCGTCTCGGAGTCCGTCGTCGCTACCGTGACGACGTCCGCCTCGACTCGCATTATGCTAAGACAGGGGGGAATGGAGTCACATGCTCGTCTCGGCGTCCGTCATTGCTACGGCGACGACGTCCACCTCGACTCGCATTTCTCTAAGACAGGAGGGGAAATGGTGTCACATGCTGGTCTCGGTGCCCGTCATTGCTACCGCGACGACGTCTGCCTCAACTCGCATTGCGCTAAGACAGGGGGAATGGTGTCACATGTTTGTCTCGGCATCCATCCTCGCTACCGCGCGACGTCCGCCTCGACTCGCGTTGCGCTAAGACAAGGGGCAATGGTGTCACGCGCCTCGACTCGCATTATGCTAAGACAGGGCAGAAATGGTGTCATGTGCTCGTCTCGGCGTCCGTCGTCGCTAAAGCGGAGATGTCTGCCTCGACTCATGTTATGCTAAGACAGGGGGGAAATGGTGTCACGTGCTCGTCTCGGCATCCGTCGTCGCTACCGCGACGACATCCGCCTCGACTCTCCTTGCGCTAAGACAGGGAGGAAATGGTGTCACGTGCTCGTCTCGGCGTCCGTCATCGCTACCGCGATGATGTCCGCCTTGACTCACGTTACGCTAAGACAGGGGGGTTGTGGTGTCACGTGCACGTCTCGGCGTGCATTGTCGCTACCGCGGCGACGTCCGCCTCGACTCGTGTTACGGTGAGAAAGGGGGGAAATGGTGTCACGTGCTCGTCTCGGCGTCCGTCATCGCTACCGTGACGACGTTTGCCTCGGCTCGCATTGCGCTAAGACAGGGGGAAATGGTGTCACGTGCTCATCTCGGCGTCCGTCGTCGCTGCCGCGATGACTTCCGCCTCGACTCGTGTTACTCTAAGACAGGGGATTGTGGTGTCACGTGCTCGTCTCGGCGTCCGTCATCGCTACCTCGACGATGTCCGCCTCGACTCGCATTACGCTAAGATAGGAGGGGAAATGTTGTCACGTGCTCGTCTCGGCGTCCGTCGTCACTACTGCGACGACGTCCACCTTGACTCGCGCTACGCTAAGACAGGAGGGGAAATGGTGGCACATCCTCATCTCGGCGTCCGTTTCCTCGACTCGCGTTACGCTAACACAAGGGAAATGGTTTCACGTGCTCGTCTTGGCGTCCGTTATTGCTACCACGACGACGTCCATCTCGACTCGCATTGCGCTAAGACAGGGTAGAAATGCTGTCACGTGCTTGTCTCGGCGTTCGTCGTCGCTACCGCGACGACGTCCGCCTCGACTCGCGTTACGCTAAGATAGGGGGGAAATGGAGTCACGTGCTCGTCTTGGCATCCGTCGTCGCTACCGCGATGACGTCCGCCTCAACTCGCGTTCCGCTAAGACAGGGGGAATGGTGTCACGTGTTTGTCTCGTCATCCACCATCGCTACCGTGCGACGTCCGCCTTGACTCGCGTTGCGCTATGACAGGGGTTCAATGGTGTCACGCGCCTCGTCTCGCGTTATGCTAAGACAGGGCGAAAATGGTTTCATGTGCTCGTCTCAGCGTCCGTCGTTGCTACCGTGGAGATGTCCTCCTCGACTCATGTTACGCTAAGAAAGGGGGGAAATGGTGTCACATGCTCGTCTCGGCATTCGTCATCGCTACCGCGACGACATCCGCCTCGAGTGTCATTGCGCTAACACAGGGAGGAAATGGTGTCACGTGCTCGTCTCGGCGTCCGTCTTTGCTACCGCGATGACGTTCGCCTCGACACACGTTACGCTAAGACAGGGGAAATGGTGTCACGCGCTTGTGTCAGCATCCATCGTCGCTACCGCGATGACGTCCGCCTCGACTCGTATTGTGCTAACACAGGGGATTGTGGTGTCACGTGCTCGTCTCGGCGTTCGTCGTCGGTACCTCGACGATGTCCGCCTCGACTCGCGTTACGCAAAGATAGGAGGGGAAATGGTGTCACGCGCTCGTCTCGGTGTCCGTCGTCACTACTGCGATGACGTCCACCTTGACTCGCGCTACGCTAAGACAGGAGGGGAAATAGTGGCACGTGCTCGTCTCGGCATCCGTTGCCTCGACTCGCGTTACGCTAAGACAGGGGAAATGGTATCACGTGCTCGTCTCGGCGTCCGTTGTCGCTACCACGACGACTTCCGCCTCGACTCGCGTTGCGCTAAGACAGGGTAGAAATGGTGTCACGTGCTTGTCTCGGTGTTCGTCGTCGCTACCGCGACGACGTCCGCCTCGACTCGTGTTATGCTAAGATAGGAGGGAAATGGTGTCACGTGCTCGTCTTGGCCTCCGTCGTCGCTACCACAACGCTATCCGCCTCGACTCGCGTTACGCTAAGACAGGGGAAAATGGTGTCACGTGCTCGTATCGGCGTCCGTCATCGCTACCGCGACGACGTCTGCATTGACTCGCATTATGCTAAGACAGGGGGGAATGGTGTCACGTGCTCGTCTTGGCGTCCATCGTCGCTACCGCGACGACATCCTCCTCGACTTGCATTACGCTAAGACAGGGGGGTTGTGGTGTCACGTGCTTGTCTCGGTGTCCATCATCGCTACCGCGACGATGTCCGTCTCCACTCGTGTTGCGTTTGGACCGGGCGGAAATTGTGTCACTTCTCGTCTCGGCGTCTGTCATTGGTACCATGACGACGTCCGCCTCGACTTGCTTTACGCTAAGACAAGGGGGATTTGTTGTCACGTGCTCGTCCTGGCATCCGTTGTCGCTACTGCGATGACGTGTGCGTCGACTCGCGATACGCTAAGACAGGGGGGAATGGCGTCACGTGATAGTCTCAGCATCCGTCATCGCTACCGCGACGAAGTCTGCCTCGACTCTCGTTGCGCTAAGACAGGGGGGATTGTGGTGTCACGTGCTCGTCTCGGCGTCCATTGTCGCTCCCACGACGACGTCCGCCTCGACTCGTGTTACGCTAAGATAGTTGGAAAATGGTGTCACGTGCTCGTCTTGGCGTCCGTCGTAGCTACCACGATGCTGTCCACATCGACTCGTATTACGGTAAGACCGGGGGAACTGGTGTCACGTGCTCGTCTCGATGTCCGTCATCTCTACCGCGACGACGTCTGTATCGACTCGCATTACGCTAAGAAAGGGGGGAATGGTGCCATGTGCTCGTCTCGGCGTCCGTCTTCGCTACCGCGACAACATCCGCCTCGACTTGCATTACGCTAAGACAGGGGGTTGTGGTGTCACGTGCTCGTCTTGGTGTCCATCATCGCTACCGCGACGATGTCTGTCTCGACTCATGTTGCGTTAAGACCGGGCGGAAATGGTGTCAATTCTCGTCTCGGTGTCTGTCATTGGTACCGCGACGACGTCCGCCTCGACTCATGTTACGCTAAGACAAGGTGGTTCTGGTGTCACGTGCTCATCCCGGCATCCGTTATCACTACCGCGACGACGTGCGCGTCGACTCGCCTTACGCTAAGACAGGGGGAATGGTGTCACGTGATCGTTTCGGCATCCATCATCGCTATGGTGACGAAGTCTACCTCGACTCTCGTTGCGCTAACACAGGGGGGAAATGGTGTGACGCGCTCGTCTCGGCGTCCGTCGTCGCTACCGCGATGAAGTTCGCCTCGACTCGCGTTACGTTAAGACAGGGGGAAATGGTGTCACGTGCTCGCCTCGGCGTCCATCGTCGCTACCGCGACGACGTCCGCCTCGACTCGCGTTATGCTAAAGCAAGGGGGTTGTGGTGTCACGTGCTCGTCTTGGCGTCCGTCGTCGCTAGCGCGATGACGTTCGCCTCCACTCTTGTTATGCTAAGACAAGGGGGATGTGGTGTCACGTGCTCATCTTGGCATCCGTAGTCGCTTCCACGATGAAGTCCGCCTCGACTCGCATTACCCTAAAACAGGGGGGAAATGGTGTCACACGCTCGTCTCGGGGTCTGACGTGGCTACCGCGACGATGTTCGCCTCGACTCGCGTTGCGCTAAGACAAGGGGGAAATGGTGTCACGTGCTCGTATCGGCGTGTGTCGTCGGTACCGCGACGACGTCCACCTCGACTCGCGTTGCACTAAGACAGGGAGGAATCGTGTCACATGCTTGTCTCGGCATCCATCGTCGCTACCGCGATGATATCCGCCTCGAGTCGTGTTGCGCTTAGACAGGGGCACAATGGTGTTATGCGCCTCGACTCGTGTCATGCTAAGACAGGGGAGAAATGGTGTCATGTGCTCGTCTCGGCATCCGTCATCGCTACCGCTGAGACGTCCGCCTCGACTCATGTTACGCTAAGACAGGGGGAAATGGTGTCACGTGCTCGTCTCAGCATCAGTCGTCGCTACCGCGACGACATCCGCCTCGACTCTCGTTGTGCTAAGAAAGGGGGAAATGGTGCCACGTGCTCGTCTCGGCATCCGTCGTCGCTGCCGCGATAACGTCCGCCTCGACTTGCGTTACGCTAAGACATGGGGGGTTGTGGTGTCACGTGCTCGTCTCGGTGTCCGTCGTCGCTACCGCGGCGACGTCCGCCTCGACTCGCATTACACTAAGAAAGGGGGGAAATGGAGTCACGTGCTCGTCTCGCCGACCGTCATCGCTACCGTGACGACGTCCGCCTTGACTAACGTTGCGCTAAGACAGGGGGGAAATGGTGTCACGTGCTGGTCTTGGCGTCCGTTGCCTCGACTCGCGTTACGCTAAGACAGGGGAAATGGTGTCAGGTCCATCGTCACTACCACGACTACGTCCGCCTCGACTCGCGTTGCGCTAAGACAAGGCACAAATGGTGTCATGTGCTTGTCTCGGCGTTCGTCATTACTACCGCGACGACGTCCGCCTCGACTCTCGTTACGTTAATATAGCGGGGAAATGGTCTCATGTGCTCGTCTCTGCGTCTGTCGTTGCTACCGCGACGCCGTACGCCTCGACTCGCGTTATGCTAAGACAGGGGAAATGGTCTCACGTTCTCGTCTCGGCGTCCATCCTCGCTACCGCGTCGACGTCCGCATCGACTTGCATTACGCGAAGACAGGGGAAAATGGTGTAACGTGCTCGTCTCGGCGTCCGTCATTGCTACCGCGACGACATCCGCCTCGACTTGCATTACGCTAAGACAGGGGGGTTGTGGTGTCACGTGCTCATCTAGGTGATAGTCGTTTGTACCGCGACGATGTCCGCCTTGACTCGTGTTGCGCTAAGAGAGGGGGGTCATGGTGTCACATGCTCACCTCGGCGTCCGTCGTCATTGCCACGACGACGTCCCCCTCGACTCGTGTTATGCTAAGACATGGGGAAATGGTGTCACGTGCTCCTCTCGGCGTCCGGCGTCACTACCGCGACGATGTCCGCCTAGACTCGCGATACGCTAAGACATGGGTGAAATGGGGTCACGTGCTTGTACCGCGACGATATCCGCCTCGACTAGCGTTGCGGTAAGATAGGGGGAAATGGTGTCACGAGCCCGTCTCGGTGTCCGTCGTCGCTACCGCGGAGACATCCGCCTCGACTGGCGCTATACTACGACAGGGGAGAAATGGTGTCTCATGCTTGTCTCGGCGTTTGTCGTACCTACCGCGAAGCCGTCCGCGTCGACTCGTGTTATGCCAAGACAGGGGGAAATGGTGTCGCATCCTCGTCTCGGCGTCCGTCGTCGCTACCGCGCTGACGTCAGCCTCGACACGTGTTACGCTAAGATAGGGGGGAAATGGTGTCACGTGCTCGTCTCGGTGTCAGTCGTCGCTACCGCGACGACGTCCGCCTCGACTCGCGTTACGCTAAGACAAGGGGGTTGTGGTGTCACGTGCTCGTCTTGGCATCCATCGTCGCTACCGCGACGACTTCCGCCTCGACTCGCGTTACGCTAATGCAAGGGGGTTGTGGTGTCATGTGCTTGTCTTGGCGTCCGTCGTCGCTACCGCGATGATGTCCGCCTCGAGTCGCGTTACGTTAAGACAGGGGGAAATGGTGTCACGTGCTCGCCTCGGCGTCCATTGTCGCTACCGCAACGATGTCCGCCTCGACTCGCGTTATGCTAAAGCAAGGGTGTTGTGGTGTCACGTGCTCATCTTGGCGTCCGTCGTCGCTACCGCGACGACGTTCGCCTCGACTCGCGTTATGCTAAGACAAGGAGGTTGTGGTGTCACGTGCTCGTCTTGGCATCCGCCGTCGCTACCACGATGAAGTCCTCCTCGACTCGCGTTACACTAAAACAGGGGGGAAATGGTGTCACGTGCTCGTATCGGTGTCCGTCGTCGCTACCGCGACGACGTCCAGCTCGACTCGCGTTACGCTAAGACAAGGGGGAAATGGTGTCACCTGCTCGTCTCAGCGTCCGTCGTCGCTACCGTGACGACGTCCGCCTCGACTAGCATAATGCTAAGACAAGGGGGAATGGAGTCAAATGCTCGTCTCGGCGTCCGTCATTGCTACCGCGACGACGTTTGCCTCGACTCGCATTGCTCAAAGACAAGGGGGAAATGATGTCATGTGCTCGTCTCAGCGTCCATCGTTGCTACCACGACGATGTCCGCCTCGACTCGCGTTGCGCTAAGACAAGGGGGGAATGGTGTCACGTGTTTGTCTCGGCATCTATCGTCGGTACCGCGCGACGTCCGCCTCGACTTGCGTTGCGCTAAGACAAGGGGGCAATGGTGTCATGCGCCTCGACACGACTTATGCTAAGACAGGGCAGAAAGGGTGTCATGTCCTCGTCTCGGCGTCCGTCATCGCTACCGCGGAGATGTCTGCCTCGACTCATGTTACGCTAAGACAGGGGGAAATGGTGTCACATGCTCGTCTCGACATCCGTCGTCGCTACCGCGACGACATCTGCCTTGACTCTCGTTGCGGTAAGACAGGGAGGAAATGGTGTCACGTGCTCGTCTCGGCGTCCGTCGTCGCTACCGCGATGACGTCCGCCTCGACTCACATTACGCTAAGACAGGGGGGTTGTGGTGTCATGTGCTGGTCTTGGCGTCCATCATCGCTACCGCGGCGACATCCGCCTCGACTCGCGTTACGCTTAGAAAGGGGGGAAATGGTGTCACGTGCTCGTCTCGGCGTCCGTCATCGCTACCGTGATGACATCTGCCTCAGCTCGCATTGCACTAAGACAGGGGGGAAATGGTGTCACGTGCTCGTCTCGGTTTTCGTCATCGCTACCGCAATGACGTCCGCCTCGACTCGTGTTACGCTAAGACAGGGGATTGTGGTGTCACATGCTCGTCTCGGCGTCCGTTGTCGCTACCTCGACGATGTTCGCCTCGACTCGCGTTACGCTAAGATAGGAGGGGAAATGGTGTCACGTGCTTTACTCGGCGTCCGTCGTCACTAATGCGACGGCGTCCGCCTTGACTCGCGTTACGCTAAGATAGGAGGGGAAATGGTGGCACGTGCTTGTCTCGGCATCTGTTGCCTCGACTCGTGTTACGCTAAGACAGGGGAAATGGTGTCACGTGCTCGTCTCGGCGTCCATTGTCGCTCCCACGACGACGTCCGCCTCGACTCGTGTTACGCTAAGATAGTTGGGAAATGGTGTTGCGTGCTCGTCTTGGCGTCCGTCGTTGCTACCACGATGTTGTCCACATCGACTCGCATTACGTTAAGACCGGGGGAAGTGGTGTCACGTGCTCGTCTCGACGTCCGTCATCTCTACCGCGACGACGTCTGTATCGACTCGCATTACGCTAAGACAGGGAGGAATGGTGTCATGTGCTCGTCTCGGCGTCCGTCTTCGCTACCGCAACGACATCCGCTTCGACTTGCATTACGCTAAGACAGGGGGTTGTGGTGTCATGTGCTCGTCTTGGTGTCCATCGTCGCTACCGCGATGATGTCTGTCCCGACTCATGTTGCGTTAAGACCGGGCGGAAATGGTGTCACTTCTCGTCTCGGTGTCTGTCATTGGTACCGCGACGACGTCCGCCTCGACTCACATTACGCTAAGACAAGGGGGTTGTGGTTTCACGTGCTCGTCTCGGCATCCATTATCACTACCGCGATGACGTGCGCGTCGACTCGCCTTACGCTAAACAGCGGGAATGGTGTCATGTGATCGTTTCGGCATCCATCGTCGCTATGGCGACGAAGTCTACCTCGACTCTCGTTGCGCTAAGACAGGGGGGAAATGGTGTGACGTGCTCGTCTCGGCGTCCATCGTCGCTACCGCGATGAAGTCCGCCTCGACTCGCGTTACGTTAAGACAGGGGGAAATGGTGTCACGTGCTCGCCTCGGCGTCCATTGTCGCTACCGCAACGACATCCGCCTCGACTCGCGTTACGGTAAAGCAAGGGGGTTGTGGTGTCACATGCTCGTCTTGGCGTCCGACGTCGCTACCGCGACGACGTTCGCCTCGACTCGCGTTATGCTAAGACAATGGGGATGTGGTGTCACGTGCTCGTCTTGGCATCCGTAGTCGCTACCGCGATGAAGTCTGCCTCGACTCGCATTACGCTAAAACAGGGGGGAAATGGTGTCACACGCTCGTCTCGGGGTCTGACGTTGCTACCGCCACGACGTTCGCCTCGACTCGCGTTGCGCTAAGACAAGGGGGAAATGGTGTCACGTGCTCGTATCGGTGTGTGTCGTGGGTACCGCGACGACGTCCACCTCGACTCGCGTTGCACTAAGACAGGGGGGAATGGTGTCACGTGCTTGTCTCGGTATCCATCGTCGCTACCGCGATGATATCCGCCTCGAGTCGCATTGCGCTTAGACAGGGGCGCAATGGTGTTACGCGCCTCAACTCGTGTCATGCTAAGACAGGGCAGAAATGGTGTCATGTGCTCGTCTCGGCATCCGTCATCGGTACCGCTGAGACGTCCGCCTCGACTCATGTTACGCTAAGACAGGGGGAAATGGTGTCACGTGCTCGTCTCGGCATCCGTCCTCGCTACCGCGACGACTTCCGCCTCGACTCGCGTTACGCTAATGCAAGGGGGTTGTGGTGTCATGTGCTTGTCTTGGCGTCCGTCGTCGCTACCGCGATGATGTCCGCCTCGAGTCGCGTTACGTTAAGACAGGGGGAAATGGTGTCACGTGCTCGCCTCGGCGTCCATTGTCGCTACCGCAACGATGTCCGCCTCGACTCGCGTTATGCTATAGCAAGGGTGTTGTGGTGTCACGTGCTCATCTTGGCGTCCGTCGTCGCTACCGCGACGACGTTCGCCTCGACTCGCGTTATGCTAAGACAAGGAGGTTGTGGTGTCACGTGCTCGTCTTGGCATCCGCCGTCGCTACCACGATGAAGTCCTCCTCGACTCGCGTTACACTAAAACAGGGGGGAAATGGTGTCACGTGCTCGTATCGGTGTCCGTCGTCGCTACCGCGACGACGTCCAGCTCGACTCGCGTTACGCTAAGACAAGGGGGAAATTGTGTCACCTGCTCGTCTCAGCGTCCGTCGTCGCTACCGTGACGACGTCCGCCTCGACTAGCATTATGCTAAGACAAGGGGGAATGGAGTCAAATGCTCGTCTCGGCGTCCGTCATTGCTACCGCGACGACGTCTGCCTCGACTCGCATTGCTCAAAGACAAGGGGGAAATGATGTCATGTGCTCGTCTCAGCGTCCATCGTTGCTACCACGACGATGTCCGCCTCGACTCGCGTTGCGCTAAGACAAGGGGGGAATGGTGTCACGTGTTTGTCTCGGCATCTATCGTCGGTACCGTGCGACGTCCGCCTCGACTTGCGTTGCGCTAAGACAAGGGGGCAATGGTGTCATGCGCCTCGACACGACTTATGCTAAGACAGGGCAGAAAGGGTGTCATGTCCTCGTCTCGGCGTCCGTCATCGCTACCGCGGAGATGTCTGCCTCGACTCGTGTTACGCTAAGACAGGGGGAAATGGTGTCACATGCTCGTCTCGACATCCGTCGTCGCTACCGCGACGACATCCGCCTTGACTCTCGTTGCGGTAAGACAGGGAGGAAATGGTGTCACGTGCTCGTCTCGGCGTCCGTCGTCGCTACCGCGATGACGTCCGCCTCGACTCACATTACGCTAAGACAGGGGGGTTGTGGTGTCATGTGCTGGTCTTGGCGTCCATCATCGCTACCGCGGCGACATCCGCCTCGACTCGCGTTACGCTTAGAAAGGGGGGAAATGGTGTCACGTGCTCGTCTCGGCGTCCGTCATCGCTACCGTGATGACATCTGCCTCAGCTCGCATTGCACTAAGACAGGGGGGAAATGGTGTCACGTGCTCGTCTCGGTTTTCGTCATCGCTACCGCAATGACGTCCGCCTCGACTCGTGTTACGCTAAGACAGGGGATTGTGGTGTCACATGCTCGTCTCGGCGTCCGTCGTCGCTACCTCGACGATGTTCGCCTCGACTCGCGTTACGCTAAGATAGGAGGGGAAATGGTGTCACGTGCTTTACTCGGCGTCCGTCGTCACTAATGCGACGGCGTCCGCCTTGACTCGCGTTACGCTAAGATAGGAGGGGAAATGGTGGCACGTGCTTGTCTCGGCATCTGTTGCCTCGACTCGTGTTACGCTAAGACAGGGGAAATGGTGTCACGTGCTCGTCTCGGCGTCCATTGTCGCTCCCACGACGACGTCCGCCTCGACTCGTGTTACGCTAAGATAGTTGGGAAATGGTGTTGCGTGCTCGTCTTGGCGTCCGTCGTTGCTACCACGATGTTGTCCACATCGACTCGCATTACGTTAAGACCGGGGGAAGTGGTGTCACGTGCTCGTCTCGACGTCCGTCATCTCTACCGCGACGACGTCTGTATCGACTCGCATTACGCTAAGACAGGGAGGAATGGTGTCATGTGCTCGTCTCGGCGTCCGTCTTCGCTACCGCAACGACATCCGCTTCGACTTGCATTACGCTAAGACAGGGGGTTGTGGTGTCATGTGCTCGTCTTGGTGTCCATCGTCGCTACCGCGATGATGTCTGTCCCGACTCATGTTGCGTTAAGACCGGGCGGAAATGGTGTCACTTCTCGTCTCGGTGTCTGTCATTGGTACCGCGACGACGTCCGCCTCGACTCACATTACGCTAAGACAAGGGGGTTGTGGTGTCACGTGCTCGTCTCGGCATCCATTATCACTACCAAGATGACGTGCGCGTCGACTCGCCTTACGCTAAACAGCGGGAATGGTGTCACGTGATCGTTTCGGCATCCATCGTCGCTATGGCGACGAAGTCTACCTCGACTCTCGTTGCGCTAAGACAGGGGGGAAATGGTGTGACGTGCTCGTCTCGGCGTCCATCGTCGCTACCGCGATGAAGTCCGCCTCGACTCGCGTTACGTTAAGACAGGGGGAAATGGTGTCACGTGCTCGCCTCGGCGTCCATCGTCGCTACCGCGACGACATCCGCCTCGACTCGCGTTACGCTAAAGCAAGGGGGTTGTGGTGTCACATGCTCGTCTTGGCGTCCGACGTCGCTACCACGACGACGTTCGCCTCGACTCGCGTTATGCTAAGACAATGGGGATGTGGTGTCACGTGCTCGTCTTGGCATCCGTAGTCGCTACCGCGATGAAGTCTGCCTCGACTCGCATTACGCTAAAACAGGGGGGAAATGGTGTCACACGCTCGTCTCGGGGTCTGACGTTGCTACCGCCACGACGTTCGCCTCGACTCGCGTTGCGCTAAGACAAGGGGGAAATGGTGTCACGTGCTCGTATCGGCGTGTGTCGTGGGTACCGCGACGACGTCCACCTCGACTCGCGTTGCACTAAGACAGGGGGGAATGGTGTCACGTGCTTGTCTCGGTATCCATCGTCGCTACCGCGATGATATCCGCCTCGAGTCGCATTGCGCTTAGACAGGGGCGCAATGGTGTTACGCGCCTCAACTCGTGTCATGCTAAGACAGGGCAGAAATGGTGTCATGTGCTCGTCTCGGCATCCGTCATCGCTACCGCTGAGACGTCCGCCTCGACTCATGTTACGCTAAGACAGGGGGAAATGGTGTCACGTGCTCGTCTCAGCATCCGTCGTCGCTACCGCGATGACATCCGCCTCGACTCTCGTTGTGCCAAGACAGGGGGAAATGGTGTCACGTGCTCGTCTCGGCATCCGTCGTCGCTACCGCGATGACGTCCGCCTCGACTTGCGTTACGCTAAGACATGGGGGGTTGTGGTGTCACCTACTCGTCTCGGTGTCCGTCGTCGCTACCGCGGCGACGTCCGCCTCGACTTGCGTTACACTAAGAAAGGGGGGAAATGGTGTCACGTGCTCGTCTCGCCGTCCGTCATCGCTACCGTGACGACGTCCGCCTCCACTCACGTTGCGCTAAGACAGGGGGGAAATGTTGTCACGTGCTGGTCTCGGCGTCCGTTGCCTCGACTCGCGTTACGCTAAGACAGGGGAAATGGTGTCAGGTTCTCGTTTCGGCGTCCATCGTCACTACCACGACTATGTCCGCCTCAACTCGCGTTGCGCTAAGACAGGGCAGAAATGGTGTCATGTGCTTGTCTCGACGTTCTTCATTGCTACCGCGACGACGTCTGCCTCGACTCGTGTTACGTTAAGATAGCGGGGAAATGGTCTCATGTGCTCGTCTCGGCGTCTATCGTTGCTACTGCGACGCCGTCCGCCTCGACTCGCGTTATGCTAAGACAGGGGAAATGGTCTCATGTGCTCGTCTCGGCGTCCATCGTCGCTACCGCGTCGACGTGCGCATCGACTTGCATTGCACGAAGACAGGGGAAAATGGTGTCACGTGCTCGTCTCGGCGTCCGTCATTGCTACCGCGACGACATCCGCCTCGACTTGCGTTACGCTAAGACAGGGGGTTGTGGTGTCACGTGCTAGTCTAGGTGACCGTCGTTTGTACCGCGACGATGTTCGCCTCGACTCGCGTTGCGCTAAGACAGGGGGGTCATGGTGTCACATGCTCACCTCGGCGTCCGTCGTCATTGCCGCGACGACGTCCCCCTCGACTCATCTTATGCTAAGACATGGGGAAATGGTGTCACGTGCTCCTCTCGGCGTCCGTCGTCACTACCGCGACGACGTCCGCCTCGACTCGCGATACGCTAAGACATGGGTGAAATGGGGTCACGTGCTTGTACCGCGACGATATCCGCCTCGACTAGCGTTGCGGTAAGATAGGGGGAAATGGTGTCACGAGCTCGTCTCGGTGTCCGTCATCGCTACCGCGGAGACATCCGCCTCGACTGGCGCTACGCTACGACAGGGGAGAAATGGTGTCTCGTGCTTGTCTCGGCATTCGTCGTAGCTACCGCGAAGCCGTCCGCGTCGACTCGTGTTATGCCAAGACAGGGGGAAATGGTGTCGCATCCTCGTCTCGGCGTCCGTCGTCGCTACCGCGCTGACGTCCGCCTCGACACGTGTTACGCTAAGATAGGGGGAAATGGTGTCATGTGCTCATCTCGGTGTCAGTCGTCGCTACCGCGACGACGTCCGCCTCGACTTGCGTTACGCTAAGACAAGGGGGTTGTGGTGTCATGTGCTCGTCTGGGCATCCATCGTCGCTACCGCGAGGACTTCCTCCTCGACTCGCGTTACGCTAATGCAAGGGGGTTGTGGTGTCACGTGCTTGTCTTGGCGTCCATCGTCGCTACCGCGATGAAGTCCGCCTCGACTCGCGTTACGTTAAGACAGGGGGAAATGGTGTCACGTGCTCGCCTCGGCGTCCATCGTTGCTACCACGTCCGCCTCGACTCGCGTTACGCTAAAGCAAGGGTGTTGTGGTGTCATGTGCTCGTCTTGGCGTCCGTCGTCGCTACCGCGACGACGTTTGCCTCGACTCGCATTATGCTAAGACAAGGAGGTTGTGGTGTCACGTGCTCGTCTTGGCGTCCGTCGTCGCTACCACGATGAAGTCCGCCTCGACTCACGTTACGCTAAAACAAGGGGGAAATGGTGTCAGGTGCTCGCATCGGCGTCCGGCGTCGCTACCGCGACGACGTCCAGCTCGACTCGCGTTACGCTAAGACAACGGGGAAATGGTGTCACCTGCTCATCTCAGCGTCCGTTGTCGCTACCGTGACGACGTCCGCCTCGACTAGCATTATGCTAAGACAAGGGGGAATTGAGTCAAATGCTCATCTTGGCGTCCGTCATTGCTACCGCGACGACGTCTGCCTCGACTCGCATTGCTCTAAGACAAGGGGGAAATGATGTCACGTGCTCATCTCAGCGTCCGTCGGTGCTACCACGACGATGTCCGCCTCGACTCGCGTAGCGCTAAGACAGGGGGGAATGGTGTCACGTGTTTGTCTCGGCATCCATCGTCGTTACCGCGCGACGTCCGCCTCGACTTGCGTTGCGCTAAGACAAGGCGGCAATGGTGTCACGCGCCTCGACACGACTTATGCTAAGACAGGGCAGAAATGGTATCGTGTGCTCGTCTCGGCGTCCGTCATCGCTACCGCGGAGATGTCTGCCTCGACTCATGTTACGGTAAGACAGGGGGAAATGGTGTCACGGGCTCGTCTCGACATCCGTCGTCGCTACCGCGACGACATCCGCCTTGAGTCTTGTTGCGCTAAGACAGGGAGGAAATGGTGTCACGTGCTCGTCTCGGCGTCCGTCGTCGCTACCGCGATGACGTCCACCTCGACTCACGTTACGCTAAGACAGGGGGGTTGTGGTGTCATGTGCTGGTCTCGGCGTCCATCATCGCTACCGCGGCGACATCCGCCTCGACTCGCGTGACGCTTAGAAAGGGGGGAAATGGTGTCACGTGCTCGTCTCGGCGTCCGTCATCGCTACCGTGATGACATCTGCCTCAGCTCGCGTTGCACTAAGACAGGGGGGAAATGTTGGCACGTGCTCGTCTTGGTGTTCGTCATTGCTACCGCGATGACGTCCGCCTCGACTCGTGTTACGCTAAGACAGGGGAATGTGGTGTCACGTGCTCGTCTCGGCGTCCGTCGTTGCTACCTCGACGATGTTCGCCTCGACTCGCGTTACGCTAAGATAGGAGGGGAAATGGTGTCACGTGCTTTACTCGGCGTCAATCGTCACTACTGCGACGACGTCCGCCTTGACTTGCGTTACGCTAAGACAGGAGGGGAAATGGTGGCACGTGCTCGTCTCGGCATCCGTTGCCTCGACTCGTGTAACGCTAAGACAGGGGAAATGGTGTCACGTTCTCGTCTCGGCGTCCATTGTCGCTCCCACGACGACGTCCGCCTCGACTCCTGTTACGCTAAGATAGTTGGGAAATGGTGTTGCGTGCTCGTCTTGGCGTCCGTCGTTGCTACCACGATGCTGTCCACATCGACTCGCATTATGCTAAGACCGGGGGAACTGGTGTCACGTCCTCGTCTCGACGTCCGTCATCTCTACCGCGACGACGTCTATATCGACTCGCATTACGCTAAGACAGGGGGGAATGGTGTCTTGTGCTCGTCTCGGCGTCCGTCTTCGCTATCGCGACGACATCCGCTTCGACTTGCATTACGCTAAGACAGGGGGTTGTGGTGTCACGTGCTCGTCTTGGTGTCCATCATCGCTACCGCGACGATGTCTGTCTCGACTCATGTTGCGTTAAGACCGGGCGGAAATGGTGTCACTTCTCGTCTCGGTGTCTGTCATTGGTACTGCGACGACGTCCGCCTCGACTCACATTACGCTACGACAAGGGGGAAGTGGTGTCACGTGCTCGTCCCGGCATCCGTTATCACTACCGCGACGACGTGTGCGTCGACTCGCCTTATGTTAAGCCAGGGGGAATGGTGTCACGTGATCGTTTCGGCATCCATCGTCGCTATGGCGACGAAGTCTACCTCGACTCTCGTTGCGCTAAGACAGGGGGGAAATTCTGTGACGTGCTCGTCTCGGCGTCCGTCGTTGCTACCGCGATGAAGTCCGCCTCGACTCGCGTTACGTTAAGACAAGGGGAAATGGTGTCATGTGCTCGCCTCGGCGTCCATCGTCGCTACCGCGACGACGTCCGCCTCGACTCTCGTTACGCTGAAGCAAGGGGGTTGTGGTGTCACGTGCTCGTCTTGGCGTCCGTCATCGCTACCGCGACGACGTTCGCCTCGACTTGCGTTATGCTAAGACAAGGGGGATGTGGTGTCACGTGCTCGTCTTGGCATCCGTAGTCGCTTCCGCGATGAAGTCCGCCTCGACTCGCATTACGCTAAAACAGGGGGAAATGGTGTCACACGCTCGTCTCGGGGTCTGACGTTGCTACCGCGACGCCGTCCGCCTCGACTCGTGTTATGCTAAGGCAGGGGGAAATGGTCTCACCTGCTCGTCTCGGCGTCCATCGTCACTACCGCGTCGACGTTCGCATTGACTTGCATTACGCTAAGACAGGGGAAAATGGTGTCACGTGCTCGTCTCGGCGTCCGTCATCGCTACCGCGACGACATCCGCCTCGACTTGCGTTACGCTAATACAGGGAGGTTGTGGTGTCACATGCTCATCTAGGTGTCCGTCGTTTGTAGGCGACGATGTCCGCCTCGACTCACGTTGCGCTAAGACAGGGGGGTCATGCCATCACGTGCTCGCCTCGGTGTCCGTCGTCGCTGCAGCGACGACCGTCGCCTCGACGCGTGTTATGCTATGACAGGGGGAAATGGTGTCACATGCTCCTCTCGGCGTTTGTCGTCGCTACCGCGACGACGTCCGCCTCGACTCGCGTTACGCTAAGACATGGGTGAAATGGTGTCAGGTGCTTGTACCGCAACGATGTCCGCCTCAACTCGCGTTATGCTAAGACTAGGGGGTTGTGGTGTCACGTGCTCGTCTTGGCGTCCGTCGTCGCTACCGTGATGAAGTCCGCCTCGACTCGCATGATGCTAAAACAGGGGGGAAATGGTGTCACGTGCTCGCCTCAGCGTCTGTTGTCGCAACCGCGACGACGTCCGGCTCGACTCGCGTTATGCTAAGACAGGGGGAAATGGTGTCACCTGCTTGCCTCGGCGTCCGTCGTCGCTACCGCGACGATGTCCACCTCGACTCGCGTTACGCTAAGACCGGGGGGAAATAGTGTCACATGCTCGTCTCGGCGTCCATCGTCGCTACCGCAATGACATCCACCTCGACAAGCGTTACGCTAAGACAGGAGGAAATGAAGTCACACGCTCGTCTCGGGGTCCGACGTTGCTACCACGACGACGTTCGCCTCGACTCGCGTTGCGCCAAGACAAGGGGGGAATGGTGTCACGTGCTCGTATCGCCGTGTGTCGTCGGTACCGCGACGACGTCCACCTCGACTCGCGTTGCACTAAGACAGGGGGGAATGGTGTCACGTGCTTGTCTCGGCATCCATCGTCGCTACCGCGATGATGTCCGCCTCGTGTCGCGTTGCGCTTAGACAGGGGCGCAATGGTGTCACGCGCCTCGACTCATGTCATGCTAAGACAGGGCAGAAATGGTGTCATGTGCTCATCTCGGCATCCGTCATCGCTAACGCTGAGACGTCCGCCTCGACTCATGTTATGCTAAGACAGGGGGAAATGGTGTCACGTGCGCGTCTCAGCATCCGTCGTCTCTACCGCGACGACATCCGCCTCGACTCTCGTTGTGCTAAGACAGGGGGAAATGGTGTCACGTGCTCGTCTCGGCATCCGTCGTCACTACCACGATGACGTCCGCCTCGACTAGCGTTACGCTAAGACATGGGGGTTGTGGTGTAACGTGCTCGTCTCGGCGTCCGTCGTCGCTACCGCGGCGACGTCCGCCTCGACTCGCGTTACACTAAGAAAGGGGGGAAATGGTGTCACGTGCTCGTCTCGCCGTCCGTCATCGCTACCGTGACGACGTCCGCCTCGACTCACGTTGCGCTAAGACAGGGGGAAATGGTGTCACGTGCTGGTCTCGGCGTCCGTTGCCTCGACTCACGTTACGCTAAGACAGGGGAAATGGTGTCAGGTTCTCGTTTCGGCGTCCATCGTCACTACCACGACTACGTCCGCCTCGACTCGCGTTGCGCTAAGACAGGACAGAAATGGTGTCACGTGCTCGTCTCGGCATCCGTCATCGCTACCGCGACGACGTGGGCCTCGACTCGTGTTACGTTAAGATAGTGGGGAAATGTTCTCATGTGCTCGTCTCGGCGTCTGTCGTTGCTACCGCGACGCCGTCCGCCTTGACTCGTGTTATGCGAAGACAGGGGGAAATGGTCTCACGTGCTCGTCTCGGCGTCCATCGTCGCTACCGCGTCGACGTCCGCATCGACTTGCATTACGTGAAGACAGGGGAAAATGGTGTCACGTGCTCGTCTCGGCGTCCGTCATTGCTACCGCAATGACATCCGCCTCGACTTGCGTTAAGCTAAGACAGGGGGTTGTGGTGTCACATGCTCGTCTAGGTGACCGTCGTTTGTACCGCGACGATGTCCTCCTCGACCCGCGTTGCGCTAAGACAGGGGGGTCATGGTGTCACCTGCTCACCTCGGCGTCCGTCGTCATTGCCGTGACGACGTCCGCCTCGACTCGTGTTATGCTAAGACATGGGGAAATGGTGTCACGTGCTTGTACCGCGACTATGTCCGCCTCGACTAGCGTTGCGGTAAGGTAGGGGGAATGGTGTCACGAGCTCGTCTCGGCGTCCGTCGTTGCTACCGCGGAGACATCCGCCTCGATTGGCGCTACGCTACGACAGGGGAGAAATGGTATCTCGTGCTTGTCTCGGCGTTCGTCGTAGCTACCGCGAAGACGTCCGCCTCGACTCGTGTTATACCAAGACAGGGGGGAAATGGTGTCACATGCTCGTATCGGTGTTCGTCGTCGCTACCGCAACGACGTCCGCCTCGACTCGCGTTACGCTAATACAGGTGGGAAAAGGTGTCACGTGCTCGTCTCGGCATCCGTCATCGCAACTGCGACGACGTCCGCCTTGACGCGCGTTACACTAAGACAGGGGGATTGTGGTGTCATGTGCTCGTCTCGGCATGCGCCGTCAAGGCGTTGCGCTAAGAGAAGGGGGTTGCGGTGTCACGTGCTCGTCTCGGCGTCCGTCGTTGCTACCGCGACGACGTCCGCCTCGACTCTTGTTACGCTAAGAAAATGGGGAAATGGTGTGACGTGTTCGTCTCGGCATCCTTCATCGCTACCGCGATGACGTCTACCGCGACTCGCGGTACGCTAAGACAGGGGGGAAATGGTGTTACGTGCTCGTCTCGGCATCCTTCATCGCTACCGCGACAACATCCGCCTCGACTCACGTTGCGCAAAGATAGGGGGGAATGCTGTCACGTGCTCGTATCAGCGTCCGTCGTCGCTACCGCGACGACGTCCGCCTCGACTCGCATTGCGCTAAGACAGGGGGAATGGTGTCACGTGCTCGTCTCGGCATCCGTCGTCCCTACCGTGATGACGTCCGCCTTGACTCGCGTTGCGTTAAGACCGGGGGGAAATGGTGTCACTTCTCATCTCGGCGTCCGTCATTGGTACAGCGACGACGTCCAACGCGACTCGCGTTACGCTAAGACAGGGGGAATGGTGTCACATGATCGTCACAGCATCTATCATCGCTCCCGCGACGAAGTCCGCCTCGACTCACGTTGCGCTAAGATAGGGGGAAATGGTGTCACGTGCTCGTCTCGGCATCCGTCGTTGCTACCGCGATGTCGTCCGCCTCGACTCGCGTTACGCTAAGACAAGGGGAAATGGTGTCACATGCTCGTCCCAGCGTACGTCGTTGTTACCGCGACAACGTATGCCAAGGCAGGGGAAAATGGTGTCATGTGCTCGTCTCGGCGTCCATCGTCGCTACCGCGACGACATCTGCCTCGACTTGCGTTACAGTAAGACACGGGGTTGTGGTGTCACATTCTCGTCTCGGTGTCTGTCGTTGCTACCGCGACGATGTCCGCCTCAACTCGCATTGCGCTAAGACAAGGGGGGTCATGGTGTCACGTGCTCGCCTCGGCGTCCGTCGTCGCTACCGCGACGACGTCCGCATCGACTCGCGTTACGCTAAGACATGGGTGAAATGGTGTCATGTGCTTGTACCGCGACGATGTGCGCCTCGACTGGCGTTGCGGTAAGATAGGGGGGAAATGGTGTCACGAGGTCGTCTCGGCGTCTGTCGTCGCTACCGCGATGACATCTGCCTCGACTGGCGTTACGCTAAGATAGGGGGAAATGGTGTCACGTGCTCGTCTTGGCGTTCGTCGTAGCTACCGTGACGAAGTCTGCCTCGACTCGTCTTACGCCAAGACAGGGGGGAAATTGTGTCACATGCTCATCTCGGTGTCTGTCGTCGCTACCGCAACGACGTTTGCCTTGACTCGTGTTATGCTAAGACAGGTGGGAAATGGTGTCACGTGCTCGTCTCGGCATCCGTCATCGCAACCGTGACGATGTCTGCCTCGACGCGCATTACACTAAGATATGGGGATTGTGGTGTCACGTGCTCTACTCGGTGTCTATCGTTGCTACCGTGACGCCGTCCGCCTCAACTAACTTTATGCTAAGACAGGGGGAAATGTTGTCACGCTCTCGTCTCGGCGTCCGTCATCACTACCGCGACGATGTCCGCATCGACTCGCATTACACTAAGACAAGGGGAAATGGTGTCACGTGCTCATCTCAGCGTCCGTCGTCGCTACCGTGACGACATCCGCCTCGACTTGCGTTATGCTAAGACATGGGAGTTGTGATGTCACGTGCTCGTCTTGGTGTCCGTCGTCGCTACCGCAACGATGTCCGCCTCGACTCGCGTTGCGCTAAGACAGGGGGGTCGTGGTGTTACATGCTCGCCTCGGCGTCCGTCGTCGCTGCCGTGACGACGTCCGCCTCGACTCACGTTACGCTAAAGCAAGGGGGTTGTGGTGTCACGTGCTCGTCTCGGCGTCCGTCATTGCTAACGCGATGACGTCCACCTCGACTCGCGTTGCGCTAAGACAGGGGGGTCATGGTGTCACATGCTCACCTCGGCGTCCGTCATCATTGCCTCGACGATGTCCCCCTCGACTCGTGTTATGCTAAGACAGGGCAGAAATGGTGTCATGTGCTCTTCTCGGCGTCCGTCGTCGCTAAAGCGGAGATGTCCGCCTCGACTCATGTTATGCTAAGACAGGGGGGAAATGGTGTCACGTGCTCCTCTCGGCGTCCGTCGTCACTACCGCGACGACGTCCGCCTCGACTTGCATTATGCTAAGACATGGGAGAAATGGTGTCACGTGCTTGTACCGCGACGATGGCCGCCTCGACTCGCATTGTGGTAAGATAGGGGGAAATGGTGTCACGAGCTCATCTCGGCGTCCGTCGTCGCTACCGCGACGACATCCGCCTCGACTGGCGCTACGCTAAGACAGGGGGGAAATGGTGTCACGTGCTCGTCTCGGCGTTCGTCGTAGCTACCGCGACGACGTCCGCCTCGACTCGTGTTATGCCAAGACAGGGGGGAAATGGTG
Source organism: Hordeum marinum (assembly GCA_022496015.1). Lineage (NCBI taxonomy): Eukaryota > Viridiplantae > Streptophyta > Magnoliopsida > Poales > Poaceae > Hordeum > Hordeum marinum. Next base: position 236,381,058 of record CM039675.1, read on the forward strand.
TCACATGCTCGTATCGGTGTCCGTCGTCGCTACCGCAACAACGTTCGCCTCGACTCGCGTTACGCTAAGACAAGTGGGAAATGGTGTCACGTGCTCGTCTCGGCATCCGTCATCGCAACCGCGACGACGTCCGCCTCGACGCGCGTTACACTAAGACAGGGGGATTGTGGTGTCTCGTGCTTGTCTCGACATCCGCCGTCATGACGTTGCGCTAAGACAAGGGGTTTGTGGTGTCACGTGCTCGTCTCGGCCGACGTCATCGCGGTAACGACGTCGGCCTCGACTCTTGTTACGCTAAGAAAATTTGGAAATGGTGTGACGTGTTCGTCTCGGCATCCTTCATCGCTACTGCGACGACGTCTACCTCGACTCGCGGTACGCTAAGACAGGGGGGAAATGGTGTCACGTGCTCGTATCAGCGTCCGTCGTCGCTACCGCGACGACGTCCGCCTCGACTCGCGTTGCGATAAGACAGGGGGAATGGTGTCACGTGCTTGTCTCGACATCCGTCGTCGCTAACGTGATGACGTCCGCCTTGACCCGCGTTGTGTCAAGACCGGGGGGAAATGGTGTCACTTCTCGTCTCGGCGTCTGTCAATGGTACGACGACGACGTACGCCTCGACTCGCGTTACGCTAAGGCAAGGGGGTTATGGTGTCACGTGCTCGTGTTAGTATCCGTTGTCGCTACCGCGTTGACGTGCGCGTCGACTCGCGTTACGCTAAGACAGGGGGCAATGGTGTCACATGATCGTCTCGGCATCCATCATCGCTACCGCGACAATGTCCGCCTCGACTCGCGTTGCGCTAGACAGGGGGAAATGGTATCACGTGCTCGTCTCGACATCCGTCATTGCTACCGCGACGCCGTCCGCCTCGACTCGCGTTACGCTAAGACAAGGGGAAATGGTGTCACGTGCTCGTCTCGGCGTCCGTCGTTGTTACCGCGACGACGTACGCATCGACTCGCATTACTCTAAGCTAGGGGAAAATGGTGTCACGTACTCGTCTCGGCGTCCGTCGTCACTACCGCGACGACATCCGCCTCGACTTGCGTTACAGTAAGACAGGGGGTTGTGGTGTCACATTCTCGTCTCGGTGTCCGTCGTTGCTACCGCGATGATGTCCGCCTCGACTCGCGTTGCGCTAAGACAGGGGGGGTCGTGGTGTCATGTGGTCGTCTTGGCGTCCATCGTCGCTACCACGATGACGTCCACCTCGACTCGCGTTATGCTAAGACATGGGTGAAATGGTGTCACGTGCTTGTACCGCGACGATGTGCGCCTCGACTCGCGTTGTGGTAAGATAGGGGGAAAATGGTGTCACGACCTCGTCTCGGCGTCTGTCGTCGCTACCGCAATGACATCTGCCTCAACGGGCGTTACGCTAAGACAGGGGGAAACGGTGTCACGTGCTCGTCTCGGCGTTCGTCGTAGCTACCGCGGAGAAGTCCGCCTCGACTCGTCTTACACCAAGACAGGGGGGAAACGGTGTCACATGCTCGTCTCGGTTTCTATCATCGCTGCCGCAACGACGTTCGCCTCGACTCGTGTTATGCTAAGACAGGTGGAAAATGGTGTCACGTGCTCGTCTCCGCATCCGTATCGCAACCGCGACGCGCGTTAAACTAAGACAGGGGGATTGTGGTGTCACGTGCTCGTCTCGGTGTCTGTCGTTGCCACCGCGACGTCGTCCGCCTCAACTCGCGTTATGATAAGACAGGGGGAAATTGTGTCACGTGCTCGTCTCGGCGTCCGTCATAACTACCACGACGATGTCCGCATCGACTCGCATTACGCTAAGACAGGGGGAAAAGGTGTCACGTGCTCGTCTCGGCATCCGTCATTGCTACCGCGACGACATCCGCCTCGACTTGCGTTACGCTAAGACAGGGGGGTTGTGGTGTCACGTGCTCGTCTAGGTGACCGTCGTTTGTACCGCGACGATGTCCGCCTAGACTCGCGTTGCGCTAAGACAGGGGGGTCATGGTGTCACATGCTCACCTCGGCGTCCGTCGTCATTGCCTCGACGACGTCCCCTCGACTCGTGTTATGCTAAGACAGGGCAGAAATGGTGTCATGTGCTCTTCTCGGCGTCCGTCATCGCTAAAGCGGAGATGTCCGCCTCGACTCATGTTATGCTAAGACAGGGGGGAAATGGTGTCACGTGCTCCTCTCGGCGTCCGGCGTCACTACCGCGACGACGTCCGCCTCGACTTGCATTATGCTAAGACATGGGTGAAATGGTGTCACGTGCTTGTACCGCGACGATGGCCGCCTCGACTCGCATTGCGGTAAGATAGGGGGAAATGGTGTCACGAGCTCACCTCGGCGTCCGTCGTCGCTACCGCGACGACATCCGCCTCGACTGGCGCTACGCTAAGACAGGGGGGAAATGGTGTCACGTGCTCGTCTCGGCGTTCGTCGTAGCTACCGCGACGACGTCCGCCTCGACTCGTGTTATGCCAAGACAGGGGGGAAATGGTGTCACATGCTCGTATCCGTGTCCGTCGTCGCTACCGCAACAACGTTCGCCTCGACTCGCGTTACGCTAAGACAAGTGGGAAATGGTGTCACGTGCTCGTCTCGGCATGCGTCATCGCAACCGCGACGACGTCCGCCTCGACGCGCGTTACACTAAGACAGGGGGATTGTGGTGTCACGTGCTTGTCTCGACATCCGCCGTCACGACGTTGCGCTAAGACAAGGGTTTGTGGTGTCACGTGCTCGTCTCGGCCGACGTCGGTGCGGTAACGACGTCGGCCTTGACTCTTGTTACGCTAAGACAATTTGGAAATGGTGTGACGTATTCGTCTCGGCATCCTTCATCGCTACCGCGACGACGTCTACCTCGACTCGCGGTACGCTAAGACAGGGGGAAATGGTGTCACGTGCTCGTATCAGCGTCCGTCGTCGCTACCGCGACGACGTCCGCCTCGACTCGCGTTGCGATAAGACAGGGGGAATGGTGTCACGTGCTCGTCTCGGCATCCGTCGTCGCTACCGTGATGACGTCCGCCTTGACCCGCGTTGTGTTAAGACCGGGGGGAAATGGTGTCACTGCTCGTCTCGGCGTCTGTCATTGGTACGACAACGACGTACGCCTCGACTCGCATTACGCTAAGGCAAGGGGGTTATGGTGTCACGTGCTCGTGTTAGTATCCGTTGTCGCTACCACGTTGACGTGCGCGTCGACTCGCGTTACGCTAAGACAGGGGGCAATGGTGTCACATGATCGTCTCGGCATCCATCATCGCTACCGCGACAATGTCCGCCTCGACTCGCATTGCGCTAGACAGGGGGAAATGGTATCACGTGCTCGTCTCGACATCCGTCATTACTACCGCGACGCCGTCCGCCTCGACTCGCGTTACGCTAAGACAAGGGGAAATGGTGTTACGTGCTCGGCTCGGCGTCCGTCGTTGTTACCGCGATGACGTACGCATTGACTCGCATTACGCTAAGCTAGGGGAAAATGGTGTCACGTACTCGTCTCGGCGTCCGTTGTCACTACCGCGACGACATCCGCCTCGACTTGCGTTACAGTAAGACAGGGGGTTGTGGTGTCACATTCTCGTCTCGGTGTCCGTCGTTGCTACCGCGATGATGTCCGCCTCGACTCACGTTGCCCTAAGACAGGGGGGGTCGTGGTGTCACGTGGTCGCCTTGGCGTCCATCGTCGCTACCACGATGACGTCCACCTCGACTCGCGTTATGCTAAGACATGGGTGAAATGGTGTCACGTGCTTGTACCGTGACGATGTGCGCCTCGACTCGCGTTGAGGTAAGATAGGGGGGAAATGGTGTCACGACCTGGTCTCGGCGTCTGTCGTCGCTACCGCAATGACATCTGCCTCGACGGGCGTTACGCTAAGACAGGGGGAAACGGTGTCACGTGCTCGTCTCGGCGTTCGTCGTAGCTACCGCGGCGAAGTCCGCCTCGACTCGTCTTACACCAAGACAGGGGGGAAACGGTGTCACATGCTCGTCTCGGTTTCTATCATCGCTGCCGCAACGACGTTCGCCTCGACTCGTGTTATGCTAAGACAGGTGGAAAATGGTGTCACGTGCTCGTCTCCGCATCCGTATCGCAACCGCGACGATGTCTGCCGCGACGCGCGTTAAACTAAGACAGGGGGATTGTGGTGTCACGTGCTCGTCTCGGTGTCTGTCGTTGCCACCGCGACGTCGTCCGCCTCAACTCGCGTTATGATAAGACAGGGGGAAATTGTGTCACGTCCTCGTCTCGGCGTCCGTCATAACTACCACGACGATGTCCGCATCAACTCGCATTACGCTAAGACAGGGGGAAATGGTGTCACGTGCTCGTCTCGGCGTCCGTCGTTGCTACCGCGACGACATCCGCCTCGACTTCCGTTACGCTAAGATAGGGGGGTTGTGGTGCCACGTGCTCGTCTTGGTGTCCGTCGTCGCTACCACGACGATGTCCGCCTCGACTCGCGTTGCGCTAAGATAGGGGGGTCATGGTGTCACATGCTCGCCTTGGCGTCCGTCATCGCTGCCGTGATGACGTCTGCCTTGACTCGCGTTACGCTAAGACATGGGTGAAATGGTGTCACATGCTTGTACCGCGACGGTGTCTGCCTCGACTAGCGTTGCGGTAAGATAGGGGGAAATGGTGTCACGAGCTCGTCTCGGCGTCCGTCATTGCTACCGCGACGACATCCGCCTCGACTGGCGCTACGCTAAGACAGGGGGAAATGGTGTCACGTGCCCGTCTAGGCGTTTGTCGTAGCTACCGTGACGACGTCCGCCTCGACTCATGTTATGCCAAGACAAGGGGGAAATGGTGTCACATGCTCGTATCGGTGTCCGTCATCGCTACCGCAACGACGTCCGCCTTGACTCGCGTTACGCTAAGACAGGTGGGAAATGGTGTCACGTGCTCGTCTCGGCATCCGTCATCGCAACTGCGATGACGTCCGCCTCGACGCGTGTTACACTAAGACAGGGGGATTATGGTGTCACGTGCTCGTCTCGGTATCCGCCATCACGGCGTTGTGCTAAGACAAGGGGGTCACGGTGTCACGAGCTCGTCTCGGCATCCGCCGTCACGGTGTTGCGCTAAGACAAGGGGGTTGCGGTGTCACGTGCTCGGCTCGGCGTAAGTCGTCGCTACCGCGATGACGTCCGCCTCGACTTTTGTTACGCTAAGAAAATGGGGAAATGGTGTGACGTGTTCGTCTCGGCATCCTTCATCGCTACCGCGACGACGTCTGCCTCCACTCGCGGTACACTAAGACAGGGGGGAAATGGTGTTACGTGCTCATCTTGGCATCCGTCGTCGCTACCGCGACGACGTCCGCCTCGACTCGTGTTGCGCTAAGATAGGGGGGAATTGTGTCACGTGCTCATATCAGCGTCCATCATCGCTACCGCGACGACGTCCGCGTCGACTCACGTTGCACTAAGACAGGGGGGAATTGTGTCACGTGCTCGTCCCGGAATCCGTCATCGCTACCGTGACGACGTCCGGCTTGACTCGCGTTGCGTTAAAACCGGGTGGAAATGGTGTCACTTCTCGTCTCGGCTTCTGTCATTGGTACTGCGATGTCGTCCGCCTCGACTCGTGTTACGCTAAGACAAGGGGGTTGTGGTGTCACGTGCTCGTGTCAGTATCCGTTGTTGCTACCGCGTTGACGTGCGCGTCGACTCGCGTTACGCTAAGACGAGGGAATGGTGTCACATGATCGTCTCGGCATCCGTCGTCGCTACCGCGACGTAGTCGGCCTCGACTCGCGTTGCGCTAAGATAGGGTGAAATGGTGTCATGTGCTCGTCTCGGCGTCCGTCGTTGCTACCGCGACGCCATCCGCCTCGACTCGCATTACGCTAAGGCAGGGGAAAATGGTATCACGTGCTCGTCTCGGCGTCCGTCGTCGCTACCGCGACGACGTACGCATCGACTCGCATTACGCTAAGGCAGGGAAAAATGGATTCACGTGCTCGTCACGGTGTACGTCGTCGCTACCGCGATGACATCCGCCTCGACTTGCGTTACGGTAAGACAGGGGGGTTGTGGTGTCACATTCTTGTCTCGGTGTCCGTCGTTGCTACTGCGATGATGTCCGCCTCGACTCGCGTTGCGCTAAGACAGAGGGGTCGTCGTGTCACGTGCTCGCCTCGGCGTCCATCATCACTACCACCACGACGTCCGCCGCGACTCACGTTACGCTATGACATGGGTGAAATGGTGTCACATGCTTGTACCGCGATGATGTGCGCCTCGACTCGCGTTGTAGTAAGATAGGGGGAAATGGTGTCACGAGATCGTCTCGGTGTCTGTCGTCGCTACTGCGATGACATCTGCCTCGACTGGCATTACGCTAAGAAAGGGGGAAATGGTGTCACGTGCTCATCTCAACGTTCGTCGTAGCTACCGCGACGAAGTCCGCCTCGAATCGTCTTATGCCAAGACAGGGGGGAAATTGTGTCACATGCTCGTCTCGGTGTCAGTTGTCGCTACCGCAACAACGTTCGCCTTGACTCGTGTTATGCTAAGACAGGTGGGAAATGGTGTCACATGATCGTCTCGGCATCCGTCATCGCAACCGCGACGATGTCTGCCTCGACGCGCGTTACACTAAGACAGGGGGATTGTGGTGTCACGTGCTCATCTCGGTGTCTGTCGTTGCTACCGCGACGTCGTCCGCCTCAACTCGCGTTATGCTAAGACAGGGGGAAATGGTGTCACGTGCTCGTCTCGGCGTCCATCGTAACTACCGCGATGACGTCCGCATCGACTCGCATTGCGCTAAGACAGGGGGAAATGGTGTCCCGTCCTCGTCTCCGCGTCCGTCGTCGCTACCGCGGCGACATCCGCCTCGACTTGCATTACACTAAGACATGGGGGTTTTGGTGTCACGTGGTCGTCTTGGTGTTCGTCGTCGCTACCGCGACGATGTCCGCCTCGAGTCACGTTGCGCTAAGACAGGGGGGTCGTGGTGTCACATGCTTGCCTCGACGTCCGTCGTTGCTGCCGCGACATCGTCCGCCTCGACTCATGTTACGCTAAGACATGGGGAAAACGTGTCACGTGCTCCTCTCGGCGTCCGTCGTCACTACCGTGTTGACGTTCGCCTCGACTCGCGTTAAGCTAAGACATGGGTGAAATGCTGTCACGTGCTTGTACCGCGACGATATCCGCCTCGACTCGTGTTGCGGTAAGATAGGGGGAAATGGTGTCACGAGCTCGTCTCAGCGTCCGTCGTCGCTACCGCGACGACATCCGCCTCGACTGGCGCTACGCTAAGACAGGGGGGAAATGGTGTCACGTGCTCGTCTCGGCGTTCGTCGTAGCTACTGGGACGACGTCCGCCTCGACTCGTGTTATGCCAAGACAGAGGGGAAATGGTGTCACATGCTCGTATCGGTGTCCGTCGTCACTACCGCAACGACGTCCGCCTCGACTCGCGTTACGCTAAGACAGGTGGGAAATGGTGTCACGTGCTCGTCTCGGCATCCATCATCGCAACCGCGACGACGTCCGCCTCGACGCGTGTTACACTAAGACAGGGGGATTATGGTGTCACGTGCTCGTCTCGGCATCCACCGTCAAGGTGTTGCGCTAAGACAAGGGGGTTGCGGTGTCACGTGCTCGTCTCGGCGTCCGTCGTCGCTACCGCGACGACGTCCGCCTCGACTCTTGTCACGCTAAGAAAATGAGGAAATGGTATGACGTGTTTGTCTCGGCATCCTTCCTCGCTACCGCGACGACGTCTGCCTCGACTCGCGGTACGCTAAGACAGGGGGGAAATGGTGTTATGTGCTCGTCTCAGCATCCATCGTCGCTACCGCGACGACGTCCGCCTCGACTCGCGTTGCGCTAAGATAGGGGGGAATGGTGTCACGTGCTCGTATCAGCGTTCGTCGTCGCTACCGCGACGACGTCCGCCTCGACTCGCGTTGTGCTAAGACAGGGGAGAATGGTGTCACGTGCTCGTCTCGGCATCCGTCGTCGCTACCGTGATGACGTCCGCCTGGACTCGCGTTGTGTTAAGACCGAGGGTAAATGGTGTCACTTCTTGTCTCGGCGTCTGTCATTGGTACCGCGAGGACGTCCGCCTCGACTCGCGTTACGCTAAGACAAGGGGGTTGTGGTGTCACGTGCTCGTGTCAGTATTCGTTGTTGCTACCGCGTCGACGTGCGCGTCGACTCACGTTACGCTAAGACCGGGGGGAATGGTGTCACATGATCGTCTCAGCATCCATCATCGCTACCGCGACGAAGTCCGCCTTGACGCGCGTTGCGCTAAGACATGGGGAAATGGTGTCACGTGCTCGTCTCGGCGTCCGTCGTTGCTACGGCGACGCCGTCCGCCTCGACTCGTGTTATGCTAAGACAAGGGGAAATGGTGTCATGTGGTCCTCTCGGCTTCCGTCGTTGTTACCGCGAGGACGTAAGCATCGACTCGCATTACAGTAAGACAGGGGGATTGTGGTGTCACATTCTCCTCTCAGTGTCCGTCGTTGCTAACGCGACGATGTCCGCCTCGACTCGCGTTGCGCTAAGATAGGGGGGTCGTGGTGTCACGTGCTCGCCTTGGCTTCCGTCGTCGCTACCGCGATGACGTCCGCCTCGACTTGCGTTACGCTAAGACATGGGTGAAATGGTGTCACGTGCTTGTACCGCGACGATGTGTGCCTCGACTCGCATTGCGGTAAGATAGGGGGGAAATGGTGTCACGAGCTCGTCTCGGCGTCTGTCATCGCTACCGCGATGACATCTGCCTCGACTAGCTATACGCTAAGACAGGGGGAAATGGTGTCACGTGCTTGTCTCGGCGTTTGTTGTAGCTACCGCGACGAAGTCCTCCTCGACTCGTCTTACGCCAAGACAGGGGGTAAATGATGTCACATGCTCGTCTCGGTGTCCGTCGTCGCTACCGCAACGATGTTCGCCTCGACTCGCGTTATGCTAAGACAGGTGGGTAATGGTGTCACGTGCTCATCTCGGCATCCGTCATCGCAACCGCGACGATGTCTGCCTCGACGCGCATTACACTAAGACAGGGGGATTATGGTGTCAAGTGGTCGTCTCGGTGTCTATCGTCGCTATCATGACGATGTCCGCCTCGACTAGCATTACGCTAAGATAGGGTGTTGTGGTGTCACGTGCTCATCTCCGCGTCCGTCATCGCTACTGCGACGATGTCCGCCTCGACTCGCATTACGCTAAGACAGGGGGCAAATGGTGTCACGTGCTAGTCTCGGCATCCGTCCTTGCTACCGCGATAACGTCGGCCTCGACTCGCAGTGCGCTAAGACAGGGGGAAATGGTGTCACGTGCTCGTCTCGGTATCCGTCACCTCTACCGCGACGATGTCCGCCTCAACTCACGTTACGTTAAGACAGGGGGGAATGGTGTCATGTGCTCGTCTCGGCATCTATCGTCGCTACCGCGACGACGTCCGCCTCGACTCTTGTAACGCTAAGACAATGGGGAAATGGTGTGACGTGCTCGTCTCGGCATCCGTCATCGCTACCGCAATGACGTCTGCCTCGACTCACGGTACGCTAAGAAAGGGGGGAAATGATTTCACGTGCTCTTCTTGGCATCCGTTGTCGGTAACGCCACGACGTCCGCCTCGACTCGCGTTGCGCTAAGACAGGGGGAATGGTGTCACGTGCTCGTATCGGCGTCCGTCGTCTCTACCGTGACGACGTCCGCGTTGACTCGCATTGCGCTAAGACAGGGGGGAATGGTGTCACGTGCTCGTATCGTCGTCCGTCGTCGCTACCACGACGACGTCTGCCTCAAGTCGCGTTACACTAGGACGGGGGAAATGGTGTCACGTGCTCGTCTCGGCGTCCGTCGTCACTACCGCGATGACGTTCACCTCGACTCACGTTACGGTAAGACAGGGGGAAAATGTTGTCACGTGCTCGTCTCGGCATCCGTCGTCGCTACCGTGATGATGTCCGCCTCGACTCGCGTTGCGCTAAGACAGGGCCGAAATGGTGTCACATGCTCATCTCGGCGTCCGTCTTTGCAACCACGATGACGTTGGCATCGACTCACGTTACGCTAAGACAGGGGGTAATGGTGTCACGTGCTCATCTCGGTGTCTGTCGTCGCTATCACGACAATATCCGCCTCGCCTAGCGTTACGCTAAGACAGGGGGTTGTGGAGTCACGTGCTCGTCTCGGCGTCCGTCATCGCTACCGAGACGATATCCGCCTCGCCTAGCGTTACGTTAAGACAGGGGGTTGTGGTGTCACGTGCTCGTCTCGGTGTCCGTCATCGCTACCGAGACGATGTCCGCCTCGCCTAGCGTTACGCTAAGACAGGGGGTTGTGGTGTCACGTGCTCGTCTCGGCGTCCGTCATTGCTACAGAGACGATGTCCGCCTCGACTCGTGTAACGCTAAGACAGGGGGAAAATGGTGTCACGTGCTCGTCTCGGCGTCCATCGTCGATACCACGACGACGTCTGCCTCGACTCGCGTTACGCTAAGACGGGAGAAATGGTGTCACGTGCTCGTCTCTGCCTCCGTTGTCGCTACCGCGATGACGTTCTCCTCGACTCGTGTTACGATAAGACAGGGGGAAATGGTGTCACATGCTCGTCTCGGCATCCGTTGTCGCTACCGCGACGATGTCCTCCTCGACTCGCGTTACGCTAAGACAGGGGGAATGGTGTCACGTGCTCGTCTCGGCGTCCGTCGTCGCTACCGTGACGACGTCTGCCTCGACTCGCGTTGCGCTAAGACAGGGGGGAAATGGTGTCACTTCTCGTCTCGGCGTCCGTCGTACCTACCACGACGACATCCGCCTTGACTCGTGTTACGCTAAGATAGGGGGAAATGGTGACACGTGCTCGTCTCGGCGTCCGTCATTGATAACACGACGACATCTGCCTCGACTCGCGTTACGGTAAGACAGGGGGAAATGGTGTCACATGCTCGTCTCGGTATCCGTCGTCGCCACCGTGACGATGTCCGCCTCGACTCGCGTTGCGCTAAGACAGGGGCGAATTGGTGTCATGTGCTCGTCTCGGCGTCCGAATTCGCACCCGCGTTGATGTTTGCCTAGACTCGCGTTACGCTAAGACAGGGGGTAATGGTGTGACGTGCTCGTCTCGGTGTCTGTCGTCGCTATCATGACGATGTCTGCCTCGACTAGCGTTACACTAAGACAGGGGGTTGTGTTGTCACGTGCTCATCTCGGCGTCCGTCGTTGCTACCGCGACGATGTCCGCCTCGACTCGCGTTACGCTAAGACAGGGGGAAAATGGTGCCACGTTCTCGTCTCGGCATCCGTCATCGCTACCGTGACGACGTCCACCTTGACTCGCGGTACGCTAGGACAGGGGGAAATAGTGTCACGTGCTCGTCTCGGCGTCCGTCGTCGCTACCGCAATGACATCCGCCTCGACTCGCGTTGCGCTAAGACAGGGGGGAATGGTGTCACATGCTCGTCTCGGCGTCCGTCGTCGCTACCGCGACGACGTCCGCCTCGACTCTTCTTACGCTAAGACAATGGGGAAATGGTGTGACGTGCTCGTATTGGCGTCTGGCGTCGCTACCATGATGACGTCTGCCTCGACTCGCATTGCGCTAAGACAGGGGGAATGGTGTCACGTGCTCGTATCGTTGTCCGTCATCGCTACCACGACGACGTCTGCCTCGACTCGCATTACACAAGGACGGGGGAAATAGTGTCACGTGCTTGTCTCTGCGTTCGTCGTCGCTACCGTGATGACGTTCGCCTCGACTCGCGTTACCGTAAGACAGGGGGAAATGGTGTCACGTGCTCGTGTCAGCATCCGTCATCGCTACCGTGATGATGTCTGCCTCGACTCGCGTTGCGCTAAGACAGGGGCGAAATGGTGTCACGTGCTCGTCTCGGCGTCCGTCTTCGCAACCTCGATGACGTTTGCCTCAACTCGCGTTATGCTAAGATAGGGGGTAATGGTGTCATGTGCTCATCTCGGTGTCTGTCGTCGCTATCATGACGATTTCCGCCTCGCCTAGCGTTATGCTAAGACAGGGGGTTCTGGTGTCACGTGCTCGTCTCGGCATCCGTCATTGCTACCCCGACGTTGTCCGCCTCGACTCGCGTTACGCTAAGACAGGGGGAAAATTGTGTCACCTTCTTGTCTCGGCGTTTCGTCATTGATACCGCAACGATGTTCTCCTCGACTCGCGTTACGGTAAGACAAGGGGAAATGGGGTCACATTACGCTAAGACAAGGGGGTTGTGGTGTCACGTGCTCGTCTTGGCATCCGTTGTCGCTACCACGACGACATGCATGTCGACTCGCGTTACGCTAAGACAGGGGGGAATGGTGTCACATGATAATCTCGGCATCCGTCGTCGCTACCGCGACGAAGTCCGCCTCGACTCGCGTTGCGCTAAGACAGGGGGGAAATGGTGTCATGTGCTCGTCTCGGCGTCCGTCGTTGCTACAACGACGACATCCGCCTCGACTCGTGTTACGCTAAGACAGGGGGAAATGGTGACACATGCTCGTCTCGGCTTCCCTCACTGATACCACGACGACGTCTGCCTCGACTCGCGTTACACTAAGTCGGGGGAAATGGTGTCACGTGCTCGTCTCTACATCCGTCGTCGCTACCGCGATGACGTTCGCCTCGACTCGCGTTACGGTAAGACAGGGGGAAATGGTGTCACGTGGTCGTCTCGACATCCGTCGTCGCTACCATGACGATGTCCGCCTCAACTCGCGTTGCGTAAGACAGGGGCGAAATGGTGTCACGTGCTAATCTTGGCGTCCGACTTCACACCCGCGATGACGTTTGCCTCGACTCGCGTTACGCTAAGACAAGGGATAATGGTGTCACGTGCTCGTCTCGGTGTCTGTCGTCGCTATAATTACGATGTCCGGCTCGCCTAGCGTTACGCTAAGACAGGGGGTTGTGGTCTCACGTGCTCGTCTTGGCGTCCGTCGTCGCTACCGCGACGATGTCCGCCTCGACTCGCGTTACGCTAAGACAGGGGGAAAATGGTGTCACGTGCTCGTCTCGGCGTCCGTCGTCGATACCACGACGATGTCTGCCTCGACTCGCATTATGCTAAGACGGGGGAAAGGGGGTCACGTGCTCGTCTATGCGTCCATCGTCGCTACCGAGATGAAGTTCACCTCAACTCGCGTTAGGTTAATGACAGGGGGAAATGGTGTCATGTGTTCGTCTCGGTGTCTGTCGTCGCTATCATGACAATATCCGCCTCGCCTAACGTTACGCTAAGACAAGGGGTTGTGGTGTCACGTGCTCGTCTCGGCGTCCATCATCGCTACCGAGACGATGTCCGCCTCGCCTAGCGTTACGTTAAGACAGGGGGTTGTGGTGTCACGTGCTCGTCTCGGCGTCCGTCATCGCTACCGAGACGATGTCCGCCTTGCCTAGTGTTACGCTAAGACAGGGGGTTGTGGTGTCACGTGCTCGTCTCGGCGTCCGTCATTGCTACAGAGACGATGTCCGCCTCGACTCGTGTAACGCTAAGACAGGGGGAAAATGGTGTCACGTGCTCGTCTCGGCGTCCATCGTCGATACCACGACGACGTCTACCTCGACTCGCGTTACGCTAAGACGGGGGAAATGGTGTCACGTGCTCGTCTCTGCGTCCGTTGTCGCTACCGCGATGACGTTCTCCTCGACTCGTGTTACGATAAGACAGGGGGAAATGGTGTCACATGCTCGTCTCGGCATCCGTTGTCGCTACCGCGACGATGTCCTCCTCGACTCGCGTTACGCTAAGACAGGGGGGAATGGTGTCACGTGCTCGTCTCGGCGTCCGTCGTCGCTACCGTGACGACGTCTGCCTCGACTCGCGTTGCCCTAAGACAGGGGGGAAATGCTGCCACTTCGCGTCTGTCATTGGTACCGCGACGACGTCCGCCTCGACTCGCGTTACGCTAACACAAGGGGGTTGTGGTGTCACGTGCTAGTCTTGGCATCCGTTGTCGGTACCGCGACGACGTGCGCGTCAACTCGTGTTATGCTAAGACAGGGGGAATGGTGTCATGTGATCGTCTCAGCATCCGTCGTCGCTACCGCGATGACGTCCGCCCCAACTCGCGTTGCGCTAAGACAGGGGGAAATGGTGTCACGTGCTCTTCTCGGCGTCCATTGTCGCTACCGTGACGAAGTCTGCCACGACTCGCGTTGCGCTAAGATAGGGGGGAAATGGTGTCAACGTGCTCGTCTCGGCGTCCGTTGTCGCTACCACGATGACGTCCGCCTTGACTCGTGTTACGCTATGACAGGGGAAATGGTGTCATGTGCTCGTATTTGCGTCCGTCGTCGATACCACGATGACGTCTGCCTCTACTCGCGTTACGCTAAGACGGGGGAAATGGTGTGACGTGGTCGTCTCTGCATCAATCATAGCTACCGCGACGACGTTCGCCTCGACTCGCGTTACGGTAAGAAAGGGGGAAATGGTGTCACGTGCTCGTCTTGGCATCCGTCATCGCTACTGCGACGATGTCCGTCTCGACTCACGTTGCGCTAAAATAGGGGAGAAATGGTGTCATGTGCTCGCCTATGCGTCTGTCTTCGCAACCGCGACGATGCTTGCCTCGACTCGCGTTACGCTCAGACAGGGGGTAATGGTGTCACGTGCTTGTCTCCGTGTTTGTCGTTGCTATCATGACGATGTCCGCCTCGACTAGCGTTACGCTAAGACAGGGGGTTGTGGTGTCACGTGCTCGTCTCGGCGTTCGTCGTCGCTACAGATACGATGTCTGCCTCGACTCGCGTTACGCTAAGACAGGGGGAAAATGGTGTCACGTGCTCGTCTCGGCGTCCATCGTCGCTACCGCGACAACATCCGCATCGACTTGTGTTACGCTAAGACAGGGGGGTTGTGGTGTCACATGCTCGTCTCGGTGTCCATCATCGCTACCACGACGATGTCCGCCTCGACTCTCATTGCGCTAAGACAAGGGGGTCGTGGTGTCACGTGCTCGCCTCGGCATCCATCGTCGCTGCCGCAATGACGTCCGCCTCGACTCGTGTTACGCTAACACAAGGGGAAATGGTGTCACGTGCTCCTCTCAGCGTCCTTCGTCACTACCGCGACAACGTCCGCCTCGACTCGCGTTACGCTAAGACTTGGTTGAAATGGTGTCACGTGCTTGTACCGCAACGACGTCCGCCTCGACTCGCGTTATGCTAAGGCAAGGGAAATGGTGTCACGTGCTCCTCTCGGCATCCGTCGTCACTACCGTGACGACGTTCGCCTCGACTCGCGTTACGCAAAGACATGGGTGAAATGGTGTCACGTGCTTGTACCACAACGACGTCCGCCTCGACTCGCGTTGTGATAAGACAGGGGGAAATGGTGTCATGTGCTCATCTCAACGTCCACCTCGACTCAGCATCCGTCATCGCTACCGCGATGACGTCCGCCTCGACTCGCGTTGCGCTAAGAAGGGGGGAATGGTGTCACTTCTCGTCTCGGTGTCTGTCGTTGGTACCTCGACGACGTCCGCCTGGACTCGCGTTACGCTAAGATAAGGGGGTTGTGGTGTCTCGTGCTCGTCTCGGCATCCGTTATCGCTACCGCGACGACGTGCGCGTCGACTAGCGTTATGCTAAGACAGGGGGAATGGTGTCACATGATCATCTCGGCATCCATCATCGCTACCGCTATGAAGTCCGCCTTGAGTCCCGTTCCGCTAAGACGGGGGGGAAATGGTGTCACGTGCTCGTCTCGGCGTCCGACGTCGCTAAGATGACGACGTCCACCTCAACTCGCATTACGCTAAGACAGGGGGAAATGGTGTCACGTGCTCGTCTCGGTGTCCGTCGTTGCTACCACGACGACGTCCGCCTTGACTTGCGTTATGCTAAGACGAGGGGAAATGGTGTCACGTACTCGTCTCTGTGACCGTCGTCGCTACCGCGATGAGTTCGCCTCGCCTCGCGTTACGGTAACATAGGTTGAAAGGTGTCACGTGCTTGCCTCGGTGTCCGTCGTTGCTAACGCGAGTACGTCCGCCTCGACTCGCATTACGCAAAGACAGGGGGAAATGGTGTCATGTGCTCATCTCGGTGTTCGTCATCGCTTCCATGACGACGTCCGCCTCGACTCGCATTGTGCTAAGACAAGGGGGAAATGGTTTCACCTGCTCGTCTCGGCGTCCGGCGTCGCTACCATGACGACGTCCACCTCGACTCGCATTAAGCTAAGACAAGGGGAAATGGTGTCACGTGCTCGTCTCGGCGTCCGTCGTCGCTACCACGACAACTTCCGCCTCAACTCATGTTTCGCTAAGACAGGGGGGAAATGGTGTCACGTGCTCATCTCGACATTCGTCGTCGCTACCACGACGATGTCCGCCTTGACTCGCATTGCACTAAGGTAGGGGGGAAATGGTGTCACCTGCTCGTCTCTACGTCCGTCGCCGCTATTGCAACGACGTCCGCCTTGACTCGCGTTGAGCTACGATAGGGGGAAATGGTGTCACGTGCTCGTCTCGGCGTCCGTCGCCGATACTGCGATGACGTCCCCTCGACTCGCGTTACGCTAAGACAGGGGGGAAATGGTGTCACATGCTCGTCTCGCGTCCGTCGTCGCTACCGCGATAACGTCCGCCTCGACTCGCGTTACGCTAAGACAGGGGGAATGGTGGCACGTGCTCATCTCGGAATCCGTCGTCGCTACCGCGATCACGTCCGCCTCGACTCGCGTTACGCTAAGACAGGGGGGTTGTGGTGTCACGTGCTCGTCTCGGCGTCTGTCGTCGCTACCGCGATGACATCCGCCTTGACTCGCTTTAGGCTAAGACAGGGGGAATGGTGTCACGTGCTCGTCTCGGCATCCATCATCGCTACCGCGACAATGACCGCCTAGACTCATATTACGCTAAGACAGGGGGAAATGGTGTCACGTGCTCATTTCGGCGTCCGTCGTTGATACCGTGACGACGTCCGCCTCGACTCGCATTACGCTAAGATAGGGGAAAATGTTGTCACGTGCTCGTCTCGGCGTCCCTCGTTGCTACAGCGAGGATGTCCGCCTCGACTTGTGTTGCGCTAAAACAGGGGGAATTGGTGTCACGTGCTCATCTCGGCATCCGTCGTCCCTACCGCGATGACGTCCGCCTTGACTCACGTTACACTTAGACAGGGGGGAAATGGTGTCACGTGCTCGTCTCGGCGTCCAGCGTCGCTATCGCGATGACGTCCGCCTTGACTCGCGTTGCGCTAAGACAGGGGGAAATAGTGTCACATGCTCGTCTTGGCATCCGTTATTGATACCGCGACGACGTCCGCCTCGACTCGCGTTATGCTAAGAAAGGGGGGAAATGTTGTCACGTGCTCGTCTCGGTGTCCGTCGTTGCTACCGCGAGGATGTCTACCTCGACTCGTGTTGCGCTAAGACAGGGGGAATGGTGTCACGTGCTCGTCTCGGCGTCCGTCGTCACGACAGCGACGACGTCCGCTTCGAGTCGCGTTGCATTAAGACCGGGGGAAATTGTCTGTTGTTGTTGGTACCATGACGATGTCCACCTCGACTCGCGTCACACTATGACAAGGGGGTTGTGGTGTCACGTGCTTGTCTCAGCATCCGTTTTCGCTACCGCGATGACGTGCGCGTCGACTCGCGTTACGCTAAGACAAGGAGGAATGGTGTCACGCGATCCTCTCGGCACCCGTCGTCGCTACCGCGATGAAGTCCCCCTCGACTCGCGTTGTGCTAAGACAGGGGGAGATGGTGTCATGTGCTCGTCTCGGCATCCGTCGGTCCTACCAGAACGACGTCTGCCTCGACTCGTGTTACACTAAGACCGGGGGGAATGGTGTCATGTGCACGTCTCGGCGTCCGTCGTCGCTACCGCGACGACGTCCGCCTTGACTCACGTTACGCTAAGACAAGGGGAAATGGTGTCACGTGCTCGTCTCGGCGTCCGTCGTCACTATCGCGATGACGTCCGCCTTTACTCGCGTTGCACTAAGACAGGGGAGGAATGGTGTCACGTGCTCATCTCGGCGTCCGTCGTCGATAACGCGATGACGTCCGCGTCAACTCGCATTGCTGTAAGGCAGTGAGGAATGGTGTCACTTGCTCGTCTCGGCGTCCGTCATCGCTACCGCGACGACATCCGCCTCGACTCGTGTTGCGGTAAGACAGGGGGGAATGGTGTCACGTGCTCATCTCGGCGTTCGTCGTCGCTACCACGATGACGTCCGCCTCGACACGCGTTGCCTTAAGACCGGGGGAAATGGTGTCACTTCTCATCTTTGCGTCTATCGTTGGTACTGCGATGACATCCGCCTTGACTCGCGTTATGCTAAGACAAGGGGGTTGTGGTGTCACGTGCTCGTCTCGGCATCCGTTGTCACTACCGCGACAACGTGCGCATCGACTCGCGTTACGCTAAGACAGGGGGAATGGTGTCACGTGATCGTCTCGGCATCCGTCATCGCTACCGCGATGAAGTCCGCCTCAACTTGCGTTGCGCTAATACAGGGTGATATGGTGTCACGTGCTCGTCTTGGCGTCCGTCACCTCTGCCACTACGACGTCCACCTCGACCCGTGTTATGCTAAGATAGGGGAAAATGGTGTCACGTGCTCGTCTCGGCGTCCGTCGTCGCTACCACGACGACATCCGCCTCAACTCGCATTATGCTAAGATGGGGCAAATGGTGTCACATGCTTGTCTCGGTGTCCATCGTCACTACCGCGACGACGGTCGCCTCGACTCGCATTACGATAAGACATGGGGGAATGGTGTCACGTGCTCGTGTCGGCGTCCGTCGTTGCTACCGTGACGACGTTCGCCTCGACTCGCGTTACTGTAAGACAGGGGGAATGGTGTCACGTGCTCATCTCGGCGTCCGTCGTCGCTACCGCGACGACGTCCGCCTTGACTCGCGTTACACTAAGACCACGGTGAAATGGTATCACGTGCTCATCTTGGCATTCGTCGTCGCTACCGCGACGACATCCGCCTCGACTCGCATTGTGCTAAGATAGGGGGGAAATGGTGTCACCTGTTCGTCTCTGCGTCCGTCGTTGCTATCGCGACGACGTCCGCCTTGACTCGCGTTGCGCTAAGATAGGGGGGAATGGTGTCACGTTCTCATCTCGGCGTCCGTCTTTGATAAAGCGATGACGTCTGCATCGACTCGCATTGCGGTAAGACAGTGGGTAATGGTGTCACGTGCTTGTCTCAGCGTCCGTCATCGCTACCGTGATGACATCCGCGTCGACTCGCGTTGCGCTAAGATGGGGGGAATGGTGTCACGTGCTTGTCTCGACGTCCATCGTCGCTACCACGACGATGTCCGCCTCGACTCCCGTTGCGTTAAGACCGGGGGAAATGGTGTCACTTCTCATCTCGGCGTCTGTTGTTGGTACCGCGATGACGTCCGCCTTGACTTGCGTTACACTAAGACAAGGGGCTGTGGTGTCACGTGCTCGTCTCAGCATCCGTTGTCTCTACCGCGAAGACATGCGCGTTGACTCACGTTATGCTAAGACAGGGGGAATGGTGTCACGTGATCATCTCGGCATCCGTCGTCGCTACCGCGACGAAGTCCGCCTTGACTCGCGTTGCGCTAAGACAGGGGGGATATGGTGTCATGTGCTCATCTTGGCATCCGTCATTGCTACCATGACGACGTCCGCCTCAACTCGCGTTACGCTAAGATAGGGAGAAATGGTGTCATGTGCTCGTCTCGGTGTCCGTCGTCACTACCACGACGACGTCCGCCTCGACTCGCGTTATGCTAAGACGGGGGAAACGGTCTCACGTGCTTGTCTCGGTGTCCATCGTCACTACCGTGACGATGTTCGCCTTGACTCGCGTTACGATAAGATAGGGGGGAATAGTGTCACATGCTTGTCTCGGTGCCCGTCGTCTCTACAACGACGACTTCCGCCTCGACTTGCGCTACGCTAATCTAGGGGGGAAATGGTGTCACGTGCTCTTCTCGGCATTTGTCGTCACTACCACGACGACATCCGCCTCGACTCGCATTGTGCTAAGAAAGGGGGAAATGATGTCACCTGCTCGTCTATACGTTCGTCGTCGCTATCGCAACGACATCCGCCTCGACTCGCGTTGCGCTAAGACAGGGGGAAATGGTGTCACGTGCTCGTCTCGGTGTCCGTCGTCGATACCGCGATGACGTCCGCCTCGACTCACGTTATGCTCAGACAGGGGGGAATGGTGTCACGTGCTCGTCTCAGCGTCCATCGTCACTACCGTGACGACGTCCGCCTCGACTCGCGTTACGCTAAGATAGGGGAGAATGGTGGCACGTGCTCGTCTCGGAATCCGTCGTCGCTACCGCGACGACGTCTGCCTCAACTCGCGTTACGCTAAGACAGAGGGGTTGTCGTGTCACGAACTCGTCTCGGCATCCGTTGTTGCTACCGCGACGACGTCCTCCTGGACTTGCGTTATGCTAAGAAAAGGGGGTTGTGGTGTCACGTGCTCGTCTTGGCATCCATTGTCGCTACAGCAATGACGTGCGCGTCAACTCGCGTTACGCTAAGACAGGGGGAATGGTGCATGTGATTGTCTCGGCAACCGTCATCGCTTCCACGACGAAGTCTGCCTCGACTCGCGTTGCGCTAAGATAGGGGGGAAATGGTGTCACGTGCTTGTCTCGGCGTCCGTCATCGCTACCATGACGACGTCCCCCTCGACTCGCATTATGCTAAGACAGGGGAAATGGTGTCACGTGCTCGTCTTGGCGTCCGTCGTTGCTGCCACGATGACTTCCGCCTCGACTCACGTTATGCTAAGACGGGGGGAAATGGTGTCACGTGCTCGTTTTGGTATCCGTTGTCGCTACCGCGATGACGTTTGCCTCGACTCGCGTTACGCTAAGACAGGGGGGAAATGGTGTCACGTGTTCATCTCGGCGTTCATCGTCACTACCACGACGACGTTCGCCTTGACTCGCGTTGCGCTAAGAAAGGGGGAAATGGTGTCACGTGCTCGTCTCGGTATCCATCGTCGACACCGCGATGACGTCCGCCTCGACTCGCGTTACGCTAAGACAGGGGGGAAATGGTGTCACGTGCTCGTCTCGGCGTCCGTTGTCGCTATGATGAGGACGTCCGCCTCGACTCGCGTTATGCTAAGACAGGGGAGAATGGTGGCACGATCTCGTCTCGGAATCCTTCGTCGCTACCACGACGACGTCTGCCTTGACTCGCATTGCGCTAAGACAGGGGGAAATGGTGTCACCACCTCGTCTCTGCATCCGTCGTCGCAATCGCGATGACGTCTGGCTTGACTCGCTTTGCGCTAAGACAGAAGGGAAATGGTGTCACGTGCTTCACTCGGCGTCCGTCGTCGCTACCGCGACGATGTCCGCCCTGACTCACGTTATGCTAAGACAGGAGGAAATGGTGTCACGTGCTCGTCTCGGCGTCCGTCGTCGATACCATGACGATGACCGCCTCGACTCGCGTTACGTTAAGACGGGGGGAAATAGTGTCACGTGCTCGTCTTGACGTCCGTTGTCGCTACCGCGAGAACGTCCGCCTCGACTAGCATTGCGCTAGGACGGGGGAATTGTGTCACGTGCTCGTCTCGGCGTCCGTCGTCGCGACCGTGACGACGTCCGGCACGACTCGTGTTGCGTTAAGATCGGGGGAAATGGTGTCACTTCTCGTCTCGGCGTTTGTCGCTGGTACCGCGACGACGTCCACCTCGACTCGTGTTACGCTAAGACAAGGGGGTTGTGGTGTCATCTCGACGTCTCGGCATCCGTTGTCGCTACCGCGATGACGTGCGCGTCGACTCGCGTTACGCTAAGACAGGAGGGGAATGGTGTCACGTGATCATCTCGGCGTCCGTGTTGCTACCGCGATGAAGTCCGCCTCGACTCCCGTTGCGCTAAGACAGGGGGAAATGGTGTCACGTGCTCGTCTTGGCGTCCGTCATCGCTTCCACGATGACGTCCGCCTCGACTCGCCTTATGCTAATATAGGGTGAAATGGTGTCACGTGCTTGTCTCGACGTTCGTCGTCGCTACCACGACGACGTCCGCCTCGACTCGCGTTACACTAAGACGGGCGGAAATTGTGTCACGTGCTCGTCCCGGCGTCCGTCGTCGCTAGCACGACGACGTTTGCCTCGACTCGCGTTACCGTAAGACAGGGGGAATGGTGTCACGTGCTCATCTCGGCGTCCATCATCACTACCGCGACGACTTCCGCCTCAACTTGCGTTACGCTAATACAGGGGGGTAGTGGTGTCACGTCCTCTTCTCGGCGTTAGTCGTCGCTACCACGATGACGTCCGCCTCGACTCTCATTGTGCTAAGACAAGGGGAAATGGTCTCACCTGCTCGTCTCTGCGTCCGTCACCGCTATCGCAACAACGACCGCCACGAATCGCGTTGCGCCAAGACAGGGGGAAATGGTGTCACGTGCTCGTCTCTGCGTCCGTCGTTGATACCGCGATGACATCCGCCTCAACTCGCGTTGCGCTAAGACAGGGGGGAAATGGTGTCACGTGCTCGTCTCGGCGTCCGTCGTCGCTACCGCAACGACGTCTGCCTTGACTCGCGTTACGCTAAGACAGGGGGAAATGGTGTCACGTGCTCGTCTCGGCATCCATCGTTGTTGGAGAACGTCGCATGGGAAACAAAAAAATTCCTACGCACGCGTAGATCTATCCATGGTGATGAGCATCTACGAGAGGGAGAGTGGATCTACATACCCTTGTAGATCGCTAAGCGGGAAGCGTTAAGAAACGCGGTTGGTGTAGTCGAACGTCTTCGCGATCCAAATGGCCGTGCGTCCTGCGATCCAATCACGATCCGTCCCGCGATCTAATCCCGATCCGTCCCACGAACTTGATAACAATCCGTCCCACGAACTTGATCACGATCCGTCCCACGAACTTGATCACGATCCTTCCGATCTAGCACCGAACGGACGGCACCTCCGTGTCTAGCACACGTACATCTTGATGACGATCTCCACTGTCTTGATCCAGCAAGAAGGAGTGGAGAGGAAGAAGAGTTCTCCGGTAGCATGACGGCGCTCCGGCGATGGTGGTGGAGCTATTCTGGTAGGGCTTCGCCTAAGCACTGCAGAAAACCGATCTACAGGAGAAACTATGCACTAGTGGAACGGGTAGCACGTGGCTGAAAATTCTGTGCCAAAACCCTAAAATCCTCTAGTATATATAGGAGGGTAGGAGGAGGAGGCTTGGCTGCCCAAAATCCAGCCCTTGGGTCGGCCAAAGTGGGGAGGAGAGGAGGAATCCTCCTCCAATCCTAGTAGGACTAGGACTCCTCCTTTTTTTGGCCTTTTCCCACCTTTTTCCCTTTGGATTTTTCTCCCAGCCGCATGGGCCTCTTGTGGTTGTTACACCAGCCCACTAAGGGCTGGTTTCCACTCTCCCACAGCCCATGTAGCCTCTTGGGTCGAAATACTCCTCCCGGAGGCCTCCCGGTACACTACCGATGAGCCTGAAACTTTTCCGGCGACCAAAACAGGACTTCCTATATATGAATCTTTACCTCTGGACCATTCCTGAGCTCCCCGTAACGTCCGGGATCTCATCCGGTACTCCGAACAACCTTCGGTCACCACCATACATAACTCTATACTACCGAAATGTCACCAAACCTTAAGTGTGCGGACCCTGCTGGTTCGAGAACTATGTAGACATGACCGAGACACCTCTACGGTCAATAACAAATAGCGGGCCCTAGATGACCATATTGGTTCCTACATATTCTACGAAGATCTGTGTCAAGGATTCAGTCAACCCTCTGTGTCAAGGATTCAGTCAATCCCGTATAACGTTCTATTTGTTTTTCGGTATGTTACTTGCCCGAGATTAGATCGTCGGTATCTCCATACCTAGTTCAACCTCGTTACCGACAAGTCTCTTTACTCGTTCCGTAATACAAGATCCTGTGGTTAACATTTAGTCACATTGCTTGCAAGACTTGTTGTGATGTTGTATTACCGAGTGGGACCTAAGATACCTCTCCGTCAAACGGAGTAACATATTCCAGTCTTGATCCATGCCAACCCAACAGACACCCTCAGAGATACCTATAGAGCACCTTTATAGTCACCCAGTTACGTTGCGAAGTTTGATACACACAAGGCACTCCTCCGATGTCTGTGAGTTGCATGATCTCATGGTCATAGGAACGTATACTTCACATGCAGAAAATAGTAGCAATAAACTGAGACGGTCATATGCTACGTTTGTAGTTTTGGTCTTGTCCATCACAGCATTCTCCTAATGATTTTATCCCGTTATCAAATGACATCTCATGTCCATGGCTAGGAAACCTTAACCATCTTTTGATCAACGAGCTAGTCCATTAGAGGCATACTAGGGACATGGTTTTGTCTATGTATCCACACATGCATCTAAGTCTCCGATCAATACAATTATGGCATGGATAATAAACGATTATCATGAACAAGGAAATATGATAATAACTATTTTATTATTGCCTATAGGGCATATTTCCAACAGTCTCCCACTTGCACTAGAGGCAATAATCTAGTTCACATCACCATGTGATTCGCATTGTTATGAATCTAACACCCAATGAGTTCTGGGGCTCGATCATGCTTTGCATGTGACAGAGGTCTTATAGTCAACGGGTCTGCGACATTCAGATCCGTGTGTACTTTGAAAATCTCTATGTCAAACCTTAAACACTGCTACCACACTCCACTTGGTACTATTCCTAATGGCTGCTCCAGTATATGTATCCAGATTGCTACTACGGGTTATTCGGATTGGTGTTAAAGCTTGCATCGACGTAACTCTTTACGACAAACTCTTTATCACCTGCATAATCGAGAAAAATCTCCTTAGTCTTTTAGTTACTAAGGATAATCTTGACCGCTGTCCAGTGATCCACTCCTGGATCACTCTTGTACCCCTTGACGGAATCATGGCAAGGCACACACAAGTGCGGTACATAGCCTGGCATACTATATAGAGCCTATGGCTAAGGCATAGGGGACGACATTCGTCCTTTCTCTTTCTTCTGCTGTGGTCGAGCCTTGAGTCTCACTCAACTTCACACCTTACAAAGCAGGCGAGAATACTTCTCTCTGGCTAATCCATTTTGAACTCTTTTAAAATCTTGTCATGGTATGTACTCATTGAAAGTCTTATCAACCATCTTGATCTATCTTTGTAGATCTTGATGC
The DNA here is from genome assembly GCA_022496015.1 of Hordeum marinum. Taxonomy (NCBI): domain Eukaryota; kingdom Viridiplantae; phylum Streptophyta; class Magnoliopsida; order Poales; family Poaceae; genus Hordeum; species Hordeum marinum. The sequence goes on from CM039675.1 coordinate 236,406,216, forward strand.
TCAACAATTAGGTAGCTTTATTCAGCTCTTCCTTTGAAAATCACTTTCCAAACAACCGTTTATGCTTTCCAGAAATTCCACATTATTTCTGAATAGCAATATCTCATCCACATATACTTATCAGAAACTCTATAGTGCTCCCACTCACTTTATTGCAAATACAAGTTTCTCATAAACTTTGTATAGACTCAAAAACTTTGATCACCTCATCAAAGTGTATATTCCAACTCCGAGATGCTTGCTTCAGTTCATAGAAGAATCACTGAAACTTGCACACCTTTTAGCATCCTTAGGACTGACAAAACCTTTTGGTTGTATCACATACAACCTTTACTCAAGTAAACCGTTATGGAAACGATATTTTGATATCCATCTACCAGATTTCATAATTGAAAAATGCAGCAAGTGCTAACATAATTCCAAAAAACTTTAGCATCGCTACGAGTGAGAAAGTCTCACCGCAGTCAACTCCTTGAACTTGTTTGTAAACTTCTTTGCAACAAGTCGAGCTTTACAAATGGTGACATTTACCATGAGTGTCTGTCTTCATTTTAAACATCCATTTGTACTCAACGACCTGCCGTCCAACGAGAAAGTCTACCAAAGTTTATACTTGGTTTTCATACATGGATCCTTTCTCGGATTTCATGGCCTCTAACCATTTGTCGGAATCCGGGCCCATCATCGCTTCTCCACAACTCGTAGGTTCATCGTTGTCCAACAATATGACCTCCAAGACAGGGTTGTCGTACCGCTCAGGAGCACTACACTTCCTTGTCGACCTACGAGGTTCGATAGTAACTTGATCTGAAGCTTCATGATCATCATCATTAACTTCCTCTTCAACTAACGTAGGCTTCACAGAAACAAATTCCTGCGCTGCGCTACTTGTTGGTTGAACAAAGGTTCAACAACCTCATCAAGTTCTATCTTCCTCCCACTCAATTCTTTCGAGAGAAACTCTTTCTCGAGAAAGGACCCAGTTTTAGCAACAAACACTTTATGCTTGGATCTGAGATAGAAGGTTTACCCAACTGCCTTTAGGGTATTCTATCAAGATGCATTTGTCCGCTTTGGGTTCGAGATCATTAGGTGAAAACCTTTTTCACATAAGTGTTGCAGCCCCAAACATTAAGAAATGACAGCTTAGGTTTCTGTCAAACCATAATTCACACGGTGTCATCTCAATGGATTTAGATGGTGGCCTATCTAAAGTGAATGTAGTTGTCTCTAATACATAACCCCAAAATTATAGTAAAAAAATGATAAGAGACAATATAGCATGCACCATATCCAATAGAGCATGACTATGAAATTCGGACATACCATCACACTATGGTGTTCCAGGTGGCGTGTGTTGTGAAACAACTTTCACATTGTCTAAAGTTATATGCCAAACTCGTAACTCAGATATTCACCTCCACGATCATATCGCAGATATTTTTATCTTCTTGTCACGATGATCTTAAACTTCACTCTGAATTTGCTTGAACTTTTCAAATGATTCAGACTTGTGTTTCATTATGTAAACATACACTATATCTACCCAAATCATCAGTGAAGGCAAGAAAATAATGATATCCACCGCACGCTACAAGACTCATTGGATTGCATACATCAACATGTATCATTTCCAATAAATCACTTGCCCGCTCCGTCAAACCAGAAAACGGGGACCTTAGTCATCTTGACCAAGAGGCATGGTTCGCATGTCTCAACCGATTCGAAATTGAATGAGTCCAAAGATCCATCAACATCGAGTTTCTTCATTCGTTTTATACCAATATGACATTTAGCGGCAGTGCCACAAGTATGTGGTACTATTATTATTAACTTTGTATCTTTTGGCATCAATGTTATGAACATGAGTATTACTACGATCAAGATTCAACAAACCATTCTCACTGGGTGCTTGACCATTGAAGGTATTATTCATGTAAACGGAATAACCAATATTCTCTAATTTAAATGAATAACCGTGTTGCAATAAACACGATCCAATCACGTTCATTGCTCAACGCAAAACACCAAATAACATTTATTTAGGTTTGTCACTAATCCCGAAGGTAGAGAGAGCGTGCGATGTTGATCACATCAACCTTGGAAACATTTCCAACACACATCGTCACCTCACACTTAGCTAGTATCCGTTTATTCCATAGATTTTACTTTGAGTTAATAACATTTAGCAACCGAGCCGGTATCCAATACCCAGGTGCTACTAGGAGTACTAGAAAGGTACACATCAATAACACGTATATCAAATATACTTCTGTCGACTTTGCCAGCCTTCTTATCTACCAAGTATCTAGGGTTGTTCCGCTTCAGCGACCGTTCTCCTCATAATCGAAGCACTTAGTCTCAGGTTTGGGTTAGACTTTGGGTTGCTTCACTAGAGCGGCAACTGACTTGCTATCCATGAAGTTTCCCTCCTTGCTCTTGCCCTTCTCGAAACTAGTGGTTTGACTAACCATAGACACTTGACGCTCCTTCTTGATTTCTACCTTCGCGGTGTCAAACATCGCGAAGAACTCAGGGATCATTATTTCTATCCCTGGCATCTTATAGTTCATCACCAAGTTCTAGTAGCTTAGTCACAATGACTTGGAGAACTATTTATATCACTATCTTATCCGGAAGATCAACTCCCACTAGATTCAAGCGATTGTAACACCCAGACTATCTGAGCACATGCTCAATGATTGAGCTATTCTCCTTGATCTTACAGGCAAAGAATCTTGTTGGAGATCTCATATCTCGCAACATGGGCATGAGCTTGAGATCCTATTTTCAGCTCTTAGAACATCTCATATGTTCCGTGACATTCAAAACGTTTCGGAGCCTCAATTCTAAGCCGTAATGCATGACGCACTAAACTATCAAGTACTCATCAGAACGTGCCTGCCAGATGTTCACAACATCTACAAACGACGTTAGAGGGGTTGGCACACCGAGCAGTGCATTAAGAACATAAGCCTTCTGTGCAGCAATGAGGACAATCCTCAGATCACGGAGCCAGTCCGCACTATTGCTACCATCATCTTTCAACTCTATTTCTCTAGGAACATACAAAAATTCAAGGGAGCTACAGTGTGAGCAAGTAATCTACAACATAATTTGCAAAGAAACTACTGACTATGTTCATGATAATGAGTTCAATTAATCATATTACTTAAGAACTCCCACTCAAATTGACATCCCTCCGGTCATCCGAGTGATACATGATCCAAATTCACCAACTCAAGTCCGATAATCACGTGAGTTGAGGTGGTTACAATGGTGAACATCATCATGTTGATCATATCTACTATATGACTCATGTTTGACCTTTCGGTCTCCTGTGTTCCGAGGCCATGTATGTACATTCTAGGCTTGTCAAGTTTAGCCCGAGTGTTCCGCATATGCAACACTGGCTTGCACCCGTTGTATGTGAACGTAGAGTCTATCACACCCGATCATCACGTGGTGTCTCAACACGACGAACTTTCGCAACGGTGCACACTCGGGGATCACACAATTCATCTTGAAATTTAAGTGAGGGATCACCTGATAATGCTACTGTCGTCCTAAGCAAAACAAGGTGCATTAAAGGATTAACATCACATGCAAATCATAAGTGACATGATATGGCCATGAACTTGTGCTTTTGATCTCCATCTTGAAAGCACCGGCATGATCTCCATCGTCACCGGCAAGACACCATGATCTCCATCATCTTGATCTCCATCAACGTGTCGCCATCGGGGTTGTCGCTCCCAACATGCTTCTACTACCATTGCTACCCTTTAGCGATAAAGTAAAGCATTACATATTGCTTAATGATTGACAAGCAGGTCATACAATAATTAAAGACAACCTATGGCACCTGCCGGTTGCCGTACTCATTGACATGCAAACCGTGATAATCTATACATCACATGATCATCTCCTATATCACATATATCACATCATGTAATTAACCATATCATATCACAACATACCCTGCAAAAACAAGTTAGACGTCCTCTAATTGTTGTTGCATGTTTTGCGTGGATGCTACGGGTATCTAGCAAGAACAATTCTCATCTACGCAAAAACCACAACGGTGATACACTAGTTGCTTTTCAACCTTCTCAAGGACCGCCTTTGTCGAACCCGATCCAACTAAAGTGAGAGAAACTGGCACCCGCAAGCCATCTATGCAACAAGTTGCAGTTGAGGGAAACGGTCTCGCGTAAGCATACGAGTAATGTTTGTCCGGGCCGCTTCATCTCACAATACCGCTGAACCAAAATCTTACCAAGGGAGGAAGCAATCTAAGCATCAACACCCACAAACCTTTTGTGTTCTACTCGAGATCTCATCTACACATATACCTAGCTCATGATGCCACTGTTGGGGAACGTCGCATGGGAAACAAAAAATTCCTTTGCACACAGAGATCTATCCATGGTGATGAGCATCTACGAGAGGAAGAGTGGATCTACATACCCTTGTAGATCGCTAAGCGGGAAGCGTTAAGAAACGCGGTTGGTGTAGTCGAACGTCTTCGCGATCCAAATCGCCGTGCGTCCCGCGATCCAATCATGATCCGTCCCGCGATCTAATCACGATCCGTCCCACGAAATTGATCACGATCCGTCCCACGAACCTGATCACGATCCGTCCCACGAACTTGATCACGATCCTTCCGATCTAGCGCCGAACGGACGGCACCTCCGCGTTCAGCACACATACAACTTGATAACGATCTCCACCGTCTTGATCCATCAAGAAGGAGTGGAGAGGAAGAAGAGTTCTCCGGCAGCGTGATGGCGCTCCGGCGATGGTGGTGGAGCTATTCCGGCAGGGCTTCGCCTAAGCACTGTAGAAAACCGATCTAGAGGGGAAACTATGCACTAGAGGAACGGGTAGCACGTGGCTGAAAATTCTGTGCCAAAACCCTAAAATATTCTAGTATATAGGAGGATAGGAGGAGGAGCCTTGGCTTCCAAAAATCCAGCCCTTGGGTCGGCCAAAGTGGGGAGGAGAGGAGGATTCCTCCTCCAATCCTAGTAGGACTAGGATTCCTCCTTTTTTTGGCCTTTTCCCACCTTTTTCCCTTTGGGCTTTTTCTCCCGGCCGCATGGGCCTCTTATGGTTGTTCCACCAGCCCACTAAGGGCTGGTTTCCACTCTCCCACAGCCCATGTAGCCTCTTGGGTCGAAATACTCCTCCCGGAGACCTCCCGGTACACTACCGGCACTCCTGGTACACTACCGATGAGCCCAAAACTTTTCTGGTGACCAAAACAGGACTTCCTATATATGAATCTTTACCTCCGGACCATTCCAAAGCTCCTTGTGACATCCGGGATCTCATCCGGGCCTCCGAACAACCTTCGGTCACCACCATACATAACTCTATACTACCCAAACGTCACCAAACCTTAAGTGTGCAGACCCTGCGGGTTCGAGAAATATGTAGACATGACCGAGACACCTCTATGGTCAATAACCAATAGCGGGCCCTAGATGACCATATTGGTTCCTACATATTCTACGAAGATCTTTATCGGTCGAACCTCAATGTCAAGGATTCAGTCAATCCCGTATAATGTTCCCTTTGTTTTTTGGTATGTTACTTGCCCGAGATTCGATCGTCGGTATCTCCATACCTAGTTCAACCTCGTTACCGGCAAGTCTCTTTACTCGTTCTATAATTCAAGATCCCGTGGCTAACATTTAGTCACATTGCTTGCAAGACTTGTTGTTATGTTGTATTACCGAGTGGGCCCTGAGATACCTCTCCGTCAAATGGAGTAACAAATTCCAGTCTTGATCCATGCCAACCCAACAAACACCCTCAGAGATACCTGTAGATCACCTTTATAGTCACCCATTTACGTTGCAACGTTTGATACACACAAGGCACTCCTCCGATGTCTATGAGTTGCATGATCTCATGGTCATAGGAACGTATACTTGACATGCAGAAAACAGTAGCAATAAACTAGCACGATCATATGCTACGTTTGTATTTTGGGTCTTGTCCATCACATCATTCTCCTAATGATGTGATCCCATTATCAAATGACATCTCATGTCCACGGCAAGGAAACCTTAACCATCTTTTGATCAACGAGCTAGTCCATTAGAGGCATACTAGGGACATGGTTTTGTCTATGTGTCCACACATTCATCTAAGTCTTCGATCGATACAATTATAGCATGGATAATAAACAATTATCATGAACAAGGAAATATGATAATAACTAATTTATTATTGCCTCTAGGGCATATTTCCAACAGTCGTCGCTATCGCGACGACGTCCGCCTTGACTCGTGTTGCGCTAAGACATGGGGAAATTGTGTCATGTGCTCATCTCGGCGTCCGTCATCGATACCGCGACGACGTCTGCCTCGAATCGCGTTACGCTAAGACAGGGAGGAAATGGTGTCATGTGGCCGTCTCGGTGTTCGTTGTCGCTACCGCGAGGACTTCCGCCTCGACTCGCGTTGCGTTAAGACCAGGGGAAATGGTGTCACTTCTCGTCTTGGCGTCTGTTGTTGGTACCACGACGACGTCCGCCTCGACTTGCGTTATGCTAAGACAAGGGAGTTGTGGTGTCACGTGCTCGTCTCGGTATCCATTGTCGCTACCGCGACGACGTGGCCATTGACTCGCGTTACAGTAAGACAGGAGGGAAAGGTGTCACGTGATTGTCTCGGCATCCGTCGTCGCTACCGCGACAAAGTCCGCCTCGACTCGCGTTACACTAAGACGGGAGGGAAATGGTGTCACGTGCTCGTCTCGGCGTCCGTCGTCGCTACCACGACGACGTACCCTTGACTCGCGTTACGCTAAGACTGGGGGGAAATGGTGTCACGTGCTCGTCTCAGCGTCCGTCGTCGATACCACGATGACGTACGCCTCGACTCGCGTTACGTTAAGACAGGGGGGAAATTGTGTTACGTGCTCGTCTCGGCGTCCATCATCGCTACCGCGAGGACGTCCGCCTTCACTCGCGTTATGCTAAGACAGGGGGAATGGTGGCACGTGCTCGTCTCGGAATCCGTCATCGCTACCGTGACGACGTCCGCCTCGAATCGCTTTACGCTAAGACATAGGGGTTGTGGCGTCACGTGCTCGTCTCGGTGTCCGTCGCCGCTACCGTGACGACGTCCTCCTCGACTCGCTTTGCGCTAAGACAGTGGGGAAATAGTGTCACGTGCTCGTCTCGGTGTCCGTCGTTGCTACCGCGACAACGTCCGCCTCGACTCATGTTACGCTAAGACAGTGGGAAATGGTGTCACGTTCTCGTCTCGGTGTCCGTCATCGCTATCGTGAAGACGTCAGCCTTGACTCGCGTTACGCTAAGACAGGGGAAATGGTGTCACGTGCTCGTCTCGACGTCCGTCATCGATACCGCGACGACGTCCGCCTCGACTCGCGTTAAGCTAAGACAGGGGGAAATGGTGTCACGTGCTCGTCTCGGTGTTCGTCGTTGCTACCGCGAGGACGTTCGCCTTGACTCGCGTTGCGATAAGACAGCGGGGAATGGTGTCACGTGCTCGTCTCGGCATCCGTCATCGCAACCGCGACGACGTCCGCCTCGACTTGTGTTGCGTTAAGACTAGGGGAAATGGTGTCACTTCTCGTCTCGGCGTCTGTCGTTGGTACCGCGACGACGTCCGCCTCGACTCGTGTTACGCTAAGACAAGGGCGTTGTGGAGTCACGTGCTCGTCTTGGCATCCGTTGTTGCTACCGCGACGACGTGTGCGTCGACTTGTGTTACACTAAGACAGCGGGGAATGGTGTCACGTGATCGTCTCGGCATCCGCCATCTCTGCCGCGACGAAGTCCGCCTCGACTCGCGTTGCGCTATGACAGGGGGAAATGGTGTCACCTGCTCGTCTTGGCGTCCGTCGTTGCTACCACAACGACGTCCTCCTCGACTCGCGTAATGCTAAGATAGGGGGAAATGGTGTCACGTGCTCATCTCGGTGTTCGTCGTCGCTACCATGACGACGTCCGCCTCGACTCGCATTACGCTAAGACGAGGGAAATGGTGTCACGTGCTGGTCTCGGCGTCCGTCGTCGCTACCGCGATGACGTTCGCCTCGTCTCGCGTTACGGTGAGACAGGGGGAATGGCGTCACGTGCTCATCTCGATGTTCGTCGTCGCTACCGCGACGGTGTCCGCCTCAACTCGCGTTACGCTAATACAGGGGGAAATGGTGTCACGTGCTCTTCTCGGCATTCGTCGTCACTACCACGACAACGTCCGCCTAGACTCGCATTGTGCTAAGACAGGGGGAAATGGTGTCACCTGCTCGTCTCTACGTTCGTCGTCAATATCGCAACGACGTCCACCTCGACTCGCGCTGCGCTAAGACAGGGGGGAAATGATGTCACGTGCTAATCTCGGCGTCCGTTGTCGATACCGCGATGACGTCCGCCTCGACTTGCCTTATGCTAAGACAGGGGGAAATGGTGTCACATGCTCGTCTCGGCGTCCGTCATAGTTACCGCGAGGACGTCCGCCTCGACTCACGTTAGGCTAAGACAGGGGGGAATGGTGGCACGTGCTTGTCTCAGAATCCGTTGTTGCTACCGCGACGACGTCTGCCTCGACTCGCGATACGCTAAGACAGAGGGGTTGTGGTGTCACGTGATCGTCTTGGCGTCCATCGTCGCTACCGTGATGACGTCCTCCTTGACTTGCTTTGCGCTCAGACAAGAGGAAATGGTGTCACGTGCTCGTGTCGGCATCCGTCATCGCTACCGCGATGACGTCTGCATCGACTCGTGTTACGCTAAGAAAGGTGGGAAATGGTGTCACGTGCTCGTCTCGGCGTCCGTCATCGCTATCGCGTCGACGTCCGCCTTGACTCGCATTGTGCTAAGACAAGGGGAAATGGTGTCACGTGCTCGTCTCGGCGTCCGTCATCGATACCGCGATGACGTCCGCCTCGACTCGCATTACGCTTAGACAAGGAGGAAATGGTGTCACGTGCTCGTCTCAGTGTTCGTCGTCGCTACCGCGAGGACGTCCACCTTGACTCGCGTTGCGCTAAGACACGGGGAATGGTGTCACGTACTCGTCTCGGTGTCCATCATCGCTACCGCGACGACGTCCGCCTCGACTCGCGTTGCGTTAGGACCGGGGGAAATGGTGTCACTTCTCGTCTCGGCATCTGTCGTTGGTACCGCGAGGACGTCCGCCTCGACTCGCATTATGCTAAGACAAGGGGGTTGTCGTGTCATGTTCTCATCTCGGCATCCGTTGCTGCTACCGCGACGACGTGCGCGTCGACTCGCGTTATGCTAAGACAGGGGGAATGGTGTCACGTGATCGTCTCGGCATCCGTCGTCTCTACCACGACGAAGTTTGCCTCGACTCGCGTTGCGCTAAGACGGGGGGAAATGGTGTCACGTGCTCATCTCAGCGTTCGTCGTTGCTACCACGACGACGTCCGCCTTGACTCGCATTGCACTAAGATAGGGGGGAAATGGTGTCACATGCTCGTCTCGGCGTCCGTCGTCGCTACCGCGACGAAGTCCGCCTCGACTCACTTTGCCCTAAGACAGGGGGGTTGTGGTGTCCGTGCTGGCCTCGGCGTCCGTCGTCACTACCGCGATGATGTCCGCCTCGACTCGCGTTATGCTAAGACAGGGGGGAAATGGTGTCACGTGCTCATCTTGGCGTCCGTCGTCGCTACCGCGATGACGTCCGCCTCGACTCGCGTTACGCTATGACAGGGGAAATGGTGTCACATGCTCATCTCGACGTCCGTCGTCGCTACCGCGACGACATCAGCCTCGACTCGTGTTGCACAAAGACAAGGGGGAAATGGTGTCACGTGCTCGTCTCGGCGTCCGTCGTCGATACCACGACGACGTCCGCCTCGACTCACGTTGCCCTAAGATAAGGGGGAAATGGTGTCACATGCTCATCTTGTCATCCCTCTTCGCTATCGCGATGACGTCCGCCTCGACTCGCGTTGTGCTAAGACAGGGGGGCAATGGTGTCACGCGCCTATACTCACATTACGCTTAGATGGGGGAAGTGGTGTCACGTGCTCGTCTCGGCGTCCGGCGTCGCTACCGCGACGATGTTTGCCTTGAGTCGCGTTAAACTAAGACAGGGGGGAATGGTGTCACGTGCTGGTCTTGGCGTCCGTCGTCACTACCGCGACGACGTTCGCCTTGACTCGCGTTACGCTAAGACTGGGGGAAATAGTGTCACGTGCTCGTCTCGGCGTCCGTCGTCGCTACCGCGATGACGTTTGCCTCGACTTGTGTTACGGTAAGACAGGGGGGAATGGTGTCACGTGCTCGTCTCGGCGTCCGCCGTCGCTACCACGACGACGTCGGCCTCAACTCGCGTTACGCTTAGACAGGGGGGAATGGTGTCACGAGCTCATCTCGGTGTTCGTCATCGCTACCACGACGATGTCCGCCTCTACTCGCGTTGCGCTAAGACATGGGGGAAATGGTGTCACATGCTCATCTCGGCGTTCGTCGTCGCTACCACGACTACGTCCGCCTCGACTCGCGTTATGCTAAGACAGGGGCGTTGTGGTGTCACATGCTCGTCTTGGCGTCCGTCGTTGATACCGCGATGACATCCGCCTCGACTCGCGTTACGCTAAGAGAGGGGGGAAATGGTGTCACGTGCTCGTCTCAGTGTCCGTTGTCGCTACCGCGATGACATCCGCCTCGACTCGCGTTACGCTAAGACAAGGGGGTTGTGGTCTCACGTGCTGGTCTCGGCATGCGCGTCGCTACCATGACGAAGTCCGCCTCGACTCACTTTGCGGTAAGATAGGGGGGTTGTGGTGTCCGTGCTCGCCTCGGCGTCCAGCGTCGCTACGACGATGACGTCCACCTCGACTCGTGTTACGATAAGACAGGGGGAAAATGGTGTCACGTGCTCGTCTCGACGTCCGTCGTCGCTACCGCGACGACGTTCGCCTCGACTTGTGTTACGCTAAGGCAGGGGGGAAATGGTGTCACGTGCTCGTCTCGGCGTTCGTCGTCGTTGCCGCAACGACATCCGCCTCGAGTCGTGTTGCGCCAAGACAAGGGTCAAATGGTGTCACGTGCTCTTCTCGGCGTTCGTCCTCACTACCGCGACGACGTCCGCCTCGACTCGCGTCGTGCTAAGATAAGGGGGTAATGGTGTCACGTGCTCGTCTTGGCGTCCATAATCACGACCATGACGATGTCCACCTCGACTCGCATTGCGCTAAGACAGGGGGAAATGGTGTCACCTGCTCATCTCTGTGTCTGTTGTCGCTATCGTGACGACCTCCGCCATGATTCGCATTCCGCTAAGACAGGGGGAAATGGTGTCACATTCTCGTCTCAGCGTCCGTCGTCGATACCATGATGATGTCCGCCTCGACTCGTGTTATGCTAAGACAGGGGGGAAATGGTGTCACGTTCTCGTCTCGGTGTCCGGCGTCACTACCGGAACAATGTCCACCTTGACTCGCGTTATGCTAAGACAATGGGAAAATGGTGTCACGTGCTCATCTCGGCGTTCGTCGTCGCTACCACGACGACGTCCGCCTCGACTCGCGTTATGCTTAAGACAGGGGGTTTGTGGTGTCACGTGCTTGTCTCGGCGTCCGTCTCGACTTTGCGCTAAGACAGGGGGGAAATGGTGTCACATGCTCGTCACGGAGTTCGTCATCGCTACCGCGACGACGTCCGCCTCGACTCGCATTACGCTAAGACCGGGGGGAAATGCTCTCACGTGCTCGTTTCGGCGTCCGTCGTCACTATCGCGACGACGTCCGCGTTGACTCACGTTGCGCTAAGACAGGGCGGAAATGGTGTCACGCGCTTGTCTCGGCATCCGTCGTCTATAATGCCACGACGTCCGCCTCGACTCACGTTACGCGAAGACAGGGGGGAAATGGTGTCACGTGCTCGTCTCGGCGTCCGTCATCGCTACCCCAAGGACGTCCGCCTTGACTCGTGTTACGCTAAGATAGGGGAGGAATGGTGGCAGGTGTACGTCACGGAATCTGTCATCGCTACCGTGACGACGTTCGCCTTGACTCGTGTTACGCTAAGATAGGGGGGTTGTGGTGTCACGTGCTCATCTCAGCGTCCGTCGTCGCTACCGCGACGACGTCCGCCTCGACTCGCTTTGCGCTAAGACAGGGGAAAATGGTGTCACATACTCGTCTCGGCGTCCGTCATCGCTACCGCAACGATGTTCGCCTTGACTCGCGTTACGCTAAGACAAGGGGAAATGGTGTCACGTGCTCCTCTGGGCGTCCCTCGTCGTTACCACGACGACGGCTGCCTCGACTCGCGTTATGCTAAGACAAGGGGGAAATGGTGTCACGTGCTCGTCTCGGCGTCCATCGTCGCTACCGCGATGACGTCCGCCTCACCTCGTATTATGCTAAGACAAGGGGGTTGTGGTGTCACGTGCTCGTCTCGGCGTCCATCGTCGCTACCGCGATGAAGTCCGCCTCGACTCACTTTGCGCTAAGACAGGGGGGTTGTGGTGTCCGTGCTCGCCTCGGCGTCCATCGTCACTACCGCGACGACGTCCACCTCGACTCGCGTTATGCTAAGACAGGGGGGAAATGATGTCATGTGCTCCTCTCGGCGTCCGTCGTTGCTACAGCGATGACGTCCGCCTCGACTCGCGTTACGCTAACACAGGGGGAAATGGTGTCACATACTCGTCTCGACGTCTGCCTCGACTCGTGTTATGCTAAGACAGGGGGGAAATGGTGTCACATGCTCGTCTTGGCATCCGTCGTCACTACCGCGGAGACGTCCGCCTCGACCCGTGTTATGCTAAGACAAGGGGAAATGGTGTCACGTGCTCATCTTGGCGTCCGTCGTCGCTACCGCGATGACGTCCACCTCGACTCGTGTTACGCGAAGATAGGGGAAATGGTGTCACATGCTCGTCTCGGCGTTCGTCGTCGTTGCCGCGACGACATCCGCCTCGACTCGCGTTGCGCCAGGGCAAGGGTGAAATGGTGTCACGTGCTCGTCTCGGCGTTCGTCCTCACTTCCGCGATGACGTCCGCCTTGACTCGCGTTCCCCTAAGACAGTGGGGGAATGGTGTCACGTGCTCGTCTTAGCATTCCTCGTCGCTATCGCGATGACGCCCGCCTCGACTCGCGTTGCGCTAAGACAGGAAGGCAATGGTGTCACGCGCCTAGACTCACGTTACGCTTAGACGGGGGGAAGTGGTGTCACGTGCTCATATCGGCGTCCTTCGTTGCTACCGCAACGATGTTCACCTTGACTCGCGTTCTGGTAAGACAGGGTGGAATGGTGTCACGTGCTCGTCGCGGCATCCGTCGTCGCTACTGCAACGACGTTCGCCTTGACTCGCGTTACGCTAAGACAGGGGGAAATGGTGTCACGTGCTCGTCTCGGCGTCCGGCGTCGCTACCTCGACAACGTTTCGCTCGACTCGTGTTACTGTAAGACAGGGGGAATGGTGTCACATGCTCGTCTCGGCGTCCGCCGTCACTACCATGACGACGTCGGCCTCGAGTCGCGTTTGGCTTCGACTGGGGGGAATGGTGTCACGTGCTCATCTCGGCGTTCATTGTCGCTACCACGACGACGTCCGCCTCTACTCGCATTGCGCTAAGACAGGGGGGAAATGGTGTCACCAGCTCGTCTTTGCATCCATCGTCGCTATCGTGATGATGTCCGCCTTGACTCGCGTTGTGCTAAGACAGGGGGGAAATGGTGTCACATGCTCGTCTTGGCGTCCGTCGTTGATACCGCGATGACGTCCGCCTCGACTCGCGTTACGCTAAGACAGGGGGAAGTTGTGTCACGTGCTCGTCTCGGTGTCCATCGCCGCTACCGCGAGGATGTCTGCCTCGACTCGCGTTACGCTAAGATAGGGGGAATGGAGGCTCGTGCTCGTCTCGGAATCTGTTGTCGCTACCGCGACGACGTCTGCCTCGACTCGCATTACGCTAAGACAAGGGGTTGTGGTGTCACGTGCTCATCTCGGCGTCCATCGTCGCTACCGTGACGACGTCCGCCTCGACTCGCTTTGTGCTAAGACAGGGGGAAATGGTGTCATGTTCTCATCTCGGTATCCGTCGTCGCTACCGCGACGACGTCCGCCTCGACTAGCACTACGCTAAGACAGGGGAGAAATTGTGTCACATGCTCGTGTCGGCATCCGGCGTCGCTATGGCGACGACAACCGCCTTCACTCGTGTTGCGCTAAGACAGGGGAAATGGTGTCACGTGCTCGTCTCGGCCTCCGTCGTCGATACCAGGACGACGTCCGCCTCGACTCGCATTATGCTAAGAAAGGGGTGAAATGTAGTCACGTGCTCATCTCGGCGTCCGTCGTCGCTACCGTGAAGATGTCCGCCTCGACTCCCGTTACGCTAAGACAGGGAGGATGGTGGCACGTGCTCATTTCGGAATCCGTCATCACTACCGTGATGACGTTCGCCTCGACTCGCGTTACGCTAAGACGGGGGGGTTGTGGTGTTACGTGCTCCTCTCGGCATCCATTGTCGCTATCGCGACAACGTTTCCATCGACTCGCGTTATGCTAAGGAAAGGGGGAAATGGTGTCACATGCTCATCTCGGCGTCCTTAATCGATACCGCGACGACGTCCGTCTCGACTCGCGTAACGCTAAGACAGGGGGGAAATGGTGTTACGTGCTCGTCTCGGCGTCCGTTGTCGCTACCGCGATGACGTCCGCCTCGACTCGCGTTACGCTAAGACAAGGGGGTTGTGGTGTCACGTGCTCGTCTCGGCGTCCGTCGTCGCTACCACGACGAAGTCCGCCTCGACTAACTTTGCGCTAAGATAGGGGGAAATGATGTCACCTTCTCATCTCTGCCTCTGTTGTCGCTATCATGACAACGTCTACCTTGACTCGCGTTGCGCTAAGAATGGGGGGAAATGGTGTCACGTGCTCATCTCAGCGTCCGTCGTCGATACCGCGATGACGTGCGCCTCGACTCGTGTTACGCTAAGACAGGGGGGAAATGGTGTCACGTGCTCATCTCGGCGTCCGGCGTCGCTACCGCGAGGACGTCCACCTCTACTCGCGTTATGCTAAGACGGGGGGGGTGTGGTGTCACGTGCTCGTCTTTGCATCCGTCGTCGCTACT
The DNA here is from genome assembly GCA_022496015.1 of Hordeum marinum. Classification (NCBI taxonomy): domain Eukaryota; kingdom Viridiplantae; phylum Streptophyta; class Magnoliopsida; order Poales; family Poaceae; genus Hordeum; species Hordeum marinum. Next base: position 236,421,325 of record CM039675.1, read on the forward strand.
GCGACGACGTCTGCCTCGACTCGCGTTGCGCTAACACAGGGGGAAATGGTGTCACGTGCTCGTCTTGGCAGCCGTGGTCGCTACCGCGACGACGTCCTCCTCGACTCGCATTGCGCTAAGATAGGGGGGAAATGGTGTCACGTGCTCATCTCGGCAACCGTCGTCGCTACCGCGAAGACGTCCGCCTCGACTCCCGTTATGCTAAGACAGGGGGAAATAGTGTCACGTGCTCGTCTCGGCGTCCGGCGTCGCTATCGCGGTGACGTCCGCCTTGACTCGCGTTGCGCTAAGACGGAGCAGAAATGGTGTCACGTGCTCCTCTCGGCGTCCGTCATCGATACCGCGATTACGTCCGCCTTGACTCGCGTTACGCTAAGACAGGGGGAAATGGTGTCACGTGCTCGTCTCGGCGTCCGTCGTCGCTACCGCGAGGATGTTCGCCTCGACTCGCTTTACGGTAAGACAGGGGGGAATGGTGGCACGTGTTCGTCTCGGAATCCGTCGTCGCTACCGTGAAGACGTTCGGCTCGACTCGCGTTACGCTAAGACAGAGTGGTAGTGGTGTCACGTGCTCGTCTAGGCGTCCGTCGTCGCTACCGTGACGACGTCTGCCTCGACTCGCTTTGCGCTAAGACAGGGGGAAATGGTGTCACGTGCTCGTCTCGGCGTCCGTCATCGCTACCGCGACGACGTTCGCCTTGACCCGTGTTCTGCTAAGACAGGGGGGAAATGGTGTCACGTGCTCATCTGGGCGTCCGTCGTCGCTACCACGACGACGTCCTCCTCGACTCGCGTTACGCTAAGACATGGGGGAAATGGTGTCACGTGCTCGTCTCGGTGTCCATCGTCACACCGCGATGACGTCCGCCTCGACTCGCGTTGTGCAAAGATAAGGGGGTTGTGGTATCACGTTCTCGTCTCGGCGTCCGTCATCGCTACCGCGACGAAGTCCGCCTCAACTCACTTTGCGCAAAGACAGGGGGGTTGTGGTGTCCGTGCTCGATTCGGCGTCCGTCGTCGCTAGCTCGACGACATCCTCGTCGACTCCCGTTACGCTAAGACAGGGGGGAAATGGTGTCACATGCTCGTCTCGGCGTCCGTCGTCGCTACCGCGACGACGTCCTCCTTGACTCTTGTTATGCTAAGACAGGGGGGAAATGGTGTCACATGCTCGTCTCGGCGTCTGTCGTCGCTGCCGCGACGACATCCGCCTCAACTCGTATTGCCCCAAGATAAGGGGGAAATGGTTTCACATGCTCGTCTCGGCGTCAATCGTCGCTACCGTGACGACGTCCGCCTCGACTCGCGTTACGGTAAGACAGGGGGGGTTGTGGTGCCACATTCTTGTCTCGGCATCCGTCGTCGTTACCGCAACGACGTCCGCCTCGACTCGCGTTGCGCTAAGACAGGGGGCAATGGTGTCACGCGCCTTGACTCGCGTTACGCTAAGACAGGGGGGAAATGGTGTCACGTGCTCTTCTCGGTGTCCGTCGTTGCTACCGCGGAGACGTCCGTGTCGACTCGTGTTACGCTAAGATAGGGCGGAAATGGTGTCACGTGCTCGCCTCGGCATCCGTCATCGCTACCGCGATGACGTCCACCTCGACTCGTGTTATGCTAAGACAGGGGGGAAATGGTGTCACCTGCTCGTCTCTGCATCCATCATCGCTATCGTTACGACGTCCGCCTTGACTCGCGTTGCGCTAAGACATGGGGGAAATGGTGTCACGTGCTCGTCTCCGCATACGTCGTGGATACCGCGACGACGTCCGCCTTGACTCGCGTTACGCTAAGACAGGGGGAAATGGTGTCACGTGCTCGTCTCGGCCTATGTTATCGCTACCGCGAGGACGTCCGCCTCGACTCGTGTTACGCGAAGACAGGGGGAAATGGTGTCACGTGCTCATCCCGGCGTCCGGCGTCGCTACCGCGAGTACGTCCACCTCGACTCGTGTTACGCTAAGACAGGGAGGAATGGTGGCACGTGCTCATCTCGGAATCCGTCGTCGCTACCGCGACGATGTCCGCCTCGACTCGCGTTATGCTAAGACAAGGGGAATGTGGTGTCACATGCCCGTTTCGGCGTCCGTCGTTGCTACCGCGACGACGTCCGCCTCGACTCGCTTTGCGCTAAGACAGGGGGGAAATGGTGTCACGTGCTCGTCTCGGAGTCCGTCCTCTCTACCGCGATGACGTCCGCCTCGACTCACATTACGCTAAGACAGGGGGGAAATGGTGTCACGTGCTCGTCTCGGCGTCCGTCATCGCTATCGCAATGATGTCCGCCTTGACTCACGTTGCGCTAAGATAGGGCAGAAATGGTGTCACGTGCTCATATCTGCGTCCGTCGTCGCTACCGCGATGACGTCCGCCTCGACTCGCGTTACGCTAAGACAGGGGGAAATGGTGTCACGTGCTCGTCTCGGCGTCTGTCGTCGCTATCGCGAGGATGTCCGCCTCGACTCGCGTTACGCTAAGACAGGGGGGAATTGTGGCATGTGTTCGTCTCGGAATGCGTCGTCGCTACCGCGATGACGTTCGCCTCGACTCGCGTTACGCAAAGACAGGGAGGTAGTGGTGTCACATGCTAGTCTCGGCATTCGTAGTCGCCACCGCGACGACGTCCGCCTCGACTCGCTTTGCGCTAAGACATGGGGGAAATGGTGTCACGCGCCTTGACTCGCGTTACGCTAAGACAGGGGGGAAATGGTGTCACGTGCTCGTCTCCGCGTCCGTCGTCGATACCGCGACGACGTCCGCCTCGACTCGCGTTATGCTAAGACAAGGGGAAATGTTGTCACGTGCTCGTCTTGGCGTATGTCATCCCTACCGTGAGGACGTCCGCCTCGACTCGTGTTACGCCAAGACAGGCGGAAATGGTGTCACGTGCTCGTCTCGGCGTCCGTCGTCGGTACCGCGAGTACGTCCACCTCGACTCGCGTTATGCTAAGACAGGGGGGAATGGTGGCATGTGCTCGTCTCGGAATCCGTCATCGCTATTGCGACGACGTCTGCCTCGACTCGCGTTATGCTAAGACAAGGGGAATGAGATGTCATGTGCTCGCCTCGGCGTCCGTCGTTGCTACCACGACGACGTCCGCTTCGACTTGCTTTGCACTAAGACAGGGGGAAATGGTGTCACGTGCATGTCTCGGAGTCCGTCCTCTCTACAGCGATGACGTCCGCCTCGACTCGCATTACACTAAGACAGGGGGAAATGGTGTCACGTGCTCGTCTCGGCTTCCGTCATCGCTATCGCGACGATGTCCGCCTTGACTCACGTTGCGCTAAGACAGGACAGAAATGCTGTCACGTGCTCATCTCGGCATCCGCCGTCGATACCGCGACGACGTCTGCCTCGACTCGCGTTACCCTAAGACAGGGGGAAATGGTGTCACGTGCTCTTCTCGGTGTCCGTCGCTATCGCGAGGATGTCCGCCTCGACACGCGTTACACTAAGACAGCGGGAAATTGTGGCACGTGTTCGTCCTGGATGCGTCGTCGCTACCACGATGACGTTCGCGTCGACTCGCGTTACGCTAAGACAGTGGGGTAGTGGTGTCACGTGCTCGTCTCGGTATCCGTAGTCGCTACCGCGACGACGTCCGCCACGACTCGCTTTGCGCTAAGACAGGGGGGAAATGGTGTCACGTGCTCGTCACGTCGTCCGTCGTTGCTACCACAAAGACGTCTGCCACAATTCGTGTTACGCTAAGACAGGCGGGAAATGGTGTCACGCGCCTTGACTCGCGTTACGCTAAGACAGGGGGGAAATGGTGTCACGTGCTCATCTCGGCGTCCGACGTCGCTACTACGGACATGTCTGCCTCGACTCATGTTACGCTAAGACAGGGGCGAAATGGTGTCACGTGCTCGTCTCGGCATCCATTGTTGCTACCACGACGACGTCCGCCTTGACTCTCGTTGCGCTAAGACAGGGAGGAAATGGTGTCACGTGCTTGTCTCTGCGTCCGTCGTCGCTACCGCGACAACGTTCGCCTTGACTCGTGTTACGGTAAGACAGGGGGAATGGTGTCACGTGCTCGTCTCGGCGTCCGTCGTCGCTACCGCGACGACGTCCGCCTCCACTTGCGTTATGCTAAGAAAGGGAGGAAATGGTGTCACGTGATCACCTCGGCGTTCGTCATCGCTACCGCGAAGACGTCCGCCTCAAGTCGCGTTACGCTAAGATAGTGGTAAATGGTGTCACGTGCTCATCTCGGCGTCCATCATCGCTACCGTCACGACATCCGCCTCGACTCGCTTTGCGCTAAGACAAGGGGGAAATGGTGTCATGTGCTCGTCTCAGCGTCCGTCATCGCTACCGCGACAACGTTCACCTCGACTCGTGTTTCGCTAAGATAGGGGGGAAATGGTGTCACCTGCTCATCTCTGCGTCCATCGTTGCTATCTCTACGACGTCCGCCTTGACTCGTGTTGCGCTAAGATAGGGGGGAAATGGTGTCACGTGCTCATCTCCGCGTCAGTCATCGATATCGCGATGACGTCCGCCTCGACTCGCGTTACGCTAAGACAGGGGGAAATGGTGTCACGTGCTCGTCTCGGCGTATGTCGTCGCTACCACGAGGACGTCCGCCTCGACTCGCGTTACGCTAAGACAGGGGAGTTATAGTGTCACATGCTCGTCTCGGCGTCCGGCGTCGCTATGGCGACGACAACCGCCTCGACTCGCATTACGCTAAGACAGGGGGAAATAGTGTCACATGGTCGTCTCGGCGTCCGTCGTCGCTGCCGCGACGACATCCGCCTCAAGTCGCATTGCGCGAAGACAAGGGGGAAATGGTTTCACATGCTCGTCTCGGCGTCTATCGTCGCTACCGTGACGACGTCCGCCTCGACTCGCGTTACGGTAAGATAGGGGGGTTGTGGTGCCACATTCTTGTCTCGGCATCCGTCGTCGTTACCGCAATGACGTCCGCCTCGACTCGCGTTGCGCTAAGACAGGGGGGCAATCGTATCACGCGCCTTGACTCGCATTACGCTAAGACAGGGGGGAAATGGTTTCACGTGCTCGTCTCGGTGTCCGTCGTTGCTACCGCGGAGATGTCCGCGTCGACTCGTGTTACGCTAAGATAGGGGGGAAATGGTGTCACGTGCTCGTCTCGGCATCCGTTGTCGCTACCGCGACGACGTCAGCCTCGAATCTCGTTGCGCTAAGACAGGCAGGAAATGGTGTCACGTGCTCGTCTCGGCTTCCGTCGTTGCTACTGCGACGACATCCGCCTCGACTCGCGTTACGGTAAGACGGGGGGGGTTGTGGTGTCACATTCTCGTCTTGGCGTCCGTCGTCGCTACCGCAGGGATGTCCACCTCCACTCGCGTTACTCTAAGAAAGGGAGGAAATGGTGTCACGTGCTCGCCTCGCGTTGCACTAAGACAGTGGGAAATGGTGTCACGTGCTCGCCTCGGCATACGTCGTCGCTACCGCGATGATGTCCACCTCGACTCGTGTTACGCTAAGACAGGGGGGAAATGGTGTCACCTGCTCGTCTCTGCATCCATCGTCGCTATCGTTACAACGTCCACCTTGACTCGCGTTGCGCTAAGACACGGGGGAAATGGTGTCACGTGCTCGTCTCCGCATACGTCGTGGATACCGCGACGACGTCCGCCTTGACTTGCATTACGCTAAGACAGGGGGAAATGGTGTCACGTGCTCGTCTCAGCGTATGTTATCGCTACCGTGAGGACGTCCGCTTCGACTCGTGTTATGCTAAGACAGGAGGAAATGGTGTCACGTGCTCGTCCCGGCGTCCGTCGTCGCTACCGCGAGTACGTCCACCTCGACTCGCGTTACGCTAAGACAGGGGGGAATGATGGCACGCGCTTGTCTCGGAATCCGTCGTCGCTACCGCGACGATGTCTGCCTCGACTCGTGTTATGCTAAGACAAGGGGAATGTGGTGTCACGTGCCCGTCTCGGCGTCCGTCGTTGCTACCGCGACGACGTCCGCCTCGACTCGCTTTGCGCTAAGACAGGGGGGAAATGGTGTCACGTGCTCGTCTCGGAGTCCGTCCTCTCTACCACGATGACGTCCGCCTCGACTCGCATTATGCTAAGACAGGGGGGAAATGGTGTCACGTGCTCGTCTCGGCGTCCGTCATCGCTATCGCAATGATGTCCGCCTTGACTCACGTTGCGCTAAGATAGGGCAGAAATGGTGTCACGTGCTCATATCTGCGTCCGTCGTCGCTACCGCGACGACGTCCGCCTCGACTCGCGTTACGCTAAGACAGGGGGAAATGGTGTCACGTGCTCGTCTCGGCGTCTGTCGTCGCTATCGCGAGGATGTCCGCCTCGACTCGCGTTACGCTAAGACAGGGGGGAATTGTGGCATGTGTTCGTCTCGGAATGCGTCGTCGCTACCGCGATGACGTTCGCCTCGACTCGCGTTACGCAAAGACAGGGAGGTAGTGGTGTCACATGCTAGTCTCGGCATTCGTAGTCGCCACCGCGACGACGTCCGCCTCGACTCGCTTTGCGCTAAGACATGGGGGAAATGGTGTCACGCGCCTTGACTCGCGTTACGCTAAGACAGGGGGGAAATGGTGTCACGTGCTCGTCTCCGCGTCCGTCGTCGATACCGCGACGACGTCCGCCTCGACTCGCGTTACGCTAAGACAGGGGGAAATGTTGTCACGTGCTCGTCTTGGCGTATGTCATCGCTACCGTGAGGACGTCCGCCTCGACTCGTGTTACGCCAAGACAGGCGGAAATGGTGTCACGTGCTCGTCTCGGCGTCCGTCGTCGGTACCGCGAGTACGTCCACCTCGACTCGCGTTATGCTAAGACACGGGGGAATGGTGGCACGTGCTCGTCTCGGAATCCGTCATCGCTATTGCGACGACGTCTGCCTCGACTCGCGTTATGCTAAGACAAGGGGAATGAGATGTCATGTGCTCGCCTCGGCGTCCGTCGTTGCTACCACGACGACGTCCGCTTCGACTCGCTTTGCGCTAAGACAGGGGGGAAATGGTGTCACGTGCTTGTCTCGGAGTCCGTCCTCTCTACAGCGATGACGTCCGCCTCGACTCGCATTACACTAAGACAGGGGGAAATGGTGTCACGTGCTCGTCTCGGCTTCCGTCATTGCTATCGCGACGATGTCCGCCTTGACTCACGTTGCGCTAAGACAGGACAGAAATGCTGTCACGTGCTCATCTCGGCATCCGCCGTCGATACCGCGACGACGTCTGCCTCGACTCGCGTTACCCTAAGACAGGGGGAAATGGTGTCACGTGCTCTTCTCAGTGTCCGTCGCTATCGCGAGGATGTCCGCCTCGACACGCGTTACACTAAGACAGCGGGAAATTGTGGCACGTGTTCGTCCTCGATGCGTCGTCGCTACCACGATGACGTTCGCGTCGACTCGCGTTACGCTAAGACAGTGGGGTAGTGGTGTCACGTGCTCGTCTCGGTATCCGTAGTCGCTACCGCGACGACATCCGCCTCGACTCGCTTTGCGCTAAGACAGGGGGGAAATGGTGTCACGTGCTCGTCACGTCGTCCGTCGTTGCTACCACAAAGACGTCTGCCTCAATTCGTGTTACGCTAAGACAGGCGGGAAATGGTGTCACGCGCCTTGACTCGCGTTACGCTAAGACAGGGGGGAAATGGTGTCACGTGCTCATCTCGGCGTCCGACGTTGCTACTACGGACATGTCTGCCTCGACTCATGTTACGCTAAGACAGGGGCGAAATGGTGTCACGTGCTCGTCTCGGCATCCAATGTTGCTACCACGACGACGTCCGCCTTGACTCTCGTTGTGCTAAGACAGGGAGGAAATGGTGTCACGTGCTTGTCTCTGCGTCCGTCGTCGCTACCGCGACAACGTTCGCCTTGACTCGTGTTACGGTAAGACAGGGGGAATGGTGTCACGTGCTCGTCTCGGCGTCCGTCGTCGCTACCGCGACGACGTCCGCCTCCACTTGCGTTATGCTAAGAAAGGGAGGAAATGGTGTCACGTGATCACATCGGCGTTCGTCATCGCTACCGCGAAGACGTCCGCCTCAAGTCGCGTTACGCTAAGATAGTGGTAAATGGTGTCACGTGCTCATCTCGGCGTCCATCATCGCTACCGTCACGACATCCGCCTCGACTCGCTTTGCGCTAAGACAAGGGGGAAATGGTGTCATGTGCTCGTCTCAGCGTCCGTCATCGCTACCGCGACAACGTTCACCTCGACTCGTGTTTCGCTAAGATAGGGGGGAAATGGTGTCACCTGCTCATCTCTACGTCCATCGTTGCTATCTCTACGACGTCCGCCTTGACTCGTGTTGCGCTAAGACAGGGGGGAAATGGTGTCACGTGCTCATCTCCGCGTCAGTCATCGATATCGCGATGACGTCCGCCTCGACTCGCGTTACGCTAAGACAGGGGGAAATGGTGTCACGTGCTCGTCTCGGCGTATGTCGTCGCTACCACGAGGACGTCCGCCTCGACTCGCGTTACGCTAAGACAGGGGAGTTATAGTGTCACATGCTCGTCTCGGCGTCCGGCGTCGCTATGGCGACGACAATCGCCTCGACTCGCATTACGCTAAGACAGGGGGGAAATAGTGTCACATGGTCGTCTCGGCGTCCGTCGTCGCTGCCGCGACGACATCCGCCTCAACTCGCATTGCGCGAAGACAAGGGGGAAATGGTTTCACATGCTCGTCTCGGCGTCTATCGTCGCTACCGTGACGACGTCCGCCTCGACTCGCGTTACGGTAAGATAGGGGGGGTTGTGGTGCCACATTCTTGTCTCGGCATCCGTCGTCGTTACCGCAATGACGTCCGCCTCGACTCGCGTTGCGCTAAGACAGGGGGGCAATCGTATCACGCGCCTTGACTCGCATTACGCTAAGACAGTGGGGAAATGGTGTCACGTGCCCGTCTCGGTGTCCGCCGTTGCTACCGCGGAGATGTCCGCGTCGACTCGTGTTACGCTAAGATAGGGGGGAAATGGTGTCACGTGCTCGTCTCGGCATCCGTTGTCGCTACCGCGACGACGTCAGCCTCGACTCTCGTTGCGCTAAGACAGGCAGGAAATGGTGTCACGTGCTCGTCTCGGCTTCCGTCGTTGCTACTGCGACGACATCCGCCTCGACTCGCGTTACGGTAAGACAGGGGGGGTTGTAGTGTCACATTCTCGTCTTGGCGTCCGTCGTCGCTACCGCAGGGATGTCCACCTCCACTCGCGTTACTCTAAGAAAGGGAGGAAATGGTGTCACGTGCTCGCCTCGCGTTGCACTAAGACAGTGGGAAATGGTGTCATGTGCTCGCCTCGGCATACGTCGTCGCTACCGCGATGATGTCCACCTCGACTCGTGTTACGCTAAGACAGGGGGGAAATGGTGTCACCTGCTCGTCTCTGCATCCATCGTCGCTATCGTTACAACGTCCACCTTGACTCGCGTTGCGCTAAGACACGGGGGAAATGGTGTCACGTGCTCGTCTCCGCATACGTCGTGAATACCGCGACGACGTCCGCCTTGACTTGCATTACGCTAAGACAGGGGGAAATGGTGTCACGTGCTCGTCTCAGCGTATGTTATCGCTACCGTGAGGACGTCCGCTTCGACTCGTGTTACGCTAAGACAGGAGGAAATGGTGTCACGTGCTCGTCCCGGCGTCCGTCGTCGCTACCGCGAGTACGTCCACCTCGACTCGCGTTACGCTAAGACAGGGGGGAATGATGGCACGCGCTCGTCTCGGAATCCGTCGTCGCTACCGCGACGATGTCTGCCTCGACTCGTGTTATGCTAAGACAAGGGGAATGTGGTGTCACGTGCCCGTCTCGGCGTCCGTCGTTGCTACCGCGACGACGTCCGCCTCGACTCGCTTTGCGCTAAGACAGGGGGGAAATGGTGTCACGTGCTCGTCTCGGAGTCCGTCCTCTCTACCGCGATGACGTCCGCCTCGACTCGCATTATGCTAAGACAGGGGGGAAATGGTGTCACGTGCTCGTCTCGGCGTCGGTCATCGCTATCGCGATGATGTCCACCTCGACTCACGTTGCGCTAAGATAGGGCAGAAATGGTGTCACGTGCTCATATTGCCGTCCGTCGTCGATACCGCGATGACGTCCGCCTCGAGTTGCGTTACGCTAAGACAGGGGGAAATGGTGTCACGTGCTCGTCTCGGCGTCCGTCGTCGCTATCGCGAGGATGTCCGCCTCGACTCGCGTTATGCTAAGACAGGGGGGAATTGTGGCATGTGTTCGTCTCAGAATGCGTCGTCGCTACCTCGATGACGTTCGCCTCGACTCGTGTTACGCAAAGACAAGGAGGTAGTGGTGTCACATGCTCGTCTCGGCATCCGTAGTCGCTACCGCGACGACGTCCGCCTCGACTCGCTTTGCGCTAAGACAGGGGGGAAATGGTGTCACGCGCCTTGACTCGCGTTACGCTAAGACAGGGGGGAAATGGTTTCACGTGGTCGCCTCGCGTTGCACTAAGACAGTGGGAAATTGTGTCACATGCTCGCCTCAGCATCCGTCGTTGCTACCGCGATCATGTCCACCTCGACTCGTGTTACGCTAAGACAGGGGGGAAATGGTGTCACCTGCTCATCTCTGCGTCTCTCATCGCTATCATTACGATGTCCGCCTTGACTCGCGTTGCGCTAAGACAGGGGGGAAATGGTGTCACGTGCTCGTCTCCGCGTCCGTCATCGATACCGCGACGACGTCCGCCTCGACTCACGTTACGCTAAGACAGGGGGAAATGTTGTCACGTGCTCGTCTCGGCATATGTCATCGCTACCGCGAGGACGTCCGCCTCGACTCGTGTTACGCCAAGACAGGCGAAAATGGTGTCACGTGCTCGTCTCGGCATCCGTCGTCGGTACCGTGAGTACGTCCACCTCGACTCGCATTATGCTAAGACAACGGGGAATGGTGGCAGGTGCTCGTCTCGGAATCCGTCATCTCTACTGCGACGACGTCTGCCTCGACTCGCGTTATGCTAAGACAAGGGGAATGTGGTGTCACGTGCTCGTCTCGGCGTCCGTCATTGCTACCGCGACGATGTCCGCCTCGACTCGCTTTGCGCTAAGACAGGGGGAAATGGTGTCACGTGCTTCTCTCGGAGTCCGCCCTCTCTACCGCGATGACGTCCGCCTCGACTCGCATTACGCTAAGACAGGGGGGAAATGGTGTCACGTGCTCGTCTCGGCGTCCATCATTGCTATCGCGACGATGTCCGCCTTGACTCACGTTGCGCTAAGACAGGGCAGAAATGGTGTCACGTGCTCATCTCGGCGTCCGTCATCGATACCGCGATGATGTCTGCCTCGACTCGCGTTACGCTAAGACAGGGGGAAATGGTGTCACGTGCTCGTCTCGGCGTCCGTCGCTATCGCGAGGATGTCCGCCTCGACTCGCGTTATGCTAAGACAGCAAGGAATTGTGGCTCGTGTTCGTCTCGGAATGCGTCGTCGCTACCGCGATGACGTTCGCGTCGACTCGCGTTACGCTAAGACAGTGGGGTAGTGGTGTCACGTGCTCGTCTCGGTATCCGTAGTCGCTACCGCGACGACGTCCGCCTCGACTCGCTTTGCGCTAAGACAGGGGGGAAATGGTGTCACGTGCTCGTCACGTCGTCCGTCGTCGCTACCACAGAGAAGTCTGCCTCAACTCGTGTTACGCTAAGACAGGCGGGAAATGGTGTCACGCGCCTTGACTCGCGTTACGCGAAGACAGGGGGGAAATGGTGTCATGTGCTCATCTCGGTGTCCGACGTTGCTACTACGGACATGTCTGCCTCGACTCATGTTACGTAAGACAGGGGGGAAATGGTGTCATGTGCTCGTCTCGGCATCCATTGTTGCTAGCACGACAACGTCCGCCTCGACTCTCGTTGCGCTAAGACAGGGAGGAAATGGTGTCACGTGCTCGTCTTTGCGTCTGTCGTCGCTACCGCGACAACGTTCGCCTCGACTCGTGTTACGGTAAGACAGGGGGAATGGTGTCACGTGCTCGTCTCGGCATCCGTCGTCGCTACCGCGACGACGTCCGCCTCCACTTGCGTTATGCTAAGAAAGGGAGGAAATGGTGTCACGTGATCACCTTGGCGTCCGTCGTCGCTACCGCGAACACGTCCGCCTCAAGTCGAGTTACGCTAAGACAGTGGTAAATGGTGTCACATGCTCATCTCGGCGTCCGTCATTGCTACCGTCACGACATCCGCCTCGACTCGCTTTGCGCTAAGACTAGGGGGAAATGGTGTCATGTGCTTGTCTCAGAGTCCGTCATCGCTACCGCGACGACGTTCACCTCGACTCGTGTTTCGCTAAGATAGGGGGGAAATGGTGTCAGGTGCTCGTCTCGGCGTCCGACGTCGCTACCGCGGACATGTCTGCCTCGACTCATGTTACGCTAAGACAGGGGGGAAATGGTGTCACGTGCTCGTCTCGGCATCCATTGTTGCTACCACGACGACGTCCGCCTCGACTCTCGTTGCGCTAAGACAGGGAGGAAATGGTGTCACGTGCTCGTCTTTGCGTTCGTCGTCGCTACCGCGACGACGTTCGCCTCGACTCGTGTTACGGTAAGACAGGGGGGATGGTGTCACATGCTCGTCTCGGCATCCGTCGTCGCTACCGCGACGACGTCCGCCTCCACTTGCGTTACGCTAAGAAAGGTAGGAAATGGTGTCACGTGCTCACCTCGGCGTCCGTCGTCGCTACCGCGAAGACGTCCGCCTCAAGTCGCGTTACGCTAAGACAGTGGTAAATGGTGTCACATGCTCATCTCGGCGTCCGTCATCGCTACCGTCACGACATCCTCCTCGACTCGCTTTGCGCTAAGACTAGGGGGAAATGGTGTCATGTGCTCGTCTCAGCGTCCGTCATCGCTACCGCGACGACGTTCACCTCGACTCGTGTTTCGCTAAGATAGGGGGGAAATGGTGTCACCTGCTCATCTCTGCGTCCGTCGTTGCTATCGCTAGGACGTCTTCCTTGACTCGCGTTGCGCTAAGACAGGGGGGAAATGGTGTCATGTGCTCATCTCCGCGTCAGTCATCGATACCGCGACGACGTCCGCCTCAACTCGCGTTATGCTAAGACGGGGGCAAATGGTGTCACGTTCTAGTCTCGGCGTATGTCGTCGCTACCGCGAGGACGTCCGCCTCGACTCGCGTTACGCTAAGACAGGGGGGTTGTGGTGTCACGTGCTCGTCTCGGTGTCCGTCGTTGCTACCGCGACGAAGTCTGCCTCGACTCACTTTACGTTAAGACACGGGTGAAATGGTGTCACGTGCTCGTACCCCGATGATGTCTGCCTCGACTCGCGTTGCGGTAAGACAGAGGGGAAATTGCGTCACGTGCTCGTCTCGGCGTCCGTCGTCGCTACCGCAACAACGTCCGCCTCGACTCACATTACACTATGACAGGGGGGAAATGATGTCATATGCTCGTCTCGGCGTGCATTGTCGCTATCCCGACGATGTCCGCCTCGACTAACATTACGCTAAGACTGGGGGAAATGGTGTCACGTGCTTGCCTCCGCGTCCGTCGTCGCTACCGCAACGAAGTTCGCCTTAACACTCGTTGCGCTAAGACAGGGGGTTGTTGTGTCACGTCCTCACCTAGGCATCCGTCGTCGCTACCACGATGACATCCGCCTCGACTCGCGTTATGCTAAGACAGTGGGGAAATGTTTTCACGTGCTCATCTCGGTGTCCGTCGTCGCTACCAGGATGATGTCCGCGTGGACTCTCGTTACGCTAAGACAGGGGGAAATGGTGTCACATGCTAGTCTCGACGTCCGTCTCGCTACCGCGACGACGTCCGCCTCGACTCGCATTGCGCTAAGACAGGGGGGATGGTGTCACGTGCTCGTCTCGGCGTCCATCGTCGTTACCGCGACGACGTCCGCCTCGACTCGCTTTGCGCTAAGACAGGGGGAATGGTGTCACGGGCCTCGACTCACATTACGCTAAGACAGGGGGAAATGGTGTCACATGGTCGTCTTGACGTCCGTCCTTGCTACCGCGACGATGTCAGCCTGGACTTGTGTTACGCTAAGAAAGGGGGGAAATGGTGGCACGTGATCGTCTCGGCGTTCGTCGCCTCTACTCTCGTTACGCTAAGACGAGGGAAATGGTGTCACAAGCTCGTCTCGGCGTCCATAGTCGCTACCACGACGACATCCGCCTCGACTCGCGCTACACTAAGACAGGGGAGAAATGGTGTCACGTGCTCGCCTCGGCGTCCGTCGTTGCTGCCGCGACGACGTCCGCCTCGACTCGTCTTACGGTAAGACATGGGGCAATGGTGTCATGTGCTCCTCTCGACGTCCGTCGTCACTACCACGACGACGTCCGCCTCGACTCACATTATGCCAAGACATGGGTGAAATGGTGACACGTGCTCGTCCCGCGACGACGTACGCCTCGAATCGTGTTGCGGTAAGACAGAGGGGAAATGGTGTCATGTGCTCGTCTTGGCGTTCGTCGTCGCTACCGCGACGATGTCTGCCTCGACTCGCGTTACGCGAAGACAGGGCGAAATGATGTCACGTGCTCATCTCGGCGTCCATCATCGCTACCGCGACAACGTCCGCCTTGACTCTTGTTACGCTAAGAAAGGCGGGAAATGTTATCACGTGCTCGTCGCGGAGTGCATTGTCGCTACCGTGACGACGTCCGCCTTGACTTACGTTACGCTAAGACAGGGGGAAATGGTGTCACGTGCTTGTCTCGGCGTCCATCATCGCTACCTGGACGACGTCTGCCTCGACTCGCGTTACACTAAGACAGGGGGGAAATGGTGTCACATGCTTGTCTCGGCGTCCATCGTCGCTACCGCGACAACGTCTACCTCGACTCGAGTTGCCCTAAGACAAGGGCGAAATGGTGTCACGAGCTCGTGTCGGCAATCGTCGTCGCTACCGCGATAACGTCCGCCTCGACTTGCGTTGCGCTAAGACAGCGGGGATTGTGTCACATGCTCGTCTCGGCGTCCGTCGTTGCTACTCACGTTGCGCTAAGACAAAGGGGAAATTGCGTCACGTGCTCGTCTCGGCGTCCGTCGTCGCTACCGCAACAACGTCCGCCTCGACTCACATTACACTAAGACAGGGGGGAAATGATGTCATATGCTCGTCTCGGCGTGCATTGTCGCTATCCCGACGATGTCCGCCTCGACTAACATTACGCTAAGACTGGGGGAAATGGTGTCACGTGCTTGCCTCCGCGTCCGTCGTCGCTACCGCAACGATGTTCGCCTTAACACTCGTTGCGCTAAGACAGGGGGTTGTTGTGTCACGTCCTCGCCTAGTCATCCGTCGTCGCTACCACGATGACATCCGCCTTGACTCGCGTTATGCTAAGACAGTGGGGAAATGTTTTCACGTGCTCATCTCGGTGTCCGTCGTCGCTACCAGGATGATGTCCGCCTGGACTCTCGTTACGCTAAGACAGGGGGAAATGGTGTCACATGCTAG
This sequence comes from Hordeum marinum, assembly GCA_022496015.1. Taxonomy (NCBI): domain Eukaryota; kingdom Viridiplantae; phylum Streptophyta; class Magnoliopsida; order Poales; family Poaceae; genus Hordeum; species Hordeum marinum. Next base: position 236,436,779 of record CM039675.1, read on the forward strand.
TCTCGACGTCCGTCATCGCTACCGCGACAACGGCCGCCTCGACTCGCGTTGTGCTAAGTCAAGGGGAAAATGGTGTCACGTGCTCATCTCGGCGACCGTCGTCGCTACCGCGACGACGTCCGCCTCGACTCGCATTGCGCTAAGACAGGGGGGATGGTGTCACGTGCTCGTCTCGGCGTCCATCGTCGTTACCGCGACGACGTCCGCCTCGACTCGCGTTGCGCTAAGACAGGGGGAATGGTGTCACGGGCCTCGACTCACATTACGCTAAGACAGGGGGAAATGGTGTCACATGGTCGTCTTGACGTCCGTCCTTGCTACCGCGACGATGTCAGCCTGGACTTGTGTTACGCTAAGAAAGGGGGGAAATGGTGGCACGTGATCGTCTCGGCGTTCGTCGCCTCAACTCTCGTTACGCTAAGACGAGGGAAATGGTGTCACAAGCTCGTCTCGGCGTCCATAGTCACTACCACGACGACATCCACCTCGACTCGCGCTACACTAAGACAGGGGAGAAATGGTGTCACGTGCTCGCCTCGGCGTCCGTCGTTGCTGCCGCGACGACGTCCGCCTCGACTCGTCTTACGGTAAGACATGGGGAAATGGTGTCATGTGCTCCTCTCGACGTCCGTCGTCACTACCACGACGACGTCCGCCTCGACTCACATTATGCTAAGACATGGGTGAAATGGTGACACGTGCTCGTCCCGCGACGACGTACGCCTCGAATCGTGTTGCGGTAAGACAGAGGGGAAATGGTGTCATGTGCTCGTCTTGGCGTTCGTCGTCGCTACCGCGACGATGTCTGCCTCGACTCGCGTTACGCGAAGACAGGGCGAAATGATGTCACGTGCTCATCTCGGCGTCCATCATCGCTACCGCGACAACGTCCGCCTTGACTCTTGTTACGCTAAGAAAGGGGGGAAATGTTATCACGTGCTCGTCGCGGAGTGCATTGTCGCTACCGTGACGACGTCCGCCTTGACTTACGTTACGCTAAGACAGGGGGAAATGGTGTCACGTGCTTGTCTCGGCGTCCATCATCGCTACCTGGACGACGTCTGCCTCGACTCGCGTTACACTAAGACAGGGGGGAAATGGTGTCACATGCTTGTCTCGGCGTCCATCGTCGCTACCGCGACAACGTCTACCTCGACTCGAGTTGCCCTAAGACAAGGGCGAAATGGTGTCACGAGCTCGTGTCGGCAATCGTCGTCGCTACCGCGATAACGTCCGCCTCGACTTGCGTTGCGCTAAGACAGCGGGGATTGTGTCACATGCTCGTCTCGGCGTCCGTCGTCGCTACTCACGTTGCGCTAAGACAGGGGGGAATGGTGTCACGCTCCTCGACTCGCGTTACACTAAGACAAGGGGAAATGGTGTCACATGCTCGTATCGGCGTCCGTCGTCGCTCCCGTGATGATGTCCGCCTCGACTTGTGTTACGCTAAGAAAGGCGGGAAATGGTGGCACGTGCTCGTCTCGGCGTCCGTCGCCTTGACTCGTGTTAAGCTAAGACGGGGGAAATGGTGTCACGTGCTCCTCTCGACGTCCGTCGTCACGACCATGAGGACGTCTGCCTCGACTCACATTACGCTAAGACATGGGTGAAATGGTGTCACGTGCTCGTACCATGACGACGTCCGCCTTTACTCGCGTTGCGGTAAGACAGAGGGGAAATGGTTTCACGTGCTCGTCTTGGCATCCGTCGTTGCTATCGTGATGACGTCCGCCTCGACCCGCGTTATGCGAAGACAGGGGGAAATGGTGGACGTGCTCATCTTGGCGTCCGTCCTCGCTACCGCGACGACGTCTGCCTCGACTCACGTTACGCTAGGACAGGGGGGAAATGGTGTCACGTGCTCGTCTCGGCGTGCATCGTCTCTACCGCGACGACCTCCGCCTCGACTCGCGTTACGCTGAGACAGGGGGAAATGGTGTCAGGTTCTTTTCTCGGCATCCGTCGTCACTACCGCGACGATGTCCGCTTCGACTCGCATTACGCTAAGAAAGGGGGGAAATGTTGTCATGTGCTCGTCTCGGCGTCCGTTGTCGCTACCACGACGACATCCGCCTCGACTCGCGTTACGCTAAGACAGGGGGTAAATGGTGTCACATATTCATCTCGGGGTCCGTGGTCCCTACCGGGACGACGTCCGCCTCGACTCACGTTACGCCAAGACATGGGTGAAATGGTGTCACGTGCTCGTACCGCGATGACGTCCGCCTCGAATCGCGTTGCGGTAAGACAGTGGAGAAATGGTGTCACGTGATCGTCTTGGCGTCCGTCGTCGCTACCGCGACGATGTCCGCCTCGACTCGCGTTACGCAAAGACTGGGGGAAATGGTGTCACGTGCTCATCTCAGCGTCCATCGTCGCTACCGCGACAACGTCCGCCTCGACTCTTGTTACGCTAAGACAGGGGAAATGGTGTCATGTGCTCGTCTCGCCGTCCATCGTCGCTACCGCGATGACGTCTTCCTAGACTCGAGTTACGCTAAGACAGGGGGGAAATGGTGTCACATGCTCGACTCGGCGTTCGTCGTCGCTACCGCGACAACGTCTGCCTCGACTCGCATTGTGCTAAGACAAGGGTTAAATGGTGTCACGTGCTCGTCTCTACGACCGTTGTCGCTACAGCAATGACGTCCGCCTCGACTCGCTTTGTGCTAAGATAGAGGGGATGGTGTCACGTGCTCCTCTCGGCGTCCGTCATCTCTACCGTGATGACGTCCGCCTCGACTCACGTTGCACTGAGACAGGAGGAATGGTGTCACGCGCCTCGAGTCGTGTTACGAAAAGACATGTGGAAATGGTGTCACGTGCTCCTCTCAACGTCCGTCGTCGCTACCACGACGACATCCGTCTCGACTCACGTTATGCTAAGACATGGGTGAAATGGTGTCACGTGCTCGTACCACGACGACGTCCCCCTCGACTCGCGTTGCAGTAAGACAAAGGGGAAGTGGTGTCACGTGCTCGTCTTGGCATCCGCCGTCGCTACCGCGACGCCGTCCGCCTCGACCCGCATTACACGAAGACACGGGGAAATGGTGTCACGTGCTCGTCTCGGCGTCCGTCATCACTACCGCGATGACGTCCGCCTCGATTCGCGTTATGCTAAGACAAGGATGTTGTGGTGTCACGTGCTCGCCTCGGCGTCCCTCGTTGCTACCGTGACGAAATCCGCCTTGACTCGCGGTGTGCTAAGATATGGGGTTGTTGTGTCACATGCTCGCCTAGGCGTCCGTCGTCGCTGCCGCGACGACATCTGCCTCGATTCGCGTTATGCTAAGACAGGGGGAATGTTGTCACGTGAACGTCTCGACGTCCGTCGTCGCTACCACGATGACGTCCGCCTCGACTTGCGTTACGCTAAGGCACGGGGAAATGGTGTCACATGCTCGTCTCGGCGTCCGGCGTCCGGCGTCGCTACCGCGACAACGGCCGTCTCGACTCGCGCTGCGCTAAGACAAGTGGGAAATGTTGCCATGTGCTCGTCTCGGCGTCCGTCGTCGCTACCACGACGACATCTGCCTCGACTCGCGTTACGCTAAGATAGGGTGTAAATGGTGTCACATGCTCGTCTCGGCGTCCGTCGTCGCTACCGCGACGACGTCCGCCATGACTCACGTTATGCCAAGACATCGGTGACATGGTGTCACGTGCTCGTACCGCGACGACATCTGCCTCGAATCACGTTGCGGTAAGACAAGTGGGATATGTTGCCATGTGCTCGTCTCGGCGTCCGTCGTCGCTACCACGACGACATCTGCCTCGACTCGCGTTACGCTAAGATAGGGTGTAAATGGTGTCACATGCTCGTCTCGGCGTCCGTCGTCGCTACCGCGACGACGTCCGCCACAACTCACGTTATGCCAAGACATGGGTGACATGGTGTCACGTGCTCGTCTCAGCGTGCATCGTCGCTACCGTGACGACGCCCGCCTCGACTTACGTTACGCTAAGACAGGGGGAAATGGTGTCATGTGCTCGTCTCGCCGTCCATCGTCGCTACCGCGACAACGTCTGCCTAGACTCGCGTTACGCTAAGACAGGGGGGAAAGGTGTCACATGCTCGACTCGGCGTTCGTCATCGCTACCGCGACAACGTCTGCCTCGACTCGCGTCACGCTAAGACAGGGGGAAATGGTGCCACGTGCTCGTCTTGGCATCCGTCGTTGCTATCGTGACGACGTCCGCCTCGACCCGCGTTACGCGAAGACAGGGGGAAATGGTGGACGTGCTCATCTTGGCGTCCGTCGTCGCTACCGCGACGACGTCTGCCTCGACTCACGTTACGCTATGACAGGGGGGAAATGGTGTCACGTGCTCGTCTCGGCGTGCATCGTCTCTACCGCGACGACCTCCGCCTTGACCCGCGTTACGCTGAGACAGGGGGAAATGGTGTCACGTGCTTTTCTCGGCATCCGTCGTCACTACCGCGACGATGTCCGCTTCGACTCGCGTTACGCTAAGAAAGGGGGGAAATGTTGTCATGTGCTCGTCTCGGCGTCCGTTGTCGCTACCACGACGACATCCCCCTCGACTCGCGTTACGCTAAGACAGGGGGTAAATGGTGTCACATACTCATCTCGGGGTCCGTGGTCCCTACCAGGACGACGTCCGCCTCGGCTCACGTTACGCCAAGACATGGGTGAAATGGTGTCACGTGCTCGTACCGCGACGACGTCCGCCTCGAATCGCGTTGCGGTAAGACAGTGGGGAAATGGTGTCACGTGATCGTCTTGGCGTCCGTTGTTGCTACCGCGACGATGTCCGCCTCGACTCGCGTTACGCAAAGACCGGGGGAAATGGTGTCACGTGCTCATCTCGGCGTCCATCGTCGCTACCGCGACAACGTCCGCCTCGACTCTTGTTACGCTAAGATAGGGGGAAATGGTGTCATGTGCTCGTCTCGCCGTCCATCGTCGCTACCGCGATGACGTCTTCCTAGACTCGAGTTACGCTAAGACAGGGGGGAAATGGTGTCACATGCTCGACTCGGCGTTCGTCGTCGCTACCGCGACAACGTCTGCCTCGACTCGCATTGTGCTAAGACAAGGGTTAAATGGTGTCACGTGCTCGTCTCTACGACCGTTGTCGCTACAGCAATGACGTCCGCCTCGACTCGCGTTGCGCTAAGATAGAGGGGATGGTGTCACGTGCTCCTCTCGGCGTCCGTCATCTCTACCGTGATGACGTCCGCCTCGACTCACGATGCATTGAGACAGGGGGAATGGTGTCACGCGCCTCGAGTCGTGTTACGAAAAGACATGTGGAAATGGTGTCACGTGCTCCTCTCGACGTCCGTCGTCGCTACCACGATGACGTCCGTCTCGACTCACGTTATGCTAAGACATGGGTGAAATGGTGTCACGTGCTCGTACCACGACGACGTCCCCCTCGACTCGCGTTGCAGTAAGACAAAGGGGAAGTGGTGTCACGTGCTCGTCTTGGTATCCGCCGTCGCTACCGCGACGCCGTCCGCCTCGACCCGCATTACGCGAAGACAGGGGGAAATGGTGTCACGTGCTCGTCTCGGCGTCCGTCGTCACTACCGCGATGACGTCCGCCTCGATTCGCGTTATGCTAAGACAAAGATGTTGTGGTGTCACGTGCTCGCCTCGGCGTCCCTTGTTGCTACCGTGACGAAGTCCGCCTTGCCTCGCGGTGTGCTAACATATGGGGTTGTTGTGTCACATGCTCGCCTCGGCGTCCGTCGTCGCTGCCGCGACGACATCTGCCTCGACTCGCGTTATGCTAAGATAGGGGGGAATGTTGTCACATGAACGTCTCGACGTCTGTCGTCGCTACCACGATGACGTCCGCCTCGACTTGCGTTACGCTAAGGCACGGGGAAATGGTGTCACAAGCTCGTCTCGGCGTCCGGCGTCCGGCGTCGCTACCGCGACAACGGCCGTCTCGACTCGCGCTGCGCTAAGACAAGTGGGAAATGTTCCCATGTGCTCGTCTCGGCGTCCGTTGTCGCTACCACGACGACATCTGCCTCGACTCGCGTTACGCTAAGATAGGGTGTAAATGGTGTCACATGCTCGTCTCGGCGTCCGGCGTCGCTACCGCGACGACGTCTGCCATGACTCACGTTATGCCAAGACATGGGTGACATGGTGTCACGTGCTCGTACCGCGACGACATCTCCCTCGAATCACGTTGCGGTAAGACAAGTGGGAAATGTTGCCATGTGCTCGTCTCGGCGTCCGTCGTCGCTACCACGACGACATCTGCCTCGACTCGCGTTACGCTAAGATAGGGTGTAAATGGTGTCACATGCTCGTCTCGGCGTCCGTCGTCGCTACCGCGACGACGTCCGCCACGACTCACGTTATGCCAAGACATGGGTGACATGGTGTCACGTGCTCGTCTCAGCGTGCATCGTCGCTACCGTGACGACGCCCGCCTCGACTTACGTTACGCTAAGACAGGGGGAAATGGTGTCATGTGCTCGTCTCGCCGTCCATCGTCGCTACCGCGACAACGTCTGCCTAGACTCGCGTTACGCTAAGACAGGGGGGGAAAGGTGTCACATGCTCGACTCGGCATTCTTCATCGCTACCACGACAACGTCTGCCTCGACTCGCGTTACGCTAAGACAGGGGGAAATGGTGTCACGTGCTCGTCTTGGCATCCGTCGTTGCTATCGTGACGACGTCCGCCTCGACCCGCGTTACGCGAAGACAGGGGGAAATGGTGGACGTGCTCATCTTGGCGTCCGTCGTCGCTACCGCAACGACGTCTGCCTCGACTCACGTTACGCTATGACAGGGGGGAAATGGTGTCACGTGCTCGTCTCGGCGTGCATCGTCTCTACCGCGACGACCTCCGCCTTGACTTGCGTTACGCTGAGACACGGGGAAATGGTGTCACGTGCTTTTCTCGGCATCCGTCGTCACTACCGCGACGATGTCCGCTTCGACTCGCGTTACGCTAAGAAAGGGGGGAAATGTTGTCATGTGCTCGTCTCGGCGTCCGTTGTCGCTACCACGACGACATCCGCCTCGACTCGCGTTACGCTAAGACAGGGGGTAAATGGGGTCACATACTCATCTCGGGGTCCGTGGTCCCTACCAGGACGACGTCCGCCTCGGCTCACGTTACGCCAAGACATGGGTGAAATGGTGTCACGTGCTCGTCCCGCGACGACGTCCGCCTCGAATCGTGTTGCGGTAAGACAGTGGGGAAATGGTGTCACGTGATCGTCTTGGCGTCCGTCGTCGCTACCGCGACGATGTCCGCCTCGACTCGCGTTACGCAAAGACCGGGGGAAATGGTGTCACGTGCTCATCTCGGCGTCCATCGTCGCTACCGCGACAACGTCCGCCTCGACTCTTGTTATGCTAAGACAGGGGGAAATGGTGTCATGTGCTCGTCTCGCCGTCCATCGTCGCTACCGCGATGACGTCTTCCTAGACTCGAGTTACGCTAAGACAGGGGGGAAATGGTGTCACATGCTCGACTCGGTGTTCGTCGTCGCTACCGCGACAACGTCTGCCTCGACTCGCATTGTGCTAAGACAAGGGTTAAATGGTGTCACGTGCTCGTCTCTACGACCGTTGTCGCTACAGCAATGACGTCCGCCTCGACTCGCGTTGCGCTAAGATAGAGGGGATGGTGTCACGTGCTCCTCTCGGCGTCCGTCATCTCTACCGTGATGACGTCCGCCTCGACTCACGATGCATTGAGACAGGGGGAATGGTGTCACGCGCCTCGAGTCGTGTTACGAAAAGACATGTGGAAATGGTGTCACGTGCTCCTCTCGACGTCCGTCGTCGCTACCACGACGACGTCCGTCTCGACTCACGTTATGCTAAGACATGGGTGAAATGGTGTCACGTGCTCGTACCACGACGACGTCCCCCTCGACTCGCGTTGCAGTAAGACAAAGGGGAAGTGGTGTCACGTGCTCGTCTTGGCATCCGCCGTCGCTACCGCGACGCCGTCCGCCTCGACCCGCATTACGCGGATACAGGGGGAAATGGTGTCACGTGCTCGTCTCGGCGTCCGTCGTCGCTACCGCGACGACGTCCGCCACGACTCACGTTATGCCAAGACATGGGTGACATGGTGTCACGTGCTCGTACCGCGACGACATCCGCCTCGAATCACGTTGCAGTAAGACAGAGGGGAAAAGGTGTCATGTGCTCATCTTGGGTCCGTGCTCATCTCGGCGTCCGTCGTCGCTATCGCGAGGATGTCCGCCTCGACTCGTGTTACGCTAAGACAGGGGGGAATTGTGGCACGTGTTCGTCTCGGAATCCGTCGTCGCTACCGCGATGACGTTCGCCTCGGCTCGCGTTACGCTAAGACAGGTGGTAGTGGTGTCACGTGCTCGTCTCGGCATCCGTAGTCGCTACCGCGACGACGTCCGCCTCGACTCGCTTTGTGCTAAGACAGGGGGGAAATGGTGTCATGTGCTCGTCATGGAGTCCGTCGTCGCTACCGCGGAGACTTCTGCCTCAACTCGTGTTACGCTAAGACAGGGGGGAAATGGTGTCACGGGCCTTGACTAGCGTTACGCTAAGACAGGGGGGAAATGGTGTCACGTGCTCGTCTCGGCGTCCGACGTCGCTACCATGGAGACGTCTGCCTCGACTCGTGTTACGCTAAGACAGGGGGGAAATGGTGTCACGTGCTCGTCTCGGCATCCATTGTTGCTACCACGACGACGTCCGCCTCGACCCTCGTTGCGCTAACACAGGGAGGAAATGGTGCACGTGCTCGTCTTGGCGTCCGTCGTTGCTACCGCGATGAAGTTCGCCTCGACTCGTGTTACAGTAAGACAGGGGGAATGGTGTCACATGCTCATCTCGGCATCCGTCGTCGCTACCGCAACGACGTCCGCCTCCACTCGCGTTACGCTAAGAAAGGGAGGAAATGGTGTCACGTGCTCGCCTCGGCGTCCGTCGTCACTACCGCGAAGACGTCCACCTCGACTCGCGTTACGCTAAGACAGTGGTAAATGGTGTCACGTGCTCGTCTCGGCATCCGTCATCGCTACCGTCACAACGTCCGCCTCGACTCGCGTTACGCTAAGACAGGGGGGAAATGGTGTCAGCTGCTCATCTCTGCGTCCGTTGTCGCTATCGCTACAACGTCCGCCTTAACTCGCGTTGCACTAAGACAGGGGGGAAATGGTCTCACATGCTCATCTCTACGTCCGTCACCGATACCGCAATGACGTCCGCCTCGACTTGCGTTACGCTAAGACAGGGGGGAAATGGTGTTACGTGCCTGTCTCGGCGTATGTCGTCGCTACCGCGAGGACGTCCGCCTTGACTCGCGTTACGCTAAGACAGGGGAGGAATGGTGGCACTTGCTCATCTCGGGATCCGTCGTCGCTACCGCGACGATGTTCGCTCGACTCGCGTTACGATAAGACAGGGGAGTTGTGGTGTCACGTGCCCGTCTCGGCGTTCGTCGTCACTACCGCGACGACGTCTGCCTTGACTCGCTTTGCGCTAAGACAGGGGGGAAATGGTGTCACTTGCTCGTCTCGGCGTCCGTCGTTGCTACCGTGATGACGTTCGCCTCGACTCGCGTTACGCTAAGACAAGGGGAAATGGTGTCACGTGTTCATCTCGGTATCCGTCGTCGCTACCGCGATGACGTCCGCCTCGACTCGTATTACGCTAAGACAAGGGGGTTGTGGTGTCACGTGCTTGTCTTGGTGTCCGTCATCGCTACCATGACGAAATCCGCCTCGACTCACTTTGCGCTAAGATAGGGCGGCTGTGGTGTCACGTGCTCACCTCGACATCCGTTGTCGCTACCGCGATGACGTCCACCTCGAATCGTGTTACGCTAAGACATGGGGGGAAATGGTGTCACCTGCTGGTCTCTGCGTCCGTCGTCGCTATCACTACGACGTCCGCCTTGACTCGCGTAGCGCTAAGACACGGGGGAAATGGTGTCACGTTCTCGTCTCCGCGTCCGTCGTCGATACTGCGATGACGTCTGCCTCGACTCGCGTTACACTAAGACAGGGGGGAAATGGTGTCACGTGCTCGTCTCGGCGTATGTCGTCGCTACCGCGAGGACGTCTGCCTCGACTCGCGTTACGCTAAGACAGGGGAGGAATGGTCGCACGTGCTTGTCTCGGAATCCGTCGTCGCAACCGCAACGATGTTCGCTCGACTCGCGTTACGATAAGACAGGAGGGTTGTGGTGTCACGTGCTTGTCCTGGTGTTCATCGTCAGTACCGTGAAGAGGTCCACCTCGACTCGCTTTGTGCTCAGACAGGGGGGAAATGGTGTCACTTGCTCGTCTCGGCGTCCGTCATTGCTGCCGTGATGACGTTCGCCTCGACTAGCGTGACGCTAAGACAGGGGGAAATTGTGTCACGTGTTCATGTCGGCATCCATCGTCGCTACCGCGATGATGTCCGCCTCGACTCACATTACGCTAAGACAAGGGGGTTGTGGTGTCAGTAGCTCGTCTCGGTGTCCGTCGTCGCTACCGCGTAGTAATCCTCCTTGACTCACTTTGCGCTAAGACAGGGGGGTTGTGGTGTCACGTGCTCGCCTCGGCATCCGTTGTCGCTACCGCGATGACGTCCACCTCGACTTGTGTTACGCTAAGATAGGGGGGAAATGGTGTCACGTGCTCGCCTCGGCGTCCGTTGTTGCTACGGCGATGACATCCGCCTTGATTCGCGTTACGCTAAGACAAGGGGGAAATGGTGTCACATGCTCGTCTCGGCATCCGTTGTCACTGCCGCGACGAGATCCGCCTCGACTCGTGTTGCGCCAAGAAAAGGGGGAAATGGTGTCACGTGCTTGTCTCGGTGTCCGTAGTCGCTACCTCGATGATGTCCGCCTCGACTCACATTGTGCTAAGACAGGGGCATAATGGAGTCACGTGCTCGTCTTGGCATCAATCGTCGCTACCGCGACGATGCCCGCCACGACTCTCGTTGCGCTTAGACAGGGAGGAAATGGTGTCACGTGCTTGTCTCGGCTTCCATCGTCGCTACCGGGAAGACATCCGCCTCGACTCGCGTTACGCTAAGGCAGGGGGGGTTGTGGTGTCACGTGCTCGTATCGGCGTCCGTCGTCGCTACCGCAGCGATGTCCGCCTCGACTCGCGTTACACTAAGAAAGGGGGGAAATGGTGTCACGTGCTCGCCTCGGCGTTCGTCGTTGCTACCACGAAGACGTCCGCCTCGACTCGCGTTGCGCTAAGATAGGGGGAAATGGTGTCACGTGCTCATCTCCGCGTCCGTCATCGCTACCGTGACGATGTCTGCCTCAACTCGCGTTGTGCTAAGACAGGGGGAAATGCTGTCACGTGCTCGTCTCGGCGTGCGTCGTCGCTACCGCAACAATGTCCGCCTCAACTCGCGTTACGCTAAGACAGGAGGGTTGTGGTGTCACGTGCTCGTCTTGGCGTCCGTCATCGCTACCTCGACGACGTCCGCCTCGACTCGTGTTACGCTAAGACAGGAGCGGAAATGGTGTCACGTGCTCGTACCGCGACGACATCCGCCTCGAATCGTGTTGCGGTAAGACAGAGGGGAAAAGGTGTGACGTGCTCGCCTCGGCATCCGTTGTCGGTACCGCGATGACGTCCACCTCGACTTGTGTTACGCTAAGACAGGGGGAAATGGTGTCACGTGCTCGTCTCGGCGTCCGTCGTTGCTACCGCAGGGACGTCCACCTCCACTCGTGTTACGCTAAGAAAGGGGGGAAATGGTGTCACGTGCTCGCCTCGGCGTCCATCGTCGCTATCGCGAAGACGTCCGCCTCAACTCGCGTTGCTCTAAGACAGTGGGAAATTTTGTCACGTGCTCGCCTCGGCATCCGTCATCGCTACCGCGATGACGTCCACCTCGACTCGTGTTACGCTAAGACAGGGGGAAATGGTGTCACGTGCTCGTCTTGGCGGCCGTCATCGCTACCGCGACGACGTCCTCCTCGACTCGCGTTGCGGTAAGATAGGTGGGAAATGGTGTCACGGGCTCGTCTCGGCATCCGTCCTCGCTACCCCGAAGACGTCCGCCTCGACTCCCGTTACGCTAAGACAGGGGAAATAGTGTCACGTTCTCGTCTCGACGTCCGTCGTCGCTATCGCGGTGACGTCCTCCTTGACTCGTGTTGCGCTAAGACAGGGCAGAAATGGTGTCATGTGCTCGTCTCGGTGTCCGTCATCGATACCGCGATTACGTCCGCCTCAACTCGCGTTACGTTAAGACAGGGGGAAATGTTGTCACGTGCTTGTCTCGGCATCCGTCATCGCTACCGCGAGGACGTTCGCCTCGACTCGCGTTACGGTAAGACAGGGGGGAATGGTGGCACGTGGTTTTCTCGGAATCCATCATCGCTACCGCGATGACGTTTGCCTCGACTCGTGTGACGCTAAGACAGAGGGGTAGTGGTGTCACTTGCTCGTCTCGGCATCCGTCATCGCTACCGCGACGATGTCTGCTTCAACTCGCTTTGCGCTAAGACATGGGGAAATGGTGCCACGTGCTCGTCTCGGCGTCCGTCGTCGCTACCGCGATAACATTCGCCTCGACTCGCGTTATGCTAAGACAGGGGGGAAATCGTGTCACGTGCTCATCTGGGCATCCGTCGTCGCTACCACGATGACGTCCTCCTCGACTCGCGTTACGGTCATCGCACCGCGATGACGTCCGCCTCGACTTGCGTTACGCAAAGACTAGGGGGTTGTGGTGTCACGTGCTCGTCTCGGGGTCCGTCGTCGCTACCGCGACGAAGTCCGCCTCGACTCACTTTGCGCTAAGATAGGGGGGTTGTGGTGTCCGTGCTCGCCTCGGCGTCCGTCGTCGCTACTGCGACGACATCCACGTTGACTCGCGGTACGCTAAGATGGGGGGAAATGGCGTCACATGCTCGTCTCGGCATCCATCGTCGCTACCGCGACGACGTCCTCCTCGACTCATGTTACGCTAAGAAATGGGGGAAATGGTGTCACATGCTCGTCTCGGCGTCCGTCATCGCTGCCGCGATGACATCCGCCTCAACTCGCATTGCGCCAAGACAAGGGGGAAATGGTTTCAGGTGCTCGTGTCGGTGTGTATCGTCGCTGCCGCGACGACGTCCGCCTCGACTCGCGTTACGGTAAGACAGGGGCGAATGTTGTCACGTGCTCGTCTCGGCGTCCGTCGTCGCGACCACGATAACATCCGCCTCGACTCGCGTTACGCTAAGACAGGGGGGAAATGGTGTCACATGGTCGTCTTGGCGTCCGTCGTCGCTACCGCGACGACATCCGCCTCGACTCGCGCTACCCTAAGACAAGGGGGAAATGGTGTCACGTGCTCGTCTCGGCGACCGTTGTTGCTACCGCGATGACATCCGCCTCGACTCGCGTTGCGCTAAGACAGGGGGGATGGTGTCAGGCGCCTCGACTCGTGTTACACTAAGACAGGGGGAAACGATGTCACGTGCTCGTCTCGGCGTCCGTCGTCGCTACCGTGAGGACGTGCGCCTCGACTCGTGTTACGCTAAGACAGGGGGGAAATGGTGTCACGTGCTCGTCTCGGCGTCCGTCGTCGCGACCGTGAGGACGTCCGCCTCGACTCGTGTTACGCTAAGACAGGGGGGAAATGGTGTCACCTGCTCGTCTCTGCATCCGCCGTCGCTATCGTTACGACGTCCGCCTTGACTCGCGTTGCGCTAAGACAGGGGGGAAATGGTGTCACGTGCTTGTCTCCGCGTCCGTCGTCGATACCGCGACGACGTCTGCCTCGACTCGCGTTACGCTAAGACAGGGGGAAATGGTGTCACGTGCTCGTCTCGGCGTATGTCGCCGCTAACGCGAGGACGTCCGCCTCGACTCGTGTTACGCTAAGACCGGGGGAAATGGTGTCACGTGCTCGCCTCGGCGTCCGTCGTTGCTACCGCGAGTACGTCCACCTCGACTCGCATTATGCTAAGACAGGGGGGAATGGTGGCACGTGCTCGTCTCGGAATCCGTTGTCACTACCGCGACGATGTCTGCCTCGACTCACGTTATGCTAAGACAAGGGGAATGTGGTGTCACGTGCTCGTCTCGGAGTCCGTCGTTGCTACCGCGACGACGTTTGCCTCGACTCGCTTTGCGGTAAGAGAAGGGGGAAATAGTTTCATGTGCTCGTCTCGGAGTCCGTCCTTGCTACCGTGATGACATCCGCCTCAACTCGCATTACACTAAGACAGGGGGGAAATGCTGTCACGTGCTTGTCGCGGCGTCCGTCGTCTCTATCGCGACGATGTCCGCCTTGACTCACGTTGCGCTAAGACAGGGCAGAAATACTCTCACGTGGTCATCTCGGCGTCCGTCGTTGATACAGCGATGACGTCCTCCACGACTCGCGTTATGCTAAGATAGGGGGAAATGGTGTCATGTGCTCGTCTCGGCGTCCGTCGTCGCTATCGCGAGGATGTCCGCCTTGACTCGTGTTACGCTAAGACAGCGGGGAATTGTGGCACGTGTTCGTCTCGGAATCCGTCGTCGCTACCGCGATGACGTTCGCCTCGGCTCGCGTTACGCTAAGACAGGTGGTAGTGGTGTCACGTGCTCGTCTCGGCATCCGTAGTCGCTACCGCGACGACGTCCGCCTCGACTCGCTTTGTGCTAAGACAGGGGGGAAATGGTGTCATGTGCTCGTCATGGAGTCCGCGTCGCTACCGCAGAGACTTCTGCCTCAACTCGTGTTACGCTAAGACAGGGGGGAAATGGTGTCACGGGCCTTGACTAGCGTTACGCTAAGACAGGGGGGAAATGGTGTCACGTGCTCGTCTCGGCGTCCGACGTCGCTACCATGGAGACGTCTGCCTCGACTCGTGTTACGCTAAGACAGGGGGGAAATGGTGTCACGTGCTCGTCTCGGCATCCATTGTTGCTACCACGACGACGTCCGCCTCGACCCTCGTTGCGCTAACACAGGGAGGAAATGGTGCACGTGCTCGTCTTGGCGTCCGTCGTTGCTACCGCGATGACGTTCGCCTCGACTCGTGTTACGGTAAGACAGGGGGAATGGTGTCACATGCTCATCTCGGCATCCATCGTCGCTACCGCAACGACGTCCGCCTCCACTCGCGTTACGCTAAGAAAGGGAGGAAATGGTGTCACGTGCTCGCCTCGGCGTCCGTCGTCGCTACCGCGAAGACGTCCACCTCGACTCGCGTTACGCTAAGACAGTGGTAAATGGTGTCACGTGGTCGTCTCGGCATCCGTCATCGCTACCGTCACAACGTCCGCCTCGACTCGCGTTACGCTAAGACAGGGGGGAAATGGTGTCACCTGCTCATCTCTGCGTCCGTTGTCGCTATCGCTACAACGTCCGCCTTAACTCACGTTGCACTAAGACAGGGGGGAAATGGTCTCACATGCTCATCTCTGCGTCCGTCACCGATACCGCAATGACGTCCGCCTCGACTTGCGTTACGCTAAGACAGGGGGGAAATGGTGTTACGTGCTTGTCTCGGCGTATGTCGTCGCTACCGCGAGGACGTCCGCCTTGACTCACGTTACGCTAAGACAGGGGAGGAATGGTGGCACTTGCTCATCTCGGGATCCGTCGTCGCTACCGCGACGATGTTCGCTCGACTCGCGTTACGATAAGACAGGGGAGTTGTGGTGTCACGTGCCCGTCTCGGCGTTCGTCGTCACTACCGTGACGACGTCTGCCTCGACTCGCTTTGCGCTAAGACAGGGGGGAAATGGTGTCACTTGCTCGTCTCGGCGTCCGTCGTTGCTACCGTGATGACGTTCGCCTCGACTCGCGTTACGCTAAGACAAGGGGAAATGGTGTCACGTGTTCATCTCGGTATCCGTCGTCGCTACCGCGATGACGTCCGCCTCGACTCGTATTACGCTAAGACAAGGGGGTTGTGGTGTCACGTGCTTGTCTTGGTGTCCGTCATCGCTACCATGACGAAATCCGCCTCGACTCACTTTGCGCTAAGATAGGGCGGTTGTCGTGTCACGTGCTCACCTCGGCATCCGTTGTCGCTACCGCGATGACGTCCACCTCGAATCGTGTTACGCTAAGACATGGGGGGAAATGGTGTCACCTGCTGGTCTCTGCGTCCGTCGTCGCTATCACTACGACGTCCGCCTTGACTCGCGTAGCGCTAAGACACGGGGGAAATGGTGTCACGTTCTCATCTCCGCGTCCGTCGTTGATACCGCGATGACGTCCGCCTCGACTTGCGTTACACTAAGACAGGGGGGGAATGGTGTCACGTGCTCGTCTCGGCGTATGTCGTCGCTACCGCGAGGACGTCTGCCTCGACTCGCGTTACGCTAAGATAGGGGAGGAATGGTCGCACGTGCTTGTCTCGGAATCCGTCGTCGCAACCGCAACGATGTTCGCTCGACTCGCGTTACGATAAGACAGGGGGGTTGTGGTGTCACGTGCTTGTCTTGGTGTTCATCGTCAGTACCGCGAAGAGGTCCACCTCGACTCGCTTTGTGCTCAGACAGGGGGGAAATGGTGTCACTTGCTCGTCTCGGCGTCCGTCATTGCTGCCGTGATGACGTTCGCCTCGACTAGCGTTACGCTAAGACAGGGGGAAATTGTGTCACGTGTTCATGTCGGCATCCATCGTCGCTACCGCGATGATGTCCGCCTCGACTCACATTACGCTAAGACAAGGGGGTTGTGGTGTCAGTAGCTCGTCTCGGTGTCCGTCGTCGCTACCGCGTAGTAATCCTCCTTGACTCACTTTGCGCTAAGACAGGGGGGTTGTGGTGTCACGTGCTCGCCTCGGCATCCGTTGTCGCTACCGCGATGACATCCACCTCGACTTGTGTTACGCTAAGATAGGGGGGGAAATGGTGTCACGTGCTCGCCTCGGCGTCCGTTGTTGCTACCGCGATGACATCCGCCTCGATTCGCGTTACGCTAAGACAAGGGGGAAATGGTGTCACATGCTCGTCTCGGCATCCGTTGTCACTGCCGCGACGACATCCGCCTCGACTCGTGTTGCGCCAAGAAAAGGGGGAAATGGTGTCACGTGCTTGTCTCGGTGTTCGTAGTCGCTACCTCGATGATGTCCGCCTCGACTCACATTGTGCTAAGACAGGGGCATAATGGAGTCACGTGCTCGTCTTGGCATCCATCGTCGCTACCGCCACGATGCCCGCCACGACTCTCGTTGCGCTTAGACAGGGAGGAAATGGTGTCACGTGCTTGTCTCGGCTTCCATCGTCGCTACCGGGAAGACATCCGCCTCGACTCGCGTTACGCTAAGGCAGGGGGGTTGTGGTGTCACATGCTCGTCTCGGCGTCCGTCGTCGCTACCGCAGCGATGTCCGCCTCGACTCGCGTTACACTAAGAAAGGGGGGAAATGGTGTCACGTGCTCGCCTCGGCGTCCGTCGTTGCTACCACGAAGACGTCCGCCTCGACTCGCGTTGCGCTAAGACAGGGGGAAATGGTGTCACGTGCTCATCTCCGCGTCCGTCATCGCTACCGTGACGATGTCTGCCTCAACTCGCGTTGTGCTAAGACAGGGGGAAATGCTGTCACGTGCTCGTCTCGGAGTGCGTCGTCGCTACCGCAACAATGTCCGCCTAACCTCGCGTTACGCTAAGACAGGAGGGTTGTGGTCTCACGTGCTCGTCTTGGCGTCCATCATCGCTACCTCGATGACGTCCGCCTCGACTCGTGTTACGCTAAGACAGGAGCGGAAATGGTGTCACGTGCTCATACCGCGACGACATCCGCCTCGAATCGTGTTGCGGTAAGACAGAGGGGAAAAGGTGTCATGTGCTCGTCTTGGCGTCCATCATCGCTATAACAACGATGTCCACCTCGACTCGCGTTACACGAAGACCTGGGGAAATGGTCTCACGTGCTCATCTCGGCGTCTGTCGTCGCTACCGCGAAAACGTCCGCCTCGACTCTTGATACGCTAAGACTGGGGGAAATGATACCACGTGCTCGTCTCAGTGTGCATCGTCGCTACTGTGATGACGCCCGCCACGACTTACGTTACGCTAAGATAGGGGGAAATGGTGTCATGTGCTCGTCTCGCCGTCCATCGTCGCTACCGCGATGATGTCTGCCTAGACTCGCATTACGCTAGGACATGGGGGAAATGGTGTCACGTGCTCATCTCGGCGTCCGTCGTCGCTACCGCGAGGACGTCCACCTCTACTCGCGTTATGCTCGACTCAGTGTTCGTCATCGCTACCGCGACAACGTCTGCCTCCACTCGCATTGTGCTAAGACAAGGGTTAAATGGTGTCACGTGCTCATCTCGGCGACCGTCGTTGTTACAGCGATGATGTCCGCCTCGACTCGCGTTGCGCTAAGACAACGGGGATGGTGTCACTTGCTCCTCTCGGCGTCCGTCGTCTCTACCGCGACGACGTCCGCCTCGACTCACATTGCACTAAGACAGGGGGGAATGGTGTCACGCGCCTTGACTTGCGTTACGCGAAGACAGGGGAAATGGTGTCACGTGCTCGTCTCGGCGTCCGTCGTTGCTCCCGCGATGATGTCCGCCTCGACTTGTGTTACGCTAAGAAAGACGGGAAATGGTGGCACGTGCTCGTCTCGGCGTCCGTCGCCTCGACTCGCGTTACGCTAAGATGCGGGGAAATGGTGTCACTTGCTCGTCTCGGTGTCCATCATCGCTACCGCGATGACGTCCGCCTTGACTCGCGCTACGCTAAGACGACGTCTGCCTCGACTCATGTTACGGAAAGACATGTGGAAATGGTGTCACATGCTCCTCTCGGCGTCCGTTGTCGCAACCACGATGACGTCCGCCTCGACTCACGTTACGCTAAGACATGGCTGAAATGGTGTCACGTGCTCGTACCACGACGACGTCCGCCTCGACTCGCGTTGCGGTAAGATAGAGGGGAAATAGTGTCACGTGCTCGTCTTGGCATTCGTCGTCGCTACCGCGATGACGTCCGCCTCGACCCTCGTTACGCGAAGACAGGGAGAAATGGTGTCACGTGGTCGTCTCGGCGTCCATCGTCACTACCGCGATGACGTCCGCCTCGACTAGCGTTATGCTAAGACAAGGGGGTTGTGGTGTCACGTGCTCGCCTCGGCGTCCGTCGTTGCTACCGCGACGAAGTCCGCCTTGACTCGCGTTGCACTAAGATAGGGGGTTATTGTGTCACATGCTCGCCCAGGCGTCCGTCGTCACTACCGCGACGACGTCCGCCTCGACTCGCGTTACGCTAAGACAGGGGGAATGTTGTCACGTGCTCGTCTTGGCGTCCGTTGTCGCTACCATGATGACATCCGCTTCGACTCGCGTTGCGCTAAGACAGGGGGATGGTGTCACGTGCCTCGAGTCGCGTTACGCTAAGATAGGGGGAAATGGTGTCACATGCTCATCTCGGCGTCCGTCATCGCTACCGCCACAATGTCCTCCTCGACTTGTGTTACGCTAAGAAACGGGCAAAATGGTGGCACGTGCTCGTCTCAGCGTCCGACGCCTTGACTCGCATTAAGCTGTGATGGGGGAAATGGTGTCACATGCTCGTCTCGGCGACCATCGTCGCTACCGCGACAACGTCCATCTCAACTCGCGCTATGCTAAAACAGGTGAGAAATGGTGTCACGTGCTCGTATTGGCATCCGTCGCCTCGACTCGCGTTACACAAAGATAGGGGAAATGGTGTCACATGCTTGTCTCGGCGTCTGTCATCGCTACCGAGATGACGTCCGCCTCGACTCGCGTTGCGCTAAGACAGGGGAGAAATGGTGTCACGTGCTTGTCTCGGCGTTCGTCGTCGCTACCGCGACAACGTCTGCCTCGACTCGTGTTACGCTAATATAAGGGGGAAATGGTGTCACGTGCTTGTCTCGGCGTCCATCATCGCTACCGCGACGCTGTCCTCCTCGACTCACGCTACGCTAAGACAGGGAGGAAATGGTGTCACGTGCTCGTCTCGGCGTCCGTCATCGCTACCGCGACGATGTCCGCCTCAACTCACGTTCCGCTAAGACAGGGGGAATGGTGTCACTTGCCTCGACTCGCGTTACACTAAGACAGGGGGAAATGGTGTCACGTGCTCGTCTCGGCGTCCGTCGTCGCTCCGGCAATGATGTCCGCCTTGACTTGTGTTACGCTAAGAAAGGGGGGAAATGGTGGCACGTGCTCGTCTCGGCGTTCGTCGCCTCGACTCGCGTTACGCTAAGACAGGGGGAAATTGTGTCACGTGTTCTTCTCGGCATCCATCGTCGCTACCGCGATGATGTCCGCCTCGACTCACATTACGCTAAGACAAGGGGGTTGTGGTGTCAGTAGCTCGTCTCGGTGTCCGTCGTTGCTACCGCATAGAAATCCTCCTTGACTCACTTGGCGCTAAGACAGGGGGGTTGTGGTGTCACGTGCTCGCCTCGGCATCCGTTGTCGCTACCGCGATGACGTCCACGTCGACTTGTGTTACGCTAAGACAGGGGGGAAATGGTGTCACGTGCTCGTCTCGGCGTCCGTTGTTGCTACCGCGATGACATCCGCCTCGACTCGCGTTACGCTAAGACAAGGGGGAAATGGTGTCACATGCTCGTCTCGGCATCCGTCGTCGCTGCCGCGACGACATCCGCCTCGACTCGTGTTGCGCCAAGACAAGGGGGAAATGGTGTCACGTGCTTGTCTCGGTGTCCGTAGTCGCTACCTCGGTGATGTCCGCCTCGACACGCATTGTGCTAAGACAGGGGCATAATGGAGTCACGTGCTCGTCTTGGCATCCATCGTCGCTACCGCGACGATGCCTGCCAAGACTCTCGTTGCGCTTAGATAGGGAGGAAATGGTGTCACGTGCTTTTCTCGGCTTCCATCGTCGCTACCGGGATGACATCCGCCTCGACTCACGTTACGCTAAGGCAGGGGGGTTATGGTGTCACGTGCTCGTCTCGGCGTCCGTCGTCGCTACCGCAGCGATGTCCGCCTCGACTCGCGTTACACTAAGAAAGGGGGGAAATGGTGTCACGTGCTCGCCTCGGCGTCCGTCGTTGCTACCACGAAGATGTCCGCCTCGACTCGCGTTGCGCTAAGACAGGGGGAAATGGTGTCACGTGCTCGTCTCCGCGTCCGTCATCGCTACCGTGACGACGTCTGCCTCAACTCGCGTTGTGCTAAGACAGGGGGAAATGCTGTCACGTGCTCGTCTCGGCGTGCGTCGTCCCTACCGCAACAATGTCCGCCTCAACTCGCGTTACGCTAAGACAGGGGGGTTGTGGTGTCACGTGCTCGTCTCGGCGTCCGTCACCGCTACCTCGACGACGTCCGCCTCGTCTCGTGTTACCTAAGACAGGTGGGGAAATGGTGTCACGTGCTCGTACCACGACGACATCCGCCTCGAATCGCGTTGCGGTAAGACAGAGGGGAAAAGGTGTCATGTGCTCGTCTTGGCGTCCATCATCGCTACAACGACGATGTCCACCTCGACTCGCGTTACACGAACACCGCGGGAAATGGTCTCACGTGCTCATCTTGGCGTCTGTCGTCGCTACCGCAAAAACGTCCGCCTCGACTCTTGTTACGCTAAGACTGGGGGAAATGCTACCACGTGCTCGTCTCAGTGTGCATCGTCGCTACTGTGATGACACCCGCCACGACTTACGTTACGCTAAGACAGGGGGAAATGGTGTCATGTGCTCGTCTTGCCGTCCATCGTCGCTACCGCGATGACGTCTGCCTAGACTCGCGTTACGCTTAGACATGGGGGAAATGGTGTCACATGCTCGACTCAGTGTTCGTCGTCGCCACCGCGACAACGTCTGCCTCGACTCGCATTGTGCTAAGACAAGGGTTAATTGGTGTCACGTGCTCATCTCGGCAACCATCGTCGTTACCGCGATGATGTCCGCCTCGACTCGTGTTGCGCTAAGACAACGGGGATGGTGTCACGTGCTCCTCTCGGCGTCCGTCGTCTCTATCGCGGCGACGTCCGCCTCGACTCACATTGCACTAAGACAGGGGGGAATGGTGTCACGCGCCTCGACTTGCGTTACGCTAAGACAGGGGAAATGGTGTCATGTGCTCATCTCGGCATCCGTCGTCGCTCCCGCGATGATGTCCGCCTCGACTTGTGTTACGCTAAGAAAGGGGGGAAATGGTGGCTCGTGCTCGTCTCGGCGTCCGTCGCCTCGACTCGCGTTACGCTAAGATGCGGGGAAATGGTGTCACTTGCTCGTCTCGGCGTCCGTCGTCGCTACCGCGATGACGTCCGCCTTGACTCGCGCTACGCTTAGACAGGGGAGAAACGGTGACACGTGCTCGCCTCGGCGTCCGTCATCGCTGCCGCGACGACGTCTGCCTCGACTTGGGTTACGGAAAGACATGTGGAAATGGTGTCACGTGCTCCTCTCGACGTTCGTTGTCGCAACCACGATGACGTCCGCCTCGACTCACGTTACGCTAAGACATGGGTGAAATGGTGTCACGTGCTCGTACCATGACGACGTACGCCTCGACTCGCGTTGCGGTAAGACAGAGGGGAAATAGTGTCACGTGCTCGTCTTGGCATTCGTCGTCGCTACCGCGATGACGTCCGCGTCGACCCGCGTTACGCGAAGACCGGGGGAAATGGTGTCGCGTGCTCGTCTCGGCGTCCATCGTCACTACCGCGATGACGTTCACCTCGACTCGCGTTATGCTAAGACAAGGGGGTTCTGGTGTCACGTGCTCGCCTCGGCGTCCGTCGTTGCTACCGCGACGAAGTCCGCCTTGACTCGTGTTGCACTAAGACAGGGGGATGGCATCACGTGCCTCGAGTCACGGTACGCTAAGACAGGGGAAATGGTGTCACGTGCTCGTCTCGGCGTCCGTCATCGCTACCGCAACAATGTCCTCCTCGACTTGTGTTACGCTAAGAAAGGGGCAAAATGGTGGCACGTGCTCGTCTCGGCGTCCGTCGCCTTGACTCGCATTACGTTGTGATGGGGGAAATGGTGTCACATGCTCGTCTCGGCGACCATCGTCGCTACCGCGACAACGTCCATGTCAACTCGCGCTATGCTAAGACAGGTGAGAAATGGTGTCACGTGCTCGTCTTGGCGTCCGTCGCCTCGACTCGCGTTACACAAAGATAGGGGAAATGGTGTCACATGCTTGTCTCGGCGTTTGTCATCGCTACCGCGATGATGTCCGCCTCGACTGCGTTGCGCTAAGACAGGGTAGAAATGGTGTCACGTGCTTGTCTCGGCGTTCGTCGTCGCTACCGCGACAACGTCTGCCTCGACTCGTGTTATGCTCAGATAAGGGGGAAATGGTGTCACGTGCTTGTCTCGGCGTCCATCATCGCTACCGCGACGCTGTCCTCCTCGACTCACGCTACGCTAAGTCAGGGAGGAAATGGTGTCACGTGCTCGTCTCGGCGTCCGTCATCGCTACCGCGACGACGTCCGCCTCGACTCACGTTCCGCTAAGACAGGGGGAATGGTGTCATGCGCCTCGACTCGCGTTACACTAAGACAGGGGGAAATGGTGTCACGTGATCGTCTCGGCGTCCGTCGTCACTCCGGCGATGATGTCCGCCTTGACTTGTGTTACGCTAAGAAAGGGGGGAAATGGTGGCACGTGCTCGTCTCGGCGTCCGTCGCCTCGACTCGCGTTATGCTAAGACGGGGGAATGGTGCCACTTGCTCGTCTCGGCGTCCGTCGTCGCTACCGCGACGACGTCCTCCTCGACTCGCGCTACGCTAAGACAAGGGAGAAATGGTGACACGTGCTCGCCTCGGCGTCCGTCGTCGCTACCGCGACGACATCCACCTCAACTTGGGTTACGGAATGACATGTGGAAATGGTGTCACGTGCTTCTCTCGACGACCGTCGTCGCTACCACGAAGACGTCCGCCTCGACTCACGTTACGCTAAGACATGGGTGAAATGGTGTCACGTGCTCGTACCACGACGACGTACGCTTCGACTCGCGTTGCGGTGAGACAGAGGGGAAATAGTGTGACATGCTCGTCTTGGCATTCATCGTCGCTACCGCAATGACGTCCGCCTCGACCCGCGTTACGTGAAGACACGGGGAAATGGTGTCGCGTGCTCGTCTCGGCATCCGTCGTCACTACCGCAATGACGTCCGCCTCGACTCGCGATATGCTAAGACAAGGGGGTTGTGGTGTCACGTGGTCGCCTCGGCGTCCGTCGTTGATACCGCGACGAAGTCCGCCTTGACTCGCGTTCCGCTAAGACAGGCGGTTGTTGTGTCAAATGCATGCCTAGGCGTCTGTCGTCGCTACCGCAACGACGTCCGCCTCGACTCGCGTTACGCTAAGACAGGGGGAATGTTGTCACGTGCTCATCTCGGCGTCCGTCGTCACTACCACGACGACATCCGCCTCGACTCGCGTTACGCTAAGACAGGGGGAAATGGTGTCACATTCTCGTCTCGATGTCCGTCGTCGCTACCGCGACGACTTCCACCTCGACTCGCGCTACGCTAAGACAAGGGGGAAATGCTGTCACGTGCTCGTCTCGGCGACCGTCGTTGCTACCGCAATGACGTCCACCTCGACTCGCGTTGCGCTAAGACAGGGGGATGGTGTCACGTGCTCGTCTCGACGTCCGTCGTCGCTACCGTGACGACGTCCGCCTCGACTCGCTTTGCGCTAAGACAGGGGGGATGGTGTCGTGCGCCTCGAATCGCGTTACGCTAAGACAGGGGGGAATGGTGTCACGTGCTCGTCTCGGCGTCCGTCATCGCTACCGTGACAATGTCCTCCTCGAGTTGTGTGACGCTAAGAAAGGGGGAAATGGTGGGACGTGCTCATCTCGGCGTCCGTCGCCTTGACTTGCATTACGCTGAGATGGGGGAAATGGTGTCACATGCTCGTCTCGGCATCCATCGTCGCTACCGCGACAACATCCGCCTCAACTCGCGCTACGCTAAGATAGGGGAGAAATGGTGTCACGTGCTCGTCTTGGCGTCCGTCGCCTCGACTCGCGTTACACTAAGACAGGGGAAATGGTGTCACATGGTTGTCTCGGCGTCCGTCATCTCTATCGCGATGATGTCCGCATCGACTCGCGTTGCGCTAAGACAGGGGAGAAATGGTGTCACGTGCTTGTCTCGGCGTTCGTCGTCGCTACCGCGACAACGTCTGCCTCGACTCGTGTTACACTAAGATCGGCGGAAAATGGTGTCACGTGCTTGTCTCGGTGTCCATCATCGCTACCGCGACACCGTCCGCCTCGACTCATGTTACGCTAAGACAGGGAGGAAATGGTGTCACGTGCTCGTCTCGGCGTCCGTCATCGCTACCACGACGACATCGGCCTCGTCTCACATTGCACTAAGAAAGGGGGAATCGTGTCACGCGCCTCGACTCGCGTTACGCGAAGACAGGGGGAAATGGTGTCACGTGCCCGTCTCGGTGTTCGTCGTCGCTCTCGCGATGATGTCCTCCTCGACTTGTGTTACGCTAAGAAAGGGGGGAAATTGTGGCACGTGCTCGTCTCGGCGTGTGTCGCCTCGACTCGCGTTACGCTAAGACGGGGGAAATGGTGCCACTTGCTCGTCTCGGTGTCCGTCGTCGCTACCGCGACGACGTCCGCCTCGACTCGCGCTATGCTAAGACAGGAGAGAAATGGTGACACGTGCTCGCCTCGGCGTCCGTCGTCGCTGCCGCGATGACGTCTGCCTCGACTCGTGTTACGGAAAGACATGTGGAAATGGTGTCACGTGCACCTCTCGACATCCGTCATCGCTACCACGACGACGTCCGCCTCGACTCACATTACGCTAAGACATGGGTGAAATGGTATCACGTGCTCTTACCACGACGACGTCCGCCTCGACTCGCGTTGCGGTAATATACAGGGGAAATAGTGTCACGTGCTCGTCTTGGCATTCGTTGTCGCTACCGCGACTACGTCCGCCTCGACCCGCATTATGCGAAGACAGGGGGACATGGTGTCACGTGCTCGTCTCGGCGTCCGTCGTCACTACTGCGATGACGTCCGCCTCGACTCGAGTTATGCTAAGACAAGGGGGTTGTGGTGTCACGTGCACGCCTCGTCGTCCGTCGTTGCTACCGCGATGAAGTCCGCCTTGACTCGCGTTGCACTAAGACAGGGGGTTGTTGTGTCACATGCTCGCCTAGGCGTCCGTCGTCGCTACCGCAACAACGTCCGCCTCACCTCGCGTTACGCTAAGACAGGGGGAATGTTGTCACGTGCTCATCTCGGCGTCCGTCGTCGCAACCACGATGACATCCGCCTCGACTCGCGTTACACTAAAACAGGGGGGAAATGGTGTCACATGCTCGTCTTGGCGTCCGTCGTCGCTACCGCGACGACTTCCGCCTCGACTCGCGCTACGCTAAGACAAGGGGGAAATGGTGTCATGTGCTCGTCTCGGCGACCGTCGTTGCTACCGTGATGATGTCCACCTCGACTCGCGTTGTGCTAAGACAGGGGGATGGTGTCACATGCTCGTCTCGGTGTCCGTCATCGCTATCACGACGACGTCCGCCTAGACTCGCTTTGCGCTAAGACAGGGGGGATGGTGTCACGCGGCTCGACTCACGTGACGCTAAGATAGGGGGAAATGGTGTCACGTGCTAGTCTCGGCATCCGTCATCGCTACCGCGACAATGTCCTCCTCGACTTGTGTTATGCTAAGAAAGGGGGGAAATGGTGGCAAGTGCTCGTCTCGGCGTCCGTCGCCTTGACTCGCATAACGCTCAGATGGGGGAAATGGTGTCACATGCTCGTCTCGGCGTCCATCGTCGCTACCGCGTCAACGTCCGCCTCAACTCGCGCTACGCTAAGACAAAGGAGAAATGGTGTCACCTGCTCGTCTTGGCGTCCGTCGCCTCGACTCGCGTTACACTAAGACAGGGGAAATGGTGTCACATGCTTGTCTCGGCGTCCGTCATCGCTACCGTGATGACGTTCGCCTCGACTCGCATTGCGCAAAGACAGGGGAGAAATGGTGTCACGTGCTCGTCTCGGCATTCGTCGTTGCTACCACGACAACGTCTGCCTTGACTCGTGTTACGCTAAGATAGGGGGGAAATGGTGTCACATGCTTGTCTTGGCGTCCATCATCGCTACCGCGACGCCGTCCGCCTCGACTGGCGCTACGCTAAAACAGGGAGGAAATGGGGTCACGTGCTCCTCTCGGCGTCTTTCGTTGCTACCGCGACGACGTCCGCCTCGACTCGCGTTACGCTAAGACATGGTTGAAATGGTGTCACGTGCTCGTCTCGGCGTTTGTCGCCTCAACTCGCGATACACTAAGATAGGGGAAATGGTGTCACATGCTTGTCTTGGCGTCTGTCATTGCTACCGCGATGACGTCCGCCTCGACTCGTGTTGCACTAAGACAGGGGAGAAATGGTGTCACGTGCTTGTCTCGGCGTTCGGCGTCGCTACCGCGACAACGTCTACCTCGACTCGTGTTACGCTAAGATAGGGGTGAAATGGTGTCACGTGCTCGTCTCGGCGTCCGTAATCGCTACCGCGACGCCATCCGCCTCGACTCGCATTACGCTAAGACAGGGGGGAAATGGTGTCACGTGCTCATCTCGGCGTCTGTTGTCGCTACCACGACGACGTCCGCCTCGACTCGTGTTACACTAAGATAGGGGGGAATGGTGTCACGTGCTCATCTCGGCATCTGTCGTCGCTACCACGACGACGTCCGCCTCGACTCGTGTTACGCTAAGACAGGGGGGAAATGGTGTCACGTGCTCATCTTGGCGTCCGTCGTCACTACCGAGACGACGTCCACCTCGACTTGCGTTATGCTAAGACAAGGGGGTTGTGGTGTCACGTGCACGCCTTGGCGTCCGTCGTTGCTACCGCGATGAAGTCCGCCTTAACTCGCATTGCACTAAGACAAGGGGTTGTTGTGTCACATGCTCGCCTAGGCGTCTATCGTCGCTACCGCAATGACGTCCGCCTCGACTCGCGTTACGCTAAGACAGGGGGGAATGTTGTCACGTGCTCATCTCGGCGTCCATCGTCGCTACCACGACGACATCCGCCTCGACTCGCGTTACACTAAAACAAGGGGAAATGGTGTCACATGCTCGTCTTGGCGTCCGTCGTCACTACCGCGACGACTTCCGCCTCGACTAGCGCTACGCTAAGACAAGGGGGAAATGGTGTCACGTGCTCGTCTTGGCGACCGTCGTTGCTACCGTGATGACGTCCATCTCGACTCACGTTGCGCTAAGACAGGGGGATGGTGTCACATGCTCATCTCGGCGTCCGTCGTCGCTACCGCGACGACGTCCGCCTGGACTCGCTTTCCGCTAAGACAGGGGGGATGGTGTCACACGCCTCGACTCGCGTTACGCTAAGACAGGGGGAAATTGTGTCACGTGCTCGTCTCAGCGTCCGTCATCGCTACCGCGACAATGTCCTCCTCGACTTGTGTTACGCTAAGAAAGGGGGGAAATGGTGGCAAGTGCTCGTCTCGGCGTCCGTCGCCTTGACTCGCATTACGCTGAAATGGGGGAAATGGTGTCACATGCTCGTCTCGGCATCCATCCTCGCTTCCGCGACAACGTCCGCCTCAACTCGCGCTATGCTAAGACAGGGGAGAAATGGTGTCACGTGCTCGTCTTGGCGTCCGTCGCGTCGACTCGCGTTACACTAGAACAGGGGAAATGGTGTCATGCTTGTCTCGGCGTCCGTCATCGCTACCGCGATGACGTCCGCCTCGACTCGTGTTGCGCTAAGACAGGGGAGAAATGGTGTCACGCGCTTGTCTCGGCATTCGTCGTTGCTACCGTGACAATGTCTGCCTGGACTCGTGTTACGCTAAGATAGGGGGGAAATGGTGTCACATGCTTGTCTTGGCGTCCATCATCGCTACCGCGACGCCATCCGCCTCGATTCGCGTTACGCTAAAACAAGGAGGAAATGGTGTCACGTGCTCGTGTCGGCGTCCGACATCGCTACCGCGACGATGTCCGCTTCGACTTGCATTACGCTAAGACAGGGGGAAGTGGTGTCACGTGCTCGTATCGGTGTCCGTCATCGCTACCGCGATGATGTCCGCCTCGACTCGCGTTGCGCTAAGACAGGGGGGTCGTCTTGTCATGTGCTCGCCTCGACGTCTATCGCCGCGACGACGTCCGCCTCAACTAGTGTTACGCTAACACATGGGGAAATGGGGTCACGTGCTTCTCTCGGCGTCTTTCGTCGCTACCGCGACGACGTCCGCCTCGACTCGCGTCACGCTAAGACATGGGTGAAATGGTGTCACATGCTCGTACCGCTACAATGTCCGCCTAGACTCGCGCTATGGTAAGACAGGGGAGAAATGGTGTCACGTGCTCGTCAAGGCGTCTGTCGTCACTACCGCGACGACGTCCGCCTCGACTCGTGTTACGCTAAGACAGGGGGAAATAGTGTCACGTGCTCCTCTCGGCGTCCGTCGTCGCTACCGTGACGACGTCCGCCTCGACTCGCGTTACACTAAGACAGGGGGGAAATGATGTCACGTGCTGATCTCAACGTCCGTCGTCGCTACCGCGACGACGTCCGCCTCGTCTCGCATTAGGCTAAGACAGGGGGGAAATGGTGTCACCTGCTCGTCTCGGCGTCCGTCTTCGCTACCGCGATGACGTCCGCCTCAACTCGTGTTACGCAAAGACAAGGGGGTTGTGGTGTCACGTGCTCGCCTCGGCATCCGTCATAGCTACCGCGAAGAAGTCCGCCTCGACTCGCGTGGCCCTAAGATAGGGGGGTTGTTGTGTCATGTGCTCGCCTAGGCATCCGTCGTCGCTACCGCGATGACGTCCGCCTCGACTCGCGTTACGCTAAGACAGGGGGAAATGGTATCAGGTGCTCATCACAGCGTCTGTCGTCATTACCACGACAACGTCTGCCTCGACTCGCGTTACGCTAAGACAGGGGGAAATGGTGTCACATGCTTGTCTCTGCGTCCATCGTCGGTACCGCGATGACGTCCGCCTCGACTCGCATTGCGCTAAGACAAGGGGGAAATGGTGTAACGTGCTCGTCTCGGCGTTCGTCATCATTACCGTGACGATGTCCGCGTCGACTTGTGTTACGCTAAGAAAGGGGGGAAATAGTGGCACGTGCTCGTCTCGGCGTCCGTAGCCTCGACTCGCGTTCCGCTAAGACGGGGGAAATGGTGTCACATGCTTGTCTCGGCGTCCGTCATCGCTACCGCAACAACGTCCGTCTCGACTCGTGTTATGCTAAGAAAGGGGGGAAATGGTGGCACGTGCTCGTCTCGGCGTCCGTCGCGTCGACTCGCGTTACGCTAAGACAGTGGAAACGGTGTCACGTGCTCGTCTCGGCGTCCGTCGTTGCTACCATGATGACGTCCACCTCGACTCGTGTTGCGCTAAGACAGGGGGAAATGGTCTCACATGCTCGTCTCGGTGTCCGTCGTCGCTACCGCAACGACGTCCGCCTCAAGTCACGTTACGCTATGAGACAAGGGGGTTGTGGTGTCATGTGCTCGTATCAGCGTCCATCATCGCTACCTCGACGACGTCCGCCTCGACTCACGTTACGCTAAGAGAGGAGGAGAAATGGTGTCACTTGCTCGTCTCGGCGTCCGTCGTCGCTACCGCGACGACGTCCTCCTCGACTCGCGTTACGCTAAGACAGGAGGGGAATGGTGGCACGTGTTCGCCTCGGCATCCCTCGCCTCGACTCACGTTACGCTAAGACAGGGGAAATGGTGTCATGTGCTCGTCTTGGCGTCCGTCGTCGCTACCGCGATGACGTTCGCCTCGACTCGCGTTGCGCTAAAACAG
The DNA here is from genome assembly GCA_022496015.1 of Hordeum marinum. Taxonomy (NCBI): domain Eukaryota; kingdom Viridiplantae; phylum Streptophyta; class Magnoliopsida; order Poales; family Poaceae; genus Hordeum; species Hordeum marinum. The sequence continues at coordinate 236,467,485 of CM039675.1, forward strand.
GGGAGAAATGGTGTCACGTGCTTGTCTCGGCGTTCGTCGTTGCTCCCGTGACAACGTCCACCTCGACTCGTGTTACGCTAAGATAGGGGGGAAATTGTGTCACGTGCTCGTCTAGGCGTCCTTCATCGCTACCGCGACGCCATCCGCCTTGAATCGTGTTACGGTAAGAATGGGGGGAAATGGTGGCACGTGCTTCTCTTGGCGTCCGTCACCTCGACTCGCGTTACGCTAATACAGGGGAAATGGTGTCACGTGCTCGTCTCGGCATCTGTCGTCGCTACCGCGATGATGTTCGTCTCGACTTGCATTGCGCTAAGACAGGGGAGAAATGGTGTCACGTGCTTGTCTCAGCGTTCATAGTCGCTACCGCGACAATGTCCGCCTCGACTCGTGTTATGCTAAGATAAGGGGAAATGGTGTCACGTGCTCATCTCGGCATCCGTCATCGCTACGGCGACACCATCCACCTCGACTCGCGTTACGCTATGACAGGAAGGAAATGGTGTCACATGCTCGTCTCGGTGTTTGTCGTCGCTACCGCAACGAAGTCCGCATCGACTCGCATTACGCTTAGACAGGGGGGAAACGGTGTCACGTGCATGTCTCGGCGTCCGTCGTTGCTACCACGATGACATTTGCTTCGCCTTGTGTTGTGCTAAGACAGGGGTATTGTGGTGTCACGTGCTCGTCTCTGTGTCTGTCGTCGTTACCGCGATCATGTTCGCCTCGACTCGCGTTGCGCTAAGATAGGAGGTCGTCTTGTCATGTGCTCGCCTCGGTGTCCGTCGCAGCTGCCGCAACGACGTCTGCCTCGACTCATGTGACGCTAACACATGAGGAAATGGTGTCACGTGCCCTCTCAACGTCTATCGTCGCTACCGTGACGACGTCCGCCTCAACTTGCGTTATGTTAAGACATAGGTGAAATAGTGTCACATGCTCATACCGTGACGACGTTCGCCTCGACTAGCGTTACGGTAAGACACGGGGGAAATGGTGTCATGTGCTCATGCCAGCGTCCGTTCTCGCTACCGCGACGATGTCCGCCTCGACTCGTGTTACGCTAAGACAAGGGGGTAATGGTGCCACGTGTTCGTCTCGGCGTCCGTCATCGCTACCGTGACGACGTTGTCGACCACTCATGTTATGCTAAGATAGGGGGTTGTTGTGTCACGTGATCGTCTCGGCGTGCATCGTCGCTACCGTGACAACGCCCGCCTCGACTCGCGTTACGCTAAGACAGGGGGGAAATGGTGTCACGTGCTCGTCTCGGCGTCCATCGTCGCTATCGCGATGACGTCCGCCTCGTCTCGCGTTACGCTAAGACAAGGGGGGAAATGGTGTCACGTGCTCATCTCGGCGTTCGTCGCCTCGACTCGCGATAGACTAAGACAGTGGAAATGGTGTCACATGCTTGTCTTGGCGTCTGTCATCGCTACCGCGATGACGTCCGCCTCGACTTGCGTTGCGCTAAGACAGGTGAAAAATTGTGTCACGTGCTTGTCTTGGCGTTCGGCGTCGCTACCGCGACAACGTTTGCCTCGACTCGTCTTACGCTAAGATAGGGGTTAAATGGTGTCACGTTCTTGTCTCGGCGCCCGTCATTGCTACCGTGACGCCGTCCGCCTCAACTAACGTTACGCTAAGACAGGGGGGAAATGGTGTCACGTGCTCGTCTCGGCGTCCGCCATCGCTACAGCGACGCCATCCGCCTCGACTTGCGTTACGCTAAGACAGGGGGTAAATGGTGTCACGTGCTCGTCTCGGCGTTCGGCGTTGCTACCATGATGACATCCGCCTCGACTTGCGTTATGCTAAGACAGGGTTATTGTCGGGTCATGTGCTCGTCTCGGTGTCCATCGTCGCTACCGCGATGATGTCCGCCTCGACTCGCGTTGCGCTAAGACAGGGGGTCGTCTTGTGATGTGCTCGCCTCGGCGTTCGTCGCAGCTGCCGCAACGACGTCCGCGTCGACTCCTGTTACACTAAGACATGGGGAAATGGTCTCACGTGCTCCTCTCAACGTCTATCGTCGCTACCGTGACGACGTCCGCCTCAACTTGCGTTATGTTAAGACATGGGTGAATTGGTGTCACATGCTCGTACCGGGACGACGTTCGCATCGACTAGCGTTACGGTAAGACAGGGGGGAAATGGTGTCACGTGCTCATGTTAGCGTCCGTCGTCGCTACCGCGCCGATGTCCGCCTCGACTCACGTTACGCTAAGACAGGGGGGAAATGGTGTCATGTGCTCGTGTCGGCGTCCTTCATCGCTACCGCGACGCCGTCCACCTCGGCTCGTGTTACGCTAAGACAGGGGGTAAATGGTGTCACGTCCTCGTCTCGGCGTCCATCATCGCTACCGCGACGCCGTCCGCCTTGACTCGTGTTACGGTAAGAAGGGGGGAAATGGTGGCACATTCTCGTCTTGGCGTCCGTCACCTCCACTCGCGTTACGCTAAGACAGTGGAAATGGTGTCACGTGCTCCTCTCGACGTTCGTCATCGCTACCGTGACGTCGTCCGCCTCGACTCATGTTACTATAAGACATGGGTGAAAAGGTGTCACGTGCTCGTACCACGACGATGTCCGCCTAGATTCATGTTGCGGTAAGACAGAGGGGAAATGGTGTCACGTGCTTGTCTCGGTGTCCGTCGTCGCTACCACGACGACGTCCGCCTCGACTCGTGTGACGCTAAGACAGGGGGGAAATGGTTTCACGTGCTCATCTCGGCGTCCGGCGTCGCTACCGCGACGACGTCCGCCTCGACTAGTGTTAGGCTAAGACAGGGGGGAAATGGTGTCACGTGCTCATCTCGACGTGCATTGTCGCTACCACGATGACGTCTGCCTCGACTCGCATTCTACTAAGATTGGGAGAAATGGTGTCACATGCTCGTCTCGGCGTCCATCATTGCTACCGCAACGATGTCCACCTCAACTCGTGTTACGCTAAGAAAGGGGGGAAATGGTGGCACCTGCTCGTCTCGGCGTCCGTCGCCTCGACTCGCATTACGTTGAGACGGGCGAAATGGTGTCACATGCTCGTCTCAGCGTCCGGCATCGCTACCGCGACAACGTCCGCCTCAACTCGCGCTACGCTAAGACAGGGGAGAAATGGTGTCACGTGCTCGTCTCGGCGTTCGTCGCCTCGACTCGCGATACACTAAGACAGGGGAAATGGTGTCACATGCCTGTCTGGGCGTCCGTCATCGCTACCGCGATGACGTCCACCTCGACTCGCGTTGCGCTAAGACAGGGGAGAAATGGTGTCACGTGCTTGTCTCGGCTTTCGGCGTCGCTACCGCGACAACGTCTGCCTCGACTCGTGTTACGCTAAGATAGGGGTGAAATGGTGTCACGTGCTCATCTCGGCGTTCGGCGTTGCTACCATGATGACATCCGCCTCGACTTGCGTTATGCTAAGACAGGGGTATTGTCGTGTCATGTGCTCGTCTCGGTGTCCATCGTCGCTACCGCGATGATGTCCGCCTCGACACGCGTTGCGCTAAGACAGGTGGTCGTCTTGTCATGTGCTCGCCTGGGCGTCCGGCGCAGCTGCTGCAACGACGTCCGCGTCGGCTCCTGTTACACTAAGACATGGGGAAATGGTGTCACGTGCTCCTCTCAACGTCTATCGTCGCTACTGTGACGATGTCCGCCTCAACTTGTGTTATGTTAAGACATGGGTGAAATGGTGTCACATGCTCGTAGCGCGATGACGTTCGCCTCGACTAGCGCTACGGTAAGACAGGGGGGAAATGGTGTCACGTGCTCGTGTCAGTGTCCGTCGTCGCTACCGCGATGATGTCCGCCTCAACTCGCATTACGCTAAGACACGGGGAAATGGTGTCATGTGCTCGTCTCGGCGTCCGTCATCGCTACCGCGACGCCGTCCGCCTCGGCTCGTGTTACGCTAAGACAAGGGGTAAATGGTGTCACGTCCTCATCTTGGCGTCCGTCATCGCTACCGTGACGCCGTCCGCCTTGACTCGTGTTACGGTAAGAAGGGGGGAAATGGTGGCACATGCTCGTCTTGGCGTCCGTCACCTCGACTCGCGTTACGCTAAGACAGTGGAAATGGTGTCACGTGCTCCTCTCGACGTCTGTCATCGCTACCGTGACGTCGTCTGCCTCGACTCATGTTACTATAAGACATGGGTGAAAAGGTATCACGTGCTCGTACCGCGATGATGTCTGCCTAGACTCGCGTTTCGATAAGACAGAGGGGAAATGGTGTCACGTGCTCGTCTCGGTGTCCGTCGTCTCTATCGCGACGACGTCCGCCTCGACTCGCGTGACGCTAAGACAGGGGGAAATGGTGTCATGTGCTCATCTCGGCGTCCGTCGTCGCTACCGCGATAACGTCCACCTCGACTACTGTTACGCTAAGACAGGGGGGAAATGGTGTCACGTGCTCGTCTCGACGTGCATTGTAGCTACCACGACGACGTCCGCCTCGACTCGCATTCTACTATGATTGGGGGAAATGGTGTCACATGCTCGTCTCGGCGTCCATCATTGCTACCGCAACGATGTCCGCCTCGACTCGTGTTACGCTAAGAAAGGGGGGAAATGGTGGCACGTGCTTGACTCAACGTCTGCCGCCTCGACTCGCATTACGCTGAGACGGGCGAAATGGTGTCACATGCTCGTCTCATCGTCCAGCATCGCTAGCGCGACAACGTCTGCCTCAACTCGCGCTACGCTAAGACAGGGGAGAAATGGTGTCACTTGCTCGTCTCGGCGTTCGTCGCCTCGACTCGCGATACACTAAGACAGGGGAAATGGTGTCACACGCTTGTCTTGGCGTCCGTCATCGCTACCACGATGACGTCCACCTCGACTCGCGTTGCGCTAAGACAGGGGAGAAATGGTGTCACGTGCTTGTCTCAGCGTTCGGCGTCGCTACCGCGACAACGTCTGCCTCGACTCGTGTTACGCTAAGGTAGGGGGGAAATGGTGTCACATGCTTGTCTCGGCGTCCATTATCGCTACCGCGACGCCGTCCCCCTCGACTCGCGTTACGCTAAAACAGGGGGGAAATGGGGTCACGTTCTCCTCTCGGCGTCTTTCGTTGCTACCGCGACGATGTCCGCCTCGACTCGCGTTACGCTAAGACATGGGTGAAATGGTGTCACGTGCTCGTCTCGGCGTCCGTCATCGCTACCGCGACGCCATCCGCCTCGACTCGCGTTACGCTAAGATAGGGGGGAAATGGTGTCACGTGCTCGACTCGGCGTCTGTCGTTGCTACCACGACGACATCCGCCTCGACTCGTGTTACGCTAAGACAGGTGGGAATGGTGTCACATGCTCGTCTCAGTGTCCGTCGTCGCTACCGCGATGACGTCCGCCTCAACTCGTGTTCCGCTAGGACCAGGGGGAATGGTGTCACGTGCTCATCTCGGCGTTCGTCGTCGCTACCGTGATGATGTTCGTCTTGACTTCCGTTGCCCTAAGACAGGGGAGAAATGGTGTCACGTGCTTGTCTTGGCGTTCGGCATCGCTACCGCGACAACGTGTGCCTCAACTCGTGTTACGCTAAGGTAGGGGTGAAATGGTGTCACGTGCTCGTCTCGGCGTCCGTCATCGCTACCGCGACACCGTCCGCCGCGACTCGCGTTATAGTAAGACAGGGGGGAAATGGTGTCACGTGCTCGTCTCGACGTCTGTCGTCGCTACCACGATGACGTCCGCCTCGACTCGTGTTACGCTAAGACAGGGGGAATGGTGTCACATGCTCGTCCCGGTGTCCGTCGTCGCTACCGCAACGACGTCCGCCTCGACTCGTGTTCCGCTAAGACAAGGGGTAATGGTGTCACGTGCTCGTCTCGGCGTTCGTCGTCGCTACCGCGACGACGTCCGCCTCGACTACTATTGCGCTAAGACAGGGGGGAATGGTGTCACGTGTCTCGACTCGCGTTATGCTAAGAGAGGGGGGAAATTGTGTCACGTGCTCGTATCAACATCGGTGGTCGCTACCGTGACAATGTCCGCCTCGACTCGTGTTATGCTAAGAAAGAGGGGAAATGGTGGCACGTGCTCGTCTCGGCATCCGTCGCCTCGACTCGTGTTACGCTAAGATAGAGGAAACGGTCTCACGTGCTCGTCTCGGCGTCCGTCGTTCCTACCATGACAACGTCCACCTCAACTCGCATTGCGCTAAGACAGGGGAAAATGGTGTGACATGCTCGTCTCGGTGTCCGTCGTCGCTACCGCGACGACGTCCGCCTCAACTCGCATTACGCTATGAGACAGGGGGGTTGTGGTGTCATGTGCTCATATCGGCATCCATCATCGCTACCTCGACGACGTCCGCCTCGACTCAGGTTACGCTTAGATAGGAGGAGAAATGGTGCCACGTGCTCATCTCGGCGTCCGTCGTCGCTACCGCGACGACGTCCTCCTCGACTCGCGTTACGCTAACACAGGAGGGGAATGGTGGCACGTGCTCGTCTCGGCATCCATCGCCTCGACTCACGTTACGCTAAGACAGGGGAAATGGTGTCATGTGCTCGTCTTGGCATCCGTTGTCGCTACCGCGACGACGTCAGCCTCGACTTGCGTTGCGCTAAGACAGGGGAGAAATGGTGTCACGTGCTTGTCTCGGCGTTCGTCGTCGCTACCGTGACAACGTCCGTCTCGACTCGTGTTACGCTAGGATAGGGGGAAATTGTGTCACGTGCTCGTCTCGGCGTCCATCATCGCTACCGCGATGCCGTCCGCCTTGACTCGCGTTACGCTAAGAAAGGGGTAAATGGTGTCACGTCCTCGTCTCGGCGTCCGTCATTGCTACCGCGACGCCGTCCGCCTTGACTCGTGTTACGGTAAGGAAGGGGCGAAATGGTGGCATGTGCTCGTCTTGGCGTCCGTCACCTCGACTCACGTTACGCTAAGACAGGGGAAATGGTGTCACGTGCTCGTCTTGGCGTCCGTCGTCGCTGCCGCGATGATGTCCGTCTCGACTTGCGTTGCGCTAAGACAGGGGAGAAATGGTGTCACGTGCTTGTCTCAGCGTTCATAGTCGCTACCGCGACAATGTCCGCCTTGACTCGTGTTACGCTAAGATAGGGGGGAAATGGTATCACGTGCTCATCTCGGTGTCCACCATTGCTACAGCGACGCCATCCTCCTCGACTGGCGTTACGCTAAGACAAGGGGGAAATGATGTCACGTGCTCGTCTCGGCGTCCGGCGTCGCTACCGCGATGACATCCCCCTCGACTTGCGTTATGCTAAGACAGGGGTATTGTGGTGTCATGTGCTCGTCTCGGTGTCCATCGTTACTACCGCGATGATGTCCGCCTCGACTCGCGTTGCGCTAAGACAGGGGGTCATCTTGTCATGTGCTTGCCTTGACGTCCGTCGCAGCTGCCGCAACGACGTCCGCCTCGACTCCTATTACGCTAAGACATGGGGAAATGGTGTCACGTGCTCCTCTCAACGTCTATCGTCGCTACCGCGACGACGTCCGCCTCAACTTGCGTTATGTTAAGACATGGGTGAAATGGTGTCACATGCTCGTACCGCGACGACGTTCGCCTCGACTAGCATTACGGTAAGACAGGGGGCAAATGGTGTCAGGTGCTCATGTCAGCGTCCGTCATCGCTACCGCGACGATGTCCGCCTCGACTCGTGTTACGCTAAGACAGCGGGGAAATGGTGTCATGTGCTCGTCTCGGCGTCCGTCATCGCTACCGCGACGCCGTCCGCCTCGGCTCGTGTTACGCTAAGACAGGGGGTAAATGGTGTCACATCCTCCTCTCGGCGTCCATCATCGCTACCGCGACGTCGTCCGCCTTGACTCATTTTACGGTACGAAAGGGGGGAAATGGTGGTACGTGCTCGTCTTGGCGTCCGTCACCTCGACTCGCGTTACGCTAAGACAGTGGAAATGATGTCATGTGCTCCTCTCGACGTCCGTCATCGCTACTGCGATGTCGTCCGCCTCGACTCATGTTACTATAAGACATGGGTGAAAAGGAATCACGTGCTCGTACCACGACGACGTCCGCCTAGACTCGCGTTGAGGTAAGACAGAGGGGAAATGGTGTCACGTACTCGTCTCGGTGTCCGTCGTCACTACCGAGACGACGTCCGCCTCGAGTCGCGTGACGCTAAGACAGGGGGAAATGGTGTCACGTGCTCATCTCGGCGTCCGGCGTCGCTACCACGACGACGTCCGCCTTAACTAGTGTTACGCTAAGAAAGGGGGGAATGGTGTCACGTGCTCGTCTTGGCGTGCATCGTCGCTACCACGACGACATCCGCCTTGACTCGCATTATACTAAGATGGGAGGGAAATTGTGTCACATGCTCGTCTCGGCGTCCATCATTGCTACCGCGATGATGTCCGCCTCGACACGTGTTACGCGAAGGAGGGAAATGGTGGCACGTGCTCGTCTCGGCGTCCGTCGCCTCGACTCGCATTACGCTAAGACGGGCGAAATGGTGTCACATGCTCGTCTCGGCGTCCGGCATCGCTACCGCGACAACGTCCGCCTCAACTCGCGCTACGCTAAGACAGCGGAGAAATGGTGTCACGTGCTCGTCTCGGCGTTCGTCGCCTCGACTCGTGATACACTAAGACAGGGGAAATGGTGCCACATGCTTGTCTTGGCGTCCGTCATCGCTACCGTGATGACATCCGCCTCGACTCGCGTTGCGCTAAGACAGGGGAGAAATGGTGTCATGTGCTTGTCTCGGCGTTCGGCATCGCTACCGTGACAACGTCTGCCTCGACTCGTGTTACGCTAAGATAGGGGTGAAATTGTGTCATGTGCTCGTCTTGGCTTCCGTCATCGCTACCGAGACGCCGTCCACCTCGACTCACGTTATGCTAAGACAGGGAGGAAATGGTGTCACGTGCTCGTCTCGGCGTCCGTCCTCGCTACCACGACGACGTTCGCATCGACTTGCATTACGCTAAGACAGGGGGAAATGGTGTCACGTGCTCCTCTCGGTGTACGTCGTCGCTACCGCGACAATGTCCGCCTCAACTCGCATTGCGCTAAGACAGGGGGGTCGTCTTGTCATGTGCTCGCCTCGGCGTCCATCGCCGCTGCCGTGACGACGTCCGCCTTGACTAGTGTTACGGTAAGACATGGGTAAATGGTGTCACGTCCTCCTCTCCCCGTCTTTCTTTGCTACCGTGACGACGTCCGCCTCGACTCGCGTTACGCTAAGACATGGGTGAAATGGCGTCACGCGCTCGTACCACGACGATGTCCGCCTCGACTTGCGGGACGGTAAGACAGGGGGAAATGATGTCACGTGCTCGTCTCGGCGTCCGTCGTTGCTACCGCGACGATGTTCGCCTCGACTCGCATTACTCTGAGACAGGGGGAAATGGTGTCACGTGCTCCTCTCGACGTCCATTGTCGCTACCGCCATGATGTCCACCTCGACTCGCATTACGCTAAGACAGGGGGAAATGATGTCACGTGTTGTTCTCGGCGTCCGTCGTTGCTACCGCGATGACGTCCGCCTCGAATCGCGTTACGCTAAGACAGTGGGAAATGGTGTCATGTGCTCGTCTCGGAGTCCGCCATCGCTATCGCGATGACGTCCGCCTCGACTCGCGTTATGCTAAGACAAGGGGGTTGTGGTGTCACGTGCTCGCCTCGGCGTCCGTCGTTGCTATTGTGGCGAAGTCCGCCTCGACTCGTGTTGCGCTAAGATAGGGGGGTTGTTGTGTCATGTGCTCGCCTAGGCGTCCGTCGTCGCTACCGCGACGACGTCGGCCTCGACTCGCGTTATGCTAAGACAGGGGGAAATGGTGTCACGTGCTCGTCTCAGCGTGTGTCGTCGTTACCACGACGATGTGTGCCTCGATTCGCATTACGCTAAGACAGGGGGAAATGGTGTCACATGCTCGTCTCGGCATCCGTCGTTGCTACCGCGACGACGTCCGCCTCGACTCGTGTTGCGCTAAGACAAGGGGGAAATGGTGTAACATGCTCGTCTCGGTGTCCATTGTCACTACCGTGATGATGTCCGCCTTGACTTGTGTTACGCTAAGAAAGGGGGGAAATGGTGGCAAGTGCTCGTCTCGGCGTCCGTCGCCTCGACTCGCGTTACGCTAAGTCGGGGGAAATGGTGTCACATGCTCGTCTCGGCGTCCGTCGTCGCTACCGCGACAACATTCGCCTCAACTCGCGCTACGCTAAGACAGGGGAGAAATGGTGTCACGTGCTCGTCTCGGCGTCCGTCGCCTCAACTCGCGTTAAGCTAAGACAGGGGAAATGGTGTCACGTGCTCGTCTCGGCGTTCGTCGTCGCTACCGCGACGATGTCCGTCTCGACTCGCGTTCTGCTAAGACAGGGGAGAAATGGTGTCACATGCTTATCTCGGCGTTCGTTGCCGCTACCGCGACAACGTCGCCTCGACTCGTGTTATGCTAAGATAGGGGCGAAATGGTGTCACGTGCTCATCTCGGCATCCGTCATCGCTACCGTGATGCCATCCACCTCGACTCGCGTTACGCTAAGATAGGGAGGAAATGGTGTCACGTGCTCATCTCAGCGTCCGTCGTCGCTACCGCAACGACGTCCGCATCGACTCGCATTACGCTAAGACAGGGGGGAATGGTGTCACGTGCTCGTCTCGGCGTCCGTCGTCGCTACCACGACGACATCCGCCTCGACTTGCGTTATGCTAAGACAGGGGGATTGTGGTGTCACGTGCTCGTCTCCGTGTCCTTCGTCGCTACAGCGACGATGTCCGCCTTGACTCTCGTTGCGCTCAGACAAGGGGGGCGCCTTGTCATGTGCTTGCCTCGGCCTCCGTCGCTGCTACCCCGACGACGTCAACCTCGACTCGTGTTACACTAATTCCTGGGGAAATGGTGTCACATGCTCCTCTCAGCATCTGTCGTAGCTACCGCGATGATGTCCGCCTCGACTCGCATTACGCTAAGAAATGGTGTCACATGCTCGTACTACGTTGACGTCCACCTCGACTAGCATTATGATAAGATAGGGGGAAATGGTGTCACGTGCTCGCCTCAGCGTCCGTCATCGCTAACGCGACGATGTCCGCCTCGACTTGCGTAATGCTAAGACAGGGGGGAAATGGTGTCACGTGCTCCTCTCCGCGTCCGTCGTCGCTAGCGTGACGACGTCCTCCTCCACTCACGTTACGCTAAGACAGGGGGTTGTTGTTTCACGTGATCGTCTCGGCGTGCATTGTCGCTACCGCGACGACGTCCGCCTCGACTCGCATTACACTAAGGCTGGGGGAAATGGTGTGACATGCTCATCTCGGCGTCCGGCGTCACTACCGCGATGACGTCCACCTCAACTCGCGTTATGCTAAGACAAGGGGGTTGTGGTGTCACGTGCTTGCCTCGGTGTCTGCCATCACTACCGCGACGAAGTCTTACTCGATTCGCGTTGCGCTAAGATAGGGTTTTTTTTGTCACGTGCTCACCTAGGCATCCGTCGTCGCGATTGCGACGACGTCCACCTCGACTCGTGTTGTGCTAAGACAGGGGGAAATGGTGTCACGTGCTCGTCTCGGCGTTTGTCGTCGCTACCACGATGACATCCGCCTCAACTCGCGTTACGCTAAGACAGGGGGGAAATGGTGTCACATGCTCATCTCGGCGTTCCTCGTCGCTACCGCGACGACGTCCGGCTCGACTGGCGTTGCGCTAAGACAGGGGGGAATGGTGTCACGCGTCTCGACTCATGTTACGCTAAGAGAGGGGGGAAATGGTGTCACGTGCTCGTCTCGACATCCGCGTCGGTACCGCGACGATGTCCGCCTCGACTCGTGTTACGCTAAGAAAGGGGGGAAATGGTGGCACGTGCTCGTCTCGACGTCCGTCACCTCGACTCGCCTTACGCTAAGACAGTGGAAATAGTGTCACGTGCTCGTCTCGGCGTCCAACGTCGCTACCAGGACGACGTCCGCCTCGACTCATGGTGCGCTAAGACAGGGGAGAAATGGTGTCACGTGCTCGTCTCGGCGTCCGTTGTCGCTACCATGACGATGTCCGCCCCGACTCGCATTGCGCTAAGACAGGGGGGAAAAGGTGTCAGATGCTCGTCTCGGTGTCCGTCGTCGCTACCGCAACGACGTCCGCCTCAACTCGCGTTACGCTATGACACGGGGGTTGTGGTGTCACGTGCTCGTATCAGCGTCCGTCATCACTACCTGGCCGACGTCCGCCTCGACTCGCGTTACGCTAAGACAGGAGGGGAAATGGTGTCAGGTGCCCGTCTCGGCGTCCGTCGTCGCTACCGCGACGACGTCCTCCTCCACTCACGTTACGCTAAGTCAGTTGGGGAATGGAGGCACGTGCTCGTCTCGGCGTCCGTCGCCTCGACTCGCGTTACGCTAAGATAGGGGAAATAGTGGCATGTGCTTGTTTCGGCGTCCGTCGTCGCTACCGCGACAACGTCCGCGTCGACTCGCATTGCACTAAGACAGGCGAGAAATGGTGTCACGTGCTAGTCTCAGTGTTCATCGTCGCTACCGCGACAACGTCCGCCTCGACTCATGTTGCAGTAAGATAGGGGGGAATGATGTCATGTGCTCGTCTCGGCGTCCGTCATCGCTACCGCGACGCCGTCGGCCTCGACTCGCGTTACGCTAAGACAGGGAAGAAATTGTGTCACGTCCTCATCTCGCCATCCGTCATCGCTACCGCGACGCCGTCTGCCTCGACTCGTGTTACGGTAAGACATGGGGAAATGGTGTCACGTGCTCTTATTGACGTCCATCATCGCTACCACGACGTCGTCCGCCTCGACTCACGTTATGGTAAGACATGGGTGAAAAGGTGTCACGTTCTTGTACCGCGACGACGTCCGCCTCGACTCGCGTTGTGGTAAGATAGAGGGGAAATGGTGTTACGTACTCGTCTTGCCGTCCGTCGTCGCTACCGCGACGACGTCCGCCTCGACTCGCGTGACGCTAAGATAGGGGGCAAATGATGTCACTTGCTCATCTCGGCATCCCTCGTCGCTACCGCAACAACATCTGCCTCGACTCGCTTTACACTAAGACAGGGGGAAATGGTGTCACGTGCTCGTCTCGACATGCATCGTCGCTACCACGACGACGTCCGCCTCGACTCGCGTTACGCTAAGACAGGGGGAAATGGTGTCACGTGCTCATCTCGGCGTCCGTCTTCGCTACCGTGACGATGTCCGCGTCGACTCGCGATACGCTAAGACAAGGGGGTCGTGTTGTCGTGTGCTCGCCTCGGCGTCCGTCGTCGCTACCGCGACGAAGTCCGCCTTGACTCGCGTTGCACTAAGACAGGGGGTTGTTGTCTCACGTGCTCGCCTACATATCCGTCGTCGCAACCGCGACGACGTCCGCCTCGACTCGCGTTATGCTAAGATAGGGGGAAGTGTTGTCACGTGCTCGTCTCAGCGTCAGTCGTCGCTACCACGACAACGTCCGCCTCGACTTGCGTTACGCTAAGAGAGGGGGGAAATGGTGTCACATGCTCGTCTCGGCGTCCGTCATCAGTACCGTGACGACGTCCGCCTCGACTCGCATTGCGCTAAGACAAGGGGGAAATGGTATCACGTGCTCGTCTCGGCGACCGTTGTCGCTACCGCGACGACATCCGCCTCGACTCGCGTTTTGCTAAGTTAGGGGGATGGTGTCACGTGCTCGTCTCGGCGTCCGTCGTTGCTACCGCGACGACGTCCGCCTCGACTTGCGTTGTGCTAAGACAGGGGGGAATGGTGTCACGCGCCTCGACTTGCGTTACGCTAAGACAGGGGGAAATGGTGTCACGTGCTCGTCTCGGCATCCGTCGTCGCTACCGCGACGATCTCCACCTCGAATTTTGTTACGCTAAAAAGGGGGGAAATGGTGGCACGTGCTCATCTCGGGGTCCGTCGCCTCGACTCGCGTTACGCTAAGACGGGGGAAATGGTGTCACATGCTCGTCGCGGCGTCCGTTGTCGCTACCGCGATGATGTCCGCCTCGACTCACGCTACGCTAAGACAAGGGAGAAATGGTGTCACGTGCTCGTCTCGCAGTCCGTCGCCTCGACTCGCGTTACGCTAAGACAGGGGACATGGTATCACGTGCTCGTCTCGGAATCCATCGTCGCAACCGTGATGACGTCCGCCTTTAGTCGCGTTGCGCTAAGAGAGGGGAGAAATGGTGTCACGTGCTTGTCTCGGCGTTCGTTGTCGCTACCGCGACAACGTCCGCCTCGACTCATGTTATGCTAAGATAGGGGGAAATGGTGTCACGTACTCATGTCGGCATCCCTCATCGCTACCGCGACGCCGTCTGCCTCGACTCGCGTTACGCTAAGACAGGGAGGAAATGGTGTCACGTGCTCGTCTCGGCGTCCGTCGTCGCTACCGCAACATCAACCGCATCGCCTCGCATTACGTTAAGATAGGGGGGAAATGGTGTCACGTGCTCGTCTTGGCATCTGTCATCGCTACCACGACGACATCCGCCTCGACTTGCGTTATGCTAAGACAGGGGGATTATGGTGTCATGTTCTCGTCACGGTGTTCGTCGTATCTACCGCGACGATGTCCGCCTCGACTCGCGTTGCGCTAAGACAGGGGGGTCGTCTTTCCATGTGCTCATGTCGGTGTCCGTCATCGCTACCGCGACGATGTCCGCCTCGACTCGTGTTACGCTAAGACAGGGGGGAAATGGTGTCACGTGCTCGTCTCGGCGTCCGTCATCGCTATCGTGACGACGTCCTCCTCCACTCACGTTATGCTAAGACAGGGGGTTGTCGTGTCACGTTATCGTCTCGGCGTGCATCGTCGCTACCGCGACGACGTCCGCCTCGACTCGCATTATGCTAAGACAGGGGGGAAATGGTGTCACGTGCTCGTCTCGGCGTCCGTCGTTGCTACCGCGATGACATCCGCCTCAACTCGCGTTATGCTAAGACAAAGGGGTTGTGGTGTAACGTGCTCACCTCGGCATCCGTCGTCACTACCGCGACGTAGTCTGCCTCGACTCACGTTGCGCTAAGACAGGGGGGTTCTTGTGTCACGTGCTCGCCTAGGCGTCCGTCATCGCTACCGCGACGACATCTGCCTCGACTCGCGTTACGCTAAGACAGGGGTAAATGGTGTCACGTGCTCGCCTGGGCGTCCGTCGTCGCTACTGCGACGACGTTTGCCTCGTCTTGCGATACGCTAAAACAAGGGGGAAATGGTGTCAGATTCTCGTCTCGGCGTCCGTCGTCGCTACCGCGATGACCTTCGCCTCGACTCCCATTCCGCTATGACAAGGGGGAATGGTGTCACGTGCTCGTCTTGGCGTCCGTCCTCGCTACCGCGACGACGTCCGCATGGACTCGCGTTGCACTAAGACAGGGAGGAATGGTGTCATATGTCTCGACTCGCGTTATGCTAAGAGAGGGGAGAAATGGTGTCACGTGCTCATCTCGGCATCCATCGTCGCTACCGCGACGATGTCCGGCTCGACCCGCGTTGCGCTAAGATAGCAGGGAATGGTATCATGTGTCTCGACTCGTGTTATGCTAAGAAAGGGGGGAAATAGTGGCACGTGCTCATCTCGGCGTCCGTCGCCTCGACTCGCGTTGCGCTAAGATGGGGGGAATGGTGTCACATGCTCGTCTCGGCGTTCGTTGTCACTACCGCGACAACGTCTGCCTCGACTCACGCTACGCTAAGACAAGGGAGAAATGGTGTCCCGTGCTCGTCTCGGCGTCCGTCGCCTCGGATCGCGTTACGCTAAGACAGGGGAAATGGTATCACGTGCTCATCTCGGCGTCCGTCGTCGCTACCGCAACGACGTCCGCCTCGACTCGCGTTGCGCTAAGACAGGGGAGAAATGGTTTCACATGCTTGTCTCGGCATTCGTTGTCGCTACCGCGACAACGTTCGTCTCGTCGTCGCTACTGTGACGATGTCCGCATCGACTCGCGTTGCGCTAAGATAGGGGGTCGCGGTGTCACGTGCTCGCCTCGGCGTCCGTCGTCGCTGCCATGACGACGTCCGCCTCGACTCGTGTTACGGTGAGATAGGGGGAAATGGTGTCACATGCTCCTCTCGGCATCTGTCGTCGCTACCGCGACGACGTCCGCCTCGACTCGCGTAACGCTAAGACATGGGTGAAATGGTGTCACATGCTCGTATCGTGACAACGTCTGCCTCGACTCGTGTTGCGGTAAGACAGGGGGGAAATGGTGTCTGGTGCTCGTCTCGGCGTCCGTCGTCGCTACCGCGACGACGTCTGCCTTGACTCGAGTTACGCTAAGACAGGGGAGAAATGATGTGACGTGCTCGTACCGCGACGACGTCCGCCTCGACTCGCGCTGCGGTAAGACAAGGGGGAAATGGTGTCACGTGCTCGTCTCGATGTCCGTCATCGCTACCGCGACGACGTCTGCCTCGACTCGTGTTATGCTTAGACAGGGGGGAAATGGTGTCACGTGCTCGTCTCGGCGTCCGTCGTTGCTACCAGGACGACGTCTGCCTCGATTCACGTTACGCTAAGATAGGGGGAAATGGTGTCACATGTTCGTCTCGGCGTTCGTCGTCGCTACCATGATGACGTCCGCCTCGACTCGCGTTGCGCTAAGACGAGGGGGAAATGGTTTCACGTGCTCGTCTCGAAGACCGTCGTCGTTGCCGCGACGACATACGCCGAGACTCGCGTTGCGCTAAAACAGGGGGAATGGTGTCACGTGCTCGTCTTGGCGTTCGTCGTTGCTACCGCAATGACGTCTGCCTCGACTCGCATTGTGCTAAGGCAGGGGGAATGGTGTCACGCGCCACGGCTTGCGTTATGCTAAGAGAGGGGGGAAATGGTGGCACGTGCTCGTCTCGACGTCCGTCGTCGCTACCGCGACGATGTCCGCCCCGACTCGTGTTATGCTAAGAAAGGGGGGAAATGGTGGCACGTGCTCATCTCGGCGTCCGTCACCTCGACTCGCGTTACACTAAGACAGCGAAAATGGTGTCATGTGCTCGTCTCGGCGTCCGTCGTCTCTACCGTGACGACGTCCGCCTCGACTCATGGTGTGCTAAGACAGGGGAGAAATGGTGTCACGTGCTCGTCTCGGCGTCCGTTGTCGCTACCATGACGACGTCCGCCTCGACTCGCATTGTGCTAAGACAGGGGAAATGGTGTCAGATGCTCGTCTCGGTGTCCGTCGTCACTACCGCGACGACGTCCGCCTCAACTCGCGTTACGCTAAGACAGGGGGGTTGTGGTGTCACGTCCTCGTATCAGCGTCCGTCATCGCTACCTGGACGACGTCCGCCTCGACTCGCGTTACACTAAGACAGGATGGGAAATGGTGTCACGTGCTCGTCTCGGCGTCCGTTGTCGCAACCGTGACGATGTCCTCCTCGACTCGCGTTACGCTAAGAAAGGAGGGGAATTGAGGCACGTGCTCGTCTCGGCGTCCGTCGCCTCGACACGCTTTATGCTAAGATAGGGGAAATAGAGGCATGTTCTTATCTCGGCGTCCGTCGTCGCTACCGCGACGACGTCCGCCTCGACTCGCGTTGCACTAAGACAGGCGAGAAATGGTGTCACGTGCTTCTCTCGGTGTTCATCGTCGCTACCGCGACAACGTCCGCCTCGACTCGTGTTACACTAAGATAGGGGGGAAATGGTGTCATGTGCTCGTCTCGGCGTCCGTCATCGCTACCGGGACGCCGTCCGCCTCGACTCGCGTTACACTTAGACAGGGAGGAAATGGTGTCACGTCCTCGTCTCGTCGTCCGCCATCGCTACCGCGACGCCGTCTGCCTCAACTTGTGTTACGGTAAGACATGGGGAAATGGTGTCACGTGCTCCTCTTGACGTCCGTCATCGCTACCACGACGTCGTCCGCTTCGACTCACGTTATGGTAAGACATGGGTGAAAAGGTGTCACGTACTTGTACCGCGACAACGTCCATCTCGACTCGCGTTGCAGTAAGACAGAGGGGAAATGGTGTCACGTGCTCGTCTCGGCGTCCGTCGTCGCTACCGCGATGACGTCCGCCTCGACTCGCGTGACGCTAATACAGGGGGCAAATGATGTCACGTGCTCATCTCAGCCTCCGTCGTCGCTACCGCAACAACATCTGCCTCGACTCGCGTTTTGCTAAGACAGGGGGGAAATGGTGTCACGTGCTCGTCTCGGCGTGCATCGTCGCTACCACGACAACGTCCGCCTCGACTCGCGTTACGCTAAGACAGGGGGAAATGGTGTCACGTGCTCGTCTCGGCGTCCGTCGTCGCTACCGGGACGATGTCCGCGTCGACTCGCGTTACGCTAAGACAAGGGGGTCGTGTTGTCGTGTGCTCGCCTCGGCGTCCGTCGTCGCTACCGCGACGAAGTCCGCCTTGACTCGCGTTGCACTAAGACAGGGGGTTGTTGTGTCACGTGCTCGCCTATGCATCCATCGTCGCTACCGCGATGACGTCCGCCTCGACTCGTGTTACGCTAAGATAGGGGGAAGTGTTGTCATGTGCTAGTCTCGGCGTCAGTCGTCGCTACCACGACGACGTCCGCCTCGACTTGCGTTACGCTAAGAGAGGGGGGAAATGGTGTCACATGCTCGTCTCGGCGTCCGTCATCAGTACCGTGACGACGTCCGCCTCGACTCGCATTGCGCTAAGACAAGGGGGAAATGGTATCACGTGCTCGTCTCGGCGACCGTTGTCGCTACCGCGACGACATCCGCCTCGACTCGCGTTTTGCTAAGTTAGGGGGATGGTGTCACGTGCTCGTCTCGGCGTCCGTCATTGCTACCGCGACGACGTCTGCCTCAACTTGCGTTGTGCTAAGACAAGGGGGAATGGTGTCACGCGCCTCGACTTGCATTACGCTAAGACAGGGGGAAATGGTGTCACGTGCTCGTCTCGGCGTCCGTCGTCGCTACCGCGACGATCTCCACCTCGAATTTTGTTACGCTAAAAAGGGGGGAAATGGTGGCACGTGCTCATCTCGTCATTCGTCGCCTCGACTCGCGTTACGCTAAGACGGGGGAAATGGTGTCACATGCTCGTCTCGGCGTCCGTTGTCGCTACCGCGATGATGTCCGCCTCGACTCGCGCTACGCTAAGACAAGGGAGAAATGGTGTCACGTGCTCGTCTCGCAGTCCGTCGCCTCGACTCGCGTTACGCTAAGACAGGGGACATGGTATCACGTGCTCGTCTCGGCGTCCGTCGTCGCTACCATGATGACGTCCGCCTCCACTCGCGTTGCGCTAAGAGAGGGGAGAAATGGTGTCACGTGCTTGTCTCTGCGTTCGTTGTCGCTACCACGACAACGTCCGCCTCGACTCATGTTATGCTAAGATAGGGGGAAATGGTGTCACGTACTCATCTCGGCATCCCTCATCGCTACCGCGACGCCGTCTGCCTCGACTCGCGTTACGCTAAGACAGGGAGGAAATGGTGTCACGTGCTCGTCTCGGCGTCCGTCGTCGCTACCGCAACATCATCCGCATCGCCTCGCATTACGCTAAGATAGGGGGGAAATGGTGTCAAGTGCTCATCTTGGCGTCTGTCGTCGCTACCGAGACGACATCCGCCTCGACTTGCGTTATGCTAAGACAGGGGGATTGTGGTGTCATGTTCTCGTCACGGTGTTCGTCGTCTCTACCGCGACGATGTCTGCCTCGACTCGCGTTGCGCTAAGACAGGGGGGTCGTCTTTCCATGTGCTCGCCTCGGCGTCCGACGCCGCTGCCACGACGACGTCCGCCTTGACTCGTGTTACGCTAAGACATGGGGAAATGGTGTCACGTGCTCCTCTCGACGTCTGTCGTCGCTACAGCGAGGACGTCCGCCTCGACTCGCGGTATGCTAAGACATGGGTGAAATGGTGTTACATGCTCGTACCGCGACGACGTCCGCCTCGACTAGCATTACGGTAAGACACGGGGGAAATGGTGCCACGTGCTCATGTCGGTGTCCGTCATCGCTACCGCGACGACGTCCGCCTCGACTCGTGTTATGCTAAGACATGGGGGAAATGGTGTCACGTGCTCGTCTCAGCGTCCATCATCGCTATCGTGACGACGTCCTCCTCCACTCACGTTATGCTAAGACAGGGGGTTGTCGTGTCACGTGATCGTCTCGGCGTGCATCATCGCTACCGCGACGACGTCCGCCTCGACTCGCATTACGCTAAGACAGGGGGGAAATGGTGTCACGTGCTCGTCTCGGCGTCCATCGTTGCTACCGCGATGACGTCCGCCTCGACTCGCGTTATGCTATGACAAGGAGGTTGTGGTGTAACGTGCTCGCCTCGGCATCCGTCGTCACTACCGCGACGTAGTCTGCCTCGACTCGCGCTGCGCTAAGACAGGAGGGTTGTTATGTCACGTGCTCACCTAGGCGTCCGTCATCGCTACCGCGACGACATCTGCCTCGACTCGCGTTACGCTAAGACAGGGGTAAATGGTGTCACGTGCTCGCCTTGGCATCCGTCGTCGCTACTGCGACGACGTTTGCCTCGTCTCACGTTACGCTAAAACAAGGGGGAAATGGTGTCAGATTCTCGTCTCGGCGTCCGACGTCGCCACCGCGACGACTTTCGCCTCGACTCCCATTCCGCTAAGACAAGGGGGAATGGTGTCATGTGCTCGTCTTGGCGTCCGTCATCGCTACCGCGACGACGTCCGCCTCGACTCGCGTTGCGCTAAGACAGGGGGGAATGGTGTCATATGTCTCGACTCGCGTTACGCTAAGAGAGGGGGGAAATGGTGTCACGTGCTCATCTCGGCATCCGTCGTCGCTACCGCGATGATGTCCGGCTCGACCCGCGTTGCGCTAAGACAGCGGGGAATGGTGTCACGTGTCTCGACTCGCGTTACGCTAAGAAAAGGGGGAAATAGTGGCACGTGCTCATCTTGGCGTCCGTCGCCTCGACTCGCGTTACGCTAAGACGGGGGGAATGGTGTCACATGCTCGTCTCGGCGTCCGTTGTCGCTACCGCGACAACGTCCGCCTCGACTCACGCTACGCTAAGACAAGGGAGAAATGGTGTCCCGTGCTCGTCTCGCGGTCCGTCGCCTCGACTCGCGTTACGCTAAGACAGGGGAAATGGTATCACGTGCTCATCTCGGCGTCCGTCGTCGCTACCGCAAGGACGTCCGCCTCGACTCGCGTTGCGCTAAGACAGAGGAGAAATGGTGTCACATGCTTGTCTCGGCGTTCGTTGTCGCTATCGCGACAACATTCGTCTCGTCGTTGCTACTGTGACGATGTCCGCATCGACTCGCGTTGCGCTAAGACAGGGGGTCGCGGTGTCACGTTCTCGCCTCGGCGTCCGTCGTCGCTGCCATGACGACGTCCGCCTCGACTCGTGTTACGGTAAGATAGGGGGAAATGGTGTCACCTGCTCCTCTCGGCATCTGTCGTCGCTACCGCGACGACGTCCGCCTCGACTCGCGTAACGCTAAGACTTGGGTGAAATGGTGTCACCTGCTCGTATCGCGACAACGTCTGCCTCGACTCGCGTTGCGGTAAGACAGGGGGGAAATGGTGTCTGGTGCTCGTCTCGGCGTCCGTCGTCGCTACCGCGACGACGTCTGCCTTGACTCGTGTTACGCTAAGACAGGGGAGAAATGAAGTCATGTGCTCGTACCGCGACGACGTCCGCCTCCACTCGCGTTGCGGTAAGACAAGGGGGAAAGGGTGTCACGTGCTCGTCTCGGCATCCGTCATCGCTACCGCGACGACGTCTGCCTCGACTCGCGTTATGCTAAGACAGGGGGAAATGGTGTCACCTGCTCGTCTCGGCGTCCGTCGTCGCTACCATGACGACGTCCGCCTCGATTCGCGTTACGCTAAGATAGGGGGGAAATGGTGTCACATGTTCGTCTCGGCGTGCGTCATCGCTACCATGATGACGTCCGCCTCGACTCGCGTTGTGCTAAGACGAGGGGGAAATGGTTTCACGTCCTCGTCTCGAAGACCGTCGTCGCTACCGCAACGACATACGCCGAGACTCGCGTTGCGCTAAAACAGGGGGAATGGTGTCACGTGCTCGTCTTGGCGTTCGTCGTTGCTACCGCAATGACGTCTGCCTCGACTCGCATTGTGCTAAGGCAGGGGGAATGGTGTCACGCGCCTCGGCTTGCGTTATGCTAAGAGAGGGGGGAAATGGTGGCACGTGCTCGTCTTGACGTCCGTCGTCGCTACCGCGACGATGTCCGCCCCGACTCGTGTTATGCTAAGAAAGGGGGGAACTGGTGGCACGTGCTCATCTCGGCGTCCGTCACCTCGACTCGCGTTACACTAAGACAGCGGAAATGGTGTCATGTGCTCGTCTCGGCGTCCGTCGTCTCTACCGTGACGACGTCCGCCTCGACTCACGCTGCGCTAAGACAGGGGAGAAATGGTGTCACGTGCTTATCTCGGCGTTCGTCATCGCTACCGTGACGACGTCCGCCTCGACTCGCGTTATACTAAGACAGGGGGGTTGTGGTGTCACGTGCTCGTCTCGGCATCCGTCATCGCTACCGTGACGACCTTTGCCTCGACTTGCGTTACGCTAAGACAGGGGGTTGTGGTGTTACGTGCTCGTCTCGGTCTTCGTCGTCGCTACCGCGATGATGTCTGCCTCGACTTGTGTTGCGCGAAGACAGGGGGGTCATGTAGTCACATGCTCGCCTCGGCGTCCGTCATCGCTGCTGCGACGACGTCTGCCTCGACTCGTGTTACGCTAAAATAGGGGGAAATGGTGTCATGTGCTCCACTCGACGTCTGTCGTTGCTACGGCGACGACGTCCACCTCGAATCGCGTAACACTAAGACATGGGTGAAATAGTGTCATGTGCTCATACCGCGACAACGTCCGCCTCGACTCGCCTTGCAGTAAGACAGGGGGAAATGGTGTCACGTGCTCGTCTCGGCGTCCCTCGTCGCTACCGCGACGACGTCTGCCTTGACTTGCGTTACCCTAAGACAGAGTGAAATGGTGTCACGTGCTCGTACCGCGACGACGTCCGCCTCGACTCGCGTTGCGGTAAGACATGGGGAAACGGTGTCCGGTACTCGTCTCGGCGTCCGTCGTCGCTATCGCCACGACGTCCGCCTCGACTCGCGTTACGCTAAGACAGGGGGGAAATGGTGTCATGTGCTCATCTCGGCGTCCGTCGTCGCTACCGCAACGACGTCTGCCTAGACTTGCGTTACGCTAAGACAGGGGGAAATGGTGTCACGTGCTCGTCTCGGCGTCCCTCGTCGCTACCGCGACGACGTCTGCCTTGACTTGCGTTACGCTAAGACACAGTGAAATGGTGTCACGTGCTCGTACCGTGACGACGTCCGCCTCGACTCGCGTTGCGGTAAGACAGGGGGGAAATGGTGTCAGGTACTCGTCTCGGCGTCCGTCGTCGCTATCGCCATGACGTCCGCCTCGACTCGCGTTACGCTAAGACAAGGGGGAAATGGTGTCATGTGCTCATCTCGGCGTCCGGCGTCGCTACCGCAACGACGTCCGCCTAGACTTGTGTTACGCTAAGACTGGGGGGAATGGTGTCACGTGCTTGTCTCGTCATGTGTCGTCGCTACCGCGACGACGTCCACCTCGACTCGTGTTACGCTAAGACAGGGGGAAATGGTGTCACGTGCTCGTCTCGGCGTCCGGCGTCGCTACCGCGATGACGTTCGCCTCGACTCGCATTACGCTAATACAAGGGGGTTGTGGTGTCATGTGCTCGCCTCGGCGTCCGTCATCGCTACCGCGATGAAGTCCGCCTCGACTCGCGTTGTGCTAAGACAAGGGGGTTGTTGTGTCATGTGCTCGCCTAGGCGTCCGTCGTAGCTCCTGCGACGACGTCCGCCTCGACTCGCGTTACGCTAAGACAGGGGGAAATGGTGTCACGTGCTCGTCTCGGCGTCCGTCATCACTACCATGACGATGTCCGCATCGACTTACGTTATGCTAAGACCGGGGGAATTGGTGTCACATGCTCGTCTCGGTGTCCATCATCGCTACCGCGACGGCGTCCGCCTCGACTCGCGTTGCACTAAGACAAGGGGGAAATGCTGTCACGTGCTCGTCTCGGTGACCGTCGTCGCTACCGTGACGTCGTATGCCTCGACTCGCGTTGCACTAAGACAGGGGGAATGGTGTCACGTGCTCGTCTCGGCGTCCGTCGTCGCTACCGCGATGATGTCCGCCTCGACTCGCGTTGCGCTAAGACAGGGGGAATGGTGTCACGCGCCGCGACTCGCGTTGTGTTAAGAGAGGGGGGAAATGGTGTCACGTGCTCGTCTTGACGTCCGTCGTCGCTACCGCGACGATGTCCGCCGCGACTCGTGTTACACTAAGAAAGGGGGGAAATGGTGGCACGGGCTTGTCTCGGCGTCTGTCGCCTCGACTCGCGTTACGCCAAGACAGGGGAAATGGTGTCACGTGCTCGTCTCGGTGTTCGTCGTCGCTACCGCGACGATGTCCGCCTCGACTCACGCTACGCTAAGACAGGAGACAAATGGTGTCACATGCCTGTCTCGGCATTCATTGTCGCTACCACGACGACGTCCGCCTTGACTCGCGTTACGCTAAGACAGGGGGGAAATGGTGTCACGTGCTCGTCTCGACATCCGTTGTCGTGGTAGCAATGACGTCCGCATCGACTCGCATTATGCTTAGACAGGGGGGAATGGTGTCACGTGCTCGTCTCGGCGTCCGTCGTCCCTACCGCAATGACATCTGCCTCGACTTGCGTTACGCTAAGACAGGGGGGCTGTGGTGTCACGTGCTCGGCTCGGTGTTTGTCGTCGCTACCGCGACGATGTCCGTCTCGACTCGCGTTGCGCTAAGACAGGGGGGTCATGGTGTCACGTGCTTGCCTCGGCGTCCGTCGTCACTGCCGCGACGACGTCCGCCTCGACTCGTGTTACGCTAAGACAGGGGGAAATGGTGTCACGTGCTCCTCTTGGCGTACGTCATCGCTACCACGACGACGTCCGCCTCGACTCGCGTAACGCTAAGACATGGGTGAAATGGTGTCACGTGTTCCTACCGGGACAACGTTTGCCTCGACTCGCGTTGCGGTAAGACAGGGGGGAAATGGTGTCACGTGCTCGTCTCGGCGTCCATCATCGCTACCGCGATGACGTCTGCCTCGACTCGCGTTACACTAAGACAGGGGGAAATGGTGTCACGTGCTCGTCTCTGCGTCCGTCGTCGCTACCGCTACAACGTCCGCCTCGACTCACGTTGCGCTAAGACAGGGGGAAATGGTGTCACGTGCCTCGACTCACGTTACACTAAGACAGGGGGAAATGGTGTCACGTGCTCGTCTCGGCGTTCGCCGTCGCTACCGCGACGACGTCCGCCTCGACTCGTGTTACGCTAAGACAGGGGGGAAATGGGGTCACGTGCTCGTCTCGGCGTCCATTGTCGCTACCGTGACGACGTCCACCTCGACTAGCGTTGTGCTAAGACAGGGGGAAATGGTGTCACGTGCTCGCCTCGGCGTCCGTCGTCGCTACCGCGATGACGTCTGCCTCGACTCACATGACGCTAAGACAGGGGCGTCGTGGTGTCACTTGCTCATCTCGGCGTCCGTCGTCGCTACCGCGACAACGCCCACCTCGAGTCGCGTTACGCTAAGATAGGCTCGATTGTGGTGTCACGTGCTCGCCTCGGCGTCCGTCGTCGCTACTGCGACGACGTCCGCCTCATCTCGTGTTGTGCTAAGACAGGGGGGAAATGATGGCACGTGCTCGTCTCGGCATCCGTCGTTGCTACCGCGATGATGTCCACCTCGACTCGCGTTATGCTAAGACAGGACGGTGGTGGTGTCACGTGCTCGTCTCGGCGTCCATCATCGCTATCGCGACGACGTCCGCCTCGACTCGCGTTACGCTAAGACAGGAGGGGAAATGTTGTCAGGTGCTCGTCTCGGCATCCGTCTTCGCTACCGTGACGACATCTGCCTCGACTCGCGGTACGCTAAGATAGGGGGAAATGGTGGCATATGCTCGTCTCCGCGTCCCTCGCCTTGACTCGCCTTACGCTAAGACATGGGAAATGGTGTCACGCGCTCGTCTCGGCGTCTGTCGTCGCTACCGTGCCGATGTGCGCCTCGACTCGCGTTGCGCTAAGACAGGGGAGAAATGGTGTCACGTGCTCCTCTCGGCGTCCGTCATCGCTACTGTGACGACGTCTGCCTCGACTCGCGTTACGCTAAGTTAGGGGAAAATGGTGTCACGTGCTCGTCTCGGTGTCTGGCGTCGCTACCGCGCCGACATCCGCTTGGACTCACGTTACGCTAAGACAGGGGGAAATGGTGTCAGGTGATCGTCTCAGCATCCGTCGATGCTACCGCAACGACGTCCGCCTCGACTCGCATTACGCTAAGACAGGGGGAAATGGTGTCACGTGCTCGTCTCAACGTCCGTCGTCGCGGTAGCGATGACGTCCGCCTTGACTCGCGTTACGTAAGACAGGGAGGAAATGGTGTCACGTGCTCGCCTCGGCGTCCGTCGTTGCTACCACGGACATGGGCTTGTGGTGTCGCGTGCTCGTCTTAGCATCCGCACAATAAAAAGTAGGAGTCGCGAGAAATTAGTTGTTCCTTTCAGCTAAAAGGGGGTAAACTGATGTAAAATAATGGTAGGTGCTGCTTTCTTTCAACAATGTTCAGAATTCATACAATAATTTGCTACAGAAAAACAAAGCGATTTTCAAAGAATTAGCTCATTATCTGAAATATGGCCGCTGCTGCTTTCTTTGAACAATGTTCAGCATTCATGCAGTAATTTGTTACAGAAAAATAAAACGATGTCCGCCTCGACTCACGTTGCGCTAAGACAGGGGAGGAATGCTGTCACGCGCCTCGACTCGCGTTATGCTAAGTGAGGGCGCAAATGGTGTCACGTGCTGGTCTCGACGACCGTCGTCGCTACCGCGACGATGTCCGCCTCGACTCGTCTTATGCTAACAAAGGGAGGAAATGGTGGCACGTGCTCGTCTCGGCATCCTTTGCCTCGACTCGCATTACACTAAGACAGGGGAAATGGTGTCACGTGCTCGTCTCGGCGTCCGTCGTCGCTACCGCGACGATGTCCGCCTCGACTCACGCTGTGCTAAGACAGGGGAGAAATGGTGTCACGTGCTTGTCTCGGCGTTCCTCGTTGCTACCACGACGACGTCAGCCTTGACTCACGATACGCTAAGACAGGGGGGAAATGGAGTCACGTGCTCGTCTCGGCGTCCGTCGTCGCTACCGCGACGATGTCCGCATCGACTCGCATTACACTTAGATAGGGGGTTATGGTGTCATGTGCTCGTCTCGGCATCCGTCGTCGCTACCGCGACGACATCCGGCTCGACTTGCGTTACGCTAAGACAAGGGGGTTGTGGTGTCACGTGCTCGTCTCGGTGTCCGTCCTCGCTACCGCGACGATGTCCGCCTCGACTCGCGTTGCGCTAAGACAGGGGGGTCGTGGTGTCACGTGCTCGCCTCGTCGTCCGTTGTCGCTGCCCTGACGATGTCCGCCTCGACTCATGTTATGCTAACACAGGGGGAAATGGTGTCACGTGCTCCTCTCGGCATCCGTCGTCGTTATCGCGACAACTTCTGCCTCGACTCGCGTAACGCTAAGACATGGGTAAAATGGTGTCACGTGCTCGTCTCGGCGTCCATCATCGCTACCGCGATGACGTCTGCCTCGTCTCGCGTTACGCTAAGACAGGGGTGAAATGGTGTCACGTGTTCCTACCGGGACAACATTCGCCTCGACTCGCGTTGCAGTAAGACAGGGGGAAATGGTGTCATGTGCTCGTCTCGGCGTCCATCATCGCTACCGCGATGACGTCTGCCTCGACTCGCGTTACGCTAAGACAGGGGGAAATGGTGTCACGTGCTCGTCTCTGCGTCCGTCGTCGCTACCGCTACAACGTCCGCCTCGACTCGCGTTGCGCTAAGACAGGGGGAAATGGTGTCACGTGCCTCGAGTCACGTTACACTAAGACAGGGGGAAATGGTGTCACGTGCTCGTCTCGGCGTTCGCCGTCGCTACCGCGACGACGTCTGCCTCGACTCGTGTTACGCTTAGACAGGGGCGAAATGGGGTCACGTGCTCGTCTCGGCGTCCATCGTCGCTACCGTGACGACGTCCACCTTGACTAGCGTTGTGCTAAGACAGGGGGAAATGGTGTCTTGTGCTCGTCTCGGCGTCCGTCGTCGGTACCGCGATGATGTCTGCCTCGACTCACATTACGCTAAGACAGGGGCGTCATGGTGTCACTTGCTCATCTCGGCGTCCGTCGTCGCTACCGCGACAACGCCCACCTCGACTCGCGTTACGCTAAGACAGGGTCGATTGTGGTCTCACGTGCTCGCCTCGGCGTCCGTCGTCGCTACTGCGACGACGTCCGCCTCGTCTCGTGTTGCGCTAAGACAGGGGGGAAATGATGTCACGTGCTCGTCTCGGCATCCGTCGTCGCTACCGCGATGATGTCCACCTCGACTCGCGTTATGCTAAGACAGGACGGTGGTGGCGTCACGTGCTCGTCTCAGCGTCCATCATCGCTATCGCGACGACGTCCGCCTCGACTCGCGTTACGCTAAGACAGGAGGGGAAATGTTGTCAGGTGCTCGTCTCGGCACCCGTCTTTGCTACCGTGACGACATCTGCCTCGACTCACGGTACGCTAAGATAGGGGGAAATGGTGGCATATGCTCGTCTCCGCGTCCCTCGCCTTGACTCGCCTTACGCTAAGACATGGGAAATGGTGTCACGTGCTCGTCTCGGCGTCTGTCGTCGCTACCGTGCCGATGTGCGCCTCGACTCGCGTTGCGCTAAGACAGGGGAGAAATGGTGTCACGTGCTCCTCTCGGAGTCCGTCATCGCTACTGTGACGACGTCTGCCTCGACTCGCGTTACACTAAGTTAGGGGAAAATGGTGTCACGTGCTCGTCTCGGTGTCTGGCATCGCTACCGCGCCGACATCCGCTTGGACTCACGTTACGCTAAGACAGGGGGGAAATGGTGTCACGTGCTTGTCTCAGCATCCGTCGATGCTACCGCAACGACGTCCGCCTCGACTCGCATTAGGCTAAGACAGGGGGAAATGGTGTCACATGCTCGTCTCGACGTCCGTCGTCGCGGTAGCGACGACGTCCCCCTTGACTCGCGTTACGTAAGACAGGGAGGAAATGGTGTCACGTGCTCGCCTCGGCGTCCGTCGTTGCTACCACGGACATGGGCTTGTGGTGTCGCGTGCTCGTCTCAGCATCCGCACAATAAAAAGTAGGAGTCGCGAGAAATTAGTTGTTCCTTTCAGCTAAAAGGGGGTAAACTGATGTAAAATAATGGTAGGTGCTGCTTTCTTTCAACAATGTTCAGAATTCATACAATAATTTGCTACAGAAAAACAAAGCGATTTTCAAAGAATTAGCTCATTATCTGAAATATGGCCGCTGCTGCTTTCTTTGAACAATGTTCAGCATTCATGCAGTAATTTGTTACAGAAAAACAAAACGATGTCCGCCTCGACTCACGTTGCGCTAAGACAGGGGAGGAATGCTGTCACGCGCCTCGACTCGCGTTATGCTAAGTGAGGGCGCAAATGGTGTCACGTGCTGGTCTCGACGGCCGTCGTCGCTACCGCGACGATGTCCGCCTCGACTCGTCTTATGCTAACAAAGGGAGGAAATGGTGGCACGTGCTCGTCTCGGCATCCTTTGCCTCGACTCGCATTACACTAAGACAGGGGAAATGGTGTCACGTGCTCGTCTCGGCGTCCGTCGTCGCTACCGCGACGATGTCCGCCTCGACTCACGCTGTGCTAAGACAGGGGAGAAATGGTGTCACGTGCTTGTCTCGGCGTTCGTCGTTGCTACCACGACGATGTCAGCCTCGACTCACGATACGCTAAGACAGGTGGGAAATGGAGTCACGTGCTCGTCTCGGCGTCCGTCGTCGCTACCGCGACGATGTCCGCATCGACTCGCATTACACTTAGATAGGGGGTTATGGTGTCATGTGCTCGTCTCGGCATCCGTCGTCGCTACCGCGACGACATCCGGCTCGACTTGCGTTACGCTAAGACAAGGGGGTTGTGGTGTCACGTGCTCGTCTCGGTGTCCGTCCTCGCTACCGCGATGATGTCCGCCTCGACTCGCGTTGCGCTAAGACAGGGGGGTCGTGGTGTCACGTGCTCGCCTCGTCGTCCGTCGTCGCTGCCCTGACGACGTCCGCCTCGACTCATGTTATGCTAACACAGGGGGAAATGGTGTCACGTGCTCCTCTCGGCATCCGTCATCGTTATCGCGACAACATCTGCCTCGACTCGCGCTACGCTAAGACAGGGGGGAAATGGTGTCACGTGCTCGTGTCGGCGTCCGTCATCGCTACCGCAACGACATCCGCCTCGAATGGCGTTGCGCTAAGACAATGGGGACATGGTGTCACGTGCTCGTCTTGGCGTCTATCGTCGCTACCGCGAAGATGTTTGCCTCGCCTCTCATTATGCTAAGACAATGGGGAAATGGTGTAACGTGCTCCTCTCGGCGTCTATCGTCGCTACCGCGACGACGTCTGCCTCGACTCGCGTTACACTAAGACATGGGTGAAATGGTATCACGTGCTCGTACCACGACAACGTCCGCCTCGACTCGCGTTACGGTAAGACAGGGGAGAAATGGTGTCACATGCTCGTCTCGGCGTCTTTCATCGCTACCGCGATGACGTCCGCCTCTACTCACGTTACGCTAAGACAGTATGGAAATGGTGTCACGTGCCCATCTCGGCATCCGTCGTCGCTACCGCGATGACATCCACCTCGACTCTCTTACACTGAGACAGGGGGGAAATGGTGTCACGTGCTCGTCTCGGCGTGCGTCTCGTGTTGCGCTCAGACAGGGGGAATGGTGTCACGTGCTCGTCTCGGCGTCCGTTGTCGCTACCGCGACGACGTCCGCCTCGACTCGCGTTGCGCTAAGACAGGGGGAATGGTATCACGCGCCTCGACTCGCGTTGAGCTAAGAGAGGAGGGAAATGGTGTCATGGGCTCGTCTCGATGTCCGTCGTCGCTACCGCGACGATGTCCGCCTCGACTCGTGTTACACTAAGTAAGGGCGGAAATGGTGGAATGTGCTCGTCTCGGCGACCGTCACCTGGACTCGCGTTACGCTAAGACAGGGGAAATGGTGTCACGTGCTCGTCTCGGAGTCCGTCGTGGCTACCGCGACGATGTCTGCCTCGAGAAACACTGCGCTAAGACAGGGGAGAAATGGTGTCACGTGCTTGCCTCGGCGTTCGTCGTCGCTACCGCGACGATGTCCGCTTCGACTCGCGTTACGCTAAGACAGGGGGGTTGTGGTGTCACGTGCTCGTCTCGGCATTCGTCGTTGCTACCGTGACGACCTCCGCCTCGACTTGCGTTATGCTAAGACGGGGGTTTGTGGTGTCACGTGCTCGTCTAGGTGTCCATCGTCGCTACCGCGTCGTTGTCCGCCTCGACTCGCATTGCGCTAAGACAGGGGGGTCTTCGTGTCACGTGCTTGCCTCGGCGTCCGTCGTCGCTGCTGTGACTACATCCGCCTCGACTTGTGTTACGCTAAGACACTGGGAAATGGTGGCACGTGCTCCTCTCGGTGTCTATCGTCACTACCGCGACGACGTCTGCCTCGACTCGCGTTGCAGTAAGACATGGGGGAAATGGTGTCACGTGCTCGTACCGCGACAACGTCCGCCTCGACTCGCGTTGCGGTAAGACAGGGGGAAATGGTGTCACGTGCTCGTCTCGGCGTCCGTCGTCGCTACCGCGACAACGTCTGTCTCGACTCGCGTTACGCTAAGACAGGGGGAAATGGTGTCACGTGCTTGTCTTGGCGTGCGTCATCGCTACCTCGACGATGTCCGCCTCGACTCGTGTTACGCTAAGACAGGGGGGAAATGGTGTCACGTGCTCATATCGGCGTCCGTCGTCGCTACCGGATTGTAATGAGCCCTGAAGTCACGACGGAAATCATCCCAAGTCACAACGCGATCGCCCCTGGAGTCCTTGTACTGCTGCCACCAGTCAGCTACTTGACCCTTGAGCTGGAACGAAGCAAACTTCACAAAGTCCTCTAGCTTGACGTTGCTGCACTCAAAGTGCTTACTCATGTCATGGAGCCAATCCTCAGCATCAAATGGCTGCTCACAGCAAGTGAAAGTCTTGGGCTGGTTGGCAAGGAACTGGTTGAGCGTAGCAAACTGCGGTTGATGCTGAAAGTTGCCTTGAAAACCTTGCTGACCCTGCTCCCTTTCTTGCAACAGCCTGAGCAACATCTGAGTGTTCGCATTGGTCGCGGCCATCACTGCTTGCCAAGCTTCTGGAGGAGGAGGCGGTGGTGGGGGTGGTGGAACATCAGCCTGTTCCTCAGCACGACCCGGGTTGCCGCGAGTTGGTGGAACCATCCTGAAGATGGACAAAACTCATTAGCACCTCATGAAAGAAGGATAAGCTGAATCAAAAGATTGATTGAATTGAACAATAGAACATAGCCTTCCTACTAAAAATTAGTAAGAATGCATCTTGATCATGATAACATCAACAGACGTAAAGCCACTTGCAATATCAACAAGTATTGAGCTACGCGCTCGGACCAAATGTATCTTCCCAATACCTCTGGAGAAGAATATCCTAGATGACTACAAGATTCCCACCTATGAACTTCCGAAAACTTCTTGTTTATGCAATTCGGGTTGCAGAATCAGGGACCCGCCCTCAGCCGCAGTCACAACTACATCCGTAACCTTCCACACCATAATTCAAGAATTTCCGCAAACTCATCTAATCTCGGATCCTCGAACTCACATCGATACTAAATCATGGTGGTACCCCGGACGCCTCCCCAGTACTGGGTGACTCCGACCTTATCTCACCACGATAAGTATTGAAGCAATTCCGAATATCCTCCGTCCTAAGATAAGATGGAAACTGAATGATAACGATGTGCCAACAAACCCTAGAGCTCGACTCCCCGGAAGAAATCAAGTCCGACATGAGGCACCAAGACAGAACCCTTTCACATCGGCATCATATAGGCTCCAAAATACCCGCGTGATCCTAAAAAAAAAATTGAGCGGGAAGAGGAGAAGAAACACCATTCCTAAGTCGGATACCTCACCAGAGCATAGAAGAGGAGTAAAAAGAATCCTACTCTCCAATATAACTAGACTCAGAATAGTTTTACTAGACACAACTCGGCCAAGTTCGAACAAGCAGAGGCTCCTATGGTCGTATGGCTCTGATACCAACTTGTCATGCCCAAGATGCGCGCCTATCCAATTAAGGCACGAGGGCCTCGCATCGGATAGATGCGCATCTTGCCGTTAGCAAGATCGATATCATCACATCATACATACAGAAAAGGATAGGAATAGGGAATTGGCTTACACTCGCCACATGCTATCTTACAAGTTCACACAAGTCAATACATCATGTTTAAGACAGGGTCCGACTACGGACGAAAACAAACGAGAAAAAAAAAGACAATGCGACGATATCATCTAGCTTCCAGGATCACGACCAAGTGCTCTACTCGTCGGGGTACGTCACGTACATGCGACCTCTCTCCTCTTCATATTCCCACTGAAGCTGGGTGAGGTCATCTGCCATCTGATCATCTGCACCTGAACCTGGAGTGGTTTTAAGTAATCTGTGAGCCACAGGGACTCAACAATCTTGTAACCCGGGTGCCGAGACTATCATTACTATAGGTTGGGAATGGTGATGTTTAAGGTTGTAGCAGCACTAGCATATATGGTGTCTAACTTACGGTACAGAAAAGTAAATGTGAGTGGCCTACGCAATGCGATCGGAAACTATCATAATCTCTATGAGATCCTGAACACCTGCCTACGTCAATGATAACCCCACCGTGTCCTCTCCCGGATCATGTTCATGGGCAGTGACAGTCACGGGTTACTCCAAAGTTGGTGTATTTTAATTAGAGTTTAATTCAAGTTAACTAGAACCGGGTGTTAAACAAATATCCAAGTTGCCACATAACCGCGGGCACGGCTTTCCGAAAGTTTTAACCGTGCAGGGGTGCTCCAACTAGTCCATCACAAATAACCACACTCCGCGGGAATCACCTCAACCACGGATCTCGTGATCGTCATCGGAAACTCCAAAGGAATTCAACCACCTCGAGTAAACCCGAAGAAAGTCAGAGTCCACACGCGAGATATTCGACAAAGGTAAAACAAATCCAGCAAGACCATCCGACGTGTCGACATACCCGATAGGAGCTGCGTATCTCGTTCTCAGGACACGACGGATAAGAGACGCGTATGGAGGCCTGATAGAAATCTCCCAAGTTGCCCTGGGTTGGCTCCACACAGTGCTCTAGTTTGGACCAACACTCATGAGGAGCACTGGCCCGGGGGTTGATTAAATTATCCACGGGGTTGCAAAGCCCTATGCAAGTTATTTAGTTATTAGCAAATGGAGTACCAATGTTGGGTCTTGCCGGACAAGTTTTAATCTTAACCTAATAAACAAGAGGGTCCCCATAACAACCCAGAGTGTGTTAGGAGCGCAAAATATGGAAACATAACACCGGTAACAAGGAACTAGTGACGGTAGCAGCGGAACAAATCACTTAGCAAAAAGGCCAAGCCTCCCACCAATACCAAATATATAGGTGCATTAATTTAAATAACAGAATTTAAAGGTGTTATCCAGACCATGTTATCACATGGAACAAACTGCACCTGCAACTAAGAATGCTATAAGAGGGGCTGAGCAGCGGTAACTTAGCCAAACAACGGTTGCTGGGATGTGGAGGTTAGAGGCTGTCATGGCAACATGGGGCTGATATGAACTGGTAGGTACCGCAATTGTAACGATAAGAACGAGAAACTAGCAAGCAACATTAGTATCGGAATCCGGGTACGATCATCTTGCCTGTGGGTTCTTCAGCGGAACAAGAAGCGGGATCCTCGTAGTGGTACTCTCCTGGGTCCTCGTACTCAGTCTCGGCACTCGCATCTACCCAAGAAAGCAACAAATAAATAACCAACCAAGTGCAATGCACAATCAAGATGATGCATGATCCATTTTATGAAAGAGTAGCATGGCAATCTATTTTCTAGTCAAATTCACATGCAAAGGTGGTGGATTGATGAATCTGGACAGAACCTTGTGTTAAGTAGTTTAAACATGCATGAACATGACAGATATGGATG
Source organism: Hordeum marinum (assembly GCA_022496015.1). Taxonomy (NCBI): domain Eukaryota; kingdom Viridiplantae; phylum Streptophyta; class Magnoliopsida; order Poales; family Poaceae; genus Hordeum; species Hordeum marinum. The sequence goes on from CM039675.1 coordinate 236,502,619, forward strand.
CATCATGAAAAAATGATCAAAATGCATAAAAAGATCGCGAGAAACGGAGCTACGGTTCTCGAGATACGCTCACGACAAGAAACGGAGGCAAAACACAAGACCATCAAATATCTGGGACAAATCTTGGCATTCCAAGGTATCCACTGGACAGTTGATGAAAAATAAATCAAGTTAGGCTCAAGAATCAATTCATTCCATGGAGTATAGCTCCCACAACACACAAAACAATATTTCACTCAAATCTGCCACAAACAGCAACATAGCAACTTGAACAGATCATAGCTAATGCTACAGGAACCCTACAGCCACAAACAAGTCATGGACATGATCTACTCAACACACACATCATTTCATCCAACTATGCAATCAGAAAAAGAGCTACACAAGTCTTTGCAATGGAGCTCACAAGTTGGCATGATGAATCAGTTTTTCAGGGACGGTGAAAATTCCAGTTTTCTGGAATTTGGGTTTATAAAGTAGCAAATTGACAGCACCGGTTTAAAAGGCTAGAGAGCTCCAAATGGCGTGAAAATTAACAGGATGGAAGATGATAACATATACTTCAAAATCTAACACTGAGCATGAGCAAATTCCATACACAGCTCATGCTACAACTCAGTCTATACAGCAACTTAATAACAGCAGATTCTCCAGACACAAGGTGCATAGAGGGGTTGAAAACACCACAAAATCATTACTCATACCTATATGCTTTCATGGAACATGAGGGAGTAAAGGGGGGTCGAAATTTGACCCTTACTCCCATGTATGACTTATGACACAAGGTAACTTGATGCAAAAGGGCCTAAAATGAAAGGTGCTCCATAGATACATGTTGGAAATGACTAAATGGCATCCTAGCATCATGTTAACGTGGCATAGCATCAAGAACATTAGGGAAACTAGCTAGAATTGGAATCATGCTCATATCATGTATTAGGTGACACTACACAAGGAACTACAAGATCATGGATGAGTGTATGTAGAACATACACACATCACCAACACTCACATACAACCCATGCATACACTATCATATTCATTCCCTCAAGAAATGGGACATATGCACCTCATGGGTGTATATGCTAATGTCACATACACCACCACTCACTACACATGGATATGTGCAAAGGCACACACACACCACAAACCTACCTACATACACATATAGGTCATCTACACATGCACTACTTAGCAACATACATACATATGTATGTGGGTATGGAAACACACACACATACTCATATCAACACACACATGTGTGTGTAGGCACCCACATGCCACACCTACACTCCCTAGGCACACACATGCACTTATGTGTGTATGTGCAAGACACACATACACACACCACCACATATGTGGGTATATGCACAAGGGTGCATATACACACACATACATACATACATACACTAACACTCACATATGTGGGTGCAACACAAGCACATAGACCCATCCATACACTAAATGCATACATACATACACATATGTGTGCAAAAGACACACACACACATGCATCACACACATGCGCACGGATCTGGCCACCACAGCGGATCCTGGCGCTCACGCACACACACACCGCACGGGATCCGGGTCTCGCACTGGATCCGAACACGGCACACCACAGGCTGCCAATAAAAAAAAGAAACAACCGCGCGGGCTGGGGTTCGAACCCACGACCTGCTGGTCGCTGCCCTGAGTCGGATGCCACTGCACTAGCGAATCGATTCTTACTAGCATAGGGGCCTCACTCCTCTCATACACACCCGGCTACGCGAACCTGACGAAACTGAAGAAAAGAAGCAGAGCACAGCAGCAGCGACAGGACAACGGCGGCGAAGGTTCCGACGACTACAAGGCGTCTCTGGCGACGGGGAGCGGCGGAATCGAAAGCTGCATCTACGGGGAATGCATCCCTCACCACAGCTTGCGCTGAGGGGGATCTACGACAAGCGCACGCTCGGGCTTTCCAAGCGGCGGCAACAGAACACTACGGGGACGGGGCGAGAGCTACGGCAAGGAAAGGGAGCTACGGGCACGGGCTGCTCACCGAGGGTTGCGCGGAGACGCTAGGACACAAGCGGAGTCGACGAAGGGGATGGAGAGGCGGAGACGACTCGCGCGTAGAGGAAGAAGCTCCGGCGGTGATCCGGTGACGGGGAGGAAGGGGAAGAAGAGCTCCCGGTCCCTCCTAGCGCCCGGAATGGAACGCCGGATCCACGAGGAACGCGGTGGCCATCTCCGACGCGACGAACCCCCACCAGAGGCGCGGCGACGGCGAGCACCTCTCTCTCTGAACCTACCTGAAGCTCACCTGCGCTTCGACAGAGGAGTGGAGGAGGAGGAAGAAGAAGAGGGGGAAGAGGAGAAGCGGCAGCGGAGGGAGGAAGAAGAAACCCTAGCACGGGGCACGCACGCCAAGGCTTTAAATAGGAGGCCTCGACGTCTGAGCTAACGATGGCGCGACGGCGACACTCCCTGCTGCTGCTCTGCTCGCTCGCACTCTGACGGAAAGGGAAAGACGGGGCAGGTGCCCGTTACTGGCGCTATGGGCCAAGTGGGTCGGCCCCTGCCTCTCTCTCTCGTTCCCAGGATTAAATCCAGCCTTTTTCTTTTTGAAACCCAAAGCACCCACAAACAAAATGCCCAAAGCAAAGAAAAGGGTTCTTGGAGAAATCAAAATAGTTTTGAGAAAGAAATAAATAACCCTTCATTATAAAAATATTAGGTGGAATTATACAACAAGTTAATTTAATTATTTTAATAAAAAAGCCCCTGTTTTAGGTAGTTTACAAAATCAATTCAAGTGCAAATACCAAGAACTATGCCTCCAATATCCCTAAGATTAATAGGGCCCCCTCATGAACATTTTTAAAAGATTTTTAAAACAACTTAATTCTGCCAAGTAAATAACATGGGAATAAAAGCATAAAGAGAGGGTTTTAGATGAGAAGAAAGAAGCGGGTTAGAAGAGGGAGACAAGCACAATCATATCACCACTCTCACACCAAAACCACACAAGGCACTTGATCCAATATCAAACCCACATCACAAGCAAAATAATGAAGGACGTGAGGAACTAATGATGATGAAAAGATGGATGCATTATGATGATGATGAATGGCATGATGAATGTCATGATGCAAGAATGCTAACCACACATGGAAATCAAGGTGCATCTCATACAAGATCTCATGACACAAGGTTCATACATCTGGTTACAAGCCATAAAAGGAAGGGACATCACTCGGGATGTCACATGTCACGTGCTCGTCTCGGCGTGCGTCGTTGCTACCGCGACGACGTCCGCCTCGACTCGCGTTGCGGTAAGACAGGGGGAATGGTGTCACGCACCTCAACTTGCGTTATGCTAAGAGAGGTGGGAAATGGTATCACGTGCTCGTCTCGACGTCCGTCGTCGCTGCCGCGACGATGTCCGCCTCGACTCCTCTTACGCAAAGAAAGGGGGGAAATGGTGGCACATGCTTGTCTCGGCGTCCATCGCCTCGACTCGCGTTCAACCAAGACAGGAGAAATGGTGTCACATGCTCGTCTCGGTGTCCGTCGTCGCTACCGCGACGATGTCCGCCTCGTCTCACGCTACTCTAAGACGGGGAAGAAATGCTGTCATGTGCTTGTCTCGGCATTCGTCGTCCCTACCACGACGACGTCCACCTCGACTCGCGTTACGCTAAGACAGGGGGGAAAATGGTGTCACATGCTTGTCTCGGCGTCCGTCGTCGCTACCGCGATGATGTCCGCATCGACTCGCATTACGCTTAGACAGGGGGAATGGTGCCACGTGCTTGTCTCAGTGTCCGTCGTCCCTACCGCGACGACATCCGCCTCGACTTGCGTTACGCTAAGACAAGGGGGTTTTGGTGTCACGTGCTCAAATCGGTGTCCAACGTTGCTACCGCGATGATGTTTGCCTCGACCCGCGTTACGCTAAGACAGGGGGGTCATGGTATCACGTGCTCGCCTCGGCGTCCGTCATCGCTGCCGCAACGACGTCCACCTCGACTCGTGTTACGCTAAGACAGGGGGAAATGGTGTCACGTGCTCCTCTCGGCGTCTGTTGTCGCTATCGCGACGACGTCCACCTCGACTCGCGTAACGCTAAGACATGGGTGAAATGGTGTCCCATGCTCCTATCGCGACAACGTCCACCTCGACACGCGTTGCGGTAAGACAGGGGAAATGGTGTCACATGCTCGTCTCGGCATCCATCGTCGCTACCGCGACGATGTCTGCCTCGACTCGCGTTATGCTAAGACAGGGGGGAAATGGTGTCACGTGCTCGTCTCGGCGTCCGTCGTCGCTACCGCAACGACGTCCGCCTCGATTCGTGTTGTGCTAAGATAGGGGGGAAATGGTGTCACGCGCCTCGACTCATGTTACACTAAGACACGGGGAAATGGTGTCACGTGCTCGTCTCGGCGTCCGTCGTCGCTACCGCGACAACGTCCGCATCGACTCGCGTTATGCTAAGACAGGGGGAAATGGTGTCGCATAGTAGTCTCGGCGTCCGTCGTCGCTACCGCGACGACGTTCGCCTCCACTCGCGTTGCGCTAACACAAGGGGGAAATGGTGTCACGTGCTCGTCTCGGAGACCATCGTCGCTACCGCGATGACGTACGCCTCCTCGCGTTGCACTAAGATAGGGGGAATGGTGTCACGTGCTCGTCTCGGCGTCCGTCGTTGCTACCGCGACGACGCCCGCCTCGACTCGCGTTGCGCTAAGACAGGGGGGAATGGTGTCACGCGCCTCGACTTGCGTTATGCTAAGAGAGGTGGGAAATGGTATCACATGCTCGTCTCGACGTCCGTCGTCGCTACCGCGACGATGTCCGCCTCGACTCCTTTTACGCTAAGAAAGGGGGGAAATGATGGCACATGCTTGTCTCGGCGTCCGTCGCCTCGACTCGCGTTACGCCAAGACAGGAGAAATGGTGTCACGTGCTTGTCTCGGTGTCCGTCGTCGCTACCATGACGATGTCCGCCTCGTCTCACGCTACGCTAAGACGAGCAAGAAATGGTGTCATGTGCTTATCTCGGCGTTCGTCGTCGCTACCACGACGACGTCCGCCTCGACTCGCGTTACGCTAAGACAGGGGGGAAATGGTGTCACGTGCTTGTCTCGACGTCCGTCGTCGCTACCGCCATGATGTCCGCGTCCGCATCGACTCGCATTACGCTTAGACACGGGGGAATGGTGTCACGTGCTTGTCTCGGCATCCGTCGTCCCTACCGCGAAGACATCCGCCTCGACTTGCGTTACGCTAAGACAGGGGGGTTTTGGTGTCACGTGCTCGTCTCGGTGTCCAACGTCGCTACCGCGATGATGTTCGCCTCGACCCGCGTTACCCTAAGACAGGGGGGTCATGGTGTCACGTGCTCGCCTCAGCGTCCGTCGTCGCTGCCGCGACGACGTCCGCCTCGACTCGTGTTACGCTAAGACAGGGGGAAATGGTGTCACGTGCTCCTCTCGGCGTCTGTTGTCGCTATCGCGACGACGTCCACCTCGACTCGCGTAACGCTAAGACATGGGTGAAATGGTGTCACATGCTCCTATCGCGACAACGTCCGCCTCGACACGCGTTGCGGTAAGACAGGGGGAAATGGTGTCACATGCTCGTCTCGGCGTCCATCGTCGCTACCGCGACGATGTCTACCTCGACTCGCGTTATCCTAAGACAGGGGGGAAATGGTGTCACATGCTCGTCTCGTCGTCCGTCGTCGCTACCGCAACGACGTCCGCCTCGATTCGCGTTGTGCTAAGATAGGGGGGAAATGGTGTCACGCGCCTCGACTCACGTTACACTAAGACAGGTGGAAATGGTGTCACGTGCTCGTCTTGGCGTCCGTCGTCGCTACTGCGACGACTGCCGCCTCGACTCGTGTTACGCTAAGACAGGGGGAAATGGGGTCACGTGCTCGTCTTGACGTCCATCGTCGCTACAGCGAGAACGTCCGCCTCGACTCGCGTTGTTCTAAGACAGTGAAGAAATGGTGTCACGTGCTCGTTTCGGCGTCCGGCGTCGCTACCGCGACAACGTCCGCCTCGACTCGCATTGCGGTAAGACAGGGGGGAAATGGTGTCACGTGCTCGTCTCGGCGTCCATCGTCGCTACTGCAACAACGTCTGTCTCGACTCGCGTTACGCTAAGAAAGGGGGGAAATGGGGTCATGTGCTCGTCTCGGCGTGCGTCGTCGCTACCGCGACGACGTCCGCCTCGACTAGCGTTGTGCTAAGAAAATGGGGAAATGGTGTCATGTACTCGTGTCGACGTCCGGCGTCGCTACCGCGACGACGTCCGCCTCGACTCGCGTTACGCTAAGACAGGGGCATAGTGGTGTCACGTGCTCATCGCGGCGTCTGTCGTCGCTCCCGCGACAACGTCTACCTCGACTCGCGTTACGCTAAGACAGGGTCGGTTGTGGTGTCATGTGCTCATCTCGACGTCCGTTGTCGCTACCGCGATGACGTCCGCCTCGACTCGCGTTATGCTAAGACAGAAGGGTTGTGGTGTCACGTGCTCGTCTCGGCGTCCATCGTCGCTATCGCGACGACGTCCACCTCGACTCGCGTTAGGCTAAGACAGGAGGGGAAATGTTGTCATGTGCTCGTCTCGGTGTCCGTCTTCGCTACCGCGACGACATCTGCCTCGACTCGCGGTACGCTAAGACAGGAGGAAATGGTGGCACATGCTCATCTCGGCGTCCCTCGCCTTGACTCGCGTTACGCTAAGACATGGGAAATGGTGTCACGTGCTCGTCTCGGCGTCCGTCGTCGCTACCGTGCCGACGTCCGCCTCGACTCGTGTTATGCTAAGACAGGGGAAATGGTGGCACGTGCTCGTCTCGGCGTCTGGCATCGCTACTGCGACGACATCCGCCTCGACTCGCGTTATGCTAAGACAGGAGGAAATGGTGTCACGTGCTCGTCTCAGCGTCCGTCGTCGCTACCGCGACGACGTCCGCCTCGACTCGCATTACGCTAAGACAGGGGAGAAATGGTGTCACGTGCTCGTCTCGACGTCCGTCGTCGCGGTAGCGACGACGTCCGCCTCGACTCGCGTTACGCTAAGACAGGGAGGAAATGGTGTCACGTGCTCATATTGGCGTCCGTCGTCGCTTCCGCGGACATGGGCGTGTTGTGTCGTGTGCTCGTCGCGTCGTCCGCAGAATAAAAAAGTAGGAGTCACGAGAAATTAGTTGTTCCTTTCTGCTAAAAGGTGGTAAACTGATGTAAAAAAATGGTAGGTGCTGCTTTCTTTCAACAATATTTAGAATTCATACAATAATTTGCTACAGAAAAACAAAGCGATTTTCAAAGAATTAGCTCATTATCTGAAAAATGGCCGCCGCTGCTTTCTTTGAACAATGTTCAGCATTCATGGAGTAATTTGCTACAGAAAAACAAAACGACGTCCGCCTCGACTCGCGTTGCGCTAAGACACGGGGGAATGATGTCACGCGCCTCGACTCGCGTTACGCTAAGAGAGGGGGGAAATGGTGTCACGTGCTCGTCTCGACGTCCGTCGTAGCTACCGTGACGATGTCCGCCTCGACTCGTGTTATGCTAACAAAGGGAGGAAATGGTGGCACGTGCTCGTATACGCGTCCGTCGCCTCGACTCGCATTACGCTAAGACAGGGGAAATGGTGTCACGTGCTCTTCTCAGCGTCCGTCGTCGCTACAGCGACGATATCCGCCTCGTCTCACGCTGCGCTAAGACAGGGGAGAAATGGTGGCACGTGCTTGTCTCGGCGTTCGTCATCGCTGCCGCGACGACATCTGCCTCGACTTGCGTTACGAGAAGACAGGGGGGAAATGGTGTCACGTGCTCGTCTCGGCGTACGTCGTCGCTACCGCGACGACGTCCGCATCGACTCGCATTACACTTAGATATGGGGGAATGGTGTCACGTGCTCGTCTCGGTGTCCGTCGTCGCTACCGCGACGACATCCACCTTGACTTGTGTTACGCTAAGACAAGGGGTTATGGTGTCACGTGCTTGTCTCGGTGTCCATCGTCGCTACCGCGATGATGTCCGCCTCGACTCGCGTTGCGCTAAGACAGGGGCATCGTGGTGTCACGTGCTCGCCTCGGCGTCCGTCGTCGCTGCCGCGACGACGTCCGCCTCGACTCGTGTTACGCTAAGACAGGGGGAAATGGTGTCACGTGCTCCTCTCGGCATCTATCGTCGCTACCGCGACGACGTTCGCCTCGACTTGCGTAACGCTAAGACATGGGTAAAATGGTGTCACGTGCTCGTACCGCGACAACGTCCGCCTCGACTCGCGTTGTGGTAAGACGGGGGGAAATGGTGTCACGTGCTCGTCTCGGCGTCCATCGTCGCTACCGCGACGACGTCTGCCTCGACTCGCTATGCTAAGATAGGGGGGAAATGGTGTCACGTGCTCGTCTCGGCGTCCGTCGTCGCTATCGCGACGACGTCCGCCTCAACTCGCGTTGTGCTAAGACAGGGGGAAAAGGTGTCACGCGCCTCGACTCACGTTACACTAAGACAGGGGGAAAGGGTGTCACGTACTCGTCTCGGCGTCCGGCGTCGCTACCGCGACGACGTCCGCATCGACTCGTGTTATGCTAAGACACGGGGGAAATGGTGTCACGTGGTCGTCTCGGCGTCCGTCGTTGCTACCGCGACGACATCCGCCTCGACTCACATTGTGCTAAGACAAGGGGAAATGGTGTCACGTGCTCGTCTTGGCGTCCGCCGTCGCTGCCGCGATGACGTCCGCCTCGACTCGCGTTATGCTAAGACAGGGGCGTAGTGGTGTTATGTGCTCGTCTCGGCTTCCGTCGTCGCTACCGCGACAACGTCCGCATCGACTCGCGTTACACTAAGACAGGGGGGTTGTGGTGTCACGTGCTCGCCTCGGTGTTCGTCGTCCCTACCGCGACGACGTCCGTCTCGACTCGTGTTGCGCTAAGATAGGGGGGAATGATGTCACGTGCTCATCTCAGCGTCCGTCGTCGCTACCGCGATGACGTACGCCTCGATTCGCGTTATGCTAAGACAGGAGGGTTGTGGTGTCACGTGGTCATCTCGGCGTCCATCGTCGCTACCGCGATGACGTCCGCCTCGACTCGCGTTACGATAAGACAGGATGCGGAAATGATGTCACGTGCTCGTCTCGGCGTCCGTCGTCGCTACCGCGACGACGTTTGCCTCGACTCGCGGTACGGTAAGATAGGGGGAAATGGTGGCACATGCTCGTCTCGACGTCCCTTGCCTTGACTCGTGTTATGCTAAGACATGGGAAATGGTGTCACGTGCTCGTCTCAGCGTCCGTCGTCGCTACCGTGCCGACGTCCGCCTCCACCCGTGTTGCGCTAAGACAAGGGAGAAATGGTGTCACGAGCTCCTCTTGGCGTCCATCATCACTACCGTGACGACGTCCGCCTCGACTCGCGTTATGCTAAGACCGGGGGAAATGGTGTCACGTGCTCGTCTCAGCGTCTGGCGTCGCTACCGCGACGACAGCCGCCTCGACTCGCGTTACGCTAAGACAGGGAGGAAATGATGTCACGTGCTCGTCACGGCGTCCGTCGTCGCTACCGCGACGATGTCCGCCTTGACTCGCATTACGCTAAGACATGGGGGAAATGGTGTCACGTGCTCGTCTCGGCGTCCGTCTCGACTCGCATTGTGTTAAGACAGGGGGGAATGGTGTCACGTGCTCGTCTCGACGTCCATCGTCACGGTAGCAACGACGTCCGCCTCGACTCGCGTTACGCTAAGACAGGAAGGAAATGGTGTCACGTGCTCGTCCTGGCGTCCGTCGTCGCTACTGCGGACATGGGTTTGTGGTGTCGCGTGCTCGTCTCGGCGTCTGCACAATAAAAAAGTAGGAGTCGTGAGAAATTAGTTGTTCCTTTCTACTAAAAGGGGTAAACTGATGTAAAATAATGGTAGGTGTTGCTTTCTTTCAACAATGTTCTGAATTCATACAATAATTTGCTACAGAAAAACAAAGCGATTTTCAAAGAATTAGCTCATTATCTGAAAAATGGCCGCCCGCTGCTTTCTTTGAACAATGTTCAGCATTCGTGCAGTAATTTGCTACTGAAAAACAAAACGACGTCCGCCTCGACCCGCGTTGCGTTAAGACAGGGGGGAATGATGTCACGCGCCTCGACTCGCGTTACGCAAAGAGAGGGGGGAAATGGTATCACGTGCTCGTCTCGACGTCCGTCGTTGCTACCGTGCCGACGTCCGCCTCGACTCGCGTTGCGCTAAGACAAGGGAGAAATGGTGTCACGTGCTCCTCTCGGCGTCCGTCATCGCTACCGTGACGATGTCTGCCTCGACTCGCGTTACGCTAAGACAGGAGGAAATGGTGTCACGTGCCCGTCTCGGCGTCTGGCATCGCTACTGCGACGACATCCGCCTCGACTCGCGTTATGCTAAGACAGGGGGAAATGGTGTCACGTGCTTGTCTCGGCGTCCGTCCTCGCTACCGCGACGACGTCCAACTCGACTCACATTACGCTAAGTTAGGGGGAAATGGTGTCACGTGCTCGTCTCGACGTCCGTCGTCGCGGTAGCGACGACGTCCGCACGACTCGTGTTACGCTAAGATAGGGAGGAAATGGTGTCACGTGCTCGTCTCGGCGTCCGTCGTCGCTACCGCGGACATGGGCGTGTGGTGTCGCGTGCTCGTCTCGATGTCCGCACAATTAAAAAGTAGGAGTCGCGAGAAATTAGTTGTTCCTTTCTGCTAAAAGGGGTAAACTGATGTAAAAATAATTGTAGGTGCTGCTTTCTTTCAACAATGTTCAGAATTCATACTATAATTTGCTATAGAAAAACAAAGCGATTTTCAAAGAATTAGCTCATTATCTGAAAAATGGCCGCCGCTGCTTTCTTTGAACAATGTTCGGCATTCATGCAATAATTTGCTACAGAAAAACAAAACGACGTCCGCCTCGACTCGCGTTGCGCTAAGACAGGGGGGAATGGTGTCACGCGCCTCGCGTTACGCTAAGAGAGGGGGGAAATGGTGTGACGTGCTCGTCTCGACGTCCGTCGTCGCTACCGTGACGATGTCCGCCTCGACTCGTGTTATGCTAACAAAGGGAGGAAATGGTGGCATGTCCTCGTATCGGAGTCCGTCGCCTCGACTCGCGTTACGCTAAGACAGGGGAAATGGTTTCACGTGCTCGTCTCGGCGTCCGTCGTCGCTACACCGACGATGTCCGCCTCATCTCATGCTGCGCTAAGACAGGGGAGAAATGGTGTCACGTGCTTGTCTCGGCGTTCGTCGTCGCTACCACGATGACGTCTGCCTCGACTCGCGTTACGCTAAGATAGGGGTAAATGGTGTCACGTGATCGTCTCGGCGTCCGTCGTCGCTATCGCGACGACGTCCGCATCGACTTGTGTTACACTTAGATAGGGGCAATGGTGTCACGTGCTCGTCTCGGCGTCCGTCGTCGCTACCGCGACGACATCCGCCTCGACTTGTGTTACGCTAAGAAAGGGGGTTGTGGTGTCACGTGCTCGTCTCGGTGTCCGTCGTCGCTACCGCGACGATGTCCGCCTCGACTCGTGTTGCGCTAAGACGGGGGCGTCGTGGTGTCACGTGCTCGCCTCGGCGTCCGTCGTCGCTGCCGCGACGATGTCCGTCTCAACTCGTGTTACGCTAAGACAGGGGGAAATGGTGTCACGTGCTCCTCTCGGCATCTGTCGTTGCTACCGCGACGATGTCCGCCTCGACTCGCGTAACGCTAAGCCATGGGTAAAATGGTGTCACGTGCTCGTACCGCGACAACGTCCGCCTCGACTCGCGTTGCGGTAAGACGGGAGGGAAATGGTGTCACGTGCTCGTCTCGGCGTCCATCGTCGCTACCGCGACGACGTCTGCCTCGACTCGCGTTATGCTAAGACAGGGGAAATGGTGTCACGTGCTCGTCTCGGTGTCCGTCGCGGTAGCTACCGCGACGACGTCCGCCTCAACTCGAGTTGCGCTAAGACAGGAGGGAAATGGTGTCACGCGCCTCGACTCACGTTACACTAAGACAGGGGGAAAGGGTGTCACGTACTCGTCTCGGAGTCCGTCGTCGCTACCGCGACGACGTCCGCCTCGACTCGTGTTATGCTAAGACACGGGGGAAAGGTGTCACGTGGTCGTCTCGGCGTCCGTCGTCGCTACCGCGACGACGTCCGCCTCGACTCACGTTGTGCTAAGACAGGGGGGAATGGTATCACGTGCTCGTCTCGGCGTCTGTCGTCGCTACCGCGAGAACGTCCGCCTCGACTCGCGTTACACTAAGACAGAGGATTTGTGGTGTCACGTGCTCGCCTCGGCATTCGTCGTCGCTACCGCGACAACGTCCGTCTTGACTCGTGTTGCGCTAAGATAGGGGAATGATGTCACGTGCTCGTCTCGGCGTCCGTCGTCGCTACCGCGATGACATCCGCCTCGATTCACGTTATGCTAAGACAGGAGGGTTGTGGTGTCACGTGCTCGTCTCGGCGTCCATCGTCGCAACCGCGACGACGTCCGCCTCGACTCGCGTTACGATAAGACAGGAGGGGAAATGGTGTCACGTGCTCGTCTCGACATCTGTCGTCGCGGTAGCGACGACGTCTGCCTCGACTTGCGGTACGGTAAGACAGGGGGGAAATGGTGGCACATGCTCGTCTCGGCGTCCCTCGCCTTGACTCGCGTTATGCTAAGACATGGGAAATGGTGTCACGTGCTCGTCTCAGCGTCTGTCGTCGCTACCGTGCCGACGTCCGCCTCGACCCGCGTTGCGCTAAGACAGGGGAGAAATGGTGTCACATGCTCCTCTCGGCGTCCGTTATCGCTACCGTGACGACATCCGCCTCGACTCGCGTTACGCTAAGACAGGAGGAAATGGTGTCACGTGCTCGTCTCGGCGTCTGGCATCGCTATCGCGACGACATCCGTCTCGACTCGCGTTACGCTAAGACAGGGAGGAAATGATGTCACGTGCTCGTCTCGGCGTCCGTCGTCGCTATCGCGACGATGTCCGCCTTGACTCGCATTACGCTAAGACATGGGGGAAATGATGTCACGTGCTCGTCTCGGCGTCCGTCGTCGCTACCGCGACGATGTCCGCCTCGACTCGCATTACGTTAAGACAGGGGGGATTGGTGCCACGTGCTCGTCTCGATGTCCGTCGTCGCTAGCGGTACGCCTCAACTCGCGTTACGCTAAGACAGGAAGGAAATGGTGTCACGTGCTCGTCTCGACGTCCGTCGTCGGTACCGCGGACATGGGTTTGTGGTGTCGCGTGCTCGTCTCGACGTCCGCGCAATAAAAAAGTAGGAGTCGCGAGAAATTAGTTGTTCCTTTCTGCTAAAAGGGGGTAAACTGATGTAAAATAATGGTATGTGTTGCTTTCTTTCAACAATGTTCAGAATTCATACAATAATTTGCTATAGAAAAACAAAGCGATTTTCAAAGAATTAGCTCATTATCTGAAAAATGGCCGCCGCTGCTTTCTTTGAACAATGTTCAGCATTCATGGAGTAATTTGCTACAGAAAAACAAAACGATTTTCAGAGAATTAGCTCATTCTCTGAAAAATGGCCGCTGCTGCTTTCTTTGAACAATGTTCTGAATTCATACAATAATTTGCTACAGGAAAAACAAAACGATTTTCAGAGAATAAGCTCATTCTCTGAACAGTGGCAGCTGCTGATTTCCTTGCATGTTTTTGAGAATTCATAGAATAAGTTGCTACAGAAAAACAAAACAATGTTTAGAGAATTAGCACATTGTTGAACAATGGCAGCTGCTGATTTCGTTGAATAGTATTTAGATTTTTATCCAAAAAGGATTCCCCTACAAAATATAAATGAACTTCTTAGTTCATTGACTGAAAAAATGCCATTCTTTCATAGATGCATTTAGGGGAATTCTTGTTCCCATCTCCACAGCCGGTTCCTATACTTCTATGGATTTTCGCACAGATGCGCCCCTCGCACACTCACTACTACCTCGTGCTCCACTGTCAACCAAAGACTGGAGTGAGGCAGATGAATGGCTGTCGAGGAATCCGATTTTTTGTGAACAGTAAACAATCTTCTTTTTCTGAACACAGAGCCCCAACGTGCTCTACTTCTCTTCAGTTTTGAGATCCACATTGCTTCTATTTTCTAGTCTAGCATCCTCACTGGATTAGTCCTTCCAAAATTAAATCATCTTCTTCCTCCTCCTGCTGGAAATGAGCAAGCTGTGCGTGACGGGGACTACCTAGCCATGCTGCCTTCATCAAAGCAGAGCTGCCAAAAATCGACATCCATTTGCTGCTCCCTGTCAAATCTGGGTGTTCGTCAGCTCGGAGACGTTGTGGGCCGTCAGGTATGGACTAATCGGAAGGAGAGGGGAGGGAGGAGGGGGGTGGTACCGGGACATCAACGACGGCGACGCGGACGCCGCTGGGAAGCTTGGTGATGCGGGTGGGAACGCACGGCGGGAGGTCAAGCCCAGGCAGGAGGACGGATGGCCGCCGTAAAGCCACCACCTTGCCATATTGGTCGCTGCGGCGCCCCTGCGGCAGCTGCGCCTCGCCGTATTGGCCGCTGACCTCGCGGGCGGTCGTGCGGACGCGGCGCCTCGCCGTATTGGCAGACGCGGCCGCTGGACCTCGCCTTCCCGTGCGGCCGCGGCGTCTGCCACCAGGTAGGAGCCGCCGGCGAGGAAGGGGAGGGGAAGCGGGGAGTAGGAGGGGATGGCGAAAGGGAAAAGGAAATAGATAGCGCTCGGGTGGGCTTTTCCAAGAAAGGAAAGGAGATAGAAAGGGAAAGGGAATAGGACGCTCGCCGCGCATGGTCGGAATCGATCGCAGGAGCGATCGATCGCCAAGGAGTCGTTTCGGATTTGTTTTCCACTAATTATGGTTATGGTACGGACAAATTATGGTTAGGATTTGTTTTCCAATTATTCTTGGAAGCACAATTCCCGGAGGAGGGAAACAAACGAGCGGGCCCATCCTTGAAAAAGTAATAAGTACCACCCGGACATGCATCCTATCCATAAATCACGCAATGCACCCGTAAATTAACGCCATAATCCATAAGTCACAGGAGGGAGTTTACTTGATCTGACGACTAACATGCATCTGATCCAACGGACGTGGACTGGTCTGGTAGATGAGAAGCATGAGTAGTCTTGATGCCTAGTAGTTCCCCAATTTAAAACAGAGAGGTAACAACAGAACACAACAAAAGGGAAGAACATTGGATTCGAACCCCACTCTCCTGAGTATACAACATGCTTGGTCAACCGGCTGCTATAAGATTGAATTGTGTTCACACATAGGTTCGGCTCTATATGACACGTACCCACGAGTTAATCTGAATGAAACTGACAGACAAAACAGAGTGTGAAAATAGGGGCGCCTAGGATTGAACCCAAGACTTCCTGGTTGAAATCCACCGTCCTGACCAGCTAGGCTACAATGGGAACTACGATAAAGAATGGGGTTTGCACTAGATGAGCTATGTGTGCGTGTGGAATAACAGAGAAACAAACAAAAGAGAAAAATATGAAGGGCGCTGGGTTTGAACCCAGGACCTCTTGAAATGGATCGACGGGATAACCAGAGAGAGACGTGTACATGCTACTGATAATAAAGGGTTGTGGTTGCTGATGAAACAGTGGCAATGCTTGATACTCTGAAAACACACAAAAAATCAGTGGGGATTGATCCCAAGATCTCAAGGATGTACCAGTACTCCGCTAACCATCTCATCTACTAGACATCTCGTGAACAAAAGTCATAGTCATACTAATAACATGAACATACTAGAATGGATCTAGGAAAAAAGCAGAAGTTCTTTTTTTACTGGAAAAGAGCAGAAGTTCAGTTATGCGGGAAGGTGCTCACATCGGGGATTCAAAGACCGGCGAGCTGGACGATGCTCCGGCGTCGACTGCGGGCGCGGAGGCCGGGAATGGAACGGTGCGGGGAGACGGCTGGGTCCAGATCCGGCGGGGCAAGGAGACCACCGGCGGTGGGGCTCGCGTGAGGTCTCCCATGGCGTGGCTGCTTGAGGCCATGACGCTAGGAGACGACGCCGTTGTCAACGGCTTGCGGGGCGACATCAAGGAGCTCGGCACAGCGGAGAAGCGAAGCAGGGTGATGGAGACTCGTCTGATGCCGCCAACGAGGAGGTCCCTCGCGACGTTCGGGACGGCGGCCATCCATGGAGTCAGGCATAGCTCCTGTTGATCCTGGAGAAAAGAGAAACACCGCAAGATGAGGGAGAGAGACAATAAGAAGGTAAAATGGGAGGAATTAGAGGAGAGGGATGCAACGGTCCTGCTGGTGGTGGTCGCCGTTGGAGCTCGCTCCGGCGACTCAACCATGGTTGGCTCGCGCACGAAGGAACGAGAGGTTACGGCGAGCTCGGGGACGAGGTGGTTGCACTTCGGAGCGGTATATCGAGAAGGATGAGCTCGGGGCCTTGGCAGCAGAGGAGGGGGGTCGGAGGCAGAAGGCAATTTTGGATCGGGGTGCACGCGTCTGGTTGGCAAGGAGATGATTTCGAGGTGGGAGATGACCCCAGCGGCGGAGGAGGGACAAACTTCCTAAACCTTAGGGTCGTTGTCCGGTCGGGTTGGTCTATATATATAGTAGAGATTATACGGAGGGTTAAACGGTTCCGGACAAGACTAGGTTAGGATAGACTTTGTGGACTGTCATGGATGTTCATGGTCTTGAGAAGAGAGGGAAACGAGCGGTCTGGCATAGGTTTTTGAATAACGAAAACATCTGTGATTTGACCGGCTATAGTGTCGCTATAGGTTTACGGTGGGGTATCAAACGACCTCCGATTGCGACAAAATTGGACAAGCGGCTTACCTATAATATATTACAACCGCTTGCCAAGTTTCGACCCAATCCGAGAAAGTTTTACACGCACAATTAAAAATAATATTTTATCGATGTCGCGGGCGCGTGCGTGTGTGGTTGGTCTCGAAACGGTCGACGACACGAATGGAGAGAACCGGCAACTATGAACAGATGCAAGTTTTCAAAAACGAGTGACGATGCTATGTAGATGATACGAATGATGCGATGATGAATGCGACAACTGAATGAATCACAAGACAAGAATGGAATAAAGGGGGGAGATTCTGGAGCGTCGGTCTCGGGCTGTTACAACTCTCCTCCACTAACAAGAGATCTCGTCCCGAGATCTTAGAATGAGAAGGGGAAGGGAAAAGGAAGAGGTAAAACTTAGTTGCTTCTTTGACAAACGAGTGAACCAACAAATCTTGAAGGTTGCAAAGAGATGACGAATGGCATGAGGAACAAGCAAGAATTGAAAAGAAATTTGGGCAGCACTTCGACAAGAAAGAGAGGCAAAACTCGATAAGATGGAAAGAGCTTGAAAAGAGGACACTACACTCCGGTTAAATGGATATGTAAAGAAAGAACATGATCTTGATAAAGCGAGATGATGGGTCAAAGAGAGCAACATCACAATGCCTCCAGAATAAAATAAATAGAAGCTTGGTCAATGGAAGGAAAAGAACAGAGAAGAAAATGCCAACTTCTATCCCAATTGAACTTGAAAAGAGTCATTACAAAGGAGAGATTGAACGGAGTTGTTGGAACATCAACAACAAAAATAAAAGGCTTGTTGTGGGCTTATGGAAACCATCCAAAAATTATGAAGTGACAACAGGCCACAAACTTAAATAAAGATTGCTTGGGAGCAACAAGATATCCAAAACTTCTTTTACCAATAGGATACATTGAGAACTTGGTTTAGTGATATGCACCATTATAGCAACAATCCTTAAGAAAAGCTTTAGGTGAAATCCAATACAAGACACCTTCAATGAAGAAAAATGGGTTTACATATCTCATTCTTGAGAACTTCTCTTTGAGAGTCCTCATGAATGCTATATCACCACCTCAAAAGATAAGGAAGAATGAAACACACTTTGAAATGCAAGAAAAATAATACTTGAGCTCCTCAAACAAGAATCTTGAAGGATACTTTGAGAAGGAATTAAATCCTTGAAGACCCACCATGAAAAAAACTGTTGGAACCTCGGAATGGAAGGATGATAGAAAAGAATTGAAGGTTGCAAAAGAATAAGGTGGAGGCCTTGCCATGATTTAGATGGAACTTCGCGACGAGATACTTGATAAAAACTTGGGACTCCGAAAAACAAAAGATGAACAACTTAGAATCGATAATTTGATAACATGCGCAACTCCGGAAGAAGGATTGAAATCACAAGAATAAGAATTATGTTATGCTTAACCTTCATCAAGTTAAATTGATGATAGGCTACAGATATGGCATACTACTTATTCTTCTTGAAAAGATTGGAGCGGATAACACGAACTTGAGAAGTCTTCAATGAAACACCGGTAGGAATATGAAACGAATGAGGATCCCAAGAATGAATAAAGATACATGAGAATGAAGAGACCATGATCCACCTAATAGAAAACTTGAATGACGCACCGGAATAATTGAGATACGAACGAAGAGACACAATTTTGAGAACGAAAGCTGAAGGCTGAGAACGAAGAAATCTTCTAAAATGATGGCCTTCATGAGGATCGAGAATAACTCTGAATGCACGAGATAGATATGGGATAAATTTCTCATGAATGGAAACAATTTGAGAGGAAATCATCAAGATGAGATGACAAATCTTCAAGAGAATGGACCAAGATTAAGAGAAGCTCTCCTTCGGTTTTCAATACTGAGAATAATGACGAGAAGCAACACCATGAATTATTGAGGCATTCTGAAATATTGAATAAGGAAAGGTTGAGCCAATGATGAAAATGATTTAGAAGCGATCTTCGAGAAGAACTATGACTGATGAAAATCGTTCTTACATCATATTGAAAAGAACTTGAGGATATCCCTGAAAGATCAGAAGAGCCACGTAAGATCCTGGGAAAAAACCTGTGGGTTATAGGCCCACTGGAAATAAACCACCGTTGAAAGATTGTTTACAAAGAGAGATTGCACCGGTACAACTGAAACTTGATGAGGTGAGAACCTCAAAATAGTTGAAAAGATGTTGAATGAAAACACGAAACTTCTGAGATGTCTTCAGCACTCCGGATAGAATAGAGAGAGATGAATAAACAAGAGAGGCTTGGATAAGAACTTCCAACACGAGAAAACAATTAGAGAATGAAAAATATATGATGAGCACCAAAGCTTGAATTGGATCCACCGGAGAAGAAAAAACAAGAATGAAGAACAATGAACTTGAATGACTGGAGGATCTTCACATGGAAAACGTCAGAATGAAATAGAAGAAAAGATAGTGGAAGCATCAGAAGAATACAAAGGCACCTGGATGAGAATTTAATCATTGAAGAAAGAAAAAGGTGTGAGGGTGGGGAAAAACAAAGACAACTTGGAACAGATGAGGCGAACTTCGGAAAGAAATATGATGATTGATCTTGCAAATATTGAAGAGGATAGAATTATCTTGAAGAGAAGCACACCAGTAGGAAAAGAATTGATATGATAACTTGATTGAGCACAAGAATTAACAATCCCACAGAAATATGAGAACACTACTTCAAAAAGATATGAGATCACTAGTTAACATTGAAGCAACTTGAATTACCATACTACAACAAAACAAAGGACGAGGCTTACAAAACAAGCCAGAACAAATTAATGACAGAGATTCCACTTCATATTTTCGTGGTAAGGTTCGCACGGGCTCGATCGTACATTGGATTGTCATATTGAAATGACGCTTGAATATGCTCCCTAGGAATAGCGAACTACAAGGCTTGATGAAGCATATCTCATGACATATATCGAGACTGTCCTTTGTAAGAATGACCGTGAACAAAAGAATCCACTAGATGTTGAACGCCAACCTCACATCACACATTTGCTAGAAAGATAGCCTAGGTAACTACTTGAATTCCCACCTGAAAACTCCCAAAATCTTCCGGTTATGCAATCGGGTCCACAGATACAAGGAGAAAAATCCATCACTCAACTCCTAACAGTAATACTATGCTCCAATGTAACACATCCATCAACACATAACCAAAGGTCTCGGAAACTCATCTACCTCAGATCCTCGTAATCACAACGATACCAATTATGGAAGTACATCCGAACTCTCTTCCCCAGTACTGGGGATGCCGGACTCCTCTTGCCACTACCAGTATTGAAGTAATTTCGAACATCCTCCATCCTGATAAACTAAGGAAACTGAATGATAACAATGTGGCAAGAATCCCTTGGAGCTCTACTCCGTGATAACAGGAGGCACCAAGTACAGAACTCCTTCACATCGGCATCATAGTGGCTTCAAAATACCTGTGTGATCCTAAAAAAATTTGAGTGAGAAGAGGGTAGAATTAAAATTCCTAAGTCATAATTCCTCACGAGAGCATAGAAGGGGAGTAAAAAGAATCCTACTCTTCGATATAACTAGACTCAAAATAGTTTTTTCTAGACTCGACTCGGCCAAGTTCGATCAATCAAGGGGGCTTCTAGGTCGGTACAGGCTCTGATACCAACTTGTAACGCCCAAGATGCGATCCTATCCTTATTTTGGCTCGAGGGCGACGACAGGGATAGAAGCACATCTCGTCGTTTTGCAAGAATGGATATCATTACGAGTACATGTACAAAATACATGAGTATATGGAATTGGCTTACACTCACCACAAGCTACAACAAGATCACATCAAATACAATAACATAATCAATCATCATACAGAAGAGCAGGGTCCGACTATGGACGAAAACAAACGATAAAATGACATCCATCCTTGCTATCCCAAGCTGCCGCCTGGAACCCATCCTAGATTGATGATGATGATGATGAAGAAGAAGAACCCCAAATCAAACAAGCATCGCTCTCATGTCAAAGCATCACATTTACCTGTACCTGCAACTGTTGTTATAGTAATCTGTGAGGCACGGGGACTCATCAATCTCATTTTCAAGGGTATCAAGACTAGCAAAGCTTAATGGGTGAGATATGGTTGAGTGGGGAGGCTACAGCGAGCAACTAAGAATTTATTTAAGTGGCTAACTTACGAATACAATAAATAAGTTGGGTGGTATACACACAACGGACGTTAACTAGTAATGATCACTAAGTGATCCTGAACACCTACTTACGATCAAACATAACCCCGCCGTGTTCTCTCTCGGTTAAGGACTCACGAGTAGAGACAGTCATGGTTACGCACATGGTTGGTGTATTTTCTTTGAGTTTACTTAAAGTTTTCTATGACCGAGTGTTAAACAAACTTTCCAAGTTGCCACGTAACAACGGGCACGGCTTTCCAAAATATTTAACCATGCAGGGGTGCTCCAACTCATCCATCACAAATTAACCACACGCCGCAGGAATAACCTCGACCATGAATCCCATGATTTCCTAAGCAATTCCATTGGAAAACTGCAACCCGGAGATAGCCCGAAGTATTCTTGGAATTCCTCACACAAGACGTTCGAGAAAGGTAAAACAAGTCGAGCAAGGCCGCCCGACAAGCCAGATCCTGATAGGAGCCATGTGTATCTTGTTCTCAGGGCACTACCAGATGAGCTAGACGTCGGGTTGGCTGAAACCCTGGTTGACCAGGGGGTGCCGGACATCGCTCGGTTTGGACCAACACTCATGAGGAGCACTATCCCGGGGGGTTGATTAATTATCCACGGGTGATCATGCCCTATGCATATTTTATTAGTTGTTATTAAGCAAATAGTACCAAAGTTGGGCCTTGCCAAACGAGTTTTATCCTAAAACGAAAATCAAGGGGGTCCCCATAACAACCCCGAGCATGTTAGGAGCGCTCAATATGGAACATAACACTGGTTCACAAGTAACTATGGTGGCAAAGGTGGATCAAAACATTGAGCAAAAGGCCAACCCTTCAACCTTTTATGAAGTATATATGTGCATTAAATTAAATAGCAATAATATTGTGATAACAAAAAATAATGTCCATGTTGTCACATGGAGGCAATTGCACCTGCAGCTAGAAACGCTACAGAAGGGCTGACCAAGCGTAACATAGCCAAACAAAGGTTTGCTGGGATGTGGAGGGGTTAGAGGCTTATCATGGCAATGTTGGGAGGCTTGACATACAAGTGGTAGGTAATATGACAGCAATAGAAAACGAGACAACCAGCATGGCAATGATAATAGTGGTATCCAGCAAAATTTTCATCTTACCTGAGATCCCGCTTAGAAGAAGAATGAATCCATGAAGAAGACGAGACAACATAGTCAAACGAATCCTCACACTCCGAACGCTTTCAGAACTCTATCGAGAAGGAACAATCCGAAAACAACAATCAACACACAATATAACACAACATATGCATGACATGATGCGCAAACCAATATGATGCATATCCATTTAATTATGCAAGGCATGGCAAAGCACCACATTCAACTCCTGCACATTAAGTGAAGCTCAATATGCAACGAGATGCATATTGATGAAACTCCATATTTGAATTACTTAGTTCACTCCCGTTTAGGTACACATCAATGTTAAATGTGGTTAAACATGGCAAAAGGTGAAGCATAAGTAAACTATCTATCTAGGCATCTTAAATGAGGTCGGAAACAACTTATAGTATTTCTGAAATGACCCCATATGTTAATTTTGAAATTGGCCCAGATTTGAACAAACCATATTTTATATTTGTTAAATAGGAAAATAAAGTGCATCATGTGATCCTACGCGCTTTTCTACTCAAGTTACATATGTCGATCATTAGAAACGGAGCTACGGTTTAAACTTTTTATATTTGTTAACACATCATTTATGCAATATAATACAAACAGTAGGTTTAAATTTTTTAATCTTGAACGAAAGTTGGATATTATAAATCTACACAAAATTCTAGTCAAGTTACATATATAATTTATTTTAATTTGATGCATGGTTATTTAGTTATTAGCATCGCAAGATAAAAGCAATATGTAATTATGTAATGCGCTAAAAGAAAAGACAGCTACCGAAAAAGAAAACATCCACGGGCAGAAGGAGCATAGTGCAGCATCCCAGTAGTGGAACCGGTCCAACTGATCATGTGTGTGTGCGTGCAATTTAAAATAGAGAGACAACAACAAAGCAAAAGTAAAGGGGAGGACATGGGATTCGAACCCTTTGGTTGAAATCCAGTGCCCTGACCAGCTGGGCTACAAGGGGGACTACGATAAAGAATGGGTTTTGCACTAGATGAGCTATCTGTGCGTGTGGAATAACAGAGAAACAAACAAAAGGGAAAAGTATGAAGGGCACTGGGTTTGAACCCAGGACCTATTGGATGTGGATCGACGGGATAAATAGAGAGACGTGTACATGCTAGTGATAATAAAGGGTTGTGGCTGCTGATGAAACAGTGGCAATGCTTGATACTCTGAAAACACACAAAAAATAAAAAGTAAAACGCGGCCATGGGGATTGATCCCAAGATCTCAAGGATGTAGCACTGATGCGCTAACCATCTCGGCGACTAGACATCTTGTGAACAAAAGTAGTGGGCATACAAATAACCTGAACATACTAGAATGGATCTAGGAAAAGAGCCGAAGTTCAGTTATGCGGGAAGGTGCTGACATCGGGGATTCAGAGACCGGCGGGATGGACGATGCTCCGGTGTCGACGGCGGGCGCGGAGCCGGGAATGGAACGGTGCTGGGAGAGGGCTGGGTCTAGATCAGGTGGGGGAAGGAGACCACTGACGGCGTGGCTCACGCGAGGTCTCCCATGGCGTGGCTGGTTGAGGCCATGGCGCTAGGAGACGACGCCGTCCTCTGCGGCTTGCGGAGCGACATCAGGGAGCTCGGCACGGGGGAGAAGCAAAGCAGGGTGACGGAGACTCGTCGGATGCCGCCGACGAGGAGGTCCCTCGCGAGCTCGGGGCGGCGGCCATCCATGGAGTCAGGCATAGCTCCTGTTGATCCTAGAGAAAAGAGAAAGACCGCAAGATGAGGGAGAGAGACAATAAGAAGGTAAAATGGGAGGAATCAGAGGAGAGGGATGTGACGGTCCTGCTTGTGGTGGTCGTCGTTGGAGCTCGCTCTGGCGACTCAGCCATGGTTGGTTCGCGCACGAAGGAACGAGAGCTTACGGCGATCTCTGGGACGAGGTGGTTGCACTTCGGAGCGGCAGATCAAGAAGGATGAGCTCGGGGCCTTGGCAGCAGAGGAGGGTGGTCGGAGGCAGAAGGGAATTTTGGATCGGAGCGCATGCGTCTGGTTTGCAGGGAGATGATCCCGAGGTGGGAGATTTCCCCGGCAGTGGAGGAGGGACAAACTTCCTAAATCTTAGGGTTGTTGTCCAAAACTGGTTAGTGCTGGTATATATAGTAGGGATTAAAAGGAGGGTTACATCGAACCTTCCGACTACGATCGGACGGCTCCGGATAAGGCTATGTTAGGATAGACTTTGTGGACTGTCATAGATGTCCATGGGCTTGACAAGAGAGGGAAACGAGTGGCCCGACACAGGTTTTTAAATACCGAAAACATCTGCGATTTGACCGGCTATAGTGCCGCTATAGGTTTATGGTGGGGTATCAAATAACCTCCGATTGCGACGAAATTTGGCAGACGGCCTACCTATAATATATTACGACCGATTTCCAAGTTTCGACCCAATCTGAGAAAGTTTTACACGCACTTCTCAAAACAATATTTTATCGATGTCGCTTGCGCGTTTGTGTGGTTGGTCTGGAAACAGTCGACGACACGAACGGAGAGAACCGGCAACTACGAACAGATGCAAGTTTTTAAAAATGAGTGATGATGCTATGCAGATGATGCGAATGATGCGATGATGAATGTGACAACCGAATGAATCACATGACAAGAATGGAATAAAAGGGGAATCCTGTGGAGCGTCGGTCTCGGGCTGTTACAAGTAGTTTGCGATAGTAGAGGAGCTTGTAGCTCTTGAGCGCACTAGCAGTTTGATGGTTCTCTTGAGCGTTACAAAGCTTGTCTTGTATCTCGTGGCTTCCAGTAGGAACATGATTGTGATTATGATGAGATTTTTGCTCATGTGGCCCATATGACCAATGTTCGCACACTTCTAGTTGTGGTGTTTGATCGCCACTGGTATGTGTCTTAGATTGATGTTAAGAATGCCTTTATTAATGGTGAGCTGTGTGAGGAGGTTTATATGCAGCCCCAACTTGGGTATTTTGTTCTCGATGGCATGGTATGTCGTCTTTGTCACTCTCTTTATGGCCTTAAGCAAGCCCCTAGCGCCTGGTTCGGGCATTTTGCCTTTGTGGTGACTATCGTTGGCTTTTTAGAGAGCGCTCATGGTCTTGCATTGTTTGTCCACCTTTCAGATCATGGTCGGAATCTTCTTCTTCTATATGTTGATGACATGTTCTTTCCTCACTCCGATTCATTACGGCTTCATGCCTATTCATATGCTATGTGGTGTAGTGATCCCTTGGGTCGCTGTTCACTTTCTTCTTACTGTGTTTTTCTTGGTGGTTCTCTCATTCCCTGAAAGACCAAGAAACATACTGTAGTTTCCCGTTCGTGTGAAGCAGCTGAGTTGCGAGCTATGGCTCTTTTGACGCCATAGGTGACTTGGTTATGGAGGTTACTTCAGGACTTCGGTGTTTCTGTCACCGCACCTACTCTTCTATTGTATGATGGTACAAGTGCTATTAGCATTGCGCATGACCCTATAAAGCATGAGATCACCAAGCATATTGGTGTTGATGCTTCTTATGTTCGCGCCGGGGTGCATGATAGGGTTATTGCTCTTCAATATGTGCCTTCCAAGTTACAATTGCTGGATTTGTTTACGAAGGCCCAGAGTAGAGCACAAGATGGCTTCTATCTCTCCAAACTCAATGTTGTTTATCAACCATGAGTTTGAGGGGGATGTTAGAATACCATGTATATTGTGACATCCCAAGTGATGTCCCTACCTTTTGGCATGTAATCCCCCATGTATGAACCTTGTGTCATGAGCTATGAGATGTGTGTTTGCTCCTTGCCATTCTATGTGTTTGCATTCATGCATCATCATGCATCATTCCCATTTCATTCATGTGCCATGTTGGTTGTTCTTGTGCTTGCTATGTTGTGATTGGTGGTTGTGATGTGAGAGGTTGTGAGTGGTTGGATCCAAGTGTGTGCATCTCCTTTTCCCCCTCTCTTTTCCCTTTGCAACATCCCCTCCAAAACCCCTTTTCCCCTATTGTTTTTATCATCAGATTTAAGTTGTTTTAAAAATTGTTAAAAAAATGTTCATGAGATGGCCCCAAGTGTTTTATGAGATGTGAGTGTGTTGTATTAAATGTTTGGGTTTATGTGGTTTTGTGTTTTAAATTAACAAGAGCTGTCATTTTAAATATTAAATAAAATACTTGTGTTATAAATCAACTTAATATTTTTATTAATAGGTGCACATTATTTCCTTCTCAAAAGTATTTTTGTTTTGTTTAAAACCCTTTTAATTTGCTCGGGGGTTTATTTTGTTGGGGCTGATTTTTATTATATGGAAAACCCTCCCCCTTTATTTTTATTTCTCTGTTTGTGAGTGTGAGTGAGAGAGGGTCAGTGGGCCGCGGCCCAGCCCAGCTGGACACAACGGCCACCTGCCCTGTCTCCCACATCCATAAGTGAGTTTTAGAGAGAGCGCGTCGTCACCGTCGCTTTCCGTCGCCGTCGCCGTCAGCCTGGGGCTATATAGCCTCCCCTCGGCGTCTGTGTCGCTCCGCTAGGGTTTCCTCTTCCTCCTCCGCCGCCGCAGCTCCTCTCCCCCTCTTCTTCTTCCTCCTTCCTCCACTTCTCTAGCGAGGCGCAGGTAGGCTTCAAAGAAGTTCAGAGGAGCGGTGCTCGTCGTCGTCGTCACCTCCGGCGGCCTCGTCCCCGCTGGTGATGGCGTGGGGCTCGCCGCTGCCGTCCGCGTCGCGTTCCCGGTGCTAGGGAGCTCCCAGGAGGCCCTCTTCTTCCTCCTTGCCGCCGCAGCGGAACCGGTCTTCTTCCCCTCCGTCGCCGCCGCATCCCCGAGCGTCTTCTTCCCCTTCTTCCCCTCCGTCGAGCTCGTCGTGCCTCCGCGAGACCCTCGGTGAGCAGCCCGTCCTCACCGCCCCTCTCCTTGCCGTAATTCGTAGGATTCGTCGCCATAGTGCCGTCGCCGCCGCTCGAAAGCTCCGTGCTTGGGCTCGCCTCCGGTCCCCCTCGTCGCGAGGCGACGTGCGGGATGGATCCCCCGTAGGTCCCTTTGTCGATTCCGCCGCTCCCCGTCGCCGGAGACCCCCTGCATCGCCGGGGATCGCCGTCGCTCCGCCACTGACGTTGTCGCTGTTGCTCTGCATCCATGCGTGGTAGGTTCAGTTTCGTCAATAGTTTGTGTGCGTGTGTGTTAAAGCCGCAGATCCCCCCTTCCTGTTAAGTTCCGGCGCCGTAGCGTAGTGCTGGGTGTGCGTGTGCTTGACCCCGAGGTCAGGGGTTCGACCCCCTGAACCTCCCCCTTTTTTTCCTTTTGTTGTTTTATTTTTCTTTTCTTTTGTTTTTCTTTCTCCTGATTTATACATGTATGTGTGTGTATTCCAGCATGTATGCATGTGTGTAGACCTCCTGCCATGTATGTGTGTGTATGTACCAAGTGGTACATATGCATATGTATGCATACATGTGTTGTGTGTGTGTGTGTTTAGTGCTTGATCATTAGGTTTAAGTGGGTGAGCATGGTTGTGTGTGTGTGTGTCATGGTGAGGCATACACCTACATGAGAGGTGTATGTATGTTTGTGTGTGTGATAGTGAGTGTGGGTGTGTGTGTATGCTAGGCATACAACATGCATATGTTTGTGGGTAAAGCCTTGTGAGTGTGTATGTGCAAGTGTATGCATGTGTATGTGTACCTATGTGCATGGTAGTGGTGTGGCATGCATGCACCCTTGTGTGTGTGTGGTGTGGAGTGCATCTTATGTGTATGTGCATGTGCATGTATGCACTTGTGCATATATGCACATATGGATGTGTAGGTGAACATATACACCTAGTTGTGTTTGCTATGTTTAGTGTAGGTGCTATGTGTATGTTGAAGTAACTCCATGTGCTTGTGCAAGAGAGCATGTGTATATGTATGTGTGGAGGTGTAGATCCCCATGTGTATGAGTAGCTCCATGTGTAGGTTCTCTTATGTGCATGAGCATAGTTTTTCTCTAGCTAGTTTCACCCTTGCAAATTGATGCTATGCGATGTTATCATGTCCCTAATATGTTAATTAACCACTTCCATCATGTATCTATGGAGCACATGTCATTTTGGGGCATTTCATTAAGTTTCATAAGTGACATAAGTCACCCATGCCCTTGGGAGGCTTAATTTCGATCTAGGGTTTCTCCCTCTTGTTCCATGCAAGCATATGGGTATGAGTAATGATTTTGGGATAGAATCAACCCATGTATGCACCTGTGAAGTCAGATTTGACTTTGGGGCAACTTGACAAAACTGCATTTTTATGCTGTGATGCCCTTTTGTCTTTTTAACATGAATTAATCTATGCATGCAATTAAGTTCTTGCCATCATGAGTTTGTTAGTTAAAGTTGTTGGGAATGTCCCAGTATTTTGTTATTTATGTTAAGTCCCTAGTTAAGTGAGAACCATGTTGTTTAGTAAGCTACTTTCTGTTTCTGCCAACCTACTTGAATGGCTAAGTCTGGAGAGTCTGTTGTTATTGTTTTGCCATGTTGAGAGGATGGTATCTTGTAATGTGTTGTATATTTGACCATACTTAGTGTTAGTTATTTTTAGTATATAATGCCTTCTAGCATCCTGTTAATTTTAATGCCAATAGGAGCTTCCTAGCATATTTAGCCAGTGCTGTCAACTTGCTACTTTATAATCACAGATTCCAGAAAACTGGAATTTTCACTAAGTCCTAGAAAACTGTTTCATCATGCCAACTTGATTGCTTCTTGCTTATTGATGTGTGGCTCCTTTGCTGGTGGTGTAATTGGATGAATCGTTGTGTGTGTTGAATAGATCGTGTCCATGTCTTGGTTGTGGTTGTAGGCTTCCTGTAGCTCAAGTTGTGGGCTTTTCAAATTGCTATGTTGCTGTTTTGTGGCAGATTGGGTGTTGTTTTGTTTTGTGACTTGTGGGAGCTATACTCCATGGGATGGTTTGATTCTTGAGTCTATTGTGATTGATTTTCCATCACCTATCCAGTGGCTACCTTGGAATGTCAAGAATTAGCCCAGGTATTGGTGGTCTTGTGTTTTGTCTCTGTACCTTGTCATGAGCGTATCTCGAGAACTGTAGCTCCGTTTCTTGCGATCCTTATATGCATTTCCATCGATTTTGCATGATGCATCCATAATTTCCATGTTCATGAATGTCTAAATAACTTTACATGAGGTTCTGTCCAGATTCATTAATAAACAACTTTGCATATGAAACATGAATAGTTTTGGATTGCCATGTTATAATCTTCCTAAGTGGTCATGCATCATCTTGATTGTGCATTGCACCTTGGTTGGATGTTTATTGTTTCTGTTTCTCTTGGGTAGATGTGAGTGTTGATACTGAGTACGAGGACCTAGGAGAGTACCACTACGAGGATCCCGCTACTTGTTTCACTGAAGAACCAACAGGCAAGATGATCGTACCCGGATCCCGAATACTTTTTTTGCTTGCTAGTTTCTCGCTCTTATAGTTACAATTGCACTACCTACCACTTGATAATCAGCCCCATGTTGCCATGACAGCCTCTAAACTCCACATCCTAGCAAACCTTCGATTGGCTAAGTTACCGCGGCTCGGCCCCTCTTATAGCATTTTAGTTGCAGGTGCAGGTTGTTCCATGTGATAACATGGATTTGGATATCACAATATTCTGTTATTTAATTTAATGCACATATATATCTTGGTATTGGTGGAAGGCTTGGCCTTTTGTTAAGTGATTTGTTCCGCTATTACCGCCCTTAGTTCCTTGTTACCGGTGTTATGTTTTCCATACTTTGTGCTCCTCACATGCTCGGGGTTGTTATGGGGACCCCCTTGTTTATTAGATGGAGATTAAAACTTGTCTGGCAAGACCCAACATTGGTACTACATTTGCTTAACAACTTAATAAAATTGCATAGGGTCTTACAAACCCGTGGATAATTTATTCAACCCCCGGGCCAGTGCTCCTCATGAGTGTTGGCCCAAACTAGAGCACTGTGCGGGGCCAACCTAGGGAAACTTGGAAGATTTCTATCAGGCCACCGTACACTAGCTTATCCGTCGTGTCCTGAGAATGAGATACACGGCTCTTATCGGGTTCGTCGACACGTCGGGTGGTCTTGCTGGATTTGTTTCACCTGTATCGAGTGTCTTGCGTGTGGAGACTGACTTTCTTCGGGTTTACCCGAGGTGTTGGAATTCCTTTGGAATTACCTATGATAATCGTGAGATCTGCGGTCGAGGCATTCCCATGGAGTGTGGTTAATTTTGTAATGGACTAGTTGGAGCACCCCTACAGGGTTAAATCTTTCGGAAAGCCGTGCCCGCGGTTATGTGGCAACTTGGATATTTGTTTAACACCCGGTTATAGCAAACTTGAAGTAAACTCTAATTAAAATACACCAACTGTGTGAGTAACCGTGATCGTCTCTGCTCGTGAACATGGTCCGAGAGAGAACATGGTGGGGTTATGTTTGGCGTAAGTAAGTGTTCAGAATCTCATAGAGATCATACTAGATTCGATCGTTCTTCGTAGGCCACTCATATTTATTTTCATGTTGCGTAAGCTAGCCACCATATATGCTTAGTGCTGCTGCAACCTCAACACTTATCCCATCCCTACCTTTAAGCTTGAATAGTCTCGGTACCCGAGCACGTGATAGCTAAGTCCTCTGTGGTTCACAGTTTACTACAACAATCCAGGTGTAGGTTCAGATGAGTTCGTGCAGGACCCAGCTCCAGTGGGAGTATGACGAGGAGAGAGGCAGGATGTATGTGACATATCCGGATGAGTAGAGGACCTGGTCGTGAACTTTGGGATAGCTTGATAGTATCATTTGCAACTTCTTTTATCGTTTGATTTCGTCCGTAGACGGAACCTGTGTTCAACTTGATGTTATGATTTGAGTGACATTGTAAGTTAGCATGTGGCGAGTGTAAGCCAACTTGTATACTCTTCTCATTCAGTATTGTATGTTGTGATGATACTATTCTTGCTAACGGCAAGATGCGCATCTATCCCTTGCGAGGCCCTCGTGCCTTAAATGGATAGGCGCGCATCTTGGGCATGACATATATAGCCATGTAGCCTTTTGTATTTACCCCATTGTATAAGGGGTCTTCTGCATATTTCCTGCACTTGTACATGTATATATACTGGTCTATGGCCTCATGGGAATACAAGTTGCCTATTTCCTGCTAGAGAGATCCATTGACCGCGAGCGCGCGCATTTTTCTGTCTCAAAGAGGGTGAAACCAAGAACGCCTTCTTCAAGATCCATGTGGCTCACCGGCTCCAAAAAACAGCATCTTCTCGTTGTGGCTTGACAACAATACGATCAATGCTGAGCCATGCATGGCCGAAGCTACCTCCCACCACCTCTCTGCACTCTTCGGTACACCCCATAGACACCAGTTCTACATTGACCTTCACCAGATTGATTATTGCTCCTTCGATCTTTTTGAGCTAGAACAACCGTTCATTGAGAAGGAAATTTAGTAGGCCATCAAGATGTTCCCTCATGGCAAGGTACTGGGCCCATCCGGGTTCATTTATAAATTCCTCATGGTATGTCGGGACACCATCAAGTATGATATTTATGCCATGTTTGACAAGTTCTTATCATATCGCTCGACGAGCGCTGTTCGCAAAGAGGAAGGATGCATCCACCCTCTCGGACTATCGTCCCATAAGATTAATCTACCTTGTGGCCAAGCTCATCGCCAAGGTTCTATCGCTTCACCTTGATCCGCGTCTGGTCAGCTGATGTCCACCAACCAGAGTGCGTTCATAGCAGGCCGGTGCATGCACGACAACTTTATCTTGGTCCAGTAGACAACCCACCAACTACGCGACCTATGAGTCTCCAGGGTTCTTCTAAGCTCGACATCGCGTGCGTCCTCGACTCAGACTCTTAGCCTTTCCTTGTCGATGCCATGTGCCACCAGGATTTTGGTAGGCAGTGGATTGACTGGATCTTGGTCCTTCTTTCCACCTACAGCACGCGGATCCCCATTGTCGGTGTCAAAACCGGTAGAACTTAGGTAGGGGGCTTGAGTTGTGAATCGGATCGCCGGGTTACAAGAGATCAAGGACACAGAGCTTTTGCCCAGGTTCGGGCCCTCTTGAAGGAGGTAAAACTCTACGTCCTACTCTTGTTGTATTATGGATGTAACAACGTACAAAGTTGATCTACCTCGAGATCGTAAGTTCTGGGATAAACCCTAGGGGTGCTGATGATGATTGGTTGTGTCTCTATGAGCTACACCCTCCGGGTCATATAGCCACCGAGGGTATCTAGGGTACATAAAGGTTGGTTGCCATCTAGGGTTACATCCTTGGAGTGAACACCGGGTCTTCCGTTGAAGTCTGATGTACTCAGCCAGGGATTAAGGGCCTCCAAAGTCCTTCCTTCTTGATGGGCCACCAGCCCGGCCCATGGAGTATACCAGCTCAGCTGGGACCCCCTAGTCTAGCACGCTGTCACCCATGCTATTAACAACGGCCATCGATGGTCTGAACTCGCTTCTCATGCATGCCCATCGTTGCAGGCTACTTTAGTGCATCACCACTCGGCATGCCTCTTTGAGCATACCGCTCTATGCCAACGATGTTGTCATCTTCTGCCATCCATCGACCCAAGACCCGCGGGCAGTTCGTGAGCTCTTGCGCGTCTTTGGAGAGGCGTCTGGGCTATGCACTAACTTCTCTAAGTGCTCGGCCACTCCTATTCAGTGCGATGATCCCAAGCTGGCCACAATCAGCAATGAGTTGGCTTGCGGTGTTGCCTGCTTCCCCATCACCTACCACCTCCTCCTCCTCTTGGTTAGTAAACCCTCTGCGACTTCGCTGCAACCCATCATCTAGAAGCTATCCACCTAGCGCACTGCACTCATATCCCGTGGCGAGCTCCTTGCTCTTGTGTGACGCATGCTCTGTGCTATCCCCTCCCACATTATGATGGTGCTTGCCCTCTGTCCACAGGTGCTCAAGCAAGTGAACTGGGTAATTCAAAAGTTCTTGTGCCATGGTCATGAGGTGACCTGCAGTGGCCACAGATTCATCGAGTGGCAGCACGTCTACCGCCCCTCAAGCAAGGTGGCATCGGCATGACGGATCTCCACCATCTAGGGACCTCACTTCATGTGCGCTGGGTATGGCAATGGTGTACAAGAGATACTAGGCCCTGGGTGCACCTTCACATTCCCCCACAACATAAACGCTTCCTCCATCATCTGTGTATCCACTTCCTCGACCGTTGGTGATGGTCGGACCTACCATTTTTTGAACGGATCCCTGGACCGATGGCAAGGCCATCTCTAATATAGATCTATATATTCTCCTCTGGTATGATCCCCCTTCGTCATCGCAAATGCACGATAGATGTTGTGCTCGAGTATGTGGCCACAACTGGGTGGTCAACCTATGTGGCACCCTAACGCCAGGTGCTATGCTCGAGTATATTTGGCTTTGACGGCTGCTCGGACACACGTCCCTCTCCGGCTCTCTGGGCTACCTGACCTGGCGTTGGATAGCCGACACCAAGTCTTCATCAAGATCTTGCTATTGGGCTATTTTTGTTGGGTCCGCAACAGACCCTTTCTGCCGCCTAACATGGATAAGTTGGGCCCCCCCTTCATATCAAGATGTTCACCTGGCTTGTTTTCCTCGGTCGATGCTACACTTCTGCAAGACTTTCTCTCCACGTCTTACCACACAATGATAGTTCTGCCTATGCAGCCAAGCTGAAGAAACCATGAAGCACATCATCATTGGCTACCCCTTCTTGAGACAAGTCTGGCAGGAGTTGCTGGTTTGGGTGCGAGCCACCACCCACCCCCCGGTCTGGCCACGAGGAGTTCCTACTATGTTGCACATCGGCTATCTTGGAGTCCCCCACCGGACACCGCAAGGCCTAGACACGCTGGCTCTTGATATGGGGCAAACACGTGAGGGCCGATCTTTTCACACTTGGAGAGGAAAGGAGAGAAAAATCAAGAGGAAAACGAAGAACATTCAAGGACAATCCTCAAATCACACATCACCAGATCCATAGAAAGTAAGAGATACAAGGTTTGAATTCAACAAACGGATGCAAGTACCGGTAGTCTTTCCACTCCCAGAGGAGAGGCCTTGAAATCCACATGGGGATCTTCCCTAAGAAGGGGCCTTGGCATCCATAGGATGTTCCCACAAAGAGGTGTCAATCTCCTAGGGAGAAGTATATGGAAGGAGCAATGCTCAACTATTCTATGAGCCAACACATTGCTAACCCTAAACCAGAGGTAGAAGAAGAGTATTTATAGTCTAAGGGATAAGTGGGGGATACACGACTCGTAACTCCTTCTACTGCGTCGATGAAGGGAGGTTGTATCGGTCAGATCACCGGTTGTACCACTCAAGGCAGTCGTACCCTTCATGGAGGCTTGCGATGAAGCTGGGACCACTTGTATTGGAGTTTGGGCTGGTTGTACTGGTCTGGATACGTTAGGCAGAACAACCGGGGTGCTACTAGTCTCGAACCGCTTCAAAATAGAAGCTTGGTCGAGGTTGGAGTGATATTTGGCGGTAGCTCACCAGTTGTACCGCTTGACCAGTGGTTGACCGATGGTTGATCGGTTGTACCTCTGATTCCTAGGCTGGCACAAATCCCTCTCCTTGTTCTTGGGATTCGTCTTGCTCCCTTCCTTCTTCTTGGTACCTAATCACACAAAGTGTCTCCTCTTGAGGTAGTATCCAAGTTCCAAGAGTATCAAAGGGAGAATCATATAGGAGAGATGTCACCACGGTTTCAATGGCACATGCACGAGCTCTTGTCATGGGACTCTTTGGATCTTGAGGTGCTAGTGATGGGTCCATGGGGATGACCATGGGATGCTCCGCATCATCTCCCCCCCATTGGGGAAGATCCATCCTCGGATCAAGATCTTAATCACCATGGAAAGGGGAAAGGTCCTTGACATTGAAAATGTCGCTCAGATTGTACTTGTCGCGTGGAATGTCGGTCTTGTAGGCATTGTCGTTGTAGCATGCCAACACCTTGAAGGGTGTGTTGTCTTGAGGAAATAACTTGGACTTGCACTTGGCGGGGAAGCGATCCTTGCGCAGGTGGAGCCACACAAGATCACCGGTCTTGAACACCATGGGGTGCTTGTTTATGTTGTGCTTGTTGGTGATGCATTCCACTTGGCGTTCGATCGTGTGCCTTGTATATTCATGCATCTTCTTGTGTAGCTTGCCCTTGTACTTGCGTCCATGTTGAAGCGCTCTTGGAGTGGTAGTGGAAGTATGTCCAATGGGGACAAATGGTTGAAGTCGTAGACCACTTTGAAAGAAGACTTGCTAGTGGTGAAGTGACGTGCGCGATTGTAGGCGTACTCGGTGATGGGGAGGCAATCTTCCCATTCCTTGAGATTCTTCTTTATCAACACGCGTAGAAGCGTAGATTGCGTCTGGTTCGTCACCTCTGTTTGGCCATCGGTTTGTGGTGATAGGCCAAGGAGAATAGTAGCTTCATTATGAGCTTGGCGCATAGAGTCTTCCAAAACTAGCTAAGGAACTTGACATCATGGTCTGAGACAATGGTCTTGGGGACGCCATGTAGTCGTAAGATGTCCCTACAAAAGAGATTTTTAACATGTGAAGTATCGTCGATCTTATGACATGGAATGAAATGAGCCATCTTGGAAAAATGATCCACAATGATAAAAACGGAATCATGGCCATCTTTAGTTTGTGGCAAACCAAGCACAAACTCCATACTAATGTATTCCCAAGGTTGGAAAGGTATAGGAAGAGGCATGTAAAGACCATGGGATTGAGCTTTAGACCTAGCTTTACGTCATGTACGACATCGGTTGGTAAAGCATGCAACATCACGAAATATGTTTGGCTAAAACTACTTGTTGGAGAGGGTGGCATACGTCTTGTGGCGTCCAAAGTGGCCCATAAGTTCTCCACCATGAGCTTCTTGAAAAATCAACAAACAAAGAGAAGACTCAGGTATACAAAGTTTGTTAGCACGCATAAGATAGCCATCTTATTGGAAATATGTCCTAGAGGCAATAATATATTAGTTATTATCATATTTCCTTGTTCATGATAATCGTTTATTATCCAGGCTAGAATTGTATTGATCAGAAACTCAGATACATGTGTGGATACATAGACAACACCATGTCCCTAGTATGCCTCTAATAGAATAGCTCATTGATCAAAGATGGTTAAGGTATCCTAGCCATGGACATGAGATGTCATTTGATAACGGGATCACATCATTAGGAGAATGATGTGATGGACAAGACCCAAACTATAGACATAGCATATGATCGTGTCAGTTTATTGCTTCAGTTTTCTGCATGTCAAGTTTTTGTTCCTATTACCATGAGATCATGCAACTCACTGACATCAGAGGAGTACATTGTGTATATCAAACGTCGCAACGTAACTGGGTGACTATAAAGGTGCTCTACACGTATCTCCGAGGGTGTCTGTTGGGTTGGCATGGATCAAGACTGGGATTTGTTGCTCCGTATGATGGAGAGGTATCTCAGGGCCCACTCGGTAATACAACATCACAACAAGCCTTGCAATCAATGTGACTAAAGTGTTAGCCATGGGATATTGTATTACGGAACGAGTAAAGAGACTTGCCGATAACGAGATTGAACTAGGTATGGAGATGGCGATGATCGAATCTTGGGCAAGTAACACACCGAAGAACAAAGGGAACACCATACGTGATTAATTAAATCCTTGACATAGAGGTTCAACCGATAAAGATCTTCGTAGAATATGTAGGAACCAACATGGGCATCCAGGTCCCGCTATTGGTTATTGATCGTAGAGGTGTCTCGGTCATGTCTACGTAGTTCTCGAACCCGTAGAGTCTGCACACTTAAGGTTCGATGACGTTTCGGTAGTATAGAGTTATGTATGGTGGTGACCTAAGGTTGTTCAAAGTCCCGAATGAGATCCCGAACGTCACGAGGAGCTCCGGAATGGTCCGGAGGTAAATATTGATATATAGGAAGTCATGTTTTGGTCATCGGAAAAGTTTCGGGCTCATTGGTAGTGTACCGGGAGTGTCGGGAGGGTACCGGGGGGCCATCGGGAGGGATATTTCGACCCAAGAGGCTACATGGGCTGTGGGAGGAGTCAAACCAGCCCCTGGTGGGCTGGTCTAGGCCCCCACTAAGTCCCATGCGTCTAGGGGTGGGAAAACCCCAAAAGGTGGAGAGGTGGAAAGAGTTTCCAAGTGGAAATGAGGAATGCTACTCCTAATAGGATTGGAGTAGGACTCCTCCACCTCCAATTTTGACCAAACCTTGAGGGTTTGAGTATGCCTCCTCCCCTCCCTCCCTCATATATATACTAGAGGATTTAGAGGGGAAACCCAACCCTAATTGCCACGTGCTTCCCTCTTCTTCCTCTAGATCTGTTTCTCCTCTAGATTAGTTCTGTGGTGCTTAGGCGAAGCCCTGTAGGACTAGTTCACCACTACTGCCACCACGCCGTTGTGTTGCCAGAGAACTCATCTACCTCTCCACTCCCTCTTGCTAGATCAAGAAGGCGGAGATCGTCATCGAGCTGTACATGTGCTGAACGCGGAGGTGCCGTCCGTTGGGCGCTAGATCGGAAGGACCATGATGAAGATCGCGAGACGATTCGTGATTGGATCGCAAGACGGATCGTGATGGGATAAGGGGACGGATCATGATCGGATCATGATGGGATCGCGGGATGCTTGGCGATTTGGATCGCGAAGATGTTCGACTACATCAACCGCGTTTCTTAACGCTTCCGCTTAGCGATCTACAAGGGTATGTAGATCCAATCTCTCCTCTCATAGATGCTCATATCCTAGATTGATCTTGGTAAAGCGTAGGAATTTTTTTGTTTCCCATGCAACGTTCCCCAACAGTGGCATCATGAGCTAGGTCTATGTGTATATGAGATCTTGAGTAGAACACAAAGAGTTTGTGGGCGTTGATGCTTAGATTGCTTCCTCCCTTGGTCGTGATTTTGTTCAGTGGTATTGTGGGATGAAGCGGCCCGAACCAACCTTACTCGTACGCTTACGACAGACTGGTTCCATCGATTGATGTGTAACTTTATTGCACAAAGATGATTGGCGGGTGTCTGTCTCTCCTACTCTAGTTGGATCGGATTCGACAAAGGTGGTCCTTGAAAAGGTTGAATAGCAATTTGTGTATCACCGTTGTGGTTTATACATAGGTGAGAATTGTTCTTGCTAGATACCCATAGCAGCCACGTAAAACTTGCAACAACAATTAGAGGACGTCTAACTTGTTTTTGCAGGGTATGTTGTGATGTGATATGGCCAATTACATGATCAGATATATGTGATGTATGAGATGATCATGTATTGTATCGAATATCACGACATGCATGTTGATGAGTATGGAAACCGTCAGGAGCCATAGGGTTGTCTTTAATTATTGTATGACCTGCATGACAATCATTAAGCGCTATGTAATGCTTTACTTTATCGCTAAGCGGTAGCAATAGTAGTAGAAGCATGGTGGGCGCGACAACCCCGATGGCGACACATTGATGGAGACCAAGATGATGGAGATCATCTTGTCATGCCGGTGACAATGGAGATCATGCCGGTGCTTTATAGATGGAGATCAAAA
The DNA here is from genome assembly GCA_022496015.1 of Hordeum marinum. Classification (NCBI taxonomy): domain Eukaryota; kingdom Viridiplantae; phylum Streptophyta; class Magnoliopsida; order Poales; family Poaceae; genus Hordeum; species Hordeum marinum. The sequence continues at coordinate 236,541,480 of CM039675.1, forward strand.
GCACAAGTTCATGGACATATCATGTCACTTATGATTTGCATGTGATGTTAATCCTTTTATGCACCTTGTTTTGCTTAGGACGACGGTAAAATTGTGTCCTCCTCGAGTGTGCACCGTTGCGAAAGTTCGTCGTGTTGAGACACCACATGATGATCGGGTGTGATAGACTCTACGTTCACATACAATGGGTGCAAGCCAGTGTTGCACGTGCAGAACACTCGGATTAAACTTGACGAGCCTAGCATGTACAGACATGGCCTAGGAACACAAGAGACCGAAAGGTCGAACATGAGTCATATAGTAGATATGATCAACATGATGATGTTCACCATTGAAACCACCTCAACTCATGTGATTATCGGACTTGAGTTGATGAATTTGGATCATGTATCACTCGAATGACCGGAGGGATGTCAATTTGAGTGGGAGTTCTTAAGTAACATGATTAGTTGAACTCATTCTCATGAACATAGTCAGTAGTGTCTTTGCAAATTATGTTCTAGATTACTAGCTAACGATGTAGCTCCCTTGAATTTTTATATGTTCCTAGAGAAATAGAGTTGAAAGATGATGGTAGCAATATTGCGGACTGGGTCCGTGATATGAGGATTGTCCTCATTGCTGCATAGAAGGCTTATGTCCTTAATTCACCGCTCGGTGCGCCACCCCCCTCTAGCGTCGTTTGTAGATGTTGTGAACATATGATAGGCACGTTCTGATGACTACTTGATAGTTTAGTGCGTCATGCATTATGACTTAGAATTGAGTCTCCAAAGCGTTTTGAATGTCGCGGAACATATGAGATGTTCTAAGAGCTAAAATTAGGATCTCAGGCTCGTGCCCGTGTTGTGAGATATGAGATCCCCAACAAGATTCTTTGCCTATAATATGAAGGAGAATAGCTCAATCGTTGAGCATGTGCTTAGATTGTCTAGGTGCTACAATCGCTTGAATCAAGTGGGAGTTGATCTTCTAGATAAGAAAGTGATTGATATAGTTTTCCATGTCATTGTCACTAAGCTACTAGAGCTTCGTGATGAACTATAAAATGCCAAGGATGGAAATAATGATCCCTAAGCTGTTCACGATGTTTGACAGCACGAAGGTAGATATCAAGAAGGATCATAAAGTGTTGATGGATAGTAAAACCACTAGTTTCGAAAAGGGAAAGGGTAAGGAGGGAAACTTCATGGATGGCAAGTCAGTTGCTGCTCCAGTGAAGCAACCCAAAATTGAACCCAAACCTGAGACTAAGTGCTTCTATTATGAGGAGAGCGGTCGGTGAAGCGGAACAACCCTAGATACTTGGTAGATAAGAAGGCTGGCAACGTCGACAGAAGTATATTTGATATACGTGTTATTGATGTGTACCCTTCTAGTACTCCTAGTAGCACCTGGGTATTGGATACCGATTCGGCTACTAAATGTTAATAACTCGAAGTAAAAGCTACGGAATAAACAGAGACTAGCTAAGTGTGAGGTGACAATGTCTATTGGAAATGTTTCCAAGGTTGATGTGATCAACATCGCACGCTCTCTCTACCTTCGGGATTAGTGACAAACCTAAATAAATGTTATTTGGTGTTAGCGTTAAGAATGAACATGATTAGATCGTGTTTATTGCAACACAGTTATTCATTTAAGTTAGAGAATAATGGTTATTCTGTTTACATGAATAATACCTTCAATGGTCATGCACCCAGTGAGAATGGTTTGTTGAATCTTGATTGTAGCAATACACATGTTCATAACATTGATGCCAAAAGATACAAAGTTAATAATGATAGTACCACATACTTGTGGCTCTGTCGCTAAATGTCATATTGGTATAAATCGCAAGAAGAAACTCCATGCTGATGGATCTTTGGACTCATTCGATTTCGAATCGGTTGAGACATGCGAACCATGCCTCTTGGGCAAGATGACTAAGGACCATGTTTTCCGGTTTGATGGAGCGGGCAAGTGATTTATATACATGTTGATGTATGCAATCCAATGAGTCCTATAGCATGTGGTGGATATCGTTATTTTCTTACCTTCACTGATGATTTGAGTAGATATAGTGTATATTTACTTAATGAAACACAAGTCTGAATCGTTTGAAAAGTTCAAGCAAATCCAGAGTGAAGTTTAAGATCGTCGTGACAAGAAGATGAAAAATGTCTGCGATATGATCATGGAGGTGAATATCTGAGTTACGAGTTTGGCATACAACTTTAGACAATGTGAAAGTTGTTTCACAACTCATGCCACTTGGAACACCATAGTGTGATGGTGTGTTCGAACGTCATAGTCGTGCTCTATTGGATATGGTGCGTACTATGATGTCTCTTATCATTTTGCCACTATCGTTTTGGGGTTATGCATTAGAGACAACTACATTCACTTTAAATAGGGCACCATCTAAATCCGTTGAGATGACACCATATGAATTATGGTTTGATATAAACCTAAGTTTTCATGTCTTTATGTTTGGGGCTGCGACGCTTATGTGAAAAAGGTTTTCACCTAATGAGCTCGAACCCAAAGCGAACAAATGCATCTTCATGGAATACCCTAAGAACAATTGGGTATACCTTCTATCTCAGATCCGAGTGCAAAGTGTTTGTTGCTAAAAATGGGTCCTTTCTCGAGAAAGAGTTTCTCTCGAAAGAATTGAGTGGGAGGAAGATAGAACATGATGAGGTTGTTGAACCTTTGTTTCAACCAGACGTAGCGCAGCGCAGAAAGATGTTTCTGTGGAGCCTATGTTAGTTGAAGAGGAAGTTAATGATGATGATCACGAAGCTTCGGATCAAGTTACTATCGAACCTCGTAGTTCGACAAGGACGCATACTGCTCCTGAGTGGTACGACAACCCTGTCTTAGAGGTGATGTTGTTGGACAACAATGAGCCTACGAGCTATGGAGAAGCTATGATGGGCCCAGATTCCGACAAATGGCTAGGAGCCATGAAATCCGAGAAAGGATCCATGTATGAAAACCAAGTATGGACTTTGGTAGACTTGCCCGTTGAATGACATGTCGTTGAGTAAAAATGGACCTTTAAGATGAAGACAGACGCTGATGGTGAATGTCACTATTTGTAAAGTTCGACTTGTCACAAAGAAGTTTCTGCCAAGTTCAAGGAGTTGACTATGATGAGACCTTCTCACCCGTACCGATGCTAAAAGTCTGTTGGAATTATGTTAGCAGTTATTGCGTTTTTCAATTATGAAATCTAGCAGATGGATGTCAAAACATCGTTTCCTTCCTTGAGGAAAGATTGTATGAGATACAGCCAGAAGTTTTTGTCAGTCCTAAGGATGCTAAAAGGTGTGCAAGCTGTAGTGATCCTTCTATGGACTCGAGCAAGCATCTCGGAGTTGGAATATATGCTTTGATGAGGTGATCAAATTTTTTGAGTCTATACAAAGTTTATGAGAAACTTGTATTTACAATAAATTGAGTGGGAGCACTATAGAATTTTTGGTAAGCATATGTGGTTGACATATTATTGATCGAGAATGATGTAGAATTTCTGGAAAGCATAAACGGTTGTTTGAAAAGAGTTTTTCAAAGGAAGACCTGGATAAAGCTACCTAATTGTTGAGCATCAAGATCTATAGAGATAGATCAAGATGCTTGATGAGACTTTTAATGAGTACATACCTTGACAAGATTTTGGAAGAGTTCAAAATGGATTAGTCAAAGAAAGAGTTCTTGCCTGATTTGTAAGGTGTGAAGTTGAGTAAGACTCAAAGCTCGACCACAGCAGAAGAAAGAGAAAGGACGAAGGTTTCCCCCTATGCTTTAGCCATAGGATCTATATAGTATGACATGTTGTGTACCGCACCTATGTGTGCCTTGCCATGAGTCCGTCAAGGGGTACAAGAGTGATCCGCGAGTGGATCACTGGACAACGGTCAAGATTATCCTTAGTAACTTAAAGACTAAGGAAATGTTTCTCGATTATGGAGGTGATAAAGAGTTCGTCGTAAAGAGTTACGTTGATGCAAGCTTTAACATCAATACGGATGACTCTTAGTAGCAATCTAGATACATATAGTGGAGCAGCCATTTGGAATTGGTCCAAGTGCAATGTGGTAGCAGTGTTTACAGTATGACATAGAGGTTTTCAAAGCACACATGGATCTAAATGTTGCATACCCGTTGACTAAAAGACCACTCTCACATGCAAAGCATGATCAAGCCCCAGAACTCATTGGGTGTTAGATTCATAACAATGTGAAGCACATGGTGATGTGAACTAGATTATTGACTCTAATGCAAGTGGGAGACTGTTGGAAATATGCCCTAGAGGCAATAATAAATTAGTCATTATCATATTTCCTTGTTCATGATAATCATTTATTATCCATGCTAGAATTGTATTGATCGGAAACTCAGATACATGTGTGGATACATAGACAACACCATGTCCCTAGTATGCCTCTAATAGACTAGCTCGTTGATCAAAGATGGTTAAGGTTTCCTAGCCATGGACATGAGATGTCATTTGATAACGGGATCACATCATTAGGAGAATGATGTGATGGACAAGACCCAAACTATAAACGTAGCATATGATCGTGTCAGTTTATTGCTACAATTTTCTGCATGTCAAGTATATGTTCCTATGACCATGAGATCATGCAACTCACTAACATCGGAGGAGTACCTTGTGTGTATCAAACGTTGCAACGTAACTGGGTGACTATAAAGGTGCTCTACAGGTATCTCTGAGGCCGTCTGTTGGGTTGGCATGGATCAAGACTGGTATTAGTTGCTCCGTATGATGGAGAGGTATCTCAGGGCCCACTCGGTAATACAACATCACAACAAGCCTTGCAAGCAATGTGACTAAAGTGTTAGCCATGGGATCTTGTATTATGGAATGAGTAAAGAGACTTGCCGGTAAAGAGATTTAACTAGGTATGGAGATGCCGACGATCGAATCTCGGGCAAGTAACATACGAAGAACAAAGGGAACACCATACGAGATTAATTGAATCCTTGACATAGAGGTTCAACCGATAAATATCTTCGTAGAATATGTAGGAACCAATATGGGCATCTAGGTCTCACTATTGGTTATTGATCGTAGAGGTGTCTCGGTCATGTCTACATAGTTCTCGAACCCATAGGGTCTATACACTTAAGGTCTGGTGACGTTTTGGTAGTATAGAGTTATGTATGGTGGTGACCAAAGGTTGTTAGGAGTCCCGAATGAGATCCCGGATGTCACTAGTAGCTCCGAAATGGTCCGGAGGTAAAGATTGATATATAGGAAGTCCTGTTTTGGTCACCGGAAAAGTTTCGGGCTCATTGGTAGTCTACCGGGAGTGCCAGGAGGGTACTGGGGGACCATCGGGAGGGGTATTTCGACCCAAGACGCTACATGGGCTGTGGGAGGAATCAAACCAGCCCCTGGCGGGCTGGTCTAGGCCCCCACTAAGTCCCATGCGACTAGGGGTGGGAAAAACCCAAAAGGTGGAGAGGTAGAAAGAGTTTCCAAGTGGAAAGGAGGAATCCTACTCCTAATAGGATTGGAGTAGGACTCGTCCTCCTCCAATTTCGACCAAACCTTGAGGGTTTGAGGCTTGCTCCTCGCCTCCCTCCCTCCTATATATACTAGAGGATTTAGAGGGGAAAGCCAACCCTAATTGGCACGTGCTGCCCTCGTCTTCCTCTAGATCTGTTTCTCCTCTAGATTAGTTCTACGGTGCTTAGGCAAAGCCCTGCGGGATTAGTTCACCACCGCAGCCACCATGCCGTTGTGCTGCCGGAGAACTCATCTACCTCTCCGCTCCCTCCTGCTAGATCAAGAAGGCGGAAATCATCATCGAGATGTACGTGTTCTGAACATGGAGGTGTCGTCCGTTCGGTGCTAGATCGGAAGGACCGTGATCAAGATCGTGAGACGATTCGTGATTGGATCGCGGGACAGATTGTGATCGGATCGCGGGACGGATCGTGATCGTTTCGCGGGACAGATCATGATAGGATCGCAAGACGCTTGGCGATTTGGATCGCGAAGACATTCAACTACATCAACTGTGTTTCTTAACGCTTCCGCTTAGTGATCTACAAGGGTATGTAGATCCAATCTCTCCTCTCATAGATGCTCATCTCCTAGATTGATCTTGGTGAAGCATAGGATTTTTTTTGTTTCCCATGCAACGTTCGGCAACACATCTTTCATGTAGTAGTTTTCCCACCAAGTTTTCACTTGGAACTTAGCATATGGAGTGGCAAAGGAAACATCATGCTCATACAAATCTTCGATCTGCTCAAAACCAATGACATTCAATTCAAGTTGATTAACTAGCATGTATTTATGGGAAAGAGCATACGCCACAATAATTTCTTTACACTTAATGTATTTGATGAGATAAGGAAAAGACCCATTGAATTCACCCCATTTGGCATGTCATTTGTTCAACTTAGTTTGACCCTTAAGATAATTGAGAGTTCATGATCGGTAGGAATGACAAATTCAAGAGGGCGGAGATAATGCTCCCAAACATGTAATACTCTCACCAAAGCATACAATTCCTTATAATATATGGGATAGTTAAGTTGAGCGTCGGAATGTTTCTCACTAAAATATGCAATTGGGCGCTTCTCTTGCATTAGCACACCACCTATTCCATTACCACTAGCGTCATAATGTACTTCAAAAGTTTTACCAAAGTTGGGTAAGGCACGCAAAGGTGCATGAGTAAGAAAATTTTAAAGCTCAAGGAATGTGGTGTCTTGCATTGGTCCCCAAATGAAGGGTGCATTCTCTTGCTCAAAGAATGTAGAGGAGATGCAATCGTGCTAAAATCCTTAACAAAGTGACGGTAAAATCCGGCTAGTACAAGGAAACTACGCACTTGTTGCAAATTGGAGGGTGTGGGCCATGTATTAATAGCATCAATTTTAGTTTCATCAACTTGAACACTCTTAGAATAAACCACAAATCCTAGGAAAACAACCTTGTACACACCAAAAGTGCATTTTTTCATGTTTGCATACAATTGTTCATTCCTAAGAACTTGCAATACTTCCCTAACATGTTTAGCATGCTCCTCTAGAGATTCACTTACAACAAGAATGTCGTCAAAGTACACCACAACGCAATCACCAATGAGATGTAATAAGACATGATGCATGACTCGCATAAAAGTACTTGGTGCTTCGGGTAAACCCATATGCATCACTAGCATTTCCACTCATTGCCCTCTTGTATGTGTACTTTATATTAACCACTTTTCAAGACTATTTTGGAAAATATAGTGGCACCGCTAAGTTCATCTAGCATGCCATCAAGGAGAGGAATAGGGTGGTTGTATCTAATGGTTATAGCATTAGTAGGGAGGCAATCCGAGCACATGCGCATACTACCATCTTTCTTAGGTACTAGTATCACCAAAACCACACAAGGACTTAAGAGCTCACATACATGGCATTTATCGAGGAGTTTTGGACTTGCCTTTATATTTCCTTAGTCTCTTCGGGGTTGACGCAGTAGGGGAATTGTTTGGAAGTGGTGCTCCGGGTATGAGGTCGATGTGGTGTTCGATCCCTCGTTTTGGTGGTAGTCCTAGAGGTAGCTCATTGGGAAAAACATCTTGAAATTCCTGCAACAAACAAGATAACACAAGAGGAAGATGTTGTGAAGGGTTAGTCCATACAACGTCATCTTTGCACACAAGTACATAGTGAAGAAAGGTCAATGGGCTCTCACTTACATCCCTCAAGTCTCTTTTGGTGGCTAAAAGAAATATATATCTCATGTCCCTCATCATGGAGTCACTCAATTTTGGCTTGTGGTGCTCACTCTCTTTGAGGTGGATCACTCTCTCACTTTTATCTCCACGATGGGATGAAGCTTGCTTGTCGGTGGTTACTTGAATTGGATACATTGGTCAAAGCACATATTCCTTGCCCTTCATTTTGAAGCTACAATGATTGGTCAGTCCATTGTGGATCACACCATGGTCTAATTGCCAAGGTCTCCCAAGGAGGAGATGCTAAACGGGCATGAGAACCACATAACACTCCAAGGTGTCTTCATAACCACCTATCTTGAAGGAAACTTGCATGGTGTGGTGAACTTGGACGGTGCCGGAGTTGCTAAGACATTGGACCTTGTAGGGGTAAGGGTGCTTCTTCTTGACCAATTGGAGCTTGGAACAAAGGTCTTCACTTGTCAAATTGTGGAAACTTGCACCGTCAATGATGACCTTGACGGATTTTCCTTGGATTCCCACCTTGGTATGGAAAATGTGGCAACGTTTTTCTTCATCTTGTTGTTGTTGAAGTTTCAAAATCTTTGAGACAACAAGAGCAGGGCACAGATCGTTATCAGAAAAGATTTGTGAATCTTCATCTTCATTGACTTGTTTATGCATGGACACATGCTCCAATGCTTCTATCTCGTCGTGTCTTATGGAGTCATAGGTGCCGTCCTCTTGAAGAATCATGGTGCATCTTGTTGGACACTCATAGGTCTTGTGGCCTTAGACTTGGCACGTGAAACACTTGATGGAGCCTAACTTAGCGGTGGCATCTGTTATTTGTGTAGAGGATGAATCTCTTGTCTTGTAGTTACTTGAAGTAGGAGGGCGACTTGAGGAAGTCATCTTGTCCTTAGAACTTGACTTGTCGCCGATAGGACCTGTAGATTTCATAGTCAAAGGCATTGTGATCGGAGAAGCTTGTGCACTTGAGTCGTATGTCTTGGAAGAGAACTTGGAGTACTTGTAATCATCTTGCACTTGACATTCTAATTTGGTTGTTTGATTTACTAACTCGAGTAGGTTGGAGTATGGTTGAAAGTCTGCGATTTTCTTGACTTGGTAGTTGATACCATTCAAGAAGCACGCCATTGTTTGCTCATCATCTTCCTTGACATTGGCTCGGATCATGGCAATTTCCATCTCTTGGTAGTATTCTTCTACAGACTTGGTGCCTTGCTTGAGTAGTTGTAGCTTCTTGCAGATATCAAGGTTGTAGTTGGTAGGCACTAAGCGAGCTCTCACGAGGTCCTTCATTTGCGACCAAGTGTTGATAGGAGGTTCACCTCTTTCTCTTCTTTGCTCAATCACTTGTTCCAACCAAATGAGAACGTAGTCCTGGAACTTAAGAGAAGCCATGGGAATCTTCTTCTCTTCCTCAAAGTTCTGTCAACGGAAGATCTTATCAACTTTTAGTGCGCATGAGAACGTAGTCTTCGGGGTCATTGCTTTCGGAGAACTTAGGCATGGTGAACTTGAGCTTGCCGAAATGTTGCTTTCCATTGTAATTGTTTTTGCAATGCCCTTGATGGGGAGGAGGTGCATCATTGTTGTTGTCGATTTGACGTTGTGGTTGCCTTGGGGCTTCATCATCATTGTGATCGATGTGATGTGCTTGAGAACGTTCACGAGGTCCTCGCACTTTGTTCCTTCTTTCTTGTTGCTCTTCTTCGCGAGCGGCTTCTTCTTGCCGTTCTCCCTGGAGTGCTTCTTGTTGTTCGTGAGCTTGGCGGTTGCGCTCTTCCAAGTCGCGAGTAGCTTCTTGTAGTGTGTGTTGTGCTTGAAGTGCTTGTGAATGGCGAAGAATTTGTTTTTCCTCTCACCGTTGTCATTCTTGTTCTTGCTCCAATGTGTCTTGGTCTTGTCAATGACGATGGTCTCGAGCGCGGATTCGATCTTGCAATCCATTGTCATGAAATGGATTCTCCCTGGCTTGACGTTGCCGACCTTGTGGTGAACTTGGACCGGAGCGAACGTCTTGATGATGAACACGTGCTCGAGGAGAACTTGTGTCGGAAGAGTACTCCTATGCGTGGCGACTTGAGTGACACCGCCTTGATGAAGTAGATATTGAAGGAGCGTGGTTGACCATGGAGGACCGTAACTCCTCCATTTGACTTGATAGCTTGGTGTCGAGGTAGTCCCGCGTGCGCACCTCGGATTTGCGCAAGTCGGTGGCGAGTTTCTTGATGCGGTCGTTCAAGACATCTTGTGCTTGGGTAATTGCTTTGTGTGCACTGAAGAGATGCAACTTGGTGATGTAGTCGTTCGCGTCATCCTCATGCTCCTTGAATGTTGGGTTCAGCATGGGAGTACTATCCATAACACTCAAGTAGAATATAAGTGGAAGAATGAGAAGACAAAACCAAGTACCATTCCAAAAGTTGAATATGAATCAAGAACTCAATGTTCAAATACGGAAGTAGTAGAATTGGTGTAACACCCTGTTACGCCTAGCGGGATCTAGACTGGCCCCACAGACCAAAACTAGTCTTTCCTCCGCACTATGTCCTCACTCGTGCGCACCCGAGACCAACTTCCCGATCAGTCACCCATCCTAGAATCGCTCCAAGCCAAGCACACTTAACTTTGGAGTTCTTTTCGAGTGGGCTCCCGGAAAATAAGGAATTCCTTGTTGATATGAGTAGTCTATCATTCCTATTAAGCCAAGCTCTCATACACACCCCCACTCAAAGGAACCCACGTACCCATCGACCCATCAAGAACATTCCCTTTTGGCACACGTATGCGCGTCCAGTCCAGCACATGTGCCATGATGTGTGCCACGATAGGCCACACACGCCATGCACCACATGCCAGTGCACCTGACCCGCGCATGCCCGTGTAACCGCAAGGGTCAGCTCTGATACCAATTGTAACACCCCGTTATGCCTGACGAGATCTAAACTGGCCCCACAGACCAACACTAGTCTTTCCTGCGCACTTTGTCCTCACTCATGCGCACCCGGGACCAATTTCCCGGTCGGTCACCCATCCTAGAATGGCTCCAAGCCAAGCACGCTTAACTTTGGAGTTATTTTCGAGTGGGCTGCCAAAAAATAAGGAAATCCTTGTTGATATGAGTAGTCTATCATTCCTATTAAGCCAGGCTCTCCTAGTTGGTACCGAAGATCGTCCTTCTCACACCTACAAAATAAAAGGCTTATGGAGTAGCTTTCTTAGGATGGTGGCACAAAATTCAAGCAAGTCAAAGATAAGATTTAAAAATGTTGAAGTAGATTCACAAATTCGCAAGTAAAACAATGGAGATAAATAGCAATGAGTATACAATGGAGATAAATAGCAATAAGTGGGGTGGTGCAACCAAGGAATGAGCACAAAATGTGGAATCCATGGAAAATGCTCATGTTTCACAACACTTGAGAGACGCTAGCACGATTGCTTACATGGGCGTGATATGAACTTGTGCACAACCTATAAGAAACAAAACGTGCCATCTTCCTATTCCTGACTTGCTATGTATGTATGAGGCACGTGTCACTCGCTCAAGTGATCTAAGATGATGAAGTATGGTACGCAAAATTGGCGATGCTATTGCTTTTTCTCTTTTGCTCATTCTTAAAAGATTTGCTTCCCTTTCTTTGAGCGATGATGTTTTGTATGGTCACAATGCGAGACGTGCACACCAAGATAGCAATTATGTATGCAGGTATTATTTTAACACAAGAGATGACACTGTCATATGTGCATACAATTGAAGCTATGCGGAGTACGTATCACTAACGGGCACAAGTAACTTAGCCCGGCAATAATCAATGTCTAGTCTTGATAGGTAAGTAACACCAATAGGCTCGGGGTAACAATGTGATGACAAGGGTATAATGTCGTCGAAGTTACCGTCCTTGCTTACGGTTGAGGTGCCAAAAGGCGAAGTGGTTGTTGTCGATCTCGATGCCAAGGCGATGATGAGCGGCTATGTTGTTGATGATAAATTGTCCCTAATTAGCCGAAACACCATAGGAAACAGAAATCAGAACTCAAAATCTCAAACAAAATTTGGGTTAAGGTAACAGAAGTGTATGGTGGGATGGTTACGCGGAAGTTATGGTGGAGGTCTACACAAAGATGCCAAAATGGGAAAATTTTGATACAGTCAAATAATTATGGAACCTGTCTATATGTATGGGGCATGTCAATAGCTATCAAACGAGCTAAAGAACGCCACAATCAGACTCCAGATGAATTAGTTATGGTGCAAACGGTGAATAATTCATGGCTAAAACTGGGAGGGGCGGTTGTCTTCCCACTCCGAGAGGAGGGGCCTTGAAATCCACATGGGGATCTTCCCTAATAAGGGTCCTTGGCATCCATAGGATCTTCCCACAAATAGGTGTCAATCTCCTAGGGAGAAGTATATGGGAAGAGCAATGCTCAACTAGTCTATGAGCCAACACAGGGCTAATCCTAAAACAGAGGTAGAAGAAGAGTATTTATAGTCTAAGGGATAACTGGGGGATACATGAGTCGTAACTTCTTCTACTACAGAGATGAAGGGCGGTTGTACCAGTTGGACCACCGGTTCTACCGCTGGAGGCGGTTGTACCCTTCCTAGAGGCATGCGATGAAGCTAGGACCGGTAGTACCGGAGTTTAGGCCGGTTGTACTAGTCTAGAGGTGTCAGGAGGAACAACCGGGGTGGTACCAGTTTCGAACCACTTCAAAACAAAAGATTGGCCGAGGTTGGAGCAGTAGTTAGCGGTAGCTGACCGGTTGTACCGGTTGACCAGTGGTTGACCGGTTGTTGACCGGCTGTACCCCTAAATCCCGGGCTCGCACAAATCCCTCCCCTTGTTCTTGGGATTCCTCCTGCTCCCTTCCTTCTTCTTGGTACCTAAGCACACAAAGTGTCTCCTCTTGAGGTAGCATCCAAGTTCCAAGAGTATCAAAGGAAGAATCATATAGAAGAGATGTGACGTCGAGTTCACTGACACGTGCACATGCTCTTATCATGGGGCCCTTTGTTGCTTGAGGTGTTGGTGATGGATCCATGGGGATAACCATGGGATGCTCCTCATCAGCTCTTCTCATGGCGTGGTCCATCTGGAGGCAGCACAACAGTTGCTTCTTCAACGGTGAGCGCCCCTCCATATCCCATCTCAGTGTGTCAATCTAGGGAGAAGCTAGAGCATGGGACAGGGCGGGCGCGCAGACTTAGCTCGCTGCTTGCATAGTTGTCTAGGACTGTACTCGCGCTAAGCAGCCCATCACCACTGCTCTAGAACTCATTGTCTTGCCTAATATGCACAAGAAATTGAGTTTGCAGCCCCCCTCACTGTGTATGTTGTACCCTCCCCCCCCCCCACACACACTTCTCGTATCAATGGAAAGATATGCACCCTTGTGTATTCACAAAAAATGTTTTACTCTTCCATATTTGCTAGCATGTATTGCTCTGCTTTTGTAGAAATAATAAGGAAGACATTACAAGGAAAGTTGACATTTCTGAGATCACCTCTCACCTCCATACGGATATGCGCATGGTTCTAAGCACTGAAATGGCAATGAAGATATCACCTTTTTTGGTAATATAATTGTTCTATTCTATCATAGTGATTCTTAAGTTATCATGTGCCTACGTTTCAACTTAAGTGCAGTGGTTATGTTATTTTGTTCTGGAACTGGATGGGTATTTTTTTGTTATCAATATGGAAACAAAGAACTTCCATATTAGAAGTTGTGCTTAATAGCTTGGTTTGGTCCCATTTAAACGGTGAATTTAAACTAATATGGGGTTGTTTTGAATTAGTTTTCACATGGGTACATGAAACTTGCATAAATCAGTTGAAAAAGCCACCCAGCTTTCCTAGGAGAGTATTGCAAAGACGTGTCTCTAAGCTTTTCAATAAGAACCCCAGTTCACGGGCCCAATTGGTGATATTTGAACAAATGTAGAGGATAATAAGTCTCAATGAAATGATTACTCATCACAATTATTTTAAAATTTAATTTTGGGGAAAAGTGGATATACACCATATATATAGTAGTAACTTAGATGAAAATATACATTAAATTTGTATTACCATTACCAGTTTGTAACCACGCTATCCCAATACTATGATGTTTTTAGTTGATAGAAAAACATATGCGCTGTCATATGCATCTCCATGATATTTCTTAAATTAATATTGTATATGTTATATGATTAGTAACTGTTTTTAAAGATTATGGCAAATTAATCTACCTGTCCTATCATGCAAGCATGCTCGGCTTCAATCACCACACATACATGATTCTATATTTTGGCTGGATATTGATTTTAATGAAAATGTTTAAAAATACTAAGCTCTATAAAGATATTAAAAATAGTCGGGAAACTCAACTCAAATCTTTTTTAGGGAGAAACTCAAGTCAAGTCATAAGTACATAACCCTCAAGGATGATTTACCATTGAGGAAGCACTTAGATGTAGGGAAATTACTCCTGAACTGGTGGTCACCAATATTTTAGAATGTGATTCATTAATGTTATGGGTGACTGGATGATTGTCCCTTCTTTTCATTTAAATCAACACTGTGCAATATCGGATCAACTCATTTAGGTCCAGGTTTTTTGTGTCTTTCATTTCTGCTCATTCTATCTTTTGGTACAACAAAACTTTATTAGTCTTAGATACTTCTGTACTACTAACATCAAATCTCTCCTTATTTTTAGTCCCTCCAACAATGTTTTTACATTATTCTCTTTCAAATAGTCCTTTTGGTATTCTTCATACATCATCATGCTCTATAAAAAATGCATGGATAGTCTTAATTTCCATTTAATTGGTCCAAACTTGTAGTTTTGTTCCTTGCAATGAACATACAGATTAGAATTAAGACATGCTTGCTTAATATGGCTAAATGTCAGCTTCAATAGAGAGAATCAAAAAGAAAAAAGGGTTCTACAGCCTCGGTGATCTGGTGATAATTGATGACAAACCTTATAGAATTAAGTAATAACATAAATTGCCCTTTGTTTATTTATGAGTACATACGTCAGATGGAGTGAATGTCAGTGGATATACTCAGCTAATAAAGATTTCCTCGTCCTATAAGACTTTCTTTAACTTTTCGCCAAAGTTGTCAGAATCGCGACACAAGTCTTAGAACCTTATGATCTTACGATCCAAACTGGCCCCTCTGAATCTACGATTTTCCTCATAGAATCTAAGTTTCTATGATCCTGATAGTTAAGATTCTATGATTCACGATCCTAGATACAGAGCTCCGATCTGATTCAGAATCACGATTCTGACAACTTTTCTTTGGACTTTAGACAACATCTGGTAAATCAGTTTATCGTTATTGGATTCATATATCAGTTTCTTCAGTAGGTACTTGCCTTGCTCCTCAATTAATCAAATTGACTTAAATTTATTTTAATCGAGTAGCTAGATGAACTTGATGAGGACATAAATAATATTGTTACACCCACAACCCCTGTTGCTATACATACTGGACCAATTACTAGAGCTCGCACAAGCCAGTTGAATTACCCCGTACTTTCGTTTCTTGGAAATCCTTGTGATGGTCATGAACATATGATGCTGCCTAAATTGGATACTTTTGTTTTAATTATTATTGTAGGACATACCATGGACAAGAAGTATGACCATTGGAGCGGGATCGAGCATGGAGAAGAAGGAGTGCATGCGGGAAAGAATAATGGAGTTTCTAGTGGTGATTTTCACATTTTGAAGCCACCATAAGGAGAGCATGTAATAGCCCAAGAGCATCCTTTCCAAATCCTTGTATATTCCATGTATGAACCTTCTAAGTTTGGCCTCATGTGGTTTGGTTTATTAAAGTTTGCCTCATGTCATATTGCATCATGGCATCATATCATCATATCATATGGGCATTTTGCCTTGTGTGTTATACTAAGATGAGTGTGTGTTCTGTGCTTGCAAAACCTTTATCAACTCTTTTATAAGAATTATGTTTCAAGCTCTCTTAATCCCTATGCATTATATGTGGTGATTTCATTTGCCTTTTCATCTCAAATAAAATGTTGCAAGACTCTCAAATATTATTTTGGGGTTTTTTAAATAGAACTTAGCCATGTGTGACCTCCCTGCTTTCGTCATTTAAATGTTTGCTTGGTTTGATTATTAAATAGGTGTCTTATTTACTTTCTCTAGAAATCCCCAAGCCATTTTTATTGAACAATGCTTATTTTTGTGAGTTCAAAACTATTTTATTTCTCATAGATTCTTTTCCTAACTACCTAGCATTCCATTTGTTTATTGTGGTTTTATAATAAAGAAACCCTATTTATTTCGGGTGAGAGAGAGAGCGCAGCCACCTTGGCCTCTCCTGGCCCAGCAGCTGCAGACGATTTTGGACCAGCCCCAGTCTCAACGTTGTCACGCCCGCTCCCTTTCCAGCATTGATGTTGGGTCGTCCCCACCCATCGGCCTCTCCCCGAGCCCCTTTCATCCCCCTCCTGGACCCCTCCTCTCTCTCAGAGAGCTCGAGGGAGGCAGAGTACATGGCCACCATGGCAGCCACGATGTTCAATGCCTCGCTTATAAAGCCAGCCGAAGTGAGCCCTAGGGTTTCTCCTCATCCCCTCCGGACCGCCGCCACTTGGTAAGCCCAGCCCGCGCCATGAGAGCCGTCGCCCGCCATGGCCATAGAGAGTGCAAGCTCGTCTCCGGCCTGAGAGGCCAAGCAGGCCTCGCCGACCGAATCCCCGAGCTTGCCAAGATCGCCCTCAACTCGTTCCCGTACCAAGGCCGAGCCAAGATCGGCTTCCCTGCATCCCCTTCATCCTCTTCTTCACATGCATCATCAGATCCGAGCTTCACTAGAGAATCCTCGCTGCGTCGCCGTCGTGCACTGCGTCCCTGACCTCTTCTCCGTGTCTAAGGTAGCAAGGTAACCCTCATGTTCCACCTTGTTGAGTCTTGCCATCGGTAGCCCCTTGTAGGATGCATCGTGTCCGTTTCTTCGCCATGCACCCCACGCTCTGGGCGCGTACTCTGAAGTTGTTCTTCAGAGATAAAATCTATTATTTTGTTGCCATGTTGTGGGGGTATACAAACAGGGGCATTTGTTTTCCCTTGACTTGTGCACGAACGACAAGGCCATTGGCGCGGCAGCTCGAGCCTGTCGTGGGAACACACCAAGACAACCCTGCAATGATCAAGACAGAAAACAACGTGCTCAATGCGGTTTTCCAACCCTAGGACTGTTGCGCGCTAAGTACTCTCTCGGCGCTTGCCGGGGACCAGGACATACGCACCCTCTTGAAGCCCCGACAAACCATCCCCCGGCAAGCATGAGCCAACCTGTCACTACTCCACCTCATAGCAAGGCCAGTCACGTGTCGATGCGGTGTCGAGTCCCCAGGTGGCTAAAAGGCTCTCGCTAGGCACGTGGCTACACGCTAGAAGGAAGATTACCCCTCTTTTACGCCCGTACTTAAACGTGTCGAGGTGGGAAGCAACGGTTAGCTAGAGCGAGGGTATGAGCTTGTCGGGGACGCACCCCTGCATGCCACCTAGACTAGCAATGATGGTATTTTGTCTTTAATTCCAGAGTTCGGTATGATAAGCTCTGCTAGCTATCTAATCACCAGACATTGTCTGTTTTGTCATTGTGGTCACCCCTTGCATTATGAAAGGAGGCCCAAGCCAACCAAGTTGAGGATTCAGACTTTTCAGCATTTGTACGCGCAAAATAGCTCCCCCGAAGGAACCCTTGCTAGGCAGGAGCATTGCGCGCCCTTCGTGTTCCCTTGATCAATCCACCCACAAAGCAGGAGTAGTGTTTTATGCTTCCCGAACCTGGGTAAATCGTCGTGTCGTCTCACTATCTATGCTCTTTGTGCTTGCGTCCATGCCCCACGCCAAACCACAAAGGGACCGATGGCCCCATAGGTGATCATGTGCATTCAGCCCCGACGCATGTTGTCTTGATGATTCCCATGAATCCATAGCTCCTTTGAGATTGGCACAATGGTATGTATTGATGAGCATGTTGTCATTTGATAGTTTTTGCCAAGTTTTTGTAGGTAGAACTATTGCATCTTAATAAAATTGCTGCCAAACATGTCATTCCGTTGAAAATGCCCTGCTTGCCACTTGTTGAATCTCTCTATGTCTTAAAAACTAATATTCTCAATATGCCATGTTGTGGAGATGATAGCCTTTGATATGTGCATTTTTGGTTGTTGTCATACTTTAGTAAATTGAAGTATATGTTATCCTATATCACCCTGTTGATTCTCATGCATGAAGATCCCTCTAGAATATGTATTTTTGCTACCAAGATGCCATCATGTTAACTCAGATTTTGTAAAACTGGAATTTCCACTAAGTCCCTAAAAACTGATTCTACATGCCATCTTGTGAGCTCAATTGCCATTGATCCATGCTTCCTTTCATGTTGTTGTAGTTGTATGATTTTTTAAGCATCCTGTATATTTCATGTGCATGCCTTGTTTGTGCATTGAAACTTGTTGTAGCTCTTGTTGTGTGTGTTGTGATATGACATGTTGTTGTTTGTGGACCGATTATGTGTTTGATTGTATTCTGACTTGTGGGAGCTATACCCAATGGTTTTGCATGATCTTTTTGTCTATTATTGCTAGATTTTTATTTCCAATCCAGTGGAATCCTTGGAATACGAAAGAATAGCCCATGGCCTTGTTCATCTCTGTTTTTGTTATCGTTACCGTTCATACCTTGTCGTGAGTGTACCATGAGTTCCGTTACTCCGTTTGCGACGTTCTACATATGCATTTTCATTTTATGAGGAGCATTCATATTTGCCATGTTCATGCATGTTAAAATAACTCAAGATGAGGTTCTGTCCAGAATACTAAAGAACTTAATAATTGCATGAGAAACATGACTAGCATAGGGTTGCCATGTTAATTGCATCGACTTGGTCATGCATCATCTTTGGTTGTGCATTGCACTTTGTTTGTATGTTTATTCGGTGTTGTTTCTATTTGTATAGACTCAAGTGTCCAGCGTAAGTACGAGGATTCTGGAGAGAACGTCTATGAGAACCCAACTCCTTATCCCCTTGAAGACCCAACAGGCAAGACGTTCCCGACTCTATTTTTGCTATGCTAGATATCTCGCTTCTACCATTATGTTTCGTTACCTACCACTTAAATGTCAAGCCTACTAAATTTCCATTAAAGCCTCTACCCCTCCACTACCTAGCAAAACCTTACAACGTTCACTACCTACCACTTAAATGTCAAGCCTACTAAGTTACCGTTGCTCGGCCCCTCTTACAACGTTCTAGTTGCATGTGCAGGTTGTTTCCATGTGACAACATGGATATCTGGAGATATCACAATATCCATTGCTATTTAATTTAATGCACCTATATATACTTGGTAGAGGTGGAAGGCTTGGTCTTTTTCCTAGTGTTTTGTTCCGCTTTTGCCGCCCTAGTTACTTGTTACCGGTGTTATGTTCCATATTTTGCGCTCCTAACATGCTCGGGGTTGTTATGGGGACCCCCTTACTATTCGTAATAGGATAAAGCTTCCATAGAAATACCCAACTTTGGTACTATATTTTCTTAACAACCTAATAAAATTGCATAGGGCATAGCTACCCCGTGGATTAATCAACAACTCGGGCCAGTGCTGCTCATGAGTGTTGGTCCAAAATGGCAGTAGCCAGGGCCACCAACGGGTGTGCCAGCCGGAAACTTAGCCAATCCGTAGTTTCCTAAGAACAAGATACGCAGCTCGTATCGGGTTCACCGACACGTCGGGTGGTCTTGCTAGACTTTTTTTTCCTTTCTCGAATGTCTTGTGCGAGGGATTCCGAGGATACTTTGGGCTATCTCGAGGTTGAGATTTTCCAATGGAATTTCCAAGGAGATCACGGGGTTTTCTCGGTCGAGGTTATTCCATGTGGCGTGTGGTTAGTTTGTGATGGATGAGTTGGAGCACCCCTATAGGGTTTGGTCTTTTCGAGAAGCCGTCCCGGAGTTATGTGGCAACTTGGAAATTTGTTTAACACCCGGTTATAGAAAATTTGAAGTAAACTCAAATAAAATACACCCACCGTGTGCGTAACCTTGACTGTCTCTGCTCATGGACATGAACCGAGAGAGAACATGGTGGGGTTATGTTTGACGTAAGTAGGTATTTAGGATCACTTAGTGATCATTCTAGTTCACGACCGTCATACGTAGGCCACCATGTTTAATTCTTGTTCCCGTAAGTTAGCCACTCAAATATATGCTTGGTGCTTGCTACAACCTCACCACTTAACCACTCCTCACCCATTGGCTTACATAGTTTTGGTACCCAGGTTATGAGATTGATGAGTCCCTATGGCTCACAGATTACTACAACACTACACGTACATGTATTGAAGAGATCGATCATGTTGATGCGCCCCAGCTCCAGTGGGAGTATGATGAAGAACGTGGTCGTATGTATGTGATGTATCTGGATGAGTAGGGGAGCTTCATGGTTGTGTTCCTGGGCTACCAAGATAGTTTCATTGCTTTCTTTTTATCGTTTGATTTCCTCCGTAGTCGGACCCTGTCTTATGGATTATTGTATGAATGATTATGTGGAATTGTAACTTATCATGTAGAGAGTGTAAGCCAACTCCTATAATCATCTCCTCTTTACATGTATTGCAATGATTTCTATACTTGCAAAATGCCGAGATGCACTTCTATCCCCATCAAGGACCTCGAGCCTTAATTGGGATAGTACCGCATCTTGGTCGTTACAAGTTGCTAATCAGATCCATACCGACCATAGTAGCCCCTTGATTGATCAAACTTGGCCGAGTCGAGTCTACTGAAAAACTATTTTGTGACTAGTTATATCAGAGAGTAGGTTTCTTTTACTCCTCTTCTATACTCTGGTGAGGAATTACGACTTAGGAACTTTGATTCAACCCTCTTCTCACACAAAAAAATTAGGATAATGTGGGTATTTTGGAAACTATATGATGACGATGTGACGTAGTTTTGTTATTGGTGCCTCCTGTCTGAAGTGACTTTGATCCAGGGTGTAGAGATGTAGGGAATTCTGGCAACATCGTTATCATTAAGTATCCTTAGTATCTTAGGATGGATGATGTTCGAAATTGCTCGTGTACTATTTGTGGCGAGAGGAGTTTGGCGTCACCCAGTACTGGGGAGAACGTACAGATGTACTTCCATGCTTGGTATCGTTGTGATTACGAGGGTTCGAGATAGAGGAGTTTCCGAGGCCTATGGTTGTGTGTTGGTGGATGAGATACATTGGAGATTATTATTACTTCTAGGAGTTGAGTGATAGATTGAAGTCCGTCTATCTATGGACCCGGTTGCGTAATCAAAGATTTCGGAAGTTCTTAGGTGGGAATTCTAGTAGTTACCTAGGATCTTCTTATGTCAGATGTAAGAGGGTTTATACATTTGTTCCGAGCAAATATTAGCTCAATACCTTGTTATTTTATTCAAGTGGCTTTAAGATCTAATGATGTATCATGAACCCGAAGAAGGCGTTCTTACTAATTTCCAGTTTGAATGCAATTAATGATATTCTATTGCATTTTCTTTCAAGCCATTTGATTCAGCTTATTTGAATCATCTTTTTCAATGGTGTCCTGATATTCTTGTCCATCTTCAGGACGACTCCAGCAACTCGTGGAAACCCAGGTCAGGATGATGGGGAGCAGTCTAACCCTCCACCACCCCCACCTCCACCTTCGGAATCTTGGCAAGCTCTGATGGCCGCAACCAATGTGAATACTCAGATGTTTCTCAATTTTTTTGCAAGAGAGGATTCAGGGACAGCAAGATCATCAAGGGAATTTCAATAATCAACCGTAGTTCGCAACTCTCAACCAGTTCCTCACAAACCAATCCAAGTCCCTCACTTGTTGTGATTAGTCTCTTGATGCGGACGATTGGCTCTGTGACATGAACAAGAATTTTGAGTGCAACATTGTCAATACAAAGGTCCATGTCAGGTTCGCGACCTTCTAGCTCAAGGGTCAGGTAGCAGATTGGTGACAGCAATATAAGGATTCCTGAGGTGACCGTGCAGTCAGTTGGGATGATTTCTGACGTGACTTCAGAGCTCATCATATCCCATGAGCTTTGTCGAGGGTATGCGTGAGAAGTTCAAAAACTTGAAGCAGGGGAACTTTTTTGTCTATCAGTATAACATTGAGTTTTAGAATCTGACCCGCTATGCTAAGCAAGACGTTCCTGATGATAAGGCGAAGATATATCAGTTCAAAGGTTGCCTCGGGGATGATCTTCAGCTTGCTATTGTCCTGCACGAGCCTCGTGAGTTTAATCAGTTCTATAATTTGGCTCTAAAGTTTGAAGCAGTCCAGCTCAGGGTGGAGAACTCAAGGAATTGATTCGGAGACCCTCAACCTTCTTCGTCCAGCTCTCAGATTGTTCCTAAGTAGCAGAAGTATTGGGTTCCTCCTCCACTTCTGTTTCATGCTACTAAGCTGTAGAAGCAACATGGTGGTTGTGGTCCTTCCCACCCACCCAACCCAGGTTTTTAGCAGAGGCCCCAGGCTCCCAAGTCAGCAAATTCTCCTCCTCCAGGCAACTTTCGTCCGCTCTTAGAGGTTATGTTTCACCAGTGTGGTCAGAAGGGACACTACTAAAACAAGTGCACTATCCAGCGGCGTCTTCCGCCACACCTCCAGGCAAAGCTATGGTGACGCACAACCTCAAGACAGCAAGAGTGAACATTGTCAACGCAGCTCAAGTAGAGGAGTCTCATGAAGTGATAATGGGTAATATTTCAGTTAATTATATTCCTGCAAAAGTTTTGTTTGACATTGGTGCATCACATTCATTCATATCAATACCTTTCATTGCTAAGCATGAGTAGTTCACGTACGAATTGTCTAAGCCTTTGAAAATAGCTTCTCCTGGGAAAATGATGAATTCACGATTGGTAGTTCTGGATGTCTCTATCAAGATGGGCACCTATTCCTTTCTTGCCTCTCCAATTGTTCTCGGAAATTCGGATATTGATCTCATTCTTGGCATGGATTTTCTAGCGATGAAATAGGATTTTGTTTGTTGTGAAACCAAAGAAGTCAAATTGACTCATCCTTCTAAAGACGTGATCATTTTTGCTGCTTGCGATGACACGATTTGTCTCTTTTCTCCGAATGAGAAGGGTGAAATTCTAGCCATATCCCAAATTCCCGTTGTTTATGAGTTTGAAGATGTCTTTCCAGAAGAATTACTAGGAATGCTTCCTCACCAGCCAGTAGAGTTTGTGATTGAACTCGAGCCTCAAACTGAACCGGTATGCAGCGTCCTTATAAGCTTGGCCCCAAAGAGCTAAAAGAATTGAAGAAGCGGCTAGATGAACAAAAACGTCTAGGTCTAATCAAACCGAGTTCTTCACCGTGTGGTTGTGGTGTTCTGTTTGTCAAAAGGAAGGATGGCATGGAACGACTTTCTGTCAATTACTGCCCATTGAATAAGAAGACAATTAGGAACAAGTATCCACTTCCCAACATCAATGAGTTCTTTCAGAAACTGAAAGGGGCCAAGGTTTTGTCGAAGTTAGATCTACGGATGGGCTATCATCAGATCTGCATCCTGAAGAAGATATTCCAAAGACTCCTTTCAGGACGAGTTTTGGCTCTTATGAGTACATCGTCATGTCCTTTGGTCTCGCAAATGCACCTCCGACTTTCTCAAGAATGATGAACTTTGTCTTGTCTCCTTATAGAAATGAGTTCTTCTTGGTTTATTTGGATTACATTCTTGTATTCTCGGAGACAGAAGAAGAGCATGCCTAGCATCTCCGGCTTGTGCTTGGCTAGTTAAGAGAGCATTAGTTCCATGCTAAGTTATCGAAGTGTGAGTTTAGTATCAATGAAGTGGTTCACCTTGGGCA
Source organism: Hordeum marinum (assembly GCA_022496015.1). NCBI lineage: Eukaryota > Viridiplantae > Streptophyta > Magnoliopsida > Poales > Poaceae > Hordeum > Hordeum marinum. The sequence continues at coordinate 236,565,113 of CM039675.1, forward strand.
TATCATCTCTGTCGAGGCATCAGGTGCATCCTGAGACAGTGGAGGCCATCTTGAAGTGGGAGCCTCCTTAGAATGTCAAGCAGCTTCGTAGCTTCCTCAGGCTTTCAACTTACTACAGAAAATTCGTGGAGAACTTCTCACAAATTGCCAACACTTTGTCTAACCTCCTTCTGAAGAGTGTCAAGTATGTCTAGACTCCTAAGTGTGATGTGGCATTCAATACACTCAAGGAGAAGATGACTTAAGCTCCAGTTCTCATTCCTCCCAATGAAGCCAAGCCTTTCCAAGTGTTTTGGGATGCTTCCCTTCAAGGTCTTGGTGGTGTTATCATGCAAGATAAGAAGGTGGTGGCTTATACCTCGCGTCAGCTAAAACCTAGTGAGAAAAACTACCTCACCCATGATCTTGAGTTGGCAGAAGTTGTTCATGCTCTGATGACATGGAGACATCTATTGTTGGGAAGACCAGTTGAGGTGTTCACTGACCACAAGAGCTTGAAGTACATTTTCACTCAACCGAATCTCAATCTTCAGCAAACACGTTGGGTGGAAATGATCCAGGTGTACAATCCTAGCATTGAATATACTTCGGGTAAACCAAATGTCATTGCAGACGCGCTGAGCAGAAAGGCGTATCGGAATAGTCTTATCCTCAAGCCTCTCCAACTTGAGCTTTGTAAAGATTTCCGCACGCTCAATCTCGAAATTGTTCCTCGAGGATTTCTTTCCAATCTTCTAGTCTCTCCGACTTGGAAGATCAGATTCACCAAGCTCAACTTCTTGATGCAATGGTGAAGAAAGTGAAAAAAGGTGTGGCCAAGAGCTTTCCAAAGTATAAGTGCTTCCGTGTTGATGACAAGGACACCTTGTTTTTCGAGGATTGTCCAGTGGTTCCTAAGGGAGAACTCAGGAAATTATCATGGATGAAGCATGTAATTCTCTCCTCTCCATTCATCCACGTAGTTCCAAAATGTATCAGGATCTCAAGAAAACCTTCTGGTGGACTCGCATGAAACGTGAGATTGCTCAGTTCGTGAACGAGTGTGATGTTTGTCACAGAGTGAAGGCCGAACATCAACGTCCAGTAGGTCTCCTTCGGCCTGTGCCTATTCCAGAGTGGAAATTTGATCATGTTGAGATGGATTTCATCACCGGGTTTCCTAAGTCCAAGAGAGGTAACGATGCCATATTCGTGGTCATCGACAAGCTCACCAAGGTTGCCCACATCCTTCCGGACAAAGAATCTATCTCGGCAGCTCAGCTAGCAGAGCTGTACACATCAAGGATAGTTTCTTTGCACGGTATTCCTCAGCTCATATCTTCAGATCATGGAAACATCTTCACTTCCAAGTTCTAGGATTCCTTCCAAACTACAATCGGTACATAAATCTGTTTTAGTGCAGTTTTCCATCCTCAGACTAGTGGTGATGTTGAGAGAGTCAATCAAATCCTCGAAGATATGCTTAGAGCTTGTGTGATTTCTTTTGGCATTAAGTGGGAAGACTGCCTCCTGTTTGCCGAGTTTTCATACAACAACAGTTTCCAAGCAAGTTCGGGCAAGGCCCCATTCGAAATTCTCTATGGCAGGAAATGTCGCACCCCGCTCAATTGGTCTGAAACCGGTGAGCGTCAAATCCGTGGGAATGACATGATCACCGAAGTAGAAGAGATGTGCCATGTCATTTGTGAAAATCTCAAAGCAGCCCAATCACGTCAGAAGAGTTATTATGATACCAAGCATTGTGACATGACCTTTTAGATCGATGATTTTGTCTATCTCAGAGTGTCTCCCATGATGGGCACTCAACTCTTTGGCATCAAAGGAAAGCTTGCTCCTCATTTTGTGGGTCCTTTCAAGGTTGTGGGCAAGAGGGTTGACCTTGCCTACCAACTCGAGCTTCCTCCCAATTTCTCAAATGTGCATCATGTGTTTCGCGTCTCTCAGCTACGGAGTTGTTTCAAGACTCCCAACCAGATGGTTGATCTCCAAGCAGACATATCCTATCATGAGCATCCAATTGCTATCCTTGAAGAGATTGAGCGTAAGACTCGCAACAAGTCAATCAAGTTTCTAAAGGTGAAGTGTCACATCACTCCGACAAAGAAGCCAGTTGGGAATGTAAAGACCTTCTCCGTTCTGAATATCCTGAATTCATTGGTTCATAGATCTCAGAACGAGATCCTCTTGTAGTGAGGGAGAGTTGTAACAACCCAAGAGCATCCTTTCCAAATCCTTGTATGTTCCATGTATGAACCTTCTAAGTTTGGCATCATGTGGTTTGGTTTATTAAAGTTTGCCTCATGTCATATTGCATCGTGGCATCATATCCTATTGTCATCTTGCCTTGTGTGTTATGTTGAGATGAGTGTGTGTTGTGTGCTTGCAAGACCTCTCTCGACTCTTTTATAAGAATTATGCCTCAAGCTCTCTTAATACATATGCATTATATGTGGTGATTTCATTTGCATTTTCATCTCAAATAAAATGCTACAAGACTCTCAAATATTCCGCTGGGTTTTTTAAAATAGAACTTAGGCCTGTGTGACCTCCGTGCTTTGGTCATTTAAATGTTTGATTGGTTTGATTATTATATAGGTGTCTTATTTACTTTCTCTAAAAATGCCCAAACCATTTTTATTAAATAGTGCTGATTTTTGTGAGTTCAAAACTATTTTATTTTCTCATAGATTCTTTTCCTAACTCCCTCGCATTCCATTCATTTCTTGTGGATTTATTAAAAAGAAAACCCTTTTTCTTTCGGATGAGAGAGAGAGAGCGTAGCCACCTGGGCTTCTCCTGGCCCAGCAGTAGCAGCTGGTGTTGGCCCAGCCCCAGCCTTAGCGTCGCCATGCCCGCTCCCTTTCCAGCATGGACGTCAGGTGGTCCCCACCTATCGGCCTCTCCCCAACAGTCTTTCGTCCTCCTCCTGGATCCCTCCTCTCTCTTAGAGAGCTCGAGCGAGGCAGAGCACATGGACATCGTGGCAGCCACGACGACCAACGCCTCGCTGATAAAGCTAGACAAAGTGAGCCCCAGGGTTTCCCCTCATCCCGTCTGCATCGCCGCCACCCGGTAAGCAAAGCCCGCACCACCAGATTCGTCGGGCCGCCATGGCCAGAGAGGGCGTAAGCTCGTCTCCGGCGTGAAAGGCCACACGGGCCTCCTCGATCGCGTCCCCGAGCTCGCCAAGGTCGCCCCTGATCCGTTCCCACGCCAAGGCCGAGCCAAGATCAAGTCCCCCGCGTAACCTTCATCCTCTTCTTCACCTGCAGCGTCGGATCCGAGCTTCGCCAGAGAATCCTCACCGCATCGCAGTCGTCGTGCTGTGTACCCAGTCTCTTCTCGGTGTCTAAGGTAGCTAGGTAACCCATGTCTTCCTCCTTGCTGAGTCTCACTGTCAGTAGCCCCTCGTAGGCCACACCATGTCCATGTTGTTGTCGTGCACCCTGCGCTCTGGATGTGTACTCTGAAGTTGTTCTTCAGAGATAAATTGCTTGGGGCCCATCGCGCTCGCCCATGTTCTAAGTCAGCAGCTCCTCTACTCGCATCCCACAACCCAGTGGAACCGAAAGCAGCGAGTTACCGCACCCCGCCATGTTGCGTTTCCTTGCAGCGCTAGTGAGGGGAATGGAATCTTCGCTCAAACCCGCACCTCCGTCGTAGAACGCATGAGTTGCTAGTCGCCTAAGCCATGGCCGTTGCCATTGTCAGCTTCTTTGGCGTCGTCGAGGAAGTTTGGGCCTTCTGTTAATCTATGAGGGGTATAACCCCTCTTCGGTCAGCCATGGATGCGTAGCGCAGTGGTTGCTAGCCCTATGCTCCACCACGGAGTCTTGGTTCGAATCCCCACCGCCCCTCCTTTTTCCATTTAACCCCAAACTGGCGGTGAGCCCCTGGCCCAACTTGTCAACCCCCAGGGGGCTGGTGTGTATGCCAGTGGGCCCTATTTTTTTCTTATTTTGATTTATGTGTTTTCTATGATTTTGCCATTCAGGGCAAGTTTCCAGTTTAGGTTTTTCATTTTCTGTCTGTTGCCATTTAGGGAAGGTCCAATCCTGGACATTTCCTATTTAGTGCATGCCATTTTTGGCAGCTGTCATATTAGGAAGGTTTTGACTTATGGCTTGAGAGTGAATTTTGTGCATCTGTTTTGCGGCTATATTTCCTACAGTAACATATGCCTATGATATATGAATTTTGGGTAGAAAAATACAGTTAATTCATTAGTGGCATTAGTTTTATCAATTGATCAAGTTTGTAAAAAGTTATTTTGTGATAATATGTCATTTTGTAATTTTCATATGAATTAATTCTTGCTCCATTTGCTGAACTTGTCAACATGAAACTTGTTCTTTGATGTGTGTGCTAGCCCCCCGTCTTTTTGCATGCCATGATAAATCATGTTAGGATGGAATTCTTGCTGTCAACATGCCACCAAAAATGTTGTTTCACATGCTCAAATATTTCTAAGTGTTAAAATCTGTTATTTTGTTGCTATGTTGTCTTGATGATTCCCATTAATCCGTAGCTCCTTTGAGATTGGCACAATGTTATGTATTGATGAGCATGTTGTCCTTTGATACTTTGTGCCAAGTGCTTGTAGGTAGAACTATTGCATCTTAATTAAAATTGCTGCCAAACATGTCATTCTGTTCAAAATGCCCTACTTGCCACTTGTTGAATTTCTCTAAGTCTGAAAGACTGTTCTTCTCAATATGCCATGTTGTAAAGATGATAGCCATTGATATGTGCATTTTTGGTTGTTGTCACAATGTAGTAAATTGAAGCACATGTTGCCCTCTATAACCCTGTTATTGTCATGCCACGAAGGTCCCTCTACCATATGTATTGTTTGCTGCCAAGATGCCATCATGTTAATTCAGATTATGTAAAACTGGAATTTCCACTAAGTCCCTAAAAACAGATTCAACATGCCATCTTGTGAGCTCAGTTGCCATTGATCCATGCTTCCTTTCATGTTGTTGTAGTTGTATGATTAGTTAAGCACTCTGTATACTTAATGTTCATGCCTTTGTTATGGTTTGAAACTTGTTGGATCTCTTGTTGTGTGTATTGCAATATGACATGTTGTTGTTTGTAGAAAGATTGTGTGTTTCATTGTTCTGTGACTTCTAGGAGCTATACCCAATGGTTTTGCATGATATTTAGGTCTATTCTTGCTACATTTTCATTTCCAATCCAGTCGCATCCTTGGAATACCAAGGAATAGCCCATGGCCTTCTTCATCTTTATTTTGTCTCTATTACCATTTGTACATTGCATGAGTGTACCGTGAGTTCCGTTACTCCGTTTGTGATCTTCTACATATGCATTTGCATCGTTTTCATGAGGAGCATTCATATTTTCCATGTTCATGCATGTTCAAATAACTAAACATGAGGTTCAGAGCAGAATACTAAAGAAATTAATAATTTCATGAGAAACATGAATAGCATAGGGTTGCCATGTTAATTGCATCAACTTGGTCATGCATCATCTTTGGTTGCGCATTGCACTTTGTTTGTATGTTTATTCGGTGATGTTTCTATTCGAGTAGCCCCGAGTGTCGAGCTTGAGTATGAGGATCCCAGAGAGAACATCTACGAGGACCCAACTCTTTATCCCCCTGAAGACCCAACAGGCAAGACGATCGTACCCGGATCCCGACACTATTTTTGCAATGCTAGATGTCTCGCTTCTACCCTTATGTTTCATTACATATGTGACAGCCCGGGACCGACGCTCTAGAAGATTCCAGAAGATTCCCCTTTTATTTCCATTCTCGTATGTGATTCGTCTGGTTGTCGCATTCATCTTCACATCATTTGCATCATCTGCATTGCATCGTCACTCGTTTTCGAAAACTTGCATCCGTTCGTAGTTGTCGGTTCTCTCCGTTCTTGTCGTTGCCCGTTTTGAGACCAACCACACATGCATGCGCCCGCGGCATCATTTAAATAAAACCATTTTTAAGTGCGCGCAAGAATATTCTCGGATTGAGTTGAAACTTGGCATGCGGTCTTGTTATGTCGTAGGTAGACCGCCTGTCGAATTTCGTCGCGATCCGAGTTCGTTTGATCCCCCGTCGGCCAGTCGTAGCAGTGAGGTTATCGACTATCGTCGGTTGTTTCTCGGTGTTTTAAAACTTCGTGTCATGGGTCACCATTCTCTCTCTCTTCCCCTCCTAGCCCATCTGCACAGAAGTTGTAGCCCCTCTCCGTTTCTGGACGTCGAATCGTCAGCCGACAGTCCGAAAACAGACAGCGACCGTAAACCTTAGCCTCGAACCTATAAATAACCCCTCCCCCCTTCCTAATTGGGCAGCCAGCCTAATCTCCTCGTTCCTTGTGCCAAAATCCGAGCTTCTCCCTCCTCCAGCCGCCAGCCCGCCCAAGCCCATTTGGGCCCGCTCGAGCCCATCCGGGCCCAACCGAAGCTCATCCCCAAGCTTAGCCATGGAGGAGCTCCTCCTCCCGTCCCCAGCGCCGCCTCGCCGGAGCGTGCTCGCCGGAGCAAGCCGCTGGAGCCGGTCGCCGGAACCTGGCCGCGCCGCCGCCTCTCCTATCCTCTCCTTTCCTTTCCTCCCTTCTCCTTCCTCCCCCCGCTCACCTCTCCCTCTCCCTTCCCGCAGGTCGCCGCCGCACCCCCAAGCCGCTGCCGCCTCCCTCCGGCCAGATCCGTCCCACCGCCACCGGATCCGCCATCGCTGCCGTCGGATCTCGCTTGCCCCGCCGCCGGTGCATCCCGCGCCGCCGCCGCTGTCCTGCTCGGGAGCGAGGACGAGCACACGAGCGCTCCCTCGCGCCCGTTAACCCGAGCGGTCGCCCGCGTGGGCCGGCTCCCTCTCCCCGGCCCACTGCTCCCCTAGATCTGGCCCAGATCTGCCGGCCCATGAGGCTCATGGGTGAGCCAGCCCTAGCCCTTGCGTTTTGTTAGTTATTTATCTTTTTCCGTATATAGGCCCGATGGAGATTTTAATATGCCATATCTATTTATCCGTAAATCGTATTAGAATAATTTTAATATGAAAAATGCTTCGAATAAAACGTAGTTTAATAATATGCCATTTGCATCCATGCCAAAAATATTTAACATGCCATTTTCTGGTGTTTGGCATTTTTGACATGATTATTGCATTATCATAATTATTTAACCGTGCATCAAAATTAATAAAATCACATATTAAAAATGTTCATATCATTTGCACCGCATTTTCATGCATGATAAAATTGTTCTCATGATGTTTGCATTTGATTTGCATTAATGAATTGTCAAACGGTGATTAGGCCTAATACTCACATATTTAATTGTGATTAATTTTCCACATGAACCTATTCATATTATATATGTTTTCGAGGTAGAAAAATCCCTAGTATTTATCTGTGCTTTTAGTTTTGTCATTTGAGAATTTTGTGTGCATGTCATTTTGCTATGATGCTCTTTTGCTATTTCCGTGGGATTTAATTCGTGCATGATATGAAATAGTTTCGAACATGAAAAATGCCCATTGATATGTGTCCTAGCCCTTGGACATTTTGTTTGTCATAGAAATGCATATTTAGGGCTTGTTTCCTTGTTGTCAACTTGCTATGAAAATCTGTTATTTTGAGGGTCCAAAATATTTCTAAGTCTGGAATCTGTAATATTTTGTTGTTGTCTTGCCATGTGATTTGCTAGTGATCTAGAACCCTTTTGTGGTAGGTGTAATGGAGTTATTTGTAGTTGATATTGTCCTTTAGTGTGCTGTTAAGTTTCATGACATAATATGATTTTTAGCATATAGTTTTACTGCTGTCAATATGCCTTCGTGATAAAAACTGCATTGTCTAAAACTGCTATTTTCACCAAGTCTGAAACTGTTATCAAGTAGCCTTCTTGTGAGCTTCCTACCAAGTGATCCATGCATGTTTTGAATATGATTTGTGAAGATGAAATGAAGTGGATGTTGTATGATACTGCCCTATGCTTAGTTTGTGCATTATAGAATATTGTAGCTTGTTTTTTTCATGTGTGCAAAATGCCATGTTGTTTTTGGCAGATTTCAACTAGAACTTGTTTTGTTGATTGTGATTGAACCGTAGCTCCGTTTCGGACATTTCATATATGAAACTTGCTTAGAATCTCATGTAGTTTCATAATAACTTGCTGCATTCATGATTTGAAATGTTTGTGATTGAATTTTCCATGCATTTGCATTCATGACATGTGCATCTTGTGTTGCTCATATCTTTTAGACCGTAGCTCCGTTTGAGATGTTCCATATATGTAAACCGACTAGAGTTACGTGTAGAATTGCATGGTGTGATTTATTATGTTGTTTAAAAAATATAAAATATGATTAGTTGAGATCTGGACCAATTTCGAAATTAACATATGAGGTCGTTTCGGAAATGCTATAAGTTGTTTCCGACCTCATTTAAAATGCCTAGGTAGATTGTTTACTTATGCTTCACCTCTTGCCATGTTTAACAACATTTAATATTGGCGTGTACCTAACAAGAGTGAACTAAATAATTCGAATCTGAAGTTTCGTCAATATGCAACTCGTTGCATATTGAGCTGCATTTTAATGTGTAGTAGTTGTTTGATGGAAATTGTCATGCATTGTGTATTAAACCGGACATGCATCATAATTGTTTGCGGATCGTGTCATGCATATGTTGTGGTGTATCTTGCGTTGATTGTTTGTTTCCGTATTGCTTCTTCTCGATAGAGTTCCGAAAGCATTCGGAGTGTGAGGATTCGTTCGACTACGTTGGCTCGTCTTGTTCATGGACTCGATCTTCTTCCGAGCGGGATCTCAGGCAAGATGACACATTTCCCTGGATACCATTACTATCATTGCTATGTTGGATGTCTCGTTACTATCGCTATGTCTCGCTACCTACCACTTGTTTGACAAGCCTCCCAACATTGCCATGAAAAGCCTCTAACCCCCTCCACATCCCAGCAAACCTTTGTTTGGCTATGTTACCGCTTGCTTAGCCCTTCTTATAGCGTTTCTAGCTACAGGTGCAATTGCTTCCATGTGTCAACATGGACATTCTTTTGTTATATCACAATATTGCTGCTATTTAATTAATGCACATATATACTTGGTAAAGGTGGAAGGCTTGGCCTTTTGCTCAGTGTTTGTTCCACTCTTGCCGCCCCTAGTTACTTATGAACCGGTGTTATGTTCCGTAAATGAGTGCTCCTAACATGCTCGGGGTTGTTATGGGGACCCCCTTGATTTTCATTTTGGGATAAAACTTGTCTGGCAAGGCCCAACATTGGTACTACATTTGCCTAATAATTAATGAACTTGCATAGGGGATTTTCCGGACCCTGTGGATAATTTAATCAACCCCCGGGCCAGTGCTCCGCATGAGTGTTGGTCCAAACCAGAGTAGCTTATTAACGCTACCCTGGGCAACTCGGTGTTTGGCGTGGTAACCATCGCTCATCCGGTTGTGCCCTGAGAACGAGATACGCGGCTCCTATCGGGATTGTCGGCACGTCGGGCGGCCTTGCTGGATTTGTTTTACCTTTCTCGAACATCTTGAGTGAGGAATTCTGATCTTCTTCGGGCTATCTCGAGGTGTCGGATTTCCTTTGGAATTGCCTAGGATGATCACAAGATCCGTGGTTGAGGTTATTCCCACTGCGTGTGGTTAATTTATGATGGATGAGTTGGAGCACCCCTGCAGGGTTAAATCTTTTCAAGAAGCCGTGCCCGCGGTTATGTGGAAAACTTGGATACTTTGTTTAACACCCGGTCATAGCAAACTTGAAGTAAACTCTAATAAAATACACCAACTGTGTGCGTAACCGTGACTGTCTCTTCTCGTGAGTCCTTATCCGAAAGAGAACACGGTGGGGTTATGTTTGACGTAAGTAGGTGTTCAGGATCAGTTAGTGATCATTACTAGTTCATGTCCATTATGCGTAGACCACAATACTTTAATTTCTGTACTCGTAAGTTAGCCACTCAAATAAATGCTTAGTCGCTTGTTGCAGCCTCACCACTTGACCAAACCTTACCTATTAAGGTTTAATAGTCTTGATACCCTTGGAAATGAGATTGCTGAGTCCCTGTGACTCACAGTTTACTACAACAATAGTCACAGGTACAGGTAATGTGATGATTGAATGTGAGTGCGATGCTTGATTTGATTTGGAGTTATTCTTCTTCTTCTTCATTGATCTAGGATGGGTTCCAGGAGGCAGCCTGGGATAGCAAGGGTGGATGTCATTTTATCGTTTGATTTCGTCCGTAGTCGGACCCTGCTCTTTTGTATGATGTTTGAGTATGTATTGCATTGATTTGACTCTAATGTAGCTTGTGGCGAGTGTACTTGTAATGATATCCATTCTTGCGAACGCATCGAGATGCGCTTCTATCCCTGTCGAGGCCCTCGTGCCAAATAAGGATAGGACCGCATCTTGGGCGTGACAACCTACCACTTAAATGTCAAGCCTCCTAAATTGCCATGAAAGCCTCTAACCCCTCTACTACCTAGCAAAACCTTGTTTGGCTAAGTTACCGCTGCTTGGCCCCTCTTATAGCATTCGAGTTGTAGGTGCAGGCTGTTTCCATGTGACAACATGGATATCTAGAGATATCACAATATTCATTGCTATTTAATTTAATGCACCTATATACTTATTAGAGGTGGAAGTCTTGGCCTTTTTGTCGGTGTTTTGTTCCACTTTTTCTGCCCTAGTTACTTGTTACCGGTGTTATGTTCCATATTTTGCGCTCCTAACATGCTCGGGGTTGTTATGTGGACACCCTTGACTATTCGTTTTAGAATACAACTTGTCTGGCAAGACCCAACTTTGATACTATATTTTCTTAACAACCTAATAAAATTGCATAGGGCTTAGCTACCCCGTGGATTAATCAACTGTTGGGGGACGTTGCATGGGAAACAAAAAATGTCCTACGAACACCCAAGATCTATCTATGGAGATAAACAACTATGAGAGGGAGAGTTGATCTACATACCCTTGTATATTGCTAGGACGGAAGCATTAAGAAATGCAGTTGATGTAGTCGAACATCTTCACATTCCAAATCGCAATCCGTCCCACGATCTGATCATGATTCGTCCCAATCTAGTGCCGAACGGACGACACCTCCACATTCAGCACATGTACAGCTCGATGATGTCTCCGCCTTCTTGATCTAGCAAGTGGGGGGTGGAGAGGTAGATGAGTTCTACTACAACGCGACGGCATGGCGGTGATGGTGGTGGTGCTATCCCGGTAGGTCTACGCCTAGCGCTATGAAAACTGCGAACGGAGGAGAAAACGATCTAGCGAGAGAGAGGGGCGCCAAGTGCTTCGTGTGTGCTCTTGGGGCGCCCCTCCCCTCTATATATAGGTGGAGGTGCGTGAAGATCAGCCCCTCCAATACCTATGGTGCAGCCAAGGGGGAGGAGTTGGACTCCTAGTCCAATTCCCTCCCTTTCCAAAACCAGGTGGAGTTTCCACCTCTCCCAAGCCACATGGGCCTTGAGGGACTTGTGCGCCTGGACCAATAAGGCCAGGGCACCTCCCCTCTTCCCATGCAAACCCTTGGGACGTGGTGGAACCCTTGGTGGACTTATGGACTCCTTCGGAAGTTTCTGGAACCTTCTAGAAGCTTCCCTGTACAATACGGGAAAAACCCAAAACTTTTCCGGTAGCCAAATATGACTCCCCCATATATAAATCTTTACCTCCAAACCATTTCGGAGGTCCTCATGATGTCCGGGGTCTCATCTGGGACTCCGAACAACCTTCGGTCACCAACATCAATAACTCAACAATACCTAATCGTCACGGAGCGTTAAGTGTGCAGACCCTGCGGGTTCGAGAACTATGTAGAGATGACCGAGACAGCTCTATGATCAATAACTAATAGTGGGACATGAACGCCCATATTGGTTCCTACATATTCTACGAAGATCTTTATCAGTCGAACCACGATGTCAAGGATTCAATTAAAACAGTATGCAGTTCCCTTTGTCCATCGGTATGTTACTTGCCCGTGATTCGATGATCGGTATCTCCATACCTAGTCCAGTCTCGTTACCGTCAAGTCTCTTTACATGTTCCATAATACAAGATCTCGTGACTAACTCCTTAGTCACATTGCTTGCAAGCTTCTTGTGATGTTTTACTACCGAGTGGGACCAAGGATACCTCTCCGTCATATGGAGTAACAAATCCCAGTATCGATCCACGCCAACCCAACAGACACCCTTGGAGATACCTATAGAGCAACTTTATAGTCACCCAGTTATGTTGTGATGTTTGATACACACAAGGCATTCCTCCGGTGTCAGGGAGTTGCTTGATCTCACGGTCGTATGAACAAATACTTGACATGGATAAAGCAGTAGCAATAAACTGACAAGATCAACTGCTATGCTTACGGTTGGGTCTTGACCATCACATCATTCTCCTAATGATGTGTTCCTGTTATCAAATGAGAACTCATGTCTATGGTCAGGAAACCTTGATCATCTTTGACCAACGAGCTAGTCTAGTAGAGGCTCACTAGGGACATGGGGTTGTCTATGTATCCACACATGTATTTGAGTTTCCGATCAATACAATACTAGCATGGATAATAGATGTTTATCATGAACAAGGAAATATGATAATAACCAATTTAGTATTACCTCTAGGGCATATTTCCAACAGTCTCCCACTTGCACTTGAGTCAGTAATCTAGTTCACATCACCACGTTATTTACACCCACTGAGTTCTGGGGTTTGACCATCTTTTGCTTGTGAGAGATGCTTTATAGTCAATGGGTCTGCAACATTCAGATATGTGCGCACTTTGCAAATCTCTATATCTTATCATAGATGCTGCTACTGCGCCCCACTTGGAGCTATTCCAAATGGCTACTCCACTATACATATCCGATCTGATACTTAGAGTCATCCGGATTGGTGTCGAAGCTTTCATAAATGTAACCCTTTACGACAAACTCTTTATCACCTCCATAATCGAGAAACATCTCCTTAGTCCTCTAGTTACTAAGGATAATTTTTTACCGTTGTCCAGTGATCCACTACTGGATCACTCTTGTACACCCTTTCTAGACACGTGGCAAAGCACACATAGGTGTGGTACACAACATGTCATACTATATAGAGACTATGGCTAAGGCATAGGGGACGACCTTCATCCTTTCTCTTTCTTCTGCCATGGTCGAGCGTTAAGTATTTACTCAACTTCACATCTTATAACACATGCCAGAACTCCTTCTTTGGCTGTTCCATTTTGAACTCCTTCAAAATCTTGTCAAGGTGTGTGCTTTGTGAAAGTCTTATCAGACGTCTTGATCTATTTCTATAGATCTTCATGCCCAATATGTAAGCAGCTTTATCCGGGTCTTCCTTTGAAAAACACATTTCAATCGACCCTTTATGCTTTATAGAAATTCTAAATTATTTCCGATCAACAATATGTCATCCACATATACTTATCAGAAATTCTATAGTGCTCCCACTCACTTTCTTGTAAATAAAAGTTTCTTATAAACTTTGTATAAACCCAAAAGCTTTGATTACCTCATAAAAGCGTATATTCCAACTCCGAGATGCTTGCTCTAGTCCATAAATGGATCGCTAGAGCTCGCATGACTTTAGCATCCTTAGGATTGACAAAACCTTCTGGTTGTATCACATACAAACTTTCCTCAAGGAAACCACTAAGGAAATGATGATTTGACACCCACCTGCCAGATTTCATAATTGAAAATGCAGCAACTGCTAACATAATTCCTACAGATTTTAGCATTGCTACGGGTGATAGAGCCTCGTCGTAAGCAACTCCTTGAACTTGTAGGAAACTTCTTTGTGACAAGTCGATAAATGGTGATATTCACCATCAATGTTTGTCTTATTCTTAAGGTCCATTTCTACTTAACAACCTGTCATTCTACAGACAAGTACGCCAAAGTCCTTACTTGGTTTTCATACATGGATCCTTATCTCGGATTTTCATGGCTCCTAGACATTTGTTGGAATTGGGGCCCACCATCGCTTCTTCATAGTTCACAAGATCATCGTTGTCTAACAATATGATTTTGAAGACAGGATTGCCATACCACTTAGGGGCAGTACGATTCCTTGTCGACCTACGAGGCTCGATATTAACTTGATCCGAAGTGTCATGATCATCATCATTAACTTCCTCTTCATTTGGTATAAACATTGTAGGAACAACTTTTTGCATCGTGCTACCATCCAATTGAAGTGAAGGTTCAATAACTTCATCAAGTTTTACTTTCCTCCCACTCAATTCTTTCAAGAGAAACTCTTTCTCGAGAAAGGACCCGTTTTAGCAACAAACACTTTGCCCTTGGATCTGAGATAGAAGGTATACCCAACTGTTTCCTTAGGGTATTCTGTGAAGATGCATTTGTGCACTTTGGGTTCGAGCTCATCAGGTTGAAACCTTTTTCACATAGGCGTCATAGCCACAAACATCAAGAAACGACAGCTTAGGTTTCTTGTCAAACCATAATTCATACAGTGTCGTTTCAACGGACTTTGATGGTGCCCTAGTTAAGGTGAATGTATTTGTATCTTATGCATAACCCCAAAACTATAGTGGCAAATTGGTAAGAGACATGATGGTACGCACCATATCCAATAGAGCACGACTACGATGTTCGGACACACCATCATACTATGGTGTTCCAGGTGGCGTGAGTTGTGAAACAATTTCCACATTGTCTTAGTTTGCATACCAAACTCATAACTCAGATATTCACCTCCACGATCATATCGTAGACATTTTATTTTCTTGTCACAATGATATTCAACTTCACTATGAAATTGCTTGAACTTTTCAAACATTTTGGACTTGTGTTTCAGTAAGTAAACATCCCCATATCTACTCAAATCATCAGTGAAGGTAAGAAAGTAACGATATCCACTACGCGTTTCAACACTCATTGGACCCCATACATCAACATGTATAATCTCCAATAAGTTACTTGCCCGTTCCATCAAATCAAAAAACGGGGTTTTAGTCATCTTGCCCAAGAGGCATGGTCTACATGTCTCAACCGATCCGAAATCGAGTGAGTCAAAAGATCCATCCGCATCGAGTTTCTTCATGCTCTTTACACGATTATGACCTTGGCGGCAGTGCCACAAGTATGTGGTACTATCATTATTAACTTTGCATCTTTTGGCATCAATATTATGAACATGTCTATCACTACGATCGTGATTCAATAAACCATTCATATTTGGCGCATGACTATTGAAGATATTATTCATGTAAATAGAATAACCATTATTCTTTGACTTAAATGAATAACCGTATTGCAATAAACACGATATAATCATGTTCATGCTCAACGCAAACACCAAATAACATTTATTCAGGTTCATCACTAATCCCGAAGGTAGAGGGAGCGTGCGATGGTGATCACATCAACCTTGGAAACACTTCCAACACACATCGTCACCTCGCCCTTAGCTACTCTCCGGTTATACCATAGATTTTATTTTTAGTTACTAACATTTAGCAACTGAACTGGTACCTAATACCCAAGTTCTACTAGGAGTACTAGTAAGGTACACATCAATAACACGTATATCAAATATACTTCTTTTGACGTTGCCAACCTTCTTATCTACCAAGTATTTAGGGCAGTTCTGCTTATTGACTGTTCCCCTCATTACAAAAGCACTTAGTCTTAGGTTTGGGTTCAACCATGGGTTTCTCCACTGGAGCGGCAACTAGTTCGCCATTCTTGAAGTTTCCCTCCTTGCCCTTGCCCTTCCTGAAACTAGTGGTTTTACTAACCATCAACACTTGATGCTCCTGCTTAATTTCTCCCTTCTCGGTGTCATCACGAATAGCTCAGGGTTCATCTATCCCTGGCATGTTATAGTTCATCACGAAGCTCTAGTAGCTTGGTGGCAGTGACTTGGAGAACTATGTTAATCACTATCTTATTTGGAAGATCAACTCCCACTTGATTCAAGCAATTGTAGCACCCAGACAATCTGAGCACATGCTCACCGGTTGAGCTATTCTCCTTCATCTTGCGGGCAAAGAATCTTGTTGAAGGTGTCATACCTCTCAACATGGGCACGAGCCTTAAATCTCAATTCCAACTCTTGAAACATCTCATATGCTCTGTGATGTTCAAAATTTCTTTGGTGCCTCAATTATAAGCCGTAATGCATGACACACTGAACTATCAAGTAGTCATTACAACGTGCCTGTCAGATTTTCACAACATCCACAGACAACGCTTGAGGGGGTGGAGCACCGAGCGGTGCATCAAGGACATAAGCCTTTTGTGCAGCAATGAGGGCAATCCTCAGTTTATGAACCCAGTCCGCATAATTGCTACTACCATCTTTCAACTTACATTTTCTCTAGGAATGTATCAAAATTTAGGGGAGCTACAACGCGAGCTAGTGATCTACAACATAATTTGCAAAGACATTTTGACCATGTCTATGATAATGAGTTCAATTAATCATATTACTAAAGAACTCCCACTCAAATCAACATCCCTCAGGTTGTCTAAGTGTGACATGATCCAAATACACCAACCCAAGTCCGATCATCACATGAGATGAGGTGGTTTCAATGGTGAACATCTCCATGTTCATCATATCTACTATATGACTCATGTTTGACCTTTCGGTCCCATGTGTTCCGAGGCAATGTTTGTACATGCTCGGCTCATCAAGTTTAACCCGGGTTTTCCGCATGTGCAAAAATGGCTTGCACCCGTTGTATGTGAACGTAGAATCTATCACACCTGATCATCACGTGGTGCTTCAAAATGACGAACTTTCACAATGGTGCACACTTAGGGAGAACACAATTTTATCTTGAATTTTTTTAGTGAGGGATCACCTTATAATGCTACCGTCGTCCTAAGAAAATAAGATGCATAAAAGGATTAACATCACATGCAAATCATAAGTGGCATCATATGGCCATGAACTTGTGCTTTTGATCTCCATCTCCAAAGCACCAACAGGATCTCCATCATCGCCAGCATGACACCATGATCTCCATCATTGTGTTGCCATTGGGCTTGTTGCGTTAACCATTCTTCTACTACTATTGCTACCATTTAGCGATGAAGTAAATCATTGAATAGCGCTTAATTATTGACACGCAGGTCATACAATAATTAAAGACAACCCTATGGCACCTGTCGGTTGCCGTATGCATCGACATGCAAGTCGATATAATCTATGGAAAACAGGATCATCTCATATATCAAATATATTTCATCATGTATTTGGCCATATAATATCACAACATACCCTACAAAAACAAGTTAGACGTCCTCTAATTTGTTGTTGCATGTTTTACGTGGCTGCTATGGGTATCTAGCAAGAACGATTCTTACCTACGCAAAACCACAACAGTGATATACAAGTTGTTATTTAACCTTCTACAAGAGTTGGAGAGATAGACACCCGCCAGCCATCTTTATGCAACAAGTTGCATGTCAGTCGATGGAACCGATCTCTCGTACATGCACGAGTAAGGTTGGTCCAAGCCGCTTCATCCCACAATACCGCCGAATAAAGATAAGACTAAGGAAGAAACCAATCTGAACATCAACACCCACAAACTCTTTTGTGTTCTACTCGTGCATGTTATCTATGCATAGACCTAGCTCTAATACCTCTTTTAGGGAAAGTTACATGGCAAACAAAAAAATTCCAACGAACACTCAAGATCTATCTATGGAGATCAACAACTACGAGAGGGAGAGTGGATCTACATAACCTTGTAGATCACTAAGCGGTAAGCGTTAATAAACGCGGCTGATGTAGTCGTACGTCTTCGCGATCCAAATCACAATCCATCCCGCGATCCAATCACGACCCGTCCCGATCTTGTGCCGAATAGACGGCACCTCCGCGTTCAGCACACGTATAGCTCGATGATGTATCCACCTTATTGATCTAGCAAGCGGGGGGGGGGGGGGCAGAGAGGTAGATGAGTCCTCCAACAACGCAATATCGTTGCGGCGATGGTGGTGGTGCTATCCCGGCAGGGCTACGCCTACCGCTGCCAAAACTGTGAACGGAGGAGAAAATGATCTAGGGAGAGAGGGGGTGCCAAGGCTTCGTGTGTGCTCTTGGGGCGCCCCATCCCCTCTATATATATGTGGAGGGGCGTGGAGGTCAGCCCCTCCAAGCCTAGGGCACAGCCAAGGGGGAGGAATTGGACTCCTAGTCCAATTCCCTTCCTTTCCAAAACCAGGTGGATTGTCCACCTCTCCCAAGCCACATGGGACTTGAGGGACTTGTGTGCCTGGCCCCATAAGGCCAGTGCGCCTCCCCTCGGCCCATGCAAACCCTTGGGATGTGGTGGAACCTTGGTGGACATACAGACTCCTCCGGAAGTTTCTGGAATCTTCTAGAAGCTTCCCGGTACAATACCAGAAAAACCCGAAACTTTTCTGATAGCCAAAATATGACTTCCCATATGTAAAGCTTTACCTCCGGACCATTCCCGAGCTCCTCGTGATGTGCAGGATCTCATCCGAGACTGTGAACAAACTTCGGTCACCAACATACATAACTCAACAATACCAAATCATCACAGAATGTTAAGTGTGCAGACCCTACGGGTTCGAGAACTATGTAGACATGACCGAACAACTCTATGGTCAATAACCAATACTGGGACCTGGATTTCCATATTAGTTCCTACATATTTTACAAAGATCTTTATCGGTCAAACCATGATGTCAAGGATTCAGAAAATCTCGTATGCAGTTCCCTTTGTCCATCGGTATGTTACTTGCACGAGATTCGATCGTCGGTATCTCCATACCTAGTTCAATCTCATTACCGGCAAGTCTCTTTACTCATTTCGTAATACAAGATCTCGTGAATAACTCCTTAGTCACATTGCTTGCAAGCTTCTTGTGATGTTGTATTATCGAGTGGGCCCAAAGACACCTCTCCATCATACGGAGTGACAAATCCCAGTCTCGATCCATGCAAACCCAACAGACACCCTCAAAGATACCTGTAGATCACCTTTATAGTCACCCAGTTACGTTGCGACATTTGATACACACAAGGCATTAGTCTGATGTCAGGGAGTTGTGTGATCTCATGGTCATAGGAACAGATACTTGACATAGCAGTAGCAATAAACTGTCACAATCAACTGCTTTGCTTACGGTTGGGTCTTGTCCATCACATAATTCTCCTAATGATGTGATCCCGTTATCAAATGAAAACTCATGCCTATGGTCAGGAAACCTTGGCGATGTTTGATCAACGAGCTGGTCTAGTAGAGGCTCAATAGGGACATGGGCTTGTCTATGTATCCACACATGTATTTGAGTTTTCGATCAATACAATTCTAGCATGGATAATAGACGTTTATCATGAACAAGGAAATATGATAATAACCAATTTATTATTGCCTCTAGGGTATATTTCCAACATCAACAACCCGGGACAGTGCTCCTCATAAGTGTTGGTCCAAAATGGCACTAACCGGGGCCACCAACGGGTGTGCCAACCGGAAACTTAGCCAATACATCGCGTCCTGAGAAGGAGATACGCGGCTCCTATCGGGTTCATCGACACGTCGAGCGGTCTTGTTGGACTTGTTTTACCTTTCTCATATGTCTTGTGTGAGGGATTCCGAGAATACTTTTGGCTATCTCGAGGTTGAGGATATCCAACGGAATTTCCAAGGAGATCACGGGTTTTCTGCGGTTGAGGTTATTCCACGCGGCGTGTGGTTAGTTTGTGATGGATGAGTTGGAGAACCCCTGCAGGGTTTGATCTTTTCAAGAAGCCGTGCCCGTGGTTATGTGGAAACTAGGAAATTTGTTTAACACACGGTTATAGCAAACTTAAAGTAAACTCAAATAAAACACACCAACTGTGTGCATAACCGTGACTTTCTCTGCTCCTAAAAATGAACCGAGAGAGGACACGGTTTGACGTAAGTAGGTGTTCAGCATCACTTAGTGGTCATCTAGTTCACGACTGTCATACATAGGCCACCATATTTAGTTCTTGTTCTTGTAAGTTAGCCACTCAAGTATATGCTTAGTGCTTGCTGCAGCCTCACCACTTAACCACTCCTCACCCATTGGCTTGCATAGTTTCGTTACCCGGGTTATGAGATTGTTGAGTCCCTGTGGCTCACAGATTACAACAACACTACAGGTATAGGTACTGAAGAGCTCGATTCCGATGATGTGCCTCTACTCTAGTGGGAATATGATGAAGAATGTGGTCGTATGTATGTGACGTATTCGGATGAGTAGGGGAGCTTCGTGGTTGTGTTCCTGGGCTAGGAAGACAGTTTCACTGCTTTCTTTTATCATTGGACCCTGTTGTTGGTGTGCTAGAGCTTTTGGGCCATCTAGTGCCCCTTTACTCATGCACGAGCAGTAGTAGCCGCCCTGGCGGCAAGACCCAACGAAGACTTGTCAAGCACCAGCACAGAAGACTCAGACTACCGGCAAGACATTGTCGGGAGGGCTTTTGAGCCTCCAAACCACCAGCAAGGCAAGGTCCCGGCAAGGACCGCCAGCGCACAGGCCAGGTGTCGATTAACCAAGACGCATGTTGCGACGTCAATGTTGGAGGGAGCTACGCGGTGCCGATGGGATGACCCCCCGTCCCGTCCCATTGCCGTACTGAGGTGCCTGACGGTGCATTCAATGCTCTTGTCCTACTCCGCCAGAGTTAGGTACGATAGCACTGTAGCAGCACTATGCATCCCGTGTGCACACTGTAGACCACTGTTGGGATCCCCTTAGGTATAAAAGGAGGCCCAAGGAGTTATAGAGAGGAGGTTAGACAGTTAGACAATCAGACAGTTGACAGTTAGACAACCGGACAGCCCAACGGTTAGACAACTGAAAGTTTCCAGGCTCACGTAGTAGCCGTTCATAGCGCTCCTGTAGCTGGAACCCTAGAACACGATCAATATAACCAAGTAGGAGTAGGATTTTACGCTTCCGTGCGGCCCGAACCTCGGTAAAAAACCCATGCACCGCTTGCCAGACCGACTCTTTGTGCCAGCTCGCCCCCCGCCAAACCGAAAGGGATCCCCGCGATCCCATAGGTGTTCGTTCCCACGACATCTTTGGCACGCCAGGTAGGCGGGCACGTGAGTGGTGCGAGCCCGTTCTGGTGATCTGCCCCCAAGAAGAAGGCCCTAACATAGTTGGCCCATTCGTGTTCGCCATTCCTATATCTGCACAGATAGGAGACTGCGTAGATGCGGGTAGAGGAGGAGGAAGCAGAGGTTCAGAACTTCCGCGACACTCCGGTGGCCAAGGCCAAGCAAGCAGCGACGCTCGCCGCGGAAATGCCCATGGCGATGGTGGGAACCCCCACGCCCCTGGGTCTTAGGACAGAGCGGTACCGCCTCTGGGTGGTACGGCGAACTCCGGGGGCGGAAGAGTATCTCCCAAGGCACCCACGCCGGCGCCCATGTTGCGATCTTCTTAGGACGCGCATGGAGATCCGCACCACCGTGCCCGCAGTTCTCAACATCCCCACGAAAAAGCTCCTACGCATCATTCCCAAGATGCACAGGACCAGCATGCAAGCGGGAGTGGCATGCCGACGCGGGATCGCGGCGGTGCTCCTTCTAACACAGTTAGGAGTCAGAGAACCTCGCATTCCTCGTGTCGCTCGCTGCCGTCCATGGCGGAGGAAGCGATGGTGTGAGCGCAGCTACTCCTAAACTTCCCTCCTGCTGTGGAGAAGCTCGATGAATGGAGAGCCACCATTCAGAGCCTTCTCAGCCTTGTAGATAAGCTTCGGCCTGCAGGGCCACCTCAGACCAGTGGTGAAGGGCCCGGAGTTGGTGCGACCTCGCCGCACTCTCCTCCGCGACAGCATCATCGATCGCCGACCCGGCAGACCGACACCTATGACAGTTACTCGATAGCATCGTCTAACCCACGAACGCTCCATGATTAGCGTCATGTTCTTCAAGAACGTGGCAAGGAAGACGCCCGAACCGTGATTGAGTGACGACGGGAAGCGCGCCTCCAGTGGGACAGGCGCGCAGGTCCCATTGTAGACAAGTCCACGCCGGGGTACCCTGTCAGCCTACCTTACGAGGTGGGTTGTTTAGCATTTACTCGTGAGCTGCGGCAAGTCTAGTGGCCCAACACCCGCACATTCAAACCAGAAGTCCCAGAGAAGTATGACGGCAAGACCCATCCGTCAGAGTTCATGAGCGTCTACACCATTGCGGTGCAGGCTGCCGGGGGACGCGACGACAAGATATTGGCCAACTACTTCCCGTTGGTGCTCAAGCCCAACGTCAGGTCATGGCTGATGCACTTGCCAGAGGGGTCCATTGCCTCCTGGGCGGACCTGTGTCACAAGTTCATTGGCGCCTTCACCGGAGGTCATCAAGCTCCTGGCCAAGAGAGCGATCTACACATCATCCCCAGAAGGAATGCGAAACTATGCGCAAGTACATCTAGAGATTCAGCCGCGTGCACCACAACATCCCAGACATTCACCCTGCCACTGCTATCAGTGCGTTCCATCAGAACATGCGCAACCACAGGATGCGGGAAGAGCTAGCAATGAACAGAGTCAGGGACGTCGCCGAGCTTTATGCTTTGGCAGACAAGTGCACTCAGGCTGAAGAAGGGGGAAGACTCCTCGGCGAAGATGTCGGTGCGGAGGTCGACTCTGAGGATGAGGATACTGCTCTGCCGACAAACAAGCGTCGGCGACGGAGCAAGAAGTGCAAGGGCAAGACCGTGCTTGTCGTACAGGCATCCGGCAACCCCGACGCCGCCAAGAAAAGCAAAATCGATGACCCCGGCAACGATGTTGATGGGTGCGCCTGCTGCCATGCCCTAGCGGCTGCCGGCAAGCCAGAAGACTCCGGCAAGCAGTATTGCAAGATCCATTGCACCAAAGGCCATGACCTCCAAGACTGCCGGCAAGTTGAGCAACTTGCCGAGAAGCAGAGGGCCGAATATGAAAGGCGCGACAAAGAAAAGGGTCAGGATGGTTCTGAGGGGTCCGACAAGAAGTGTGTTGGCCGAGGGGGTCACCACGGCAAGACCAAGCAACAGAAGGATCGTCCCGCCCGTGGCCACGACAAGCAAGAAGGAGATGATGATGATGTCAAAGAGGACGACGAGTCCAGTGAGCATGAGTTTCCGAAGTCTATGAAGATTATGTGCATAGAAGGAGGAGCCTCGTCGCATTCCTCTCACCGCCAACTTAAACAGTGGGCGCGCGAGGTTAATGTGGCAGAGCCCTCTGTCGGCGCACAGAAACCTCTGAAATGGTCCAACACTCCTATCATCTTTGACATCGAGGATCACCCTGATCGCATAACTATTGTCGGGTGCCCACTGTTGTTGGTCTCGCCAAGAATCCACAACCTCAAGGTGACGAAGATGTTAGTCGATAGTGGGGCCAACCTGAACCTGATCTCGTCTGATGTCATTCGGAGGCTGCAGATTCCTGACGAAGATCTCGAGCCGACATGTGCTTTCCAAGGGGTCAATTCAGGAAGGACTCGGTCGAAAGGCAAGGTCACGCTGCTAGTGACGTTCGGCAGCGATATCAACTTCGGAATGGAGAAGATCGTCTTTGATGTCGCCTAGATCTCGTTGCCATACAACGGCATTCTCGGGCGTCCAGCACTGGCCAAGTTCATGGCGGCCACCCACTTCGCTTACAACGTGCTGAAGATGCCCAGACCAATGAGTGTCATTACCATCAACTCCGACAAGAAAAGCGTGCTTATCTGTGCCGACCAACTCTACCGGGGCGTAGTCGCAGCACCTGCCGCCAAGGCACTTGCTCCTGCCGCTGAAGCTCCTTGGGGGAAGAAGACCGGCAAGGCCTCTGGCGCATAGTCCAGCAAGCACACCTCTCTAGGGTGTTGCGCTACTGTTGACAATGTGCCAGAGAGCTCCACTGGCAAGAGCAAAAATTCCAGGGCTGCCCCGCTAGAGACCAAGAAGGTGCCTGCCAAGGAGGATGGCACGGGGGGAACTTTCAAGATAAGTTCCACCCTTGACGACAAATAGGAAAGCGTGCTCGTCGCCTTCCTGCGGCGAATGTTGATGTGTTTGCATGGCAACCATCTGATACCCCCGGTGTTCCCACGAAGGTGATTGAGCACCACCTTGCTAGTTGCCCACATGCACAGCCCGTAAAGCAGAAGGTACGGAAGCAAGCTTTGGAGCGGCAACAATTTATTGCCGAGGAGATCAATAAGTTAGAGGCAGCTGGCCTGATCAGAGGAGTACTCCACCATACGTGGTTGGCCAATCCAGTCGTAGTAAGTAAGGCAAATGGGAAGTGGAGGCTATGCATTGATTTCACGGGCATCAACAAGGCATGTCCCAAAGATCCTTTTCCCTTGCCGCACGTCGACCAGATTGTGGACTCCACCGCTGGTTGCAATATGTTCTCCTTCCTTGACGCCTATTACGGCTATCATCATATTTTTATGGCCAAGGAAGACAAAGAGAAGACCACGTTTATCACCCCATGTGGTACGTACTGCTTTTTGCGTATGCCTTTCGGGTTGAAAAGCGCTGGTTATACCTTTGCAAGAGCAGTCCAGATTGGTTTTGAGCCCCAGCTACATAGAAATATGGAGGCTTATATGGACGACATAGTGGTCAAAACCAAGGACAAAGCTACGCTCATATCAAACCTATAAGAGACATTTGCCAATCTACGTAAGATCAACATGAAGCTCAACCCCGAGAAATTTGTGTTCGACGTCCCATCCGACAAGCTTCTCAGGTTCTTTGTGTCTCAACAAGGAATCGAAGCAAACCCCAAAAAGATCAAAGCAATTGAGCAAATTGAGGCACCAAGGCGAGTCAAGGACGTGCGACGCCTTGCCTGCTGTGTTGCTGCTCTGAGTAGGTTCATCTCAAAATATGCTGAGCGCGTCCTGCCCTTTTTCAAAATTTTGAAGAAGGCAGGTCCAATGACATGGACTCCGGAAGCGGAGGCATCGCTGGAGGATTCGAAGAAGTACCTTTCCTCTACGCCAGTCCTAGTCGCACCAAAACCATAAGAGTCGTTGCTATTGTACCTGGCGGCAATGAATCAAGTGGTGAGTGTTGCGCTGGTGGCTGAAAGAGAGGTTGACGAAGAAGCAGCGGCAATGGCAGGGACGCCAAGCGACGAGCCAGGGCATTCCCCGGCAGGATCTGGTGCCGGCAAAGAAGGATCTGCGCAGTCGAAAGAGATAGTCCAGAAGAAGAAAGTGGTGCAGCAACCAGTCTATTTTGTCAGCTCCTTGTTGTAGGGGGCTAGATCAAGGTATTCTAGCATGCAAAAATTGCTCTTTGGCCTTCTTATGGCCTCGATAAAGCTGCGCCATTACTTCCAAGCACATGAGATCACCATTGTCACCCGCTTCCTGCTACAACGGCTATTGAGAAACCCATAAGCTACTGACAGCATTGTGGAGTGGGCTCTAGAACTATCAAGCTTTGGTTTTTTAAGTTTGAAAGTACCTTGACCATTCAGAGCAGGGCCTTGGCAGAGTTCATCGCAGAATGGACCCCAATGCCAGATGAAGAGATTCCAGAGTCAACTCTCCCCGACAAGGAAACCTATCAAGAATGGATCATGTATTTTGATGGAGCTTTCTCGCTGCAAGGCGCCGGTGCCGGAGTGTTGCTTGTCACACCCACCGGAGAGCACCTCAGATATGTGGTCCAAATGGACTTTACCTAGGAGAGGTCAACGAACAACACCGCTGAGTACGAAGGGATGCTTGCCGGTCTCAGGATCGTGGCAGACCTTGGGATCAACAAACTTATTGTCAAGGGTGATTCTCAACTTGTCGTCGGGCAAGTGAACAAAGATTACCAGAGCCTGTTGATGGACACCTATGTAGATGAAGTGAGGAAGTAGGAAGAATGTTTTGATGGCCTACAAATGAAGCACATTCCACGTCCAGAGAATAGCGTTGCCAATGGCCTATCAAAGTGTGCTGCCCCTTAAGTTACCTGTGGAACCAGGAACTTTCGTGCTCCAACTAACTCAACCCTCCGTGACACCATCAACTGGACAAGAGAAGAGAAGAAAGTTAAGTTCCAGAAAGTATTTTTCGATAGAGCTTCCCGAAGCCGCTAGTGAGAAGATTGCCAGAGGGAACGACAAGCTTGTCGGTGAGTGCTATGCTCCGGCAAGGCCCCCGGCCATTGCCGTAGAAACATACGCTCCCGCCAAGCTTGCCGGGGCGCATCAGACTCCGGCAGGCCCTTAGGCCCTTGCCGTCGAGGCAAACGCTCCCCCGGCGGAGGATACATCTTTAGTCCTTGTTGTCGAGCCCCAGGCTCCAGCATGGGCACGGCACATTGTCCAATTCCTTCAAACAGGAGAGCTCCCCGAGGAACAAGAGGAAGCAGAAAAAGTAGCCCGCCGGTCTCATATGTACCAGTTCGTGAACAACGTCTTGTATAGAAAGAGATCGAACGACATGAAACTCAAGTGCATTTCTCGGGAGGATGGACTGGAGCTGTTGGCAGAGATACACAGGGGCATATGTGGCTCCCACATAGGATCAAGAGCACTTGCCGGAAAGGCATTCCTGCAAGCTTTCTTTTGGCCCACTGTTCTCCAGGATGCAACTGCGTTAGTAACCAAGTGTGAAGCATGTCAGTTTCATTCGAAGAAGCTACATCAACCAGGTCAAGCCCTTCAAACAATCCCTCTCTCCTGGACATTTTTGGTCTGGGGGCTCGACATCTTGGGCCCCTTTCCCCGCGCTGCCGGGGGCTTTGAGTACTTGTATGTGGTGATCGACAAGTTCACAAAGTGGCCGAAAGTGGAAGCAGTGAGGAAGGTGACAGCATAGTTAGCCACCAGGTTCTTTAAGGGACTAGTTTGCTGCTTTGGTGTTCCCAACAGGATCATCACTGGCAATGGCACACAGTTCACGAGCCGCACCTTCATGTAGTATGTACAAGACCTTGGTAGCAAAATATGTTTTGCTTCCGTTGCCCACCCGAGGAGCAACAACCAAGCGGAGAGGGCTAATGCTGAAGTGCTGCTAGGTCTCAAGACAAGAACTTTTGATAGGTTGCGCAAGTGCGGAAGGAACTGGATTGATGAGTTGCCAGTGGTTCTTTGGTCGATCAGGACGACACCAAATCAAGCTACTGGCCAGACACCCTTCTCCCTTGTCTATGGGGTAGAGGCAGTTCTCCCCATGGAACTCACGTACTGGTCTCCTCGAGTGCTCGCCTATGATGAGCTCGAGCAAGAGCAGTTGCGGCAAGATGACACGACGCTCCTTGAGGAAGACCATCTTCAGGCTGCTATGAGAGTTGCACGCTACCAGCAAGCCTTGCGCCACTACCATAGCCGCAAGGTTAATGCCAGAAGTCTTGAGGAAGGTGACCTTGTTCTTCGGCGAGTTCAGTCCACCAAGAATCCAAACAAGTTGACACCAAAGTGGGAAGGCCCTTATCGGGTAGCACGAGTCACTAGGCCCAGCGCAGTCTGCTTGGAGACCGAGGATGGCGTTCCGGTGAGCAACTCCTAGAATATCGAGCATCTTCGAAAGTTCTACCCATGAGGTGTGGTTGCCGGTCTGTAAAGTTATTTTCCTTGAGCAATTTCGATTTCTGTATGGAATACCTACACACACGGGAACCTTGTCGCGATTGGTTGCGCCCTCACTGCGTTCGGGACCGCTCAACGGTTTAAGTGGCTTCGCCCATGCTCCTCGTTTCGTTTTGAGTCCGCTCAATGATCCAAGTGATAGCGCTTGCACCCTTATCCCATTTTCGAGTAAGGTCAACGCCTTGAGTGGCCGTGCCAAGGAGGCCAAGGTGTCTGGCCGACAGTGGCACCGCTAGCAGGCTGCTAAGGACCCGTTCCTCAAAGCTCTTGCGGTAGGACTACACATGCCGGCAAGATTCTTTTCGAAAGGGTGTAGGGAAAATTCCATATACAGAATCAGTCCAACAAGAAAGATAATATGCATTCATTCAAAATGGGGTGAAATTTACATAAGATATCGCTCTTCTCTAAGTACATCTTTATTTAACTTTCTACCCTAGGGGAGATTACAAGAAGAAAAAGATGGAAAGGAGAGGCGGGATACAAGAAGAAAAAGATGGCGAGAGGCCCCCGGCAGAAGCCCAGCCTGACCCCTCTGGACAAGCACTGTGCGGATGAGCAGGGCTGCCAAATGGGCAGGCAAGAGCTTGGTCCCTTCTGGACCAGCATTGCACGGAGGAGAGGGCTAGAGCGGGCGGAAAGGGGGATGGACCCCAGAAGCCAAAGTCCACGGGCCTGCTGGAGCTGAAATATGAGGCAGCGCCCGGGACTGAAGCACCCGGCAAGGACATCTTGCTGGGAGGGGAGAGGCGTCAGCTGGCGATGATAGTGCGGCTAGCGGTCAGTCCGAGCTCGAATCTTCAAGCTCTGACTTGACCGCCCGAAGACCGGACTCATCGCCGTTGTCTTCTCCGTTGTCCTCCCCGTCACTCTCGCTGGAGGACAGGCTTTCAGTGCTGCTCACGCTCTCTTCACAACAGCTAAGACGGATACCGGAGTTCCCATAAATCTTGATGGAGAGCGTATCGGCCTCTCCGTCATTTTAAAATGAAGAACGTGCCCCACCTGGATACTGTGGGCACGGGTGAAGGTCTTCCAACCGCGCCTGAGGAACATGACGCGGCGTGCTGGGTACTCAACGTCCACCCGCGTCTCGCCATTACAACACCCTACCACCCGCAACCACAGGAAGGGCAGCTGGTCATTCTCCACTGCCCTGGCGAAGAGGCATGGGAGGTGTAGATGGCTCCGAAGGGTACCGACCACCTCGAGGACGAAGTCTAGCGTCGTCCCCTCAGCGTGGGCCTCTTCGATGGAGATGCTTGGCATCGGAGAAGGGGGTGGAGCAGTGCTCCGCCTCCCCTGACCTCGACCTCCGCGACGGCCATGGCCCCTAACGCCTATTCCACCACGCGAACTCGAGCCTCCCTCCGCCTCCATGGCTGAAGCGCAGCATGATCCAGACGAGAGCTCCTCCTCACAACCGAGGAAGGTGGTCGTCCCCACCCCTGGTCATGGCACAGGGCGAGCGCTACCTGAAGATTGAGAAGACGAGGGGAGAGGTGGACTACGGAGTTTTGCACTCGAAGGACGGAAGAAGGATGGATGAGCTCCGCCCCCACTATCCCCAATTTATAGGAGGAAGCGCGGGGGCTGGCTCTCCCTCACTCCAAAGGACGCCGCCCACCTCCTCCAATAGCGGCGCCCTCGAGCACGGGGCGAACAACAACCGCCCCGTCACTCCAATCCATGGCGCTGCAGTTACTGCCTTTTCTCGGAGACTTTAAATCACGAGCGCCCGTTGCTAGCTCCCCGCTATGCATGCGGCATGCATGGCGGAAAAGACCTAACACGATAATTAAAAACTCGATGGCCGCATCGTGCACGTATCCCACTACCTGCATTCAATGGGCATTGTGGGGAAGCGCAGCAAGCGCAATGATCACAACTACGAGGCCATGCCACGCGTGTCGGTGCATTGTTTGGGCCTAGCCCAACAACGCCTCGTGACGTGTACGGCCCGGGCCCGGGGGCTCCTGTCAGTGCACTAGAGTTTTTGGGTCATCTAGTGCCCTTTTACTCGTGCACGGGCAGTAGTAGCCGCCCCGATGGCAAGAACCAGCGAAGACTTGTCAAACACCAGCACATAAGACTCAAGACTACAGGCAAGACCTTGCTGGGAGGGCTTTTGAGCCTCTAGACCCCGACAAGGCAAGGTCTTGGCAAGGCAAGGCCCCAGCAAGGACCGCCAGCGCACAGGCCAGGTGTCAATTCACCTGGACGCGTGTCACGGCGTCAACGTTGGAGGGAGCTAAGCAGCACCGATGGGACGGGGCCCCGTCATGTCCCACCGACGGACTGAGGCGCCTGATGGTGCATTTAATGCTCTTGTCCTACTTCGCCAGAGTTAGGTACGATAGCACTGTAGCAGCACTGTGCATCCCGTGTGCACACTGTATGCCACTGTTGGGATCCCCTTAGGTATAAAAGGAGGCCCAAGGCGTTACAAATAGGAGGTTAGACAGTCAGACAATTAGACAATTGGGCAGTTAGACAACCGGACAGCCCGACGGTTAGACAACTGAAGGTTTCCAAGCTCACGTAGTTGCCATTCATGGCGCTCCTGTAGCTGGAACCCTAGAACACGATCAATATAACCAAGCAGGAGTAGGGTTCTATGCATCCGTGCGGCCCAAACCTAGGTAAAAAACCGTGCATCGCTTGGCAGACCGGCTCTTTGTCCAGCTCGCCCCCCGCCGAACCGAAAGGGATCCCCGCGATCCCATAGGTGTTCGTTCCCACGACACCTGTCTTATGGATGATTGTATGAATGATTATGTGGAATTGTAGCTTATCATATAGCAAGTGTAAGCCAACTCCTATACTCATCTCCTCTTTACATGTATTGCAATGATTCTTGTACTTGAGAAACACCAAGATGCGCTTCTATCCCCATCGAGGACCTCGAGCCTTAATTGGGATTGTACCACATCTTGGTCATTATAGAGCATGAAGGCTTGGACAGAATATAAAAGATGCCACTTCAAAAATTTCATCCATGGGCTATTATAGGTGTTGCGTCACCATATATTTGGGCCAGACCCATGTAATTTAGAAATACCACATCATAATCTATTTTTAGAGTCTGTATGTGTGGGGAAACTCGGTTAGGGTTGGTTTCAAGCCCCTCCTCCACGGGGTCATGAAATATCCCTCTATTCCCCCCTATATATATATATATCCCTTAGGGTGTCGTTTGGACTTGAGTTTTGATTAGATTAAAAGTTCACCACAACTGCAACTTCATGTCCTTCGTTTGTGTTGTACGACCAAACCAAGACATCAAAAGACCCCACTTTAAAAAATAAAGCTTTCCTCTTATATTCACAATATCCATATTGCAATTTTAATTTCCTGCTTGTTTTTCATTTGCATGCAGGAAACACACCCTCATGGTCAGGTTGATCATGCTCCGGCATGGTTAATAATCTATCGGAGTTAGTTTAGCGATTGCTAAGGTAAGACGTCTTCACACGTTTGTAGTCGAATTGTCAAAGTTTACTCCACCATAAACAATAGTCACATCTCATCAAAATACAAGGACAACTACGCCTCTATCACGTGGTATCAAATTTCTAAGTTGCTCAGAGAAAATTTCCAGTTTTTCGTAGTTTATAGCGCATATGTTCTTCCTACCTACAGTGCACGAAAAAAAGCCACAAAAATAGGGTTAGATCATCATATCCGAACCGATTTGAGCCTTTGCAATTTTTTAAACCGCCCTCTGTTTAGGCCCTAAGTTTTTGAAAAACGAACCGGTCAAAAAATATTCTAGCTATCCTATTTTTAGGTGTAGTAGAGCGTTTTGAGACAGTCAGTTTTATAGAGATAAGTTTTGAGCAGTTTTCAGTTTTCGCTCCGGGCGTCTAGAAAACAAACCAGTCAAAACAAATGTGTGCCTATCCTGGTTTTAGACCTTTGGAAGAGTTTTGACACACTCACCATTATAGTGATTTTCTGAAGAAGATTAAAAGAGCGCAAGAAAAAAGTGGCACAGAAAAGGCTCCAAAAAAGGAGAAAAAGAAAATTCAGAGTGTGCTCTTCCCTTGATTAGTGTTCTAGGCTCGCGACTCTAGTACAGTCTAGTCTAGGACCAGCATGGTACAGTCGTTAAGTGTTTCTTCAACTGAGGATCTCTTAACGGATTATTGCTGAAATTTTTTCTACCGTATTACAAGCCATCCCAGCTACACATATTACAACTTCGTGTGTTTGACACCACCTAGCAATCGCTCTATCCAAGCTTTGAGAGTTTTGACTACAACAGATGTCGATCACTGCCTGCTGCTGGGTAAGAACTAGTAAGTTGAGATTTGCTTGACGGTTTTGTGACACACTACCACCACCACTTCCTAGTAGTCTGACAGTTCATATGCTTGTGTGTTCCTATTGATGCTATCCATACCAGGATCACAAGCAGACGAGTTCGATTCGGAGGGCATGACCAACAAGGAGCTTCATGATAAATTTCACCAAATGATGGGTGAACAGGTGGATGACTTGGTGACTAGCTTGGGAGAGGCCATGGAGAAGTTAGATCATTTGGAGAAGACGTTCGACACCAAGATGGGCGCTAAGTTTAATGAGGTGATTGCACGTCTTCCACCACCAGTTGCACTTCTCATACCTCTGCAACAACAAAAACAACAACAACATTGTCATAAGCATAATGTGTGCCTATCGACCAAGGCCAAAATTCTAGTGCCATTGCTATTGCCACTAGTGTTGCGGCTTTCGTGGCTGTTGTTGCTACTATCGTTGTCCAAAATGAGGATTATGATGGTGATTACGATGATGAGGGAGAGGTTGCTTCAAATCATCACCAGGGGCAACTACCACCACAAGCACTAGGTCATCCACATGGATACAATCCCAATGGTAGGGCTACACCACCACCTCAGGTACGGAATCATGACCATCTCCCTAAACTTAAATTGAATATTCTGACATTTGAGGGTAGATACATTGCTTTTGTATATCTTACTTGGAGTTAGAAACAGAACAACATTTTACATGCTTACAATTTTCTAAGGATAGACGTGTTGATAGAGGCAAAGGTGTCCCGTCTTTCGATGAGATGGTGGATGTCATTTTTGGTGGAGTAGACTTTGACGATCTGACTACGAACGTGCGAGTACGTCATGCCTTAGTAATCTCTAAACCAACTCTAAGACGTTATTGACCACACCCGAGCATGATCAACCTGACCATGAAGGTCTAGTTACTACACGCAAACGAAGAACAAGCAAGAGACTGAAATTGCAATTTGGATATTGCGAATATAAGAGGAAAGCTTTATTGATGAAAGTGGGGTACTCTAACGTCTTCGTCTTGTCGTGGAACACAAACGAAGGACGCAAAGTTGAAGCTATGGCGAACTTGTAATCTAAACAAAACCCAAGTCTATAACGGTGCCCTAAGGGTTGTATATATGGGGGAAGAGAGGGGGATTTCGTGGCCCCTTGGAGAAGGGGTCTGAAACCAACCCTAACTTAGTTTTCCCACACATACGGACTCCAAAAATAGCCTATAATATGGTATTTCAAATTACATTGGCCTTGCGCAAAAATAAGGTGGCGCAGCACCTATAATAGCCTATGGACGAAATTTATAAAGTGGCATCTTGAACATATCATTATGGTGGCTTTAAAGTGCTAAAATCACCACTGGAAACTCCATTGTTCCTTCCTGCATGCGCACCTTCTTCTCCATGCTTGATCCCGCTCCAATGGCCATCCTTCTTGTTGATGCTAGGTCCTTCATTCATAAGTAAAAAAAGTATCTAATTTAGGCAGCATCATATGTTCATGAAGATTAGAAGGATTTCCAAGAAATCAAAGTACTTGATAATTTAGTTGGCGTGCACGGGCTCTAGTAACTGGTCTAATATGTGTAGCTAGTGGAGATGTGGGTGTAACATTAGTAGGGATGTCCTCATCATGTGTTGTTGCTGTTGTTTGTGAATTCACTAGTTTTTCTTGTGTTTGGTGGTCTGAACGTTGTAGAATACATCATGATAATATCCTTGCTACTTGGGCTCCTTTGAAAATGGCTATGCATACTCGTTGGGTTCCATCATATTATCAACGTGAATTACTTCAAAAATTACAGCGTTTAACACAAGGAAATTTTGTTTGTAGAGAAATTTTATCAGGAATTACAAACTGGCATGATTAGATGTGGTATTGTTGAGGAAAATGAAGCTATGCTTGCACGTTTTATGCGTGGATTAAATAGAGAGATTCAGACTATTTTAGAGTATAAGGAGTATAACACTATCACTCGTTTATTCCATTTTGCTTGAAAAGCTAAACGTGAAGTGCAGGATCGACAGGCATTGGCAAGAACTAATTTTTTTCCACATCAAAATTCATCATGGACGCCACGTACCCCATCCACATCCACAGGTCTTGCTACAGCACCCCCTACTTTAGCTGACAACTCCAACCTTGATACCAGGAAATAGGCACCTTCACCAGCCTCCACCAAGAGCACACCTTTGAGGCCTGCACAAATCTCTTCTTCATCCATTGCATCAACAGGGCAAACACATGAGGTTATATGTCATCATTGCAAGGGTGGAGGTCACTATGCGAGAGAATGACCATCTGAGCATGTGATGATTATTACTGAGGATAGAGGATATAACTCCGCTAGTGATTAAGATGAGGAGATGTTGGATCTTATTGCATTTGATGAACAGGGTGTAGAAGATATTGAACAAGAGACATGATACATGGCTGTTGACTACGTTTATAGGTATGAAAGTTTAGTTTCTCAATGTGTTTTGAGTGTGTAGGTTACACAAGCTGAGCAAAATCAGAGGCACAAGTTTTCATACAAAAGGAGTTATGAAGGAACTTTTCGTTTGCATCACCATCGATGGAGGACAACTACTAGGAAATAGCTTATAGGTAGAACATTAGTAGTAATGTTGTGTAAAAGCCCCCATGCTAGTGTTAATTAGCAGTAGCGCTGGCCAGCAAAAAGCACTACGGGTAATTTATAGCAGTAGCGTCGGTCAGTTGACCCCGCTCTACTAATATGTGAGCCACATCGTATGCCCACGAGCCTCACATAGTAGCAGAGTTTGTCACTCACCAGCGCTACTACTAAGGCAATTAACAGTAGCGTTTGTAGCGGGCCGGCACTACTAATATGTCCAACCTAGGCCCATATCCCTTCCTCCCACTTGGCAGTAGTGCGTTTTCCCGGCCAGTGCTATTGCTAACCCTACCTTAACCTCTTCCCCGCGTCACCCCCCCTCACTCTCCTCACTGTCTCCCTCTCCACTCTCTCCCTCGCGCCTGCCACCCTCCCGAACTCGCCATCGTCATTGCCCGCCGCCTTGTGGTGGAGAGCAAGAGGAAGGGAGTCAAAGAGCATCTCCCCATCGACTGCGTCCTCTCCCTCCATGCCTCCTACACGACACCCTCTCCCTTAGCCTCGCCAGGTAATTTCACTGTGTTCCCCGCCCTTCGTGTCCACGGCCTTCATTTCCCATATTCCCCCTGATTCAGGGGAAGAGTAGATTATCATTAGATAGATTGAGAAGCAAGATTTAGCTGGCTACTGCATGCTGGCATAGGGATGGATGCAACCTAGATAATCTTAGCTTGGTGATAGCTTTAGATAGTAGCCCGAAGCGAAATTCGAGGCCTAAAGATAGTATGCAACGTCACGATTTCACAAATATGTGTGTTGCACGTGCATTGGCGATAGGACGGTTTATATCGGAAGCCACAAGAAACAGTAGCACCCCAATCTTGCTGCTGAGATGCCACCATAGCCAGTAAAATCCACCAAGGGACAGCACAACACAAAGCACAATTAGATGAAGCAGCCACCGATTGACATAGTAACCAGGAGCAGAATGTCAGCAACCATCAAATTGCCGTCGCACCAGCCACCAGTCGTCGCTTTTGCCATCAAATTAAGTAATAGAAATTTTTAGTCACAAAATTTAGTTAACTTGATGTCACTATCACTTTATCAACAAAGAATGCTATATGTCATTATTGGACATGTGTATGATTTACAGGGAACACCTCCGAGTGGCCTATATTTTGTCAGAATGTTGATTCATTTCCGTTCAGCAAATTCCAGACGCTAGAAGTGTCCAGTTTTTAGAAAAGGTCATGCTGAAATTTGGGCACGACTTGTGTTAGAAAGTAGGAAATAATACCGAGTGCCCGTGATTTGGTAGAACAGCAATTATATTACATTGCGACAAAAACATAGGCCATTTTTATGTCATTACTCCATCAACGCAATGTTAATTGACTTATGCTTATTGGGGTACTTCAATCTATTGGAGCTCCTTGTGTGACTTTTAGTATGTTCTTGATGGAGGAATACCGACTTTTGTCATGGGTGATGAGGACATAAATACCATTGTTACACACACGGCCCCTGCTGCTATACATACTGGACCAATCACTAAAGCTTGCGCACGCAATTGAATTACCAGGTACTTTCGCTCTTGGAAATCCTTCTAATGTTCATGAACATATGAAGCTGCCTAAATTAGATACTTTTGTTTTACTTATGAATGAAGGACCTAGCATGGACAAGAAGTATGTCCACTGGAGCGGGATCAAGCATGGAGAAGGTGTGCATGCGGGAAAGAACAATGGAGTTTCTAGTGGTGATTTTCGCACTTTGAAGCCACCATAAGGAGAGCATGAAGGCTTGGACGAAATATACAAGATGCCACTTCATAAATTTCGTCCATAGGCTATTATAGGTGTTGCGTCACCTTATTTTTGGGCTAGGCCCATGTAATTTCAAAATACAAAATTATAGGCTGTTTTTAGAGTTTGTGTGTGTGGGGAAACCGAGTTAGGGTTGTTTTCATACCCCTCCTCCAAGGGGTCATGAAAATCACTCTCTATTCCCCCCATATATACAACCCTTAGGGTGCCGTTTAGACGTGGGCTTTGTTTTGATTAAAAGTTCTCCATAGCTGCAATTTCACGTTCTTCGTTTGTGTTCCAGGACCAGACCAAGGCTTCACAGAACCCCACTTTCATTAATACAATTTTCCTCTTATATTCGCAATATCCCGATGGCAATCTCAGTTTCTTGCTTAATCTTCATTTGCGTGCAGGAAATGATAGAGGTGAAGTTATCCATGTCTTCCGATGAGATGGTGGCTATCATTTTTGGTGGAGTAGACTTTGACGATCCGACTACGAACGTGTGAGGACGTGTGCCTTAGCAATCGCTAAACCAATTCCGAGAGGTTAGTGACCACGCTGGAGCACGATCAACCTGACCACGAGGGTCTATTTCCTGCACGCAAACAAAGAACAAGCAAGAAACTGAAATTGCAATCTGGATATTGTGAATATAAGAGGAAAATTTTATTGATGAAAGTGGGGTTATATGATGTCTTGGTCTGGTCGTGGAACACAAACGAAGGACACAAAGTTGCAGCTGTGGCGAACTTGTAATCTAAACAAAACCCCAAGTCTAAACGGCGCCCTAAGGGTTGTATATATGGGGAATAGAGGGGGAATTTCGAGACCGCTTGGAGGAGGGGCCCGAAACCAAACCTAACTCCATTTCCTCTAAAACAGCCTATAAAGTGGTATTTTGAAATTACAATGGCCTGGCCCAAAACTAAGGTCACGCAAAACCTATATTGGCCTATGGATGAAATTTATGAAGTGACATCTTGTGTATTTCATCCAAGCCTCCACGCGCTCCTTATGGTGGCTTCAAAGTGCGAAAATCACCATTAAAAACTTTGTTGTTCTTTCCCACATGCGCACCTTCTCCTCCATGCTTGTTCCCGCTCCAATGGCCATCCTTCTTGTCCATGCTAGGTTCTTCATTCATAAGTAAAACAAAAGTATCTAAGTTAGGCAACATCATGTGTTCATGAACATTAAAAGGATTTCCAAGAAACGAAAGTACCTTGTACTTCAATTGGCGTGCGTGAGCTCTAGTAATTGGTCCAGTATGTATAGCGGGAGGGGTTATGGGTGTAACAATGGTATTGATGTCCTCATCAGGAAATAGACCTTCGTGGTCAAGTTGATGCTGCTCCGGCATGGTCAATAGCCCCTAGGAGTTGGTTTAGCGATTGCTAAGGCGTGACGTCCTCACACGTTTGTAGCCGGATCGTCAAATTCGACTCTACCAACAATGATAGCCACATCTCATCGAAAGAGAGGAACAAGTTCGTCTCTAAAAGTGGGGGTCACTTCCTCTTCTTCTCGCGATCTAATTCCTTGGTATAATGCGCGTGAAAGGGAGAGGAAGCGATTAGCACCGACGATCGAAATATCAGAGGAAGAATCTCGAGTGTTGTCATGGGGGTCGCTTGCTCATTCTTCCCGTGTGCTACACATTTTGGTAATGCATGCAAGGACAAATGAAGGAGCGGCCAGCACCGACGGTCAAAATTTGTGTCGAGAGGAGTGTCCACAAAATACACCATCATATCAGTGTGTGGGAGTGAGCACCATATAAACGAGATATTGGAGTTTTTCAAGGAAGCCTACATAGTCCAAAACTGGACCCATGTTGAATAGTTCCTGGTATAATTGTAATCAAATTTTAATCTTTGAATGATGAACATAGGAAATGTGTAATGATGATTGGATCCCTAAGTATGAGTACTGCGGCAAGGATCAGTGTACGTGTGACATGCCTTGCCTGTGAAACGGTAGGTTCTTCACCATCAAGTTGGACAAGACCTCCGATGATTTTTACGGTACGCAATGATCACAAGTATTTTTCGTAATTAATCTTGACTTTTGTATCTTTGATTCAATGTATAATTTTTTTTTTACAATTTGACTAGTGCATCCCCTACCATACAAGGCGGTATGTCTTGGAGAAGCTCGGTTTCCAAGAAAGTGAGAATATGGAGACAAGGAGAGCTAACATGAGGACTAAACATGGTCACCCATTTCTGGTTAAACTATACAATGCAGTTAATCACTCACATTTTGGTTGCTCAAATTGGGAAGCTCTAGCCAAGGCATATGGATTTCAAGAGGATATGTACATAACCTTTGATATTCGTCGTGAAGATGATATTGAAGATAATATCGACATTTGGGTGGATGTGGATATGCTTCCAGTTTTACCTCCAAGTGAGTTTCTCAACCATATTTGTTAAGTAATTTATATTTGTTTATTTAAAAATAGTTGGTGTTCATCCCTACTTAACTTGTTTAGTTTTAATTGTCAACTTATTTTTCTTCTTCAACAAATACTCAAAAGATAGTAGACCAGCCCTACTACGGTCATGGATACGATCTAACTTGGTTGGAGAACCATCATCTGATCTCATTTATTGATGATGTTGATAATTTTAGATCAATTATGAAGATATTGGCAAAAGTTATTCTGAATAAGTTCCACTAGTGGGCGAGTTGAACCATTGTAACTTCCATGTAGATAGCATGGTAAGATTATTATTTTACTATTGTGTCATTAATTAGTCCATCTTTTGCATACATAAATTTTTCTTAAGCAAAACTAGATTGCTAACTATGTTATTATTATGTTCTTCAACAGAAATTGTCATAGATGTTGTGCCTGAACTGATATTTCTTGAAGTTTATTTGAATGTTATCAGCTTAAGGCCA
Source organism: Hordeum marinum (assembly GCA_022496015.1). Lineage (NCBI taxonomy): Eukaryota > Viridiplantae > Streptophyta > Magnoliopsida > Poales > Poaceae > Hordeum > Hordeum marinum. The sequence continues at coordinate 236,604,340 of CM039675.1, forward strand.
TGGTTTCGTACATGTTTCCTCAATGCATACTCGGTTTCTAGAAGGGATGAAAGCCTGAAACTGAAAGGATTTAGCAAAATAATGAAAGACCATAGACAACCACTTGGCAGAGACGCGAAGGATTGTGCAGGACACATGTCGGAGATAGGTGGGTCTCTATTCTTCACAATGGAGTGGGAGGAGCTTACTTGTTTTATGCTATTTACCTAGGAGAGAGTAGTGTGTTATACCTAGGAGAGAATAGTATGTGCTAACTAAGAGAGAGGACCTTTTATAGTTTATGACATTGTGTAGTAATGGTTAACTTGTCATGAGTTGTTAGATGATTAAAATGATGATAAGTTTTTATGTGACTAAGGATGATGAGTTATTAGATGACATAGATTAGATTAAAGAGGATGGGTGCAAGTGATTAAGTTGGGTTAGTAGGAAAATTTTACAATGGCACACAAGTGTCGAATGAACGTCGTAACATCATATTTTCCTACTAATTCAACTTGATCACTCGCACCCATTCACTTTAATCTAATTGTTGTTTTTTCCACAATCTTTATTGATGTTGGTATTAATTAGTATAACCATGGTATGATGAGATTTCTATGTGCATGATATGATGAGACTATTGTATGATATGGTTGTATAAAAACTGTACAAAAGCAGAGAAAATACGCAGCAAAAATAATAATAACAGGAAAAATCAGTAGCAAGGGAAAGGGTATACTAGCAGTGCGGCCTTATCAGCAGCGCGTGTCTGGTAAACACGCTACTGCTACCAGAATCTATTAGTAGCGCTGGGCCCGACCACCACTACTGCAAAAAGTTAGTTGTAGCATCGTATCAGTAGCGCATCCCCCCACGCTACTGATAGACATTTAACCCGTGCTAATGTTAGGGTTTTCCTTGGTAGTGGGAGTTGCAAAAATTGGCTAGCATTGATATGGTGGAGATGTTGTCTCTCAACACGTGACCACATCCTCATCTATATTACATCCAATGGTTGAACAACAGTGGCAAGGTTAAGGTAACATGTACTATTCATGTGCATTTTAGCATTGCTACATATTCTTATTATGTTGATTGTGATGTGGTACCCAAGCAAGCATGCTCGTTTTACGTGGTAGACCATGGCAATTTGATAAAAAATTATGTACACCATGGTAGGACAAATCAGTATACTCTTGTTCATAAGGATAAAAATATAACTTTGCTTCCTATGTCTCCTAAACATATTATGATATGACATTGCTAGAGCTAGTAAAGCAAAACAGTAGCAAAGTAAGAGTGAAAAGCATATCGTGGCAAAGGAATTTGAGCAACATAATAAGCTGAATAAACCATCATCTAGTGTTGCACCTGAAACAAAATTGAAGAGTGGATGTTTACTTTCCACTAAACCGAATATTACTGATTTGGATATTACTACATCTGTTTGGTATGCTTTTGTGTGCAAAGAGGTATTATTTTCATTCGAGGATGTGCATGCCTCTTTGCCTCCTGTTGATGTCTTTCTACAAGATGTGCCATCGGGATTACCACCTATTAGAGGGATTGAGCATCAGATTGACTTAATTTCTGGTGCTTTGCTACTCAATTGTGCCCCTTACCCCACCAATCAAGAGGAGACGAAGGAGATTATGCATCAAGTACATGAGCTGCTCAACAAAGGTTGTATACATGAATCCCTTAGTCCTTGTGTTGTTCCTATTATTCTAATGCTGAAAAAGGATGGTACATCACGTATGTGTGTTGATTGTAGAGGCATTAATAATATTACTATTCGTTATCGTCATCCCATTCCTAGGCTAGATGATATGCTTGATGAATTAAGTGGCTCTATAATTTTCTCAAAAGTTGATTTGCATAGTGGATACCGTCAAATTCGTATGAAACTAGGAGATGAATGGAAAACAACATTTAAAACTAAGTTTGGATTATATGAGTGGTTAGTCATGCCTTTTGGGTTATCTAATGCACCTAGTACTTTCATGAGATTAATGAACGAGGTTTTACGTGCTTTCATTGGACGATTTGTGGTAGTCTATTTTGATGATATACTGATTTATAGTAGATCTTTGAAGGAACAGTTGGAACATTTACGTGCTATTCCTATTGCTCTACGTGATGCACATTTTTTTGTAACCTTTGGAAGTGCACCTTTTGCACCAACAGGGTATCTTTTCCTGGCTATGTTATTACTCCATGGGGAATTGAAGTTGATAAAGCCAAGTTGAACTTACTCGGAGTTGGTCGCGGCCCAAAACGGTCACACAAGTGAGGTGTTTTCTTGGCCTTGCTAGTTTCTATAGGCATTTTGTGAGAGATTTCAGCACCATTGTTGCACCTCTCAATGAGCTTACAAAGAAGGATGTGCCTATTGCTTGGGGTACCGCACAGGAAGAAGCCTTCATGGTACTGAAAGATAAGTTAAGACATTCTCCCTTACTCCAACTTCCGGATTCTCATAATACTTTCGAGCATGAATATGATGCTAGTGGAATTGGATTAGGAGGTGTGTTATTACAAGATGGCAAACTTTTGCATAGTTTTCTGGAGAATTGAGTGGGCCTAGCCTAAATTATTCTACTTATGATAAGGAATTATATGCTCTTGTTCGAACTTTGGAAACATGGCAACACTAATTATGGCCCAAAGAATTTGTTATACATTCTAATCATGAATCTTTGAAACATATTTAAAGTCAAGCAAAACTAAACTATAGACATGCTAATGGGTTGAATTATTGAAACTTTCCCTTGTGTCATTAAACATAATAAGGGAAAATAAAATGTTATTGCTAATGCATTGTCTCGACGTTATACTATGCTTTCACAAGTTAACTTTAAAATATTTGGTTTGGAGACCATTGAAGATCAATATGTGCATGATGTTGAATTTAAAGTTGTGTTGCAGAATTGTAAAGAAGGGAGAACATGGAACAAGTTCATCATTAACGATAGACTTGTGTTCCGTGCTAACAAGCTATGCATTCCAGGTAGCTCTGTTCGTCTTTTGTTGTTGCAGGAGGCGCATGAAGGGGGATTAATGGGACATTTTGGCGTGAAGAAGACGGAGGACGTAATTGCTACACATTTCTTTTGGTCAAATATGCGACGGGATGTTAAGCGTTTTGTTGCTCATTGCACTACATGTCAAAGAGCTAATTCATGACTCAATCCTCATGGTTTCACTAGTGCAGAAAAGCCTAGTGTTGGCATTGTAAAAAGGGTCTTGCTGGCGTAGACACCCGATGCCACCAATATGGCACCATGGTTACAACATAGTGGTGGCGTTGGAGCCTACGCCAGTAGTATATTACATGTTGCCGGTGTCCACGTAGTCCAATGCCAACAATTTGTTTTTTGGATAACAAAGAAAAATAGTACTTTAGAAACAAAAGGTACTGATCTATTAAACATACTCATAAACTTAATAAGAGTTTAAAACTTAGTATTGGTCAAGTAAACATACTCATAAACTTTAGAGTTTAAAACTTCACAAAAGGTACTGAAATAATTAAACTACTCTTCATCAAGGATTATCCTCAGCTGGCGAATCTTCTTCCGATTGCTCTCTCCATCCTTTTTAAAATGAGCAACTTCTTGCTGTAGCTCAATCCTCTCTGTCATGAGTAGTTTTTTCTCCTCCTTCAGTTTATCCCTCTCCTCAGTCAACCATATCCCTCCTCTCCTTAGTTTATTTGACTTAACGAGGGCATTAGCACCCTTTGTGAGCAGACTATCCCTTTCACTCTTCACATATGCATTGTTTTCTTCCAGTTTTTTTACGTACCACTATGACTGCTCTAGGCTCCACATATTACACTTGTTCACGTCATACACTGATACGTTGTTGCTTGTAGAATTGTCCATATGTCATGTTTCAAGTTATGTACGCAAGCAAATTAAAACTTGTAGTTTATAAATAAACTACTACCTAATATAAACATTACAAGATTGAGACATATGTTCTCAAATCCATCTAATATAAAGCACTGAAAACATATCTTAGAATCCATATGAACCTCACCATCTTATAATTAAGAAATTAAAAATAACATGCATGTGTCTCTCGACATTTCTAGATTGTACTGTATATGAGAAACAGATATACTTGATAAAATTCACATGCATAATTTTGAAAGCTCGTATGTGTACTAAATAGGACTACATAGACTTACTAGACATTATGAATTACAGTAAAATTTATAGATGGGGGAGGGGAACACCAGGGCAGATTGTCGAGATAGAATAGTAATTGACATATCATAGTTCTTACCAACAAAAAACAGATCATGAACCCATAAACCGGATAAACTACAAACCATGTGTGGCTGCATATAGTCCACTACAAACCGCATGTACACTACATGAACCCATCAACCGGATAAATCGAAAAAAGAACTAAGTTTCTAGGGGTATACGTATATGGGAAGCCTTAATCGAGCAACATTTTTTTAAGTGGTGTTCTTTATTGACCGACACTAGAAACTTTGGATCGCATTGCACATCTACAACAGAACCCAGCTAATACACCCCCATATACGTCTGCGAGGAGAGGTATACATTACCTAACCCCAACCCTAAGGAAAATGAGAGAGGGAGGGGTGTCAGACTTACCGCGGGGGTGCTCGGGGGCAAGGAGAGGTGTGCAGGCGGCGGCGGGTTGCATCGGGAGGAGAAGGGCGACGTCGGGTGGAGATGGGCCATATCGGGTGGGGCGGCGACGGGGATCGAGAGGAGGACGAAATGATAAGTTCTTTTTTTACTGCGTCACAAGCTGTTAAAACCGACTAGTGATGGCGTGGGCCTGATGGGCCTAATGTGCAGCGCCAGCACTAAGCACATAGCTATGGCGTTCGAATTTGGCCAACGTCAGCACTATTTGAAAATATTAGTGCTGGCGTTGGTGAGAAATGGCGCACGACGAGCAAGAGTTATGGCTAGCCATTTCTCCACTAGTACTTATATATACCTTTGCCTCTACCTAGTGTTCCTTGGGAGGATATATCTGTGGACTTTGTTTTAGGTTTATCTCGAACAAAGAAGGGGAGGGATAGCATATTTATTGTCGTGGATAGATTTTCAAAAATGGCAGACTTTATACCATGTCATAAAAGTGATGATGACGTTAATGTTGTTGATTTGTTATTTCGTGAAATTATTCGCTTGCATGGTGTGCCCAATACAATTGTCTCAGATCATGATCCTAAATTTCTTAGTCACTTTGGGAGATGTTCATGGGCTAAGTTGGGGACAAAACTACATTTTAGTACTACATGTCACCTCCAAACTGTTGGACAAACAGAAGTAGTCAATAGATCATTGTCTACTATGCTTAGGGTTGTTTTAAATAATAACTTGAAAATGTGGGAAGAATGCTTGCCTCATATTGAATTTTCTTATAATCGTTTCATTGCATTCTACTACTAAGATGTCCCTTTTGAAATTGCGTATGGTTTCATACTTCGTGCACCTATTGATTTGTTGCCTCTTCCATCTTCGGAAAAGGTTAATTTTGATGTCAAACAACATGTTGAATTGATCTTAAAAATGCATGAGGTAATTAAGAAAAACATTGATCCTATGAATTCTAAATACAAACATGCTGGAGATAAGGGTAGAAAACATGTTACCTTTGCATCTGGAGATCTTGTTTGGTTACATTTGCGTAAGGATAGATTTGCTAATTTGCACAAGTCAAAGCTAATGGCACGTGTTGATGGTATTTTTAAGGTGTTAGAGAAAATAAATGATAATGCATATAAACTTGAGCTGCCTTCAGAGTTTGGGGTTAGTCTCACTTTTAACATTGCAGGTTTGAAGCCTTATTTGGGTGACGAAGATGAGCTTCCGTCGAGGATGACTTCATTTCAAGAAGGGGAGGATGATGAGGACATCAATACTATTATTACACCCACAGTCCCTATTGCTATACATATTGGAGCAATTAGTAGAGCTCGCGCACGCTAATTGAATTACCATGTACTTTTGTTTTTTTTTGGAAATCCTTCTAATTTTCATGAACATATGATGTTGCCTAAATGGACAAGAAGAATGGCCATTGGAGCAGGATCAAGCATGGAGAATAAGGTGCGCACGCGGGAAAAGATAATGGAGTTTCCAGTGGTGATTTCTTGGACGAAATATATACAAGGTGTCACTTCATAAATTTCGTCCATGGGCTATTATAGGTGTTGTGTCATCTTATTTTTGGATCAGGCCCATGTAATTTCGAAATACCACATTATATGTTGTTTTTAGAGTCCGTATGTGTGGGGAAACCGAGTTAGGGTTGGTTTCGTACCCCTCCTCCAAGGGGTCATGAAATTCCCTCTATTCCCCCATATATACAATCTTTAGGGCATCATTTAGACTTGTTTTTTTAGATTAAAAGTTTGACATAGTTGCAACTTCACGTCCTTCGTTTGTGTTCTACGACTAGACCAACACGTCACAAAACCTAGACCCTCGTGGTTAGGTTGATCATGCTCTGTCGTGATCAATAACCTCTCGGACTTGGTTTAGCGATTGCTAAGGCATGACGACTTCACATGTTCGTAGTCGCATTGTCGAGGTCTACTCCACCATAAATGATAGTCACATTTCATCAAAAGACAGAAATAACTTTGCCTCTATCAAAACTAAGGTACTAGTTAAATTAATGAGCTTTCGCTGATTCATTTAGATGTCAACTAGCTAAACATGCCTCGGTCCAGATTGAAGGTGGGAGACAAAAAAACAAGATGAAGGAAGGCGGACGATGCATAACTTTCTAAGCCGGTGTACTACAATGATCGGTGTTACTGCGGTATTAATTGACTAGACATGAACTGATGAACAAGCAAGGTAATGAATGGTACTGCCAGTTGTTGCAGCTATCCAGAGATGAAACTGAAATGCACTTCTATGTATATCTTGCTAATTCTAGGGTGAAAGATTTCTTTTCTATATTTGCAGTGCATCGAGATTTGTTGCAAGTGAAGGAAAAGAGGGATACAATGAATGTGCCTTCATACAGTTTTAGTATACCATAGATTTCGCAAAAAAACACTCATGCTATGTTTGTAGAGAGGTAAGTTCGCAATACAATTATTGGTGTATTGATGGGGTGTCGGTGCATGTATATATAAGTACAAGGTAGGCCTCAACCTCAACTATACATGACTAGGAGGTGGGCACAACACAATATACATGCAACAAAAATATATACTCAACACCCCCCGTAGTCAAAGCGTCGCCGGAGACACAGAGACTGGACCGAAACTCCTCAAAGACAGAACTACGCAATCCCTTAGTCATCACGTCAGCAAACTGTTGGGACTTCAGGACGTGGAGAACCCGAACACGGTCAAGGGCAAGCTGCTCTCGTAGAAAGTGAACGTCGAGCTCAATATGCTTCGTACGTCGATGGTGCACCGGTTTGGCGGGAAGGTAGACCGCGTTGATGTTGTCGCAGTATACGAGGGTGGCCTTGTGAACATCACAAAGCAACTCCTAAAGTAGCTGATGTATCCAAGAGCACTCGGCTACAGCATTAGCCACGGCACGATACTCAGCCTCGACGCTGGAACAGGAGACCATGGGCTGCCGCTTCGATGACCAAGAGATCAACGAGGGCCCAAGGTAGAAGCAATAGGTGGACGTGGAACAACGGGTGTCGGGGCAGCCGACCCAGTCAGCATCCGAGTAGGTGACGAGGTTGGTGGAGGCGTAGGCCGTCAGGGTGAGTCCCAAAGACATGGTGTCGTGTATGTAACGGAGAATACGCCTAACCAGGTTCCAATGAGAGTCACGCGGAGCGTGCATGTGGAGGCACACCTGCTAGAAAGTTTACTGAAGGTCGGGGCGAGTCAACATCAGGTACTGTAAAGCACGAGCAATGGAGCGATAGAATGCTGCATCGGACGTGAGAGACCCCTCCAGAGCAGAGACCTTTGCCTTCGTGTCGATGGGGGTGGGCACCGGCTTGCAATTAAGCATGCCGGCACACTCCAGAAGCTCGTGGGCATACTTCTGCTGATGTAGAAAGAAACCATCAGCCTGTCGGACCACCTCAATGCCGAGGAAGTAGTGCAGGGGCCCCAAGTCCTTGAGGGCGAACTCATGACGAAGACGAGCCGTCAGCCGTTGAAGAAGCTCTGGGCCAGATGCCGTGAGGATGATGTCATCGACGTAGAGCAGTAGATATGCAGTGTCAACTCCCTGGTGATACACAAAGAGTGTGGCATCGGAGTGAGTGGACCAAAATCCCAGAGACTGCAGGAAGGCTGCGATATGCTGGTACCAAGCTCGAGGCGCCTGCTTCAACCCGTAGAGGGAACGTGAGAGCAGGCACACGAAGTTCAGATGCTCATCATCGACGAAGCCAGTGGATTGCTCAACGAACACCTGCTCGGCAAGATGACCATGCAAGAAAGCATTGGAGACGTCCAACTGATGCACAGGCCAGGCTCGGGAGACCGCCAACTGAAGCACGGCACGGATCATGCCCGGTTTAACAACCAGAGCGAATGTATCGGTGAAGTCCACGCCTGCGCGCTGTCAAAATTCGCGAACCACCCACCGATCCTTGTAGCGCTCAAGAGAACCGTCTGGACGAGTCTTGTGGTGAAACACCCACTTGCCAGTGATGACGTTAGCACGAGGTGGGCGCGGAACAAGCTACCATGTGCGGTTGCATTGCAGGGTGTCAAACTCTTCCTGCATCGCTGTTAGCCAGTGGGGATCCTGAAGGGCAGCACGAACAGAGGTAGGGACTGGTGATGGCGTCATCGTCGAGGCGGCACACACATACTTGTTGGAGGAGTAGCGCGTGCTCGGCCGAACCACACCGGCCCGGGCGTGGGTCGTCATGCCTGAGGGTGGGGCAGCAGCAACTGTGTGGCCCGCGGCGGCGGCCGCGGCCACGATAGCAACAGGGGTCATGGTGGTGATGGCGGCATCCGAGCCAATAGAGGAGGCAGCAACGAGCAAGGTGGAAGTCGAGCCCGTTGCCTGGGAGGCAGCGCCAGTCGGGGTGGTCATCGGCTCGACCTCGGAAGAGGGAGACGGGGACCCGAGGGCCCGGTCAGACTCGACCTCGGGAGAGGGAGTCGAAAAACCGGGCGGCGGCGACAGAAGGTGTCGTGCTGGGGTAGGCTCCAGGGTGCGCCGCCGCGCATCGCTCCAAGCATGGGGCGCGGGTGTCGGTGTCGAGGGAGCCGAAGCCGGAGAAACCTGAAAGAAAGGAAACATCGTCTCGACAAAGCACACGTGCATCGAGGTGCACACGATGAGTGACAGGATCATAGCACTGGTAACCTTTGGTGTTGGAGGGGTAGCCAAGAAAGATGCAAGGAACAGAACGTGGTGCAAGTTTGTGTGGCGTAGTGGACGCGGTGCTAGGGTAACAAAGACACCCAAAGATGCGGAGACCGTTGTAGGACGGTGGTGTACAGAAGAGAAGGTGGTGAGGAGCGTAGTTCCACCGAGGATGACACGGGCGAATGTTAACTAAAAGAGTGGCGGTGGCAAGAGCATCGGGCCAAAACCGAGCGGGCACGTTAAAGTGGAAAAGCAACGTGCGAACACAGTCATTAAGAGTGTGAAGGATACACTCGACGCGACCGTTCTGCTCTAAAGTGTAGGGGCAAGTCAAACGGAAGGTGGTGCCATGAGAGGCGAGAAGTGTGCGGAGAGCGATGTTGTCAAACTCTTTTCCGTTATCCATTTGGAGTGGATGTATGGGGCGACCGAACTGGGTGGTGACATAGGAATAAAAGGCGACGAGTGTAGCTAAAGCATCGGATTTACGACGAAGAGGGAAGGTCCACACATAATGAGAATAATCATCTAAAATCACCAAGTAGTATAGATAGCCTATGTTACTTGCAACGGGAGACGTTCAAACGTCACTATGGAGTGACTGAAACGGAAAAGTGGAAACTGTGGTAGACGCACTAAAAGGAAGATGAACGTGCTTGCCCAAACGACAAGCCTCACAAGTGTGCTCGTCGGGCTTATTACATGAGAAAGAAAAACTCCTAACAATCTGATGCAAAATGGCGGGGTTGGGGTGTCCCAAGCGAGCATGCCAAAGGTCGACGCCGGTAGCGAGAACAACATGTGCGGAGGTGGAGGCGCCGGCGTGCACGGGATAGAGGTCCTTAGGACTATCACATCGGTGCAGAACCATCCTGGTACGGGTGGCCTTCACAGAAAAACCAACACCGCCAAACTCAACAGTAAGAGGATTTTTACGGGTAAGACATTTAACGAAAACTAAACTAGTGACTAAGTCAGGTGAGACAAGGACATTAGACATAGTGATGGGTGTGGAAGTAAAGAGAAAACTAGTGCTACCGACATGAGTGATAGGTAAAGAGGAGCCGTTGCCAACGGTGATGCGAGTGGGTGTGTTAACAGGAGTGGAAGAGGATAAGTTACTAGGATGAGCTGTCATGTAGCACCTGAGTCCTCCACCACCATAGTTATTTGGCGTCGGTGCAGAGTGCAGAGCGGCCAGGATGGTGGGGTCCCATGGTGCAGGTGCCGGCGACGGCGGCAGGCCTCCGTAGGGCGAAGTCGGGGCGAGCACGCCATAGCCACCGAGGGATGCCGGCGCGAGAGGAGCACCGTAGGGCTGGTAGGGAGCGCCAAAGAATGCCTGGTGACCCTCGGGGTGAGGACCAGGGAGATCCGGTGTAGGAGCCCGCGGGACGGGCATGTGATAGGCATGGACGACGCCCGTCCACGGGTTTTGCCCGATGGCCCACGGCAGCGGTGGCTGCTGGTAGGTGGACGCCCCCCGCCCCCCGGCGCCCCGTGCCTGCTGTTGCGACTGTTGCTAGTGGCAGCCCCCGCCACCTTGCGGCTGCTGGGAGGCGCATGGGGCATGGGCAGTGTGGGTAGCAACGGGGGGTAGCCGGTGGGCGCAGGCGGTGCGGGTGCACGCGGCGCGGTCGGGGGAGCATGGCCGCCACAGGTGGTACCGGTGGCCAGGGCAGTGTGCTGGACCCGCTGCTTTAGCTTCGTCATCCAGCGCTCCTCAAGCTTAAGGTACGGAACGACGCGCGAGAAGGTGGGCTGCGATAGTAGGGTGAGGTTGGACGCCGCGTTGCCGAAGTCCTCATTGAGGCCGGTAGTGAGAGTGCTCAACATGAGGTCGTCGGAGACCTTGGCGCCGATGTCGCGAATCTCGTCGGCAAGCATCTTGAGCCTCATGCAGTACTTATCAATGGTGGAGTTGTCCTGGTGACAGCCGAAGAACTCTTGCTGCAAGAAAACAAGGCGCTGAAGTTTGTTGTCGGTGAAGAGCGCGTTGATCTTGGTCCACACGACACAGGCGGTGTCGTCCTCGGTGACAACCGTGTGGAAGATGTCCTTCGAGACGGTTTGGTAGAACCATCGGATGAGCGTGGCCTCAATGGCGGACCACTCCGGATCGCCCCGCATGTACTCGCCATCCACGGAACCGTCGATGTGCTAGTTGAGGTAATACTCGCGAAAGACAAGGGTGAAGTAGGTCTTCCACGCGGCGTACGACGTGCTGGAGCTGTCGAGGCGGATGGGGACCCAGGCCTCGATGTTGAGGTCACAAATGGCGGCGGCAGAGGGCTCGGGACCGGCGAAGGGGTTCGACGAGCAGGTCGTGAAGGAGCCCAGGGAGAAGTCCATGGGTGCGGCGGCGGCGATGAATGGCAGCGGCGCATAGGGTTAAGGTTAGGGCAGCGACAGCGGGGAAGTGCGGCGCTGTGGGAAGCCGCGGACGCAAGGAGGAGGGATGGCAGCGGCGGCAGAAGGGAGAAGTTGCGTGGGCGACGGGGGCACGAGAAGGAGAGGTGCGGCAGCGGCAATCGGCGCGGCAGGGTGGCGAAAGCGGGTCGGCACCAGGCGGCGCAACAGGAGAGGGGAAGGAGCGCGGCAGCGGCAAGGTGCGGCGGTGGTGAGGCACGGCGGCGGTGATGGCGGCTCGCGTGAGGAGGCGCGGCGGCGACGGGAAACCCTAGGGTAGGACCAAAAAAACTGATACCATGTAGAGAGGCAAGTTAACAATACAATTATTGATGTATTGATGGGTGCCAATGCACGTATATATAAATACAGGATAGGCCTCAACCTCAACTGTACATGACTAGAAGGTGGGTCACAACACAATATACATGCAACAGGAATATATACTCAACAATGTTCACCCGCCAAAAAAAATACTCATGCCATGTAAACTGGAAGTGGAGTAGGCAAGTGCAAATTATGACCCATATGATTCTCTTTCGGTTTTTTGGTGTTTGTAGTTCTATATATACATATGTATTCTTTTCTAAAATTGGGCGGATACACTTCTCTGCTAAACGACTATAGTATATTGGCGCAAGATTTTTCGCAAATTTTATTGTAAATGTTTAGATAATAACAGTCTACAGCTATTGCATTTACAGGTGCGTATCTAGTGAAACAAGATCTACAAATACTATTCTTGCTTCGTGGAGATTCAGAACACATCCAGGGAGGGCCGGGAGATCCTATCGTCCTCCAGGAGCTCATACGGATCGATGTATGGTGGTGGCGCCACTGGTTTCTTGCTCCCGTCATGTACAAAGCTTTGCCCAAAATACTGCAACGAGAAATCCAGGACAAGCAGTGTCAGCTTTCTTACATCATGTAAAACTAAGAAGATGCACAATTTTTGTCAACTCAAAATGTTGTCGAAATCATAGACAGAAATACCCCCTTCGTGTATTATTAGATGAAGCACAAGAGAACACTGAAAAGAACATAAATTACAGATTGTTTATGCTTTCTGCTATTATTTCGTTGCTTGTACAGTTCCAGTACCTAGGGCGGAAAATGTTCCCAACAAGCTTGTACATCGTCCCATGACTGCTCTGTGATCACTCAGTTTATGATTCGGTTTAAGGAGTTTAACTTGCATTGGTTGTAACCCTCCTTTTTCTCTGTGTGATGATGACAATGTGTGGCAACCACTCCAAATTTATCATGTTGAGCACAAGGTCATAATGTCATACCAAACCTTAAGATGTTCAATGGGTTATGTAAACAATATGTAAATAACCAGATCATATCCAACTCTCATATTCAAGCTGTACAATATATACATTCAGTGCCAAGAGCCAGAAGTGATACACGGGGAAATGAAGAGCAAAGCACATATTGGTGATGATAAGGTGTGTATTCTGTATTCCAATTGTACCATGCTGAATAAAAATCATATATGGTCTCAATGTGTTCAACTGATTTATATGAACTTATAATCAGATATGAACTGAAACTGTACAACGTATATGCACGCCATGAATTGCTACAATACCGCACACAGGTAAATCACCGGCCAAATAAATAGTGGTTACATGAGCAAGTATGAGCACACAAAGAGATTAGACAGCTTACCAGATAAAGACCAGCAAAGAGAGAAACCGTGACAATAATCAGAGGACCAAATGCCAGGAAAAAAGTACCACCAAGTGATAATAACAGCTTTGCCCGTGGTACTAGACCCTGAAAATAGATAAATAGATGATAACATGTAAGGCTTCCTGGTGATTGTATCATTATCATGTCAGTGTTAACTCAAGCAATCAGTGGCGACGAAATGGCAAACATTGAATGTTTACTATACAAACTTTCACATGATTATTTATATCAAACATTTTGAATCACATATGACAATGAAAGGTTTCAGGAATATTCATGCAAAATTACTTTAACTAAGCCTATGCTGATGCTCATCGGCATTGGTTGGGGAACAAGTACTGTGCATAAGAAAAAAGTGGGGCGAAAAAGCATCGGACAATAAGGGAGACATGCTATAGACCAAGAAATACATGTTGCATAAATGGCCTAGCTGGGGTGCATGATTTCAACTACAAAAAAGAAAATGGACAAGTAATCATTAGGTATTGCAGTAAGCAAGGACACATGGTGTCACACATCATAGACCTATACACATGCTCAAGAACAAACAAGGACAAAACGAAACAGATTACTTTGTTGAGATCATGAACATTATTTCTCAACTTAAACAAGAGCTATGCTGATACAAGGTACATTTCTCAATGATGGTTAAAAGAACCATGAACATTTTTCGCAGGAAAAAGATTCCAGTGTCTACCCCACAAAAATAGAATTGTGTGTGTTCATAATTTCATAGGCTTCCTGGTGCAGAGCACCCCATGGACATCACCATGGATCCTACACCAACACCCCAAGCACCAAGTGTACCTATGATGAGAGCACGAGCATGTGCCATTAAAAACTAGGTGACTTCACTCCTACTTGAGTTTTGCCTTCCAATTGAATGATACATGGGTTCTGTTAAGCTTCATGCACTAGCCAACGCAACCAAAAGTCTGAAGTGATGGAAAAGGTTATGCAATCCACATATACACTTAATTGAACTCAAGAGCTTAGTATCTGATACCATGTTAAGCTTCATGCACTAGCCAACGCAACCAAAAGTCCAAACTGATGGAAAGGGCTAGGCAATCCATATATACACTTCAACAGGTTCTACCTTAATCCAGAATAGTGGCGGATGCAGGAACAATTTCATGGTGTGGCGTAGGTTGCTAGTATATGTGTTTCAGCTCAAATCTTCAATGAAGTACCATACAGACCTAGTGTACATGGCAGGTGTTAGGTATCGAAGCAGCCAAAGTTTGCCAGATTGCTGGCTTCGCCACTGATCCGGAATGCTATGCATGGTTAGGTACAAAGGCATGGACCTAGAAGAAGCAAGGAAGGAACCCCAAGGCTCAAACGATATACATCAGATTTCAGTTTTTTGGTTGCGTGATATGTGATGCCAATTCTGAAACTTGATGTTCAAAAAAAAAAACTGAAACTTAATGTTCAACAGTTATGAAGAAAAGAGTGTTGTCAAGCACCTTAAAGATTAATTCTTTCTAAGCATCGCCTAACCGAACACGACTTTGCTTGGGGATTGCGTGATACTCTACATGAAAAGAGAATTAGTAACTAAGTTTTCCCAATTAAATTATTAATATTATCTTATTGGCAATGGAGAGTCGGATCTAAACTAATACAAATGCAACTATGTTTTTATAGCGTCGAAGTGGGAAATTATTACATTATTATGATAGTTACTCTTATCAACTTTTATAGGGTCAAAGTGGCAAATTATTATGCAAATGCAACCATGTTTTTATCAACTTGACTTGGTCCACAATACTGAAGTCCCGGCTTCGGAGTTTCAACAACTGCTTCCAAACAAACAACTAAAGTGGGGTAAAAGATTAGAAATGAGCGCCCAGACCTCTGGCGACCTCGCGGGCGATGGCGCCTACGCCGCCGCTGCAGCTGCGCTATTGCCCACTTCTCCGCCGGCGACCCTAGTCACGGCCTCGGCCTCCGCCGCTCCCTCCTCCTGCCCGCCGGCATCGGCTGCGGTGGCCCTCGCAGCTGAGAAGGTGCTCTAGGCCAACCTTGCCGAAGCGGCCGACAGGGATGCGAGACGACCCGTCGAGAGTCGTGGGCATGGGACAGCAGCTCAACCCTCGTGGTGGGGGTTCTGTGTTGTCTCGCGGCCTTGCCGGTGTGCTCAACCGGTGAGCTCAGCCCGCCCGCCCATGGGACAAGGCTCTGCCTTGCAGCGAGGAGGTGGTCGCCGTCGCCGCTCTTGGCGAGTTGCTGGTCGCTCTGACCTCCTCGCCGATCAATCCTCCTGGCGGTCATCCTCGCTCGGCCTCGCCGGCGCCGCAGTGACGAGCTCACCGCCCTCCAGGTCGCGTCCCCGACCCTTCCTAATTCCGGCCATCAGTCACCCTTCCGCCCCTTCATCGTCGCGTTTGGCTCATCCTCGCTACACTTTCGGGTTGGTTCCCCCCTTTGGCATCCCGTGCTAGCCCTTCCTCGATCGCCTGCGCCGGTAGTGGTAGAGGCGGCGACCGCTCGAAGAGGTCAAGCCCTCCTGGCTAATGCTGCCCCTGCTCCCTGGGCCTCGCGCTGCTGGGCCACTCGTAGATGGGCCACGCCGCGGACTCTATGGTATTTGGGCCGCTGCGGGCTGCAACACACCCTAGACCTGGCATGCGTGATGGTTAGATCTGGCCTCCACAGGGTTTCCCCATCCACCCGGTATCCGCTCCAGCCGTCATAGTGCTAGTTCCTTCCTCCTCGACCCCGAATCCCCTTCCCTTCCTCCCCGCTCCGCCGCCCCCGTACCGCCGTCTACGGCCTCACGCACTCCCCGAAGGTGGACCCGGCCATGACCCGTGAGTGGGGAGATGCGGGTGCACGCAGCAAACGCCACCTGGACAACCAGCGAGACCCCCCTTGCACGTCCCCGGATGTGGTTCGCCATGAAGAGGACCTCCGCCAGCAGTTGCCTTCCCGTGACTCCCGCCAGCTCACGGTGCGCACCGCACCCCTGCTCGTCGGGACGCTCTGACCACCGTGGTCGGTCCCGCCCCTGACCTCCCGCAGGCAACTGGCGGTCCTCGCGCCGTCGGTCCCCATATCCTATCCGTCGGCGGGACAGGAGCCATTCGCAGGCGTGCCCGACCCGGTCTCCCCTGCGCTCCACCAGCCGCAAGCACCCCCCCCCCCCGCGCCACCCCGCCGCCGCATGGCCAACCTCAGCTCGCGCCTCTGCTCCTGCCCCAGCCGCGTCAGGAGCCGAACCTTCCCATGCCCACCGCCTTTGCTTCAACTGTGGCGTCTCTGGCCATTCACAAATCTCCTGCAACAACCCGCCGTGCAGCTACCTGTGTAAGGATCCCGGTCATCCCGCACTGCTTTGCCCGGACCGGCCAGTCAATGAGTTGATCATGTACGTGCACAGCATCGAGGGCATGGGCTTCTTCCACATCGAGGTGCCGAACATCCCTTCTCCCACCCCTCGCTCCAGGCGATTGTGACGATGGTGGGCAAGGGAGTCACTTCCCCCGAGATGATCGAGGCCGAGCTCAACCACATGTGGCGCTGTTAGTGGGACTGGCAGGTGACGTCGACAGGTGACGCCGACCTCCGGTCACGAGTTTACCGTCGTCTTTCCCAATGCTGCCAGCCACGGCTACTGCACGCGCAGCGTTGAGATCACCCTGGCCCTCAACAAGCTTGTGGTGGACATCTCGGAACCAATCCTCAACCCAAAGGCAGTTGCGGTCCTGGACATGACATGGATCCTCGTTACTGGCCTGCTCGACATTGCGTGGCACGAGCGGGTCATCCGCAACATGTCCCGGATTCTTGGCAAGATCGTCATGATGGACGAGCACTTGCTTCGCAAGGTGGATGTCCGGGTCAAGGACAAGTCCCTGGACTCCTCCAAGCTCCGGGCCACTGTATGTGTCTTCTTCAACAACCAAGGCTTTGACCTGAAGATCACCCCTGAGCCCCCAAACCACGTGGGCAGCCCATGCCACTGCCCGACATCGACCACTTTGGTGGCGGCCCGAGTGGTGATGACGACTACACGGGAGGTATCGGCGTCATTCGCGCCACTCGAACCCGGACGCGACGAGGAGTGCTCGGATGGCAGTCGGTCCCCCCCCCCCCCCCCCCGCGACCACCCGGACGGGGCGGCCTGGTGGCCTCGAGGACCACGGCATGCAGCCCTTCCTCTCGGATGTGTTGCCATAGGGGGATCGATGCCAAGGTGACCCGTCCGCTAAACACATGCCACAGTGGACACGACTCTTTTCTGTGTGGGCTCCCCAGTGCTCTCGGAGGGGTGAGCAACAGATCCGGCGTGGGACTGCTGGCCATATTGGTATCGTCCCTCGCTCCCCTTCCAAGGACCTTGTCGTCATCCTCACCATCTGTGCTATGGACATCGACTCCACGCCACCCCTACTGCTCCCCTCCATCGACCCTAGGCCCATTGATGTCCCCTCGCCTCGCTCCGGGCCATCACCAAGATCGGGTTTGACCACGTCCCTCTGCTCCTCTCTTCGGAGAACGGACCCTCCTACCCTCTCGGTTTCGTTTTGAGTCCTACTGGCTGAACCAGGATGGGTTTGCTGCGGCGATCCACGAGCGGTGGATCGCGGCCCGCGCGTCCCCTCATCAGACCTTCTCGGCCGTCGACTCTTGGCACTTCTGTGCCAACCATGTGCGCCAGTTTATGAAGGGTGTGGGCGCCAATCTCAGACGGAATTTGAGGGAGCGTAGGAAAGCACTCCTCGTCTCCATCCAGTCGCTAGACCTCAGAGTAGACTCCACGGGCTTGTCCTCCGACGAGTGGCTGCTTCGGTATGACCTTGAGGACCAGCTGCCGTCATCTACTCTGATGAAGAGGCTTAGTGGCGCCAGCGGGGGACCCAAAAATGGTCCTCAAAGGCGATGCCAATACGGCCTACTTTCAGGCTATTGCAAACGAACGGAGACGCCGTAACACCATCGCTCTCCTTTGGGACGGTGACAACCTTCTCCAACGACTGGCTGACATTCGCGCCCACGTGGATGGCTTTTATAAAGCCCTATTCTCCCCCTCCCCTAGGGGAGGGGGGGCTTTGGCCCCCAATATTTGGGCCGATCACAGGTGCGTGTCGGCGGCAGAAAACACTGCTCTCACAGCCCCCTTTTCTAAGGAAGAGGTGCGGCTTGCCATAAAGGGTATGAATTCGGCTTCCGCCTTGGGTCCTGATGGCCTTTCCGGTCAAATTCTTCTAGACCTTTTGGAACAACATCAAACCCGAAGTGATGGTGCTTTTCGAGGAGTTCTACGTGGGCTCCATCGACCTGGCACGGCTTAACTACGGGATCATTACCCTCATCCCCAAGGTGTCAGGGGCCTCGGACATCCACCAATTTTGCCCGATCATGGTGCTCAATGTGATATTCCGCATTTTGGCGAAGGGATACGCCAATAGGGCAACCTCGTTAGAGGGCCACATCACTCATCTGATCAGTCAGCTTTCATCCAAGGCAGATACATTCTGGATGTGGTGTTGGTGTTCCACGAAGTCCTTCACGAGGTATGCACCAGACAACTAAAGGTGGTCTTCCTGAAGATCGACTTTCATAAAGTCTATGACACGGTTCACTAGCCCTTCCTTCGGGAAGTCCTACTTCGTAAGGGTTTCGATGATCGATGGGTCACTCGCGTTTTGGTCTTGTGCGGACGTACTACGGTGAACATTAACGAGATCGGACCCTTTTTCCCCACCCTTTGTGGGGTTAGGCAGGGTGACCCATTCTCCCCTTTCCTGTTCAATATGGTTGTCAATGCCCTTGCATCCATCCTTGACAAGGCAAAGGCCACGGGCCATATTCACGGTGTGGTACCACATCTTGTTGAAGGAGTCTCCCTCCTACAGTACGCCGTCGACACCATCATCATGGTGGCAGGCTCCGCGGCGGACATCACGAACCTGAAATTCCTACTCTATTTTCAACAGATGTCGGGTCTCTATCAACTTCGACAAGAGCGAAGTGATGGTATCGGGCTTCTCGCCTGCCGATCGTCGGAGCATTGCTAACCGGCTTAATTGACAGTTGGGTTCCTTTCCCACATACTATCTGGGGATTCCCATTAGTGACTCTAGGCTCTCCGTGGAGTTGCGTCCGACGGTGACTAAACTCCAACACTGCATCAAACCCTGGCAGGCCAGATGGCTGGCTAAGGCAACCCGGACGGTTCTTATCAATTTGTCCCTCTCCAGCCTGCTCCTGTTCATCATGAGCTTCTACAGCCTCCACGAGACCCTACATCACGAGATCGCCAAGTATCAGGCAAGATACTTTTGGGCTGGAGATGGCGATAAGCAGAAATACCATATGGTCCGTTGGCCCGACATTTGCAAACCCCAGGACCAAGGCGGACTTGCGACCATGCCGTCCAAACGCATGAACATTGCCTTGTTGACTCAATGGTTGTGGCGGATTGCTAATGAGGCATCCTTTGGCTTGACATCATCAGGAACAAATATCTCCTAGGACAACCACTCGCCTTTTGTCAGTGATCTGGTAGCTCGCGGCTCTAGCAATCCATCATCCAACTGCTCCCGGTCCTCCGCATCGGGACCTCGATCGAGGTGGGGTCAGGTGCGTCTACCCTGTTCTGGTTTGATAGGTGGGTTGGGGTCGCCCGGACCTGTTCGCCATCATGGTCGAACCTCGGATCTCCGTCGAGATGGCTTATTGATTTAGGGTGCCTCGCGTTCCGGCGGCAATTTGGGCCCCCGGAACTTGTTGCATGGCAGGAACTCCTTGAGTGCATCATGCTTCAATCTCCGGCCATGGATCAGCCGACCAATCCCATATCCTGGCATCTGGAGCCCTTGGGCAGGTTCTCCAACAAATCCCTGTACCAGGCCATTGCGCCTCTTGTCTATATCTGGGCAATTAGATCGCCACTGAAGATTCGGATCTTCTTGTGGCAATGGATCAAGGGCCGATTTCCCATCCAGCATGGAAGCTCTCAAGCGCAATGGGACGGGTGATGGGATATGCCCCCTGTGTGGGATGACTGAAGACTCGAATCACATCTTCTTCTCATGCGTGTCCGCGCAATTCCGTTGGAGTTGCTTTCGGGAGGGGGTTGGTGGGTGTTGGTGCAATAACAACTTCCCCGACCTCTCTGCGGAAATCCTAGTCTCTCCTCAGCATATCCGACACATTAGGTGGCTGGGTATTGGGGTTCTCGCTTGGAAACTTTGGACGATCCGCAATAAACTTGTGATCCAGCATGTGCCTCTTCGACATGCTACTGACGCAGTGTTCAAGATGTGTGGATATTTGCAGCCTTGGCGGCAGCTTACCCGCCCTTAGGACCGAGACGCCATCAACACCATCATTGCAGAGCTTCGCGCGATGCTCTCCTCTTGGCGCCAACACTTCCTCCACCACCCCCTAAGCCGGATTAGCCTTTCGAGGCTTGTCGCCGCCTTTAATTTCGTCTTTTGAGGGTTTGTTGAGTTGTGCTTTCGTACTATGTTTGCTACCTTTGTGTGTGTGTGCGGTGTGAACATTTGTGGAATCTTGTGGCTCTGGTGGTTTGCTTTATATATAAAGCGGGGCGAAAGTCTTTTTCGATAAGTCCCGGCTTCGCCTTTGGACCTGCCCCCCCACCCCCCACCCCACCCCCCACACACAAAGGAGCTATGGAGACTTTGAACAACAATGTTAAGAGTAGCACTATGCATAACTGTATCATCTCTCTCAATTCTCATCTTGTAGTGCGAAAATTATACATCAGATTTTAGGTTTTTGGTCAAAGTTCAAAAAGGTGTGCCTTTTGTGAGCGCCTAATCATGTCTGGACGCGAGGCGATGGAAAAACACATCGCTTTGGCACCTGTTTATGCAGTGAGCATGACTAGGCAAAGCACTTTTCCAATCTATGCTTGATTAAGCGTACGTCGGCAATGCTACGCACACACACAGCTATTGTTCGGTGAAGAGCGAACAGGTCGTTTGCCCAAAATCACAGCAGGCAAAATGTAGGAAACGGTGGCACGGACTAGATTTTGAGGAGCAAAACGCAGACACATCTCTCATGGGCTCCTCACATGATAGGATGTCGAGGCGGTGACTCTGAAGCTCGTGTCACACCGTCGACCCGGACCTTGCGTCCCCGAGACCTCTTCCTCTCGTTGCACCCCGACACCACAAGCTACTCCTCGACTCGCCACGTGTTGCCGACCTCCTCGTCCGAGCCTGAGCTTCTCGTCGTTGTCTCGCCTCTTACGACGAGACCCAATGGTCAGCTCCAACTCCCCTTTTCTTTGCTCCCTCTCGGATGATTGATCCCTTCCCTCTGGTCTAGTCCGTTCCAATGCTATTGTTGTGAGCCTGTGATGTTGATGTTGTAATATGATCTGTTGTATTGCCTATTAATTTGCTCGATCTCCCTTCTTCTCCTCTTTTGTGCCTGCTCTGCCATGGCTACTGTATATTGCTCCCTAACCTCCCAGATTTGTCCCGTTGGCCTTTCTGTATGAAACGCCTAGGCAACACATAAGCAAGTTAGTGCAAGTAGGTCCCAAAACATATAATTAAGCCTAATGCCGTTTTGAATTTTGATTATAGTCGATAAGGCTATGTAGAAATGATATGGTTTTCAATGGTAAAATTTCCTCTATTACCAATGTACGCACTGGCCCTATTCGTGGTGTACTCTACAACACATGGAACATCGACGGTTGTTTACGACGGTGTGTACATGTTCGGAACAGCCAGGGATATTTTTACCCAGTGGATGGCGGAATAGTCTCCGAATAGACCCTCCACCCTCCTCGAATTGGGCATGGTTACGGTCTACTATGACTTTGTTGTTCCAGCGTTTTTTGTTGTGCGTGGTTTCATGTTGGATCTGTGCATTCTAATCATGCGGAGGCCGAGTGTATGTGTTGGAATTCCGCCCACGGATCGATGACATCGAAACACGATGCACAAGCACACGCGAAAACTTTGGCAAAGGGCACGTGTCGTGCCCCTTGTTCCTCTTTATTGATTTTTTGCTTTCTTCATAACTCACGATACAATAAACAGATCCTAGGCTGTGCTTATATACATGTATAAGCAACAGACCCAAGCAACCTAATGACCTAAACCTATTCGTACAAGGACTTGTACTTGGCCTTGTAACCGGACCCTACAAATTCTGGACGATCTAGTACTGATCCTAGTCAAACTAACAAGGACATAGCCTAGACACTGCCTAACACAATATGGACGCAGTATTACCCAAACACGCGTACATTGACTTGTTGACTTCCAACTAACTAAGTCACCTAACTTACACACTTTTATTCCTAGTAAACTATTTTCTCTAATCAAGATCATAGCTAACAGTATCTTCATTATGCTTTTTATTCCCTTGATGGTAGATTATGCTCGATTATAAGTAACTAAAGTGCTCTTTATATCAGGGGAAAAATGATAACAAAACATCCACAGTCCATCATCCGTCATCTTTTTATAAATAAACCCAAGCATTTCAATTTGGCTGTTAATCTCTACTACTATTAAACAAGCAAACATTATCTCTGAACGCACCCTGTCGAACGTACACACAACAACACAGAGCAATTATAGCCTTACGATCAGACCTACTAATTTAGATCTAACCGTCAACATAAGAACTAACTCTTACCCAAATACATTTAGCAATTTAAGAGGGCGGAAGAAAACTCTGCCATCAACGTTCGCTCATCCCACTAATCCATCCGCTCCGCTAATCACTCCATCACTTCCTCCCCTTCCGCTCCGCTAATCCCTCCGTCACTCCCTCTCCTGCCAAAAATCTGCCGTTGGCGTCCCATGGAAGCATGCACGCAGCCTGTACACGCGGGTCACTGCCACCGCCTCCGCTCCGCCAGCCGTCCACGCCCACGCCCACACCATGCCTCCTGCCCTCGACGTCTCCCCACGCGGCATCGCCTCCACCGGCCTCCATGCCCCACTTCCCTTGCCGGAGGTGCCCCCGTCTCCTCACTACCCCGGTCGATATGTCGCCGTTCAACCACCGCATCTCACCCGCGGGCCTCTTCGGCGCCCCTCACCCGCCGCCCTCCCAGTTCTCCCTCACACTGCTCCCTTCTCGGTGCCCACCAACAGCAGGCTCCCGCGTCGCCGGCTCGTTGCACTTTGCTGGTCAACAACCGTCGCGAGAGTTCCCTGATCCCTTTGGGCAACAACATCAACGGGCGCCCCAATCCCCTCCATGCGTCCGTGCACTCCGCTTGGGAGTTGCTCTGTCGCCAGGTACGTTGGTCCATGCCAGCGGCCGTGATGCGTGATACTCTGTGGTTAGGAACGACTTACTTTGCATGGATTGCTTAGCTCGTGAGTTTTGCATCAGCCACTTAGAGCAAGGCCATGTGCATATTAATTCATCTCAAGCTATTCGGGATCGTTCTTCAGTAAAATAAATCTGTACTATATCCCACTTCAATTTAATTGGTGTGGCACAACTATTCATTTTAGGAGAGTCAAGACTTCTATCTCATAAGATATTCAACGGATATTTTGGGAAACTATTCTACCTCGGTGTTTGTCCAGAAGAAACAAACTCATGTGAGTGATATTCGGTAGCCCTATAGTAGCTATTCTTGAGTGAGTTCGCCTGCATCGCGCTAATGTTAATCGTGGCTTTCACAGGTTCAGGAAGAGCTATTTCATTCACATGAGTTGCTATTGGCAGTGGACAGATTGTCTATGAAGAGAGCTTAGATAAAAAAGTGAGTGGTTCAATTTTATGTGATGGAAATGTTCACAAGGCATCTTAAATTTTGGAGAGAATTGTGCTTATTCACAGATTTCTTTCAGCGATCAATAGTAGATTTGTTCTGCAAAACAATTATATTATAGGTTAACTTGTCTATATATTGCTTCACATTTGCGTGCTTTAAGATGAATTCAGTACAGCTCGTGGCAGCTAGAGCAGGTGAATGTCCATGAACGGCATTGCTGCTACCTACAAGCATCAAGTAATCGTATCAAGATTTCTTTGGTGTTGTGGTCCGATAAACATGAAACGTTTGTATGCCAGTTGGTAACAGGCCGATTTAGACTGGATAATCTACTGGTTTTGGGACTGACTTGAACAAGTACAAATTTATGGGTAATCAAGGTAAATGCTCACCCAAAGGGCAACAAATTGGTTGTCGTTTTTCCAGCAACGGGACAAAAGATCCATTTTCAAAGCATTGTTTGAACTTCTTCTCTGAATTCATAGTTCTCCTCTCATTTGCTCTAGTTGTAAATTACTTAAGGTGGATTAAGAGTTGTTCCTTTCTATTTTGCATGAATTTATATATGTTGGTTCATTGATTACCTATGAACTGAAATGATTCCCTCTTGTCGATTGGAGGCTGGCACACAGAATGTAACCTCCCAAGTAGACTATCTCCAGCAGCGGAAAACTTCCGCCGAATCAACACGAAGCTCCACACCCATGTGGGCGCTCCGGCGGTGGCAGCAGCGCAGTTGTCGTCATCAGTGTCAATGAGGGGCGTAGGAGGCACAGAGATGACGCTGATCGCCAACCAGGAGCAGTCCAGGTGCGGTACTCCGGCAGGAGCCAACACGCCATCCCTCAGCCCGCTTTGCTCGGTGCCGACCTCGCCGTCCACGTCGGAGAGGTAGCTGCAGGTCAAGACGCGTTGGGAGATCACCGTGCTTGGGCAAGATGAGCATCACGTCCTGGGCCAGCAAGGACGGTCACATGCGTACCAAGACCGGAGAATAGCGGGGGGAGTACTATCTTTTATCTTCACATTTATTGGCAATTATTTTTTGGTGTTATTATTTTATCTCACTAATTTCCGGTTGCTTCCAAGCTTTTCTGAAGAACAAATATTAAATTGTGAATTCAATTGAGACCCTGCCATCTTATAATGGAGAATCTATAAGAGAGTGTTCATACAATGTGTCTCTTCACACTGACATTGTACAAGAGTCTCTGGAATTGTATATCTATTCTATCCGAGTGGTAATAGAGATGGATGTTGGTGATGTATTGAATCTCGGTATATTGTA
Source organism: Hordeum marinum (assembly GCA_022496015.1). Lineage (NCBI taxonomy): Eukaryota > Viridiplantae > Streptophyta > Magnoliopsida > Poales > Poaceae > Hordeum > Hordeum marinum. The sequence continues at coordinate 236,629,781 of CM039675.1, forward strand.
GGAGATCTCATCGAGATTTAAATAAATGTATCCAAATCATTGCACGTATAAGTGGATTGAAAATTTAAGCTTTAAAGTATTCAAATTTTGAACTCTAATAAGGTGTGCATTGCACGTGAATGCTTATTAGTAATATATACTGTACGTTGACTGAATTGTTTTTTACAGCTCTGTACGTTTGTTGATACTGTATTAAGCAAAGACTACGAATGTATTAATCACCAAATTCGGGAATGAAAGCTAAGATTTAACCAGGGAGGGACAAGGTCGGAGACCTCAAGGCCTTCGCTGTTGAGCGCCATGGACCGTTCTCTCTGCCCGTCCGCCCTGGCGGCAGCCCTCTCGAACTCCGCCGCCGCCGCCGCGCCGACCACGCGCTTCCTCCCCGCCTCCCCCCCTTGGCCGCCTTCCTCCGCCTCGGAGGCTGCCCCCGACTTCTCCCCTGAAAGGACGGACCCCGCCGACATACCCCGACGCCTCAGTTCCTTGGCAAATAGCGACTCCGGAGCGTCCTCCTCGCTTCCCCGGGCTGCACCCCCCTCATCCCCATCGATGCGGCACCTCACGCGTAGGCGCGGCATGCGCCGTCCACGCGGCCACAGCGAAGGCGAAGGTGTGAGGGCTGGGCGCGCGAGGTGGATCACGGCCAGTTCCATGGACATGTTTTGCTAGCTTCAGTTGGTTTCGTGGCTGCTCGATCCCTGCTGCGTCGAGGTCGCGGAAGGCGGAAGCACAAGTCCAACTAGACTTGGCGACAGGCCCCTCAGCGAGGGTTCTCACCGTCGATTCGGTGCTGAGATGCGCGATTAGGGGGATGGAAGGTGAGGATCTAGCGGAGAGTTCATGCGGCTGGTGATGAAAGCCGAGGACGCAAGGAGGCGGGACTAATGTATGGTCCTCGTGGTTCGTTGTGCCGGGCTCACCTCCAAATATATCTGGCCATGGAAAGACCAGATCAAAAACCGATCTGATCTTGCTCACAGTCTGGATTCACGTCTAGATTTTGAATTCGATTGTCGGGTAGGATTGAGTTTGGGCCCGTCATATTTACGTTTTGCCGAAGAGGCCCGACCTGAGGCCCGACGGGCTTTATCAGTGATGGACCGGGCTCGGACCTAAAAACCAAGCCTGACGGTTGGGCCAGGCCGGGCTCGGGTCTAGGTTTTCTAGTTCGGGCTTGGTTAGGCCCGATCCGAAGCCCGGCCCTGCCCGATGGATGGCCAGGTATACCTTCAAAGATAGCTTGGTCTGTGACAAGTTGTTGGTCCGTACGTTTACTCCTTCAATTTTTCTGTTTTATAATTTTATTATTATCAGTTATAAGTTTACAAAGAAAAAGATGAGTTCTTTTTTACCCTAAACCGTAGAACAATTTGTTCTAAGATAATTTTTTACTCCCATCTTTTAGACCCCGTTTGATAACAAAATATTTTCGAAAAATACTATAGTTTTTCTATATTATTGTAGTTTTATTTACAAAGGGTTGTTTGGCTGCCTCTAAAACCTATGATTTTAATACTGCAGTTTTTTTTCAACCACTGTATTTTCTTTGCATAAAAAATGAATCTCATACCTCTTTTTAAAAAACTGAGCAACCGAAAAGAAGAGTTTGCGCGTTATCTTCTTCCTTGCCATTCTCAGTGACCCCCTCTCATATAGGGCGCGCCCGTGTGCATCGATCTTTTCACACTTGGAGGGGGAAAAGGAGAAATCAAGAGAGAAATCGAACACTCATGGACAAAATCCGATCACACATCCACTAAGATCAAGCAAACACATGAGGTAATTCGATCCACAAGCAACGGACGGATACAAGTAATCGGTAATTCTTCCTCACTCCGAGGAGGAGGCCTTGAATCCACGGGGGATCTTCCCTCTAGAGGGGCCTTGGCATCACTTGGATCTACTCCCAAAGAAGGGCAAACTCCCTAGGAGAAAGCAAGCAGTGGAGCTAAGCTCAAGTGCAAACATTAGCTAACCCTAGAAAGTGGGGGAGGGGTTATTTATATAGTGCTAGTGAAAAGGGGGGCGAGAGAGGGGGTACAAGGGCCTCCAGCCCGCGTCTGCCCACTTACGGGTCGGATGTCCGGGGGCACCGGATGTCCGGGCCGAGGGGTCGGATGTCTGGGAATAAGTGGTCGGCTCCGCTCGGTTTAGTTGCTCAGGGGCCAGATATCTGGGGCCGGGGGCCGGATGTCCGGGCTTCGGTCGGATGTCCGGGGCCTGTAGCCTGGTCCTGGCGATGGGGGGTTCTTGAGGGGCCGAATGTCCGGGGCTGTGGTCGGATGTCCAGGGCCTCGAGGGGAAACCTGCCTTCTTTTCGGTGCTCTCATCCGACCTTCTCCGTGCCCATCTCCGTGGGGGCTTGTACTTCACTCCGAGCATCCGCTAGGCCATCTCCATTGTACCTGATCATGCATAGGGTTTCCGCTTGAGGTAGCATCCAAGTTCCAAGGACATCAAAAGGAGAATCGTATAGGAGGGATGTCACCTCGTTTACAATGGCACGTGCACGACCTCTCGTCATGGGTCCTTTCATAGCTTGAGGTGTTGGTGATGGGTCCATGCTGGTGATCATGGGATGCTCTGCATCATCTTCCCCCCCCCCCCACTTGCGAAGGATACGACCTCAGATCAAGATCTTCATCACCATGGAAAGGGGAGAGGTCCGCAACGTTGAACGTGTTGCTCACGTTGTACTTGTCGTGTGGAATGTCGATCTTGAAGGGTTGGCGCGCTACAACAACAATGACAAATGAACCGATGTACTTGTTGTAGCACGCCAACAACTTGAAGGGTCCATCGGCTCGAGGTAGTAACTTGGACTTGCGCTCGGCAGGGAAACGGTCCTTGCAAAGGTGTAGCCACACAAGATTGCCGACCTTGAACACCATGGGTTGCTTGTTGGTATTGCGCTTGACGGTGACGCGCTCCACTTGACGTTCGATCGTGCGCCTTGTATCGTCATGCATGTTCTTGATGTAGCTTGCCCTTGTGCTTGCGTCCATGTTGATGCGCTCTTGTAGCGGTAGTGGGAGAATGTCCAATGGGGACAAAGGGTTGAATCCATAGACCACCTCGAAGGGAGACTTGTTGGTGGCGACGTGTCATGCGCGATTGTAATCTATAAGTTTTGATTGTTCCATGCTATTATATTATCTGTTTTGGATGTTTTATATGCATTAATATGCTATTTTATATTATTTTTGGGACCAACCTATTAACCTAGAGCCTAGTGCCATTGCCAGTTTCTGTTTTTCCTTGTTTTTTGAGTATTGTAGATAAGGAATATTAAACGGGGTCCAAACGGAATAAAATCTTCGCGGTGATTTTTCTTGGACCAGAAGACATCTACCAGACTTGGAGAGGAAGGCAAGAGACCTGCCAGGAGGTCATAAGCCACCCTAGCGCGGCCAGGGGCGCCCCCCCCCCTTGGCTTGTGGTCCCCCCAGCAGGTCCTCTAACCCTAATGTTCGGCCTATAAATTCCCAAATATTCCCCCAATACCAAAAGGAGCAACGATAATACTTTTCCGCCACCGGAAGCCTCCGTTCCCGAGAGATCCAATCTTGGAGCCTTTTTCGGTAATCTATCGGAGGGGGATTCGATCACGGAGGGCATCTACATAAACTCCATTGCCCCTCCGATGGTGCGTGAGTAGTCCACCACAGACCTACGGGTCCATAGCTAGTAGCTAGATGGCTTCTTCTCTCTCTTTGTGCTTCAATACCATGTTCTCCATGATCTTCATGGGGATCTGTCCGATGTAATACTCTTTTGCGGTGTGTTTGTCGAGATCCAATGAATTGTGGGTTTATGATAAGCTTATCTATGAATATTATTTGGTTCTTCTCTGAATTCTTATATGCGTGATTTCATATCTTTGCAAGTCTCTTCGAGTTATTGGTTTGGTTTGGCCAACTAGATTGGTAATTCTTGCAATGGGAGAAGTGCTCAGTTTTGGGTTCAATCTTGTGGTGTCCTCACCAAGTGATAAAGTAGGGGTAGCGAGGCACGCATTGTATTGTTGCCATCAAGGGTAAAAAGATGGGGTTTTCATCATATTGCTTGAGTTTATCCCTCTACATCATGTCATCTTACTTAATGTGTTACTCTGTTCTTCATGAACTTAATACTCTAGATGCAGGCAGGAGTTGGTCGATGTGTGGAGTAATAGAAGTAGATGCAGATCGTTTCGGTCTACGTGACACGGACGTGATGCCTATATGCATAATCATTGCCTTGGATATCATCATAACTATGCGCTTTTCTATCAATTGCTCGACAGTAATTTGTTACCCACCGTGTTATTTTCCTTCAAGAGAGAATCCTTTAGTGAAATCTATGGCCACCAGGTCTATTTTTCATATTATATTTTCAGATCTATATACCAAAAATACCTTGCTACAATTTATTTACTTTTTACTTTCTGCAATCTTCCATATTGTGACAGCCCAAGTGCTGCCCCTGCCTTTTATGACCATGTAACTGTTGGGGAATGTTGCATGGGAAACAAAAAATTTCCTACGCACACGCAGATCTATCCATGGTGATGAGAATCTACGAGAGGGACAGTGGATCTACGTACCCTTGTAGATCGCTAAGCGGGAAGCGTTAAGAAACGCGGTTGGTGTAGTCGAACGTCTTCGCGATCCAAATCGCTGAGCGTCCCGCGATCCAATCACGATCCATCCCGCAAACTTGATCATGATCCGTCCCGCGAACTTGATCACGATCCTTCCAATCTAGCGCCGAACGGACGACACCTCTGCGTTCAGCACACGTATGACTTGATGACGATCTCTGCTGTATTGATCCAGCAAGAAGGAGTGAAGAGGAAGAAGAGTTCTCCGGCAGCGTGATGGAGCTCCGGCGATGGTGGTGGAGCTATTCCGGCAGGCTTCGCCTAAGCGCTGCAGAAAACCGATCTAGAGGAGAAACTATGCACTGGAGGAACGGGCAACACGTGGCTAAAAATTATGTGCAAAAACCCTAAAACCTCCAGTATATATAAGAGGAAGAGAGGAGGAGGCTTGGACCAAGGGACAAGCCTCTAGGAGTCGGCCGAACCAGGTGGGAGAGGTGGAATCCACCTCCAATCCTAGTAGGACTAGGATTCACCCTATTTTTTGCCTTTTTCCACTTTTTCTCTTTGGGTTTTTTCTCCCTAGCCGCATGGGCTTTGTGTGGGACTTCCACCAGCCCACTAAGGGCTGGTAATTATTCTCCCACATCCCATGAAGCCTCTTGGGTCGAAATACCCCTCCCGGTGGTCTCCCGGTACACTACCGGCACTCCCGGTACATTACCGATTAGCCCGAAAACTTTTCCGGCGACCAAAACAGGACTTCCTATATATCAATCTTTACCTACGTACCATTCCGGAGCTCCTCGTGACGTCCGAGATCTCATCCAGGACTCCGAACAATCTTCGGTCACCACCATACATAACTCTATACTACCGAAACGTCACTAAACCTTAAGTGTGCAGACCCTGCGGGTTCGAGAACTATGTAGACATGACCGAGACACCTCTACGGCCAATAACCAATAGTGGGGCCTGGATGCCCATATTGGTTCCTACATATTCTACGAAGATCTTTATCGGTCGAACCTCTATGTCAAGGATTCAGTTAATCCCGTATGATGTTCCCTTTGTTCTTCGGTATGTTACTTGCCCAAGATTCAATTGTCGGTATCTCCATACCTAGTTCAACCTCGTTACCGGCAAGTCTCTTTACTCGTTCCGTAATACAAGATCCCATGACTAACACTTAGTCACATTGCTTGCAAGGCTTATTGTGATATTGTATTACCGAGTGGGCCCTGAGATACCTCTCCGTCACACGGAGTAACAAATCCCAGTCTTGATCCATGCCAACTCAACAGACACCCTCGGAGATACCTATAGAGCACCTTTATAGTCACCCAGTTACGCTGCGACATTTGATACACACAAGGCACTCCTCCGATGTCCGTTAGTTGCATGATCTCATGGTCATAGGAACATATACTTGACATGCAGAAAACAGTAGCAATAAACTGACACGATCATATGCTACGTTTGTAGTTTGGGTCTTGTCCATCACATCATTCTCCTAATGATGTGATCCCATTATCAAATGACATCACATGTCAATGGCTAGGAAACCTTGACCATCTTTGATCAATGAGCTAGTTTACTAGAGGCATACTAGGGACAAAGTGTTGTCTATTTACCCACACATGTAATGTGTTTCCAATCAATACAATTATAGCATGGATAATAAACGATTATCATGAACAAGGAAATAAAATAATAAACACTTTATTTATTGCCTCTAGGGCATATTTCCAATAGTCTCCCACTTGCACTAGAGTCAATAATCTAGCTCACATCACTATGTGATTTACATTGTAATGAATCGAACATCCATGCAGTTCTGGTGTTGATCATGTTTAGCCCTTGGAAGAGGTTTAGTCAACGGGTCTGCATTATTCAGATCCGTGTGCACTTTGCAAATATTTGTGTCCTTTTCCTCAATGTAATCGCGGATGGAGTTGAAGCATCACTTTATGTGTCTTGTCCTCTTGGGAAACCTTGGTTCCTTGGCCAGAGCAATGGCACCAGTGTTGTCACAGAACAGGTTCATTGGATTCAGTGCACTGGGCACTACTCCAAGTTCTGTCATGAACTGCTTCATCGAGACACCTTCCTTCACTGCCTCTGAGGCTGCGATGTATTCCACTTCGCACGTAGAATTGGCTACCACGCTTTGCTTGGAACTGCACCAGCTTATCGCTCCCCCATTGAGAATAAATACGTATCCGGTTTGTGACTTAGAGTCATCCGGATTAGTGTCAAAGCTTGCATCGACGTAACCCTTTACGACGAGCTCTTCATCACCTCCATAAACGAGAAACATTTCCTTAGTCCTTTTTAGGTACTTAAGGATATTCTTGACCGCTGCCCAGTGTTCCATTCCAGGATCAAATTGAAACCTTTCGGACATACTTATGGCAAGGCTGACATCGGGTCTTGTGCACAACATTGCATACATGATAGAGCCTATGGCTGAAGCATAGGGGATGACACTCATCTTTTCTCTGTCCTCTACAGTCACTGGGCATTGAGTCTTACTCAACTTCACACCTTGTAACACAGGCAACAACCCCTTCTTGGATTGATCCATTTTGAACTTTATAAAACTTTATCAAGGTATGTGCTCTGTGAAAGCGCTATCAAGCGTTTCGATCTATATCTATAGATCTTAATGCCTAGTATGAAAGCAGCTTCTCCTAGGTCCTTCATTGAAAAACTCTTGTTCAAATATTCCTTCATGCTTTCCAGCATTTCTATATTGTTTCCAATCAGCAATATGTCATCCACATATAATATTAGAAACGCTATAGAGCTCCCACTGACTTTCTTGTAAATACAAGCTTCTCCACAAACTTGTATAAAACCAAACGCTTTGATCACCTCATCAAAGCGCTTATTCCAACTCCAAGATGCTTGCACCAACCCATAAATGGATCGCTGGAGTTTGCAAACTTTGTCAACATTCTCTGGATCGACAAAACCTTCCGGTTGCATCATATACAACTCTTCCTCAAGGAAACCGTTGAGGAACGCTGTTTTGACATCCATCTACCAAATTTCAAAGTCAAAATATGCAGCTATTGCTAACATGATTCTGACGGACTTAAGCACCGCTACGGGTGAGAAGGTCTCATCGTAGTCAACTCCTTGAACTTGTGAAAAACCCTTTGCCACAAGTCGAGCTATATAGACGGTGACATTACCGTCCGCGTTTGTCTTCTTCTTAAAGATCCATTTGTTTTTAATGGCCTTTCGCCCTTCAGATAATACTTCCAAAGTCCATACTTTGTTTTCATACATGGATCCCATCTCAGATTTCATGGCCTCTAACCAATTTTCGGAATCCGGGCCCATCACTGCTCCTCCATAGCTCGTAGGTTCATTGTTGTCCAACAACATGACCTCCAAGATGCTGGAAATATGCCCTAGAGGCAATAATAAATTAGTTATTATCATATTTCCTTATTCATGATAATCGTTTATTATCCATGCTATAATTGTATTGATCGGAGACTTAGATGCATTGTGGATACATAGACAAAACCATGTCCCTAGTATGCCTCTAATAGACTAGCTCATTGATCAAAGATGGTTAAGGTTTCCTAGCCATTGACATGAGATGTCATTTGATAACGGAATCACGTCATTAGGAGAATGATGGGATGGACAAGACCCAAACTACAAACATAGCATATGATCGTGTTAGTTTAATGCTACTGCTTTCTGCATGTCAAGTATCTGTTCCTATGACCATGAGATCATGAAACTCACTGACACCAGAGGAGTGCCTTGTGTGTATCAAGGTCGCAACGTAACTGGGTGACTATAAAGGTACTCTACAGGTATCTCCGAGGGTGTCTGTTGGGTTGGCATGGATCAAGACTGGGATTTGTTACTCCGTGTGACGGAGAGGTATCTCAGGGCCCACTCGGTAATACAACATCACAACAAGCCTTGCAAGAAATGTGACTAAGTGTTAGTCACGGGAGCTTGTATTACAGAACGAGTAAAGAGACTTGCTGGTAACGAGGTTGAACTAGGTATGGAGATACCGACGATCGAATCTTGGGCAAGTAACATACCGAAGAACAAAGGGAACATCATACGAGATTAACTGAATCCTTGACATAGAGGTTCGACCAATAACGATCTTCGTAGAATATGTAGGAACCAATATGGGCATCCAGGTCCCTCTATTGGTTATTGACCGTAGAGGTGTCTCGATCATGTCTACATAGTTCTCGAACCCGCAGGGTCTGCACACTTAAGGTTCGGTGACGTTTCTATAGTATAGAGTTATGTATGGTGGTGACCGAAGGTTTTTCGGAGTCCCAGATGAAATCTCGGAAGTCACGAGGAGATCCGGAATGGTCCGTAGGTAAAGATTGATATATAGGAAGTCCCATTTTGGTCGCCGGAAAAGTTTTGGGCTAATCGGTAATGTACCGGGAGTGCCGGTAGTGTACCGGGAGACCACCGGGAGGGGTATTTCGACCCAAGAGGCTTCATGGGCTGTGGGAGAGTAAATACCAGCCTTTTGTGGGCTGGTGTAAGTCCCACACAAGGCCCATTCGTCTGGGAGAAAAAGCCCAAAGGGAAAAAGGTGGAAAAAGGCCAAAAAAAGGAGGAATCCTAGTCCTACTAGGATTGGAGGAGTCCTCCTCCCCACTTTGGCCGACCCAAGGGCTGGCTTTTTGGAAGCCAAGCCTCCTCCTCCTCTCCTCCTATATATACTAGAGGATTTTAGGGTTTTGGCACAGTTTTTACAGCCATGTGCTACCTGTTCCTCCAGTGCATAGTTTCTCCTCTAGATCGGATTTCCGCAGTGCTTAGGCGAAGCCCTGCCGGAATTGCTCCACCACCATCGCTGGAGCACCGTCACGCTGCCGGTGAACTCTTCCTCCTCTCCACTTCCTCTTGCTGGATCAAGACAGTGGAGATCGTCATCAAGCTGCATGTGTGCTGAACACAGAGGTGCCATCCGTTCGACGCTAGATCGGAAGGACCGTGATCAAGATCACGAGACGGATCGTGATGAGTTCGCGGGACAAATCGTGATGAGTTCGCGGGACAGATCGTGATGAGTTCACGGGGCAGATCGTGATGAGTTTGGAGGATGGATCGTGATTGGATCGCGGCACGGATCGTGATGAGTTCGCGAGACGGATCGTGATTGGATCGCGGGATGGATCGTGATGAGATCGCGGGACGCTCGGCGATTTGGATCGCGAAGATGTTCGACTATACCAACCGCATTTCTTAACGCTTCCCGCTTAGCGATCTACAAGGGTACGTAGATCCACTCTCCCTCTCGTAGATGCTCATCACCATGGATAGATCTTGCATGTGCGTAGGAATTTTTTTGTTTCCCATGCAACGTTCCCCAATAGTGGCATCATGAGCTAGGTCTATGTGTAGATGAGATCTCGAGTAGAACACAAAAGGTTTGTGGGCGTTGATGCTTAGATTGCTTCCTCCCTTGGTCGGATTTTGGTTCAGCGGTATTGTGAGATGAAGCGGCCCGGACCAACATTACTCGTACACTTACGAGAGACCGGTTCCCTCGACCGCAACTTGTTGCATAGATGGCTTGCGGGTGCTAGTTTCTCTCACTTTAGTTGCATCGGATTCGACAAAGGCGGTCCTTGAGAAGGTTGAAAAGCAACTAGTGTATCACCATTGTGGTTTTTGCGTAGATGAGAATTGTTCTTGCTAGATACCCGTAGAGCCACGTAAAACATGCAACAACAATTAGAGGACGTCTAACTTGTTTTTGCAAGGTATGTTGTGATGTGATATGGCCAATTACATGATGTGATATATGTGATGTATGAGATGATCATGTGATGTATAGATTATCACGACTTGCATGTCGATGAGTACGGCAACCGACAGGAGCCATAGGGTTGTCTTTAATTATTGTATGACCTACGAGTCAATCATTAAGTGCTATGTAATGCTTTACTTTATCGCTAAACGGTAGCAATAGTAGTAGAAGCATGGTGGGTGCGACAACCCCAATGGTGACACATTGATGGAGATGAAGATGATGGAGATCATGGTGTCATGCCGGTGACGATGGAGATCATGCCGGTGCTTTCATGATGGAGATCAAAAGCACAAGTTCATGGCCATATCATGTCACTTATGATTTGCATGTGATGTTAATCCTATTATGCACCTTGTTTTGCTTAGGACGACGGTAGCAATATAAGGTGATCCCTCACTTAATTTCAATATAAATTGTGTTCTCCCCGAGTGTGCACCGTTGCGAAAGTTCGTCGTGTTGAGACACCACGTGATGATCGGGTGTGATAGACTCTACGTTCACATATAACGGGTGCAAGCCAGTGTTGCACATGCAGAATACTCGGGTTAAACTTGACGAGCCTAGCATGTACAGACATGGCCTCGGAACACAAGAGACCGAAAGGTCGAAGATGAGTCATATAGTAGATATGATCAACATGATGATGTTCACCATTGAAACCACCTCAACTCACGTGATGATCGGACTTGAGTTGGTGAATTCGGATCATGTTTCACCCGAATGACCGGAGGGATGTCAATTTGAGTGGGAGTTCTTAGGTAATATGATTAATTGAACTCATTATCATGAACATAGTTAGTAGTGACTTTGCAAAATTATGTTGTAGATTACTAGCTCACGCTGTAGATCCCTTGAGTTTTTATATGTTCCTAGAGAAATAGAGTTGAAAGATGATGGTAGCAATATTGCGGACTAGGTCCATGATCTGAGGATTGTCCTCATTGCTGCACAGAAGGCTTATGTCCTTAATGCACCGCTCGGTGCGCCAACCCCTCTAGCGTCGTCTGTAGATGTTGTGAACATCTGATAGGCACGTTCTGATGACTACTTGATAGTTTAGTGCGTCATGCATTACGGCTTAGAATTAAGGCTCCGAGACGTTTTGAACGTCACGGAACATATGAGATGTTCTAAGAGCTGAAATTAGGATCTCACGCTCATGCCCGTGTTGCGAGATATGAGATATCCAACAAGATTCTTTGCCTGCAAGATGAAGGAGAATAGCTCAATCGTTGAGCATGTGCTCAGATTGTCTGGGTGCTACAATCGCTTGAGTCGAGTGGGAGTTGATCTTCCAGATAAGATAGTGATTGATATAGTTCTCCAATTCACTGTCACTAAGCTACTAGAACTTGGTGATGAACTATAAAACGCCAGGGATAGAAATAATGATCCCTGAGCTGTTCGCTATGTTTGACACCACGAAGGTAGAAATCGAGAAGGAGCGTCAAGTGTTGATGGTTAGTCAAAACCACTAGTTTCAAGAAGGGCAAGAGCAAGGAGGGAAACTTCATGGATAGCAAGTCAGTTACAGCTCCAGTGAAGCAACCCAAAGTCTAACCCAAACCCGAGACTAAGTGCTTCGATTATGAGGAGAACGGTCGCTGAAGCGGAACAACCCTAGATACTTGGTAGATAAGAAGGCTGGCAAAGTCGACAGAAGTATATTTGATATACGTGTTATTGGTGTGTACCTTGCTAGTACTCCTAGTAGCACCTGGGTATTGGATACCGGTTCGGTTGCTAAATGTTAGTAACTCGAAGTAAAAGCTACAGAATAAACGGATACTAGCTAAGTGTGAGGTGACGATGTGTGTTGGAAATGTTTCCAAGGTTGATGTGATCAACATCGCACGCTCTCTCTACCTTAGGGATTAGTGACGAACCTAAATAAATGTTATTTGGTGTTTTGCGTTGAGCATGAACATGATTAGATCTTGTTTATTGCAACACGGTTATTCGTTTAAGTTAAAGAATAATGGTTATTCTGTTTACATGAATAAAACCTTCAATGGTCATGCACCCAGTGAGAATGGTTTGTTGAATCTTGATCGTAGTAATACACATGTTCATAACATTGATGCCAAAAGATACAAAGTTAATAATGATAGTACCACATACTTGTGGCACTGCCGCTAAATGTCATATTGGTATAAAGTGCATGAAGAAACTCCATGCTAATGGATCTTTGGACTCATTCAATTTTGAATCGGTTGAGACATGCGAACCATGCCTCTTGGGCAAGATGACTAAGGACCCCATTTTCTGGTTTGATGGAGTGGGCAAGTGATTTATTGGAAATGATACATGTTGATGTATGCAATCCAATGAGTCTTGTAGCATCCGGTGGATATCGTTATTTTCTTACCTTCACTGATGATTTGAGTAGATATAGTGTATATTTGCTTAATGAAACACAAGTCTGAATCGTTTGAAAGGTTCAAGCAAATTCAGAGTGAAGTTTAAGATCATTTTGACAAGAAGATAAAAATGTCTATGATATGATCGTTGAGATGAATATTTGAGTTGCGAGTTTGGCATACAACTTTAGAAAATGTGAAAATTGGTTCACAACTCACGCCACCTGGAACACCATAGTGTGATGGTGTGTCCGAACGTCATAGTCGTGCTCTATTGGATATGGTGCATGCTATGATGTCTCTTATCGTTTTGTTACTGTAATTTTGGGGTTATGCATTAGAGACAACTGCATTCACTTTAAATAGGGCACCATCCAAATCCGTTGAGATGACACCGTGTGAATTATGGTTTGATAGAAACCTAAGCTGTCATTTCTTAATGTTTGGGGCTGCGACGCTTGTGTGGAAAATGTTTTCACCTAATGATCTCAAACCCAAAGCGGACAAATGCATCTTCATAGAATACCCTAAGAACAGTTGGGTGAACCTTCTATCTCAGATCCAAGCATAAAATGTTTGTTGCTAAAATTGGGTACTATCTCGAGGAAAAGTTTCTCTTGAAAGAATTGAGTGGGAGGAAGATAGAACTTGATGAGGTTATTGAACCTCTGTTTCAACCAGAGAGTAGCGCAGCGTAGGAAGTTGTTTTTGTGAAGCCTATGTTAGTTGAAGAGGAAGTTAATGATGATGATCATGAAGCTTCGGATGAATTTACTATTGAACTTCGTAGGTCGACAAGGACGTGTACTGCTCCTAAGCGGTACGACAACCCTGTCTTGGAGGTCATGTTGTTGGACAACGATGAACCTACGAACTATGGAGAAGTGATGATGGGCCCGGAAACCAACAAATGGTTAGAGGCCATGAAATCCGACAAAGGATCCATGTATGAAAACCAAGTATAGACTTTGGTGGACTTGCTCATTGGACGACAGGTCGTTGAGTACAAATGGATGTTTAAAATGAAGACAGACGCTCATGGTAAATGTCACCATTTGTAAAGCTCGACTTGTTGCAAAGAAGTTTACGACAAGTTCAAGGAGTTGACTACGATGAGATTTTCTCACTCGTAGCGATGCTAAAGTCTGTTAGAATTATGTTAGCAGTTGCTGCATTTTTCAAATATGAAATCTGGCAGATGGATGCCAAAACATTGTTTCCTTCCTTAAGGAAAGGTTGTATGAGATACAACCAGAAGGTTTTGTCAGTCCTAAGGATGCTAAAAGGTGTGCAAGCTTCAGTGATTCTTCTATGAACTAAAGCAAGCATCTCGGAGTTGGAATATACACTTTGATGAGGTGATCAAAGTTTTTAAGTCTATACAAAGTTTACGAGAAACTTGTATTTGCAATAAAGTGAGTGGGAGCACTATAGAGTTTCTGATAAGTATATGTGGATGACATATTGCTATTCGGAAATGATGTAGAATTTCTAGAGAGCATAAACGGTTGTTTGAAAAGAGTTTTTCAAAGGAATACCTGGATAAAGCTACCTAATTGTTGAGCATCAAGATCTATAAAGATAGATCAAGATGTTTGATAAGACTTTCAATGAGTACATACCTTGACAAGATTTTGAAAGAGTTCAAAATGGATTAGTCAGAGAGAAGTGTTCTCGCCTGATTTGTAAGGTATAATGTTGAGTAAGACTCAATGCCCAGTGACTGCAGAAGATAGAGAAAAGATGAGTGTCATCCCCTATGCTTAGCCATAGGCTCTATCATGTATGCAATGCTGTGCACAAGACCCGATGTCAGCCTTGCCATAAGTATGGCCGGAAGGTTTCAAAGTGATCCTGGAATGGAGCACTGGACAGCGGTCAAGATTATCCTTAGGAACTAAAAGACTAAGGAGATGTTTCTCGATTATGGAGGTGATAAAGAGTTCGTCATAAAGAGTCACGTCGATGCAAGCATTAACACCAATCCGGATGACTCGTAGTAGCAATCTGGATACGTATAGTGGAGCAGCCATTTGGAATAGTACCAAGTGGAGTGTGGTAGCAGTGTTTACAGTTTGACATAGAAATTTGCAAAGTACACACGGATCTGAATGTCGTAGACGCATTAACTATAAGACCTCTCTCACATGCAAAGCATGATCGAGCCCCAGAACTCATTGGGTGTTAGATTCATAACAATGCAAATCACATGGTGATGTGAACTAGATTATTAACTCTAGTGCAAGTGGGAGACTGTTGGAAATATGCCCTAGAGGCAATAATAAATTAGTTATTATCATATTTCCTTGTTCATGATAATCTTTTATTATCCATGCTATAATTGTATTGATCGGAGACTTAGATGCATGTGTGGATACATAGACAAAACCATGTCCCTAGTATGACTCTAATAGACTAGCTCGTTGATCAAAGATGGTTAAGGTTTCCTAGCCATTGACATGAGATGTCATTTGATAACGGGATCACATCATTAGGAGAATGATGGGATGGACAAGACCCAAACTACAAACGTAGCATATGATCGTGAAGTTTAATGCTACTGTTTTCTACATGTCAAGTATCTGTTCCTATGACCATGAGATCATGCAACTCACTGGCACTGGAGGAGTGCCTTGTGTGTATCAAACATCGCAATGTAACTGGGTGACTATAAAGGTACTCTATAGGTATCTCCGGGGGTGTCTGTTGGGTTGGCATGGATCAAGACTGGGATTTGTTACTCCGTGTGACGGAGAGGTATCTCAGGGCCTACTCGGTAATACAACATCACAACAAGCCTTGCAAGCAATGTGACTAAGTGTTAGTCACGGGATCTTGTATTACGCAACGAGTAAAGAGACTTGCCGGTAACGAGGTTGAACTAGGTATGGAGATACCAACGATCGAATCTCGGGCAAGTAACATACCGAAGAACAAAGGGAACATCATAAGGATTAACTGAATCCTTGACATAGAGGTTCGACTGATAAAGATCTTCGTAGAATATGTAGGAAACAATATGGGCATCCAAGTCCCTCTATTGGTTATTGACCGTAGAGGTGTCTCGGTCATGTCTACATAGTTCTCGAATCCGCGGGGTGTGCACACTTAAGGTTCGGTGACGTTTCGGTAGTATAGAGTTATGTATGGTGGTGACTGAAGGTTGTTCGGAGTCCCGGATGAGACCCCAGACGTCACAAGGAGCTTCGGAATGGTCAGGAGGTAAATATTGATATATAGGAAGTCCCATTTTGGTCGCCGAAAAAGTTTCGGGCTAATCGGTAATGTACCGGGAGTGCCGGTAGTGTACCGGGAGACCAGCGGGAGGGGTATTCGACCCAAGAGGCTTCATGGGCTGTGGGAGAGTAAATACCAGCCTTTTGTGGTCTGGTGGAAGTCCCACACAAGGCCCATGCGTCTGGGAGAAAAAGCCCAAAGGGAAAAAGGTGGAAAAAGGCCAAAAAAAGGAGGAATCCTAGTCCTACTAGGATTGGAGGAGGAGTCCTCCTCTTCTCCCCACTTTGGCCGACCCAAGGGCTGGCTTTTTGGCAGCCAAGCCTCCTCCTCCTCTCCTCCTATATATACTAGAGGATTTTAGGGTTTTGGCACAGTTTTTACAGCCACGTGCTACCCGTTCCTCCAGTGCATAGTTTCTCCTCTAGATCGGATTTCCGCAGTGCTTAGGCGAAGCCCTGCCGGAATTGCTCCACCACCATCGCCAGAGCACCATCACGCTGCCGGTGAACCCTTCCTCCTCTCCACGTCCTCTTGCTGTATCAAGACGGTGGAGATCGTCATCAAGCTGCACGTGTGCTGAACGCAGAGGTGTCATCTGTTCGGCGCTAGATCGGAAGGACAGTGATCAAGATCGTGAGACGGATCATGATGAGTTCGCGGGACGGATCGTGATGAGTTCGCGGGACAGATCGTGATGAGTTCGCAGGAAGGATCGTGATGAGTTCGCAGGACGGATCGTGATGAGTTCGCGGGACGAATCGTGATTGGATCGCGAGACGGGTCGTGGTGAGTTCGTGAGACGGATCGTGATTGGATCGCGGGATGGATCGTGATGAGATCGCGGGACGCTTGGCGATTTGGATCGCAAAGACGTTCGACTACACCAACCGCGTTTCTTAACGCTTCCCGCTTAGCGATCTACAAGGGTACGTAGATCCACTCTCCCTCTCGTAGATGCTCATCACCATGGATAGAACTTGTGTGTGCGTAGGAAATTTTTTGTTTCCCATGCCACGTTCCCCAACACAAGACAGGGTTGCCGTACCACTCAGGAGTAGTACGTGGCCTTGTCGACCTACGATGTTCAATAGTAGCTTGATCCGAAGCTTCATGATCATCATCATTAACTTCCTCTTCTACCATCGTAGGTTCCATAGAAACATCTTTCTGCGCTGCGCTACTTTCTGGTTGAAGTAAAGGTTCAATAACCTCATCGAGCTCTATTTTCCTCCCACTCAATTCTTTCGAGAGAAAGTCTTTCTCAATAAACGTTCCGTTCTTAGCGACAAACACTTTGCCTTCAAATCTGAGATAGAAGGTATACCCGACTGTCTCTTTCGGGTATCCTATGAAGACGCTTTTCTTCGCTTTGGGTTCCAGCTTTTCAGGCTGAAGCTTTTTGACATAAGCATCACATCCCCAAACTTTAAGAAACGACAACTTTGGCCTCTTGCCAAACCACAGTTCATATGGCGTCGTCTCAACGGATTTTGATGGTGCCCTATTTAAAGTGAATGCAGTTGTCTCTAATGCATAACCCCAAAACGATAGTGGCAAATCAGCAAGAGACATCATAGAACGCACCATATCTAATAAGGTTCGATTATGACGTTCGGACACACCATTACGCTGTGGTGCTCCGGGCGGTGTCAACTGTGAAACAATTCCACACTGTCTTAAGTGACTGCCAAACTCATAACTCAGATATTCACCTCCTTGATCTGATCCCAGGTACTTAATCTTCTTGTTACGATGATTCTCAACTTCACTCTGAAATTGCTTGAACTTTTCAAACGTTTCAGACTTGTGTTTCATTAAGTAAATATACCCATATCTACTTAAGTCATCAATGAAGGTGAGAAAATAACGATATCCACCACGCGCTGTAACATTCATTGGACCGCACACATCAGTATGTATGATTTCCAATAAGTCACTTGCCCGTTCCATTGTTCCAGAGAACGGCGTTTTAGTCATCTTGCCCATGAGGCATGGTTCACATGTGTCAAGTGATTCAAAATCAAGTGACTCCAAAATTCCATCAGCATGGAGCTTCCTCATGCGTTTTACACCAATATGACCTAAACGCCAGTGCCACAAGAAAGTGGTACTATCATTATCAACTCTACATCTTTTGGCATCAATGTTATGAACATGTGTGTCATCACTATCAAGATTCAATATGAATAAACCCCTAACATTGGGTGCATGACCATAAAAGATATTACTCATATAAATAGAACAACCTTTATTCTCTGATTTAAATCAGTAACCGTCTCGCAATAAACAAGATCCAGATATAATGTTCATGCTTAACGGAGGCACTAAATAACAATTATTCAGGTTCATCACTAATCCCGATGGTAATCGAAGAGAGAGCGTGACGATGGCGATCACATCAACCTTGGAACCATTTCCCACGCGCATCGTCACTTTGTTCTTTGCCAGCTTCGTTTATTCCATAGTTCCTGCTTTGAGTTGCAAATGGGAGCAACCGAACCAGTATCAAATACCCAGGCACTACTATGAGAGCTAGTAAGGTACACATAGATAACATGTATATCATATATACGTTGTTTGTCATTGGCCGCCTTCTTGTCAGCCAGGTACTTGGGGCAGTTCCGCTTCCAATGACCAGTTGCCTTGCAATGAAAGCACTCAGTTTCTGGCTTAGGTCCATGCTTAGGCTTCTTTACAGGAGTAGCAACTGCTTTGCCATCCTTCTTGGTTTTACCCTTCTTGCCCTTGCCCTTGACCTTGCCATTTTTCTTGAAACTAGTGGTTTTATTGACCATCAACACTTGATGTTCTTTCTGGATTTCAGACTCAGCAACTTTTAGCATCGCAAACAGCTCGCGACTGACTTGTTCATCCCGTGCATGTTATAGTTCATCACAAAGCTCTTGTAACTAGGTGGCAGTGATTGAAGAACTCTGTCAGTGATCGCCTCTGGCGGAAGGGCAATTCCCAACTCCGCTAGACGAGTCGAATACCCAGACATTCTGAGTATATGTTCACTGATAGACCCGTTCTCCTCCATCTTACAAGCATAGAACTTATCAGAGGTCTCATAACTCTCGATCCGGGCATTCTTCTAAAACATAAACTTCAACTCCTGGAACATCTCATATGCTCCATGACGTTCAAACCTCTTTGAAGTCTTGGTTCTAAGCCATACAATATTGCACACTGAACTATTGAGTAATCTCCAGTACGTGCCTCCCAAGCGTTCTTAACGTCTTCGGAGGTCATGTCTTCTGGTTGGTCACCAAGCGGTGCATCAAGGACATATGATTTCTGGGAAGCCGTGAGGATAATCCTCAGATTATGAGCCCAGTCAACGAAGTTACTTCCATCATCTTTCAACTTAGCTCTCTCTAGGAACGCATTAAAATTCAGGGGTGCTACTGCGCGAGCCATTGATCTACAACATAAATATGCAAAGTT
Organism: Hordeum marinum; assembly: GCA_022496015.1. Classification (NCBI taxonomy): domain Eukaryota; kingdom Viridiplantae; phylum Streptophyta; class Magnoliopsida; order Poales; family Poaceae; genus Hordeum; species Hordeum marinum. The sequence goes on from CM039675.1 coordinate 236,649,237, forward strand.
TACTTAGACTATTGTTCAAGATAATGAGTTTAGTTAATCAAATTTACTAAAGCTCCCACTCAAATCGACATCCCTCAGGTCATCTGAGTGTCACATGATCCAAATTCACCAACTCAAGTCCGATCATCACATGAGTTGAGGTGGCTTCAATGGTGAACATCTCATGTTGATCATATCTACTATATGACTCATGTTCGACCTTTCGGTCTCGTGTGTTCTGAGGCCATGTCTGTACATGCTAGGCTCGTCAAGTTTAACCTGAGTGTTCTGCGTGTGCAACACTGGCTTGCACCCGTTGTATGTGAACGTAGAGTCTATCACACCCGATCATCACGTGGTGTCTCGACACGACGAACTTTCGCAACGGTGCACACTCGGGGAGAACACAATTCATCTTGAAATTTAAGTGAGGGATCACCTTATAATGCTACCGTCGTCCTAAGAAAAACAAGGTGCATAATAGGATTAACATCACATGCAATTCATAAGTGACATTATATGGCCATGAACTTGTGCTTTTGATCTCCATCTAGAAAGCACCGGCATGATCTCCATCGTCACCGGCATGACACCATGATCTTCATCATCTTGATCTCCATCAACGTGTCGCCATCGGGTTGTCGCGCCCAACACTTCTACTACTGTTGCTATCGTTTAGCGGTAAAGTAAAGCATTACATAGTGCTTAATGATTGACACGCAGGTCATACAATAATTAAAGACAACCCTATGGCTCCTGCCGGTTGCCGTACTCATCGACATGCAAGTCGTGATAAACTATACATCACTTGATCATCTCATACATCACATATATCACATCATGTAATTGGCCATATCACATCACAACATACCCTGCAAAAACAAGTTAGACGTCCTCTAATTGTTGTTGCATGTTTTACATGGCTGCTACGGGTATCTAGCAAGAACAATTCTCATCTACGCAAAAACCACAATGGTGATACACTAGTTGCTTTTCAACCTTCTCAAGGACCGCCTTTGTCGAACCCGATCCAACTAAAATGAGAGAAACTGGCACCCACAAGCCATCTATGCAACAAGTTGTGGTCGAGGGAACCGGTCTCTCGTAAGCATATGAGTAATGTTGGTCCGGGCCGCTTCATCTCACAATACCGCTGAACCAAAATCCGACCAAGGGAGGAAGCAATCTAAGCATCAACGCCCACAAACCTTTTGTGTTCTAATCGAGATCTCATCTACACATAGACCTAGCTCATGATTCCACTATTGGGGAACGTTGCATGGGAAACAAAAAAATTTCTACGCACACGCAGATCTATCCATGGTGATGAGCATCCACGAGAGGGAGAGTGGATCTACGTACCCTTGTAGATCGCTAAGCGGGAAGCGTTAAGAAATGTGGTTGGTGTAGTCGAACGTCTTTCCGATCCAAATCGCTAAGCATCCCGCGATCCAATCACGACCCGTCCCGTGAACTTGATCATCATCCGTCCCGCGAACTTGATCACGGTGCTTCCGATCTAGTGCCGAACGGACGGCACCTCCGCGTTCAGCACACGTACGGCTTGATGACGATCTCCGCCGTCTTGATCCAGCAAGAAGGAGCAGAGAGGAAGAAGAGTTTTCCGGCAGCGTGATGGCGCTCTAGCGATGGTGGTGGAGCTATTCCGACAGGGCTTTGCCTAAGCGCCGTAGAACACCGATCTAGAGGAGAAACTATGCAATGGAGGAACGGGCATCATGTGGCTAAAAATTCTATGCAAAAACCCTAAAACCTCTAGTATATATAGGAGGAAGAGAGGAGGAGGCTTGGCCCAAGGTCCCAGCCTCTAGGAGTCGGCCGAACCAGGTGGGAGAGGTGGAATCCACCTCCAATCCTAGTAGGACTAGGATTCACCCTATTTTTGCCTTTTTCCACGTTTTCTCTTTGGGTTTTTTCTCCCTAGCCACATGGGCTTTGTGCGGGACTTCCACCAGACCACTAAGGGCTGGTAATTATTCTCCCACAGCCCATGAAGCCTTTTGGGTCGAAATACCCCTCCCGGTGGTCTCCCGGTACACTACCGACACTCCCGATACATTACCGATTAGCCCGAAACATTTCTGATGACCAAAACAGGACTTCCTATATATCAATCTTTACCTCCGGACCATTCTGGAGCTCCTCGTGACGTCTGGGATCTCATCCGGGACTCCGAACAACCTTCGGTCACCACCATACATAACTTTATACCACCGAAACATCGCCGAACCTTAAGTGTGCAGACCCTGCGGGTTCAAGAACTATGTAGACATGACCGAGACACCTCTACGGCCAATAACCAATAGCAGGACCTGGATGCCCATATTGGTTCCTACATATTCTACGAAGATCTTTAACAGTCGAACCTCTATGTCAAGGATTCAGTTAATCCCGTATGATGTTCCCTTTGTTCTTCGGTATGTTACTTGCCCGAGATTCGATTGTCGGTATCTCCATACCTAGTTCAACCTCGTTATTGGCAAGTCTCTTTACTAGTTCTGTAATACAAGATCCCGTGACTAACACTTAGTCACATTGCTTGCAAGGCTTATTGTGATGTTGTATTACCGAGTGGGCCCTGAGATACCTCTCCGTCACACGGAGTAACAAATCCCAGTCTTGATCCATGCCAACTCAACAGACACCCTCGAAGATACCTATAGAGCACCTTTATAGTCACCCAGTTATGCTGCGACATTTGATACACACAAGGCACTCCTCCGATGTCCATGAGTTGCATGATCTCATGGTCATAGGAACATATACTTGACATGCAGAAAACAGTAGCAATAATCTGACACGATCATATGCTATGTTTGTAGTTTGGGTCTTGTCCATCACATCATTCTCCTAATGATGTGATCCCGTTATCAAATGACATCACATGTCAATGGCTAGGAAACCTTGACCATCTTTGATCAACGAGCTAGTTTACTAGAGGCATACTAGGGACAAAGTGTTGTCTATTTACCCACACATGTAATGTGTTTCCAATCAATACAATTATAGCATGGATGATAAACGATTATCATGAACAAGGAAATATAATAATAAACACTTTATTTATTGCCTCTAGGGCATATTTCCAACAGTCTCCCACTTGCACTAGATTCAATAATCTAGCTCACATCACTATGTGATTTACATTGTAATGAATCGAACACCCATGCAGTTCTGGTGTTGATCATGTTTAGCCCTTGGAAGAGGTTTAGTCAACGTATCTGCAACATTCAGATCCATGTGCACTTTGCAAATATTTATGTCCTTTTCCTCGATGTAATCGCGGATGGAGTTGAAGCGTTGCTTTATGTGTCTCGTCCTCTTGTGAAACCTTGGTATAGCATTGGGTCTTGGGTCTTGTGCATAGCATTGCATACATGATAGAGCCTATGGCTGAAGCATAGGGGATGACACTCATCTTTTCTCTGTCCTCTGCAGTTACCGGGCATTGAGTCTTAGTCAACTTCACACCTTGTAACACAGGCAAGAACCCCTTCTTGGACTAATCCATTTTGAACTTCTATAAAACTTTATCAAGGTATGTGCTATGTGAGAGCGCTATCAAGCGTTTCGATCTATCTCTATAGATCTTAATGCCTAATATGAAAGCAACTTCTCCTAGGTCCTTCATTGAAAAACTCTTGTTCAAATATTCCTTCACGCTTTCCAGCATTTCTATATTGTTTCCAATCAGCAATATGTCATCCACATATAATATTAGAAATGCTATAGAGCTCCCACTCACTTTCTTGTAAATACAAGCTTCTCCATAAACTTGTATACAACCAAACGCTTTGATCACCTCATCACAGCGCTTATTCCAACTCTAAGATGCTTGCACCAGCCCATAAATGGATCGCTGGGGTTTGGAAACTTTGTCAGCATTCTCTGGATCGACAAAACCTTCTGGTTGCATCATATACAACTCTTCCTCAAGGAAACTGTTGAGGAACGCTGTTTTGACATCCATCTGCCAAATTTCATTTTCGAAATATGCAGCTATTGCTAACATGATTCTGAAGGACTTAAGCATCGCTACGGGTGAGAAGGTCTCATCGTAGTCAACTCCTTGAACTTGTGAAAAACCCTTTGCCACAAGTCGAGCTTTATAGATGGTGACATTACCGTCCGCGTTTGTCTTCTTCTTAAAGATCCATTTGTTTTGAATGGCCTTTCGCCCTTCAGGTAATACTTCCAAAGTCCATACTTTGTTATCATACATGGATCCCATCTCGGATTTCATGGCCTCTAACTAATTTTCGGAATCCGGGCCCATCACTGCTCCTCCATAGCTCGTAGGTTCATTGTTGTCCAACAACATGACCTCCAAGACAGGGTTGCCGTACCACTCAGGAGTAGTACGTGGCCTTGTCGACCTACGAGGTTCAATAGTAGCTTGATCCGAAGCTTCATGACCATGATCATTAACTTCCTCTTCTACTATCATGTAGAATTTCTTTTTACTCCTCTTCTATGCTCTTGTGAGGTATTCGACTTAGGAATTTTCATTCTACTCCTCTTCTTGCTCAAAATTTTTATAGGATCACGCAGGTATTTTGAAGTCTATATGATACCAATGTGACGGAGTTCTGTCTTGGTGCCTCCCGTCTGACTTGATTTCTTCTGGGGAGTCGAGATCCAAGGAATTTTGGCACAACGTTATCATTCAGCTTCCTTAGTATCTCAAGACGGAGAGTCATCGGAATTACTTCAATACTTGTCATGGTGAGATAAGGTCGGAGTCACCCAGTACTGGGGAGGCGTCCGGGGTACCACCATGATTAGTATCGTTATGCTTTCGAGGATTCAAGTTAGATGGATTTGCGAAAGCCTCTGGTTATGTGTTGAAGGATGAATACAGTTGGGGTGTGGGTTTGCTAGTTGTGTGAGATATTTCCTCCTTGTATCCCCCACACCGGATTGCATAACCAAAAAGTTTTCGGAAGTTCTTAGGTGGGAACTCTTGTAGTTATCTAGGATCATCTTCTTCAGATGTATGAGGGCATATACGTTTGTTCCGAGTAGTTAGCTCAATACTTTTGTGTTATTGCAAGTGGCTTCTAATATCTAATGATGTTTCCGCAAAACCAAAGAAGGCATTCTTATTAATTCTTCAGTAGGAAGGTTGTTTGTGTTATTCGTTCAAATTCTTTCAAGCATTTGATTCAGCTTTGAATTCATCTTATCAATGAGGTGCTAATGTTTTTGTCCATCACTACTGGAATCAAAAGATTTGTCGTCTGCCGCATCTTTGCCGTTTGCTAGCTGACGGCAAAGAGTGGCTTTGCCACCAGCTAGCAGAAAACAGACGACAAAGAGCTAGCAGACGGCAAAGGGTGTCTTTGCCATCAGCCAGCTCTTTGTTGTCTGCTAGCTGACGGCATAGATTCTTTGCCGTTCACTAGCGGATGGCAAAGAGCTGGGTGGGATCTAGTCGACGACACTACAGTAACGGCCCACCACCCCACCTCTTTGCCGTCTGCTAGCTGATGACAAAGAATCTTTGCCGTCTGCTAGCGGACGACAAAGAGGTTAATACCTAACCGCTACTAACGGCACACCCCCACGCCTCTCTCTCTTCTCTCTCTCATCTGATCCCCCGACCCAACCGCACACCCGCCGCCGCCGACCACTACCCAGCCGCCGACCCCCACCGCGCCCTCGCCGCCTCACCCCTGACCCCCACCATGCCCCTGCCGCCCCACCCCCGACCCCCACCACGCCCCCGCCGCCCCTCACCCGGCCCCCGTCGCGCCCCCGCCGCCCGACCCCGACCCCCGTCGCACCCCTGCCACCCCGCACCCGGCCCCCGTCGCGCCCCCGCTGCCCCTACCTCCCACCGCCTCGAGCCGCCGCCCTGCTCCCGACCCCCACCGTGCCCCCGCCGCCTCGGCCACGATGCACCTCCCCTGCGGCAGCCGCCCAAGCACCGCCATGAGGAAGGCCGCGGCGCCGCCCCCTCCCCTGTGGCGGGCCTCCCCCTCCTCCATCGGTAGCCCCTACCCTGCGGTGAGCTCCTCCTCCTCATCTTATTTTTTCTATATTTTTAGTTTTAGGTTTATGATTAGTTTAGATTTAGTTTTAGTTTTAGTTTTAGGTTTACGTTTAGTTTAGTTTAGTTTTAGTTTTAGGTTTAGTTCTGAAAAAAGAAGGAGAAAATAAGAATAATTAGAAAATGAGGAAGAAGAAGAAGAAGAAGAAGAGGAAGAAGAGGAGGAGGAGTTTTAGGTTTAGTTGTGAAAAAAGAAGAAGAAAATAAGAATAATTAGAAAAAGAGGAAGAAGAGGAGGAGGAGGAAGAAGAAGACGAAGGAGGAGGAGTTTTAGGTTTACCCCCAACGCCCCCGACCCCCGACGCCCCGGACCGCCGACCCCCGACTCCCGCCCCCCGACCACCGGCGCCATCGCCCCCCGACCACCGACACCATCGACCCCCGACCCCCGACGCCTTCGACCCCAGACCACCAATGCCACCGACCCCCGACTCCCGACATCACCGACGCCCGGCTGCCGATGCCACTGACCCTAATGCCACCGACCCCCCGACTCCACTGACCCCCAACCCCCGACACTTGTTCTGCCTCCTGTTGACCAAAAAGGTGCTCTTCGGCCTTCGTGAGGCCAAGGAGGTCATAGTTTTGTAAATTATGAGCTAGGTCACATATTTTCCTATTTTGTTATAAAAAACATCATATTTTGTGTTGATCGGGTGAATTTCAATGTGCAGTTGTTCGACGACCTCCCTGTGCATTTGACGAGCTCCCCTGCTGCGTTCGTTGGTGAGCACAAATGACATCTTCTCCCTCAGCACCCTTAAATTTTTTTGCTCTGTTCCGGTCTTCATGCCGATGAAACTTGCTAGCTATAGGTGTCTTCAATCATCAATATGCGTGACCACTATGTGTCTCCCATTCGAAAGGGTTGCATCTATAAATATGCATTCATTAGCATATTTATAACCGTGATTCTTCAGAATTGTCCAACGTTATCCATGGATAGCCCGAGTATGTGTAGATTGGGTTCATTTTCCCATATGCTCTGCTCCGGATCTGATGCAAAATTTCGTTAGTGCCTCCCTGTTGTTCTCTAGGTACACTCCTCTCTGCCTATTGCCGAGACGTGTATCAGGAGAACAGCGGGGAGGTGCTGCCGAAATTGTGCGTCAGATCTAGAGTGGAGCATGGGAAAACGAACCCAATCTACACATACTCGGGTGGGATTAGGAACTATCTTTACCTACTAGCGTCTAGGTTGCATCGACGTAATAAAACTGACAAACTCTATTAACTGATGAATATGGTTTGCTAAATTATGTATATATTTTGTGTGTGTCCAGTAGCTAGGCAAGATGAGTGATTGTGGGTGGATGTACACCGGTCACACTAGTCAGAAAGACATGGCTCGTGAATGGATAACAAAAACAAAAGAGTTTGTGAGAGTCGCATTTGCAAATGGACAGAAAACAACCTGGCGCCCTTGTGTCGATGGCGACAACTGTAAGAAGAAGTCAGAGTTTGAAATGATCAAACACCTACAGAACTCGGGTTTTACGCCTAATTATACGCTCTGGACATTTCATGGCGAGTCTGCCCAACGTGCCAGAGCTGAGGTGGTTCGTCATCGCACCGAAGAGCATGGTACTGGGATCGAAGACATGGTGCAAGACTTTGATGATGCTCAGGATTCGGACGATGAGATGGAGGAATCTGTAAAGGCCTTTTATGAAATGTTGGAGTCTTCAAAACATCCTCTCCACGAGCACACTGAGCTTTTTCAGCTGAATGCCATCGCGCAAGTAATGGATCTGAAGGCTCAGTTCAACCTGGGCAGAGAATGCTACGACGCGATGATGACGATATTTGGACGCTTTCTATCCAAAGGCCATGTATTGCCAGCAAACCTGTACCAGCCGGACAAAATCCTACGTGCGCTTAAGATGCCCTATGAGAAGATAGATGCGTGTGAGAATGGATGTGCCTTATTTAGGCTTGAGTATGCGGGATTGAACTATTGCCCCATTTGCAATGCTTCCAGGTATGTTCTGGTAGACAATGGTATGGGTGAGAAGAGTCAGACCAAAATCCCCACTAATGTTCTTTGGTATCTGCCAATCATACCAAGACTTCAACGTCCTTTCATTGTCGAAGAGATGTCCAGACAGATGACATGGCATAAATTGGGCAAAAGAACAGAACTAGATGCAGATGGGAATCCTATGTTGGGGCACACTTCAGACGCTTTTGCATGGAAGCACTTCGATGCATTACATAAGGATAAAGCGGTAGATCCAAGGCATCCATGAGTTGCCATCAGCATGGATGGGTTCAATGTGCATGGTATGACGGCAACACAATACAGTTGTTGGCCTGTATTTGTCATTCCACTCAATCTCCCCCGGAGAGATTATGAAAAGAAAGAACATTTTCCTGTTGTTGATAATTCTAGGGCCCAAATATCCGGGGAAGAATATGAATGTGTACATGCGGCCGCTTAAGGATGAATTGCAAGAAGCCTGGAATAATGGGATCAAGACATACGACGCCGCTACCAAAAAGAACTTCAAAATGCATGTGTGGTACATGTACTCGTCGCATGACTTGCCGCGTATGCGCTATTCGTTGGCTGGTGTGTGCATGGAAGGTTTCCGTGCCCCACATGCAAGGTAGCTCTTGAGTTCCGTTGGCTGCAGGCGGGTCGCAAGTTTTCTTGCTTCGACATGCATAGACAATTCCTGGATCCTGACCATAAGTTCAGAAAAGACAAGAAGAATTTCATCACAGGTAGAGTTGTCAAAAACACTGCACCACCTGCGTTGATAGGCCAACAGATCCTGGATTAGATAAACGCTCTCGAGCCGAATCCAGATCGTCCAGGGTATTTCAAAGGGTATAATACGGAACACGCCTGGACTCACAAGATATGTTTTTGACTCTAAGGTGCGTTCATTTGACAAATACGACATCAACGGGTATCGCTTTCGTACTTTTGGAAAAGAGTTGTCTATGGCCGACCGAAAGTCTACAAATTGTTGTGTCTCCGTTGTCTGCGAAGGAGGGGTCGAGTATTATGGAAGAGTTGAAGCAATTTATGAACTTACATTCTTTGGTGATTACTCACCAAATGTCGTAGTCTTCAAATGTTATTGGTTCCAGCCGAAGGAGACTAGAAGGACTCATGAACATATAGGGCTAGTCGAAATCAAACAAAACACCCATTTAGATGTTCTCGATGTCTATATTATGGCTCAACAGGCGACCCAAGTTTTCTATCTACCATGGCCCTGCCAAACGGATCCAAATTTGAAAGGTTGGGATGTCGTTTATGATGTGCCGCCACATTTTAGACCACCTCCCCTCAATGAAGATGATTATGAACCTCACATTAACCTAGACACATATGAAGGAGAATTCTTCCAAGAAATACATGTTTCCAAAAAATGTTTCAAGAACTGCTCTACTTCCCCACAGAACATTGAGGTCAATAGTGACAGTGAATCCGACCGATCCTTCTGCATCTGTCGCAACCCCGACCAGTCCTTCTACGTCTCACCCTGGCGCAAACGTGACCGGTCCTTCACGTCCGTGATGATGGTAAGTTTTCCCAAGTGTTTTGCTTAACAAATGCATACTTAGCTTAAGAAATGACCTAATTAGCTCCAAAATGACCTATACTTAGCTTATTTTCCTCAAAAATGATATAATAACTTTACTTACCTCCAAAATGATATATTCTACCTAGGTTAGCTATAAAATGACATATACTTAGCATTTTTCCTCCAAAATGACTTGATATGCTTAGTTAGATAGAAAATGGCATAACTACCTAGGATAGCTCAATAATGATCTATAGCTAGCTTAGCTAGTTCATTTATGACATAATTAGCTCACTTAGGTACAAAATGGCATCACTACCTAGGATAGCTCAATAATGATCTATAATTAGCTTAGCTCTTTCATTTAGGACATAATTAGCTCACGTAGGTAAAAAAATGGCATAATAACCTTGGTGTAGCTCCAAAATGACCTATACTTCGCTTGTTTTCCTCGAAAATGACATAATAACCTTACTTAGCTCCGAACTAACATACTTTACCTAGGATAGCTATAAAATGACCTATACTTAGCATTTTTTCCTCCTAAATGACTTAATATGCTTAGTTAGCTGAAAAATGTCATAACTACCTTGGATAGCTAAATAATAATCTATACTTAGCTTACCTAGTTCATTTATGACATAATTAGCTTACTTAGGTAAAAAATGTTATAATAACCTTGGTTTAGCTCCAAACTATCATATAATTAGTTTATTTTCCTCCAAAATGACAAAATAACCTTACTTAGCCTCAAAATGACTGATTTTAACTAGGATAGCTCTAAAATGACCTAGACTTACCATTTTGTCCTCCAAAATGAGTAAATATGCTTAGTTAGCTAAAAATGGCATAACTACCTAGGTTAGCTCCAAAATGACCTATTTACCTATCTTAGCTCTAAAATGACCTACACACTTAGCCTTTTTACCTACCTTAGCTAAAAAATGGCATTTTTACCTACCTTAGTTAGAAGAATAAGAAGATAAAGAAGAGGAGAGGAGAAAAAGAAAGAGAAGATAAATTCTTCTTCTTCTTGTTCTTTTTTTCTTCTTTTTCTTCTTTTTCTTCTAGCTAGTCTTCTTCTTCTTCTAACTTTATCTTTCCTAATTTGTAGATTTTCTATAGATGAGGAAGCTTGCATTTATGGAGTGTACTCTTCTACATATGCTTCCTTTTTGTTTATGGAAACTTGTTGGAAACTTGTTTTGGATATGTATGTATGGATATGTTGTTGGAAACCATTTTATGTTGGATATGTTGTTGGAAACTTGTATGTTGGATATGTTGTTGGAAACTTATTGTTGGTATGCTTGTTGAAATTATTTTGAAATGTGTATGTATATATGTGAAATTATGTCAAATTGAATGAATTTAAGAAAAAACAGAAAAACAGGGGCTATATAGCCACTTTGCCGTCTGCTGGCAGACGACAAAGGTCTTTGCCGTCAGCTAGCGGACGGCAAAGCTGCCACATGGCAGCTACCTGTGCAACCTGGGGTAGCACTAGGCTAGCTTAGGTGGTTTCTTTGCTGTCTGCCAGCGGACGGCAAAGAAACCACCTAGGCCGGCAAAGAAACAGGTGCTTTGCCGTCCGTTGGCATGTGCATTTGCAGTCCAAAGAAAATTCCTCAAATATGCACATCTTCAGGGGGAGTTCTTCTATATCTTGCAATCAAATTCCTCAAACTCAGTACTTTCACTTCATATGTTTATCCCCGTTGAAAACTTAACCTATTTTTCATCAATCACCAAAAAGGGGGAGATTGTTAGTGCATCTAGTGCCCCTTAGTGATTTTGGTGTATTGAGGACTTATAGGTTAAGGAACTAATGTGTTTGTGAGTGTACACACGCTCTATAAGTCAATGAGGAGTTTGATATATTCGGATATTACCGACCCCTAAAAATGTATGTCTTCAACTGAAGACTTTGTGAAGACTTTGAAAATGAAGAAGTTGATGTGACCTTGAAGATATGAACGAGGAATATGAAGCGTGAAGACTTTTGTTTTCGGAGTTTCATTTACTTATTTGAGTCATAGGAAACACCGTACTGTTAAAGGGGGCCGAGGTAATACTAAGGAAAATTTCCAACTGATGCTCAACTCCAAAATCCTCAACCTACACAATCCTTCGAGTGAAGCCTTTGGAACTCTCTTACAATACAGTCAAGTTCTTCAGTGACAAAGACGAAGTTCTTCTCGTCTCTGAGGAAATTGATCTGACTAAGGAGTTAGGATTTTGCCAGTGCGAATTGCCTACAAGTGAGGAACATGATAAGCCTGAGGACTTTCATAGTTTGAAATTCCGACCGTTGCTATGCTTAGCGCCAGCTGTCCCCAATCATTCTTATCCACATAACGGTCATATCATTGGGGGCATTTATGTCTTATCATGTCAGGTTGCACCCGGGCTATAAATAGCCACCCCCCATAACCACTAGTTGATTGGCTGCTCCAAGAGAGAACTGACACTTGTCATTTGAGAGCAACCCATCCTCCGAGGACTTTGAGAGAAAATCATCAGTGAGGAAAAACCCACAACCAAGCCACCAAACCCATAGTGATTTAGCATCACTGAAGAAATTCCTGTGTGGATCCGACGCTTGTTACCTTTGAGGACTGTGCATCCTCCAGACGGTTAGCGTCATGGTCTAGTGCTCCTACAATCAATTGGGGATCATGAAGTGACCTTGGTCTAGAGCATCCAATAGTAAATTGTGGATCGTCGGGTGACCAGTTTGTGAGGGTTTTGGAAGTCTACCTTGAAGACTTACCACGAGTGTTGGGCGAGGACTGTGTGACCTTAGCTCAAGGACAATACGATAAGGACTATGTGTCCTCTGGTTTTAATACCAGGCCGCTCCAAACCAGACGTATAACTGTCACATCAGTTGGAACTGGGTCATCCAACCATTGTCTTCATCGAGCTATCTGGTTCTATTTCCTCAACCCCTCTATTCCTCATATACCTGTTGATGAAATTGATTGTTACTGTTTGAAGAATTTGACTGAAGACTTTCACAAATTTCTCACCTCAAAATCTTCAAGTTACCTTGTTCATCACTGCTTATCGTGTATCACGTTACTTACCATTCGTGCATGTTTCATTTCATCATGAAGACTATGCTGTTACTATGTTCCTCATGCACTTGAGTACTTATTCCGCTACTAGTTATTCATCACATTTCAAATTCCTTAAAGTTGAAATTCCTCAAGTGATGAATTCGTAAAAATCGCCTATTCACCCCCCTCTAGTCGATATAACGCACTTTCAATTGGTATCAGAGCACGAGATCTTCCTTGCTCTGTGTGATTTTGGTTTAACCACCTAGAGTTCTAGTTATGTCGACTGCAGGTATGATCAAGGTTTCCATGGGGTGTCCTACCTTCGATGGGACGGACTACCCGTACTGGAAGAACAAGATGCGTATGCACCTTGAAGCTATTGACAACGATCTTTGGTACGTTGTGGAAAATGGTGTGCCCTCTGTCACTCCCACTGTTACTACTACCGATGTGAAGAGATTCAAGCAACTGGACTCTCAAGCAAGGAATATCATCTATGGCCATCTGAGAAAAGGTGTTTATCTGGGATAGGCTGTCCAAAGTCAATGAAGGTGTTTCCACTCAACGCGACTCTCGTGTTGATGTTCTTCGTAATCTCTTCAACCGCTTCAAGAGACTTGACAATGAAAATGTTCAACAAACTTTTGATCGCCTCACTGATATCTCCAATGAGCTTCAAGCACTGGGTGCCACTGATATCACTGACCATGAAGTGGTGAAGAAACTGCTAAGATCTCTTGACTCCTCACTCGATACTCTGGCTTTGATGATTCAAGAACATGGAGACTACAAGTCACTTGATCCTGCTGATATTCTTGAGAGACTCAATACTCATGAATTCCAACAAGCTGAGAAGAGAGACCTCTACGGGCCAAGCTATGGAAGATCTCGTGCTCTGAAGGCAAAAGCAATTTCCTCATCCGAAAAAGATTCAGACAACAGCCTTGGTGATCCTGAAGAACTAAGTTAGGAACTGGCAATGCTCATGAGGAAATTCCAGAAGTTCTCAAGGAGAGGTGGATTTAGAAAGTCATCAAAAAGTGGCTTGAGGAAATTAGATTCCTCAGAAGACTAGAAGAAAATAACCTGTCATCGTTGCAAGAAGCCTGGTCACTTTATCTCTGACTGTCCTCTCTAGGAAAAATATGCAAAGAAGAAGAAGAAATACAAGGATGATAGTTCTGATGACTCAAATAAAAAGAAGAAATCTTCAAAGTCCTCATATGCAAAGTCCTCATCTTCAAAGTCCTCAAAGCACAAGGAGAATGGCTCCAGAAAGGCTCGAGCATTCATCGGCAAGGAAATAGATTCCGAGGAAGAATCCGAAGAATATGAAGAAGAGGAAGAATCTGAGGTGGAATCAGAATCTGGTGTTGCTAGCCTTGTCACTACTTCTTTCGTCAGCAAGTCCATCTTCAACGATGAAGAATATGACTACTCCAACGACACTGACGTCAGCAATGATGATTATGCTCCCACCTATTGCTTCATGGCAAAAGGCTCAAAGGTACACAAACATCATTCCTCTTTTGAATCAAGTGAAGGTGAATCTGATGAATTTGTGAAACCTAGATATGCTAAACTTGTTAAACTTGCCACTAAGCAACAAAGTGCACTTGAAAAGCTTCAGAAAATGCTAGAAAAAAGTGAGGATCTGTTCAACCATGAAGTGGACCGGACTCAAACTCTGTCTGACGATCTCAAAAGTCAACAGACAAAGTATGATCACCATCAGAGTCATCATAACGACCTCTTAGCCAATCATGAGAAGCTTTCTTATGAATTTCTTCAAAGAAAGCAAGATCTTGAGAAACTGAGGGTGTCACATGAGGATCTCCAAAGGGAAAACGCTTCCTTACTGGCTCAACCGATCAGTACCGCTCAGGAAGAATTTGTTCCACCTTGTTTGAAATGCATCGAACGAGAAACTGCTAATTCTTCACCTGAATGTTCAAATGCTTCTATTGCTGCAAATTCTTCAACTATTCCAGTGGTCTCAAATTCCTCATCTGAGGATACCAAAAGTATCACTAACGACAATGCAGGGTTGAAGGAATTGTATGTGACAGGCATGTACAAAAGTCTCAAAGGGCATCAAACCCTTTGCGATGTCTTTAAAAAGCACATTCTGAACAGGAACCCTAGGAAAGAGGGTATTGCCTTTGTGAGGAAACTCAATGCTGATGGATCCTACTGGACACCAGAGCAGTACCCCAAAATCTCATGGGTTGTTGCGAAAGGATCTCTTGTAGATCCATCCACTTTATCTGGCTTTACTTGTGAAACTTCATATTCCTCTGATGAGTCACTTGACTCCAACTACAAATTCTTAAAAAATCAGAAAGGTGAAGTATTTGCTAGATTTGTTGGAACTAACTGCAGGAACGGTTCTCCTATGCTATGAAGAAAATCTAGGTTCCCAAGAGCTACCTACAAAATTTTCAAGTGAATGTCCTCACGACATCACTCACGAAGAATAGGAACCCTAGATCAAATTCCTCATATAGACCAAATATCATTCTCGCGCTAATGCTTCTGTTTCGCAGGGAAAAGCTAAGGGTTATGAATATGTGCATTATTATTCAAACCATTATGTTCGTAAGTCCTCGAAGAATTTCTCTGCTTATTCATTTGAGTACTCTAACCCTCGTCCTGTGAAACGAAGCGCACTTGCTTCAATGCCTCCCTTCTCATATGGTGCTCGCAGAATGATGAACTCTTTGCCACCCCTCCAGATGTGGGTGGTGAAGAAATCGAACTAACTTCTTATGCAGGGTCAAGTCTCCAGATGAAGTTGAACATCTGATGAATTTGCTGGAGACCTGAGGAAATGCTTGAAAGGACGCAAGATAACCATGAGGAAATGAGTTCTTCATTTCTCACGTCCTCACACTACTTGCTTACTATCTTGTGCGACGAAATTCTGTCTGATGAAATTGATGTCATATTCTTCACTTTGAAGCATATGAGTTCGTAAGTGGTACTAATTCATCTACATGATGATACTCCAAAAGCTATTGAGTGGGTCCTCGATAGTGCATGCACAAATCACATGACTGGTGACAAGAATCTACTGATGAATTTTCCACTTGCTCCATCTCCTCTGAAGCATATCACCTACGCAGACAAAGGAAAAAGAAAGGTATTGGGACTTGGTAAGGTTGCTATCTCAAAGGACCGAACCATGGATAAGGTGATGCTTGTCGAATCCCTTGGGTTCAACCTTATGTCTATCTCCATGCTTTGTGATCTTGATATGATTGTCGTATTTGGAAAATATCGTCATGTTGTCATCATGGAATCTGACAATTCCAAGGTCTTAGAAGGCTTTAAGAGAGGAGACTCGTATATTGTTGATTTCTCTAAAGGTCCTCAGCCTGCCACATGCTTATTTGCAAAGTCTTCAGAAGGCTGGTTGTGGCATCGACGACTTGGACATGCGGGTATGAGGAACTTGCACACGCTCATGAAGAAAAAGCACGTCATTGGCATTGTGGGTGTCAAATTCCTCAAGGCCCACCTCTACAGTGCATGTGAATCTGGAAAGATGACCAGATCCAAGCATCCCTCAAAGACAATCATGACCACGACTCAACCCTTTGAATTGCTTCACATGGATATCTTTGGCCCCACTCATCACTCCTTGCTAACAAATTCTTCAAGTTTGTATGGCTTTGTAATTGTTGATGATTACTCTCAATACACTTGGGTACATATTATTCTATACAAAAATGAAGTGCAGGATGTCTTCATACGATTTGCTTCAAGGGCCTCCACCAACTTCGGCGTCAAGATCAAGCATATTAGGAGTGATAATGGGACCGAGTTCAAGAACACTAATCTTGATGAATACCTTGATGAACTTGGTATTACTCATGAGTTATCTACCCCTTATACTCCTCAGCAGAATGGCGTCGTGGAGTGCAAGAACAGGACTCTAGTTGAGATGGCTTGCACCATGCTTGATGAATACAAGACTCCTCGTCACTTCTGGCCTGAGGCAATTGATACTAAATGCCACATCATTAACAGGGATATCTTCACAAATTCTTCAAGAAGACTTCGTATGAACTTATGACTGGCAAGAAACCCAATGTAAGTTATCTCAAAGTCTTCGGTGCAAAATGCTAGATCAGAGATCCTCACCACAGTTCTAACTTTGCACCGAAAGCACATGACGGTTACTTGCACATCTACAGAGTCTTCAACACCTACCATCACAAGGTTGTTGAAACTATAGATGTGCGGTTTGATGAAACTGATGGCTCACAAAGAGAGCACCTGCCTTTTGTGTTAGATGAACAGTCTCCTGAGGAATCCATCAAGCTGAAGGCAACTGAAGATATCATACCCACTGAGGAAGTCATTCCAACGAATGAAGACTTTCATGCTAATACACCTGAAGAAAATGGTGCTGATGAAAATCCTCAGCCACGTCAACCTGTTCATCCAAGAGTTGCAAATGAAGTGCAGATTGACAAAATCATTGATGACATCAATGCACCAGGTTCCCTCACTCGCTCAAAAGCTTCACATTTAGCTAACTTTTGTGGGCACTTTGCCTTTGTCTCTATCATAGAGCCCACCAAAGTTGATGAAGCATTCAAGGAGCCTGAGTGGATTCAAGCTATGAAAGAGGAATTGCATCAATTCAAGCTCAACAACGTGTGGGAACTTGTCAAGCGTCCAGATCCTCACAAGCATAACATCATAGGTACCAAGTGGATCTACGGCAACAAGCAAGATGAAAATGGCCTTGTGGTGAGGAATAAGGCTCGTCTTGTAGCTCAAGGCTACACACAGGTTGGAGGAATTAGCTTTGATGAAACGTTTGCACCTGTTGCTAGACTTGAGGCTATTCATATATTGCTTGCTTATGCTAACCATCATATTATCATCTTATATCAAATGGATGTGAAAAGTGCATTCCTCAATGGTAATCTTGAGGAAGAAGTATATGTTGCTCAACCCCTAGGTTTTGAAGACCCTAAGCATCCTGACAAAGTCTTCAGACTCAACAAGGCCCTCTATGGCCTCAAGCAGGCCCCTCGGGCGTGGTATGACACTCTGAAGGAATTCCTCATGAAGAAAGGCTTCAAACCCGGTTGACTCGACCCTACTCTTTTCACAAAATCCTATGACAATGAACTATTCATATGCCAAATATATGTAGACGATATTATCTTTGGCTGTACTGACAAACGTTACAGTGATGAATTTGCCTATATGATGAGTGAAGAATATCAAATGTCTATGATGAGAGAGTTGAAATTCTTCTTAGGTCTTCAAATTTGTTAACAAGACAATGGCATCTTCATATCCCAAGAGAAGTACCTCAAGGATGTTCTGAGGAAATTCGACATGCAAGATTGCAAAGGCGTCAAAACTCCAATGCCTTCAAAAGGACACATCTGCACTGAAGAAAACGGTATAGATTTCGATCAGAAGGTATACGGCTCCATGATTGGCTCATTATTGTATCTATGTGCATCTAGGCCTGATATTATGCTAAGTGTTTGCATGTGTGCCCGATTCCAAGCAACACCGAAGGAATCACACCATAAGGCTGTGAAACATATTCTTCAATACTTAGCTCACACACCAACACTTGGATTATGGTATCCCAAGGGCTCAAATCTTCACCTCATTGGATATTCTGATGCTGACTATGCTGGAGATCGTGTGGATCACAAGTCAACCTCAGGCACATGTCATTTTCTCAGACGTTCCTTAGACTGTTGGTCCTCAAAGAAGCAGAACTGCGTTTCACTCTCTACTGCTGAAGCTGAGTACATTGCTGCTGGCTGATGTTGTGCTCAGCTACTATGGATGAAGCAAACCCTCAAGGACTATGGCATCAAGTTGAAGAATGTGCCTCTCTACTTTGACAACAAGAGTGCCATCAAGATTGCTTACAACCCAGTTCAGCACTCCAAGACCAAGCACATCCAGATTCGTCATCACTTTCTTCGAGATCATGTACTGAAGGGTGACATCTCCATCGACCACATCCCCATTGAAGAACAACTGGCCGATATCTTCACAAAACCCTTGGATGAAAAGAGATTTTGTAAGTTGCGGTGTGAGCTAAACATCTTAGAATCTTCGAATGTTCTTTGAAAAAGGACACACATCCTAACACTTATGCAAAATTGATGACTTAGATGTGCAACACACGAAGTAACATTTTTCTTCAATCAATGAAGAATAACCCTTGATTCTGAAGGACTTAAGCATCGCTACGGGTGAGAAGGTCTCATCGTAGTCAACTCCTTGAACTTGTGAAAAACCCTTTGCCACAAGTAGAGCTTTATAGATGGTGACATTACCGTCTGCGTTTGTCTTCTTCTTAAAGATCCATTTGTTTTGAATGGCCTTTCGCCCTTCAGGTAATACTTCCAAAGTCCATACTTTGTTTTCATACATGGATCCCATCTCGGATTTCATGGCCTCTAACCAATTTTCGGAATCCGGGCCCATCACTGCTCCTCCATAGCTCGTAGGTTCATTGTTGTCCAACAACATGACCTCCAAGACAGGGTTGCCGTACCACTCAGGAGTAGTACGTGGCCTTGTCGACCTACGAGGTTCAATAGTATCTTGATCCGAAGCTTCATGACCATCATCATTAACTTCCTCTTCTACCATCGTAGGTTCCACAAAAACATCTTTCTGCGCTGCGCTACTTTCTGGTTGAAGAAAGGTTCAATAACCTCATCGAGCTCTATTTTCCTCCCACTCAATTCTTTCGAGAGAAACTCTTTCTCAAGAAAGGTTCCATTCTTAGCGACAAACACTTTGCCTTCGGATCTCGGTATTTTATTAAAATAGGGCATATTTCCTTTGGTGTCAAAGTATTTTAATTTTGTGAAAAATCCTTTTCTTTTCTCTCGGGATTTTGTCTTGTTTTTCTTTTATTTATAAACAGGAAACCCTCTGTATGTTTTATCTGTGAGTGTGAGAGAGAGAAGCTGGGCCTTTCCCTCTCGCGCGGCCCAGCCCAGGTAGCAGACGGCTACCCGCCTCGCCCTCCTCCGCCAGTCAGCGCGGTGTAACAGAGGGAGTGAGCGTGGCCGCCGTGATCTCCAGAAGTCGAGGCGCCGTCATCCCATGCCTATTTAGTCCCCTTGGCATCCGTGCCGCCCCCCTAGGGTTCCCTCTCCCTCCTCGCGCCGCTGCCCTCCACCCCTCCTCCTCTTTCTGTCTCAGGTAAGGTAGGGTTCAGAGGGTTTCATAGAGAGTTCAGTGAGGTTCAGAAGGAGCTCGTTGCCATGGGAGCTTCTCCGGCGAGCCCCTCGAGCAGGCGACCGTCGGGATCGCTTCGCTAGTGCCATCTACTTCCCCGACGTCCTCTGCATCTGCCTGGGACGCCAAGGCAGTGCCTTTGCTTTGTATTCTTCCCCTCCGGCCAAGCTCTTCCGTCGCAGCAATTCTCCGTCGTCGTGCTTCCTCGAGCTCAATTGGCTGCGTGGGCGCTTCTTGGTGAGCTCCTCGTCCGTCCTCGCTAGATCCAGAGCCTTCTAGCCTCGTGTAGTGCATGCCCACGTGTTGTGTTCCGCCGCCGTCGGACCTCATCACCGATGAGTGCTCTGTCAACCTCATGCTTGCGGGCGTAGCGTGCGAGTTCCTGCTTCTCACAGGGCTCCATTTTCGCTCTTCCCCGTCTGTTTCCTTTTCTGTGGCGTCGCCATGCGTAGCGTGCGTAGGCCTCCACCGTTGTCGCTCTGTAGTCATCGCCGTCATCATTATCGTCCACCTTAGGTGGCTGTTCTAGCGTGTGCGTGTGCGTGCAGGAGCAGGGCATCCAGTAGGAGCCTCCGTCGCTCGTTTGGTCATCGGAGTCCTTCGGTGAGGTCATCGCCGATGTGCTGTCGCCGCTGTCTTTTCTCGCCAGTTTCGTCAGTTAGGCAAAATAGGGTAGAAGTAGAAGGGCAAGGCCTCCCCTTGGTTAGTAGTCACACCGTAGCACAGTGGTAGTGCGCTTGGGAGACGACCGCGAGGTCGTGGGTTCGATTCCCAGCCTCCCCCTTTTGTTTTCCTTTTATTTCATTGGTTGATCTGGTGTGTGTGTTGTTCGGATCTCGTGTGGCCAGAACCAGATCTGTTGTGGCTGTGTGCTGAGTGTGTGTGTGTGGATCTGCTGTGGTGGCATGATCCAGTGTGTGTGTTGTGTGTGTAGCTATGTGTGTATGTGTTGTGGTGTGTGTGACAAGTGGGCCCTGGCCCCACTTGTCATGTACTAGGGACCCTGGTGAGTATGCCAGGTGAGTCCCCCTATCTATTAGTTGTTTCTTTTGTTTTGGTGTTTTAAGTGATTTAAATAGGATATTTCTATTTCTGGTAATATTGCTAATTCTGGACATGAACATATATGACATGGTCATTTATAGTAAATTTTCACTTATAGGAATGAGTGGTGTTTTGCTATCTAGTGTTTTGCCATGATGCTCCATACAAACATAGGAGTGTGATATATGATTTTGGGGTAGAATCATCCAAGGAATTCATTGGTGCAACTGGTTTGGTCATTTGAGCAAGTTTGAAAAAAATGTCATTTTGTCTCAAAGTGCCATTTTGTCATATTTGTTATATTTAATCCATGCATGCTATGATAATTGTGCCAACATGTAAATGGTAGTCTTTGATGAGTAGAATGCCATGGTATTTACTTTTTTCATGTTAAACTTGGAAATAAGTGGGAACCATGCTCTAAAGTAGCTACTAAAATGTTGCTGTTTTCAAACATGCTAAATATTTCTGTGTGAGAATCTAGTAATATTTTTATGCCATGAAGAGTGGATGCTACCAAGTGATATATTGAGAATTAGCTCAAGCTCAGTGCTAGTGTTTTGAAGTAGATGTTGCCCTCTATCACCCTGTTAATTTTCATGCCATGAGGTGGTCTCTGTCACCATTAGTTTCTGCTGTAAACTTGCTATCAGCTTAACTCAGATTCCAGAAAACTGTTATTTTGTCTAAGTCCCTAAAATCTGTTTCATCATACCAACTTGTGAGCTTCATGCTTATTGAGGTGTGTCTCCATTCCAGATTGTGTGGTTAGATAATTTTATAAGCATGCTATGTAGTTTATGTCAATGCCTTGTTTGTGGTTGCAGACTTCCTGTAGCTCTTGATGTTTGCTGTATAAGTTGCTATGTTGCTGTTTTGTGGCAGATTGTTTGTTTTAGTGTTTTCTGACTTGTGGGAGTTATACTCCATGGAATTGCTTGATGTTTGACTTCATTATGGTTGGTTTTTCATTGACTATCCAGTGGATACCTTGGAATGCCAAGGAAGAGCCCATGGCCTTCTTTGTCTTGTGTTTTGCCTTCGTAACTTGTCGTGAGCGTAGCGTGAGAACCGTAACTCCGTTTCCTACGTTCTACATATGCATTTGTATCTATTTTGCATGAAGTATCCATATTTGACATGATCATGCATGTTTAAATAACTTAACATGAGGTTCTGCCAAGAATTGTAAACAACTAAACTAATGCATGTGAAACATGACTAGTTTAGGATTGCCATGCAAAATACTACAAATGAATCATGCATCATCTTGTTTGTGCATTGCACCTTGGTTGGATGTTTATTGTTGCAATTTCTATTGGGTAGACGTGAGTGTTGAAACTGAGTACGAGGATCCAGGAGAGTACCACTACGAGGACCCTGCTCTTTGTCCCTCTAAAGAACCAACAGGCAAGATGATCCTACCCAGACCCTGACACTATTTTTGGTTTGCTAGATGTCTCGCTCTTATCGTTACATATGCGTTACCTACCACTTGAATGTCAAGCCTCCTACATTTCCATGATAGCCTCTAACCCCTCCACATCCTAGCAAACCTTGTTTGGCTAAGTTACCGCTGCCCAGCCCCTCTTATAGCGTTCTTAGTTGCAGGTGCAGGTTGTATCCATGTGATAACATGGATTTGGCACATCACAATATTATCTGCTATTTAATTTAATGCACATATATATCTTGGTATGGTGGAAGGCTTGGCCTTTTGCTTGGTATTTTGTTCCACTTTTACCGCCATAGTTTCTTGTTACCGGTGTTATGTTTCCATACTTTGCGCTCCTAACATGCTCGGGGTTGTTCTGGGGACCCCCTTGATTATTCGGTTGAGATTAAAACTTGTATGGCAAGACCCAACATTGGTACTATTTGCTTAAACAACTTAATAAAATTTGCATAGGGCCTTGCAACCCCGTGGATAATTAATCAACCCCCGGGCCAGTGCTCCTCATGAGTGTTGGTCCAAACTAGAGCCGTGTGCGGGGCCAACCCGAGGCAACTCGGGAGATTTCTATCAGGCCACTATACGCTGTGCTTATCTGTCGTGTCCTAAGAACGAGATATGCGGCTCTTATCGGGTTCGTCGACACGTCGAGTGGTCTTGCTGGACTTGTTTTACCTTTCTTGAGTGGCTTGCGTGTGGGACTCTGACTTTCTTCTGGCTATCTCGAGGTGTCGGATTTCCTTTGGAGTTGCCTATGATGATCACGAGATCCGTGGTCGAGGTTATTCCCATGGAGTGTGGATAATTTATGATGGACTAGTTGGAGCACCCCTACAGGGTTAAAAATTTCGGAAAGCCGTGCCCGCAGTTATGTGGCAACTTGGATATTTGTTTAACACCCGGTTATAGTTAACTTGAAGTAAACTCTAATAAAATGCACCAACAGTGTGAGTAACCATGACCGTCTCTACTTGTGAACATGAACCGAGAGAGAACATGGTGGGGTTATGATTGACGTAAGTAGGTGTTCAGGATCTCTTAGAGGTCATTCTAGTTCTCGATCGTTTATCGTAGACCACATATTTACTTTCATGTTTCATAAGATTAGCCTCCATAAATGCTTAGTGCTGCTGCAAACTAAACACATACCCCATTCCAACCTATAAGCTTGAATAGTCTTGGTGCCCGGGCGCGAGATTGCTGAGTCCCCGTGGCTCGCAGATTACTACAACAATCCAGGTGCACGTACAGATGAGATCGTGCTAGATGATGTGACGCAGCTCTAGTGGGAGTATGACAAGGAGCGTGGCAGGATGTACGTCACTTATCCAGACGAGTAGAGTGGAGTGGTCGAGATCTTTGGGCAAGCAAGCCAATGTCATTGCATCATTTTATCATTTGGTTTCGTCCGTAGCCAGACCCTACCTTTATATGGATGATTGAATAAATTGTGTGGAATTGTAATTTAGCATGTGGCGAGTGTAAGCCAGCTCATATACTATTCTCTTCCTAAATGTATGTAATGATACTGTACTTGCGAATGACAAGATGCGCCTCTATCCCCGTCGAGGACCTCATGTCTTAATATGGATAGGCACGCATCTTGGGCATGACAAGTTGGTATTCAGAGCCATACAACCATAGCAGCCCTTTGCTTGATCGAACTTGGCCGAGTCGAGTCTAGTAAAACTATTTTGAGTCTAGTTATATCGGAGAGTAGGTTTCTTTTTACTCCTCTTCTATGCTCTGGTGAGGTATTCGACTTAGGAATTTTCATTCTACTCCTCTTCTCGCTCAAAATTTTTATAGGATCACGCAGGTATTTTGAAGTCTATATGATACCAATGTGACGGAGTTCTGTCTTGGTGCCTCCCGTCTGACTTGATTTCTTCTGGGGAGTCGAGCTCCAAGGAATTTTGGCACAATGTTATCATTCAGCTTCCTTAGTATCTCAAGACGGAGAGTCATCGGAATTACTTCAATACTTGTCGTGGTGAGATAAGGTCGGAGTCACCCAGTACTGGGGAGGCGTCCGGGGTACCACCATGATTAGTATCGTTATGCTTTCGAGGATTCGAGTTAGACGGATTTGCGAAAGCCTCTGGTTATGTGTTGAAGGATGAATACAGTTGGGGTGTGGGTTTGCTAGTTGTGTGAGATATTTCCTCCTTGTATCCCCCACACCGGATTGCATAACCAAAAAGTTTTCGGAAGTTCTTAGGTGGGAACTCCTGTAGTTATCTAGGATCATCTTCTTCAGATGTATGAGGGCATATACGTTTGTTCCGAGCAGTTAGCTCAATACTTTTGTGTTATTGCAAGTGGCTTCTAATATCTAATGATGTTACCGCAAAACCAAAGAAGGCATTCTTATTAATTCTTCAGTAGGAAGGTTGTTTGTGTTATTCGTTCAAATTCTTTCAAGCATTTGATTCAGCTTTGAATTCATCTTATCAATGAGGTGCTAATGTTTTTGTCCATCACTACTGGAATCAAAAGATTTGTCGTCTGCCGCATCTTTGCCGTTTGCTAGCTGACGGCAAAGAGTGGCTTTGCCACCAGCTAGCAGAAAACAGACGACAAAGAGCTAGCAGACGGCAAAGGGTGTCTTTGCCATCAGCCAGCTCTTTGTTGTCTGCTAGCTGACGGCATAGATTCTTTGCCGTTCGCTAGCGGATGGCAAAGAGCTGGGTGGGATCTAGTCGACGACACTACAGTAACGGCCCACCACCCCACCTCTTTGCCGTCTGCTAGCTGATGACAAAGAATCTTTGCCGTCTGCTAGCGGAAGACAAAGAGGTTAATACCTAACCGCTACTAACGGCACACCCCCACGCCTCTCTCTCTTCTCTCTCTCATCTGATCCCCCGACCCAACCGCACACCCGCCGCCGCCGACCACTACCCAGCCACCGACCCCCACCGCGCCCTCGCCGCCTCACCCCTGACCCCCACCATGCCCCTGCCGCCCCACCCCCGACCCCCACCACGCCCCCGCCGCCCCTCACCCGGCCCCCGTCGCCCGACCCCGACCCCCGTCGCACCCCTGCCACCCCGCACCCGGCCCCCGTCGCGCCCCCGCTGCCCCTACCTCCCCCGACTCCAGGGAGGAAGAAGAGGAAGAAGAGGAGGAGTTTTAGGTTTACCCCCAACGCCCCCGACCCCCGACGCCCCGGACCGCCGACCCCCAACTCCTGCCCCCCGACCACCGACGCCATCGCCCCCCGACCACCGACACCATCGACCCCCGACCCCCGACGCCTTCGACCCCAGACCACCAATGCCACCGACCCCCAACTCCCGACATCACCGACGCCCGGCTGCCGATGCCACTGACCCTAATGCCACCGACCCCCCGACTCCACTGACCCCCAACCCCCGACACTTGTTCTGCCTCCTGTTGACCAAAAAGGTGCTCTTCGGCCTTCGTGAGGCCAAGGAGGTCATAGTTTTGTAAATTATGAGCTAGGTCACATATTTTCCTATTTTGTTATAAAAAACATCATATTTTGTGTTGATCGGGTGAATTTCAATGTGTAGTTGTTCGACGACCTCCCTGTGCATTTGACGAGCTCCCCTGCTGCGTTCGTTGGTGAGCACAAATGACATCTTCTCCCTCAGCACCCTTAAATTTTTTGCTCTGTTCCGGTCTTCATGCCGATGAAACTTGCTAGCTATAGGTGTCTTCAATCATCAATATGCGTGACCACTATGTGTCTCCCATTCGAAAGGGTTGCATCTATAAATATGCATTCATTAGCATATTTATAACCGTGATTCTTTAGAATTGTCCAACATTATCCATGGATAGCCCGAGTATGTGTAGATTGGGTTCATTTTCCCATATGCTCTGCTCCGGATCTGATGCAAAATTTCGTTAGTGCCTCCCTGTTGTTCTCTAGGTACACTCCTCTCTGCCTATTGCCGAGACGTGTATCAGGAGAACAGCAGGGAGGTGCTGCCGAAATTGTGCGTCGGATCCAGAGTAGAGCATGGGAAAACGAACCCAATCTACACATACTCGGGTGGGATTAGGAACTATCGTTACCTACTAGCGTCTAGGTTGCATCGACGTAATAAAACTGACAAACTCTATTAACTGATGAATATGGTTTGCTAAATTATGTATATATTTTGTGTGTGTCCAGTAGCTAGGCAAGATGAGTGATCGTGGGTGGATGTACACCGGTCACACTAGTCAGAAAGACATGGCCCGTGAATGGATAACAAAAACAAAGGAGTTTGTGAGAGTCGCATTTGCAAATGGACAGAAAACAACCTGGCGCCCTTGTGTCGATGGCGACAACTGTAAGAAGAAGTCAGAGTTTGAAATGATCAGACACCTACAGAACTGGGGTTTTACGCCTAATTATACGCTCTGGACATTTCATGGCGAGTCTGCCCAACATGCCAGAGCTGAGGTGGTTCGTCATCGCACCGAAGAGCATGGTACTGGGATCGAAGACATGGTGCAAGACTTTGATGATGCTCAGGATTCGGACGATGAGATGGAGGAATCTGTAAAGGCCTTTTATGAAATGTTGGAGTCTTCAAAACATCCTCTCCATGAGCACACTGAGCTTTGTCAGCTGAATGCCATCGCGCAAGTAATGGATCTGAAGGCTCAGTTCAACCTGGGCAGAGAATGCTACGACGCGATGATGACGATATTTGGACGCTTTCTACCCAAAGGCCATGTATTGCCAGCAAACCTGTACCAGTCGGACAAAATCCTACGTGCGCTTAAGATGCCCTATGAGAAGATAGATGCATGTGAGAATGGATGTGCCTTATTTAGGCTTGAGTATGCGGGCTTGAACTATTGCCCCATTTGCAATGCTTCCAGGTATGTTCTGGTAGACAATGGTATGGGTGAGAAGAGTCAGACCAAAATCCCCACTAATATTCTTTGGTATCTGCCAATCATACCAAGACTTCAACGTCCTTTCATTGTTGAAGAGATGTCCAGACAGATGACGTGGCATAAATTGGGCAAAAGAACAGAACTAGATGCAGATGGGAATCCTATGTTGGGGCACACTTCAGACGCTTTTGCATGGAAGCACTTCGATGCATTACATAAGGATAAAGCGGTAGATCCAAGGCATCCATGAGTTGCCATCAGCATGGATGGGTTCAATGTGCATGGTATGACGGCAACACAATACAGTTGTTGGCCTGTATTTGTCATTCCACTCAATCTCTCCCGGAGAGATTATGAAAAGAAAGAACATTTTCCTGTTGTTGATAATTCTAGGGCCCAAATATCCGGGGAAGAATATGAATGTGTACATGCGGCCGCTTAAGGATGAATTGCAAGAAGCCTGGAATAATGGGATCAAGACATACGACGCCGCTACCAAAAAGAACTTCAAAATGCATGTGTGGTACATGTACTCATCGCATGACTTGCCGCGTATGCGCTATTCGTTGGCTGGTGTGTGCATGGAAGGTTTCCGTGCCCCACATGCAAGGTAGCTCTTGAGTTCCGTTGGCTGCAGGCGGGTCGCAAGTTTTCTTGCTTCGACATGCATAGACAATTCCTGGATCCTGACCATAAGTTCAGAAAAGACAAGAAGAATTTCATCAAAGGTAGAGTTGTCAAAAACACTGCACCACCTGCGTTGATAGGCCAACGGATCCTAGATTAGATAAATGCCCTCGAGCCGGATCCAGATCGTCCAGGGTATTTCAAAGGGTATAATACGGAACACGCCTGGACTCACAAGATATGTTTTTGACTATAAGGTCTGTTCATTTGACAAATACGACATCAACGGGTATCACTTTCGTACTGTTGGAAAAGAGTTGTCTATGGCCGACCGAAAGTCTACAAATTGTTGTGTCTCCGTTGTCTGCGAAGGAGGGGTCGAGTATTATGGAAGAGTTGAAGCAATTTATGAACTTACATTCTTAGGTGATTACTCACCAAATGTCGTAGTCTTCAAATGTTATTGGTTCCAGCCGAAGGAGACTAGAAGGACTCATGAACATATAGGGCTAGTCGAAATCAAACAAAACACCCATTTAGATGTTCTCAATGTCTATATTATGGCTCAACAGGCGACCCAAGTTTTCTATCTACCATGGCCCTGCCAAACGGATCCAAATTTGAAAGGTTGGGATGTCGTTTATGATGTGCCGCCACATTTTAGACCACCTCCCCTCAATGAAGATGATTATGAACCTCACATTAACCTAGACACATATGAAGGAGAATTCTTCCAAGAAATACATGTTTCCAAAAAATGTTTCCAGAACTGCTCTACTTCCCCCAAGAACATTGAGGTCGACAGTGACAGTGAATCCGACTTAACCCCTGAGCCGGAACAACAAGAGACGAAAGAAGAAGAGGTTACTACTGCGGATGACCTGTCAATGCTTGATCGATTACATAGAGGCCTTCCACATGTTGATGCATTTATTGATGATGCTGATGAGCACGTCATTACTGATAGTGATGATGATTATGCATATATTGATCCCGGAGCATATATAGACGATAAAGATTAATATTAGTAATGTGATGTATTCAACTATTATTATGTACACATATATTATTAATTAGTTCATGTTATTAGGTATTCATTTTTTATGTTGAACTAATTTCGTTCACTCTTTGTCATTGCAGGTGTTGACAGATGGTGGGCTTGGGTTGAGAGCGCTCTAAGCCTCCTTCCTCGGCGCGTGCTGGGAGGGGTGCTTTTATTCCACCCTAGAAACTCTGGAGAGCGCTGGTAACCAGTATGCAGACATCAGCGGGCGCTTCTTCTTTGATCGGGAGAGGTCGGGGGAAGACGAAGAGAGGTGCTAGAAGTAGGAAGGCTACTGCGCCTTCCTCGCCGCCACCACCAGCTGATTCTCCCGACCATAGGAGTGCTCCATCTCAGGTGGACCCGTCTGACTTGGACCCGTCTCGGACTCTGGTCTTCGAGCCTTGGGTCGATGAGCCTCGGGTCGACGAGCCTCGGGTCACCGAGCCTTCGTCCCAGGAGACTCCGGTCCAAGAGTCTTCGTCCCAGGAGACTCGGGTCCTAGAGTCTTTGTCCCACGTGACTCCGGAGGCTAGTGGCCATGCTGATGGTGGCAAGGACAACTTGTCTGAGGACACCTATAGCAAGGGCGAGCTGGTTGAGGAGGGCAAGAAGGTCTACCAGCGTGGTTGTGCAAAGCTCCCGCCCGTGCAGACGACCCGCGATCAGAGGTGGTTGATTGCACCTAATGTGGAGAAGTAAGTGCATTTACTCTTTTTTAAACTTTTGCTTTCATGTTTCTTCAAATTAATATCTAACGTGTTGGCCTTGTCATACTGCAGGGGTTGGAAACACGAGCGTGGTGTCCGCAGGCCCAACCAGGTCCTTGGTGTGCCTCTCCGGCACCACTTCCCGAGGAAGGTCCAGTTACCCGGTGAGGGTGAGGTTCCATAGGTAGCACTGACCTGGGAGCTGTACATGGCTGCCCCAGCCCCGCCGGAGGAGATGGTCAATGGTGTCTTGTGCGAGATGGTGGCTGACATTATGATCTGTCGCTTTTGGTAATTTCTCCTTTACAGAATTAAAAATCAACAGCACCTAGTGATTTTACTAATCAGTGTTGTCTTGTTTGATTGCAGACCTTCTACAGGTGTCTTGAGGAACACGAGGCGAAAGCGGCTGTTGTTCTCGAAGCCGAGTGCAAGTGGCTACTTCAGAACTTACGGCACAAGGCTTGGGTGCAGGCTATTCGAGACTACTATGCCTCGACTAACATTAAGAGGGCCAAGAAGAAGTGCCGTAATAATTATCTGAGTAAGGAGAAGTTAATGAAGGTAATTATCTATTCTTAAGGCCTTGTACTTAGTTTCCTTGATTTTATTCGTAGGCATAGCGCTGAAATTTCTCTTTTCTAACTTAGGTGCCCCCGAGATGGCGTGCGGATAGGATGGACTGTTGGGAGGCATTGGTGGATGAGTGGTGCTCTCCCGAATGGCTAGCCGAACACAACAAGGCCAAGGATAAGCATGCCCAAATGAGAGGTGTGCCACACCGGCAAGGGAGCTCCAACCTGTTTGAGTACGGGGATCACTAGGTATGTGGTTTGCTTCATGATTCATGCAATTTCATTCTTCATGCTAGCTTGAGCCATTAACTAATATTTTGTTCCTCTCTTTTAGGCATTAGAAAACAAGTAGGAGATGCCACCTCTGTTCGACCTCTATGCCATGGCTCATACTGCCTTGTACAAGAAGGCCAAGGCATTCTTTGAGGATGACCTCAATCATCCAGAGAGCTTCAGCAACATCTCCTCCCACAACAAGCTCGTGAGGTACAAAGATGAGCGGAAGGCGAGGAGAGGGGAGGACTTCAACCCGAGCCAGACTCCTTTTGATCTAGAGCTCGTGATGAAATCTGGTGGTGGGAGGCCCCATGGCTTGATTGCCATTAGGGATGGACTAATACGTTGTCCTAGAACTCCCCCGAAGATCAAGAAGCACCAGACGAGCTCTGATCCTGAGATAAGGCCTCGTCCATGGCCAATGGAGCTCGCCATTGAGGCTAGGGCCCAGGAGCTTTTGGCGGAGGCAAACAGGCAGGCGGCGCAGAGGGAGAGGGACATGGAGGAGAGGACGGCTAGGCTGTTGGAGGAGGAGAGGAACCGGAACAACGCGTCTCACCGGGCCCTATACGAGCTCCTCCTGGTAAGTTTCTCCTGCATATTTGCCAAATCATGCACGTAATGTTCGTTTCATCACTAACTAATATGAATGACTCGTGAAAACAAAATGTGCAGACCGTGTGCCAGAACAATGGTCAGACCCCTCCGTCGATGCCCCATATTGTTACAGCACCCACGGTGAGTTAAATTTGAATGGTCATTAGTTAATAGTATTCACATTTGGGTTGCATCATCCTAAGGAGACATTGCAAATGATCTTTGGTGCAGCGTGCCTCCCAACAAGCATCGACCGATCCTTCTGCATCTGCCGCAACCCCGACCGGTCCTTCTACGTCTCACCCTGGCGCAAACCTGACCGGTCCTTCACCTCCGTGATGATGGTAAGTTTTCCCAAGTGTTTTGCTTAACAAATGCATACTTAGCTTAAGAAATGACCTAATTAGCTCCAAAATGACCTATACTTAGCTTTTTCCCCTCAAAAATGATATAATAACTTTACTTACCTCCAAAATGATATATTCTACCTAGGATAACTATAAAATGACATATACTTAGCATTTTTTCCTCCAAAATGACTTGATATGCTTAGTTAGCTAGAAAATGGCATAACTACGTAGGATAGCTCAATAATGATCTATAGCTAGCTTAGCTAGTTCATTTATGACATAATTAGCTCACTTAGGTACAAAATGGCATAACTACCTAGGATAACTCAATAATGATCTATAATTAGCTTAGGTATTTCATTTATGACATAATTAGCTCACGTAGGTAAAAAAATGGCATAATAACCTTGGTGTAGCTCCAAAATGACCTATACTTAGCTTATTTTCCTCGAAAATGACATAATAACCTTACTTAGCTCCGAACTGACATAATTTACCTAGGATAGCTATAAAATGACCTATACTTAGCATTTTTTCCTCCTAAATGACTTAATATGCTTAGTTAGTTGAAAAATGTCATAACTACCTTGGATAGCTAAATAATAATCTATACTTAGCTTACCTAGTTCATTTATGACATAATTAGCTTACTTAGGTAAAAATGTTATAATAACCTTGGTTTAGCTCCAAACTATCATATAATTAGTTTATTTTCCTCCAAAATGACAAAATAACCCTACTTAGCTCCAAAATGACTGATTTTTAACTAGGATAGCTCTAAAATGACCTAGACTTACCATTTTGTCCTCCAAAATTAATAAATATGCTTAGTTAGCTAAAAATGGCATAACTACCTAGGTTAGCTCCAAAATGACCTATTTACCTATCTTAGCTCTAAAATGACCTACACACTTAGCATTTTTACCTACCTTAGCTAAAAAATGGCATTTTGACCTACCTTAGTTAGAAGAATAAGAAGATAAAGAAGAGGAGGGGAGAAAAAGAAAGAGAAGATAAATTCTTCTTCTTCTTGTTCTTTTTCTTGTTCTTTTTCTTCTTTTTCTTCTAGCTAGTCTTCTTCTTCTTCTAACTTTATCTTTCCTAATTTGTAGATTTTCTATAGATGAGGGAGCTTGCATTTATGGAGTGTACTCTTCTACATATGCTTCCTTTTTGTTTATGGAAACTTGTTGGAAACTTGTTTTGGATATGTATGTATGGATATGTTGTTGGAAACCATTTTATGTTGGATATGTTGTTGGAAACTTATATGTTGGATATGTTGTTGGAAACTTATTGTTGGTATGCTTGTTGAAATTATTTTGAAATGTGTATGTATATATGTGAAATTATGTCAAATTGAATGAATTTAAGAAAAAACAGAAAAACAGGGGCTATATAGCCACTTTGCCGTCTGCTGGCAGACGACAAAGGTCTTTGCCGTCAGCTAGCGGATGGCAAAGCTGCCACATGGCAGCTACCTGTGCAACCTGGGGTAGGACTAGGCTGGCCTAGGTGGTTTCTTTGCTATCTGCCAGCGGACGGCAAAGAAACCACCTAGGCCAGCAAAGAAACAGGTGCTTTGCCGTCCGTTGGCATGTGCATTTGCAGTCCAAAGAAAATTCCTCAAATATGCACATCTTCAGGGGGAGTTCTTCTATATCTTGCAATCAAATTCCTCAAACTCAGTACTTTCACTTCATATGTTTATCCCCGTTGAAAACTTAACCTATTTGTCATCAATCACCAAAAAGGGGGAGATTTTTAGTGCATCTAGTGCCCCATAGTGATTTTGGTGTATTGAGGACTTCTAGGTTAAGGAACTAATGTGTTTGTGAGTGTACACATGCTCTATAAGTCAATGAGGAGTTTGTTATATTCAGAGATTACCGACCCCTAAAAATGTATGTCTTCAACTGAAGACTTTGTGAAGACTTTGAAAATGAAGAACTTGATGTGACCTTGAAGATATGAACGAGGAATATGAAGCGTGAAGACTTTTGTTTTCGGAGTTTCATTTACTTATTTGAGTCATAGGAAACACCGTACTGTTAAAGGGGGCCGAGGTAATACTAAGGAAAATTTCCAACTGATGCTCAACTCCAAAATCCTCAACCTACACAATCCTTCGAGTGAAGCCTTTGGAACTCTCTTACGGTACAGTCAAGTTCTTCAGTGACAAAGACGAAGTTCTTCTCGTCTTTGAGGAAATTGATCTGACTGAGGAGTTAGGATTTTGCCAGTGCGAATTGCCTACAAGTGAGGAACATGATAAGCCTGAGGACTTTCATAGTTTGAAATTCCGACCGTTGTTATGCTTAGCGCCAGCTGTCCCCAATCATTCTTATCCACATAACGGTCATATCATTGGGGGCATTTATGTCTTATCATGTCAGGTTGCACCCTCTATAAAATGCCACCCCCCATAACCACTAGTTGGTTGGCTGCTCCGAGAGAGAACTGACACTTGTCATTTGAGAGCAACCCATCCTCCGAGGACTTTGAGAGAAAATCATCAGTGAGGAAAAACCCACAACCAAGCCACCAAACCCATAGTGATTGAGCATCACTGAAGAAATTCCTGTGTGGATCCGACGCTTGTTACCTTTGAGGACTGTGCATCCTCCAGACGGTTAGGCGTCATGGTCTAGTGCTCCTACAGTCAATTGGGGATCATGAAGTGACCTTGGTCTAGAGCATCCAACAGTAAATTGTGGATCGCCGGGTGACCAGTTTGTGAGGGTTTTGGAAGTCTACCTTGAAGACTTACCATGAGTGTTGGGCAAGGACTGTGTGACCTTAGCTCAAGGAGAATACGATAAGGACTATGTGTCCTCTGGTTTTAATACCAGGCCGCTCCAAACAAGACGTACAACTGTCACATCAGTTGGAACTGGGTCATCCAACCATTGTCTTCATCGAGCTATCTGGTTCTATTTCCTCAACCCCTCTATTCCTCATATACCTGTTGATGAAATTGATTGTTACTGTTTGAAGAATTTGACTGAAGACTTTCACAAATTCCTCACCTCAAAGTCTTCAAGTTACCTTGTTCATCACTGCTTATCCTGTATCACGTTACTTACCATTTGTGCATGTTTCATTTCATCATGAAGACTATGCTGTTACTATGTTCCTCATGCACTTGAGTACTTATTCCGCTGCTACTTATTCATCACACTTCAAATTCCTTAAAGTTGAAATTCCTCAAGTGATGAATTTGTAAAAATCGCCTATTCACCCGCTCTAGTCGATATAACGCACTTTCAATTGGTATCAGAGCACGAGATCTTCCTTGCTGTGTGTGATTTTGGTTTAACCACCTGGAGTTCTAGTTATGTCGACTGCAGGTATGATCAAGGTTTCCATGGGGTGTCCTACCTTCGATGGGACGGGCTACCCCTATTGGAAGAACAAGATGCGTATGCACCTTGAAGCTATTGACAACGATCTTTGGTACGTTGTGGAAAATGGTGTGCCCTCTGTCACTCCCACTATTACTGCTGCCGATGTGAAGAGATTCAAGCAACTTGACTCTCAAGCAAGGATTATCATCTATGGCCATCTCAGAAAAGGTCAGTATGGCAGAGTGAGTGCTTTGGAGACTGCTAAGCTTATCTGGGATAGGGTGTCCAAAGTCAATGAAGGTGTTTCCACTCAACGTGACTCTCGTGTTGATGTTCTTCGTAATCTCTTCAACCGCTTCAAGAGACTTGACAATGAAAATGTTCAGCAAACTTTTGATCGCCTCACTGATATCTCCAATGAGCTTCAAGCACTGGGTGCCACTGATATCACTGACCATGAAGTGGTGAAGAAACTGCTAAGATCTCTTGACTCCTCACTCGATACTCTGGCTTTGATGATTCAAGAACATGGAGACTACAAGTCACTTGATCCTGCTGATATCCTTGAGAGACTCAATACTCATGAATTCCAACAAGCTGAGAAGAGAGACCTCTACGGTCCAAGCTATGGAAGATCTCGTGCTCTGAAGGCAAAAGCAATTTCCTCATCCGAAGAAGAAGATTCAGACAACAGCCTTGGTGATCCTGAAGAACTAAGTTAGGAACTGGCAATGCTCGTGAGGAAATTCCAGAAGTTCTCAAGGAGAGGTGGATTTAGAAAGTCATCAAAAAGTGGCTTGAGGAAATTAGATTCCTTAGAAGACTACAAGAACATAACCTATCATCGTTGCAAGAAGCCTGGTCACTTTATCTCTGACTGTCCTCTGTGGGAAAAAGATGCAAAGAAGAAGAAGAAATACAAGGATGATAGTTCTGATGACTCAAATAAAAAGAAGAAATCTTCAAAGTCCTCATATGCAAAGTACTCATCTTCAAAGTCCTCAAAGCACAAGAAGAATGGCTCCAGAAAGGCTCGAGCATTCATCGGCAAGGAAATAGATTCCGAGGAAGAATCCGAAGAATATGAAGAAGAGGAAGAATCTGAGGTGGAATCAGAATCTGGTGTTGCTAGCCTTGTCGCTACTTCTTTCGTCAGCAAGTCCATCTTCAACGATGAAGAATATGACTACTCCAACGACACTGACGTCAGCAATGATGATTATGCTCCCACCTATTGCTTCATGGCAAAAGGCTCAAAGGTACACAAACATCATTCCTCTTTTGAATCAAGTGAAGGTGAATCTGATGAATTTGTGAAACCTAGCTATGCTAAACTTGTTAAACTTGCCACTAAGCAACAAAGTGCACTTGAAAAGCTTCAGAAAATGCTAGACGAAAGCGATGATCTGTTCAACCATGAAGTGGATCGGACTCAAACTCTGTCTGACGATCTCAAAAGTCTCCAGAAAAAGTATGATGACCTTCAGAGTCATCATAACGACCTCTTAGCCGATCATGAGAAGCTTTCTTATGAATTTCTTCAAAGAAAGCAAGATCTTGAGAAACTAAGGGTGTCACATGAGGATCTCCAAAGGGAAAACGATTCCTTACTGGCTCAACCGATCAGTACCGCTCAGGAAGAATTTGTTCCACCTTGTTTGTAATGCATCGAACGAGAAACTGCTAATTCTTCACCTAAATGTTCAAATGCTTCTATTGCTGCAAATTCTTCAACTATTCCAGTGGTCTCAAATTCCTCATCTGAGGATACCAAAAGTATCACTGACGACAATGCAGGGTTGAAGGAATTGTATGTGACAGGCATGTACAAAAGTCTCAAAGGGCATCAAACCCTTTGCGATGTCTTTAAAAAGCAGATTCTGAACAGGAACCCTAGGAAAGAGGGTGTTGCCTTTGTGAGGAAACTCAATGCTGATGGATCCTACTGGACACTTGAGCAGTACCCCAAAATCTCATGGGTTGTTGCGAAAGGATCTCTTGTAGATCCATCCACTTTATCTGGCTTTACTTGTGAAACTTCATATTCCTCTGATGAGTCACTTGACTCCAACTACAAATTCTTAAAAAATCAAAAAGGTGAAGTATTTGCTAGATTTGTTGGAACTAACTGCATGAACGGTTCTCCTATGCTATGAAGAAAATCTAGGTTCCCAAGAGCTACCTACAAAATTTTCAAGTGAATGTCCTCACGACATCACTCATGAAGAATAGGAACCCTAGATCAAATTCCTCATATGGACCAAAGTCCTCACTTGGTCGAAATTCCTCAAATGGTCAAAAATATCATTCTCGCGCTAATGCTTCTGTTTCGCAGGGAAAAGCTAAAGGTTATGAATATGTGCATTATTCTTCAAACCATTATGTTTGTAAGTCCTCGAAGAATTTCTCTGCTTATTCATTTGAGTACTCTAACCCTCGTCCTGTGAAACGAAGCGCACTTGCTTCAATGCCTCCCTTCTCATATGGTGCTCGCAGAACGATGAACTCTTTGCCACCCCTCCAGATGTGGGTGGTGAAGAAATCAAACTAACTTCTTATGCAGGGTCAAGTCTCCAGATGAAGTTGAACATCTGATGAATTTGCTGGAGACCTGAGGAAATGCTTGAAAGGATGCAAGATAACCATGAGGAAATGAATTCTTCATTTCTCACGTCCTCACACTACTTGCTTACTATCTTGTGTGATGAAATTCTGTCTGATCAAATTGATGTCATATTCTTCACTTTGAAGCATATGAGTTCGTAAGTGGTACTAATTCATCTGCATGATGATACTCCAAAAGCTATTGAGTGGGTCCTCGATAGTGCATGCACAAATCACATGACTGGTGACAAGAATCTACTGATGAATTTTCCACTTGCTCCATCTCCTCTGAAGCATATCACTTACGCAGACAAAGGAAAAAAGAAAGGTATTGGGACTTGGTAAGGTTGCTATCTCAAAGGACCGAACCATGGATAAGGTGATGCTTGCCGAATCCCTTGGGTTCAACCTTATGTCTATCTCCATGCTTTGTGATGTTGATATGATTGTCGTATTTGGAAAATATCGTCGTGTTGTCATCATGGAATCTGACAATTCCAAGGTCTTAGAAGGCTTTAAGAGAGGAGACTCGTATATTGTTGATTTCTCTACAGGTCCTCAGCCTACCACATGCTCATTTGCAAAGTCTTCAGAAGGCTGGTTGTGGCATCGACGACTTGGACATGCGGGTATGAGGAACTTGCACACGCTCGTGAAGAAAAAGCACGTCATTGGCATCGAGGGTGTCAAATTCCTCAAGGACCACCTCTGCAGTGCATGTGAATCTGGAAAGATGACCAGATCCAAGCATCCCTCGAAGACAATCATGACCACGACTCAACCCTTTGAATTGCTTCACATGGATATCTTTGGCCCCACTCATCACTCCTCACTAACAAATTCTTCAAGTTTGTATGGCTTTGTAATTGTTGATGATTACTCTCGATACACTTGGGTACATATTATTCTGTACAAAAATGAAGTGCAGGATGTCTTCATACGATTTGCTTCAAGGGCCTCCACCAACTTCGGCGTCAAGATCAAGCATATTAGGAGTGATAATGGGACCGAGTTCAAGAATACTAATCTTGATGAATACCTTGATGAACTTGGTATTACTCATGAGTTATCTGCCCCTTATACTCCTGAGCAGAATGGCGTCATGGAGTGCAAGAACAGGACTCTAGTTGAGATGGCTTGCACCATGCTTGATGAATACAAGACTCCTCGTCACTTCTGGCCTGAGGCAATTGATACTGCATGCCACATCATCAACAGGGATATCTTCACAAATTCTTCAAGAAGACTTCATATGAACTTATGACTGGCAAGAAACCCAATGTAAGTTATCTGAAAGTCTTCGGTGCAAAATGCTAGATCAGAGATCCTCACCACAGTTCTAACTTTGCACCGAAAGCACATGACGGTTACTCGCACATCTACAGAGTCTTCAACACCTACCATCACAAGGTTGTTGAAACTATAGATGTGCGGTTCGATGAAACTGATGGCTCACAAAGAGAGCACATGCCTTTTGTGTTAGATGAACAGTCTCCTGAGGAATCCATCAAGCTGAAGGCAACTGAAGATATCATACCCACTGAGGAAGTCATTCCAACGAATGAAGACTTTCATGCTAATACACCTAAAGAAAATGGTGCTGATGAAAATCATCAGCCACGTCAACCTGCTCATCCAAGAGTTGCAAATGAAGTGCAGATTGACAAAATCATTGATGACATCAATGCACCAGCTCCCCTCACTCGCTCAAAAGCTTCACATTTAACTAACTTTTGTGGGCACTTTGCCTTTGTCTCTATCATAGAGCCCACCAAAGATGATGAAGCATTCAAGGAGCCTGAGTGGATTCAAGCTATGAAAGAGGAATTGCCTCAATTCAAGCTCAACAACGTGTGGGAACTTGTCAAGCGTCCAGATCCTCGCAAGCATAACATCATAGGTACCAAGTGGATCTACGGCAACAAGCAAGATGAAAATGGCCTTGTGGTGAGGAATAAGGCTCCTCTTGTAGCTCAAGGCTACACACAGGTTGGAGGAATTGACTTTGATGAAACATTTGCACCTGTTGCTAGACTTGAGGCTATTCATATATTGCTTGCTTATGCTAACCATCATAATATCATCTTCTATCAAATGGATGTGAAAAGTGCATTCCTCAATGGTAAGCTTGAGGAAGAAGTATATGTTGCTCAACCCCTAGGTTTTGAAGACCCTAAGCATCCTGACAAAGTCTTCAGACTCAACAAGGCCCTCTATGGCCTCAAGCAGGCCCCTCGGGCGTGGTATGACACTCTGAAGGAATTCCTCATGAAGAAAGGCTTCAAACCCGGTTGACTCGACCCTACTCTTTTCACAAAATCCTATGACAATGAACTATTCATATGCCAAATATATGTAGACGATATTATCTTTGGCTGTACTGACAAACGTTACAGTGATGAATTTGCCTATATGATGAGTGAAGAATATCAAATGTCTATGATGAGAGAGTTGAAATTCTTCTTAGGTCTTCAAATTTGTTAACAAGACAATGGCATCTGCATATCCCAAGAGAAGTACCTCAAGGATGTTCTGAGGAAATCCGACATGCAAGATTGCAAAGGCGTCAAAACTCCAATGCCTTCAAAAGGACACCTCTGCACTGAAGAAAATGGTATAGATTTCGATCAGAAGGTATACGGCTCCATGATTGGCTCATTATTGTATCTATGTGCATCTAGGCCTGATATTATGCTAAGTGTTTGCATGTGTGCCCGATTCCAAGCAACACCGAAGGAATCACACCATAAGGCTGTGAAACATATTTTTCAATACTTAGCTCACACACCAACACTTGGATTATGGTATCCCAAGGGCTCAAATCTTCACCTCGTCGGATATTCTGATGCTGACTATGCTGGAGATCGTGTGGATCACAAGTCAACCTTAGGCACATGTCATTTTCTCAGACGTTCCTTAGACTGTTGGTCCTCAAAGAAGCAGAACTGCGTTTCACTCTCTACTGCTGAAGCTGAGTACATTGCTGCTGGCTGATGTTGTGCTCAACTACTATGGATGAAGCAAACCCTCAAGGACTATGGCATCAAGTTGAAGAATGTGCCTCTCTACTTCGACAACAAGAGTGCCATCAAGATTGCTTACAACCCAGTTCAGCACTCCAAGACCAAGCACATCCAGATTCGTCATCACTTTCTTTGAGACCATGTACTGAAGGGCGACATCTCCATCGACCACATCCCCATTGAAGAACAACTGACCGATATCTTCACAAAACCCTTGGATGAAAAAAGATTTTGTAAGTTGCGGTGTGAGCTAAACATCTTAGAATCTTCGAATGTTCTTTGAAAAAGGACACACATCCTAACACTTATGCAAAATTTATGACTTAGATGTGCAACACACGAAGTAACATTTTTCTTCAATCAATGAAGAATAACCCTCTAAGTGTGAAGAAATTAATGAAGAATTTGATTCTCAGAACCCTACGACAATTTTACGTGGTGTTTGAAATCATCATTCTTATACGGTGGGTCACGCCACCAACCAAAGTTGAAATTCCTCAAAATTGAGTTTTTCTTCATTTTTCAAATTCTTCAAATACAAATTTTCAAATTCCTCAACTTTGCAAATTCCTCAATTTTTCAAATTCTTCAAACGTTGAAACTCATGTTCTTCATTGACTATATATATATATTTGAGTTTTCAATGTCCTCAACAACATTCACTTATTGCTAAATTATTCAAGTTGATTTTCATCTAAGTGAATGTGATCGGACACTTTCCCCTCTATGCGAAACTCAACCCAGTCTGTTCACAAATTCTTCATATGCGTTCTACTTTGAAACTTGTTCAAAGTCTTCACTATATCCTTGATAGCTAAAGAATTTGCGAATTAAAACTTTGAAATTTTCACTATAAATTTTTTTAGCGGTTCCCACTCAAACGGTTCTTATTCCCACGACTGGATAACCCCCAATCCCCCATAATCTCCACTACTCAGAATGTGGGTGACACCTGTCGCGTGGAGAGCAAGGTTCAGGGGGAATCCTGTCCAAAAACTTCGGGCAGATTGGTTTTCACTTACACTATAAATACATCCTCCCCTTCAATAGTGCTCGGTTACTGCTCATCTCTACTCTCTCCCGAGATCCAACCTAGCGCCGCCGCTAAATTCATCGACGCTGATGTGGAAGAGCTTCACTGCCTCGACCTCGTCGTCGCCGTACTCGCATCGGCCGTGAAAGTCTTCATCCCGCCGCCGCTGTAGCTGTCTCCCTCTGCCAAATTAGGGCGTGGGAGATTTGAACTGACGAACTTCCCAATCTATCTCTCAGTTCGTCGTGTTCTTCACCAGGGTAAATAAAATTTATTTTTACTGCCCTTGTTTGATCTTCGAATGCTCTTCATATTCCTCAAAAGGTGTTTATTCTTCATGAATCTTATTCTAAAGCACCTTACATCTTCATATACTTGATGATTTTCCCTAAGATTGATTTTCTTCAAGATTCCTCAATTGTATGAATCCTCAAAATTTACACAACTCTGGAACCTAAGACAAAGAACACTTAGTGAAATTCCTCAAGACACCCATGGTCAAATTCCTCACCTATTTCTATTTAAAAATATTTCTGAGAACGCATATGACCTCTTCAAATTCCTCGCACCTATACTCTGTTCACAGGTACAACATGTCCGTTGATGAATCACTAGGTCTCATCAACTTAACTCATTTGCAGTGTTCCTTGAGGAAAAACTGTGTACTTCCTCAGAGTCCTCAAGAGTTCAAATTCCTCAGGTGAAGAAAATGGCTGACGAAAAGAAACCTCAGAAAGGTGGAAAGAAGCCAGATGTGCACACTGCTTTTGAGATTCAAGATGATTTGTATGAGGAATACTGCACACCAGATGAAGAAACTTATGACAAAGAAACGACCAAGCAGAGAAAAATTCGTGCGCAGAAAATTGAGAGGAGATGGGCAAGGGAATAGAAGGAATATTGTTATGTAACTCCTAAATACATGATGAAATTCGCTGTGAAACCTCCTTGAAGCAGGCCTCTCCTGGCTCAAAATCAAATTGCTGATCCCACTAGTCTCAAAACTGGTGAGGACTTTCCTCATATGTGGGAGAAGCAGCGAGCCAAGCTCGCGAGAAAAGCTGCTGTGAAAACAGCAAGCCAAACTAGTGAAGATTCTGCTGCTGCCTCTACGGGAGCCTCTGCAAGTGCTCTGAAGAAATCAATGATGAAGAAAGCTGCTGTGAAAACAAGTTCTTCAGCCTCAAAACCATCGCAGGAGAGTCCTCAAGTCCAAAGGCCTCAACCTACAAAGGCCTTAGATGTTGGTACTTTTGCTGCTCAGTCCTCAGCTGTAGCTACAAAGTCCTCAACCCAAGTGCATCTGGCATCATGTAAGAGATCGGAGGGATTCACAAAAGTTCCAAAGATCCCGGCAAGCCCCTCTACTACGAGAAAGTCTTCAACTAGCCCTACAGTGTTGAAGCTGAAGAAAACTGCTGGACGATGTCAAAGACCAAGTCCTCACTCAAGCAGGGCTGTGGTAACCATACCCTCAGGATCTGAGGATGATGATGATGAAGCTGATGATGAAGAATTGGAGGAAATCATCAGGCAAAGTCAGTAGAGGGCTGCTATAGCCAAGGGCAGCTATGTTCCTCTCATGCTGGATCCCAAGATGATCCTCAACTTCATCGATATATGGCATGAAGTAAATATACCCATATATACTTAAGTCATCAATGAAGGTGAGAAAATAACGATATCCTCCACGCGCTGTAACATTCATTGGATCGCACATATCAGTATGTATGATTTCCAATAAGTCACTTGCCCGTTCCATTGTTCCAGAGAACGGCGTTTTAGTCATCTTCCCCATGAGGCATGGTTCACATGTGTCAAGTGATTCAAAATCAAGTGACTCCAAAAGTCCATCAGCATGGAGCTTCCTCATGCGTTTTACACCAATATGACCTAAACGCCAGTGCCACAAGAAAGTGGTACTATCATTATCAACTCTACATCTTTTGGCATCAATGTTATGAACATGTGTGTCATCACTATCAAGATTCAATATGAATAAACCCCTAACATTGGGTGCATGACCAT
The DNA here is from genome assembly GCA_022496015.1 of Hordeum marinum. Classification (NCBI taxonomy): domain Eukaryota; kingdom Viridiplantae; phylum Streptophyta; class Magnoliopsida; order Poales; family Poaceae; genus Hordeum; species Hordeum marinum. The sequence continues at coordinate 236,692,710 of CM039675.1, forward strand.
AAAAGATATTACTCATATAAATAGAACAACCTTTATTCTCTGATTTAAATCAGTAACCGTCTCGCAATAAACAAGATCCAGATATAATGTTCATGCTTAACGGAGGCACTAAATAACAATTATTCAGGTTCATCACTAATCCCGATGGTAACTGAAGAGAGAGCGTGACGACGGCGATCGCATCAACCTTGGAACCATTTCCCACACGCATCATCACTTCGTCCTTTGCCAGCCTTCGTTTATTCCGTAGTTCCTGCTTTGAGTTGCAAATGGGAGCAACCGAACCAGTATCAAATACTCAGGCACTACTATGAGAGCTAGTAAGGTACACATAGATAACATGTATATCATATATACCTTGTTTGTCATTGGCCACCTTCTTGTCAGCCAGGTACTTGGGGCAGTTCCGCTTGCAATGACCAGTTGCCTTGCAATGAAAGCACTCAGTTTCTGGCTTAGGTCCATGCTTAGGCTTCTTTACAGGAGTAGCAACTACTTTGATCCTTCTTGGTTTTACCCTTCTTGCCCTTGCCCTTGACCTTGCCATTTTTCTTGAAACTAGTGGTTTTATTGACCATCAACACTTGATGTTCTTTCTGGATTTCAGACTCAGCAACTTTTAGCATCGCAAACAGCTCGCGACTGACTTGTTCATCCCGTGCATGTTATAGTTCATCACAAAGCTCTTGTAACTAGGTGGTAGTGATTGAAGAACTCTATCAGTGATCGCCTCTGGCGGAAGGGCAATTCCCAACTCCGCTAGATGAGTCGAATACCCAGACATTCTGAGTATATGTTCACTGATAGACCCGTTCTCCTCCATCTTGCAAGCATAGAACTTATCGGAGGTCTCATAACTCTCGATCCGGGCATTCTTCCAAAAGATAAACTTCAACTCCTGGAACATCTCATATGCTCCATGACGTTCAAAACGTCTTTGAAGTCCTGGTTCTAAGCCATACAATATTGCACACTGAACTATTGAGTAATCTCTAGTACGTGCCTCCCAAGCGTTCTTAACGTCTTCGGAGGTCATGTCTTCTGGTTGGTCACCAAGCGGTGCATCAAGGACATATGATTTCTGGGAAGCCGTGAGGATAATCCTCAGATTATGAGCCCAGTCAACAAAGTTACTTCCATCATCTTTCAACTTAGCTCTCTCTAGGAACGCATTAAAATTCAGGGGTGCTACTGCGCGAGCCATTGATCTACAACATAAATATGCAAAGTTTACTTAGACTATTGTTCATGATAATGAGTTTAGTTAATCAAATTTACTAAAGCTCCCACTCAAATCGACATCCCTCAGGTCATCTGAGTGTCACATGATCCAAATTCACCAACTCAAGTCCGATCATCACATGAGTTGAGGTGGCTTCAATGGTGAACATCTCATGTTGATCATATCTACTATATGACTCATGTTCGACCTTTCGGTCTCTTGTGTTCCGAGGCCATGTCTGTACATGCTAGGCTCGTCAAGTTTAACCCGAGTGTTATGCGTGTGCAACACTGGCTTGCACCCGTTGTATGTGAACGTAGAGTCTATCACACCCGATCATCACGTGGTGTCTCGACACGACGAACTTTCGCAACGGTGCACACTCGGGGAGAACACAATTCATCTTGAAATTTAAGTGAGGGATCACCTTATAATGCTACTGTCGTCCTAAGCAAAAAAAGGTGCATAATAGGATTAACATCACATGCAATTCATAAGTGACATTATATGGCCATGAACTTGTGCTTTTGATCTCCATCTAGAAAGCACCGACATGATCTCCATCGTCACCGGCATGACACCATGATCTTCATCATCTTGATCTCCATCAACGTGTCGCCATCGGGGTTGTCGCGCCCAACACTTCTACTATTATTGCTATCGTTTAGCGGTAAAGTAAAGCATTACATAGCGCTTAATGATTGACACGCAGGTCATACAATAATTAAAGACAACCCTATGGCTCCTGCCGGTTGCCGTACTCATCGACATGCAAGTCGTGATAATCTATACATCACATGATCATCCCATACACCACATATATCACATCATGTAATTGGCCATATCACATCACAACATACCCTGCAAAAACAAGTTAGATGTCCTCTAATTGTTGTTGCATGTTTTACGTGGCTGCTACGGGCATCTAGCAAGAACAATTCTCATCTACGCAAAAACCACAATGGTGATACACTAGTTGCTTTTCAACCTTCTCAAGGACCGCCTTTGTCGAACCCGATCCAACTAAAGTGAGAGAAATTGGCACCAGCAAGCCATCTATGCAACAAGTTGTGGTCGAGGGAACCGGTCTCTCGTAAGCGTATGAGTAATGTTGGTCCGGGCCGCTTCATCTCACAATACCGCTGAACCAAAATCCGACCAAGGGAGGAAGCAATCTAAGCATCAACGCCCACAAACCTTTTGTGTTCTACTCGAGATCTCATCTACACATAGACCTAGCTCATGATTCCACTGTTGGGGAATGTTGCATGGGAAACAAAAAAAATTCTACGCACACGCAGATCTATCCATGGTGATGAGCATCCACGAGAGGGAGAGTGGATCTACGTACCCTTGTAGATTGCTAAGCAGGAAGCGTTAAGACGTGTGGTTGGTGTAGTCAAACATCTTCGCGATCCAAATTGCTAAGCATCCCGCGATCCAATCACGACCCATCCCGCGAACTTGATCATCATCCGTCCCGCGAACTTGATCACGGTGCTTCCGATCTAGCGCCAAACGGACGGCACCTCCGCGTTCAGCACACGTACGGCTTGATGACGATCTCCACCATCTTGATCCAGCAAGAAGGAGCAGAGAGGAAGAAGAGTTCTCCGGCAGTGTGATGGCGCTCCGGCGATGGTGGTGGAGCTATTCCGACAGGGCTTCGCCTAAGCGCCGTAGTAAACCGATATAGAGGAGAAACTATGCACTGGAGGAACGTGCATCACGTGGCTAAAAATTCTATGCAAAAACCCTAAAACCTCTAGTATATATAGGAGAAAGAGAGTAGGAGGCTTGGCCCAAGGTCCCAGCCTCTAGGAGTCGGCCGAACCAGGTGGGAAAGGTGGAATCCACCTCCAATCCTAGTAGGACTAGGATTCACCCTATTTTTGCATTTTTCCACGTTTTCTCTTTGGGTTTTTTCACCCTAGCCACATGGGCTTTGTGTGGGACTTCCACCAGCCCACTAAAGGCTGGTAATTATTCTCCCACAGCCCATGAAGCCTCTTGGGTCGAAATACCCCTCCCGGTGGTCTCTCGGTACACTACCGACACTCCCGGTACATTACCGATTAGCCCGAAACATTTCTGATGACCAAAACAGGACTTCCTATATATCAATCTTTACCTTCGGACCATTCTGGAGCTCCTCGTGACATTAGGGATCTCATCCGGGACTCCGAACAACCTTCGGTCACCACCATACATAACTCTATACCAACGAAACGTCGCCGAACCTTAAGTGTGCAGACGCTGCGGGTTCGAGAACTATGTAGACATGACCGAGACACCCCTACGGCCAATAACCAATAGCGGGACCTGGATGCCCATATTGGTTCCTACATATTCTACGAAGATCTTTAACAGTCGAACCTCTATGTCAAGGATTCAGTTAATCCCGTATGATGTTCCCTTTGTTCTTCGGTATGTTACTTGCCCGAGATTCGATTGTCGGTATCTCCATACCTAGTTCAACCTTGTTACTGGCAAGCCTCTTTACTAGTTCCGTAATACAAGATCCCATGACTAACACTTAGTCACATTGCTTGCAAGGCTTGTTGTGATGTTGTATTACCGAGTGGGCCCTGAGATACCTCTCCGTCACACGGAGTAACAAATCCCAGTCTTGATCCATGCCAACTCAACAGACACCCTCGGAGATACCTATAAAGCACCTTTATAGTCACCCAGTTATGCTGCGACATTTGATACACACAAGGCACTCCTCCGATGTCCGTGAGTTGCAGGATCTCATGGTCATCGGAACATATACTTGACATGCAGAAAACAGTAGCAATAATCTGACACGATCATATGCTACGTTTGTAGTTTGGGTCTTGTCCATCACATCATTCTCCTAATGATGTGATCCCGTTATCAAATGACATCACATGTCAATGGCTAGGAAACCTTGACCATCTTTGATCAACGAGCTAGTTTACTAGAGGCATACTAGGGACAAAGTGTTGTCTATTTACCCACACATGTAATGTGTTTCCAATCAATACAATTATAGCATGGATGATAAACGATTATCATGAACAAGGAAATATAATAATAAACACTTTATTTATTGCCTCTAGGGCATATTTCCAACAGTCTCCCACTTGCACTAGAGTCAATAATCTAGCTCACATCACTATGTGATTTACATTGTAATGAATCGAACACCCTTGCAGTTCTGGTGTTGATCATGTTTAGCCCTTGGAAGAGGTTTAGTCAACGTATCTGCAACATTCAGATCCATGTGCACTTTGCAAATATTTATATCCTTTTCCTCGATGTAATCGCGGATGGAGTTGAAGCGTCGCTTTATGTGTCTGGTCCTCTTGTGAAACCTTGGTTCCTTCGCCAGAGCAATGGCACCAGTGTTGTCACAGAACAGGTTCATTGGATTCAGTGCACTAGGCACTACTCCAAGTTCTGTCATGAACTGCTTCATCCAGATACCTTCCTTCGCTGCCTCCGAGGCTGCGATGTATCCCGCTTCGCACGTAGAATCGGCTACCACGCTTTGCTTGGAACCGCACCAGCTTACCGCTCCCCCGTTGAGAATAAATACGTATCCGGTTTGTGACTTAGAGTCATCTGGATCAGCGTCAAAGCTTGCATCGACGTAACCCTTTACGACGAGCTCTTCACCACCTCCATAAACGAGAAACATTTCCTTCGTCCTTTTCAGGTACTTAAGGATATTCTTGACCGCTACCCAGTGTTCCATTCCAGGATCACTTTGAAACCTTCCGGCCATACTTATGGCAAGGCTGACATTGGGTCTTTTGCATAGCATTGCATACATGATAGAGCCTATGGCTGAAGCATAGGGGATGACACTCATCTTTTCTCTGTCCTCTGCAGTCACTGGGCATTGAGTCTTACTCAACTTCACACCTTGTAACACATGCAAGAACCCCTTCTTGGACTAATCCATTTTGAACTTCTATAAAACTTTATCAAGGTATGTGCTCTGTGAAAGCGCTATCAAGTGTTTCGATCTATCTCTATAGATCTTAATGCCTAATATGAAAGCAACTTCTCCTAGGTCCTTCATTGAAAAACTCTTGTCCAAATATTCCTTCACGCTTTCCAGCATTTCTATATTGTTTCCAATCAGCAATATGTCATCCACATATAATATTGGAAATGCTATAGAGCTCCCACTCACTTTCTTGTAAATACAAGCTTCTCCATAAACTTGTATAAAACCAAACGCTTTGATCACCTCATCAAAGCGCTTATTCCAACTCTAAGATGCTTGCACCAGCCCATAAATGGATCGCTGGAGTTTGCAAACTTTGTCAGCATTCTCTGGATCGACAAAACCTTCCGGTTGCATCATATACAACTCTTCCTCAAGGAAACCATTGAGGAACGCTGTTTTGACATCCATCTGCCAAATTTCATAGTCGAAATATGCAGCTATTGCTAACATGATTCTGAAGGACTTAAGCATCGCTACGGGTGAGAAGGTCTCATCGTAGTCAACTCCTTGAACTTGTGAAAAACCCTTTGCCACAAGTCGAGCTTTATAGATGGTGACATTACCGTCCGCGTTTGTCTTCTTCTTAAAGATCCATTTGTTTTGAATGGCCTTTCGCCCTTTAGGTAATCCTTCCAAAGTCCATACCTTGTTTTCATACATGGATCCCATCTCGGATTTCCTGGCCTCTAACCAATTTTCGGAATCCAGGCCCATCACTGCTCCTCCATAGCTCGTAGGTTCATTGTTGTCCAACAACATGACCTCCAAGACAGGGTTGCCGTACCACTCAGGAGTTGTACGTGGCCTTGTCGACCTACGAGGTTCAATAGTAGCTTGATCCGAAGCTTCATGACCATCATCATTAACTTCCTCTTCTACAGTCGTAGGTTCCACAAAAACATCTTTCTGCGCTGCGCTACTTTCTGGTTGAAGAAAGGTTCAATAACCTCATCGAGCTCTATTTCCTCCCACTCAATTCTTTCGAGAGAAACTCTTTCTCAAGAAAGGTTCCATTCTTAGCGACAAACACTTTGCCTTCGGATCTCGGTATTTTATTCAAATAGGGCATATTTCCTTTGGTGTCAAAGTATTTTTATTTTGTGAAAAATCCTTTTCTTTTCTCTGGGGATTTTGTCTTGTTTTTCTTTTATTTATAAACAGGAAACCCTCTGTTTGTTTTATCTGTGAGTGTGTGAGAGAGAAGTTGGGCCTTTCCCTCCCGCGCGGCCCAGCCCAGGTAGCAGACGGCTACCCGCCTCGCCCTCCTCCGCTAGTCAGCGCGGTGTAACAAAGAGAGTGAGCGTGGCCACCGTGATCTCCAGAAGTAGAGGCGCCGTCATCCCATGCCTATTTAGTACCCCTTGGCGTCCGTGCTGCCCCCCTAGGGTTCCCTCTCCCTCCTCGCGCCGCTGCCCTCCACCCCTCCTCCTCTTTCTGCCTCAGTTAAGGTAGGGTTCAAAGAGTTTCATAGAGAGTTCAGTGAGGTTCAGAAGGAGCTCGTTGCCATGGGAGCTTCTCCGGCGAGCCCCTCGAGCAGGCGACCGTCGGGATCGCTTCGCCAGTGCCATCTACTTCCCCGACGTCCTCTGCATCTGCGTGGGACGCCAAGGCAGTGCCTTTGCTTTTGTATTCTTCCCCTCCGGCCAAGCTCTTCCGTCACAGCAATTCTCCGTTGTCGTGCTTCCTCGAGCTCAATTGGCTGCGTGGGCGCTTCTTGGTGAGCTCCTCGTCCGTCCTCGCTAGATCCAGAGCCTTCTAGCCTCGTGTAGTGCATGCCCACGTGTTGTGTTCCGCCGCCATCAGACCTCGTCACCGACGAGTGCTCCGTCAACCTGATGCTTGCGGGCGTAGCGTGCGAGTTCCTGCTTCTCACAGGGCTCCATTTTCGCTCTGCCCCGTCTGTTTCCTTTTCTGTGGCGTCGCCATGCGTAGCGTGCGTAGGCCTCCACCGTTGTCGCTCTGTCGTCATCGCCGGCATCGTTATCGTCCACCTTAGGTGGCTGTTCTAGCGTGTGCGTGTGCGTGCAGGAGCAGGGCATCCAGTAGGAGCCTCCGCCGCTCGTTTGGTCATCGGAGTCCTTCGGTGAGGTCATCGCGAATGTGCTGTCGCCGCTGTCTTTTCTCGCCAGTTTCGTCAGTTAGGCAAAATAGGGTAGAAGTAGAGGGGCAAGGCCTCCCCTTGGTTAGTAGTCGCACCGTAGCATAGTGGTAGTGCGCTTGGGAGACGACCGCAAGGTCGTGGGTTCGATTCCCAGCCTCCCCCTTTTGTTTTCCTTTTATTTCATTGGTTGATCTGGTGTGTGTGTTGTTCGGATCTCGTGTGGCCAGAACCAGATCTGTTGTGGCTGTGTGCTGCGTGTGTGTGTGTGTGTGGATCTGCTGTGGTGGCAGGATCCAGTGTGTGTGTTGTGTGTGTAGCTATGTGTGTATGTGTTGTGGTGTGTGTGACAAGTGGGCCATGGCCCCACTTGTCATGTACTAGGGACCCTGGTGAGTATGCCAGGTGAGTCCCCCTATCTATTATATGTTTTTATTCTTTTGTTTTGGTGTTTTAAGCGATTTAAATAGGATATTTCTATTTCTGGTAATATTGGTAATTCTGGACATGAACATATATGACATGGTCATTTATAGTAATTTTTCACTTATAGGAATGAGTGGTGTTTTGCTATCTAGTGTTTTGCCATGATGCTCCATACAAAAATAGGAGTGTGATATATGATTTTGGGGTAGAATCATCCAAGGAATTCATTGGTGCAACTGGTTTGGTAATTTGAGCAAGTTTGAAAAAATGTCATTTTGTCTCAAAGTGCCATTTTGTCATTTTTGTTATATTTAATCCATGAATGCTATGATAATTGTGCCAACATGTAAATGGTAGTCTTTGATGAGTAGAATGCCATGGTATTTATTTTTTTCATGTTAAACTTGGACATAAGTGGGAACCATGCTCTAAAGTAGCTACTAAAATGTTGCTGTTTTCAAACATGCTAAATATTTCTAAGTGTGAGAATCTAGTAATATTTTTATGCCATGAAGAGTGGATGCTACCAAGTGATATATTGAGAATTAGCTCAAGCTCAGTGCTAGTGTTTTGAAGTAGATGTTGCCCTCTATCACCCTGTTAATTTTCATGCCATGAGGTGGTCTCTGTAACCATTAGTTTCTGCTGTAAACTTGCTATCAGCTTAACTCAGATTCCAGAAAACTGTTATTTTGTCTAAGTCCCTAAAATCTGTTTCATCATACCAACTTGTGAGCTTCATGCTTATTGAGGTGTGTCTCCATTCCAGATTGTGTGGTTAGATAATTTGATAAGCATGTTATGTAGTTTCTGTCAATGCATTGTTTGTGGTTGCAGACTTCCTGTAGCTCTTGATGTTTGCTGTATAAGTTGCTATGTTGCTGTTTTGTGGCAGATTGTTTGTTTTAGTGTTTTGTGACTTGTGGGAGATATAATCCATGGAATTGCTTGATGTTTGACTTCATTGTGGTTGGTTTTTCATTGACTATCCAGTGGATACCTTGGAATGCCAAGGAAGAGCCCATGGCCTTCTTTGTCTTGTGTTTTGCCTTCGTAACTTGTCGTGAGCGTAGCGTGAGAACCGTAACTCCGTTTCCTACGTTCTACATATGCATTTGTATCTATTTTGCATGAAGTATCCATATTTGACATGATCATGCATGTTTAAATAACTTAACATGAGGTTCTGCCAAGAATTGTAAACAACTAAACTAATGCATGTGAAACATGACTAGTTTAGGATTGCCATGCAAAATACTACAAATGAATCATGCATCATCTTGTTTGTGCATTGCACCTTGGTTGGATGTTTATTGTTGCTGTTTCTATTGGGTAGACGTGAGTGTTGAAACTGAGTACGAGGATCCAGGAGAGTACCACTACGAGGACCCTGCTCTTTGTCCCTCTAAAGAACCAACATGCAAGATGATCCTACCCAGACCCCGACACTATTTTTGGTTTGCTAGATGTCTCGCTCTTATCGTTACATATGCGTTACCTACCACTTGAATGTCAAGCCTCCTACATTTCCATGATAGCCTCTAACCCCTCCACATCCTAGCAAACCTTGTTTGGCTAAGTTACCGCTGCCCAGCCCCTCTTATAGCGTTCTTAGTTGCAGGTGCAGGTTGTATCCATGTGATAACATGGATTTGGCACATCACAATATTATCTGCTATTTAATTTAATGCACATATATATCTTGGTATGGTGGAAGGCTTGGCCTTTTGCTTGGTATTTTGTTCCACTTTTACCGCCATAGTTTCTTGTTACCGGTGTTATGTTTCCATACTTTGCGCTCCTAACATGCTCGGGGTTGTTATGGGGACCCCCTTGATTATTCGGTTGAGATTAAAACTTGTATGGCAAGACCCAACATTGGTACTATTTGCTTAAACAACTTAATAAAATTTGCATAGGGCCTTGCAACCCCGTGGATAATTAATCAACCCCCGGGCCAGTGCTCCTCATGAGTGTTGGTCCAAACTAGAGCCGTGTGCAGGGCCAACCCGAGGCAACTTGGGAGATTTCTATCAGGACACTATACGCTGTGCTTATCTATCGTGTCCTAAGAACGAGATATGCGGCTCTTATCGGGTTCGTCGACACGTCGAGTGGTCTTGCTGGACTTGTTTTACCTTTCTTGAGTGGCTTGCGTGTGGGACTCTGACTTTCTTCAGGCTATCTCAAGGTGTCGGATTTCCTTGGGAGTTGCCTATGATGATCACAAGATCCGTGGTCGAGGTTATTCCCATGGAGTGTGGATAATTTATGATGGACTAGTTGGAGCACCCCTACAGGGTTAAAAATTTCAAAAAGCCGTGCCCGCGGTTATGTGGCAATTTGGATATTTGTTTAACACCCGGTTATAGTTAACTTGAAGTAAACTCTAATAAAATGCACCAACTGTGTGAGTAACCATGACCGTCTCTACTTGTGAACATGAACCGAGAGAGAACATGGTGGGGTTATGATTGACGTAAGTAGGTGTTCAGGATCTCTTAGAGGTCATTCTAGTTCTCGATCGTTTATCGTAGACCACATATTTACTTTCATGTTTCATAAGATTAGCCTCCATAAATGCTTAGTGCTGCTGCAAACTAAACACATACCCCATTCCAAGCTATAAGCTTGAATAGTCTTGGTACCCGGGTGCGAGATTGCTGAGTCCCCGTGGCTCGCAGGTTACTACAACAATCCAGGTGCACGTACAGATGAGATCGTGCCAGATGATGTGACGCAGCTCTAGTGGGAGTATGACAAGGAGCGTGGCAGGATGTACGTCACTTATCCAGACGAGTAGAGTGGAGTGGTCGAGATCTTTGGGCAAGCAAGCCAATGTCATTGCATCATTTTATCATTTGATTTCGTCCGTAGACAGACCCTACCTTTATATGGATGATTGAATAAATTGTGTGGAATTGTAATTTAGCATGTGGCGAGTGTAAGCCAGCTCATATACTATTCTCTTCCTAAATGTATGTAATGATACTGTACTTGCGAAAGACAAGATGCGCCTCTATCCCCGTCGAGGACCTCGTGTCTTAATATGTATAGTCACGCATCTTGGGCATGACAAGTTGGTATTCAGAGCCATACGACCATAGCAGCCCTTTGCTTGATCGAACTTGGCCGAGTCGAGTCTAGTAAAACTATTTTGTGTCTAGTTATATCGGAGAGTAGGTTTCTTTTTACTCCTCTTCTATGCTCTGGTGAGGTATTCTACTTAGGAATTTTCATTCTACTCCTCTTCTCGCTCAAAATTTTTATAGGATCACGCAGGTATTTTGAAGTCTATATGATACCAATGTGACGGAGTTCTGTCTTGGTGCCTCCCTTCTGACTTGATTTCTTCCGGGGAGTCGAGCTCCAAGGAATTTTGGCACAACGTTATCATTCAACTTCCTTAGTATCTCAAGACGGAGAGTCATCGGAATTACTTCAATACTTGTCGTGGTGAGATAAGGTCGGAGTCACCCAGTACTGGGGAGGCGTCCGGGGTAGCACCATGATTAGTATCGTTATGCTTTCGAGGATTCGAGTTAGATGGATTTGCGAAAGCATCTGGTTATGTGTTGAAGGATGAATACAGTTGGGGTGTGGGTTTGCTAGTTGTGTGAGATATTTCCTCCTTGTATCCCCCACACCGGATTGCATAACCAAATTTTTTTCGGAAGTTCTTAGGTGGGAACTCTTGTAGTTATCTAGGATCATCTTCTTCAGATGTATGAGGGCATATACGTTTGTTCCGAGTAGTTAGCTCAATACTTTTGTGTTATTGCAAGTAGCTTCTAATATCTAATGATGTTACCGCAAAACCAAAGAAGGCATTCTTATTAATTTCTCAGTAGGAAGGTTGTTTGTGTTATTCGTTCAAATTCTTTCAAGCATTTGATTCAGCTTTGAATTCATCTTATCAATGAGGTGCTAATGTTTTTGTCCATCACTACTGGAATCAAAAGATTTGCCATCTGCCGCATCTTTGCCGTCTGCTAGCTGACGGCAAAGAGTGGCTTTGCCACCAGCTAGCAGAAAACAGACGACAAAGAGCGAGCAAACGGCAAAGGGTGGCTTTGCCATCAGCCATCTCTTTGTTGTCTGCTAGCTGACGGCATAGATTCTTTGCCGTTCGCTAGCGAATGGCAAAGAGCTGGGTGGGATCTAGTCGATGACACTACTGTAACGGCCCACCACCCCACCTCTTTGCCGTCTGCTAGCTGACGACAAAGAATCTTTGTCGTCTGCTAGCGGACGGCAAAGAGGTTAATACCTAACCGCTACTAACGGCACCCCCCCACGCCTCTCTCTCTCTTCTCTCTCTCATCTGATCCCCCGACCCAACCGCACACCCGCCGCCGCCGACCACTACCCAGCCGCCGACCCCCATCGCGCCCCTGCCGTCGCACCCCTGACCCCTACCATGCACCTGCCGCCCCACCCCCGACCCCCACCACGCCCCCGCCGCCCCTCACCCGGCCCCCGTCGCGCCCCCGCCACCCGACCCCTACCATCGTCGCACCCCTGCCACCCCGCACCCAGCCCCCGTCGCGCCCCCGCTGCCCCTACCTCCCACCGCCCCGAGCCGCCGCCCTGCTCCCGACCCCCACCGTGCCCGCGCCGCCCCGGCCACGATGCCCCTCCCCTGCGACAGCCGCCTAAGCACCGCCATGAGGAAGGCCGCGGCGCCGCCCCCTCCCCTGTGGCGGGCCCCCCCTCCTCCACTGCCCCCTCCTCCATCGGTAGCCCCCTACCCTGCGGTGAGCTCCTCCTCCTCATCTTATTTTTTCTATATTTTTAGTTTTAGGTTTATGCTTAGTTTAGATTTAGTTTTAGTTTTAGTTTTAGGTTTACGTTTAGTTTAGTTTAGTTTAGTTTTAGTTTTAGGTTTAGTTCTGAAAAAAGAAGGAGAAAATAAGAATAATTAGAAAATGAGTAAGAAGAAGAAGAAGAAGAAGAGGAAGAAGAGGAGGACGAGGAGTTTTAGGTTTAGTTGTGAAAAAAGAAGAAGAAAATAAGAATAATTAGAAAAAGAGGAAGAAGAGGAGGAGGAGGAAGAAGAAGATGAAGGAGGAGGAGTTTTAGGTTTACCCCCGACGCCCCCGACCCCCGACGCCCCGGACCTCCGACCCCCGACCCCCGACCCCCGACCATCGACGCCATCGCCCCTGGACCCCCGACACCATCGATCCCCGACCCCCGACGCCTTCGACCCCCGACCACCAATGCCACCGACCCCCGACTCCCGACATCACCGACCCCCGGCTGCCGATGCCACTGTCCCTAATGCCACCGACCCCACGACTCCACTGATCCCCAACCCCCGACACTTGTTCTGCCTCCTATTGACCAAAAAGGTGCTCTTCGGCCTTCGTGAGGCCAAGGAGGTCATAGGTTTGTAAATTATGAGCTAGGTCACATATTTTCCTATTTTGTTATAAAAAACATCATATTTTGTGTTGATCGGGTGAATTTCAATGTGCAGTTGTTCGACGACCTCCCTGTGCATTTGACGAGCTCCCCTGTTGCGTTCGTTGGTGAGCACAAATGACATCTTCTCCCTCAGCACCCTTAAAATTTTTTGCTCTGTTCCGGTCTTCATGCCGATGAAACTTGCTAGCTATAGGTGTCTTCAATCATCAATATGCGTGACCACTATGTTTGTCCCATTCGAAAGGGTTGCATCTATAAATATGCATTCATTAGCATATTTATAACCGTGATTCTTTAGAATTGTCCAACGTTATCCATGGATAGCCCGAGTATGTGTAGATTGGGTTCATTTTCCCATATGCTCTGCTCCGGATCTGATGCAAAATTTCGTTAGTGCCTCCCTGTTGTTCTCGAGGTACACTCCTCTCTGCTTATTGCCGAGACGTGTATCAGGAGAACAGCGGGGAGGTGCTGCCGAAATTGTGCATCGGATCCAGAGTGGAGCATGGGAAAACGAACCCAATCTACACATACTCGGGTGGGATTAGGACCTATCTTTACCTACTAGCGTCTAGGTTGCATCGACGTAATAAAACTAACAAACTCTATTAACTGATGAATATGGTTTGCTAAATTATGTATATATTTTGTGTGTGTCCAGTAGCTAGGCAAGATGAGTGATCTTGGGTGGATGTACACCGGTCACACTAGTCAGAAAGACATGGCCCGTGAATGGATAACAAAAACAAAGGAGTTTGTGAGAGTCGCATTTGCAAATGGACAGAAAACAACCTGGCGCCCTTGTGTCGATGGCGACAACTATAAGAAGAAGTCAGAGTTTGAAATGATCAAACACCTATAGAACTGGGGTTTTACGCCTAATTATACGCTCTGGATATTTCATGGCGAGTCTGCCCAACGTGCCAGAGCTAAGGTGGTTCGTCATCGCACTGAAGAGCATGGTACTGGGATCGAAGACATGGTGCAAGACTTTGATGATGCTCAGGATTCAGACGATGAGATGGAGGAATCTGTAAATGCCTTTTATGAAATGTTGGAGTCTTCAAAACATCCTCTCCACGAGCACACTGAGCTTTGTCAGCTGAATGCCATCGCGCAAGTAATGGATCTGAAGGCTCGGTTCAACCTGGGCAGAGAATGCTAGGACGCGATGATGACGATATTTGGACGCTTTCTACCCAAAGGCCATGTATTGCCAGCAAACCTGTACCAGTCGGACAAAATCCTACGTGCGCTTAAGATGCCCTATGAGAATATAGATGTGTGTGAGAATGGATGTGCCTTATTTAGGCTTGAGTATGCGGGCTTGAACTATTGCCCCATTTGCAATGCTTCCAGGTATGTTCTGTTAGACAATGGTATGGGTGAGAAGAGTCAGACCAAAATCCCCGCTAATGTTCTTCGGTATCTGCCAATCATACCAAGACTTCAACGTCCTTTCATTGTCGAAGAGATGTCCAGACAGATGCAGATGGGAATCCGATGTTGGGACACACTTCAGACGCTTTTGCATGGAAGCACTTCGATGCATTACATAAGGATAAAGCGGTAGATCCAAGGCATCCATGAGTTGCCATCAGCATGGATGGGTTCAATGTGCATGGTATGACGGAAACACAATACAGTTGTTGGCCTGTATTTGTCATTCCACTCAATCTCCCCCGGAGAGATTATGAAAAGAAAGAACATTTTCCTATTGTTGATAATTCCAGGGCCCAAATATCTGGGGAAGAATATGAATGTGTACATGCGGCCGCTTAAGGATGAATTGCAAGAAGCCTGGAATAATGGGATCAAGACATACGACGCCGCTACCAAAAAGAACTTCAAAATGCATGTGTGGTACATGTACTCGTCGCATGACTTACCGCGTATGCGCTATTCGTTGGCTGGTGTGTGCATGGAAGGTTTCCGTGCCCCACATGCAAGGTAGCTCTTGAGTTCCGTTGGCTGCAGGCGGGTCGCAAGTTTTCTTGCTTCGACATGCATAGACAATTCCTGGATCCTGACCATAAGTTCAGAAAAGACAAGAAGAATTTCATCAAAGGTAGAGTTGTCAAAAACACTGCACCACCTGCGTTGATAGGCCAACGGATACAGATCGTCCAGGGTATTTCAAAGGGTATAATACGGAACACGCCTGGACTCACAAGATATGTTTGCGGGATCTGCCTTACTTTAAAGACCTCCTTTACCCACACAACATCGACGTGGTGCACACTGAAAAGAATATCGTGGAGGCCCTTTTTGGTACATTGTTCGGCATAGAGGGGAAGTCGAAGGATAATCCTAAGGCTAGAGTCGATCAGGACGCTCTATGTGATAGACTGTTACAAAACATTCGACAACCGAAAGGAAAGAAGAACCGGAGGAAGCCAAAGGCATGGTTCAATCTTGGAAGGCCAGCATTTGATTTTGCATCTCCCGACCGAGTCAAGATTGGGGGGGAGGCGTGCAAAATCGTTGGTGCTTCGCAACTAAGAGGATGCAGAAGACCCTTCGAGCAAAATGTAAAAATAAACTTAGAGTTGAAGCATCAATGGCCGAGGCATTCATTACTGAGGAGGTGGCAAACTCCGTGACAGCACACTACAAAGCCAAGAATCATCATTTGCATAATCCGAAGCCTCAATAAAATGATGGCGACCGTCAAAAAGGTTGATCCAACCTCAGCCTATTCAAAGGCCAGCCGGTGCTTCGAAAGCAATAGCGTTGGATGTCGAAGAATGGCGGACCATTTCGTTGTATATCTTCAACAAGCTAACAGAAGTGCGGCTGTACATCGAGTAAGTTCTCAGTACATTGTGTCGCAACTTCTAATTCCTTTGAAATGCTCTTATTCCCAGATATGTGATACAGTCGATACGTCGCCAATTCTCCGATGGAGCGGTGATCCAAAAGGATTCCATCGAAGAGTACGAGCTTCTGGCAAAGCATGGAGGAAGCTATCCCGGTTTAATCTCTTGGTTCAAGCAAACAGTAATTTCCATTAATTAGACGATTTCATTTCTTCGCCTAGTTTGTGGCTAATGCAACAATCCTTTCGTATTAAACTTGTTGGCTAATGCAGAGTCTATGGACTCTGAATTGAGACAAGTTGCTAATGGTTTTGACTCTAAGGTCCGTTCATTTGACAAATACGACATCAACAGGTATCGCTTTCGTACTTTTGGAAAAGAGTTGTCTATGGCCGACCGAAAGTCTACAAATTGTTGTGTCTCCGTTGTCTACGAAGGAGGGGTCGAGTATTATGGAAGAGTTGAAGCAATTTATGAACTTACATTCTTTGGTGATTACTCACCAAATGTCGTAGTCTTCAAATGTTATTGGTTCCAGCCGAAGGAGACTAGAAGGACTCATGAACATATAGGGCTAGTCGAAATCAAACAAAACACCCATTTAGATGTTCCCGATGTCTATATTACGGGTCAACAGGCGACCCATGTTTTCTATGTACCATGGCCCTGCCAAACGGATCCAAATTTGAAAGGTTGGGATGTTGTTTATGATGTGCCGCCACATTTTAGACCACCTCCCCTCAATGAAGATGATTATGAACCTCACATTAACCTAGACACATATGAAGGAGAATTCTTCCAAGAAATACATGTTTCCAAAAAATGTTTCGAGAACTGCTCTACTTCCCCCCAGAACATTGAGGTCGACAGTGACAGTGAATCCGACTTAACCCCTGAGCCGAAACAAGAAGAGACGAAAGAAGAAGAGGTTACTACTGCGGATGACCTGTCAATGCTTGACCGATTACATAGAGGCCTTCCACATGTTGATGTATTTATTGATGATGCTGATGAGCACGTTATTACTGATAGTGATGATGATTATGCATTTATTGATCCCGGAGCATATATAGACGATGAAGATTAATATTAGTAATGTGATGTATTCAATTATTATTATGTACATATATATTATTAATTATTTCATGTTATTAGGTATTCATTTTTTTATGTTGAACTAATTTCGTTCACTCTTTGTCATTGCAGGTGTTGACAGATGGTGGGCTTGGGTTGAGAGCGCTCTAAGCCTCCTTCCTCGGCGCGTGCTGGGAGGGGTGCTATTATTCCACCCTAGCAACTCCGGAGAGCACTGGTACATAGTATGCAGACATCAGCGGGTGCTTCTTCTTCGATCGGGAGAGGTCGGGGGAAGACGAAGAGAGGTGCTAGAAGTAGGAAGGCTACTGCGCCTTCCTCGCCGCCACCACTAGCTGATTCTCCCGACCATAGGAGTGCTCCATCTCAGGTGGACCCGTCTGAATTGGACCCGTCTCGGACTCTGGTCTTCGAGCCTTGGGTCGATGAGCCTCGGGTCGACGAGCCTCGGGTCACCGAGCCTTCGTCCCAAGAGACTCCGGTCCAAGAGTCTTCGTCCCAGGAGACTCGGGTCCTAGAGTCTTTGTCCCACGTGACTCCGGAGGCTAGTGGCCATGCTGATGGTGGCGAGGACAACTTGTCTGAGGACACCTATAGCATGGGCGAGCTGGTTGAGGAGGGCAAGAAGGTCTACCAGCGTGGTTGTGCAAAGCTCCCTCCCGTGCCAACGACCCGCGATCAGAGGTGGTTGATTGCACCTAATGTGGAGAAGTAAGTGCATTTACTCTTTTTTAAACTTTTGCCTTCATGTTTCTTCAAATTAATATCTAATGTGTTGGCCTTGTCATACTGCAGGGGTTGGAAACACGAGCGTGGTGTCCACAGGCCCAACCAGGTCCTTGGTGTGCCTCTCCGGCACCACTTCACGAGGAAGGTCCAGTTACCCGGTGAGGGTGAGGTTCCATAGGTAGCACTGACCTGGGAGCTGTACATGGCTGCCCCAGCCCCGCCGGAGGAGATGGTCAATGGTGTCTTGTGCGAGATGGTGGCTCACATTATGATCTGTCGCTTTTGGTAATTTCTCCTTTACAGAATTAAAAATCAATAACACCTAGTGATTTTACTAATCAGTGTTGTCTTGTTTCATTGCAGACCTTCTACAGGTGTCTTGAGGAACACGAGGCGAAAGCGGCTGTTGTTCTCGAAGCCGAGTGCAAGTGGCTACTTCAGAGCTTACGGCACGAGGCTTGGGTGCAGGCTATTCGAGACTACTATGCCTCGACTAACATTAAGAGGGCCAAGAAGAAGTACCGTAATAATTATCTGAGTAAGGAGAAGTTAATGAAGGTAATTATCTATTCTTAAGGCCTTGTACTTAATTTCCTTGATTTTATTCGTAGGCATAGCGCTGAAATTTCTCTTTTCTAACTTAGGTGCCCCCGAGATGGCGTGCAGATAGGATGGACTGTTGGGAGGCATTGGTGGATGAGTGGTGCTCTCCCAAATGGCTAGCCGAACACAACAAGGCCAAGGATAAGCGTGCCCAAATGAGAGGTGTGCCACACCGGCAAGGGAGCTCCAACCTATTTGAGTACGGGGATCGCTATGTATGTGGTTTGCTTCATGATTCATGTAATTCATTATTCATGCTAGCTTGAGCCATTAACTAATATTTTGTTCCTCTCTTTTAGTCATTAGAAAACAAGTAGGAGATGCCACCTCTGTTCGACCTCTATGCCATGGCTCATACTGCCTCGTACAAGAAGGCAAAGGCATTCTTTGAGGATGACCTCGATCATCCAGAGAGCTTCAGCAACATCTCCTCCCACAACAAGCTTGTGAGGTACAAAGATGAGCGGAAGGCGAGGAAAGGGGAGGACTTCAACCCGAGCCAGACTCCTTTTGATCTAGAGCTCGTGATGATATCTAGTGGTGGGAGGCCCCATGGCTTGATAGCCATTGGGGATGGACTAATACGTTGTCCTAGAACTCCCCCTAAGATCAATAAGCGCCAGAAGAGCTCTGATCCTGAGATAAGGCCTCGTCCACGGCCAATGGAGCTCGCCATTGAGGCTAGGGCCAAGGAGCTTTTGGCAGAGGCAAACAGGCAGGCGGCGTAGAGCGAGAGGTACATGGAGGAGAGGACGGCTAGGCTGTTGGAGGAGGAGAGGAACCGGAACAACGCGTCTCACCGGGCCCTATACGAGCTCCTCCTGGTAAGTTTCTCCTGCATATTTGCCAAATCATGCACGTAATGTTCGTTTCATCACTAACTAATATGAATGACTCGTGAAAACAAAATGTGTAGACCGTGTGCCAGAACAATGGTCAGACCCCTCCATTGATGCCCCATATTGTTATAGCACCCACGGTGAGTTTCATTTGAATGGTCATTAGTTAATAGTATTCACATTTGAGTTGCATCATGCTAAGGAGACATTGCAAATGATCTTTGGTGCATCGTGCCTCCCAACAAGCATCGACCGATCCTTCTGCATCTGTCGCAACCCCGACTAGTCCTTCTACGTCTCACCCTGGCGCAAACCTGACCGGTCCTTCACCTCCGTGATGATGGTAAGTTTTCCCAAGTGTTTTGCTTAACAAATGCATACTTAGCTTAAGAAATGACCTAATTAGCTCCAAAATGACCTATACTTAGCTTATTTTCCTCAAAGATGATATAATAACTTTACTTACCTCCAAAATGATATATTCTACCTAGGATAACTATAAAATGACATATACTTAGCATTTTTTCCTCCAAAATGACTTGATATGCTTAGTTAGCTAGAAAATGGCATAGCTACCTAGGATAGCTCAATAGTGATCTATAGCTAGCTTAGCTAGTTCATTTATGACATAATTAGCTCACTTAGGTACAAAATGGCATAACTACCTAGGATAGCTCAATAATGATATATAATTAGCTTAGCTATTTCATTTATGACATAATTAGCTCACGTAGGTAAAAAAGTGGCATAATAACCTTGGTGTAGCTCCAAAATGAAAGATACTTAGCTTATTTTCCTCGAAAATGACATAATAACCTTACTTAGCTCCAAACTGACATACTTTACCTAGGATAGCTATAAAATGACCTATACTTAGCATTTTTTCCTCCTAAATGACTTAATATGCTTAGTTAGCTGAAAAATGTCATAACTACCTTGGATAGCTAAATAATAATGTATACTTAGCTTACCTAGTTCATTTATGACATAATTAGCTTACTTAGGTAAAAAATGTTATAATAACCTTGGTTTAGATCCAAACTATCATATAATTAGTTTATTTTCCTCCAAAATGACAAAATAACCTTACTTAGCTCCAAAATGACTGATTTTAACTAGGATAGCTCTAAAATGACCTAGACTTACCATTTTGTCCTCCAAAATGAATAAATATGCTTAGTTAGCTAAAAATGGCATAACTACCTAGGTTAGATCCAAAATGACCTATTTACCTATCTTAGCTCTAAAATGACCTACACACTTAGCATTTTTACCTACCTTAGCTAAAAATGGCATTTTTACCTACCTTAGTTAGAAGAATAAGAAGATAAAGAAGAGGAGAGGAGAAAAAGAAAGAGAAGATAAATTCTTCTTCTTCTTGTTCTTTTTCTTGTTCTTTTTCTTCTTTTTCTTCTAGCTAGTCTTCTTCTTCTTCTAACTTTATCTTTCCTAATTTGTAGATTTTCTATAGATGAGGAAGCTTGCATTTATGGAGTGTACTCTTCTACATATGCTTCCTTTTTGTTTATGGAAACTTGTTGGAAACTTGTTTTGGATATGTATGTATGGATATGTTGTTGGAAACCATTTTATGTTGGATATGTTGTTGGAAACTTGTATGTTGGATATGTTGTAGGAAACTTATTATTGGTATGCTTGTTGAAATTATTTTGAAATGTGTATGTATATATGTGAAATTATGTCAAATTGAATGAATTTAAGAAAAAACAGAAAAACAGGGCCTATATAGCCACTTTGCCGTCTGCTGGCAGACGACAAAGCTCTTTGCCGTCAGCTAGCGGACGGCAAAGCTGCCACATGGCAGCTACCTGTGCAACCTGGGGTAGCACTAGGCTGGCCTAGGTGGTTTCTTTGCTGTCTGCCAGCGGACGACAAATAAACCACCTAGGCCGGCAAAGAAACAGGTGCTTTGCCGTCCGTTGGCATGTGCATTTGCAGTCCAAAGAAAATTCCTCAAATATGCACATCTTCAGGGGGAGTTCTTCTATATCTTGCAATCAAATTCCTCAAACTCAGTACTTTCACTTCATATGTTTATCCCCGTTGAAAACTTAACCTATTTTTCATCAATCACCAAAAAGGGGGAGATTGTTAGTGAATCTAGTGCCCCTTAGTGATTTTGGTGTATTGAGGACTTATAGGTTAAGGAACTAATGTGTTTGTGAGTGTACACATGCTCTATAAGTCAATGAGGAGTTTGATATATTCGGAGATTACCGACCCCTAAAAATGTATGTCTTCAACTGAAGACTTTGTGAAGACTTTGAAAATGAAGAAGTTGATGTGACCTTGAAGATATGAACGAGGAATATGAAGCGTGAAGTCTTTTGTTTTCGTAGTTTCATTTACTTATTTGAGTCATAGGAAACACCGTACTGTTAAAGGGGGCCGAGGTAATACTAAGGACAATTTCCAACTGATGCTCAACTCCAAAATCCTCAACCTACACAATCCTTCGAGTGAAGCCTTTGGAACTCTCTTACAATACAGTCAAGTTCTTCAGTGACAAAGACGAAGTTCTTCTCGTCTCTGAGGAAATTGATCTGACTGAGGAGTTAGGATTTTGCCAGTGCGAATTGCCTACAAGTGAGGAACATGATAAGCTTGAGGACTTTCATAGTTTGAAATTCCGACCGTTGCTATGCTTAGCGCCAGCTGTCCCCAATCATTCTTATCCACATAACGGTCATATCATCGGGGGCATTTATGTCTTATCATGTCAGGTTGCACCCTGGCTATAAATAGCCACCCCCCATAACCACTAGTTGATTGGCTGCTCCAAGAGAGAACTGACACTTGTCATTTGAGAGCAACCCATCCTCCGAGGACTTTGAGAGAAAATCATCAGTGAGGAAAAACCCACAACCAAGCCACCAAACCCATAGTGATTTAGCATCACTTAAGAAATTCCTGTGTGGATCCGACGCTTGTTACCTTTGAGGACTGTGCATCCTCCAGACGGTTAGCGTCATGGTCTAGTGCTCCTACAGTCAATTGGGGATCATGAAGTGACCTTGGTCTAGAGAATCCAACAGTAAATTGTAGATCGCCGGGTGACCAATTTGTGAGGGTTTTGGAAGTCTACCTTGAAGACTTACCACGAGTGTTGGGCGAGGATTGTGTGACCTTAGCTCAAGGACAATACGATAAGGACTATGTGTCCTCTGGTTTTAATACCAGGCTGCTCCAAACCAGACGTACAACTGTCACATCAGTTGGAACTGGGTCATCCAACCATTGTCTTCATCGAGCTATCTGGTTCTATTTCCTCAACCCCTCTATTCCTCATATACCTGTTGATGAAATTGATTGTTACTGTTTGAAGAATTTGACTGAAGACTTTCACAAATTTCTCACCTCAAAATCTTCAAGTTACCTTGTTCATCACTGCTTATCGTGTATCACGTTACTTACCATTTGTGCATGTTTCATTTCATCATGAAGACTATGCTGTTACTATGTTCCTCATGCACTTGAGTACTTATTCCGCTACTAGTTATTCATCACATTTCAAATTCCTTAAAGTTGAAATTCCTCAAGTGATGAATTTGTAAAAATCGCCTATTCACCCCCCTCTAGTCGATATAACGCACTTTCAATTGGTATCAGAGCACGAGATCTTCCTTGCTCTGTGTGATTTTGGTTTAACCACCTGGAGTTCTAGTTATGTCGACTACAGGTATGATCAAGGTTTCCTTGGGGTGTCCTACCTTCGATGGGACGGACTACCCCTACTGGAAGAACAAGATGCGTATGCACCTTGAAGCTATTGACAACGATCTTTGGTACGTTGTGGAAAATGGTGTGCCCTACTGGACACCTGAGCAGTACCCCAAAATCTCATGGGTTGTTGCGAAAGGATCTCTTGTAGATCCATCCACTTTATCTGGCTTTACTTGTGAAACTTCATATTCCTCTGATGAGTCACTTGACTCCAACTACAAATTCTTAAAAAATCAAAAAGGTGAAGTATTTGCTAGATTTGTTGGAACTAACTGCAGGAACGGTTCTCCTATGCTATGAAGAAAATCTAGGTTCCCAAGAGCTACCTACAAAATTTTCAAGTGAATGTCCTCACGACATCACTCATGAAGAATAGGAACCCTAGATCAAATTCCTCATATGGACCAAAGTCCTCACTTGGTCCAAATTCCTCAAATGGTCAAAAATATCATTCTCGCGCTAATGCTTCTGTTTCGCAGGGAAAAGCTAAGGGTTATGAATATGTGCATTATTCTTCAAACCATTATGTTCGTAAGTCCTCGAAGAATTTCTCTGCTTATTCATTTGAGTACTCTAACCCTCGTCCTGTGAAACGAAGCGCACTTGCTTCAATGCCTCCCTTCTCATATGGTGCTCGCAGAATGATGAACTCTTTGCCACCCCTCTAGATGTGGGTGGTGATGAAATCAAACTAACTTCTTATGCAGGGTCAAGTCTCCAGATGAAGTTGAACATCTGATGAATTTGCTGGAGACCTGAGGAAATGCTTGAAAGGATGCAAGATAACCATGAGGAAATGAATTCTTCATTTCTCACGTCCTCACACTACTTGCTTACTATCTTGTGTGATGAAATTCTGTCTGATGAAATTGATGTCATATTCTTCACTTTGAAGCATATGAGTTCGTAAGTGGTACTAATTCATCTGCATGATGATACTCCAAAAGCTATTGAGTGGGTCCTCGATAGTGCATGCACAAATCACATGACTGGTGACAAGAATCTACTGATGAATTTTCCACTTGCTCCATCTCCTCTGAAGCATATCACTTACGCAGACAAAGGAAAAAGAAAGGTATTGGGACTTGGTAAGGTTGCTATCTCAAAGGACCGAACCATGGATAAGGTGATGCTTGCCGAATCCCTTGGGTTCAACCTTATGTCTATCTCCATGCTTTGTGATGTTGATATGATTGTCGTATTTGGAAAATATCGTCGTGTTGTCATCATGGAATCTGACAATTCCAAGGTCTTAGAAGGCTTTAAGAGAGGAGACTCGTATATTGTTGATTTCTCTACAGGTCCTCAGCCTACCACATGCTCATTTGCAAAGTCTTCAGAAGGCTGGTTGTGGCATCGACGACTTGGACATGCGGGTATGAGGAACTTGCACACGCTCGTGAAGAAAAAGCACGTCATTGGCATCGAGGGTGTCAAATTCCTCAAGGACCACCTCTGCAGTGCATGTGAATCTGGAAAGATGACCAGATCCAAGCATCCCTCGAAGACAATCATGACCACGACTCAACCCTTTGAATTGCTTCACATGGATATCTTTGGCCCCACTCATCACTCCTCACTAACAAATTCTTCAAGTTTGTATGGCTTTGTAATTGTTGATGATTACTCTCGATACACTTGGGTACATATTATTCTGTACAAAAATGAAGTGCAGGATGTCTTCATACGATTTGCTTCAAGGGCCTCCACCAACTTCGGCGTCAAGATCAAGCATATTAGGAGTGATAATGGGACCGAGTTCAAGAATACTAATCTTGATGAATACCTTGATGAACTTGGTATTACTCATGAGTTATCTGCCCCTTATACTCCTGAGCAGAATGGCGTCATGGAGTGCAAGAACAGGACTCTAGTTGAGATGGCTTGCACCATGCTTGATGAATACAAGACTCCTCGTCACTTCTGGCCTGAGGCAATTGATACTGCATGCCACATCATCAACAGGGATATCTTCACAAATTCTTCAAGAAGACTTCGTATGAACTTATGACTGGCAAGAAACCCAATGTAAGTTATCTCAAAGTCTTCGGTGCAAAATGCTGGATCAGAGATCGTTACCACAGTTCTAACTTTGCACTGAAAGCACATGACGGTTACTCGCACATCTACAGAGTCTTCAACACCTACCATCACAAGGTTGTTGAAACTATAGATGTGCGGTTCGATGAAACTGATGTCTCACAAAGAGAGCACCTGCCTTTTGTGTTAGATGAATAGTCTCCTGAGGAATCCATCAAGCTGAAGGCAACTGAAGATATCATACCCATTGAGGAAGTCATTCCAACGAATGAAGACTTTCATGCTAATACACCTGAAGAAAATGGTGTTGATGAAAATCCTCAGCCACGTCAACCTGCTCATCCAAGAGTTGCAAATGAAGTGTAGATTGACAAAATCATTGATGACATCAATGCACCAGGTCCCCTCACTCGCTCAAAAGCTTCACATTTAACTAACTTTTGTGGGCACTTTGCCTTTGTCTCTATCATAGAGCCCACCAAAGTTGATGAAGCATTCAAGGAGCCTGAGTGGATTCAAGCTATGAAAGAGGAATTGCATCAATTCAAGCTCAACAACATGTGGGAACTTGTCAAGCGTCCAGATCCTCGCAAGCATAACATCATAGGTACCAAGTGGATCTACGGCTACAAGCAAGATGAAAATGGCCTTGTGGTGAGGAATAAGGCTCGTCTTGTAGCTCAAGGCTACACACAGGTTGAAGGAATTGACTTTGATGAAACATTTGCACCTGTTGCTAGACTTGAGGCTATTCGCATATTGCTTGCTTATGCTAACCATCATAATATCATCTTGTATCAAATGGATGTGAAAAGTGCATTCCTCAATGGTAAGCTTGAGGAAGAAGTATATGTTGCTCAACCCCTAGGTTTTGAAGACCCTAAGCATCCTGACAAAGTCTTCAGACTCAACAAGGCCCTCTATGGCCCCAAGCAAGCCCCTCGGGCGTGGTATGACACTCTGAAGGAATTCCTCATGAAGAAAGGCTTCAAACCCGGTTCACTCGACCCTACTCTTTTCACAAAATCCTATGACAATGAACTATTCATATGCCAAATATATGTAGACGATATTATCTTTGGCTGTACTGACAAACGTTACAGTGATGAATTTGCCTATATGATGAGTGAAGAATATCAAATGTCTATGATGAGAGAGTTGAAATTCTTCTTAGGTCTTCAAATTTGTTAACAAGACAATGGCATCTTCATATCCCAAGAGAAGTACCTGAAGGATGTTCTGAGGAAATTCGACATCCAAGATTGCAAAGGCGTCAAAACTCCAATGCCTTCAAAAGGACACCTCTACACTGAAGAAAATGGTAAAGATTTCGATCAGAAGGTATACGGCTCCATGATTGGCTCATTATTGTATCTATGTGCATCTAGGCCTGATATTATGCTAAGTTTTTGCATGTGTGTCTGATTCCAAGCAACACCGAAGGAATCACACCATAAGGCTGTGAAACATATTTTTCAATACTTAGCTCAAACACCAACACTTGGATTATGGTATCCCAAGGGCTCAAATCTTCACCTCGTCCGATATTCTGATGCTGACTATGCTGGAGATCGTGTGGATCACAAGTCAACCTCAGGCACATGTCATTTTCTCAGACGTTCCTTAGACTATTGGTCCTCAAAGAAGCAGAACTGCGTTTCATTCTCTACTGCTGAAGCTGAGTACATTGCTGCTGGCTGATGTTGTGCTCAGCTACTATGGTTAAAGCAAACCCTCAAGGACTATGGCATCAAGTTGAAGAATGTGCCTCTCTACTTTGACAACAAGAGTTCCATCAAGATTGTTTACAACCCAGTTCAGCACTCCAAGACCAAGCACATCCAGATTCGTCATCACTTTCTTCGAGATCATGTACTGAAGGGCGACATCTCCATCGACCACATCCCCATTGAAGAACAACTGGCCGATATCTTCACAAAACCCTTGGATCAAAAGAGATTTTGCAAGTTGCGGTGTGAGCTAAACATCTTAGAATCTTCGAATGTTCTTTGAAAAGGACACACATCCTAACACTTATGCAAAATTACTGACTTAGATGTGCAACACACGAAGTAACATTTTTCTTCAATCAATGAAGAATAACCCTCTAAGTGTGAAGAAATTAATGAAGAATTTGATTCTCAGAACCCTACGACAATTGTACGTGGTGTTTGAAATCATCATTCTTATACGGTGGGTCACGCCACCAACCAAAGTTGAAATTCCTCAAAATTGAGTTTTTCGTCATTTTTCAAATTCTTCAAATTTTCAAATTCCTCAAGTTTTCAAATTCCTCAATTTTTCAAATTCTTCAAACTTTGAAACTCATGTTCTTCATTGACTATATATATATATTTGAGTTTTCAATGTCCTCAACAACATTCACTTATTGCTAAATTATTCAAGTTGATTTTCATCTAAGTGAATGTGATCGGACACTTTCCCCTCTATGCTAAACTCAACCTAGTCTGTTCACAAATTCTTCATATGCGTTCTAATTTGCAACTTGGTCAAAGTCTTCACTATGTCCTTGATAGCTAAAGAATTTGCAAATGAAAACTTTGAAATTTTCACTATAAATTTTTTTAGCGGTTCCCACTCAAATGGTTCTGATTCCCACGACTGGATAACCCCCGATCCCCCATAATCTCCACTACTCAGAATGTGGGTGACACCTATCGCGTGGAGAGCAAGGGTCATGGGCAATCCTGTCCAAAAACTTCGGGCAGATTGGTTTTCACTTACACTATAAATACCCCATCCCCTTCAATAGTGCTCGGTTAGTCCTCATCTCTGCTCTCTCCCGAGATCCAACCTAGTGCCGCCGCTAAATTCATCGACGCCGATGTGGAAGAGCCTCACTGCCTCGACCTCATCGTCGCCGTACTCGCATCGGCCGTGAAAGTCTTCATCCTGCCGCCGCTGTAGCTGTCTCCCTCTGCCAAGTTAGGGCGTGGGAGATCTGAACTGACGAACTTCCCAATCTCATCTCTCAGTTCGTCGTGTTCTTCACCAGGGTAAATAAAATTTATTTTTACTGCCCTTGTTTGATCTTCGAATGCTCTTCATATTCCTCAAAAGGTGTTTATTCTTCATGAATCTTATTCCAAAGCACCTTACATCTTCATATACTTGATTATTTTCCCTAAGATTGATTTTCTTCAAGACTCCGTAATTGTATGAATCCTCAAAATTTACACAACTCTGGAACCTAAGACAAAGAACACTTAGTGAAATTCCTCAAGACACCCATGGTCAAATTCCTCACCTATTTATATTTAAAAATATTTCTGAGAACGCATATGACCTCTTCAAATTCCTCGCACCTATACTCTGTTCACAGGTACAACATGTCCGTTGATGAATCACTAGGTTCTCATCAACTTAACTCATTTGCAGTGTTCCTTGAGGAAAAACTGTGTACTTCCTCAGAGTCCTCAAGAGTTCAAATTCCTCAGGTGAAGAAAATGGCTGAAGAAAAGAAACCTTAGAAAGGTGGAAAGAAGCCAGATGTGCACACTGCTTTTGAGATTCAAGATGATTTGTATGAGGAATACTGCACACCAGATGAAGAAACTTATGACAAAGAAACGACCAAGCAGAGAAAAATTCGTGTGCAGAAAATTGAGAGGAGATGGGCAAGGGAATGGAAGGAATATCGTTATGTAACTCCTAAATACATGATGAAATTCGCTGTGAAACCTCCTTGCAGCAGGCCTCCCCTGGCTCAAAATCAAATTGCTGATCCCACTAGTCTCAAAACTGGTGAGGACTTTCCTCATATGTGGGTGAAGCAGCAAGCCAAGCTCGCGAGAAAAGCTGCTGTGAAAAGCAGCAAGCCAAACCGGTGAAGATTCTGCTGCTGCCTCTACCGAAGCCTCTGCAAGTGCTCCGAAGAAATCAATGATGAAGAAAGCTGTTGTGAAAACAAGTTCTTCGGCCTCAAAACCATCGCAGGAGAGTCCTCAAGTCCAAAGGCCTCAACCTACAAAGGCCTTAGATGTTGGTACTGTTGCTGCTCAGTCCTCAGCTGCAGCTGCAAAGTCCTCAACCCAAGTGCATCTGGCATCATGTAAGAGATCGGAGGGATTCTCAAAAGTTCCAAAGATCCCGGCAAGCCCCTCTACTACGGCAAAGTCTTCAACTAGCCCTACAGTGTTGAAGCTGAAGAAAACTGCTGGACGATGTCAAAGACCAAGTCCTCACTCAAGCAGGGCTATGGTAACCATACCCTCAGGATCTGAGGATGATGATGATGAAGCTGATGATGAAGAATTGGAGGAAATCATCAGGCAAAGTCAGCAGAGGGCTGCTATAGCCAAGGGCAGCTATGTTCCTCTCATGCTAGATCCCAAGATGATCCTCAACTTCATCGATATATGGCATGAAGATTCAAACACTCCACTTTCTTCACTAAATTTGCCTCTTGGTGTGGATCATGTCTTCACCCACTTCATCTCTGAAGAAAAATGGAAGAGCGAACAAGCTCTGCGAGCTAAGAGGAACAAGGCTCGGAAAGAAAAGTTTCTGAGAGACTATGTGATGAACTTGACCCCAAATCAACTCGTCATAGTTCAGTCCGAAATTCGCACACTCTCTGAGGATGAAGAAAGGTATGATGCTAAATGGAAGGGCACCAAGGTGAGATTCGTCAGGGCTCCTCAAGCTGCTGTGAAGGATCACAACACTAGGGTTGCAGCTCGATCGCAACCACAAAATCCCCAGTCTGATGAAATTCCTTAGGCTAATGATGAAACTCCTCAGCCCGATGTGACTGCTGATGAGAATGCTTGTGCACCAGAAGCAATGACCAGTGCTTCTGAGGAAACTCAGACCACTAATGACCATGCCAGGACAACCATCACTGTTGTGCCTGAAGAAACTGAAAGGCCAGCTAACATGTTTGCTACGCCTGAAGAACCTGAACCCACCAGGGCGACTGCATTAGTCGTGCCTAAAGAAGCTAAAGCTGTAGAAGAGAAGACTCTTAAGAGAAAAGCATCTGATATAGTATCCTCAGCTGTGAAGAAGTTGAAGACTATGCCAAGTTCCTCAACTGGACCCATTGATGCTATCCACTCTCATCTACACCTGCCTATGAACTTGTACCATTTGGGGTTGACTATGTCATCCCAGATGAAGAAGATGAAGATCATTCTGCTGCTTAAATAGAGCAGATTGATGAAGAAATTAAAGTTGAAGACATTGCTTCAACTCCAAAGGTATCATCGCCCCAGCCTCAGTTCACTGCTGAAGAGGCTGGAGTTGAAGAAATTGATGAGGACGTAGACATTGGCAACACAACTCCTATCATCAATGATGAATATTGGGAATCAGCACACCCAAATTCACCAATGACTACTCCTCTGACAAAGATTCCTCAGTCACCTGCTCCAACTGAAGAAATACATGAAGAATCTGCCGATCTGACCACCCAAGTCACTGAAGAAAATCCAGCTGCAACAGCTGCTGACTTTGCTGCTCCACCCGTAACTAAGGAACCAACCCTCCAGATTGTTAAAGTTCCTCCCATGCCAAAGGAGATCAAGGGCCGCTTCAAGCCAAATCTTCAACCGAAGCCAAGGATGCCATTCAAAGGCTCAACGCGCCCCAAATTCCTCAAGAGCAATTTCTTCAATGAGCGCATGTTCTTCACAGGTCCAAATCCTTATGACTTTGCAAGGGCCAGTCGTAGCAGATTCTAGACGGCAACTCTGCTCAACTACTATGCATCAGTCCTGTTCGAGAAGAGAAAGTCTTTGAGCACCACCAAATTCCTTATGCGGACATGGAAACACTTCCATCGTTCAAACTGGTGCTCCAAGTTCTTCATGATGCAGGCATTCTTCCTTTCTGCGTCAACATCTGCGACTGTAATGAGGAAATCATCCTTTAGTTCTATGCCACACTGCATATTAGTGGAAATGCTTCAGACATCAACTCCTGGGTTTTGGACTAGATGACAGGATCAACTCACTTCACTGCTCAAGCTTCTGAATTGCTTCAGTGTGTACCAGTTCCAATTCCCTCAGATGAAGCTGCAAACTGTTCGATGAACCTGCTCTTCCGAATTAGCTGATGCAAGTGTTGATGAAGACATTGCCTCCTGGAAAGCCTCAATGGAAAACCTTCCTTGTGAAGGATTTGCTATATGTGCCCAGGACGGTCTACCGCATACTCACAAATACTCTATGTCCTCAGAAGGGCCACAATTCTGAATAAGAAGAAGTGGAGGGAGTCATGAATAATATGCTCTTCAACATCATTCATGGGATTCCCATCGACTTGCATGATTTCTTCATGAGGACATTGGCCAATGCTGGTTTAGCTCCATTTGAATAGAAGCCTTATACGCCTTGGATCATGAAATTCATCAGGGCAAAGTCCTCAGTTCCCTTCAAGGCTGATTTTCAGAACCATTTTGGCTTCCTGCCTCCAATCGAAGTCATCAAGAGCACAATTGACTCAGTGGAAGGAAAAGGCAAGGCTGTTATTGATGAAGGCACTCATCCATTGGATCGACAGTTTCGCAAAGCTGCTTCCTTCTCCACCAATGATGACACTGCAACTCAGGATTCCGAAGCAAAGGCCTTAGCTCACAAACCTCAAGAGTCTACCCCTCGTGTAATGATTGATCGCGAGCTACTAATAAGTCTTCATCAGAAGGTCAATCGCAATCACAACTGGGTGAAGCGTCAACTTGGTTACATTATGCAAAACATGACTGTGACGCAGAACACTATGAAGAGGATTCACTACTATGCACATGAAAAGCTCAATTGCACTTGGGCCGTATTGTCTCACCTCAAGTCTTCTGATGAACTGAATGAGCTGGATCTTGATGAACATCCTGACTGGGCTCGTCGACCACAGAAGAATTTCAAGAAAGTTCATGTTCCTCTGATGGTCACAAGTTCATATTCTTCATCTCGTGAGAGAGATGAAGATGAAGACATTGACGGCACTGCGGCAGGCCCTGCATCGACAAACGACATCGACAACGCTTGCGCTCCTTCTTCACCAACACAATGAAATTCTTAAAAGGGGCGTTAGTCCTCACTTTTTCTTCCCTTTTGGTCTTCGATGACAAAGGGGGAGAAAATTTGAGTTAGTCTTCAAACGGGTCTCTATATATGGGCTATTTTTTTGTTTAAGTTACAACTCTCGCTCATCTGAAACTTTTGTTGGTTGAAGTTGTAAACTTAAGTCCGATGGTGGTCTGACACTTTTGAACTATTTCCTCGCATGTTTATTTCCTCGAGTAACTTAATGCATACATGATGGATTTCGTCAAACACCATTTTTTCTCACGCATTTCAAATTCTTCATATCATATGTTCAAATGCGTGGATAAATTACAAGATATAGGGGGAGTTCTCCATGTTTTAACCTGCCATGTGCATTTGCAGTCCAAAGCAAATTCCTCAAATATGCACATCTTCAGGGGGAGTTCTTCTATATCTTGCAATCAAATTCCTCAAACTCAGTACTTTCACTTCATATGTTTATCCCCGTTGAAAATATTAACCTATTTGTCATCAATCACCAAAAAGGAGGAGATTGTTAGTGCATCTAGTGCCCCTTAGTGATTTTGGTGTATTGAAGACTTATTGGTTAAGGAACTAATGTGTTTGTGAGTGTACACACGCTCTATAAGTCAATGAGGAGTTTGATATATCCGGAGATTATCGACCCCTAAAAATGTATGTCTTCAACTAAAGACTTTGCTGAAGACTTTGTGACGACTTTGGTAAAGACTTTGTGAAAACTTTGAAAATGAAGAAGTTGGTGTGACCTTGAAGATATGAACGAGGAATATGAAGCGTGAAGACTTTTGTTTTCGTAGTTTCATTTCCTTATTTGAGTCATAGGAAACACCATACTGTTAAAGGGGGCCGAGGTAATACTAAGGAAAATTTCCAACTGATGCTCAACTCCAAAATCCTCAACCTACACAATCCTTTGAGTGAAGCCTTTGGAAATCTCTTACGGTTCAGTCAAGTTCTTTAGTGACAGAGACGAAGTTCTTCTGGTCTCTGAGGAAATTGATCTGACTGAGGAGTTAGGATTTCGCTAGTGCGAATTGCCTACAAGTGAGGAACATGATAAGCTTGAGGACTTTCATAGTTTGAAATTCCGACCGTTACTGTGCTTAGCGCCAGCTGTCCCCAATCATTCTTATCCACATAATGGTCATATCATTGGGGGCATTTGTGTCTTATCATGTCAGGTTGCACCCTGGCTATAAATAGCCACCCCCACAACCACTAGTTGGTTGGCTGCTTCGAGAGAGAACTGACACTTGTCATTTGAGAGCAACCCATCCTCCGAGGACTTTGAGAGAAAATCATCACTTAGGAAAAACTCACAACAAAACCACCAAACCCATAGTGATTGAGCATCACTATAGAAATTCTTGTGTGGATCCGACGCTTGTTACCTTTGAGGACTGTGCATCCTCCAAACGGTTAGGCGTCATGGTCTAGTGCTCCTACAGTCAATTGGGGATCACGAAGTGACCTTGGTCTAGAGCATCCATCAGTAAATTGTGGATCGCCGGGTGACCAATTTGTGAGGGTTTTGGAAGTCTACCCTGAAGACTTACCACGAGCATTGGGCGAGGACTATGTGACCTTAGCTCAAGGAGAATACGATAAGGACTGTGTGTCCCTGGACTGTGTGTCCTTTGGTTTAAATACCAGGCCGCTCCAAACCAGACGTACAACTGTCACAACAGTTGGAACTGGGTCATCAAACCATTGTCTTCATCGAGCTATCTGGTTCTATTTCCTCAACCCCTCTATTCCTCATATACCTGTTGATGAAATTGATTGTTACGTATTGAAGAATTTGACTGAAGACTTTCACAAATTCCTCACCTCAAATTCTTCAAGTTACCTTGTTCATTACTGCTTAGCCTATATCACGTTACTTACTATTTGTGCATGTTTCATTTCATCATGAAGACTATGTTGTTACTATGTTCCTCATGCACTTGAGTACTTATTCCGCTGCTAGTTATTCATCACATTTCAAATTCCTCAAAGTTGAAATTCCTCAAGTGATGAATTTGTAAAAATCGTCTATTCACCCCCCTCTAGTCGATATAACACACTTTCACCAATCTTATTCTTCGACAGTATCGTTGGGTGGAAATGCTTGAGGACTTCAATCCAAGCATTGAGTATACTCCTAGAGAAGCAAATGCCATTGTAGACGTGCTTAGCCATAAGTCGTACTGCAACAGTCTCGTTCTGAAGCCTCTTCAACCCGAGCTTTGTGAAGCTTTCCGCAAGCTCAACCTTCAAATGATTCCGCAAGGATTTCTTGCCAATGTTCAAGTCTATCCGAATCTGGAAGATCAGGTTCACCAAGCTCAACTTCTTGACGCAATGGTGAAGAAAGTGAAGAAAGGTGTGGCCAAGGGCATTCCGAAGTATTAGTGCTTTCGCGGTGATGAAAAAGATACCTTGTTCTTTGAGGACCTTCTGGTGGTTCCAAAAGGTGATCTCAGGAAGGTTATCATGGACGAAGCACACAATTCTCTTCATTCCATTCATCCAGGCAGTTCCAAAATGTATCAGGATCTCAAGCAAACCTTTTGGTGGACTCGCATGAAACGTGAAATTGCTCAGTTCATGAACGAGTGTGATGATTGTCGCAGAGTGAAAGCAGAACATCAACGTCCAGCAGGTCTTCTTTAGCCTTTGCCTATCCCATAGTGGAAATTCGATCATGTGGAGGTGGATTTCATCACTGGGTTTCCCAAGTACAAGAGAGGCAACGATGCCATCTTTGTGGTTATCGACAAGCTGACCAAAGTTGCTCATTTCCTTCCGGTCAAAGAATCTATCTTGACAGCTCAGCTAGCAGAGTTGTATACGTCAAGGATAGTTTCTTTGCACGGTATTCCTAAGCTCATCTCATCTGACCGTGGAAGCCTCTTTACTTCCAAGTTTTGGGAGTCCTTCCAGACTGCTATGGGTACCAAGATCCATTTTAGCACTGCATTCCATCTGTAGACAAGTGGTCAAGTTGAGAGAGTCAATCAGATCCTTGAAGATATGCTCAGAGCCTGTGTGATTTCGTTCGGCATGAAATGGAAAGACAGCCTTCCATACGCTGAATTCTCATCCAACAATAGCTTTCAGGCTAGCTCAAGAAATGCCCCTTTCGAGATTCTCTACGGCATGAAGTGTCATACCCCACTTAACTGGTCTAAAACTAGTGAGCGTCAAATTTTGGGCAATGACATGATCACCGAAGCAGAAGAGATGTGCCGTGTCATTCGACAAAACCTCAAAGCAGCTCAATCCCGATATAAGTGTTAAAGAACGCGGTTGATGTAGTGGTACGTCTCCGCGATCCAAATCGCAAGCCGTCCCACGAACTCCCAAGCAAGTGCCGAATGGACGACACCTTCGTGTTCAGCACATGTGCAGCTCGATGAAGATCTCCGTCTTCTTGATCCAGCAAGAGGAAGCGGAGAGGTAGATGGGTTCGCCGGCAGCACGACGGCGTGGCGATGGTGGTGGTGGAGCTGATCCGGCACAGCTTCGCTAAGCAGCGCCGAACTAATCTACTACAGGATAGACTATTGGAGAGGAGAGGCAGGGTTGCGCCATGGCTTGAGGTGTGGCTTCCCTCCTCCACCTCTCATATATATAGGGGGAAGGGGGGAAGGGGCTGCGCCCTAGGGTTCCCACCCCTAGGGGCGGCAGGCAAGAGGAGGGGGCGGTGGCCAAGGGGTGGCTTGGCCCCGAAGGCACGGTGTCCGGCCCCCTTAGGGTTTCCTCCTTCCACCCTTCGGCCGCATGGGCCCTTGTGGGAGGGGCGGACAGCCCACCAGGGGCTGTGCGCCTTCTCTCACAACCCATGTGGCCCTTCGGGGCTGGTGTCCCCTTCCGGTGGACCCTCGGGACCCTCCCGGCACTCCCGGTATATTACCGGTGATGCCCGAACTTTTCCCGATGACCAACACGAAACTTCCTATATATGAATCTTTACCTCTGGACCATTCTGGAGCTCCTCGTCACGTCCGGGATATCATCCGGGACTCCGAAAAATCTTTGGTCACCAACACACATAACTCATCTCTACCAAAACGTCACCGAACCTTAAGTGTGCAGGTCCTGCGGGTTCAAGAACCATGTAGACATGATCGAGACACCTCTACGGCTAATAAACAATAGTGGGACCTAGATGCCCATATTGGTTCCTACATGTTCTACGAAGATCTTTATCGGTCGAACCTCTATGTCAAGGATTCAGTCAATCCCGTATGTTGTTCCCTTTGTCCTTTGGTATGTTACTTCCCTGAGATTCGATCGTCAGTATCTCTATACCTAGTTCAATCTCGTTACCGGTAAGTCTCTTTAATCGTTTCGTAATACAAGATCCCACGACTAACACTTAGTCACATTGCTTGCAAGGCCTGTTGTGATGTCGTATTACCGAGTGGGCCCAGAGATACCTCTCCGTCACATGGAGTAACAAATCCCAGTATTGATCCATGCCAACTCAACAGACACCCTCGGAGATACCTGTAGAGTACCTTTATAGTCACCTAGTTACGTTGCGACATTTGATACATACAAGGCACTCCTCCGGTGTCAGTGAGTTGCATGATCTCATGGTTATAGGAACATATACTTGACATGCAGAAAACAGTAGCAATAAACTGACACGATCATATGCTACATTCATAGTTTGGGTCTTGTCCATCACATCATTCTCCTAATGATGTGATCCCGATATCAAATGACATCTCATGTCCATGGCTAGGAAACCTTAAGCATCTTTGATAAACGAGCTAGCATGCTAGAGGCATACTAGGGACACAGTGTTTGTCTATATGCCCACACATTATTTAGTTTCCAATCAACACAATTATAGCATGGGCAATAAATGATTATCATGAACAAGGAAATATAATAATAAACACTTTATTTATTGTCTCTAGGGCATATTTCCAATAGTCTCCCACTTTCACTAGAGTCAATAATCTAGTTCACATCACTATGTGATTTACATTGTTATGAATCGAACACCCATGCAGTTCTAGTGTTGATCATGTTTAGCCCTTGGAAGAGGTTTAGTCAACGGGTGTGCATTATTCAGATCCGTGTGCACTTTGCAAATATTTATGTCCTTTTCCTCGATGTAATCGCGGATGGAGTTGAAGCGTCGCTTTATGTGTCTGGTCCTCTTGTGAAACCTTGGTTCCTTGGCCAGAGCAATGGCACCAGTGTTGTCATAGAACAGAGCCATTGGATTCAGTGCGCTGGGCACTACTCCAAGATCTATCATGAACTGCTTCATCTAGACACCTTCCTTTGCTGCCTCCGAGGCTGCGATGTACTCCGCTTCACATGTAGAATTGGCTACCACGCTTTGCTTGGAACTGCACCAGCTTACCGCTCCCCTATTGAGAATAAATACATATCCGGTTTGCGACTTAGATTCATCCGGATCAGTGTCAAAGCTTGCATCGACGTAACCCTTTACGACGAGCTCTTGATCATCTCCATAAACGAGAAACATGTCCTTTGTCCTTTTTAGATACTTAAGCATGCCGACGGCCATCACATCAACCTTGGAACCATTTCCCACGCGCATCATCACTTCATCCTTAGCCAGCCTCCGTCTATTCCGTAGGTCCTCCTTTGAGTTGCAAATGTGAGCACCCGAACCGGTATCAAATATCCAGGCACTACAACGAGAGCTAGTAAGGTACACATCAATAACATGTATATCATATATACCTTGTTTGTTGTTGGACGCCTTCTTGTCGGCCAAGTATTTGGGGCAGTTCTGCTTCCAGTGACCTGTTCCCTTGCAATGAAAGCACTCCGTTTCTGGCTTGGGTCCAGCCTTGGGTTTCTTCACGGGAGGAGCAACTGGTTTGCCACCCTTCTTGGAGTTACCCTTCTTGCCCTTGCCATTCTTCTTGAAACTAGTGGTTTTATTGACCATCAACACTTGATGTTCTTTCTGGATTTCAGACTTAGCGACTTTCAGCATCGCAAACAGCTCAACGACTGACTTGTTCATCCTATGCATGTTATAGTTCAACATGAATCTCTTGTAGCTAGGTGGGAATGATTGAAGAACTCTATCAGTGATCGCCTCCAGTGGAAGGGGCATCCCTAACTCCGCCAGACGGGTCGAATACCCAGACATTCTGAGTATATGTCCACTGATAGACCCGTTCTCCTCCATCTTGCAAGCATAGAACTTATAGGAGGTCTCATACCTC
The DNA here is from genome assembly GCA_022496015.1 of Hordeum marinum. Lineage (NCBI taxonomy): Eukaryota > Viridiplantae > Streptophyta > Magnoliopsida > Poales > Poaceae > Hordeum > Hordeum marinum. The sequence goes on from CM039675.1 coordinate 236,730,998, forward strand.
TCGATCCGGGCATTCTTCTTAAAGATAAACTCCAACTCTTGGAACATCTCATATGCTCCATGACATTCAAAACGTCTTTAAAGTCCCGGTTCTAAGCCATACACCATTGCACATTGAACTATTGAGTAATCTCTAGAACGTGCCTCCCAAGCGTTCTTAACGTCTTCGGACGACACAGGAGCAGGTGGGTCACCAAGCAGTGCATCAAGGACATAAGCCTTCTGGGAAGCCGTGAGGTCAATCCTCAGATTACGGGCCCAGTCAACAAAGTTACTTCCATCATCTTTCAATTTAGCTTTATCTAGGAACGCATTAAAATTCAGGGGTGCTACTGCGCGAGCCATTGATCTACAACATAAATAAGCAAAGGTTACTAAGACTATTGTTCATGATAATGAGTTTAGTTAATAAAATTACTAAAGCTCCCACTCAAATTGACATCCCTCAGGTCATCTGAGTGATAGATGATCCACATTCACCAACTCCGGTCTGATCATCACGTGAGTTAAGGTGGTTTCAATGGTGAACATCATCATGTTGATCATATCTACTCTATGACTCATGCTCGACCTTTCGGTCTCTTGTGTTCCGAGGCCATGTCTGTACATGCTAGGCTCATCAAGTTTAACCCGAGTGTTCCGCATGTGCAACACTGGCTTAAACCCGTTGTATGCGAACGTAGAGTCTATCACACCCGATCATCACGTGGTGTCTCGACGCAACGAACTTTCGCAATGGTGCACACTCGGGGAGAACACAATTCATCTTGAAATTTGAGTGAGGGATCACTTTATAATTCTACCGTCGTCCTAAGCAAAACAAGGTGCATAAAAGGATTAACATCACATGGAAATCATAAGTGACATGATATGGCCATGAACTTGTGCTTTTGATCTCCATCTCCAAAGCACCGACATGATGTCCATCGTCACCGGCATGACACCATGATCTGCATCATCATGATCTCCATAATCGCGTCGTCATCGGGGTTGTTGCGCCCACCATGCTTATACTACTATTGCTACCGCTTAGAGATAAAGTAAAACATTACATAGCACTTAAAGGTTGACACACAGGTCATACAATAATCAAAGACAACCCTATGGCTCCTGCCGGTTGCTATACTCATCGACATGCAAGTCATTATATTATATACACCACATGATCATCTCATACATCACATATATCTCATCATGTAATTTGGCCATATCACATCTCAACATACCCTGCAAAAACAAGTTAGACGTCCTCTAATTGTTGTTGCATGTTTTACGTGGCTGCTATGGGTATCTAGCAAGAACGATTCTTACCTACGAAAAACCACAATGGTGATATGAAGATTGCTTTTCAACCTTCTACAAGGACCACCTCAATCAAATCCAGTTCAACTAACATGGGAGAGACAGACACCCGCCAGCCATCTTTCTGCAATGAAGTCGCATGTCAGTCGATGGAACACGGTCTCTCGTAAGTGTACGAGTAAAGTCAGTCCGAGCCGCTTCATCCCACAATACCGCTGAACCAAGAAAAGACTAAGGAAGGAAGCAATCTGAATATCAATGCCCACAAACTCTTTGTGTTCTACTCAAGATCTCATCTATGCATAGACCTAGCTCATGATACCACTGTGGGGCAACGTTGCATGGGAAACAAAAATTTTCCTACGCTTCACCAAGGTCAACCTAGGAGATGAGCATCTATGAGAGGAGATATTGTATCTACGTACCCTTGTAGATCGCTAAGCGGAAGCGTTAAAGAACGCGGTTGATGTAGTGGTACCTCTCCGCGATGCAAATTGCAAGCCGTCCCACGAACTCCCGATCAAGTGCCGAACGAACGGCACCTCCGCGTTCAGCACACGTGCAGCTCGATGAAGATCTCTGTCTTCTTTATCCAGCAAGAGGAAGTGGAGAGGTAGATGGGTTCCCTCGCAGCATGATGGCATGGCAGCAGCGGTGGTGCAGCTGATCCGGCAGAGCTTCGCTAAGCGGCGCCGGACCAATCTACTAGAGGATAGACTATCGGAGAGGGAGGAAGGGCTATGCCATAGATTGAGGTATGTCTGCCCTCCTCCCTATCTCATATATATAGGGAAGGGGGAAGGGTCTGCGCCCTAGGGTTTCCACCCCTAGGGGCAGCGGCCAAGGGGTGGCTTGCCCCCAAGGCAGGGTGGCCGCCCCCCTTAGGGTTTCCTCCTTCCATCCTTCGGCCGCATGAGCCCTTTGGGAGGGGCGGCCAGCCCACCAGTGGCTGGTGTGCCTTCTCCCATAGCCCATGTGGCCCTCCGGGGCTGGTGACCCCTTCCGGTGGACCCCCGGGACCCTCCCGGCGCACCCGGTACGTTACTAGTGACGCCCAAACTTTTTCCGGTGACCAACACGAAACTTCCTATATATGAATCTTTACCTCCGGACCATTTCGGATCTCCTTGTCACGTCCGGGATCTCATCCGAGACTCCGAACAACCTTCGTTCACCAACACACATAACTAATCTATACCAAAACGTCACCGAACCTTAAGTGTGCAGACCCTGCGGGTTCGAGAACCATGTAGACATGACCGAGACACCTCTACGTCCAATAACCAATAGCGGGACCTGGATGCCCATATTGGTTCCTACATGCTCTACGAAGATCTTTATCGGTCAAACCCCTATGTCAAGGATTCAGTCAATCCCGTATGTTGTTCTCTTTGTCCTTCAGTATGTTACTTGCCCGAGATTCGATCATCGGTATCTCTATACCTAGTTCAATCTCGTTACCGGCAAGTCTCTTTACTCGTTCTGTAATACAAGATCCCGCGACTAACACTTAGTCACATTGCTTGCAAGGCTTGTTGTGATGTCGTATTACCGAGTGGGCCCTGAGATACCTCTCAATCACACGGAGTAACAAATCCCAGTATTGATCCATGCCAACTCAACAGACACCCTCGGAGATACCTGTAGAGTACCTTTATAGTCACCCAATTACGTTGCGACACTTGATACATACAAGGCACTCCTCCGGTGTTAGTGAGTTGCATGATCTCATGGTTATAGGAACATATACTTGACATGCAGAAAACAGTAGCAATAAACTGACATGATCATATGCTACGTTCATAGTTTGGGTCTTTTCCATCACATCATTCTCCTAAAGATGTGATCCCGATATCAAATGACATCTCATGTCCATGGTCAGGAAACCTTAACCATCTTTGATCAACGAGCTAGCCTGTTAGAGGCATACTAGGGACATAGTGTTTGTCTATATGCCCACACATGTATTTAGTTTCCAATCAACACAATTATATCATGGAAAATAAAGGATTATCATGAACAAGGAAATATAATAATAAACACTTTATTTATTGCCTCTAGGGCATATTTCCAAGATTAACTTGCTCTATAAATCTGTTAAAAATGTTCAAGATGTAGGGAATATTATTTTGAGATTATGTGTGTTGCTCTCTTTGGTGTTTGGGCTTTGGGCTCTTGGGGTTTGCAATAAAACAGAGGCTGTTATTTCAAAAAAGTATTTAATTTGCTGGCCCTAAAAATCATCTTGGTATTTTATTCAAATAGCGCATATTTCCTTTGGTGTCAAATATTTTTATTTTGTTAAAAATCCTTTTCTTTTCTCTAGGGCTTTTGTCTTGTTTTTCTTTTATTTATAAACATGAAACCCTCTGTTTGTTTTATCTGTGAGTGTTAAGAGAGAGAGAGGCTGGGCCATTCCCTCCCGCGCGGCCCAGCCCAGGTAGCAGATGGCTACCTGCCTCACCCTCCTCCGTCAGTCAGTGCGGTGTAAAGCAGGGAGAGCGAGCGTGGCCACCATGATCTCTAGACGTCGAGGCACCGTCATCCCGCGCCTATTTAGTCCCCTCGGCGTCCGTGTCGCCCCCTAGGGTTCCCTCTGCCTCCTCCCATCGCCACCCTCCACCTCTCCTCCTCTTTCTGTCTCAGGTAAGGTAAGGTTCAGAGAGTTTTAGAGAGAGTTCACTGAGGTTCAGAAGGAGCTCGTCACCGCGGGAGCTTCTCCGGCGAGCCCCTCGAGCAGGCGACCATCAAGATCGCTTCGCCTGTGCAGTCTGCTTCCCTGACGTCTTCTGCATCCGCGTGGGACGCCAAGGCAGCGCCTCTACTTCGTCTTCTTCCCCTCTGGCCAAGCTCTTCTGCCACAGCAATTCTTCGTCGTTGTGCTTCCTGAAGCTCAATTGGTTGCGCGGGCGCTTCTCGGTGAGCTCCTCGTCCGTCCTCGCTAGATCCAAAGCCTTCTAGCCTCTTGTAGTGCTTGGCCGCGTGTAGTGCATTCCGCCGCCGTCGGACCTTGTCTCCGACAAGTGCTCCATCGACCTCATGCTTGCGGGTGTAGTGTGTGAGTTCCTGCTTCTCACAGGGCTCAATTTTTGCTCCGCCCCGTGTGTTTCCTTTTCTGTGGCATCGTCATGCGTAGCGTGCGTAGGCCCCCGCCGTTGTCGCTCTGTCATCGTCGCCGATGTCGTTCTTGTCCACCTCAGGTGTCTGTTCTAGCGTGTGCGTGTGCGGGTAGGAGCAGGGCATCCAGTAGGAGCCTCCGCCGCTTGTTTGGTCATCGGAGTCCTCTGGTGAGGTCATCGCCGATGTATTGTAGCCGCTGTCTTTTCTCGTCAGTTTTGTCAGCTAGGCAGAATAGGGTAGAAGTAGAGGGCAAGGCCTCCCCTTGGTCAGTAGCCGCGCCGTAGCACAGTGGTAGAGCGCTGGGGAGACGACCGAGGTTGTGGGTTCGATTCCCAGCCTCCCCCTTTTGTTTGCCATTTATTTCATTGGCTGATCGGGTGTGTGTGCTGTTCGGATCTCGTGTGGCCACAGCCAGATCTGCTGTGGCTGTGTGCTGCGTGTGTGTGTGCCTATGTGTGTGTGTGTGGATCTGCTATGGTGGCAGGATCCAGTGTGTGTGTTGTGTGTGTAGCTATGTGTGTATGTGTTGTGGTGTGTGTGACTAGTGGGCCCTGGCCCCACTTGTCATGCACTAGGGACCCCGGTGAGTATGCCAGGTGGGTCTCCCTTTCTATTAGTTGTTTTTATGCTTTTGTTTTGGTGTTTTAAGCGATTTAAATAGGATATTTCTATTTCTGGTAATATTGCTAATTCTGGACATGAACATATATGACATGATCATTTATAGTAAAATTTCACTTATAGGAATGAGTGGTGTTTTTCTATCTAGTGTTTTGCCATGATGCTCCATACAAACATAGGAGTGTGATATATGATTTTGCGTTAGAATCACCCAAGGAATTCATTGGTGCAACTGGTTTGGTCATTTGAGCAAGTTTGACAAAATGTCATTTTGTCTCAAAGTGCCATTTTGTCATTTTTGTTATATTTAATCCATGAATGCTATGACAATTGTGCCAACATGTAAATGGTAGTCTTTGATGAGTAGAATGCCATGGTAGTTATTTTTGTCATGTTAAACTTGCACATAAGTGGGAACCATGCTCTAAAGTAGCTACTAAAATGTTGCTGTTTTCATGCTAAATATTTCCAAGTCTGAGAATCTAGTAATATTTTTATGCCATGAAGAGTGGATGCTACCAAGTGATATATTGAGAATTAGCTCAAGCAGAGTGCTGGTGTTTTGAAGTAGATGTTGACCTCTGTCGTCCTGTTAATTTTCATGTCAGAAGGTGGTCTCTATCACCATTAGTTTCTGCTGTCAACTTGCTACTAGCTTAACTCAGATTCTAGAAAACTGTTATTTTCTCTAAGTCCCTAAAATCTGTTTCATCATGCCAACTTGTGAGCTTCATGCTTATTGAGGTGTGCATCCATTCCAGATTGTGTAGTTGGATAATTTGGTAAGGATGCTATTTAGTTTCTGTCAATGCCTTGTTTGTGGTTGCAGACTTCCTGTAGCTCTAGATGTTGGCTGTGTAAGTTGCTATGTTGCTGTTTTGTGGCAGTTTGTTTGTTTTAGTATTTTGTGACTTGTGGGAGCTATACTCCCTAGAATTGCTTGATATTTGAATCCACTGTGGTTGGATTTTCATTGGCTATCTAGTGGCTACCTTTTAATGACAAGGAACAGCCCATGGCCTTCTTTGTCTGGTGTTTTTCCTTCGTAATTTGTCGTGAGCGTAGTGTGAGAACCGTAACTCCTTTTCCTACGTTCTACATATGCATTTGTATCGATTTTGTATGAAGCATCCATATTTTCCATGATCATGCACGTTTAAATAACTTAACACGAGGTTCTTCCTAGAATTGTAAACAACTAAACTAATGCATGTGAAACATGACTAGTTTAGGATTGCCATGTTAAATACTTCAAATGAATCATGCATCATCTTGTTTGTGTATTGCACCTTGGTTGGATGTTTATTGTTGCTGTTTCTCTTGGGTAGAAGCGAGTGTTGAAACTGAGTACGAGGATCCAGGAGAGTACCACTATGAGGACCCCGCTCTTTGTCCCTCTGAAGAACCAACAGGCAAGATGATCGTACCCGGATCCCGACACTCTTTTTGCTTTGCTAGATGTCTTGCTCTTATTGTTACATATGTGTTACCTACCACATGAATGTCAAGCCTCCTACATTGCCATGATAGCCTCTAACCCCTCCACATCCTCGCAAACCTTGTTTGGCTAAGTTACCGCTGGTCAGCCCCTCTTATAGCGTTCTTAGTTGCAGGTGAAGGTTGTATCCATGTGATAACATGGATTTGGCATATCACAATATTATCTGCTATTTAATTTAATGCACATATATATCTTGGTATGGTGGAAGGCTTGGCCTTTTGCTTGGTGTTTTGTTCCACTTTTACCGCCGTAGTTTCTTGTTACCGGTGTTATGTTTCCATACTTTGCGCTCCTAACATGCTCGGGGTTGTTATGGGGACCCCCTTGATTATTTGGTTGAGATTAAAACTTGTATGGCAAGACCCAACATTGGTACTATTTGCTTAAACAACTTAATAAAATTTGCATAGGGCCTTGCCACCCCGTGGATAATTAATCAACACCGGGCCAGTGCTCCTCATGAGTGTTGGTCCAAACTAGAGCCGTGTGCGGGGCCAACCCGGGGCAACTCGGGAGATTTCTATCAGGCCACTGTACGCTGTGCTTATCTATCATGTCCTAAGAACAAGATACGCGACTCTTATCGGGTTTGCCGACACATCGGGTGGTCTTGCTAGACTTGTTTTACCTTTCTCGAGTGGCTTGCATGTGGGTCTCTATCTTTCTTCGGGCTATCTCGAGGTGTCGGATTTCCTTTGGAGTTGCCTATGATGACCACGAGATCCATGGTCGAGGTTATTCCCGCGGAGTGTGGTTAATTTATGATGGACTAGTTGGAGCACCCCTGTAGGGTTAAAAATTTCGGAAAGCCTTGTCCACGGTTATGTGGCAACTTGGATATTTGTTTAACTCCCAGTTATAGTTAACTTGAAGTAAACTCTACTAAAATGCACCAACTAGAGAGAACACGGTGGGGTTATGATTGCGTAAGTAGGTGTTCAGGATCTCTTAGAGGTCATTCTAGTTCTCGATCATTTATTGTAGACCACATATTTACTTTCATGTTTCGTAAGATTAACCACCATAAATGCTTAGTACTGCTGCAAACTAAACACATACCCCATTCCAACCTATAAGCTTGAATAGTCTTGGTACCCGGGCGCAAGATTGCTGAGTCCCCATGGCTCACAGATTACTACAATAATCCAGATGCAAGTACAGATGAGATCGTGCCAGATGATGTGACATAGCTCCAGTGGGAGTATGATGAGGAGTGTGGTAGGATGTACGTCACTTATCCAGACGAGTACAGTGGCATGGTCGAGATATTTGGGAAAGCAAGCCAGTGTCATTGCATCATTTTATCGTTCGATTTCGTCCGTAGCCGGACCCTGCCTTTGTATGGATGATAGAATAAATTGTGTGGAATTGTAATTTAGCATGTGGCGAGTGTAAGCCAGCTCATATACTCTTCTCTTCATAAAAATATGTAATGATAGTGTACTTGCGAACGGCAAGATGCGCCTCTATCCCCATCGAGGCCCTCATGTCTTAATATGGATAGGCGCGCATCTTGGGCGTGACACATATCTATCTCTATTAGATCTAATCCTTACAAGTAATCATGAAGGGATTGACAACCCCTTTATAGCATTGGGTGCAAGTGTTTGATTGTTTGTGTAGGTGCATCTATTGGCTACTTTCTTGTTCCTCCTACTGGATTGATACCTTGGTTCTCAACAACTTAGGGAAATACTTACCTACTTTGCTGCATCACCCTTTCTGTTGGAAATAGCCCTAGAGGCAATAATAAATTGGTTATTATCATATTTCCTTGTTCATGATAATCGTTTATTATCCATGCTATAATTGTATTGATCGCAAAGTTAGATTCATGTGTGGATACATAGACAACACCGTGTCCCTAGTATGCCTCTAATAGACTATCTCGTTGATCAAAGATGGTCAAGGTTTCCTAGCCATGGACATGAGATGTCATTTTATAACGGGATCACATCATTAGGAGAAAGAGGTTGAACTAGGTATAGGGATACCGACGATTGAATCTCGGGTAAGTAACATACCGAAGAACAAAGGGAACATCATACGGGATTAACCGAATCCTTGACATAGAGGTTCGACCGATAAAGATCTTCATAGAATATGTAGGAACCAATATGGGCATCCAGGTCCCGCTATTGGTTATTGACCATAGAGGTGTCTCAGTCATGTCTACATAGTTCTCGAACCCGCAGGGTCTGCACACTTAAGGTTCGGTGACATTTCGGTAGTATAGAGTTTTGCATGGTGGTGACCGAAGGTTGTTAGGAGTATCAGATGAGATCCCGGACGTCACGAGGAGCTTTGGAATGGTCCAGAGATAAAGATTGATATATAGGAAGTCCTGTTTTGGTCACCAGAAAAGTTTCGGGCTCATCCGTAGTGTACCCAGAGTGCCGGTAGTGTATCGGGGGACCATCGGGAGGGGTACTTCGACCCAAGAGGCTACATGGGCTGTGGGAGGATGAATACTAGCCCGTAGTTGGATGGTGGAAGTCCCACAAAGGGACCATGCGGCTGGGAAGAAAATCCCAAGGACAAAAAGGTGGAAAAAGGCAAAAAGGCTAAATAAGGAAGGAGTCCTAATCCAACTAGGAGTGGAGGAGAAGGATTCCTCTCCTCCTTGCGCCAAGATCAAAGGGCTGGCCCTATGTGCGCCAGTCTCCTCCTCCTCCTCTCCTCCTATATATACTAGAGGTTTTGAGGGCAGACCTAACCCTAATTGCCACGTGCTGCCCTCTTCTTCCTCTAGATCGTTTTCTCCTCTAGATCGGTTTTCAGCGGTGCTTAGGCGAAGGCCTACTGGAATTCCTCCACCACCATTGCCGCAATGCCATTGCACTACCAGAGAACTCATATACCTCTATTCTCCCTCTTGCTAGATTAGAAAGGCAAAGATTGTGATCGAGCCGTACGTGTGTTGACCGCGGAGGTGCCGTCCGTTCGGCGCTAGATCGGAAGGGCCATGATCAAGGTCGTGAGATGGATCGTGATGAGATCGCAGGACGTATCGTGATGAGTTCGTAGGATGGATAATGATGAGATCATGGGACGCTCGGTGATTTGGATCGCGAAGACGTTCAACTACATCAACCGCGTTTCTTAACGCTTCCCGCTTAGCGATCTACAAGGGTACGTAGATCCACTCTCCCTCTCGTAGGTGCTCATCACCATGGATAGATATTTCGTGTGCGTAGGATTTTTCCCATGCAACGTTCCCCAACAGTGGCATCATGAGCTAGGTCTATGTGTAGATGAGATCTCGAGTAGAACACAAAGAGTTTGTGGGCGTTGATGCTTAGATTGCTTCCTCCCTTGGTTGTGTTTTGGTTCAACGGTATTGTGGGATGAAGCGGCCCGGACCAACCTTACTCGTACGCTTACGAGAGATCGGTTCCATCGACTGACATGTAACTTTGTTGCACAAAAAAGGCTGGTGGGTGTCTGTTTCTCCTACTTTAGTTGGAACGGATTCGACAAAGGCGGTCCTTGAGAAGGATGAAAAGCAACTTATGTATCACCGTTGTGGTTTTTGTGTAGGTGCGAATTGTTCTTGCTAGATACCCGTAACAGCCACATAAGACATGCAACAACAATTAGAGGACGTCTAACTTGGTTTTGCAGGGTATGTTGTGATGTGATATGGCCAATTACATGATGAGAAATATGTGATGTATGAGATGATCATGTGTTGTATAGAATATCATGACTTGCATGTCGATGAGTACGGTAACCATCAGGAGCCATAGGGTTGTGTTTAATTATTGTATGACCTGCATGTCAATCATTGAGCGCTATGTAATGCTTTACTTTATCGCTAAACGGTAGCAATAGTAGTATAAGCATGGTGGGCGCGACAACCACGATGGAAACACGTTGATGGAGATCAAGATGATGGAGATCATGGTGTCATGCTGGTGACGATGGAGATCATGCCGGTGCTTTCAAGATGTAGATCAAAAGCACAAGTTTATGGCCATATCATGTCACTTATGATTTGCATGTGATGTTAATCCTTATACACACCTTGTTTTGCTTAGGACGACGGTAGCATTATAAGGTGACCCGTCACTTAATTTCAATATAAATTGTGTTCTCCCCGAGTGTGCACCATTGTGAAAGTTTGTCATGTCGAGACACCACGTGATGTTCGGGTGTGATAGACTCTACGTTCACATACAACGGGTGCAAGCCAGTGTTGCACATGCAGAACACTCGGGTTAAACTTGACGAGCCTAGCATGTACATACATGGACTCGGAACACAAGAGACCAAAAGGTCAAACATGAGTCATATAGTAGATATGGTCAACATGATGATGTTCACCATTTAAACCACCTCACCTCACGTGATGATCGGGCTTGATTTGGTGAATTTGGATCATGTATCACTCGAATGACCGGAGGGATGTCAATTTGAGTGGGAGTTCTTAAGTAATATGATTAATTGAACTCATTATCATGAACTTAGTCAGTAGTGTGTTTGCAAATTATGTTGTAGATTACTAGCTCACGTTGTAGCTCCATAGAATTTTTATATGTTCCTAGAGAAATATAGTTGAAAGATGATGGTAGCCATATTGCGGACATGGTCCGTGATCTGAGGATTGTCCTCATTGCTGCACAGAAGGCTTATGTACTTAATGCACTGCTCGGTGCGCCAACCCCTCTAGCGTCGTCTGTAGATGTTGTGAACATCTGACAGCCACATTCTGATGACTACTTCATACTTTAGTGCGTCATGCATTATGGCTTAAAATTGAGGCTCCGAAATGTTTTGAACGTCATGGAAATATGAGATGTTCTAAGAGCTGAAATTAGGATCTCACGCTCGTGCCCGTGTTGCGAGATATGAGATCTCCAACAAGATTCTTTGCCTGCAAGATGAAAGAGAATAGCTAAATCGTTGAGGATGTGCTTAGAATGTCTGGGTGCTACAATCGCCTGAATCGAGTGGGAGTTGATCTTCTAGATAAGATAGCGATTGGTATAGTTCTCCAAGTCACTGTCACTAAGATACTAGAACTTGGCGATGAACTATCGAATGCCAGGGATAGAAATAACGATCCCTGAGCTGTTCGCGATGTTTGACACCGCGAAGGCAGACATCAAGAAGGAGTGTCAAGTGTTAATGGTTAGTAAAACCACTAGTTTCGAGAAGGGCAATGGCAAGGAGGGAAACTTCATGGATGGCAAGTCAGTTGCTGCTCCAATGAAGCAACCCAAAGTTGAACCCAAACCCGAGACTAAGAGCTTCGGTTATGAGGAGAGCGGTCGCTGAAGCAGAACAACCCTAGATACTTGGTAGATAAGAAGGCTGACAACGTCAACAGAAGTATATTTGATATATGTGTTATTGATGTCTACCTTGCTAGTACTCCTAGTAGCAACTGGGTATTGGATACCGATTCGGTTGTTAAATGTTAGTAACTCGAAATAAAAGCTACGGAATAAAGGGAGAACTAGCTAAGGGTGAGGTGACGATGTGTGTTGGAAATGTTTCCAAGGTTGATGTGATCAACATCGCACGCTCTCTCTACCTTCGGGATTAGTGACAAACCCAAATAAATGTTATTTGGTGTTTTGCGTTGAGCATGAACGTGATTAGATCGTGTTTATTGCAACACGGTTATTCATTTAAGTTAGAGAATAATGGTTATTCTGTTTACATGAATAATACCTTCAATGGTCATGCACCCAGTGAGAATGGTTTGTTGAATCTTGATCGTAGTAATACACATGTTCATAGCATTGATGCCAAAAGATACAAAGTTAATAATGATAGTACCACATACTTGTGGCACTACCGCTAAATGTCATATTGGTATAAAGCGCATGAAGAAACTCCATGCTGGTGGATCTTTTGACTCATTCGATTTTGAATCTATTGAGACATGCGAACCATGCCTCTTGGGCAAGATGACTAAGGACCCCGTTTTCCGGATTGATGGAGCGGGCAAGTGATTTATTGGAAATGATACATGTTGATGTATGCAATCCAATGAGTCTTGTAGCATGTGGTGGATATCGTTAGTTTCTTACCTTCACTGATGATTTGAGTAGATATAGTGTATATTTACTTGATGAAACACAAGTATGAATCGTTTGAAATGTTCAAACAAATTCAGAGTGAAGTTTAAGATCGTCGTAACAAGAAGATAAAAATGTCTGCGATATGATCGTGGAGGTGAATATCTGAGTTACGAGTTTGGCATACAACTTTAGACAATGTGAAAGTTGTTTCACAACTCACGCCACCTGGAACACCATAGTGTGATGGTGTGTCCGAACATCATAGTCGTGCTCTATAGGATATGGAGCGTGCTATGATGTTTCTTATTGTTTTACTACTATAATTTTGGGGTTATGCATTAGAAACAACTACATTCACTTTAAATAGGTCACCATCTAAATCCGTTGAGATGACACCGTGTGAATTATGGTTTGATAGAAACCTAAGCTGTCATTTCTTAATGTTTGGGGCTGCGACGCTTGTGTGGAAAATGTTTTCACCTAATGAGCTTGAACCCAAAGCGGACAAATGCATCTTAATAGAATACCCTAAGAACAGTTGGGTGAACCTTCTATCTCAGATCCAAGCATAAAATGTTTTTGCTAAAACTGGGTCCTTTCTCGAGAAAAAGTTTGTCTCGAAAGAATTGAGTGGGAGGAAGATAGAACTTGGTGAGGTTATTGAACCTTTGTTTCCACGAGAGAGTAGCACAGCACAGGAAGATGTTTCTGTGAAGCCTACGTTAGTTGAAGAGGAAGTTAATGATGATGATCATGAAGCTTCGGATCAAGTTACTATCGAACCTCGTAGGTCGACAAGGACGTGTACTGCTCCTGAGTTGTATGACAACCCTGTCTTAGAGGTCATGTTTTTGGACAACGATGAACCTAGATTATTGACTCTAGTGCAAGTGGGAGACTGTTGGAAATATGCCCTAGAGGCAATAATAAATTGGTTATTATCATATTTCCTTGTTCATGATAATCGTTTATTATCCATGCTATAATTGTATTGATCGGAAACTTAGATACATGTGTGGATACATAGACAACACCGTGTCCCTAGTATGCCTCTAATAGACTAGCTCGTTGATCAAAGATGGTCAAGGTTTCCTAGCCATGGACATGAGATGTCATTTTATAACGGTATCACATCATTAGGAGAATGATGTGATGGACAAGACCCAAACTACAAACGTAGCATATGATCATGTCAGTTTATTGCTACTATTTTCTGCATGTCAAGTATCTGTTCCTATGACCATGACATCATGCAACTCACTGACACCGGAGGAGTACCTTGTGTGTAGCAAACGTCGCAACATAACTGGGTGACTATAAAGGTGCTCTATAGGTATCTCCGAGGGTGTCTGTTGGGTTGGCATGGATCAAGACTGGGATCTGTTACTCCGTCTGACGGAGAGGTATCTTAGGGCCCACTCGATAATACAACATCACAATAAGCGTTGAAAGCAATGTGACTAACTGTTAGCCATGAGATCTTGTATTACCAAATGAGTAAAGAGACTTGCCAGTAACGAGGTTGAACTAGGTATGGGGATACCGACGATCGAATCTCGGGCAAGTAACATACCGAAGAACAAAGGGAACATTATACGGGATTAACTGAATCCTTGACATAGAGGTTCGACCGATAAAGATCTTCGTAGAATATGTAGGAACCAATATGGGCATCCAGGTCCCACTACTGGTTATTGACCATAGAGGTGTCTCGGTCATGTCTTCATAGTTCTCGAACCCGCAGGGTCTGCACACTTAAGGTTTAGTGACGTTTCGGTAGTATGGAGTTATGCATGGTGGTGACTGAAGGTTGTTCGAAGTCCCGTATGAGATTCCGGACGTCACGAGGAGCTCTGGAATGGTCCGGAGGTAAATATTGATATATAGGAAGTCCTGTTTTGGTCGCCAAAAAAGTTTCAGGCTCATCGGTAGTGTATCGGGAGTGCCGGTAGTGTACCGGGGGACCATCGGAAGGGGTATTTCGACCGAAGAGGCTACATGGGCTGTGGGAGAATGAATACCAGCCCTTAGTGGGCTGGTGGAAGTCCCACAAAGGGCCCATGCGGTTGGGAAGAAAAGCCCAAGGAGAAAAAGGTGGAAAAAGGCAAAAAGGCTAAATAAGGAAGGAGTCCTAATCCAACTAGGAGTGGAGGAGAAGGACTCTTCTCCTCCTTGCGCTAAGATCAAAGGGCTGGCCCTATGTGAGCTAGCCTCCTTCTCCTCCTCCTCCTCTCCTCCTATATATACTAGAGGTTTTGAGGGAAACCCTAACCCTAATTGCCACGTGCTGCCCTCTTCTTCCTCTAGATCGTTTTCTCTTCTAGATCGGTTTTCAGCGGTGCTTAGACGAAGCCCTGCTGGAATTACTCCACCACCATCGCCGCAATGCCGACGCATTGCCAGAGAACTAGTCTACCTCTCTGCTCCCTCTTTCTGTATCAAGAAGGTGGAGATTGTCATCGAGCCGTACGTGTGCTGAACGTGGAGGTGCCGTCCGTTCGGCCCTAGATCGGAAGGACCGTGATCAAGATCGCGAGATGGATCATGATGAGATCATGAGAAGGATCATGATGAGTTCGCGAGACGGATCATGATGAGATCGTGGGATGCATGGCGATTTGGATCGGGAAGACGTTCGACTACATCAACCGCGTTTCTTTATGCTTTCCGCTTAGCGATCTACAAGGGTACATAGATCCACTCTCCCTCTCGTAGATGCTCATCACCATGGATAGATCTTGCGTGTGCGTAGGAAATTTTTTGTTTCCCATGCAACGTGCCCCAACTCTTTCCTCTTCAAGAGAAAACCAACATAAGCTCAAGAAGTAGCAAGGCAATCTTCCCATTCCTTGATGTTCTTCTTGATCAACACACATAGTAGAGTCCCAAGCTTTTGGTTCGTCACCTCCATTTGTCCATCGGTTTGAGGATGGTAGGCCGAAGAGAAGAGTAACTTGATACCGAGCTTGGTGCAAAGGGTCTTCGAAAAGTAGCGCAAGAACTTGACTTCACGATCCGAGACAATGGTTTTTGGTACTCTGCGTAGGCGTAAGATGTCCCTACAAAAGAGATTGGCAAAATGTGAAGCATCGTCTATCTTGTGGCAAGGAGTGAAATGAGCCATTTTTGAGAAACAATCCACAACAAGAAAAATGGAATCATGGCCATTTTATGTTCGTGGTAGCCCAAGCACAAAATCCATGCTAATATTCTCCCAAGTTTGGAACGGAATAGGAATAGGCATGTGAAGACCAGGGGATTGAGCTTTTGACTTAGCTTTGCGGCATGTAGAGCATCGGTTGGTGAAATGTGCAACATCACGAAGCATCTTTGGCCAATAGAACATGTCGAAGAGGGTGGCATATGTCTTGTCACATCCAAAGTGACCCATTAGTCCTCCACCATGAGCCTCTTGCAAAAGCAATAAACGAAGAGAAGACTTGGGAATGCAATGTTTGTTAGAATGCATAAGATATCCATCTTTCATGTAGTAGTTCTCCCAAGTTTTAACTTTGCAATTGGCATAAGGAATAGCAAAAGAATCATCATGCTCATACAAGTATTTCATGTGCTCAAAACCAACAACATTCAATTCAAGTTGAGTAACGAGCATGCATTTGCGAGAAAGAGCATCCGCCACAACATTTTCTTTGCCCTTAACGTATTTGATAACATAAGGAAAAGACTCAATAAATTCACTCCATTTAGCATGTCCTTTGTTCAACTTAGTTTAACCCTTTCGGTATTTGAGAGTTTCATGATCGGTATGAACGACAAATTCATGCGGTTGCAAATAATATTCCCAAGATTGTAAGACTCTCACTAATGCATACATGTTTCTTTTTTCATAGATAGGATAATTGAGTTGAGCGCCGGAAAGTTTCTCACTAAAATACGCAATAGGGAGGTTTTCTTGCATAAGCACGCGTCCTATGCCATTACCACTAGCGTCATAATGCACTTCGAAAGTTTTGTCAAAGTTAGGCAAGGCAAGCAAAGGTGCATGAGTGAGCAAATTCTGAAGTTCATGAAAAGCGGTGTCTTGGTATAGTCCCCAAACAAATGGTGCATTTTTCTTGCTCAAAGCGTGTAGAGGAGTGGCAATGGTGCTAAAGTCTTTCACAAACCGATGGTAGAAACCGGCTAGTCCTAAGAAACTATGCACTTGTTGCAAATTGGTGGGTGTGGGCCAATTTTTAATTGCCTCAATCTTAGTTTCATCAACATGGATGCCCTTAGAGGAGACCACAAATCCTAGGAAAACAACCTTTTCGACACCAAAAATGCATTTGTGCATGTTTGCATAAAGTTTTTCTTTCAAAAGAGTTTGCAAAACATTCCTAACATGTGTAGCGTGTTGTTCTAGAGAATTGCTAAAAACAAGGATGTCATCAAAGTAGACCACAACACAATATCCAATGTAGGGGCGCAAAACATGATGCATCATGCGCATGAACGTACCCGGTGCTTCGGATAAGCCCATGGGCATCAGTAACCATTCATAGAGACCAAATTTAGTTTTGAATGTCGTTTTCCACTCATCACCCTCTTGTATGCGAATTTGGTAGTAACCACTTTTCAAGTCTATTTCGGAAAATATAGTGGCACCACTAAGTTCATCTAGCATGTCTGTCGGGACCCCGATCCTAAGCCATAAGAATCCAGCCTGTAACACATCACATCACTTTGCAGTCTCACACACGGTTATCTCCATGGCTGCCACCTTACCTGGGCCGGGACTGCTTACGTCTTTTGACTCACGTATGTGAATGTGTTGCTAGCATTCAAATGTCAAAGAACCCGAGCCGACATGACTAGTCATAGAACCAAAGTGGCACATCCGTACAGGGACAGGCATACGTAACCCGGCAATGAAGGTGTCGATCTCTAGCGTGTGTAGACGAGTCATAGCAAGCTACAAGGACTCCATTATGCCATGGGACATAAATGTCATCACTGCACGTAGACGAGTGATAGCAGGCTACAGGGACTCCATTACACTGCAAAACATTTCCCTGAAGGGACAAACACAACAGCAAAGAAGGATACATGCCGGTCAATCAATGTGTCCGGAGCAGTAGCAAGCTACCATGGCTTGGTGGAAGCACAAAGAGGTATTTACCCGTAAAGGGTACTACTAAAGGAACACAACTAGGTGTCCGATCCCATATATACCGTTGCACATCACACGTATGCACGACATGCCCGATATGAATAGATACAACTATGGCATCACAACATAACCATACAACATTACAAGATTTACTTAGAAGGCTTAGAAGACCCTATACAACAAGATGTTACAAACAGGGGTCACAAGACCCAACATTAAGAGCATTCAATCAAACAAGCGGAAGTTTAAACATGTCTGGGTATAGACATCCACAAAAGTGGCTAGACGAGCCTAAAAAGCTACAACGACCCTACCAAAGGAACCAGACGTCTGTCTGGGATTCCCAAGCTAATCCGGTCCGCATCGAACTTCACGTCATAAGTACCACTAATGAGACGGACATCTCCTCTGCAAAAACATAATTAAGCAAACGTGAGTACAAGGGTACTCGGCAAGACTTACATCAGAACTAACTACATATGCATCAATATCAATGAAGGGGGTTGTGGAATTTATTGCAGCAAGCCAGCTGTGAGTCTCGGCTAACCTATACTACGACTACAAGTAGTATCTTTGAGGTGGGATAGCGCACACGAGTCCACATATTCTCCAATCAATACACCACTATGGATCCACTTTCTTCTCCCTACGAGAAGGCCCTCCATAGCACTCACACTTATGTTGCGCATTTTAGAGTATCCACTTCAAGTTTTCTATGAACCACATAAGTTCTCCAAGTAGTCCATATTCGAGGACGCGACTATTCGAACAGATTATTTCACCTTGCAGGGGTATACTTCTTCACACACGCTATCGCCACTTATCACCATATGCACGTCATGCATCTCCGCAACCTTCAAGCGGAAGCACTGGCGTGGGCGTCAGCCACGACCGTCAACCACACAAGACCCTAGTCCAGGTTTATCACCTATTTGAGACTGAACCCACACGGAAGTCCGGCCGAAGTTTCCGCTACGGCCTGAAACGATGTGTGCAAGGTTCCCAAGCCCACTGTTCGGGTGCCACTTGGTACACCATGCCACTGTGCATCTACCGCATCACAGCCCACCCTATCGGGCAGCGCTATGCACGGCTGCCATCACTTTTCCTACAAACACCAGAAACTAGTTGCGACTCCTTGACAGAGGTCTAGGCGATTAATAAGCCGAGAGGGGTCGAGTTACCGGAGCCCAATGTGTGGTAGTAACTGTCTTGGATCACAAACACAAAACTTAGTTCTTAAGGTCGGTCCCAATGAGACAACCCGTCATGTACTCCTACATGACCTCTCATCTCTACCTTTACCAAATCGTGTTCACACACTTAGCTCTCACACAGTAGGACATGAACACTGCCATTCCGATTCATCACCCGGGTGGATCAGACCCGACACGACACGACTCTAAGCATAGCAGGCACAGTAAGTAAGCATGGATGAGTAAGCACAACAAGGATCAAGTAGTTGCTACTCATGCTAAGTGGTTCCAACTATTTACTGTGGCAAAGACAGGTCATGCAAATGAATGGGTTCATCTACCGATGACATGTAACAGTTGAATCGTTGTTGTCCTCATGCAGTAAAGAGAGCAGGAGCAAGAGAGTGGGTTCATATCAGTATGCTCAAGGGGCTTGCTTTCCCGACAATCCTGAAGATATCATTTCTCTTCATCAGTGTCAGCGTTCACATCATCGGAACCATCATCTACCGAGAGGGAACAAACACCAGCAAACAAGAAAGGAACACATTCAATGTGATGCAACAATCATGATGCATGAAATGGCATGTTAAGTTACTGAATTGACCTAGTGCTATAGGTAGTCATATTAAGTGAAGTGGAATTCAAATATATACTAAATTTCAACTTCAAGAATATTATTAAGTTATCCTAATCATGAAATGTCATACTTTGTGATGTTAACTTGCTCAAACATGCATGATCATGGCATAAACAGGTCATTGGATTTTTCTGATCATTTTTCATATATAAATTATTTTCATGTGACTTACAGATTATTTTCTATGATTTTTAGAAGTTTTAAACATTTTATGGAATTTAATGAATTATTTTTATTACAAAAATTGATTACTACGTCAGCCTGATGTCATCATGACGTCAGCAGGTCGGCTGACCCGGTCTAGGTCAAACCTGACGTGCGGGGCCCGCACGTTAGTGACACAGGGTTAATCCCCGCGCTGACCAGGGGTTTGACCCAGTTTAGAGCCCAGCGTCAGCGGGTGAGGGGGCTGGTTAGGAGGGGGATTAGCACTAATCGCCGTGCCACGTCGGCACCCGCCGGAGCTGGGCCGGCGGCGACCAAACCCGCGGCAGGGCTCACCAGAGTTGGCCAGAACGATGCTACAGGCCACGGGCGAGCGAGGTAAAGGCTCTACGGCATCCTAAGGTGACTAGGAGCACGACCAGGTGCTTAGATGGGACTAGAACGAGCTCAAACAGTGGCGACGACATGGCCGGCGTCGAGGAGCTCTCATCTCCGGTGGCTAGGCTAGCTAGGGGACGATCACGATGACAGGATGAACGGGAAGAGGAAGAGAGGCTCACGGGGGTTCGGACGAGGGCCTCGGCGAGCTAGGGGCAGCCGGCAGGTGGCGAAATGACGGAGGAGACCGCGGCGGCCGACGATGAAGAAGACAATGGCGATGATGTCCGTGATGCAGGCCTCCTGCTGCTGAGTGCTTCGTATGCGCGCTCCACGCGGTTGAGTCGGGGCGGCTGGGCTCTCTAGAGGGTTGGAGGAGGCCGGTGGCCGTAGTGGTTGCGAGCGGCGGCAGCCGGAGTTCAGACGACGCAAGAGAGAGAGAGCTAGGGGAAGGAGGAAGCAGGGGAAAGGATAAGCTCGAGGGGGCTCCACACGTTCTCCAGCGCGGGATAAGGACACGGGAGGGCTCGCCAGCGTGAAGAAGGAGCTGGCTCCCCCGACGCCGTGCTTCGTCTTGCCTCTGCCTTCTGGCAGAGGTAGACGATGACTGGCACAGGCCAGTCGGCTGGGCCGGCTAATGGGCTAGGTAAGTCAGGTGGGTCTTCTCCCCCCTTTTTTATTCTTTTTTTATTTCTATCTTTTGTTTGATTTGGTTTGTCAAACAAGTCATTTTATAAAATTCTGATATTTTGCAGGTGAGTCCAATGGATTAAACCAGAGCACCACAAAAAGTTTCAGAATTAATGGACTTGTATTATATATATATATTAAATATAAATCCACGGAATTTTTTTATTGAATTCCCTCAAATGCCCGGTATAAAATGTTTCTGTGATTCAAAAATATTTGTTGGCAAATTTACCTCAGTCCAACATTTTATTTGAACACCAGGAACATTTTCTTGGGTCACTTTGATTCAATTTCGATATTGCATATGTGACAAAAATTGAATTCTGGGGCTTGATCATTCCTCATTTCATTTTCATTGAAAATAAAAATGCATGCATGAGCGCAACACAACAAAGGTTAACTAGGGCTGTGACAACTCACTCCCACTAAACAAGAATCTCATCCTGAGATTCAGGCGTAGGGTAAGAAGACAAAGGGGGACACTAACTAACACAATCTTCAGAATCCAAGTGCCCTCCTCACAGTTGATGATTCATTGCATTATGCTGATCTTGACCTCTTTGCCTTCGGGATCTTCATCCAACAGAAAAAGAACGGGGATAGAAAGCTCTACAAGAATCGATCTTCTCGAAGATTGAGCAACTCATGATCAACTCGTAGAATGAGATGTGATAACATCTCTTGAGTTGAGACACAAAACACACCTTGAGAATAATGAATGTGGCAGATGACGGAGGTTCAATTGGTAGGCAAAAATTCCATGCTAAAGCAGATGGTGAAGAGGTTTGAAAGTAGCGAGGAGATAATTGCCATAATACCATTACGGGGCACCTTAGAGGAGGTGACTCGTAGGATTATCCCTTAAGTAGCAAAAATAATTACTTTTGGTCCAAAGATCACTGAAACTCTTTATGACAACCTAAGGCAATTCACAACAATCAATTGAAGGAATTTTAAAGAATGGCATACTCAGATCAGAATGGAAACTAGAGTTATAAAACAACTCGGCAATGGAAGGCACATTCCAGTTGATACCGAGAGTATAACCCAGTGTTTGAGCGTGCTCTCAGGAACTTGAGCATCTCCATTTTCATCAAAGTTTTACCAACACCCGTCCCAAGGATCCTGTCAACACCTCATACTACCATGATGAATAATGATGGAGGATACAGATACAAAGGAAGACAACACTTTCTTAGATTTCACCTTAACTATACCAAGGGAGCAAAATCTGGATGATCGACCGAGAGACATTTAGCACTCCGCTTCTAATGTTCTCCTTGATGAAGTAGCATAACCCAATTATATGTAACATTTGGTATCTAGAACATCAAGTAAAAGGTCGGACTTCGGAATCTCAAAGGGTCCATGAGAAACAACTTCCAAAAAGTCATATGAAAACCTCATGGGGAAGTGGCTAAGGTTGCTGATTCAAGATATTATAGTAATATGTCTTCCAACAGGTGTGTTAGCCACAACATCACTTTACCGATTACAGCGAGACCAATATTATAATTCTTGGGCAACTTTCCAACCATCATATCTGCCTGAGATTCAGATATGGTTGGTGTCATGATATTCCAGATTTAGCATGTCTGAAAGTGAAAGGTTGCAACACAAATCTAAGAGATGACATTGCAAGATTCTCAGGAAATGAACTGCGGAAGCCAACTCCAAAACGTGAGCTAGATTGCAAGACACATGTGAACACGCTGTCCAGGACATGCATGACTGCATGGACTTACAACAAAACACTACCGAGTTCTGGATGGAACCATCATTGGAGGTAGAGAAGTATTGTGCACGCCCGTCAGGGCCCTTCAGGAGTAACACTTAACTTCTTTTCCTTAAACAAATCAATCAGTGGCTTGGTGTGCTAGGGATTGCATGTGGAACGGAGATGATCAGTCTACCAAACCATATAATACTTCGCACATGCATGATTGACTTGGGATGATTACAAAGAAAACAAAACGACCTTTCTCAAGTTCATGGCGGCAGCTTGCACCATATGCACATGAACTAAGAGTAAGTCACTTCTTACACCATGCATATGCTTTAGGTACAGGACACGAAGATATTGCCTACAAAGTTTCCAACACTAGCTCAATGTTCTTCATGAATCATGGAATAGATGAAAATGTTGTCGATGGGCCCAACAACAATTCATCGAGGTATCCAAATGGATGGAATTCCTCAACTATGATAACAAGGTGATAGCATTGGTCAGACCAAAGGATATAATGGTGTATGCTTGAGGATACATCCACGAGTAAAAACAACATTAGGAAGATCTTTGGTTCTGATTTTGATTTGACGATAGCCCACACTCAAATCAAAGATTGGATAAGACGATAGATGCAACAATTGACCACAAGGATCACTCGGTGAAAATATCGCCTTTCTTCGACACACACATCCACAACAAAGACATCCCCCTAGAATGAACTAAGTCATGCGAAGCTTTTATCTTCCAACTCTCCAAGTTGTTGTTTAGCTTAACCAACTAGTTCAGGGGTGTCCAACACAGATTCTTGGAGAAAGGTGGTTTATAGGAAAACCATCTCGATCACGAAATTAACATAACGGTCAAGGATCACCTTGGTAATACTTCCGAGAAGATATTCGTAAAATCACGATCCACCGGCATGTTATCAAGCTCGAGAGAAATCTTGCTTTTCAAGGCAAGACGATATAATCAACAGAGCGAAGGATTGACACAATCCTAACTCATTGACCGAAAAGTGCACCATGGAAAATGGACTAGCTAGCACGATCACTCCTAGAGTGGTGATTGAATAACCAACACACCAAGAATGAAATTATTGTCCATTCACTACCAAACAACAAAGTTGCTAGGAGTATTGATTCCACACATCACGATTCACTTGTCGGTATTCTGGTTTCAACAACACATAGACCTGGGGATGAATGATGATGGCTACAAGTATCACTACATCAAGATTTGATAAGAGGGGGTGCAATTCTCATGATAATCTTGACATGAACAGGTTAATACCTCAAGGTAGAACAGAGCAAAAGCTGAATTGGCATTTTGATCTGCGAAATACAACTCCTTTGACCCAATCTGAGAAATGGATGAGGTACGGGAGTTTGCTTCTCCTAGCCATTATAAAATAGAATGGCTTGACAAACCACGAGAATAGTCAACATCGATAACACAATGCATGACATACTCTTGACTATCCATTGATAGATAAAGGTTAGAATACAATTGAAGAAGGGCAACTCAAGAGCACCTAATTTTTCCTGAGTTGTAGATACATGGATTGAATATGTCAAACAGAGTTCAACATGTATCTTCCAGATAATCCATGCAGAATGAGGGATTGGCAGAGTCACAACTATGGGATGGAGAACTCATCAAGTGCACTCATGTTGTGATCTTTCATTCACAAAGAACTTCTGGCATAGCTGATTCATGGTATTGGAAGAATGATATACCACAAACCTTGAGGACTATAACATGGTTACTAAGCATCCTAAGGGAACGAGCAAATACTATCAACGGAAGTGAGCGAATTGATTCTTGGGTTCAAGAACCCAGATATAGAATACCTATTGACTCAGTAGCATCACAACATGCTTTTGATGATGATGGCCAGAATTGTCACACTGGGAACAGAAGACACAACTAAACTGTTAGGTGGTTCACTGAAACAACATGGTTTCCTAAACACCTTCATCAAACACGTCGAGGTAATGGAGTACACCAATACCATAATTAGTGTGCTTTGTCTGGCCTGAAAGACATTGACTCAAGATGAAAGAGTTTTGCAATTGCGTCATATAATTTAGAAACCTTGGATAACTCGGACAACATAACGGTTGTACGGCCATGAAATATGAGGCAATCTGCACAAGAAAACTGACAACATGACAATGAATTCTTATAGAGGCATCGATCCAGAAAGACAACATCTTTCCTACAAGTCTCCAGCATAATAACTCACCATCCTAATAGATAGATGAGAATGCCTAGTCCTTAATCCCCATAGAAAAGAAGAGGGTGACTCAGAATCAGAATGACACAAGGAAAGGAGTAAAAAGAGCCTTACGTTCTCTTCCACAATCAATTCCCTTATATAACTAAAGTAGTTCTAGACTCAACATCGACCAATTTGGCTCGGTAATCCTGCAGACAGTCAAGCTATGATACCAAAGCTGTCAGAACCCCGATCCTAAGCCATAAGAATCCAGCCTGTAACACATCACATCACTTTGCGGTCTCATGCATGGTTATCTCCACGGCTGCCACCTTACCTAGGCCGGGACCGTTTGCGTCTTTTGACTCACGTATGTGAATGTGTCGCTAGCATTCAAATGTCAAAGAACCCGGGCCGACATGACTAGTCATAGAACCAAAGTGGCACATCCGTACAGGGACAGGCATACGTAACCCAGCAATGCAGGTGTCGATCTCTATCGTGTGTAGACGAGTCATAGCAAGCTACAAGGACTCCATTACGTCGTGGGACATAAATGTCATCAATGCACGTAGACGAGTTGTAGCAGGCTACAGGGACTCCATTACACTGCGAGACATTTCCCCGAAGGGACAGACACATCAGCAAAGAAGGATACATGCCGGTCAATCAATGTGTGCGGGGCAGTAGCAAGCTACCAAGGCTCGGTGGAAGCACAAAGAGGCATTTCCCCGTAAAGAGTACTACTAAAGGCACACAACTAGGTGTTGGAGCCCATATATACCGTTGCACGTCACACGTACGCACGACATGCCCGATATGCATAGATACAACTATGGCATCACAACATAACCATACAACATTACAAGATTTACTTAGAAGGCTCAGAAGAGCCAATACAATAAGATGTTACAAACAGGGGTCACAAGACCCAACATTCAGAGCAGTCAATCAAACAAGCGGAAGTTTAAACATGTCTGGGTACAGACATCTACAAAAGTGGATAGAGGAGCCTAAAAAGCTACAACGACCCTACCAAAGAAACCAAACCTCTGTTTGGCGTTCCCAAGCTAATCCGGTCAACATCGAACTTCACGTCATAAGTACCACTAATGAGACTGAAGTCTCCTCTGCAAAAACATAATTATGCAAACGTGAGTACAAAGGTACTCAGCAAGACTTACATCAGAACTAACTACATATGCATCAGTATCAATGAAGGGGTTGTGGAATTTATTGCAGCAAGCCAGCTGTGACTCTTGGCTAACCTATACTACGACTACAAGTAGTATCTTTGAGGTGGGATAGCACACAGGAGTC
This sequence comes from Hordeum marinum, assembly GCA_022496015.1. Classification (NCBI taxonomy): domain Eukaryota; kingdom Viridiplantae; phylum Streptophyta; class Magnoliopsida; order Poales; family Poaceae; genus Hordeum; species Hordeum marinum. Next base: position 236,757,022 of record CM039675.1, read on the forward strand.
CACATATTAACAATCAATACACCACTATGGATCCACTTTCGTCTCCCTACGAGAAGGCCATCCATAGCACTCATGCTTATCTTGCGCATTTTAGAGTATCCACTTCAAGTTTTCTATGAACCACATAAGTTCTCCAAGTAGTCCATATCCGAGGACGTGGCTATTCGAACAGATTGTTTCACCCTGCAGGGGTATACTTCTTCACACACGCTCTCGCCACTTACCACCATATGCACGTCATGCATCTCGGCAACCTTCAAGCGGAAGCACTGGCGTGGGCGTGGGCCACGACCGTCAACCACACAAGACCCTAGGCCAGGTTTATCGCCTATTTGAGACTGAACCCACACGGAAGTCCGGCCGAAGTTTCTGCTACGGCCTCAAAATATGTGCGTAGGGTTCCCAAGCCCACCGTTCTGGTGCCACTTGGTACACCGTGCCACTATGCATCTACCGTATCATAGCCCACCCCGTCGGGCAGCGCTATGCACGGTCGCCATCACTTCTCCTACAAACACCAGAAACTAGTTGCGACTCCTGGACAGAGGTCTAGGCGATTAATAAGCCGAGAGGGGTCGAGTTACCAGAGCCCAATGTGTGGTAGTAACTGTTTTGGATCACAAACAAATAACTTAGTTCTTAAGGTCGGTCCCAATGAGACAACCCATCATGTACTCCTACATGACCTCTCATCGCTACCTTTACCAAATCGTGTTCACACACTTAGCTCTCACACAGTAGGACATGAACACTGCCATTCTGATTCATCACCCGGATGGATCAGACCCGACACGACATGACTCTAAGCATAGCAGGCACAGTAAGTAAGCATGGATGAGTAAGCACAACAAGGCTCAAGTAGTTGCAACTCATGCTAAGTGGTTCCAACTATTTACTGTGGCAAAGACATGTCATGCAAAGGAATGGGTTCAACTCCTGATGACATGTAACAGTTGAATCGTTGTTGTCCTAATGCAGTAAAGAGAGCAGGTGTAAGAGAGTGGGTTCATATCAGTATGCTCAAGGGGGTTTGCTTGCCCGACAGTCCTGAAGATATCATTTCTCTTCATTAGTGTCAACATTCACATCGTCGGAAACATCATCTACCGAGAGGGAACAAACACCGACAAACAAGAAAGGAACACATTCAATGTGATGCAACAATCATGATGCATGAAATGGCATGTTAAGTTACTGAATTGACCTAGTGCTATAAGTAGTCATATTAAATGAAGTGGAATTCATATATATATACTAAATTCCAACTCCAACACTATTTATTAAATTATCCTAATCATGAAATGTCCTACTTTGTGATGTTAACTTGCTCAAACATGCATGATCATGGCATAAATACATTCATTGGATTTTTCTGATCATGTTTCATATATAAATTATTCGCATGTGACTTACAGATTATTTTCTATGATTTTTAGAAGTTTTAATCATTTTCTGGAATTTCCTAAAATATTTTTATTATAAAAATTGATTACTGCGTTAGCTTGACGTCATCATGACGTCAACAAGTTGGCTGACCCGGTCCAGGTCAAACCTGATGTGAGGGGCCCGCACGTTAGTGACACAGGGTTAATCTCCGCGCTTACCAGGGGTTTGACCCACTTTAGGGCCCAACGTCAGTGGCTGAGGGGGCTGGTTAGGAGGCGGATTGGCACTAATCATCGTGCCATGTCGGCACCCACCGGAGCTGGGACGGCGGCGACCAAACCCGTGGCGGGGCTCGCTGGAGTTGGCCAGAACGGCGCTACAGGCCACGGGAGAGCGAGGAAAAGGCTTCGCGGCATCCTAAGGCAACCAGGAGCACGACCAGGTGCTCAGGTGGGAGTGGAATGAGCTCAAACAACGGTGACGACATGGCCGGCATCGAGGAGCTCTCATCTCCGGTTGCTAGGTTAGCTAGGGGACGACCGCGACGACAGGACAAGCGGGAAGAGGAAGAGAGGCTCACGGGGGTTCGGACGAGGGCCTCTGCGAGCTCGGGGCAGCCGGCAGGTGGCGAATCGATGGAGGAGACCGCAGCGACCGATGATGAAGAAGACCATGCGACGACATCGGTGATGCAGACATCCCGCTGCTGGGTGCTTCATCTGGGCACTCCACGTGGCTGGGCTCTCTAGAGGGCTGGAGGAGGCTGGTGGCCACAATGGTTGCGAGCTGCGGCAGCCAGAGTTCGGACAGCGCAAGAGAGATAGAGAGAGAGCCATTGGAAGGAGGAAGCAGGGGGAGAGGATAAGCTCGAGGGGGCTCCACACGTTCTCCAGTGCGGGATAAGGATGCGGGTGATCTCGCCAGCGCGAAGCAGGAGCTGGCTCACCGAGCGTCGTGCTTCATCTCGCCTCTGCCTTCTGGAAGAGATAGACGATGACTGGCACAAGCCAGTGGGCTGGGCCAGCTAATGGGCCAGGTAAATCAGGTGGGTCTTCTCCCGCCTTTTTTTATACTTTTTTTATTTCTGTCTTTCGTTTGATTTGGTTTGTCAAACAAGTCATTTTATAAAATTCTGATATTTTGCAGGTGAGTCCAATGGATTAAACCAGAGCACCACAAAAAGTTTCAGAATTAATGGACCTGTATTATATATATATTAAATATAAATCCAAGCAAAAAAATATTGAATTCCCTCAAATGCCCGATATAAAATGTTTCTGTGATTCAAAAATATTGGTTCGCAAATTTACCTCAGTCCAACATTTTATTTGAACACCAGGAACATTTTCTTGGGTCACTTTGATTCAATTTCTATATTGCATATGTGACAAAAATTGAATTCTGGGGCTTGATCATTCCTCATTTCATTTTCATTGAAAATAAAAATGCATGCATGAGTGCAACACAACCAAGGTTAACTAGGGCTGTGACAATGTCATCTAAGAGTGGGATAGGGTGACAGTAGCGAATGGTTATAGCATTTATAGGACGGCAATCGGAACACATGCGCATACTACCATCATGTTTAGGCACTAGGATCATGGGGACCGCACAAGGACTTAAACTCTCACAAACATGCCCTTTTTCTAGGAGTTTTTGGACTCGCCTTTGTATATCCTTTGTGTCGTCAGGGTTGACACGGTAGGGAGCCTTGTTGGGAAGCGATGCGTCGGGGATGAGGTCGATACGGTGTTCGATCCCTCGCTTTGGTGGTAGTCCCAGAGGTAGATCATCGGGGAACACATCTTGAAATTCCTACAACAATTGAGATAACACAAGAGGAAGATGTTGTGAAGGGTTAGGCCAGGTAACATCGTCCTTGCACACTATCACGTAGTGAAGGACGGGCGATGGGCTCTCAGTCACATCCCTCAAATCTCTTTTGGTGGCAAAAAGGACTTGGTCACTCATGTCCCTCATCGTGGAGTCACTCAAACTTGGCTTGTGGCGCTCAATTGCTTTGAGGTGGATCACTCTCTCACTTTTCTCTCCGTGATGGGACGAAGCTTGCTTGTCGGCGATTACTTGACTTGGAGACATAGGGCGAAGCACATATTCGGTGGCCTTCATCTTGAAGCTATATTGATTTATGCGCCCATTGTGTATGACTCCACGATTTCCAAGGTCTCCCAAGGAGTAGGTGCCAAACGGACATGGGCACCACATCAAACTCCGTGGTGTCTTTGTAAGCTCCAATCTGAAGGAAACTTGCACGGTGTGGTCGACTTGTATTGTGCCGGAGTCACTTAGCCATTGGACGGCGATGATGCTTTTTCTTGATCAAGTGCAACTTGGAGCAAAGTTCCTCACTTGCCAAATTATGGCAACTTTCTCCGTTGATCATGACCTTGACGGATCTCCCTTGGCTATCGGCCTTGGTGTGGAAGATGTGGCAACGTTGGTCCTCATCTTGTTGTTGTTGAAGTGTCAAAACCTTTGAAACAACGAGAGTGGGGCTCGGATCGTTGCCACAAAAGATGTGGGAGTCTTCATCTTCATTGACTTTCCGATGCATGGCCACTTGTTTCAAAGCTTCCATCTCATCTTCACTCATGGAGTCTGATACGTCTCCATCATATCTATAATTTTTTATTGTTTCATGCCAATATTCTACAACTTTCATATACTTTTGGCAACTTTTTATACTATTTTTGGGACTTACATATTGATCCAGTGCCAAGTGCCAGTTCGTGCTTGTTGCATGTTTTTGTTTCACAGAAAATCCATATCAAACGAAGTCCATACGGGATAAAAACTTACGAAGATTGTTTTGGAATATATGTGAATTTTGGGAAGTGGAATCAACAGAGGGCGGTGCCCGAGGGGCCCACAAGCCTGCCAGGCGCGCCCTGGGGGGTAGCGCACACCCAGAGGGCTTGTGGACACCCCTTAGGTCGGTTGGAGGTGTCCTTTGGTGGCAAGAAATATATTTTTATAAGGAAAATTCCCTCAAAATTTCATCCCGATCGGAGTTATGTATCTCCGGATATTTAAGAAACGGTGAAAGGCCAGAATCTGGGAGCGCAGAAACAGAAGGAAACATAGAGAGAGAGAGAGATATCCAATCTTGGAGGGGCTCTTGCCCCTCCGCCGCCATGGAGGCCATGGACCAGAGGGTAAACCCTTCTCCCATCTAGGGAGGAGGTCTAGGAATAAGAAGAAGGAGGGGCCGGGGCTCTCTCCCTCTCTCTCCCGGTGGCACCAGAACACCGCCGGGGCCATCATCATGACAACGATCTACTCCAACAACTCTGTCATCTTCACCAACACCTCCATCACCTTCCCCCATCTATCTACAGTGGTACACTCTCCCACAACCCACTGTACCCTCTACTTGAACATGGTGCTTTATGCTTCATATTATTATCCAATGATGTGTTGCCATCCTATGATGTCTGAGTAGATCTATTTTGTCCTATGGGTTGATTGATGATCATGATTGGTTTGAATTGCATGTTTTATTATTGGTGCTGTCCTATGGTGCTCTCCGTGTCGCGCAAGCGTGAGGGATCTCCGCTGTAGGGTTTGCAATATGTTTATGATTCGCTTATGGTGGGTGGCGTGAGTGACAGAAGCACAGACCCGAGTAAGTAGGTTGTTTGTGTATGGGAATAAAGAGGACTTGATACCTTATAATGCTATGGTTGGGTTTTACCTTAATGATCTTTAGTAGTTGCGGATGCTTTCTAGAGTTCCAATCGTAAGTGCATATGATCCAAGTAGAGAAAGTATGTTAGCTTATGCCTTTCCCTCATATAAAATTGCAATAATGATTACCGGTCTAGTTATCAATTACCTAGGGACAATGCCACAACTCCTACCACTACTTTTACACACTCGTTAAACTAACTTAGTTGTTTCTTTATCTTAGCAGCCCCTAGTTTTTATTTACGTGTTCTTTATTATCTTGCAAACCTATCCTATCACACCTACAAAGTACTTCTAGTTTCATACTTATTCTAGGTAAAGCGAACGTTAAGCGTGCGTAGAGTTGTATCGGTGGTTGATAGAACTTGAGGGAATATTGGTTCTACCTTTAGCTCCTCGTTGGGTTCGACACTCTTACTTATCGAGAAAGGCTACAATTGATCCCCTATACTTGTGGGTTATCAAGACCTTTTTCTGGCGCCTTTGCCGGGGAGCAATAGTGTGGGGTGAATATTCTCGTGTGTGCTTGTTTGCTTTATCACTGAGTAGATTTTATTTGCTATTCTAAGTTTTTCTTTATCTTTAGCTATGGATATGGAACACGAAATACCAAAAAATTAGGTGTACTTGCTACTCATGGAGATGGGGAACCTCCTAAAACCCTCGATGCTAGTTTTGTGAAAGATATTATGTACTACTTTAATAATACTGAGAAAAATCCATTCAACTTGATAACGGGAGACAAGTTGGATCAACGTGAATACTTTAGGGATTATCACCTGACTCAAAAAGGGAAACTGTTATGGGGTCAAATTTATATGTTGAAATGGTATGCTTTGAATCTATGCCAACGATATGATTATACTTGTTGCTCAGGATGAAGGCTCCACACCTTCCTTTTTCATGTAAATTTAATGATAATGGAACCTTGGCTTCTTATGCTAATGGTATTTATGATTACTATGATGTGGAACGAATAAAGGAATTCGTTGCTTTTAAGGGTGCTTATGAAATTGAATCTTTGTTTGAGAAGTGCGGAAATTATGATGATGTTGTTTATATACCTGAAATTTTGCTATACTTAAATATTTCTATGAAAATCATAAATATAATTCTGATATTGATGCATTTATTGAGAGAATGTTTGCTGCCCTGGAAGAGACTAATATTTTGCAGGAATCTTTGGAAGAAGAAATTGATGACACTGTGAGCTCATTGGATGAAAAAGATGAGGAGGAGGGAGAAGAACAAAACGAGGAAGAATGGATTAGCTACCCGTTCCCACCTTCTAATGAGAGTAACTCTTCAACTCATACATTGTTTAATTTCCCTTCATTCTTATCGAAGGACGAATGCTATGATAATTGGTATGATCCCTTAGATTCGTTTGAAATACCCCTTTTTTATGAACTTGATGCTTGCTATGCTTGTGGCCGTGATGTCAATATGAATGATGCTTATGGAGATGAACTTGCTATAGTTCCTTTTGTTAAACATGAAATTGTTGCTATTGCGCCCACACATGATAGTCCTATTATCTTTTTGAATTCTCCCAACTACACTATATCGGAGAAGTTTGCACTTATTAAGGATTATATAGATGGGTTGCCTTTTACTATTACACATGATGATTTTGATAGATATAATATGCATGTGATTGCTGATCCTAATTTCAATTATTATGAGAGAGGAACTACATGTCCACCTCTCTATGTTTCCAATTTGATAAAATTGTAAGAAAGTGCTTATGCTATGTATTGGCCTTTACTTTGTGTGCATGAATTGTTCTTTTATGACATGCGGATGCATAGGAAGAGAGTTAGACTTCGTTGTTGCATGATATATGTTAATTTTTGCTCAATACTAAATTACAAATCATTGTTAATTAAAATTGGCTTTGATATACCTTGGGATCCGGGTGGATCCATTACATGAGCACTTTATGCCTAGCTTAATGGCTTTAGAGAAAACGCTGCCAGGGAGACAACCCGGAAGTTTTAGAGAGTCATTTTATTCTGCTGTGTGCTTTTATATAGTTTAAAAACAAAAAAATAAAGTGGGGAACTTAAAACTTTTTCAAAAAGGAAATTGGAAGTGAGAAAGACGAGCAACGTTGAAGTGGGGGCTAGCCTTGAACTTTGTTCATGCCCATCGAAGCTTTGTGAATATTGATTACAGAAACTTTTAAATAAAAATAATTATGCCCTTGTGTAAATCCATTGTATTATAAAAATAATGTGCCAAGATTTGCATTTAGGATGATTAGATTGCTTGTTTGGTTTGTGCAGTGCAATAGAAACTTTGGCTGTAGTGCGTGAATTTACATTTTTTACTCGAATGTCAAAAGTTTATGAAATTTTTACACAGTACTGCTATGCAATTTTTTGAGTTTCCTAATGTTTCAGAACTTTTAGAGTTATAAAATTATGGTGAATGTTCAGATTTCTACAGACTGTCCTGTTTAAGACAGATTCTGTTTTTGATGCATTGTTTTACTCATTTTGATGAAACTATCGATTGTATCAGTGGTATAAGCTATGGAAAAATTATAATAAAGTAGATAAAATGCAAAAATAAATATGAATTGGTTGGCAACAGTACATAAAGTTGTGATTTACTTTATTATACTAACGGATCTCACGAGGGTTTTGTTAAGTTTTGTGTGATTGAAGTTTTCAAGTTTTGGGTGAAATCACGATGGATGAAGGAATAAGGAGTGGAAAGAGACTAAGCTTGGGGATGCCCGAGGCACCCCAAGGTAATATTCAAGGACTCCTAAGAAACTAAGCTTGGGGATGCCCCAGAAGGCATCCCCTCTTTCTTCTAACAACCATCGGTAATTTTACTTGGAGCTATATTTTTATTCGTCACATGATATGCGTAAATCTTGGAGAATCGTGTGATTTTTATTTTTTTATTTTAATAATGCACCATGCTGGTATGAGAAAGTCCTTGGTTAATTTATAGAAGGCTCTTTGCACTTCACTTATATCTTTTGAGTATGGCTTTATAGAATGCTTCATGTGCTTCACTTATATCATTTGGAGTTTGGATTGCCTGTTTCTCTACACATAGAAAACCGCCATTTGTAGAATGCTATTTTGCTTCACTTATTTTTGTAGAGCGTGGTCATATCTTTTGTAGAAATAATTAAACTCTCATGCTTCACTTATATCTATTTAGAGAGTTAACAGGAGTTGGTCATTCACATGGTTAGTCATAAAATCCTACATAAAACTTGTAGATCACTGAATATGATATGTTTGATTCCTTGCAATAGTTTTGCGATATGAAGATGGTAATATGAGAGTCATGCTAGTGAGTAGTTGTGAATTGGAGAAATAGATGTTTTGAAGTTGGTGATTCCCATAGCATACACGTATGGTGAACCGTTATGTAACGATGTCGGAGCATGATTTGTTTAATGATTGTCAACCTTTGTGTGAGGGTTGGGAGCGCGCGATGGTTAACTCCTACCAACCTCTCCCCTAGGAGCATGCATCTAATGCTTTGTTTGATAACTAATAGAATTTTGCAATAAGTATGTGAGTTCTTTATGACTAATGTTGAGTCCACGGATTATATGCACTCTCACCCTTCCACCTTTGCTAGCCTCTATAGTACCGCGCAACTTTCACCGGTACATCAAACCCACCTTCCTCAAAACAGCCACCATATATTTTCCTCAAAACAACCACCACACCTACCTATTATGAGTTTTCCACATCCATTGTGAGATATATTTCCATGCAACTTCCACTGTTCCATTTAGTATGACATGCACCATCATTTTCATATTGCTTTGCATGATCGTAAGACAACTTGCATGATGTTTTAATGGCTTGTCCATTTTTTGATGTCATTTGCTAGGCTAGATCGTTACACATCCCGATATCCTATTGGAAGCATTCATATAGAGTCATATTTTTGTTCTAGGTATCGACTTGTGAGTAAATAAAAGTGTGATGATTTTCATTATTACAGCATTGTCCCGTGTGAGAAAAGGATGATGGAAGCTATGATTACCTCACAAGTTGGGAGGAGTCTCCGCAGTTTACCTACTTGAGGAGCCCAACTAAATAAAAAAAATAGGCCAAAGATGCCCACCAAAATAAAAAAAGGAAAACAATAAAAATAATAAAAATTAAAAAAATGAGAGAAAGAGAGAAGGGAAAATTGCTACTATCTTTTTCCACACTTGTGCTTCAAAGTAGCACCATGATCTTCATGATAGAGAGTCTCCTATTTTGTCTCTTTCATATAACTAGTGGAATTTTTTGCATGACCACTTAGTTTTATTTTTGAGCTTTCATACACTTATAGCTCTAAGTGCATTCGTTGCATGGCAATCCCTATTCACTCACATTGATATCTATTGATGGGCATCTCCATAGCCCGTTGATACGCCTAGTTGATGTGAGACTATCTTCTCCTTTTTCCTCATCACCTCCACCATATTCTATTCCACCTATAGTGCTATATCGATGGCTCAGGCTCATGTATTGCATGAGAGTTGAAAAGGTTTGAGAACATAAAAAGTGTGAAAAAATTGCTTGACTTGTCGTCGGGGTTGTGCATGATTTAGATACTTTGTGTGGGGAGATGGAGCATAGCCAGACCATATGATTTTGTAGGGATAACTTTCTAGGGCCAAGTTATTTTGATAGGACACAATTGCATTGTTGGTGTGCTCAAAGTATTACTGTTTTTTGTCAATATAGACTATTGCTTTGAATCACTCGTATCTTAATATTCATGCCATGATTAGATTATATGATCAAGATTATGCTAGGTAGCATTCCACATCAAAACTTATCTTTTTTTATCATTTACCTACTTGAGGATGAGCAGGAATTAGAGTCATAGGAGCCATCATCTTGAAGGATCATGGTCCGTCTTGTGGGACACTCATACATCTTGTGTCCTCGGCCATGGCACGTGAAACACTTGATGGAGGTTGCTTTCGCGTCATCTGGTGTTTGTGTAGAGGATGACGCTCATATTTTGCTTGTTGGAGCGTTGCAGGATGATGAAGATGACATGTCCTTGTAGATTGACTTGTCATCTTTTGTCATGGAGGTTCTTTTTGAGGAAGGTGTCGTAGTCGGTGAAGCTTGAGTAGTTGCACTGTAAGTCTTGTAGGAGGTCTTGGAGTACTTGTAGTCCGCTTGAGCTTGACGTTCCGCCTTGGTGGCTTGATGCACTAGCTCGAGCAAGTTGGAGTATGGTTGGATATCCGCAATTTTCTTGATTTGGTAGTTTATACTATTCAAGAAACGCGCCATAGTTTGCTCCTCCTCCTCCTTCAAATTGGCTCTTATCATGGCCATCTCCATATCTTGATAGTACTCTTCCACCGACTTGGTGCCTTGCTTGAGTAGTTGTAGCTTCTTTAAGAGATCACGACTGTAGTGTGTTGGGACGAATCAAGCTATCATGAGGTCTTTCATTTGTGCCCAAGTTGTGATTGGAGGGTCACCGCTTTCTCTTCTTCACTCAATCATTTGTTCCCACCAAATGAGCACGTAATTTGGAACTCGAGGGAGGCCATGGCAATCTTCTTGTCCTCTTCATATTTGCGCAACCGGAATATTTTGTCGACCTTGAGTGCCCAAAAGAGGCAATCTTTGGGATCGTTGCTTCCGAAGAACTTAGGCATAGTGAACTTGATCTTGCCAAAGTGATTTCCTCATTGTTGTTGTTATTGCGGTATCCCTGTTGTGGAGGAGCATAGTTGTCTTGTTGACATTGGCCTTGCCTTGGAGCATGATCATCCATGTGGTCAAAGGGATGTGCTTGAGGTCGTGCATCTTGTCGTGGAGGGGCATTGTTGTCATGTTGATCTTGCTCTTGCCTTGGAGAAAACTCATCAATGTGTTGCTCCTCTTGCCTTGGGTGTTGTTGACGTCATTGTCACATCCGTTGTTGGCATTCTTGGTGCTCCTCTTGACGTGCGGCTTCTTCTTGGCGTTCTCGACGTAGAGATTCTTTTTCCTCGAGCTAGTTGGTTGCGTTCTTGCAAGGCATGGGTTGATTCGCGAAGCGCCCGTTGTGCTTCTCGTGCTTGCTCTTCACGGCGCCGGTCTTCCTCATGACAGTGACGTAGGTGTTCTTGCTCATAGGCGTCTTGCTCTTGTTTGTGACGATGGTCACGCTCGCCATGTCGATCTTGAGGCTCGTCGTCATGGAAAGGATTACTTGAGTCTTGAGAGAGGCGACACGCATCATGTTGTTGTGGTCGAGCTCGAGGAGGAGGACTCTCGCCGGAGGAGCCCTCAGAGCAGTGTCGACTTGCGGTGCGCCATCGCGTTGAGGTAAAAGTGGATGATGCGTTTTTCACCATCAAGGTGCGAAGCTCGTCCATTTGGGTTGTCATGAAGTCCCGTGTCCACTCCTCGGATTCACGTATGTTGGTGGCGAGGTGCTTGATGCGGTCCGTGATGACATTATGTGCTTGGCGCATTCCCTTTTGTGCGTCAAAGAATTGTAGTTTGGTGACGTAGTTGTTCGCGTCATCATCGTGCTCCTCGAATATCAGGTTCGACATGATGTTCCTATCCAATGCACTCAACAAGATATAAGTGGAAGACTGAGAAGACAATAGCAATTACCGTTCCAACGGTTGAGAGTTGGTCAAGTACACTAAATGTGCAAGCATGAAAGTAGTACCAAAGATTGTCTTGCTCACTCCTACACAAATAATGCTTATGGAGTAGCTTGGTTAGGATTGTGGCACAAAGATTCAAGTAATTCGAGAATTAGATTTCATCAAGTTGAGATGGAGCCACAAATCCATAAATGAGACGAGGTAGACTTCTAGCAAATAGAAAGCACAGAAACACACACGTATAGGAAAGTGGGATTGTAACACCAAAAATGAGCAAAAAATGTGGAATCCATGATAAGCTCAAGGTGTACAATATTGGAGAGACGTTAGCATGATTGCACGAGTGGGTGCGATACGGACTTGTGCACGCCTATACGAATCAAAACTAGACGTCTTCTTATACCCAACTTTTGCTATTTATGTGTTTGGCACAAAGTCTCTCGCTCAAATGATCGAATATGATATGCAACTTTGCAATGGTATTGCTCTGTTGCCTTTGCTTAAAAGCTTGGCTATGCTTCTTCTTTGGAGGATGATATTTTGAATGATCACTATGCGGGACGTGCACACCAATATAGAAATGATGTATGCAGGAACTATTGCAACACAAAATGAGATACGACAATATATGCACGCTAATTGTAGATATGCGGAGTAAGTATCGCTAAAGTGCACAAGTGGCATAGCCCGGCAATACTCATGGCTAGTCTCGATAGGTAAGCAATGCAAAGTGGTTCGGTTAACAATGCAATGGCATGGGTATAACAGAAGTGTCATCGCGGTTACCATCCTTGCTTATGGTGAGGTGTCAACGAAGAGTTTGTTGGCAACTATCCGGGGAGATGATGAGCGGTGATGTTGATGAAGAACCACTCCTAATTAGCCGAAACACCTTAGAAAGCGGTGATGCTCGCAACTCAAAATCTCAAATGCAAAAGGGTTGCGGAAGAAATGGGGGAAAATTGTGGAAGAAATGATGGGAAACGACCAAAAATCTGTCAAAACAAGGTAAGGCAGCTTTGCTGGTTGCCAGGGGCCGGATGTGCGGGCACTGCGCCGGATGTCTGGGGTCCAGGCCGGATGTTCGGGGTCCCCGATCCAGATTGGATCTCAGGATTTCCTATTAACTAGGGTATGAACATGAATTTTTTCCTATGAATTGGGGCGATTTGGCGGTGTAAATCGATGAAGATGATGGGGGAAAGGTAAATCCACTAGTCCACTACGAGATCCATGGATCCAAATCGACAGAATCTCCTCAAATCCAACGAATCCAAGAAAAATTGGTATGGTTATTTTTGTGGGATTTTTCGAAATTAGGTCAAATCAAAGCAAAATTCGGCTAGCAAGTGGAGGGAGAGACTCCAAGGTGTGAATCAACGTGGCTCATGATACCAATTTGAGATGAGGCACACCCTTGTGCATCGATCTTTTCACACTTGGAGGGGGAAAAGGAGAAATCAAGAGATAAATCAAACACTCATGGAAAAAATCTGACCACACATCCACTAAGATCAAGAAAACACATGAGGTAATTCGATCCACAAGAAACGGATGGATACAAGTAACCGGTAGTTCTTCCTCACTATGGGGAGGAGGCCTTTAATCCACGGGGGTTCTTCCCTCTAGAGGGGCCTTGGCATCACTTGGATCTACTCCCAAAGGAGGTCAAACTCCCTAGGAGAAAGCAAGTAAAGGAGATAAGCTCAAGTGCAAACATTACCTAACCCTAGAAAGTGGGAGAGGGGTTATTCATATAGTTCTAGTGAAAAAGGGGGCGGGAGAGGGGGTACAAGGGCTTCCAGCCCGCTTCTGCCCACGCAGGGGCCGAATGTCTAGGGGCTCATGGGGCGCCGGATGTCCGGGCCGAGGGGTCGGATGTCCGGGAATAATTAGTCGTCTCCGCTCAGTTCAGTTGCTCAGGGGTCGGATTTTTGGGGCCGGGGGCTAGATATCCGGGCTTCGACCGGATGTCTGGCGCCTATAGCCTAGTCCTGGTGATGGGGGGTTGTCTAGGGGCCGGATATCCGGGGCCTGGAGGGGAAACCTGCCTTCTTTTGGTGTTCTCATCCGACCTTCTCTGTGCCCATCTCCATGGGGTCTTGTACTTCACTCAAAGGTAAGTACATTCCTTCATCCTCCCTCAATCGCTCCTCCCGCATCTCCATGTTGAGTGTTGGCCCTGATGGGGAGCATCCTATAGTCAGTCCCATGTACACTTCAACTATTTCCCAAGCCCCAAGTGCCACTAGAGATAATGTGAACTCGCTCCTTGGAGATATTCCCTTGCACACATGTGAGACATGGCTACTACCTCAAATAGATGTGCTATGTGTGATTAGGAACCAAGAGGAGACTCATGGATAAGCTAGGAGCGAGGACTGGAAGTAGAGCAAGGAATGGAGCAACCGAAGGCTACAGGCGCCGAACGTCCAGAAGCCACCAGACATCCGGCGCGACAAGAGATAGAGATCCAAGGAAGGCTATGGAATGATGAGCCTACGACGGTTTTACGACCGAAATCCATCGGACGTTCTACACCCTCCAGCAACCGGACGATCGACAACTATAGGAAATCCGATGCAACCAGGCCAGAGATGAATCACCGGAAGTCCGGAAACCATCGGATGACTGGTTCCTCTTGAGCTACGGGATGACTAGAACCCTCCGGATGTGTGGAACGGCCTATGAGTCGCCGCGGCCTTTGGCCTTGTATCTCTCTCCCACTTACCCCTTCGTGCTAAGACTATATATACTCTTTCCCCACCTAATTTCTAGGATTAGAAACGGTTTAGCTCATAGTTAGTTGAGCATTGCTCCTTCCACTTACCTCCATCATGGAGATGGCCTCTATGTGAGAAGATACAAGTGGATGTCAAGGCCCCTCATGTAGGGAAGATCCTTCGAGATTTCAAGGCCCCATCTCCCCATGGTATTTGGGATGAACTCTAGCATGTATCCTCTTTACCTTTGTTGTTCTTCTACCTTTGTGGATCTTGTGTGGATGTGAGTCTAGTGGATGTGTGTTTGGTCTAGTTCTTGAGTGTTTCTCTTGTGATTTCTTCTCGTTCTTCCCCATGTTCTTCGTGTTTTTTGTGGAACCCCCCTCCAATTCGTGAAGATCGTCACCGAGGGCTTGGCCCCATATCATCTTGGTATCAAGAGCCACACTTCTCACGAACTTGGCGTCCTCCCCTTCATTTTGTAGCCTAATTTTGTTTATTTTTGTCCCAATTTGAAAATCCCCACCAAAAATAGTGTAATAGCTCAAGATCGACGCTCCAGAAGATTCCCCTTTTATTCCATTGTCGTCACGTGATTCGTTTGGTTGTCGCATTCATCATCGCATCATTCGCATCATCTGCATAGCATCACCACTCGTTTTTGAAAACTTGCATCCATTCGTAGTTGTCAGTTCTCCCTGTTCTTGTCGTTGTCCGTTTCGAGTCCAACCACACACGCACGCGCCCGTGGCATCAAAAATATTGTTTTTAAAGTGCATGAAAATATCCTCGGAATGGGTCAAAAGTTGGCAAGTGGTCTTTTATATTGTTGGGAGACAGCCTGCCAAATTTCATCATAATAAAAGGTCGTTTGATACCCAAACGGTTGACTATGGTGCCACCGTTATCAGTTTATTATTGGACGTTTTTCGGTTCTATAAAACTCTGTCACGGGCCACATCTTCCCGCTCTTCTCTCAGCCCACAACCCCCTCTACACAGCCCATAGCCCACCAAGCCCCACCTACGATCGGAGCCATTGTACCGCGATTGTACGGGCCGAAATCAATGCAAAAACCTCCTTCCTAAACTGTGCCTACATAAGTATGAGGTCCCTTTCTGTTTTGGGCAGAAAACCCTAGCCCCTAGACCTCCTTGAGCCACTAGCCGCCGCCGCCACCTTGTTTTCCATGCTACCCAGCAAGATCTCACCACTTGGCATCCCAACCCGCAACCATCCAAACCCTACTGATCTGGACTGTCGAATATGGGATATAGTGGCCCAGGGTGCCTCCCACAACTAGGCCCCTCAGTACAGGAATTCAGCAAGTTGCTGTCTGCCAGCTCTTTGTCGTCTGTTGGCAGATGGCAAAGAGAGTCTTTGCCGTCAGTTGAGCAAGACCGAACAACAAAGAACATGCTAACGTCAAAGAAACCATTTGCCATCTTCCAGGGCTTTGCCATCAGGCAGCTGACGGCAAAGAGCCGGAAGGCAGACGACAAAGAACCCACATGGGCCCCACTGGCCCTATGGGGGTGGCGGACCATATGCTCGCTCTTTGCCGTCTCCTTGGGGACTCTTTGCCGTCCGCCAGCAGACGACAAAGAGGCTCTATACCTAACGACGTCAACGGCCACCCCATCCTCTCTCTTTCTTCCATTCTATCTCTCCCTCTCAACCCCCGTTGCGCCGCCTCGTGCCACCACTGCCCCGCTGCTTGGCCACCCCCGCCGCCTCTGCCCCTCGCCGCTCGTCCGCCATTGCCGCCCTGACGACCCTGTGCCCCTACACACCGCCGCCCCACCGCCCTGCCGCCCCTGCTCCCCACCACCTGGTCGCCACCGCTGCCCCGCTGCCCCCCGCTGCCCTGCCGCCCCTACCCCCCACCGCCGCGATGCCCTCGACGCCCCTACACCCCTTCTCTAGGCAGCCACCATCGCTACGGCGCCCCCGGCCGCCACTGCCGCCCCCGGCGTCCCTGTGCCGCCCCCGTCCACCGTCGTCCATGCCCCCCGCCCCTCGCCTATGAGTAGCACCGCCGCCCGCCCCATTTTTTCGTTTTTTCTGTTTTTTATTTTGGTTAAATTAGTTAGTTTATTAGGTTAGATTATTAGGCTAATTGGTTAGTATTAGTTTATTAGGTTAATTATGTTAGTTAGGTTAGGTTAGAAGAAAAAGAAGAAGAAAAGAAGAAGGAAAAATTCAAAAAGGAAAAAAAATGAAAAGACGAAAAAAATAAGAAGAAGAAGAAGGAAAAGAAGGAGGAGGAGGAGAAGAAGAAGAAGAAGAGGAGGAGGAGGAGGAAGAGGAGAAAGAAGAAGAAGAAGAAGAAGAGGACAAAGGGAAAGAAGAAGAAGAAGAACAACGACAACAATAAGAAGAAGAGAAGACCCCCGACCCCCGGTGCCACTGATCCCCAATGCCACCGACCCCCGATGGCACTGGACCCATTGAACCCGGACACCACTGACCCTCGACCCCACCGACCCCCGACGCCACCGACCCCCGACGCCGCTGACCCCCGACCCCCGATGCCACCGACACCCGATGCCACTAACCCCCGACGCCACTGACCCCCAACCCACGACACCTCTTCTGCCTCCTATTGATTGAAAAGGTGCTTCTCGGCCTTCTAGAGGCCAACGGGGTCATAGTTTTGTAAATTATGAGTTAGGTCACATATTTGCCGATTCTATTATAAAAAACATCATATTTGTGTTGATCGGGTGGATTTGAATGTGAAGTTGTTCGACGACCTCCCCGTTCATTGGACGAGCTCCGCCCCTGCATTCGTGGGTGAGCACAAATGACTTCTCCTCCCCCCTTAATTTGCTCTGTTCTAGTCTTCATGCCGAGGAAACTTGCTAGCTATAGGTGTCTTCAATCATCAGTATGTGTGACCAGTATGCATCCCCCGTTCTAAAGAGCGACATCTATAAATATGCATGTCTTTGCATATTTATAAACACCATACTTTCGAATTGTCTAACGTTATCCATGGATAGCCCGAGTATGTGTAGATTGGGTTTGTTTTCCCATATGCTCTGCTCCGGATACGATGTAGAATTTCGTTAGTGCCTTCCTGTTGTTCTCCGGGTACATATCCTCTCTGCCTATTGCTGAGACATGTATCAGGAGAACAGCGGGAAGGTGCTGCCTAAATTATGTGTCGGATCAGGAGCAGAGCATGGGAAAACGAACCCAGTCTACACATACTCGGGTGGGATTTGGACCTATGTTAACCTGTTAGCGTGTAGGTTGCATGGACATAATAAAACTGAAAAACATGATTAACTGATGAATATATATGCTGAATTTTATATATATTTCTTGTGTGTCCAGTAGCTAGGCAAGATGAGTGATCGCGCGTGGATGTACACCGGTCAAACCGGTTAGAAAGACATGACCAAAGAATGGTTAACAAATACCAAAGGGGTTTGTGAGAGCCGCATTTGCAAATGGCCAAGAAAAAACATGGTGCCCTATCCCCGGTGCGACAACTTTAAAAAGCAGACAAAGGGTGAAATGGTTAAACACCTGTAGAAGTGGGGTTTTAGCCCTAATTATACGGTGTGGACTTTTCATTATGAGTCTTCTCAACGTGCCAGAGCTGAGGGGGTTCGTCGTCGCACCGACGAGCATGGTACCCGGATCGAAGACATGGTGCAAGACTTTGATGACGCTCGGGATTTGAATGATGACATGGAGGAATCTGCAAGGGCATTCTATGAAATGCTGGAGTCTTCAAAACTTCCTCTCCACGAGCACACTGAGCTTTGCCATCTGGATGTCATCGTGCAAGTAATGGCTCTAAAGGCTCAATTCAACCTTGGAAGAGAATGCTAGGACGTGATGATGACAATATTTGGACGCTTTATACCCAAACGCCACGTAGTCCCTACAAACCTGTACCAGTCGGACAAAATCCTCTGTGTACTTTAAGATGCCCTATGAGATGATAGATGCCTGTGAGAATGGATGTGCCTTATTTAGGCTTGAGTATGCGGATTTGAACTATTGTCCCATTTGCAAGTCTTCCAGGTATGTTCTCGTCGACAACGGTATGGGTGAGAAGATCCAGACAAAAATCCCTGTTAATGTTATTCGCTATATGCCAATCGTACCAAGACTTCAACGTATCTTCATGGTCGAAGAGACGGCCAAACAGATGACATGGCACAAATTGGGCAAAAGAACCAAACTAGATGCAGATGGGAATCAGATGTTGGTACACACTTCAGACACTTTTGCGTGGAAGCATTTCGATGCATTACATAAGGGTAAAGCGGTAGATCCAAGGCATCCTCGAGTCGCCATCAGCACGGATGTGTTCAATGTGTTTTGTATGACGGCAACCCAATACAGTTGTTGGCCTGTATTTGTCATTCCACTCAATCTACCCCCAGAGAGATTATGAAAAGAAAGAACATTTTCCTGACGTTTATAATTCCAGGGCCCAACTATCCGGGGAAGAATATGAATGTGTACATGCATCCTCTTAAGGATGATTTGCAAGAAGCTTGGGATAATAGGATCAAGACATACGACGCCGCTACCAAAAAAACTTCAAAATGCATGTGTGGTACATGTACTCGACGCATGACTTGCCGGCGTATGCCATATTTGTTGGTTGGTGTATGCATGGAAGGTTCCCGTTCCCCATATGCAAGGCAGCTCTTTAGTTCCGTTGGCTGCAGGCGGGTCGCAAGTTTTCTTGCTTCAACATGTATAGACAGTTCCTGGATCCTCACCATAGGTTCCGAAAAGATAAGAAGAATTTCATAAAAGGTAGAGTTGTCAAAAACTCTACACCACCCACGTTGACAGGCCAACAGATCCTAGATCAATTAAATGCTCTCGAACCGGATCCGAAGTGTCCAGGGTATTTCAAGGGTATAATACGAAACACGCCTAGACTCATAAGTCAGGCTTATGGGATCTGCCTTACTTCAAAGACCTCCTTTGGCCACACAACATCGACGTGATGCACACTGAAAAGAATATAGCCGATGCCATGTTTGGTACATTGTTTGGCAAAGAGGGGAAGTCAAAGGATAATCCTAAGGCTAGAATTTATCAGGAGGCTCTATGTGACAGACAGTTACAAAACACACGACAATCGAAAGGAAAGCAGAACTAGACAAAGCCAAAGGCATGGTTCAATCTTGGAAGGCCAGCTATGAGGGAAATGATCTTGTGGGTGAAAATGCAGTTGATGTTCCCCAATGGTTATGCAGAAAATCTAAAGAGGGGAGCGAGTCTTGACAAACTGAAAATATTTGGTCTCAAGAGTCATGATTGGCACATATGGCTTGAGTGGGTAATGCGGGTGATGTTGCGCGGCTTTATCCCTCAGGATGAATGGCCAGTACTGGCAGACTGCGCTATTTCTTCTGTTCTCTTTGTGCGAAAGAACTATCGCCTAACGTGCTACATGAAATGGAAGAGTTGGCGGTGGAGTTGATCTACAAGTTAGAGAAGATCTTTCCACCGAGCTTCTTTAATCCAATGCATCATTTGATTTTGCATCTCCCAACCAACGCAAGATTGGGGGCCCCATGCAAAATCATTGGTGCTTCGCAACTGAGAGGATGCAGAAGACACTTCGAGCAAAATTTAAAAATAAATGTAGAATTGAAGCATCGATGGTCGAGGCATTCACTACCGAGGAGGTGGCAAACTCCGTGATAGCACACTACGAAGCCAAATATCGTCATTTGCATAATCTGAAGCCTCGGTACAATGATGGTGACCCTAAAAAAAGTTGATCCAACCTCACCCTATTCAAAGGGAAGCTTGCACCAGTCGAAGCTTCAAAAACAAAAGCGTTGGATTAATTCATGTCGGTATTCAATTTTATACACTTAAATTATATACATTTTATTATTCATGTCAGTATTCAATTTTATGTTGTACTAATTTCTTTTTTCGAGTATCATGGCAGTTGTTGAAAGATGGTCGGAAAGGGTCGAGAGCACTCCACGGCTCCTTCGTCAGAGGGTGGTGGGATGGGTACTTCCATTCCTGACGACTCTCTCTGGTGAGCGTTGCCCTCTAGTCTGCATATATCAGTGCCCACTTCTTCATGACCCCCGCGAGAGGAGGTTGGGGGGAAGAAGAGAGGTAGTAGAGGTACACGTGGGAGAGGAGGCCACGGGAGAGGTAGGGTGGCTGTTATGCCTTCCTCGCTGCCACCCCCCGCTGATTCACCCGAGCACATGACTGCTAGGGTGGACCCATCTAGGGACGAGGCTACGCGGACTTCGGTCCACGAGCCTCGGGTCGATGAGCCTTCGACCTACGAGACTCCTATCCCAGAGGCTTCATCCCACGAGACTTAGGAGCAGAGTAGGGATGAGGGCATGCCCCGACAGACCCCATGTGATACCTGGCTGGAGGAGCCTAGAGGCCATGCTGATGGTGGCAGGGATCGTTTTTTTGATAGCGATGAGGAGGTGGTTGAGGGCGCCACCATCTACCAGCGTGGTAGTACACGGCTCATGCCTATGTCGGCGAGTCGCGAGCTGAGGTGGTCAATTAGGCCTGATGGGGACAAGTAAGTGCCTGTACTCTTTTTTAACCTTTAGCCTTCACGTTTTTTTGAAATATCTAATGTGTTGGCTTTGTCATACTGTAGGGGTTGGCATCAACCCAAGGATGCCCACAGGCCCAACAGCATACTTGGTGTCCTTATCAGGCAAAACTTCCCGGGGTTTGTCACGTTGGCCAGTGAGGGTCAGGTTCCAGAGTTAGGAATGACCTGGGAGCACTACTTGGCTGCATCGGCCCCGCCCGAGGAGAGGATCGACGGTGTTTTGTGCCACACGAGAGTGTACACGGTGATCAGACAGTTTTGGGTAATTTCTCCTTTACACAATTAAAAATCAACAATAGCTAGTTATTGTACTAATAAGTGCTTTCTCGTTTGATTGCAGACCTTCTACAGGTGCCAGGAGGGATACGAGGAGGCCGCGACAAAGGTTATCGATAACCAATGCAGGCGCCTACTGCAAAACTTATGGCACGAGGCTTGGGTGCAGGCTGTTCGAGGATACTACGCCTGGCGGCATATTAGGAAGGAGAATTCGATGTGCCGCGGAAAGAAGATGGAGAAGGAGCATTACATGAAGGTAATTACGTATTCTTAAGGACTTGTACTTAGTTTCCTTCATTTTATTCATACGTGTAGCCCTCAAATATCTGTTTATTAACTTAGGTGCCCCCGAGATGGTGTGCGGATAAGATGGATTGTTGGGAGGCGTTGGTGGATGGGTGGTGCACAGAACAATGGCTAGCTGACCACAACAATGCCAAGGACCTGCGTGCTAAAATGGTTGGTGTGCCACATCATCAAGGAAGCGCCAACTTAAATCAGTTTGGCCAGAACTGGGTATGTGCTTAGCTTCATGATTCATGCAATTCATTCTTGATTCTAGCTTGAGACCTTTACTAATACTTTGTTCCTCTCTCTCTCTCCCTCTCTCTCTCTCTTTTAGGTGCATCACAATAAAACATTGGTGCCAGAGATGTACGACCTCTATGCGATGACCCATACTGCCTCATACAAGAAGGTTAAGGCATTCTCTGGGTCGGACCTCGATCATCCCGAGAATTTCACCAACATCTCCTCCCACAACAAGCTCGTGAGGTACAGAGATGAGGGGAAGGCGAGGAAAGGGTAGGACTTTAACCCGACCAGGGGCCTATTGATCCAGAGCTGGTGATGATATGTGGCAACAGGAGGCCCCATGACTCGATAGCCATTGGAGATGGCCTTATACGTTGTCCTATCATTCTCCAACAGATCAAGGCGCGCCAAATGAGCTCCTGTCCTAAGATAAGGCCTCGTCCATGGCCAGTCGAGCTCGCCATCGAGCTTAGTTAAATGGACTCAAATATCTTTCGTCATTATGTTGTGTGTGTGAACAAAGATGATTACAATGCTAACGAGGAGTTGTGTTGCAGGCTTCTACTCAGAAGGAGAGAGAGGCAGCACATGCGCTTATGGCGGCGAAGGAGAAGGAGAGGGAGGAGAGGATAGCTAGGTTGTTGTAGGAGGAGAGGGCACGGACCGATGCATCTTACCGGGACATCTACAAGCTCTTTATGGTAAGTTTCTTCTTCATATTTGCCAAATCTTGCATTTAATGTTCTTTTCATTAATAACGAATATCATTGACTTGTGAAAACCAAATGTGCAGACTATGTGCGAGAAGATCAGCTAGATCCCTCCATTGATGCCAATCATTACCACGACTGGAACGGTGAGTTTCATTTGAACATAATGATCTTTTTAGTATCATCATGATAACAAGACATTGCAAATCATCCTTAGTGTAGCATAACTATTGAGTCACATCGCATGACCATTCTCTAGGGCAGCCTTCTCCAGGTGAAACCGGCCCTAGCAACCCCGATGCTTCACCTCCGTGATGATGAGGACGGTAAGCCCCAATATGCCACTTACTTGGTTCATTTTCTCAAAGAAAGACAAACTTAGCACTTGGAAAAAATTACGTACTTTTGGTGTGTCGGAGTTTCTTGTGAGAGTTACATGTCTCTTCTTGATGGACGAATCCCGACTGTTGTTGCGGGGTGATACATCTCCAACGTATCTATAATTTTTCATGATGCCATGCTATTATATTATCTGTTTTGAATGTTTTATATGCATTAATATGCTATTTTATATTATTTTTGGGACTAGCCTATTAATCTAGAGCCTAGAGCGAGTTTCTGTTTTTCCTTGTTTTTGAGTTTTGCAAATATGGATATTAAATGAAGTCCAAACGGAATAAAACCTTCGGAAGGAATTTTTTTTGGAAGGAAACAAATCGATCAAGCTTGGAGTGCACGGCAGGGGAGGTGCCAGGGAGCCACAAGCCTACTAGGCATAGCCCCCCTAGCCGAGCCTAGCAGGTTTGTTGCCTCTCGGTAGGTCTCCTAACCCTAATTCTTGGCCTATAACGTCCCAAATATTTCCCCAACACAAAAGGGAGCCATGCAAACACTTTTCCAGCGCAAGAAGCCTCCGTTCCCGAGAGATCCAATCTTGGAGCCTTCTCCAGTAATCTGCCGGAGGGGGTTCCGATCATGGAGGGCATCTACGTGAACTCCATCGCCCCTCCGATGATGCGTGAGTAGTCCACCACAGACCTATGGGTCCATAGCTAGTAGCTAGATGGATTCTTCTCTCTCTTTGATCTTCAATACCATGTTGTTCATGATCTTCATGGAGATCTATTCGATGCAATCTTCTTTTGTGGCGTGTTTGTGAAGATCCGATGAATTGTGATTTTATGTTCAGATTATCCATGTATCTTATTTGAATCTCCTCTGAATTCTTATTTACATGATTTCATATCCTTGCAAGTCTCTTCGAGTTATTGGTTTGGTTTGGATAACTAGATTGGTAATTCTTGCAACGGGAGAAGTGCTTGGTTTTGGTTTCAATCTTGCGGTGTCCTCACCCAGTGACATAGTAGGGGTAGCATGGCACATGTTGTATTGTTGCCATCAAGGGTAAAAAGATGGGGTTTTCATCATATTGCTTTAGTTTATCCCTCTACATCATGTCATCTTACTTAATGCGTTACTCTGTTCTTCATGAACTTAATACTCCAGATGCAAGCAAGAGTCGGTCGATGTGTGGAGTAATAGTAGTAGATGCAGAATCGTTTCAGTCTACTTGACACGGACGTGATGCCTATATGCAGATCATTGCCTTGGATAACTACATGATTATTTGTTTTTCTATCAATTGCTTGACAGTAATTTGTTTACCCACCATGATATTTGCCTTCAAGAAAGAAGCCTCTAGTGAAACCTATGGCCCCCGGGTCTACTTTCCATAATATACTTTCAGATCTATAAACCAAAAATACCAAAAATACTCTGCTGCAATTTATTTTCCTTTTACTTTCCGTTCTTGTCTACATCAATATCTATCAGATCTAATCCTTGCAAATAATCATGAATGGATTGACAACCCCTTTATAGCATTGGGTGCAAGAGTTTGATTGTTTGTGTAGGTGCAACCATTGGTGACTTGCTTGTTCCTCCTACTGGATTGATACCTTGGTTCTCAACAACTGAGGGAAATACTTATCTACTTTGCTGCATCACCCTTTCCTCTTCAAGGGAAAACCAACGCACACTCAAGGGGTAGGATGCTACTTCTCGAGCATGTTGGTTTCCCGTGAAGAGGAA
Organism: Hordeum marinum; assembly: GCA_022496015.1. Lineage (NCBI taxonomy): Eukaryota > Viridiplantae > Streptophyta > Magnoliopsida > Poales > Poaceae > Hordeum > Hordeum marinum. The sequence continues at coordinate 236,781,655 of CM039675.1, forward strand.
CGGTTTGATGCAGCAAAGTAGATAAGTATTTCCCTCAGTTTTTGGGAACCAAGGTACCAATTCAGTAGGATATACAAGCGAGTCACCAATAGATGTACCTGTACAAAGAATCAAACTCTTGCACCCAACGCTATAAAGGGGTTGTCAATCCCTTCACGGTTACTTGCAAGGATGAGATCTAATAGAGATAGATATAATAGGATGCTTGAACGGAAAGTGAAAATAAAGGTAAAAATAATGCAGGAAGTATTTTTGGTATTTTTGGTTCTATATCTGAAAATATCACATGGAAAATAGACCCGAGGGACCATAGGTTTCACTAGATGGCTTCTCTAATGATGGCAAGTATTATGGTGGGTGAACAAATTACTGTCGAGCAATTGATAGAAAAGTGAATAATTATGAAGATATCCAAGGCAATGATTATGTATATAGGCATCACATCCCTGACAAGTAGACCGAAACGATTCTGCATCTACTACTATTACTCCACACATCGATCAACTCCTGCCTGCATCTAGAGTATTAAGTTCATGAAGAACAGAGTAACGCATTAAGTAAGATGACATGATGTAGAGGGATAAACTCAAGAAATATGATGAAAACCCCATCTTTTTACCCTAGATGGCAACAATACAATATGTGCCTCGCTACCCCTACTTTATCACTGGGTGAAGACACTGCAAGATTGAACCCAAAACTAAGCACTTCTCCTATTGCAAGAATTACCAATCTATTTCGCCAAACCAAACCAATAACTCGAAGAGACTTGCAAAGATATGAAATCATGCATATAAGAATTCAGGAAAGACTTGAATAATTTTCATGGATAATCTGAACATAAACCCACAATTCATCGGATCTCGACAAACACACTGCAAAAGAGTATTACATCGGATAGATCTCCGTGAAGATCATGAAGAACATGGTATTGAGAAGCAAAGAGAGAGAAGAAGCCATCTAGATACTAGCTATGGACCCGTAGGTCTGTGGTGAACTACTCACGCATCATCGGAGGGGTAATGGAATTGATGTAGATGCCCTTCGTGATCGAATCCCCCTCCGGTAGATTACCAGAAAAGTTTCCAAGATTGGATCTCTCGAGAACGAAGGCTTTTGGCGACGGAGAAGTGTTTTTGTGGCTCGTTCTGATAATGATGGAATATTTGGGAATTTATAGGCCGAGATTAGAGTTAGAGGAGCAGTCGTGGGCCCACAAGCCTACCCAGTGCGACCACACCCTGGTCACACCCCTAGGGCTTGTGGCCCGACGGTGGCTCCTCTGCCTTGGTTCCCAAGTCTCGTAGTTTCCTTTTGTTCCAGAAAAAATCATTCCAAAGGTTTTATTCTGTTTGGACTCCATTTAATATTCCTTATCTGCGAAACTCAAAAACAAGGAAAAAATAGAAACTGGCACTAGGCTCTAGATTAATAGGTTAGTCCCTAAAATAATATAAAATAGCATATTTATGCATATAAAACACCCAAAACAGATAATATAATAGCATGGAACAATAAAAAATTATAGATACGTTGGAGACGTATCAGCATCCCCATGCTTAATTCCTGCTCGTCCTCGAGTAGACAAATGATAGAAACAAAATTTTTGATATGGAATGCTACCGAACATATTTATCCATGTAATATTATTTATTGTGGCATGAATATTCAGATCCGTAAGATTCAAAACAATAGTCTAATATTGACATAAAAACGATAATACTTCGAGCACATCAACAAGGTAGTCATGTCCTTTCGAAATAAGAAGGCCTTAGAAAGTTATCCTACAAAATCATATGGTCTGGCTATGCTCCATCTCCCCCACACAAAGTATCTAAATCATGCACAACCCCGATGAACAAGTCAAGCAATTGTTTCACACTTTTTGTGTTCTCAAACCTTTTCAACTCTCACGTAATACATGAGCGTGAGCCATGGATATAGAATTATAGGTGGAATAGAATATTGAAGAGGTGTAAGGGAAAATGGAAAAGATACTCACATCAACTAGGCGTATCAACGGGTTATGAAGATGTCCGTCAATACATATAAATGTGATTTAGTAGGGATTGCCATGCAACAAATGCACTTAGAGCTATAAATGTATGAAATCTCAAAAAGATAACTAAGTGGTCGTGCAAGATGAATATCCACTAGTTATATGAAAGTGACAAAATAGGAGACTCTCTATCATGAAGATCATGGTGCTACTTTGAAGCACAAGTGTGGAAAAAGGTAGTAGCAATTGTCCCTTGTCTCTTTCTCTCATTATATATATATATATATTGGTGGCCTTCTTTGGCCTCTTTTATTTTTTTGTTTGGGCTTCGCTGACCTCTTTTATTTTTGTAAAGTCCGGATACTCATCCCAACTTGTGAGGGAGTCATAGCCTCCATCATCCTTTTCTATCATGGTACAATTCTCTACTAATGAAAAATCATCACACTTTTGTTTACTTATAACTCAAACAAAAAGAAATTACAACTCGATTCCTATGACAAAATATGACTCTATATGCAATATGAAGTGATGATGCAAGTCATAGAAAAACTACATGGTGGAAGTTGCATGGCAATATATCTCGGAATGGCTATGGAAATGCCATAGTAGGTAGGTATGGTGGCTGTTTTGAGGAATATATGGTGGATGTTTTGAGGAAGGAGGGTTTGGTGAACCGGTGAAAGTTGCGCGGTACTAGAGAGGCTAGCATAGATGGAAGGGTGAGAGTGCATATAATCCATGGACTCAACATTAGTCATAAAGAACTCACATACCTATTGCAAAAGTCTATTAGTTATCAAATAAAGCATTAGACGCATGCTCCTAGGGGAGTGGTTGGTAGGAGTTAACCATCACACGCTCCCGACCCTCACAAAGGTTGACAATCATTAAACAAATCATGCTCTGACTTTGTTACATAATGGTTCACCATACGTGCATCCTACGGGAATCACAAGCTTTAAGACACGTATCTCTTCAATTCACAACTACTCACTAACATGACTCTCATATTACCATCCTTATTATCTCAAAACTATATGCAAGGAATCCAACTTCTCATAGTTTTTAATGCTCTTAATATGATTTTTTATTATATCCCTCTTGGATGCCCATTATATTAGGACTAAATTCATAACCTAAACAAATTACCATGCTGTTTTAAGAAACTCTCAAAATAATATAAGTGAGGAATGAGAGTTCAATAATTTCTATAAAATATAACACCGCCATGCTCTATAAAGATATAAGTGAAGCACTAGAGCAACATTGCCTAGCTCAAAAGATATAAGTGAAGCACATAGAGTATTCTAACAAATTCATGATTCAACATGTCTCTCTCAAAAGATGTGTGCAGCAAGTATGATTTTTGAAAACTAACAAGCAAAGACTCATATCATACAAGACCCTCCAAGCAAAACACATATCATGTGGTGAATAAAAATATAGCCTCAAGTAAATTTACCGATGGATTGAAGACGAAAGAGGGGATGCCTTCCGGGGCATCCCCAAGCTTGGGATTTTTTTTATCCTTTAATATGACTTGGGGTGCATTGGGAATCCCTAAGCTTAGGCTCTTTCCACTCTTTATTCCATATTCAATCAAATCTTCACCCAAAACATGGAAACTTCACAACACAAAACTCAACAGAAAACTCATGAGATATGTTAGTATAAGAAAAATAAATCACCACTTTAGGTACTGTTGTGAACTCATTATTTATTTGTATTTGTGTAATACCTACGGTATTCTAACTTTTCCATGACTCATACCCCCTGATATGACCCATAGATACATCAAAATAAGCAAACAACACAAAGAAAACAGAATCTGTCAAAAACAGAACAATTTGTAGCAATCTGTAAATTTAGAATACTTATGGAACTATAAAAATTCTGACACATTAGGAAAATCAGGTAAATTTGTATATTTATCTTTTGTAAAAAAAATCAGATCAATTTGGCGCTCTGAAAAATTTGGAAAATTTCTGGACCGAGAGCAAAAGTTTCTATTTTTCAGCAGGATCAAATCAACAACTACCATAGATCACACCAAAGGTTTTCTTGGCTCAAACACTAATCAAAACACAAACACAATTAATACAGAAGTAATAATGTTCCAAACACACCAAAACAGAAGCAAAAAACATAAAGCAAAATAAAATTGGGTTGCCTCCCAAAAAGCGCTATTGTTTAACGCCCCTAGCTAGGCAAAACGCAATAGATCTAGGCATTGTCATCTTTGGTATACAATCCTTAAGTAGGTCTCATGATAGATTCGTAAGGTAATTTTATTTTCTTTCTAGGAAAGTGTTCCATGCCTTTCCTTACTGGAAATTGGAATCTAATATTTCCTTCTTTCATGTCAATAATTGCACCAATCGTTCTAAGGAAAGGTCTACCAAGAATAAGAGGACATGTAGGATTGCATTCTATATCAAGAACAATGAAATCTATGGGTATATAATTCCTATTTGCAACAATATGAACATCATGAATCACATGGCAATTCTATTTAACTCTAACCCACTTCCTATGCATAGGGATTTTGTGAGCAAACAAATTATGGGAACAAAAATCAACTACCATAGGAAGGCAAAACAAGCATAACTTCCAAAGTTTGAGCAAATAGAGAGGAAACTTGATATTATTCCAATATGTAAAAGCATGTGTTCCTTTATCATAGTAATTTTCAGTAACATCATGAAGGAATCTCACAATATAACTATCACACAAAGCATTCTTTTCATGATCAATTATAGCATATGTGTCATCACCAAAACTTGGGGAACAATAAATATCGTCTTCATCAAACATAGCATCCCCAAGCTTGTGGTTTTGCATATCATTAGCATCATGGATATTCATAGAATTCATACTAACAACATGGCAATCATGTTTTTCTTTCAAGGAGATATCATAAATCACTTTATAATTTTCTTCTTTCAACAATTCTTCAACATTTTCATGATGTTCAAGCAAAACTTCATAGAGATAATTAAGTGCACTCAACTCACTAGCAATTGGTTCATCATAATTTGGTCTTTTGAAAAGATTAGAAAGTGGATGAGGATCCATATAGATAGATTTTTATCAAGCGAAGATGCAAGCAAATAGAAGGCACATGGCAACACAAGCAAACAAAAGAAGGGCGAATAAAAAGGCAAATCTTTTTGGTGTTTTCTGAAATATTGTTTTAGAAGTGGGGGAGAGGAAAACGAGAGGCAAATGGCAAATAATGTAAATGCAAGAGATGAGTTTGTGATGGGTACTTGCTATCTTGACTTGCTATGTATCTCCCCGGCAACGGCGCCAGAAATCCTTCTTGCTACTTCTCAAGCATGCGTTGGTTTCCCGTGAAGAGTTATGGTTTGGTGCAGCAAAGTAGATAAGTATTTCCCTCACTTTTTGATAACCAAGGTATCAATCCAATAGGAGATACAAGCGAGTCACCAATAGATGTACCTGCACAAACAATCAAACTCTTGCACCCAACGCTATAAAGGGGTTGTCAATCCCTTCACGATTACTTGCAAGGATGAGATATAATAGAGATAGATATAACAGGATGCTTGAACGGAAAGTAAAAATAAAAGTAAAAATAATGCAACAAGTATTTTTGGTTTTAGATCTGAAAATATAATATGGAAAATATACCCGGGGGACATAGGTTTCACTAGATGGCTTCTCTCATGATGGCAAGTATTACGGTGGGTGAACAAATTATTGTCAAGCAATTGATAGAAAAGCGAATAATTATGAAGATATCCAAGGCAATGATTATGCATATAGGCATCACGTCCATGAAAAGTGGACTGTAACGATTCTGCAGCTACTACTACTACTCCACACATCGACCGACTCCTGCCTGCATCTATAGTATTAAGTTCATGTAGAACAGAGTAACGCATTAAGTAAGATGACATGATGTAGAGGGATAAACTCAAGCAATATGGTGAAAACCCCATCCTTTTACCCTTGATGGCAACAATACAATTTGTGCCTCTCTACCCCTACTTTGTCACTAGGTGAGGACACTGCAAGATTGAACCCAAAACTAAGCACTTCTCCTATTGCAATAATTACCAATCTAGTTGGCCAAACCAAACCAATAACTCGAAGAGACTTGCAAAGATATGAAATCTTGCATATAAGAATTCAGGAAAGACTCAAATAATATTCATGGATGATCTGAACATAAACCCACAATTCATCGGATCTCGACAAACACACCGCAAAAGAGTATTACATCGGATAGATCTCCATGAAGATCATGAAGAACATGGTATTGAGAAGCAAAGAGAGAGAAGAAGCCATCTAGCTACTAGCTATGGACCCGTAGGTCTGTGGTGATCTACTCACGCATCATCGAAGGGGCAATGGAGTTGATGTAGATGCACTCCGTGATCGAATCCCCCTCCGGCAGATTACCGGAAAAGGATCCAAGATTGGATCTCTTGAGAACGAAGGCTTCTGGCACCGAAAGTGTTTTGTGGATCGTTCTGATAATGATGGAATATTTGAGAATTTATAGGCCCAAGATTAGGGTTAGGGGAGCAGCCGCGGGCCCACAAGCCTGCCCCGCGCGGCCACCCCCCTGGTCGCGCCCCTAGGGCTTGTGGCTCCACGGTGGCTCCTCTGCCTTGGTTCTCAAGTCTCGTAGTTTCCTTTTGTTCCAGAAAAAATCATTGCAAAGGTTTTTGTCTGTTTGGACTCCGTTTAATATTCCTTATCTGCAGAACTCAAAAACAAGGAAAAAATAGAAACTGGCACTAGGCTCTAGATTAATAGGTTAGTCCCAAAAATAATATAAAATAGCATATTAATGCATATAAAACAGCCAAAATAGATAATATAATAGCATGGAACAATCAAAAATTATAGATACGTTGGAGACGTATCATAGGACGGGGGTCGTTTCTTCTTCTCCTTCTCTTGATATATACCTTGGTATATTGCGAGAGAGGAGAAGGGGAAACGACCAATACCAACTGTCGAAATATTAGTGATAGGTAGTTTCCACCAACATACAACACCATATAAGTGTGAGTGAGTGCGCACCATACTCACCATGAGGCAAACCTTGTAAGACCTATCATTCTTCTAATTTTTCCCGAATGACAAAAATAAGCAATAAGAAGAAGAAAACAAGAGGAGAAAGAGAGAGAGAAAAGAAAACTCTTCTTCATCTTCTTCTTCTAGTCTTCTTCATCTAACTTTCGTATTTCCCATTTTTCAGATTAGAGTCACTTCACGGAAGCTTGCATTGATGGAGTGCTTGTGGTTCATGGAGTGCTTGTGCTTGTCTTACTTGATTTTGTATCGATGGACAATCTTGCTACATATGTGAAACTTGCTACTATTGTAATATGGTGAACAACGTGACATTTGATACTTTTGATTTGGTATGTTTGTTGGATGATCATCACTATGGCAAGAATATGGGTATTGTGAAATATATATATATGTATATCATATTTTGCCTGTGAAAAATGTTGGATATAATAAAAAATAGAAAAATAGGGGCAATACTCGCTCTTTGCCATCTGTCACTGACGGCAAAGCCTCTTTGTCGTGTGCCACTGACGGCAAAGGGTCATTTGGTATGGGGCCATTTGGTATCTTTGCCGTCCGGGGGCAGACGATAAAGGGTCATGTGGCATGACCATCTGGGGGCAGAAGACAAAGGGTTTTGCTCTTTGCCATCTATTGCATACGGCAAAGGCTACCGTTAGCCACTAACATGGCTAACTCTAGTGGTAGACCGTCCAACAGCTTTGCCGTCTGCAGCCTGATGGAAAAAAGTCTTTGTCGTCCACTGAGCCCAGGCAAACGATAAAGCACCCCTTTACCGGAGTTAATCGTGCCGAAAATGTGGTCGTGTGCTGGAGGACGGCAAAGGCCTTGCCGTCAGTGGAACTACCCTTTGCCTTCTGCCAGACGGCAAAGCACCTGATTCTAGTAGTGCCTCCCCAATCTAGATCGAGGGCACACTCGATCCCGCGCCTCCGATACGCTCCCCACGCGAGCCAAGCCACCGGACCAGTGCGCTACCAGCTCGCCGACTACAGCTTCGGCCACCGGGACCCATCAGATGAGCTCTACATCCCTCCTCCTCCTCCCATTTCTCTCATCGCTTTCCCTTTATTTCTCTCCCTAACATCTGCAGCCATGGACACGAGCCCTACTATGGCCGGCCACCTCCAGCGCCTCTGATCTTGAGCTCTGATCACCACTCCTTGCCATTCTTCATCGGATCTAGACCCAGACGCCGTCCCCGTTCCTTTCTCGGCCACCCCCGTCTTTCCCATGCCGTCAGACCTCCTCTCCAAGTCGCGTCGCCGTTGGTCAACGACCACCTTGCCCTGCTCGTTCTCCAAGGAGGACAAGACGACCAGAACGCCTCCTGCTCACGCGCTTGTGCCCGCCCAGGCTCGTCCTTACGCCAAGGCTCAACCCATCTCAGCATTGGGACCGCGAGGACCCTGCTCCGTGGGGATCCTCAAACCAAACAGAATGGATGGACCCCGATGTCCCTCTTCGCGTCAAGTAGCTGCCCCATGAGCCCTATGGTGAGCGCCCAACCCAATTCCTCGCCTGCAAGCGTTGTATAATATGTTGCACCTCTATGAAATGTTGGACCGTGTACAGATTCACCCCGTTAGTATTTTTCCCGTCCAACCAATTTTTCTAATTATCAAAGAAACCATGATTTTAAAATGCTAATAATTAATTAACCATGCATCGGTTTAACATGTTTTATATATGCACAACGTGTAGAATTTCGTGTAGGTTTGCCAAATCCCACTCTCGCAAATGTTTAACATGCCATTTGTGTTAATTTGCATAATTGTCATGATTTGCATTGCGCATAAACATTTAAGCGTGCATCCGAATTAATCAACCATATATGTAAAATGTGTATATTAATTGTAATGCATTTTCATGCATGATAATTTTTTTGGGTGTGATGATTGCATTTAATCTGCATAAATAACTTGCTAATAGGTTATGCCATAAACTTGGATAATTAATTGTGACATATTTTTTCTACATGAACCTATTCATGTTATAAATGATTTTGGGGTAAAAAATCCATAGAAATTATATGTGCAATTAGTTTTGTCATTTGAGTAAGTTTGTGTGCATGTTATTTTGCTGTGATGCCCTTTTGTTATTTTTGTGCGATTAAATTCAAGCAGCATATGAATTATTTTTGAACATGAGATATGCCCTTTGACATGTGCACTAGTCCCTGGTCATTTTGTTTGCCATGATAATCCATGTTTCGGTGTTGTTTTCTTGTTGCCAACATGCTATAAAAATGATGCTGTTTTGATATGCCCAAAATAATTCCAAGTCTGGAATCTGTAATATTTTGTTGTTGTCTTTCCATGTGATTTTCTAATGATCTACAATCCCTTTGGGGTTGGTGTAATGGAGTTATTTGTAGTTTATAGTGCCCTTTAGTATGCTATTAAGTTTCATGCCAATGTATGCACTATAGCCTATAGTTTTACTGCTGCCAATATGCCATCTTGTTAAAAACTGCTCTGTTAACAACTGGTATTTTCACCAAGTCCTTAAATACTAATTCAATATGCCATCTTTTGAGCTCAATTGCCATTGATCCTTGCTTCCATTCGTGTTGATGTAGTTAGATGAATTGTTGTGCATCATGTAGGCTACATCACCATGTCTTGGTTGTCCATTTTAGGTGGCTATAGCTTGTTGATTTGTGAGGTGCAATATGCCATGTTGCTGTTTTGGGAAGATTTCTACTAAAACTTGTATTGGTGATTCTGGTTGAACCATAGCTCCGTTTTGGACATGCCACATATGAAAATTGCTTAGAATCTCATGTAGTTTAATAATATCTTACTGCATTCATGATTTTAATTTTTTTGGTTGTCATTTTCATGCATTATGCATTCATGTCATGTTAATCTTGCGTGTGTCATATCTTTTAAACCATAGCTTTGTTTTAAACGTCCTTCTTCTTCTTATTCTTCTACTTCTCCTCCTCCTCCTCCTCCTTCTTCTTCTTCTTCTTCTTCTTCTTCTTCTTCCTCTTCTTATTCCTCTTCTTCTTCTGCTTCCTCTTCTTGTTCTTCTTCTTTTTCTTCTTCTTCTTCTTCTTCTTCTTCTTCTCCTCCTCCTCCTCCTCCTTCTTCTTCTCCTCCTCCTTCTTCTTCTTCTTCTTCTTCTTCTCCTCCTCCTCCTCCTCCTCCTCCTCGTTCTTTTCTTCTTCTTCTTCTTCTTCTTCTTCTTCTTCTTCTTATTCTTCTTCTCCTTCTTCTTCTTCTTCTTCTTCTTCTTCCAACCCTTTCTACTATCGTTGCCTTGCTAGTTGTCTCGCTTCTATCATTATGTCACGTTACCTACTACTTGTATGTCAAACCTCCCAACATATCTATGATAATCCTCTAACCCCTCCACATCCCAACAAATCTTTGTTTGGCTATGTTACCGCTTGCTCAACCCTTCTTGTAGTGTTTCTAGCTATAGGTGTAATTGCTTCCATGTGACAACATGGACCTTTCGAGATATCACAATACTATTGCTATTTAATTTAATGCACATATATACGTGGTAAAAGGTGGAAGGCTTTGCCTTTTGCTCCTTTCTTTGTTCCACTTTTGCCGCCCTAGTTACATGTGAACCGGTGTTATGTTCCATAGCGAGTGCTCCTAACATGATTGGGGTTGTTATGAGGACCCCCTTGATAATTCGTTTTGGGATAAAACTCTTCTAGCAAGGCCCAACATTGGTACTACATTTTCCCAACATAATAATACTAGCAATTAATTTGATGCATAGGGAGTTAGCGCTAGCCGAGGTTCGTTACTCAACATAATACAGGGGGCAGTGTTGATGGCGTTTGTCCCAAATGGACTGCCTGCAGGGCCACCGGGAGGAAAATCTTGGATTGGTTTTACTCGTAGCTAGTCCCATACGGTTGTAACCTGAGAACGAGATACATGGCTCCTATCGGGAATGTCGGCACATCGAGCTGCCTTGCTGGATTTGTTTTACCTTTCTCGGATGTCTTGTGTACCGGCTCCAAGGATACCTTGGGGTATCTCGAGGTTGAGGTTTTCGAGTGTAGCTTGTGGTAATTTGTGATGGGCTAGTTGGAGCACCCCTACAGGGTTAAATTATTCATGACAGCTGTGCCCACAGTTAAGTGGCAACTTGGAAACTTTGTTTAACACCCGGTCATAGCAAACTTGAAGTAAACTCAAATAAAATTCACCAACTGTGTGCGTAACCGTGATTGTCTCTTCTTGTGAGTTCTGCATCCCAAAGAGAATTTGATGGGGTTATGTTTGGCGTAAGTAGGTGTTCAGGATCACTTAGTGATCATTCTAGTTCATGCCCGTTATGCATAGACCACCATACTTATTTTCTGTACTTAGAAATTAGCCACTCAAATAAATGCTTAGTTGCTTGCTGCAGCCTCACCACTTATCCATACCTCACCCATTAAGCTTTGCTAATCTTGATACCATTGGAAATGACATTGCTGAGGCCCTATGGCTCACAGATTTCTACAACAATAGTTGCAGGTACATGTAATTGTGATGATTTGACGTGAGCGCGATGCTTGTTTGATTTGGAGTTCTTCTTCTTCTTCGATCTAGGATGGTTCCAGGTGGCAGCATGGGATAGCAAGGATGGATGTCATTTTATCGTTTGATTTCGTCTGTAGTCGGACCCTGCTCGTATGTATGATTTCTGAATATGTTGTTGTATTGATGTGATCTTGTTTTAGCTTGTGGCGAGTGTAAGCCAATTCCATATAATGATCTCTTCTATACATGTACTTGTAATGATATCCATTCTTGATAAATGACAAGATGCGCTTCTATCCCTATCTAGGCCCTCGAGCCAAAATAAGGATAGGATTGCATCTTGGGCGTTACAAGTTGGTATCAGAGCTTGTACCGACCTAGGAGCCCCCTTGATTGATCGAACTTGGCCGAGTCAAGTCTAGTGAAAAACTATTTTGAGTCTAGTTGTATATTGGAGTGTAGCATTCTTTTTACTCCAATTCTATAATGTGGTGAGGAACTACGAATTCGGAATTTTGATTCTACCCTCTTCTCACTCAAATTTTTTTAGGATCACGCGAGTATTTTGGAAACTATGTGATGCTGATGTGACGGAGTTTTGTCTTGGTGTCTCCTGTTATCGAGGAGTAGAACTCCAGGGAATTTTGTCCACACCCTTATCATTCAGTTCCTTAGTATCCGAGGACGGAGGATTTTGGAAATTGCTTCAATACTATTTGTGGCGAGAGGAGTTTGGCGTCACCCAATACTGGGGAGAGCGTCTAGATGTATTGCCAGAATTGGTATCATTGTGATTATGAGGGTCTGAGGTAGATGAGTTTTCGCGGCCTCTGGTTATGTGTTCACGGATGTGATACATTGGAGAGTAGTATTACTGCTAGGAGTTGAGTGATGCATTTTACTCCTTGTATCCGTGGACCCGATTGCATGACCAAAGGTTTTGGAAGTTCTCAGGTGGGAATTCAAGTACTTACCTAGGATATCCTTCCAAAAAATGCATGATGTATTAAGTATTTGTTTCTGGCTAATTTGGATGCTCCATCCTTTGTTTTGTTGGAATATGGTAATTCGAGTTGCTTCGATGTCAAGTGGTGATTTCATATCCTTCCTAAGTGGTATTCTCATATTTATATGGGAATGCTAATAATTTTCATCAACCGGCATTTTCATGTCAAGTCTTTTCCATCCGGTGTGCTTCTCTTCAAGATAATTCAATCACCTCCATGCAAGTTCGATCATCATATTTCTTTCCGAAGTTATTTTCATTTGTCCCAAGTTTTCTTTCTTTTCCCCACCCTCCCGCCCTTTTCTTCCCTATTAAATTTTCATCGAAGTGCATTTCCTTCGTTGATGATTCCACTATCTTTTCTTCCGTTTTGGTTCCGATGATTTATGTGAAGATGCTCAGGTCTGAAGTTCATCATTATTCGTTATTGTTTTCTTCCCCGGTGGAGTCAATTCAACCTCGCAGCGTTCGTCATATCATTTTCATCCTTTGAATGTTTTCATGTGTTGTAATTCTTATTTAGGCCTCTCTTGTTTATTGCCCTCTTTCTATTCTATCCGGAGTGCTGAAGATATCTCAGAAGTATTTATTTTTAATTCATATCACCTTAAATTATTGCGAGGGTTCTCACCTCATTAAGGTTTTCATTTGTATTGGTGCAATCTATCTTCCTAAGAAATTGTTCGAATGGTTGTTTCTTTTGAGTGGGTCCATAACCCACAAGTTTTTCCCCAGGATCTTACCCGTCTCTTCTATTCTTTTACGAAGATCTCATTTTCTATTCAAATATGACGTAAGTATGAATTCCATCTGTCATATTCCTTCTCCATGATCATTTTCAAATTAATTTTCGTAGTTGGCTTAACCTTTCTTTCTTCATTATTCCAGAGTATCTCAGTAATTCTTGGTGGTGTTTCTCGCCATCATTCTCAGCATTGAAGATGAAGGAGAATTCTGTTAAATCTTTCTATGTTCTTTTGAAGATTTTTCATCTCGGCTTCATGCTATCCTCGTAAATTGTTTTGATCATGAGTAATTCCTCCCATATCTATCAGATCATGTCAGTCGTCTGTTCATTTCTCGGTCCTCCGAAGGCCATCGTTTTAGAAGATTTCTTTGTTCTCAGCTTTCAGCTTGGTTCTCAAATTCTTCTCAAATGTTGTTCTTCATTCGAATCTCAATTATTCTAGTGCTTTGTTCAAGATTTCTCTAGGTGGATCATGATCTCTTCATTCTCATGCGTATTTATTAATTCTTAGTATCCTCATTCGTTTGTGAATTCTTACTGGTGTTCTCGTTCAAGAGTACTTAAAGTTTGTGCTATATCTCTCTTCAATCTTTTCAAGAAGAATAAGTGGTGTGCGAAATCCATTGCTTGTCATCAGTTTAACTTGATGAAGGATAAGCAGAACCTAATACTTATTCTTGTTTCATAAAGATGTTTTCAATCCTTCTTCCGGAGTTGTTCATCATATCAAATTCTCGATTCTAAGTTGTTCATCTTTCTTTTTCTAGAGTTCCAAGTTTTTCTAAAGTGTCTCATCGTGAAGTCCCATCTAGATCATTGCAAGGCTTCAATCTTGTTCTTTTCAATCTTCATTCATTTTGATCATCCTTTCATTCCGGTGTTCTCAAAGTGGTTCTTCATTCTGGTTCTTCAAGCATTCAATTAATTATTTCTCGAAGTACTCTTCATGATTCTTGTGGTAGTTCCTCAAGTATTCTTTGTCTTTCAAAGTTCAATTCTTTCTTCCTTATCTTTTGAGATGGTGTTATACCACTCTTGATTCATGAGGATTCTCGAAGAGAAGTTGTTAAGAATGAGATATGTAAACCAATAATTTGTCCCATGGAGTTATCTTGGCATGAATTTCACCTAAAGGAATTCCTAAGGATTGTTGCTATCATGGTGCTCGTCAATAACCCGTGTTCTCAATGTATCCTCTTAGTGAAAGAAGTTTTTATATCTTGTTGATTCCAAGCAATCTTTGTTTACGTTAGTGGTCAATTGTCGCCTCATAATTTTGAGATGTTCCCCATAAGCCCACAACAAGCTTATTCTTTTCGTTGTTGACTCCCAACAACTCCGTTCAACCCTTGTTTGTTAAGGTGCTTGTCAAATTTATTTGTGGTAGAAGTTGTCATTTTCTTCTCCATTCTCTTCTTCCCAAAGATGTAGCTTCTATTCTTTTGTTACAGTGGCATTGTGATGTTACTCTCTTCAATCCATTTTGTTTTGCTAAGATCATGTTCTTTCTAGGCTTTTCATTTAACAGAAGTGTTGTGTTCTCTTTTTATGTTCTTTCCATCTTATCAAGTTTTGCCTCTCTTTTCTACCGAAGTGCTGCCGAAATTTCTTTTGAATGATCACTTGTTCCTCTTATCATTCTTCATCTCTTTGCAACCTTCAAGTTTCATTGTTTTCACTCGTTTGTCAAAGAAGCAACTAAGTTTTACATATTCTGTTGGTTCTTCCTCTTCCCCTTTTGATTCTAAGATCTCGGGACGAGATCTCTTGTTTGTGGAGGAGAGTTGTAATAGCCCGAGACCGACGCTTTAGAAGATTCCCCTTTTATTCCATTGTCATCATGTGATTCGTTTGGCTGTCGCATTCATCGTCGCATCATTCACATCATCTGCATATCATCATCACTTGTTTTTGAAAACTTAGATCCGTTCATAGTTGCCGGTTCTCCCCGTTCTTGGGATGTCCATTTTGAATCCAACCACACACGCACGAGCCCGCGGCATAAAAGAAATATTTTTTAAAGTGCACTAAAGTATCCTTGTAATGGGTCAGAAGTTGGCAAGCTATCTTGTTATATTGTAGGGAGTCCGCCAGCCAAATTTTGTCACAATCAGAGGATGTTTGATACCAGAACGGTCGACCGTAGTGGCACTGTTATCTGTTTATTATCGAACGTTTTTCGGTTTTATAAAACTATGTCACATGCCACATATTCCCTCTCTTGTCTCAGCCCACAACACCCTCTAGACAACCCATAGCCCACCTAGCCCCACCTCCGATCGGAGTCGTCGGATCGCGATCCTACGGGCCGAAATTGATGCAAAAACCTCCCTCCTTACCCCTGCCTATATAAGTATGAGGCCCCTTTCCATTTTGGGCAGAAAACCCTAGCCCCTAGACCTCCATGAGGCACCAGCTGCCGCCGCCACCTTGTTTTCCGTGCTGCCCAGCCAGATCTCACCACTTGGCATCTCAACCTGCAACCATCCAAACCCTACCCCCCAAGCCGCCGGACCACCGTGCCGCTAGCTCGCCGGCTGCAGCTCCGGCCATTGGGACCCATCAGATGAGGTTCGCATCCCTCCTCCTCCTCCCATCTCGTTCCTCGCGTTCCCTCTCTCTCTCCCTAACATCTGCAGCCATGGACATGAGCCCTACAATGGCCGGCCACCTCCAACGCCTCCGATCTTGATCTTCGACCACCGCTCGCCGCCGTTCTTCACCGGATCTGGACCCTGACGCCGCCCCCGTTCCTTTCCCGGCCACTCCCATCGTTCTCGTGCCGTCGGACCTCCTCTCCAAGTCGCGCCGCCGTTGGTCAATGATCACATTGCCTTGCTCGTTCTCCTGGGAGGAGAAGACAACTAGAACGCCTCCCGATCGTGTGCGTGTGCCCGCGTGGGCCTCTTCTAGCCGTCGGCCCAGCCGCATCCTTGCACCAAGGCCCAGCCCATCGCAGCCTTGGGATCGCGAGGACCCTGCTCCGTGGGGATCCTCGAACCAAACGGAATGCCTGGACCCAGATGTCCCGCTTCGCGTCGTCTAGCTGCCCCATGGGCCCTATGGTGAGCACCCAACCCATTTCCTCACCTGCGAGCGTTGTGTAATATATTGCGCCTCTACGAACTGTTGACCGTGTCCAGATTTAGCCCGTTAGTATTTTTCCCGTCCAACGGATATTGCTAATTATTAGAGAAACCATGATTCTAAAATTTTAAAAATTAATTAACCGTGCATCGGTTTAAAATGTTTTATATATGTAAAGCGTGTAGAATTTTGGGTAAGTTTGCAAAATCTTGCTTTCGCAAATGTTTAACATGCCATTTTCTGTTAATTTTTACAATTGTCATGATTTGCATTGCGCACAAATAATATATGAACCATATATGTAAAATGTGTACATTAATTGTAACACATTTTCACGCATGATAAAAATGTTAGGTGTGATGGTTGCATTTAAGATGTAGAAATAACTTGCTAATATGTTATGCCATAAACTTGCATAATTAATTGTGAGATATTGTTTCTACATGAACCTATACATGTTATATATGATTTTGGAATAGAAAAATCCATAGAAATTATGTGTGCAATTATTTTTTTCATTTGAGTAAGTTTGTGTGCATGTTATTTTGCTGTGATGCCTTTTTTTTATTTTTGTGTGATTAAATTCATGCAGCATATGAATTATTTTTGAACATGAGATATGGCCTATGACATGTGCACTAGTCCCTGGTCATTTTATTTGACATGATAATCCATGTTTAGGTGTTGTTTTATTGATGCCAACATGCTATAAAAATGTTGCTATTTTGATATGCCCAAAATAATTCTAGGTCTAGAATCTGTAATATTTTGGTGTTATCTTGCCATGTGATTTGCTAATGATCTACAACGCCTTTAGGGTTGGTGTAATTGAGTTATTTGTAGTTTAGAATTTTGTCTAGTATGCTATCATGTTTCATGCCAATATATGCCATGTAGCATATAGTTTTACTTCTGCCAATATGCCTTCGTGATAAAAACTGCTCTGTTAAAAACCGGTATTTTCACCAAGCCTCAAATACTGATTCAATATGCCATCTTGTGAGCTCAATTGCCATTGATCCTTGCTTCCAATCATGTTGTTGTAGTTAGATGAATTATTGTGCATCATGTAGGGTACATCACCATGTATTTGTTGTACATTTTAGAGGGCTGTAGCTTGTTGATTTGTTGGTTGCAATATGCCATGTTGCTGTTTTGGTCAGATTTCTACTAAAACTTGTATTGGTGATTGTGGTTGAACCGTAGCTCTGTATTGGACATGCCATATATGAAAATTTCTTAGAATATCATGTAGTTACATAATATCTTACTGCATTCATGATTTGAAATGTTTGTGGTTGTCATTTTCATGCATTTTGCATTCATGCCATGTTAATCTTGCGTGTGCCATATCTCTTAAACCGTAGCTCTGTTTTAAACGTTCTATATATGTAAAACGACTAGAATGACGAGTAGAATCACATGGTACACCTTATTTTACTGTTTAATAAGTATAAAACATGGTTAGTTCAGATATGGACCAGTTTCAAAATTAGCATATCGGGTCGTTTCGGAAATACTATAAGTTGTTTCTGACCTCATTTAAGATGCCTAGACATATAGTTTATTCATGATTCACCTCTTGCCATGTTTAAGAAAATTTAATATTGTTGTGTACCTAAACGGGAATGAACTAAGCAATTCAAGCGTGGAGTTTTTTCAATATGCAACTCATTGCATATTGAGCTTCACTTAATGTGTAGTGTTGGATTGTTGTGATTACCTTGCATTGCATAATCAACCATGCCATGCATCATATTTGTTTGCGCATCATGTCATGAATATGATGTGGTGTGTCATGTGTTGATTGTTTGGTCTGGATTGCTTCTTCTTGATAGAGTTCCGAAAGCGTTCGGAGTGTGAGGATTCGTTCGTCTACTTCACGGATCATCTTCTTCACGGACTCGTTCTTCTTCCAAGCGGAATCTCAGGCAAGATGACCATTTCCATGGATACCACTACTATCATTGCCATGCTAGTTGCCTCGCTTCTATCGTTATGTCATGTTACCTACCACTTCTATGTCAAGCCTCCCAACATTGGCATGATAATCCTCTAACCCCTCCATGTCCAAGCAAACCTTTGTTTGGCAATGTTACCGCTTGCCTAGCCCTTCTTATAGCATTTCCATCTACAAGTGAAATTGCTTCCATGTAACAACATGAGCCTTTCAAGATATCACAATATTATTGCTATTTACTTGAATGCAGCTATATACTTGGTAAAAGGTGGCAGGCTTGGCCTTTTGCTTGGTGTCTTGTTCCACTTTTGCCGCCCTAGTTACTTGTGAACTGCTGTTACGTTCCATATCGAGCGCTCCTAACATGCTTGGGGTTGTTATGGGGACCCACTTGATAATTCGTTTTGGGGTAAAACTCTTCTATCAAGGCCCAACATTGGTACTACATTTGCCCAACATAATAATACTGATAATTAATTCGAAGCATAGGGAGTTAGCGCTACCCGAGGTTCATTATTCAACATATTACAACGGGGGCCAATGCTGATGGTGTTGGTCCGAAATGGCCTGCCTGCAAGACACCGTGAGGAAACTCGGGGATTGGTTTTACTCGTAGCTAGTCCCATCCTGTTGTGCCCTGAGAACGAGATACGCGGCTCCTATCAGGAATGTTGGCACGCCGGGAGGCCTTGCTGGATTTGTTTTACCTTTCTCGAATGTCTTATGTACTGGCTCCAAGGATACCATGGGCTCTCTCGAGGTTGAGGTTTTCCAGTGCGGCTCGTGGTAATTTGTGATGGACTAGTTGCAGCACTCCTACAGGGTTAAATCTTTCATGAGAGTCGTGTCTGCAGTTAAGTGGCAACTTGGAAACTCTTTTAACACCCGGTCATAGTAAACTTGAAGTAAACTCAAATAAAATTCACCAACTATGTGCGTAACCGTAACTGTCTCTTCTTGTGGGTTCTGTATCCAAAAGAGAACACGTGTGGTTATATTTCACGTAAGTAGGTGTTCAAGATCACTTAGTGATCATTCTAGTTCACGTTTGTATGTGTAGACCACCATACTTATTTTCTGTACTTGGAAGTTAGTCACTCAAATAAATGCTTAGTTGCTTGGTGCAGCCTCACCACTTATCCATACCTCACCCATTAAGCTTTGCTAGTCTTGTTACCCTTGGAAATGAGATTGCAGAGTCAGTGTGGCTCACATATTACGACGACAACAGTTGCAGGTACATGTAATTGTGATGATTTGATGTGAGCGTGATGCTTGTTTGATTTAGAGTTCTTCTTCTTCATCGATCTAGGATGGGTTCCAGGCAGCAGCCTGGGATAGCAAGGATGGATTTCATTTTATTGTTTGATTTCGTTCGTAGTCTGCTCTTATGTATGATGTTTGAATATGTTGTTGTATTGATGTGACCTTGTTTCAGCTTGTGGCGAGTGTAACCCAATTCCATGTACTCATCTCTTATGTGCATGTACATGCAATGATATCCATTCTTGCGAAACGACATGATGCACTTCTATCCCTATTGAGGCCCTCGAGCCAAAATAAGGATATGATCGCATCTTGGGCCTCACAAATAGCCTCACCAAAATTTTGCTATTTGTTGGTTCTTGTCAGATTTGTTGCGTTAATTTGACGATTTTGTTGTTAGGCAAGTGGATTTTGACTTTCCCCACCTCCCCACCACAAAATACACCACAAAAGTTTTCTTTTCTCCATCAATTTTGACCCTTGAAATCGAAATTTCCACCCAAAATCACGTCCCGGATCTGCGATCTCGAGTTGACCCAGACCCACCGGACGTCCGGCACTTTCCGGACGTCTGTACTCTCCTCAAGCACCGGATATCTAGTATTTTGCAAAAATCCGACCACCCATTTCCAGACCCGAAATTACGGATTTCCTTGTATTGCCGGATGTCCGTTCTGCCTAGCCACTGGACATCCGTCCATTTCCGGACGTCCAGTACCTACAGGAACTAACTTTGGCTTATTCCTATTTTGGCCATAACTAATTCATCCAGAGTCTGATTTTGACGTTCTTTAGATAGTTGGATAGCTACTGACTTCCCCCATCCACCAAAAATACTACCACAACCATTTGACTCCATCCACATTTTCCCGCTTTGTCATCTTTGCCTGGCCTCCACCATAACTTCCGCATAATCTTCCAACCATACTATTCCGCCAACATAACCCAATTTTGTTGAGATTTTGAGTTATGGTTTCCATTTCCTAAGGTGTTTCAGCTAATTAGGGATGTTTCTACACCGATAACGTTGTTATTCATCATCGCCTCAGCCTCGACATCGAGAACAGACACTTTGCCTTTTTGCACCCCCACCGTAAGCAAGGACGATAATCTCGATGACATCATTGTCTATTTCCTTGCCATTGCATTGATCGCTTGAATCTATTGTGTACC
This sequence comes from Hordeum marinum, assembly GCA_022496015.1. Taxonomy (NCBI): domain Eukaryota; kingdom Viridiplantae; phylum Streptophyta; class Magnoliopsida; order Poales; family Poaceae; genus Hordeum; species Hordeum marinum. The sequence continues at coordinate 236,802,469 of CM039675.1, forward strand.
TTACCCATTGAGACTAGCGAGTTGAGAATTGCTGGGTCACATTACTTGTGCACCATAGTGATACTCTTATGTCGCATAGTGAGTTTTAGCATGCAAACATTTTGTTGTTTAGATTGTGCTATAAGTCTCTCCCGTGCATATCCAACATAATTGTCTCATATGTTGGTTTGAGCATCAAGATAGCCTATCAAAAAGAAGAGCAAACGAAAGAAGACCAAAAAGCTTTTAAGCAAAAGAGGAGATACAAAAGATCTTGAAAGCAATATAAATAGCATTGAGCTATTTGGTGTAGTAGATACTCTTGGATCATACATACATAGCATACTCGGGATTGAAGATGAGACATTTACTCTTTTAGGTTGGTGCACAAGTGCGTATCTAGCCCATTCGAGCAATCGAGCTATTGTGTCTTCTAGTATCCATGCAACACGAGCTTTTCCCGGGTCTCTTGCATTTTTGCTCATTCCTTAGTTGCGTGGATCCCACTTATTTATCCATGTGTGTGCGTTCCTAGTTCCACCATAGATATTGGTCTATTTGTTTTGCATTGCAATTTTTTGAATCTTCCTCAATATTTTCGATATCTTGGTTTAATATTTACTTAAATGTTGTGCCACTTGGCCTAACCAAGCCACTCGATAAGATTTACTTTGTGGTGTGAGTGAACAAGTCTGGTACCAATTCCAGTGTTCTCTCAATTCACATTGAGTGAAACGGGATACGTCCTCAACTTTGGGAAAAGGTATCTTGGTATTGTTTATCTCATTTCCCACTCACCTTTGCTCGAGAGTCTTGTGATGGCTAGGAAAAGCACATCATCTTTGGTCTTCAACGACAATGACGGCGTGAACAAATACATCACCAAAAGTCACCTCTCTGGACTACAACGAGAAATGCAAGCTAATTTGTGTGACTTGTTGAGCGACTCGCCACCGACATACGAAACTCCAAAGCTTGGAAAAGAGACAACATAGACAACAAGTTGGACGCACACATGGAGCAATTTCGACACGTGGTGGCCAACTACAAGTCGTCTTCCCCTTCGTCTACTTCCAGGCGGGGATGTTCAAGTCGTACATCTTTGGAGCCCCCATCCGATGGAATCACAAGTCGTCCACGTCCTCATCTTTGAGACAAACTCCATGACAACCATCATGTCCATGATCTACATCATCGCGAAGGGCAAGCCATCTCCAAGAAACAAGTGTACAAAGACAAAGAATGTCATCGATTACAAGCTCTACAACACACTATGGTCTACCTTCATGAGCACAAGAGTATATCACACAATAATCTCCAACAAGGTCAAGCTTCAACGCCAACATCAAGGCGGCCGACTACATGCATGGATTACCCTTCCATCTTTGGAAGCATCCTAAGGAAGATGGCCGAGCTTGGTAATTTCCCTTCGGCCATGGAGACGAGTGATGGTGTGCCATCTTCGGCCTTCATCCACGACGACTGTTATAAGAGGGTCGAGCAGGGGATTTTCCCTTTGACCACGGAGGCGAGTGCAAACTTCTTCAACAACTTGAAGATGGCGCCAATACGGGACTTCTACTTGGATTCATGCACTGAGGACGATCTTGGGATGTTCCCTTCGGTCTTGGAGGTGATTGATATTTTTCACACCCCACGACATTCATCTTTGGAGGCGTTATGGATGAGGAGGTTGAGCATGGGACTATCTCTTCAACCACGGCGACGAACAAAGTTGAGCATGGAGATGTTTGCACCTACTTCTCTCTGACACCCACATATGATGAGATGCCCCAATTTCCATGTGAGGAGAGCCACTACCATATGAGTGAGATGAGTGCCTCCACCATACGTGACTTTGAGTGCATTTACAATGAGAGGATGAGCTAGATCACCACTATCCTTATACACAAAAATATGCCAACATTCCTATGTGAGATTGAGTGACATCACCACACTTTGAGTGCCTCAACCAAAAAATATGAGTGAGAGCATCCTAGAGGGCGTGAGTGTGCCACAACACTTTGTGTGGGAGGTAGTTGAGAGGGCACGTGAGGCCACTATGATTTCTAACAACTTAACCTATACTCCTTTGTGTCTTCTTCTTTGGTGAAAGGTCTCCTACATGAGGATGCGCCTACCCTTGGTGAGTCCACCCCTCCAATGGTAATTATGATGGCATAGTTGACGATGATGCCCCAGCCACATGGTTCCATCAACATGACGATGTTGACCAAGCATCAACTTGTGACACCTCACCTACACCATACGAGTGGAGCTACAAAGGTAACATAGGTGATGGTCCTTCGCTTGTCCCACTAGAGGACTATCTTGACATCGATTGCTTGCATGATATTGATCACCTTATGGACACACCACATGCTATGTATTCTTCATTCTTAGATGTGCCACCGATTTTTGATCAATATTATGATGATCATGTAGAATTACCTAGTTGTGATGCTATACTCCATAGGACATCATGTGAATATTCTATTGGTCACATCATGTTTGACAATCCACTAAACTTGTCACATGCTATGAGTGAGATTTCCCTTTATTGTTCACGGGGCAGGTGGTCCACGGATTTTCTGGATGCGTTAGGTGCTTGGATGATGCAATGTATCGCCAGCTATATAGAGATCCCGGGTCTTCGAAAACCGTGTTCATGGGACATAGAAGGTGGTTCGATGACTCATGGAGAAAACGCAAGGATCTGTTCGATGGTGAAACCGAACCCCGAAGATGCCCTCGTACGAGGAGCGGCGAGAAAATAGACAAGCTGTTGAAAAATTGGAAAGAGTGCCACCGCCGGGAAAGGCGCTAGAGCCGGGAAAGAAGCGAAAGGCGCTAGAGCCACTGCTGAAGGTATGGAAAATGAGGTCTGTTTTCTAGGACTTGTCGTACTAGAAGGTCGTCCGTGTGCCTCACAGCCTTGATGTCATGCATATCATGAAGAATGTGTGCGAGAGTCTGCTTGGTACCCTGCTCAACATGCCAGAGAGGACCAAAGATGGGCCATAAGCAAGGGCAGACTTGAAATCAAAGGGCATCAGGGAGGAGCTTCACGCTAATAATGATGATGATGATGATGAGGCGAAGCAGGACATGGAAAGTCGTCGCAAAGGCAAAAAGTCCAAGAATACCAGAAATGACTTCCCTCCCGCGTGCTTCACTCTAAGTCAGGAGGAGATCGATCAGTTTTTCACCTGCCTCGTAGGAGTAAAACTTCCCTACGATTACGCGGGGAAGATAAGCAGATAGCAAGACTCAGCGAAGCAGAAGTTTAGCAGGATGAAGTCTCACGAGTGTCACGTGCTGATGACGCAGATACTTCCAGTTGCAATCCGTGGGATCATGGACGCGCACATCCGTGAACCACTATTTGGCCTATGCAACTTTTTCAACGTCATCTCTCGGAAGTCGGTTGGCGTGAGGCAACTCAAAAGGCTATAGGAAGAGATCATGGTGATACTATGCAATCTTGAGATGTCTTCCCGCCCGCATTCTTCGACCTTATGGTGCATCTGCTGGTCCATATCATGGAGGATATCATCCAACTTGGGCCGACGTTCCTGCACAGCATGATGCCATTCGAAAGGATGAATGGTGTCATCAAAGGATACGTTCGCAACATGTCACGTCCAGAGGGAAGCATAGCCAGGGGCTTTCTGACCGAAGAGTGCATCTCCTACTGCATGAATTATCTAGGCATCGAGAACCCCGTTGGTCTGCCCGTCAACGGGCACCTCGGCAGGCTCGCTGGATGGGGTCACCGTGAGGATCGCCACGAAATGCGTGTCCACTTCGAGGGTCGACTCGACGACTTTGAAAGAGCAAACCTAGTCGCGCTGCAACACATGGTCATGGTCGATCCTTGGGTGGTAGAGCAGAAAACCTTTATTGAGAAGACGTACAATGACCGAGGCCAACAGAGGATGGACGGAGATATAATCAAAGAGCACAACTCATGTTTCACGCGTTGGTTCAAGAAGAAGGTTCTGTCGTACCCTTTACATGAGGATTCTTCTGCGGAAGAACAACTCATATTCGCCTTGTCACAGGGCGCCGAGCACAACCTGATGACATATGAGGCGTACGATATCAACGGCTACACATTCTACACCGAGGGAAAGGACATGAAGAGCGATGGTTATCAGAACTCCGGGGTAACGATGGAATCGTACACCGGTAACGACAAGGACAGATACTACAGAAGGATCGAGGAGATCTGGGAGCTCAGCTATGCTGGAGAGAAGGTCTCGATGTTCCTTGTCAGATGGGCGAAGAGCGTCCGAAAAGAAGACCGGTATTTCACCACCATGGTTATACCTGAAGCCAAATCCAAGACCGCGGGCGCAAACGCCACCGCAAAAAATGAGCCATGGGTACTGGCTTCCCAAGTAGACCAATGCTTCTTCATTACCGACTCGTCAAAGCCCAGTTGTGCTGTTGTGAGGAGAGGCAAAAGGAAGATCATCGGAATGGATGGAGTCCCCAATGAGCAAGACTTCGACAAGGACGGCGACCCGAAGATGGAACACGACGACGATGAAGTACCAGCATACACCACAAGAAGAAGCAGGACCACCCCACCTAAAGGACGTCCGTTCAAAAGAAGAACTCCATTTGCGAAAAATAAGGGCAAGAAGATTGTGAACAGATAGCTAGCTAAGATCGATTGTATTTAAATTGTAGCCTTCATTTCTCGATTGTATTCATAAATGTTTTCATATTCATAAATGTTTTACCAATTCACAAATGAATGCAACTAAAAATCCAAAAAAAATATTGAAGGTGCACCCCTAGGAGGTGCGCCGGCCATTGGTATACCAATTTTTATGAATTCTTTCAAATATTTTCAAATAAAACATTTGATGATATTTTCAAATAGCAAATTTGATGATATTTTTTGATATTCATAAATATTTTCATATTCATAATTTTTTTCAAATAACAAATAAAAAATTATTAGATGCAACTAAAAAAAAAGTTACTTATGGCGCACCCCTCTGTGGTGCGCCATTGCTATGGATATACTTATGGCGCACCCTTGGGAGGTGCGCCATTGCTATCTGTATGTATGGCGCACCCCTCTCAATGCGCCATTGCTAGCACCCCTACCTAATATCCGCACCTCACCCTGCCGGCCTCCTCTCGCCCCCGCAACCCTCCTCTCGCCGCCGTCGCACGTCTCGCCCCCTCCCCCCACCCGCCCCACTCTCTGGCGGCCGTCGCTTCCCACCCTTCCTCCCCTCCCCCCGACTCGCCGACCACGCCTCCCTGGTCCTCCATTCCACCCAACCGCACCGGCGGCCTGCCCCGGCGTGCTCCACTGGACGGTCGCGGGAGCGGGGGAGATCCGTCCCGACCTCGGCCCCCTCCTCCGGTGACGAACCCTAACCCGCCTCGACTCTTCTTCTCCTTCTCATTTATGTACAGCTGCGCAATTCCTTCATTGTACCCGCCTTGATTCTTTTTTCATTAATCTTGTTCAAACACATGTTGAAGAATTTGTCGAACATAAATAATTCAAAAGTTGTTGGACCGAACATATGTTGTGATCTTTCCTCTATTATGATGTAGCGATGCTGGACAGAACCATTCATGAGTATACAAATGTAGGCCTCTAGTGCTTGACCGTAGGTTGTAGAATTTGTCAAACAACATTCAGAGTTGAAGTGTTACATCTTCTTACTCTAGTCAGTGTGTTGTGGGTTGTAGAATTTGACAAACAACATTCAGAGTTGAAGTGTTACATCTTCTTAACTTGATACATAGTGTGCTGTGGGTTGCAGAACTTGACAAACAATGTTGAGGTCTTACATCTTCTTAACTCAATACTTGGTGTGCTGTGGATCATACATTTGACAAAAAACATCCAGAGTTGATGTGTGAAGTCTTCTTAATTCAATATCCAGTGTGCTTGCTTAATTAGAAAAAGCACTTACTGTACTTTTAAAGTTCACAACCTTTATTTATTTACATAATGCTTGTCTAGAAAAATATAAAACAATCAGATATTATGCTAATGGCATGCCTAAAACTAGAGATCGTTTTGAATTGAACGCAAAACAACAATCTTTGCTTGGAAGCTGACCAATTTGATATACAGTGCATATATACTGTACAAGCAGGATGAAGTTCCACATTAGGCTGTGCAATAAAAAGCTATATACATCAGATTGATAATATGCGTTCTTACAAACCTTACTACATGATTTTTCCATCCATATCAGATGGTATGTATGAAAATGATGTTTACAAGATGATATATATCTACATAGCTGGAGCCCCAAAATTAATATATCGGCCAATATATCGGTTGTATCGGCTGAGATTTAGAAGCTCAGAGGGTATTCGGTTTCAAATATGAAGGATATATAGTTCAACGTCCAAAGTTTGGCAGCTGATGCACCATAAGTTCTACTGCACTAGATATATAGTCTTCTTTCGGTTCTACAAACATTTAATAATAAAGAATTTCTTTTGCAGAATAAAAGTAAACCATATGTCCTACTGCATAATGATTTTGCAGGTACCCCGAGAGGCCCTTGAGTTTGCCGGAATGTCAACTAACTTCCATTCCAGCAAATTCGGGTACTCCATATGTCCTATTTTCAGCAAAGGTCATGCTGAAATTTTCCGTGAATTTTAGCATGACTTTGCTAAAAATAGGACATATGGGGTACTTGCGACTAATGCATGGGCCGGGGTTTGAATTCCCCTAGTCGTTTTCTCCCTACTCTGCTCTGCCCACATGCACCTAAACTTGTAAAGGCTGTCATACTACACCCTTGAAATGTTTGAGAACAATGTTTGTGTTGTCACTCCTTGTGTCATCAGTTTCTGAGCTTTCGATTGGACAGATTGTCTCACCAATGTTTGAGAACCAAACCTTCCTCCTCTTCTTATTCCTTCCTCGTGTTGCCCTCTTGTTGCTCTTCCGTCTCTTAAATGATTTAACAATGCTTTGCCCTCCAAAACCAGCAATTGAAGTAATGCCACTCCGCCCTACGAAACCAACTTTTTGACCAAACTTTTTTCCTATTTAGAGCGAAACATGGCCCACAACGATGAGGCCGGCTGTTCGGGCAAGGCATTCTGGGAGTTGTCCCAGGAGATGGAGGAAGAACCTCACCGCTATGAGGACGCCGCGGAAGACACCGATCCCGACTACACAACCCCTAGTGGCGTCGGGGATGACACCACTGATGGTGCCGCCGAGGATGCCACCACTGATGATGGCAGCGCATGCACAAATGACAGCCAACCGAAGAGGCAACGGAAGGACCGGTGCCCGAACATGCTCGGTACCGTCAAGGAGGAATTTACTGAAGTGTCCTCCGAGGGGCATCCAACGGTGCCCAAAAATTAGTCAAGGGGTACTCGGTTCAGCTCGGGTGCATTCTCCGGAGCACCGTCTCGATCAACACCGAGAACCCAAGGCATCCTGACCAAGGGAATTTGCGCATCCTCCTCTTCACGAAGCTGCATGAACGATACAAGTTCCCCAGTGATGTCGCAAGCACACGCCTCTCAGGGAATAAAGTGAACAATGCCGCCCTCACGAAGATGAGCATGGCCCTGTCTACTTGGAGAAGCGCGGTGAAGAAAATGATTGACAAAGGTGATAGTTATGAGAAGATCAAGGCGAAAAATCCTTCGATCAGCGAAGATGACTACAATGAGTTCAAGATCAAGTGCGAGAGTAGCGCAACCGTGGAATCAAGTCAGTGGGGGAAAGATATGCAGGACTTGAACTTAGGGGTTCACCAACTCGGTCCCGGTGGTTAGAGAGTGGAGGAACCTATATGGGACAAGGAGGACGCGGAGCGTGCCGAGCAAGGCCTACCGCCCCGCTTCGAGAAATACCGTGACAAGCAGACCAGGAACTATGTCAGGGCCCGGTACAAGGTGGACCCGGTAACAATGGAGCTTACCACGGATGCGAAGACCAAGGCGCTTGAGCGTGTTCTGGTAAGGAATACACCCCCGCGTAATTAGCTCCATATGGTTGCATTCTAATTAATGAAGTCAAATTTCTAAATGGTTCACATTCCTTCCGCAGGAGACTGAAAGCAGTAGCGCGGGGTCGTCTCAGAGCTCCCCTTGGGACAACACTTTAAATAGGGCATTGAACATAATGAAAAACAAGGATAAGTTTAGTAAGCCGTCGTCAGCTGGTCGTGTGGTCGGCAAAGGCTTGTCCACAAAATGGTCGTCATACTATAACGCTGGTGTGCGAAAGGAGAGAAAGACTAGCTCGGAAAGCCAGTCGCGTGAGGTTCAAGAACTCAAGGCACAAGTCGCGTGGATTCCGGAGATCCAAGAGCAAGTGCAACAACAACTGGCAACGACGCTCACCGCCATTGTGCATACCTTGATTCAAGGGCTGCAGACGTGGATTGCGGGCGGCCAATAGGGGCCGCCCCTGGTTCCCAGCTTCACGGCCAGCAACTCGCACAACGCGCAGGCGGCGCCATTGGTGTCTCCGGCGGAGGCGGTATTGGTATCTCCGGCGCCGGCACGGGCATTGGAGCTTAATGCATTCGGGTGTATGCCGGCCAGCACCTTGGCAGCAAGCGGCCCCTCCATCAGTTGCGCGCCCGCCGTTGGTGGTGCCTCAACATTAGCCGAGCTCGACGCCATCACGGTAACTAAGCCTATCGGCCGATGACTTCATCTTCTTGCCTTTGACTGGGCATCCCTTACGCCCTACATGTTTTCGCACGGCGCCGCCAACGTTCCATGCTTTCTCCTGCACTTCGTGGGCGGTGAGTTGATCGATGTCGCCAAGGGAAGAATCGTTCAACCGGGCAACCCCGTGTTCCACGGTAATCCGATGCCACCCACCGTGTATAGGGTTGAACTGGTTCGGGTGCTGCCAGGCTGCGATGACTTGTTACCTTCGATTCGACCCGCTGGGGCCAACGAAGATGATGTGATGACCCTCAGTGCCCGTGTAAGCTGGCCCTTGCTTTGGCCGATGAGCTATATTCGTTTGGGGATGGGGGACACTACCCCAAAGACAACACCGCCAGTCGTGCCGGCGCCAAGCCATGGCAAGACCGCCGCAACGCTACAGGGCATGCCGGACATGCATATGGCACAGGATCCGGACATGCATATGGCACAGGATCTGGATGACGACAACGACGACGACAGTGCATTTACCAACGTTGATAAGTACTTTGCCGAACATGGGTACGGTGACGAATTCTTTGGGCCTCCTTCTCAAGAGCCCAACCCTCCAAAAGACGACCGCGATCTACTTGGTACCGCGGAGAAACCCAATTGCAAGAGGCGTCGTCTGGCGTTCAGTTCTCAGGAGACGCCTCCAGCTACCACCTTCACCGAGCCTCAGCTAGCCGAGGTGCGGAATATTATCAGCCCCAACACAGTCAAGAAGGCGGTCTGTGAGCAGAACTCGATCCCATTACAGTAGAAGAAGAAGGGACGGAAAAGAAAGAATAACAAGGGCGGTGCAAGTCAGCCGGCACCGAGTACGATCCGTGCTCAGGACGGGCCACCTTCACCTAAGGATATCTCGAGGAGGGTGCATGTAGTAGGTAGGCCGATGCTACCGACTAATCTGCTCAATGCTGCAATCGGTGCTAGGCGGAGTCTCCATGACAGTGTTCTTTCTTTGGAGAAGTGGCGTCTCTCCGAGAATGATGTGGCATACCCGGTTTTCATGGCCAAGGTGCCAGAGGGCAAGGGCTTTGTGGATAGCACCATCGGGGGTACGATTGTCCTGCGGTTTGATGACATCTTCGCTATGTTTAACCTTCATCTGCTGCACTACACCTTCGTTCAGCTATTTTCGCTGAGTATGGAGATGCGGATCATTAGAGACAAGACCCCGGACATCATGATAGTCGACCCCTTCTACATGCGTGCCAAGATCTTGGGCAGCGCTGGGGACCGGCAAGTCACGAGTTCACACCTCGAAGGCATCATTCTGGCAAACCCAGATAACGAGAACTTCCTCGTGCCTTACTTTCCCGAGTAAGTCATCCCCTCACCGCCCCGTAACATATGATTTCTTAGATTTTGATCGTTCTTTTTTTCTAACATTCCGTGTTTTGTGCAGTGACACACATTGCACACTCATCCTCTTAAGCCCGAAATATTCCATGGCCACGTATTTCGACTCGGACCGTCAATCGAAGAAAGACTACACAAATATCAAGAAAGTTCTTGATGATGTTCTCCCTGGCTACGTCAGATCTGGAGGCACCTTCAACAGGACAATCCGTAGGTACGACAAGCACGTGTTCACCCACAATATGACGTTCCCCTGCGTCAAGAGCTGCCTGGCAGTCAGAAGGATGCCTTCTACGCCCTCCATCACATGCGGGCGATCATACGGGACCAACATCACCTTCTGCTACCAAATAATCTGAAAGATTGGGCCACACGCTTGTCGGCAATCCAGGACGCGGACATCAGACAAGAATTCTATCGCATCTAGTCGGAGTTTGTGGAAATCATCCATCAAGATGTCCTTCGTACCTCGGGGCAGTTCTACCTCAGATATCAACTGTCCAACAGTGATATAGAAACAACACTACAAATGCAGGCTGACATCGCCCGCGATTTCATGACCATCACGAAAGACGGCGGCTTCATCCATGCTCCGATCCTTGAGTCGAGTCAAAAGTAGTGATGCTATGTAGTTCTGAAATGTCGATTGGCTCTTGTTGTAATATTAAACTTTAATGAACTTGTATGTCTCTTTGGTTTGGACAGTCGTTCAACTTATATGTAATCGATGCTATTTATTAGTAGGACCATGAATCGTGCTATTAATGTGTTGCTTTTCTCTTCCGATCCTTTTGTTGCATACTTATACATTGCTTATGTATTGTCTGTGAATTGCTACTAACGTTTTGTTTGGCTAGTGCATAGAGATGCTGTCGTATGTCGTGTACAAGGGTAAGGTTCCCGGAGTCTACGACGACTGGGAGGAGTGTCGGAGACAGGTTCACCATTTCAGCAGTAACAATTACAAAGGGTACACCACTAGGGCGGAGGCGGAAGCTAGATACGCGCGCTATCTAGCGGGAGAGAGGAGGGAGCGTTCGAGGAACCGGATGAAGACCAGTTTCATCGCGATGATGCTCATCATGATGACCGCAGCTGTCTTCTATGTGATGGTAGTTTAGATGATCGATATCGACTTGTAACGTGAAGACAAACTCGCTAGTCGCAGTCTCGAGACTTGTAATGTTCTAACTTTGTTCGGTATTTCAAATTCGGAGACTAATATGATGAATTGTATTCGGAGACTAATCTTCTATTGTATTCGATAAATCTGCTGTTTATATGTTGTGCTGTCTATATTCTGTGGAGTAATATGTTTTGTAACCTGTGCAAATATCAAAAAAGAAAAAAAATCCCTAATATTCATACTAGTGGCGCACCTCTCTGCACTTTAGTGGCGCACTGCAGCAAGCACACTAGTGGCGCATCATCTACAAGTGCGCCATTAGTAAGCGAGAGCACAAGGTAAATATGGCCCCCTGGGAGGCATACTAATGGCGCACCGTGTGATATACTAATGGCGCACTCCCTGGTGCGCCATTAGTATCTGGTATACTAATGGCGCACCTGGGGTCCGCCATTAGTATTAATTACTAGTGGCGTGATACTAGGGGCGCACCTGTAGTGCGCCATTAGTGGCCAAAATAGGTGCGCCACTAGAAGGCCTTTTCCTAGTAGTGGTAGCTATGTGAGGACTCTCTATCAATAAAGATTTCTAGATCTGAGAATTTTATTCAAACAACAAACAAATCAAAAGATACTCCAAGAATAGCACATATCATGTAAACGAATAAATTTTTAGGCTCAACATAGGCTAACCGATAGTTGATGAAAAGCGGTGGAATGCGTAGCATCCCCAAGATTAGATGCTTGAGACTTATTCTAATATTGACTTGGGGAGCCTTGAGCATCCCCAAGCTTGAGTTTTTGTTTCTTGTTAATTCCTCTCATATCATGGTTTCACCTAGGTCTGAGAAACTTCATCCATGTAAAACTTTAAAAAAGAACTCCTGAGGTACGTTAGTGCACATAATAATAAATCAACACTTTATGTACTTACAAGACAAGTTGGATAATAATTTGCAAACATTATCTATTGTTTACTATCATTCCCATAATTTATATCTGCCAATTTAAGCGTTCAAAACACTAAAAGTAAATAACAAAACTACCACAACAATTTCTCTAAACAGGACAATTTGTAGCAATTAATTCAGATGGTGTACTGCTTTAACTAAAAAAATTCTAAAAGTCCAGACATTGATAAGGACATCAATACCATTGTTACACCCACCACTCCTGCTGCTATACATACTGGACCAATAACTAGAGCTCAAGCACGCCAATTGAATTACCAGGTACTTTTAGTTCTTGAAAATACTTCTAATGTTCATGAACATATGATGCTACCTAAGTTAGATACTTTTGTTTTACTTATGAATGAAGGACCTAGCATGGACAAGAAGGGTGGTCATTGGACCGGGATCAAGCATGGATAAGAACGTGTGAATGCGGGGGGGAAATAATGAAGTTTCCAGTGGGGATTTTCGCACTTTGAAGCCACCGTAAGGATAGATTGAAGGCTTGGACGAAATATACAAGATGCCACTTCATAAATTTCATCCATAGATATTATAGGTGTTGTGTGACCTTTTTTTGGGACAGGCCCATGTAATTCCGAAATACCACTTTATAGGCTGTTTTTAGAATCTGTATGTGTAGGGAAACGGAGTTAGGTGGGTTACGGATCCCTCCTCCAAGGGGTCACGAAATTCCCCCTCTATTCCCCCATATATACAGCCCTTAGGACGCCATTTAGACTTGGGTTTTGTTTAGTTAAAAGTTAGCCATTGCAACTTAGTGTACTTTGTTTGTGTCCAACGACTAGACCAAGACCGCTTTCGGAGCCCCGCCATTATCAACACTTCATCTATATTCACAATATTAAGATTGCATTATCATATTTTTGCCTGTTCTTAGATTGCTTGCAGGAGTAGACCTTTTGTGGTTAGGTTGATTGTGCATCGGCGTGGTCAATAACTTATTGGAGATTGGCTTGTCGTGCACGTTCGTAGTCGGCTCGTCAAAGTCGTCTCCACCAAATTGGTGGTTCTCATACCATCAAAAGATCGGGACCCCCCGCCTCTATCAAGTGGTATCACATTTTCAGGTTGCTTGGTGAGATTTTACAACTTATTGGTAGTTAAATTGCATATGTTCTTCATACCTACAGTCTAGGAAAGAGACACAAAAATTAGGGTTAGATCTTCATATCCGAACCAATCTGAGCATTTGCAATTTTTTGTTCGGTGTTTTCTTTGTTGAATTTGTGATTGCATCATCGTGTCAAGTTGTTGGTCTTAGAGTCCAGTCTTTTAGAGTTTCAAATTCTGTTCATAGTTTGTCACGCTGCTTCCACTTCATCTTCATCGCTGCCATATACCACCACCACACCAGATACATCACCGCTAACATATACCACCACCACACTAGATAAATCACTGCTGCCATATACTAGCACGTATCCGCCATCACGCCAATCCAAGTCCACCTCCACCATAGATAATCCGTGTTCCACCACCCATATATATATCCACCACTAGTTCGAGTTCCATCAGATTCATATCCACCACCAATCATAGTTCGAGTCCATCCCATTTTAGGTTTAGTTTCGAGATCCTCTTGTTTTCAATTTTGTGTTTCCTTGCGTTAGTAGGTTTCAAAAAAAAGAGTTTGGAGACCCCCAGACAGTTTTTAGGCCAAAATTTCGGTGGGCAAAAATATTTTTTCCCTATTTTAGGCTTTCCGAATCATTTCGAGATACTTGCCACCATAGTGATTTTTTGCCGCACTTTTCGGTCATCACAGCCCCTAAACGTTCCAGAAAAAATGGTAATTTGTTTTGTGCTTATCCTGTTTATACGCATTCGGAAGAGTTTTGAGACACTCGCCATTATAGTGATTTTTTCTGAAGAAAAAAGCGCAAAAGGAAAGAGGCGCAAAAAAAGAGAACTTGATTATGTGTAGCGTTGTGTTTTTATTGGTGCTCTAGGCTCGCGTCTCTAGTGCAGTCTAGCCCAGGACCAGCACGGTACTGTCGTTGAGTCTCTTTTCAACTTGGGATCTCTAAACTGATTGTTGCTGACCCTTTTCGCTAACATATTATAAGCCTTCACAGATCCACATACATCTATGTTGTGTGTTTCACACCACCGGCCAAACGCTCTATCCAAGCTTTGAGAGTTTTGACTACAATGTTTGTCGATCACCATCGACTGCTGGTAAGAACTGGTAAGAATTGGAGATTTTCTTGACGGGTTTGTGACACACCACCACCACTTCCTAGTAGTTTTTAGGTTCATATTCTTGTGTGTTCCTATTAAACCATGCTAGGATCACAAGCCAACTCGATCGAATGAGGTGCTTGTTGTTGTCTAAGTGTATGTTGTGAAGAGGTGTGCTTGCAACTGATGTTTTGTCTTGGGTGGATCCCCTTCGCCCCCCAATTCTTTTGGAAACTATGCCCCTTTTAAAAGTAATGCTAGTTAGGTGATTTTTTGTTTGCTCTTATCATCCCAAAGAAATGTTGCACTTCTTCCTAGTAATCTGATAAGCATTTTAAAATAGCTCTCGGCCATGTTTTATTATATTTGCCTTTCCAATCATTGCAAAATAGATTCCTATAATAATTATATGTGAATGATTTGTTTACTCTAGAAATGCCCAAACCATTTTTATTTAATAGTGTTGGTTTTGGTGTGTTGAAAACTATTTTTAGTTCTCCCAAAGTCTTTTCCATCTACCTGGCATTTTATTGGTTGTTGTTGTTTTATAAAAACAGAAAAACCTTTTGTTGCTTTTGAGAGAGAGAGCACCCCCAGCTGGGCCTCTCCTAGCCCAGCAACAACAGCGAAGCCCGAGCATGCTCAGCAACCCCTGCTCCCGCGTGTCCCAGCCTGCCTCCCCCCCCGCGCGTCTGTTTTCTACCCATATGGCAACGCATCCACAAGAGCCACGCCGGCCTCCCGTTGGATTTGACACCCGATGGGAACCCCTCGTGCCTATAAGAGCTGTCCCCCGCGGTGCCCTAGCTCGCATCTCTCCATTTCTTCCATGTTCTCCTCACGCCGCTGCCAGGTAAGGTAGCCTCGCCCATGTCGTCTTCTTGCCCATTGTGCTCTGGCCGATCATGAGCTCGAGCCCGGGGTAGCACCTCCACCCCATATCCGACCTCCCTATCATCGTAGAACGGAGCCCCGGGAGTCCCTACGTCTTCTTCTGCTACGCACGCGACCCCACCGAGCCCAAAGCCAACTCTCGCGAGGTCTTCATCCTCTTCATCCCGAACAGAAGATCGCCAAAGATTTTTGCCTCATCGTCGTCGCCTTGGTGCCTCTTCATCGACGCCGTCTCGCCAGCAGGTAGATAGATAACCTTCTCGTCCATCCCGTAGCTTGCACTCGAGCTCGAGGTCCTCGCCGCCGTACATTGCAGGCCTCACTCACCCCAAGGATGGAACCCCCACTGGGTTCCGCTCACTGCCGTAGTCTCTCTGCTCAGTGGCCACCGGAAGTCTCGCTGGCGACGTCATCGACTTCTCTACCAAGAAGTAGACGGATCTAGCCTGCCTCGGTTATTTCATGTTGGCAAACGAGCCCTTTAGTATTGATCCACCCCTCCTAGCCAAGTGGTAGCCGCCTCGATCCCAACCGATAGGTCTCGGTTTCAAATCCCTGTCGCCCCCTTTTTCTTCCAATTTCTCCCTAACTGATAGTGGGCCCAGGGCCCACAAGTCATCCCCTACGGGACCCCTAGTGACTATGCCAGGTGGGCCCTTGGTTTTATTTTGTTTTTTCATTTATTGCAGCATTTTCTAAGATATTTCATTTTAAGAAAAATTTCCAGTTTATGATATTTCCTGTTCTGTAAGTGCTGTTTTTGGACATTCCAATTTTGGCATATACTAGGATATAAGTGTCTATTTTAATTTTAGAAATTAATTTGTGTGAATTTTGTTTATGGAAACATATGCTTATGATATATTATTTTGGGGTAGAAAAATCTAGTGAATCCACTAGTGACATTGGTTTTATCATTTGAGCAAGTTTGTGGAAATGTTATTTTGTGATAAGGTGGCATTTTGTCTTTTTCACATGATTTAATTCTTGCATCATATGATAAACTTGTCAACATGAAAGGTGTTCAATAATGTGTGTGCTAGCCCCTGGTATTATTGCATTCCATGATAGATCATGATATGGGTGGTGTTCTTGCTGTCAACATGTCACCAAAATCTTGTTTTCAAATGCTAGAATATTTCAAGTGTTAAGATCTATTATTTTGTTGCCATGTTGTCTTGATGATTCCCATGAATCCATAACTCCTTTGAGGTTGGCACAATGTTATGAATTGATCAGCATGTTGTCCTCTATTAGTTTGTGCCAAGTGCTTGTAGGTAGACCTATTACATATTATTTAAAATTGCTATCAAACATGTCATTCTTTTAAAATTGCCTTGTTTGACACTTGTTGAATTTCACTTAGTCTGGAAAACTACTATTCTCATTATGCCATGTTGTGGAGATGGTAGCCATTGATATATGCATACTTTTATGTTGCCATAATGTAGTAATTTGTAGTACATGGTGTACTCTGTCACCTTGTTAATTTTCATGTTAACTCTGATTCTATAAAACTGGAATTTCCACTAAGTTTGTAAAATCTGTTTCAACATGTCATCTTGTGAGCTCAATTTCCATTGATACTTGCTTCCATTCATGTTTCTGTTAATAGATGAATTGTTGAGCATGATGTATACTTCATGTCCATGCCTTGGTTGTGATTTCAAACTTGTTGTAGCTCTGGTTGTGTGTGTTGCAAGATGACATGTTGTTGTTTGTGGAAAGATTATGAGTTTGATTGTTTTGTGACTTGTGGGAGCTATACTCCGTGGTTTTGCATGATATTTAGGTATATTCTTGCTAGATTTTCATTTCCAATCCAGTGGGATACTTGGAATACCAAGGAATAGCCCATGTACATCTTCATCTTTGTTTTTGTCTCTGTTACCATTCGTACCTTGTCGAGGTTATTTCACGTGGCGTGTGGTTACTTTTTGATGGATGAGTTGGAGCACCCCTGCAGGGTTTAATCTTTTTGAGAAGCCATGCCCACGGCTATGAAGCAACTTGGAAATTTTCTTTAACTACCGGTTATATTAAACTTGAAGTAAACTCAAATAAAACACACCAACCGTGTGTGTAACTGTGACTGTCTCTTCTCGTGAACATGAACCAAGATAGAACATGGTGGGGTTGTGATTGAGGTAAGTAGGTGTGCAGGATCACTTAGTGATCATACTAGTTCACGACTGTTATGCGTAGGCCATCATACTTAATTCTTCTTCTCGTAAGTTATCCACTCAAGTATATGCTTAGGGTTTGTTGCAACCTCGCCACTTAACCATTCCCCACCCATTGGCTTACATAGTTTCGGTATCCAGGTTATGAGATTGCTGAGTCCATGTGGCTGATAGATTTATACAACACCATAGGTATAGGTTCTGATGAGATCTACCCCGTTGAGGTGCCTAGCTCCAGTGGGAGTATGATGATCAAGAACGTGGTCGTATGTATGTGACATATCTGGATGAGTAGGGGAGCTTCGTGGTTGTGTTCCTGGGCTAGCAAGACAGTTTCATTGCTTTCTTTTATCGTTTGATTTCATCTGTAGTCGGACCCTATCTCTTGTATGATTGTATGAATTACTATGTGGAATTGTAATTTAGCATGTGGCGAGTGTAAGCCAACTCCTATACTCATCTCCTCTTTACATGTATGCGATGATTTCTGTACTTGCAAAACATCGAGATCCGCTTCTGTCCCCATCGAGGACCTCAAGCCTTAATTGGGATAGTACCGCATCTTGGTCATTACAAGTTCCTAATCAGAGCCATACCAACCATAAGAGCCCCTTGCTTGATCAAACTTGGCCAAGTCGAGTCTAGTGAAAAACTATTTTGAGTCTAGTTATATTGGTGAGAGGGTTTCTTTTACTCCTCTTCTATAATCTAGTGAGGAATTACGACTTAGGGATTTTAATTCTACCCTCTTCTCCCTCAAAAAAAATTCGGATCACGCGGGTATTTTGGAAACTATATAATGCCGATGTGACAGAATTTTGTTCATGGTGCCTCCTATCTAAATTGACTTCGTTCTAGGTAGTAGAGCTCCAGGGAATTCTAGCCACATCGTTGTAATTCCGTTTCCTTAGTATCTCGGGATGGAGGATGTTCAAAATTGCTTCAATACTATTTGCGGCGAGAGGAGTTTGGTGTCACCCAGTACTGGAGAGTATGTCCATATGTACTTCCATGTTTGGTATCATTGCGATTACGATGGTCTAAGGTAGATGAATTGCTGAGGCCTCTGGTTGTGTGTTGACAGACGAGATACATTGGAGAGTAGTATTAGTGCTAGGAGTTGTGTGATGGATTGAACTCCGTGTATCTGTGGACTCGATTGCATAACCAAAGATTTCAGAAGTTCTCAGGTGGGAATTCTATTAGTTACATAGGATCATCTTCTGTTAGATGTATGAGGATTTATACATTTGTTTTGAGCACATCTTAGCTCAATACATCGTTGTTTTATTCAAGTGGCTTCAATATCTAATGATGTTATCATGAAACCTAAGAAGGCATTCTTACTAATTTTCAGTTTCAATGCAATTGATGATATTCCGTTGCAATTTCATTCAAGCCATTTGATTCATCTATTTCAATCATTCTTGTCAATGGTCTGTTGATATCCTTGTCCATCTTCAGGATGGCTCCAGCAACTCGCGGACACCCGGGTCGGGATGATGGGGAGCAGTCTAACCCTCCACCACCCTGAAAGCACATTTGCTCGCTTGGTGGTTTTGGTAATTAATAACAACAATATATCATTGAACTAATATTTCCACCAAAGCATAGTTCAGGAAAAGTTCAATGATGGGTTGACAAAAGGATTGTGGAGAAACCCCTAGATGCAAGGAAATTGATTGGAAAAGAGGACTCTACATTTTACTTTATGAGAAATGACTTTGAGTTCATAGGAAAAGCCAATACTATCAAAAGGGGGTAAGGTACTACTGGTGAAGAAGATGCTCAAACGTGCACAAGTGATAGTCACCAAAAACACCCACAAACTCCCCACATACTCTGTCTAGAGCCATACCACTCAAATCGGTGAAACCAACTATTTCCACTCAGTCCCCCCGATTACCAAATTCAGACAGACCCATGCCAAACCCTAGCATATCGGTGCAATCGATCCCACATTGGTGCCACCAAGTTCAGGCTGCCAACTCTCTGTTGCCTCGATCCATAAAATCAGAATTTCTGAGTTTTTATATCGGTGTCATCGAGATGTTGATTCTGACCGTTGGACACCTCATCGGTACCGCCGAGAATTAAGATGAGGACATCCCTACTAATGTTACACCCACAACTCCTGCTGATATACATACTGGACATATTACTAGAGCTCGTGCATGCCAATTGAATTACCAGGTGCTTTCATTTCTTGGAAACCCTTCTAATGTTCATGAACAATGATGCTTCCTAAATTAGATGCTTTTGTTTTATTTATGAATGAAGGACCTTGCATGGACAAGAAGGATGGACATTGGAGCGGGATCAAGTATGGAGAACAAGGTGTGCGCACGGGAAAGAACAATGGAGCTTCCAGTGAAGATTTTCGCACTTTGAAGCCACCGTAATGAGAGCAAGAAGGCTTGGACGAAATATGTATGATGCCACTTTATAAATTTTGTCCATAGGCTATTATAGGTGTTGCGCCACCTTATTTTTGGGCCAGGCCCACATAATTTTGAAATACCATATTATACGTGGTTTTTAGAGTCCGTTTGTATGGAGAAACACAGTTAGGGTCGGTTTCGGACCCCTCCTCCAAGGGGCCACGAAATCCCCCTCTATTCCCCCGTATATACAGCCCTTAGGGCATCATTTTAGATTTGGGATTTGTTTAGATTACAAGTTCGCCATAGCTGCAACTTCGCATCCTTCGTTTGTGTTCCACGACCAGACCAAGACATCACAAAACCACACTTGATCAATAAAGCTTTCCTCTTATATTCGTAATATCTAGATTGCAATCTTAGTTTCTTGATTTTTCTTCGTTTGCTTCCAGGAAATAGGCCCTCGTGGTCAGGTTGATCGTGCTCCAATGTGGTTAATAACCACTCGGGTTTGGTTTAGTGATTGCTAAGGAGCCACATCCTCGCATGTTCGTAGTCGGGTCGTCAAAGTCGACTCTACCAAAAACGATAGCCACCATCTCATCGAAAGACAGGGACAACTTCACGTCTATCAAGTGGTATCAGATTTCCAGGTTGCTCGGTGAGATTTTACCAGTTTTTCGTAGTTTAGATTGCATCTGTTCTTCATACCTATAATCCATGAAAAAGCCACAAAAAATAGTGTTAGATCATCATATCCGAACCAATCTGAGACTTTTTAATTTTCTTTCGGTGTTTGCTTTGTTGAATTTGCGGTTGCATCATCGTGTCAAGTTACTGGTCTTAGGGTCTAGTCCTTTAGAGTTTCAATTTCTGTTCACAAATTGTCACGCCGCCATTGCTCCATATTAACTGATGCCATATGCCATCACCTACCATCATTGTTAACCTTGCCATATATCACCACCAACCATCACTATCCATTGGTGTCCATATATACCACTACAGATCCTCCATGAATCCGAGTCCATCTCGCATTAGGTTTAGATTCGAGATCCTTTTGTTTTCAGTATCACAGATTCCTATCTGAGTAAGTTTCAAAAAAAATGAGGTTATGTATGTCACACTTTTTCTACCTGAGTCCATCTCGCGTTAGGTTTAGTCTGGCATGCTTTACAGAGCATGTTTTGGCCCAAAAATTTCGCGGGTAAAAATATTTTTCCCTATCCTATTTTGAGGATTTCCATAGCGTTTTGAGATAGTTGCCATCGTAGTGATTTTTCTCAAAATTTCCGATCCTCGCAGCCCCAAATCGCTCTAGAAAAAATTGTAATTATTTCCGTGCCTATATTTTTAGAGCTTCGGAAGAGTTTTGAGACACTTGCCATTATATTTTTTCCGAGAAAAAAAGAGCGCAAAAAAAGAGCGTAAAATAAAGAGGCGCCAATAAACGAAAAAAATTAGAGTGTGCTCTTCTCTTGATTACGTGTAGTGTTGTGATTTTGTTGGTGGTCTAGGACCGCGTCTCTAGCACGGTCTAGCCTAGGAACAGCATAGTACCGTCATTGAGTGTTTATTGAACTTTGCATCTGTGAATTGATTATTGCTGACCCCTTTCGCTACCATATTATAAGCCATCCACACTCCACATACATATACGTCGTGTGTTGGACACGACCTAGTAATCGCTTGAGCCAAGCTTTGAGAGTTTTGATTACAACAGTTGCCGATCACCACCTGCTACTCGGTAAGAACTGGTAAGAATTTGAGATCTACTTGACGGATTTGTGACACACCACCACCACCACCACCTCCTAGTAGTTTGTAGGTTGATATTCTTGTGCCTTGCTATTGCCTCTAACCATGACAGGATCACAAGACGATGACATCAACTGGGAGAGCATGACGAACAAGGAGCTCCACGATAAATTTCAGCAAATGATGGGTGAACAGGTGAACGACTTGGTGACGAGACTTGGAGATGCTATGGAGAAGCTAAACGGTTTGGAGAGGATGGTCGACACCAAGCTTGAAGCTAAATTCAATGAGGTGCTGGCATGTCTACCTCTACCAGCTATACCTGCCATACCTCAGAAACAACAACATCAACAACACCGAAATTTCACGGGACGAGCGCAACATGGGCCTATCGGCCAAGGCCACAATTCTGGTGCCACTGCTATTGCTGCAGCTTCGGTGGCTGTTGTTGCTATGACTGTCGTTGAGTAGAATGAGGATTATTATAAAGATTATGATGGTGATTACGATTATGAGGGAGAGGATGAGCCACATTAGCCCTAGGGGCCACCGCCACCACACGCACCAGGTCGTCCACATGGCTACATTCGCAACGGTAGGGCTCCACCACCCCCTCAGGTATGGGATGGACCATCTCCCTAAGCTTAAATTGAATATTCTGACATTTGAGGGTAGATATGTTCCATATAGATATCTTACTTGGGAGTTAGAAACAGAGCAACGTTTTACATGCTTACAATTTCTTGAGGATAGACGTGTTGTCGCCGTTGTTTGTGCATTCACTAGTTTTTCTCGTGTTTGGTGGTCTGAACATTGTAGAATATATCACGATAATATCCCTACTACCTAGGCTGCTTTGAAAACTACTATGCGTAATCGTTGGTTCCACCATATTATCAACGTGAATTACTTCAAAATTTGCAACATTTAAAACAAGAAAAAAGTATGTAGAGGAATATTGTCAGGAATTACAAATGACCATAATTAGATGTGGTGTTGTTGAGGGGAATGAAGCTATGCTTTCACATTTTATGGGTGGTTTAAGTAGAGAGATTCATACTATTCTCGAGTATAAGGAGTATAACACTATCACTCGTTTATTCCATCTTACTTGCAAAGATGAACGTGAAGTGCAGGATCGATAGGCGATGGGGAGACCTATTTTTTTTCTACAGGTCGCACTTCATCATGGATGCCACGGACCTCATCTACTTCCACTCGTCATGCTGCATCACCGCCTGCTTCAGCCTCCATCTCCAACCGAGATACTAGGAAACAGGCCCCTGCTCCACCCTCCACTAAGAGCACACCTTCCAGGCCTGCACAAACCTCTTCTTCATCCATTGCGTCCACAGGGAAAACACATGAGGTTATATCTCGTTGTTGCAAGGATGGAGGTCACTATGCGAGGGAGTGCCCATCCAAGCGTGTGATGATTGTGACAGAGGATGGTGGACACGACTCCGCTAGTGATTATGATGAGCAGACTTTGGCTCTTATTGCAAGTGAAGAACAGGGTGTCGCAGATACTGAACAAGAGACACATTACATGGTTGCTTACTATGCGGACAATATGAAAGTTTAGTTGCTCAATGTGTTCTGAGTGTGGACATTACACAAGCTGAGAAAAATCATAGGCACAACTTGTTCCATACAAAGGGAGTTGTGAAGGAGCGTTCTGTTCGCGTCATCATCGATGGAGGGAGTTGCAACAACTTGGCAAGCATGGATATGGTGGAGATTTTGTCTCTAACAACCAGACCACATCCTCATCCTTATTACATCCAATGGTTCAACAACAGTGCCAAGGTTAATGTAACACGTACTATTCTTATGCATTTTAGCATTGCTACATATTCTGATTATGTTGATTGTGATGTGGTACCCATGCAAGCATATTCTATTTTACTTGGTAGACCATGGCAATTTGATAAAAATTATGTACACCATGGTAGGACAAATCAGTATACTCTTGTTCATAAGGATAAAAATATAACTTTGCTTCCTATGTCTACTGAACATATTATGAAAGATGACAATTTTAGTGCTAGTAAAGCAAAACAGGAGCTAAATAAGAGTGAAAATCAGATTGTAGCAAAGGAGTTTGAGCAACACCATAAGCCTAATAAACCATCATCTAGTGTTGCATCTGAAATAAAATTGAAGAGTGGATTTTTACTTGCTACAAAATATGATATTGGAAGTTACTACATCTGTTTGCTATGCTTTTGTATGTAAAGAGGTATTACTTTAATTTGAGCACATGCCTCCCTCTTTGCCTCCTGCTGTCATTAACATCTTGCATGAGTTTGCTGACATCTATTCACAAGACGTGCCACTAGGATTACCACCTATTCATGGGATTGAGCATTAGAATAACTTAATTCCCGGTGCATCTCTACCAAACCATGCGCCATACCGTACTAATCCAGAAGAGACGAAGGAGATTATGCGTCCAGTACAGGAGCTGGTTGACGAAGGTTATATACGCAAATCTCTTAGTCCTTGTGTTGTTCCTATTATTGTAGTGCGAAAAATGGATGGTACATCGCGCATGTGTGTGGACTGTAGAGGCATTAATAATATTACTATTTGTTATCATCATCCTATTCCTAGGCTAGATGATATGCTCGATGAATTAAGTGGCTCTACAATTTTCTCTAGAGTTGATTTGCATAGTGGATACCATCAAATTCGTATGACATTGGGAGATAAATGGAAAACAGCATTTGAAACTAAGTTTGGATTATATGAGTGGTTAATCATGCCTTTTGGGTTAATTAATGCACCTAGCACTTTCATGAGATTAATGAACGAGGTTTTACGTGCTTTCATTGGAAGATTTGTGGTAGTCTGTTTTGATGATATACTGATTTATAGTAGATCTATGGAGGAACATTTGGAACATTTACGTGTTGTTTTTGGTAACCTTAGGAAGTAGTGCACCTTTTGCACTGATTGAGAATCTTTCTTGGCTATGTTGTTACTCCAGAGGGAATTGAAGTTGATAAAGCCAAGACTGAAGCTATTGAGAGTTGGCCGCAGCCCAAAACAGTCACACAAGTGAGGAGTTTTCTTGGCCTTCCTGGTTTTTATAGGCATTTTGTGACAGATTTTAGCACCATTGCTGCGCTTCTCAATGAGCTTACAAAGAAGGACATGCG
The DNA here is from genome assembly GCA_022496015.1 of Hordeum marinum. Taxonomy (NCBI): domain Eukaryota; kingdom Viridiplantae; phylum Streptophyta; class Magnoliopsida; order Poales; family Poaceae; genus Hordeum; species Hordeum marinum. The sequence continues at coordinate 236,827,161 of CM039675.1, forward strand.
TTTTTCTTGGGGTACCGCACAGGAAGAACCTTCAGGGTATTGAAAGGTAAGTTAACACATGCTCCTTTACTCCAACTTCCTAATTTTAATAAGACTTTTGAGCTTCAATGTGATGCTAGTGGAATTGTATTAGGAGGTCTGTTATTACAAGATGGTAAACCTGTTGCGTGCTTTTCTGAAAAAATTGGGTGGGCCTAGTCTCAATTATTCTACTTATAATAATGAATTATATGCTCTTGTTCGGACTTTGGAAACATGGCAACATTATTTATGGCCTAAAGAATTTGTTATACATTCTCATCAAGAATCTTTGAAACATATTAAAAATCAAGCAAAACTGAACGTTAGACATGCTAAATGGGTTGAATTCATTGAGACTTTCCCTTATGTCATTAAACACAAGAATGGTTTCATGGATGGTTTCATGGATGGCTATCGGTGGCAAGGTGATGAAGATGATTATGAAGTCGTCCATGGGGGCTGGGCAAGAAATGAGGAAGGGCATGAGCAAGACAACCACGACGAGGGCGGGCGAGAAGACGAAGAATCTCCAGGACATGATAACGAAGTAGATGCAGTACACAGTCATCATGTAGAAGATGCGGACATGATGATGAGGAAGATGCCGGAGCAGACAAAGGGGATGATCATGAAGATGAAGATGTCGGAGCAGACGGCGATGGACCATCGATGGGCTGGGTGCAGGACCCTCATATTCAAGAGCTGCTTCTCAAGCAGACGGATAACGCAAGAGCTGCCGCCCGAGAGAAAGCCAAGCTGGATCAACTGGAGATAGACGCGGTTACTCCATTGTATGAAGGATGCACGACCGAGGATACGCTCCTGAAAGTAACGCTCATGGCTCTGGAGATCAAGGTAAAACACAAAATGACCGACGCATGCTTCGACGAGAACATGTCATTCTGGCACGAACGTCTTCCCAAGGGGAACAAGTGCCCGACCAGTTTCGAGGAAGCGAAGAAAATCATGTGTCCTCTGGATTTACCGCACGTGAAATACCATGTGTGCATGAACAGTTGCATCATTTATCAGGACGAGCATGCGGAGTCTACCATATGTCCGGTGTGCGGCGTCACTCGATACAAGAAGAGGAAGAAAGCTCCTCGAAAAGTGGTGTGGTACTTTCTGATCACTCCTTGTCTGCAGCGGTATTTCGTGGACCCTAAGGTAGCAAAGCTCCTGCGTTGGCATGTGGATAGGGAGGAGAAGAAGCGAGAAGATGACGCAAATGATCCGGAGATAAATAAAAAAGACAAGATGCCGAGTCACCCTAAGGATGCGAGCCAGTGGCAAGCGTTGAACTTCGAACACCCAGAATTAGGGAACGATCCAAGGAACATCGTGCTGGGCGCGAGCACCGATGGAGTCAATCCGTTTGGCAGCCAGAGAAGCACACATAGCACCTTGCCTATGTTTGTGTGGATGTACAACCTTCCCCCTGGTTGTGCATGAAGAGGAAGTACATTCACATGAGTATTTGGGGCCGAAACAACTAGGGAACGACATCAATCTGTATCTGGGGCTGCTAAAAGAGGAGCTAGGCATGCTATGGAAAATGCCAGCCAATACGTGGGACACCGCAGAGAAAGAATATTTCCCTATGAGAGCCGCACTGCTCACGACGGTGCACGACTATCTCGGTTACGGATATGTCGCGGGGCAGGTGGTCCACGGATTTTCTGGATGCGTCAGGTGCTTGGATGACACAACGTATCACCAGCTAGAGAGAGATCCCGGGTCTTCGAAAACCGTGTTCATGGGACATCGAAGGTGGCTTCACGACGATGACTCATGGAGAAAACGCAAGTATCTGTTCGATGGTGAAAACGAACCGCGAAGACGCCCGCGTACGATGAGCAGCGAGGAAATAGACAAGTTGTTGAAAAATTGAAAGAGTGCCCACCGCCGGGATAGGCGCCAGAGCCGGGAAAAAGCAAAAGGCGCCAGAGCCGCTGCTGAAGGTATGGAAAATGAGGTCTGTTTTCTAGGACTTGCCGTACTGGAAGATCCTCCGTGTGCCTCACAGCCTTGATGTCATGCATATCACGAAGAACGTGTGCGAGAGTCTGCTTGGTACCCTGCTCAACATGCCAGAGAGGACCAAAGATGGGCCGAAAGCAACGGCAGACTTGAAATGAATGGGCATCAGGGAGGAGTTTCAGGCTAATAATGATGATGATGATTATGATGATGAGGCGAAGCAGGACACGAAAAGTTGTCGCAAAGGCAAAAAGGACAAGAAGACCGGAAATGACTTCCCTCCCGCTGCTTCACTCTAAGTCAGGAGGAGATCGATCAGTTTTTCACCTGCCTCGTAGGAGTAAAACTTCCTTACGGTTACACGGGGAAGATAAGCAGATACCTAGACTCAGCGAAGCAGAAGTTCAGCGGGATGAAGTCTCACGACTGTCACGTGCTGATGACGCAGATTCTTCCAGTTGCAGTCCGTGGGATCCTGGATGCGCACGTCCGTCAAACGCTATTTGTCCTATGCAACTTTTTCGACGTCATCTCTCGGAAGTCGGTTGGCGTGAGGCAACTCAGAAGGCTACAGGAAGTGATCATGGTGATACTATGCGAGCTTGAGATGTACTTCTCGCCCGCATTCTTCGACCTTATGGTGCATCTGCTGGCCCATATCATGGAGGATATCATCCAACTCAGGCCGACGTTCCTGCACAGCATGATGTCGTTCGAAAGGATGAATGGTGTCATCAAAGGATACGTTCGCAACATGTCACGTCCAGAGGGAAGCATAGCCAGGGGCTTTCTGACCGAAGAGTGCATCTCCCACTGCATGAATTATCTAGGCATCGAGAACCGCGTTGGTCTGCCCGTCAACAGGCACCTCGGCAGGCTCGCTAGATGGGGTCACTGTGAGGGTTGCCGCGAAATGCATGTCGACTTTGAGGGTCGACTCGCCGACTTTGAAAGAGCAAACCTAGTCGCACTACAACACATAGACGTGGTCGATCCTTGGGTGGTAGAGCACAAAACCTTTATTCAGAAGACGTACAATGACCGAGGCCAATAGAGGACGGACGGAGATATAATCAAAGAGCACAACTCAAGTTTCACGGGATGGTTCAAGAAGAAGGTTCTGTCGTACCCTTTACATGAGGATTCTTCCGCGGAAGAACAACTCATATTCGCCTTGTCACAGGGTGCCGAGCACAACCTGATGACGTATGAGGCGTACGATATCAATGGCTACACATTCTACACCAAGGGAAAGGACATGAAGAGCGATGGTTATCAGAACTCCAGGGTAATGATGGAATCCTACACCGGTAACGACAAGGACAGATACTACGGAAGGATCGAGGAGATCCGGGAGCTGAGCTACGCTGGAGAGAAGGTCCCGATGTTCCGTGTTAGATGGGCCAAGAGCGTCCTAAAAGAAGACCGGTATTTCACCACCATGGTTATACCCGAAGCCAAATCCAAGACCGCGGGCGCAAACGCCATCATGAAAAATGAGCCATGGGTACTGGCTTCCCAAGTGGACCAATGCTTCTTCATTACCGACCCGTCAAAGCCCAGTCGTGTTGTCGCGAGGAGAGGCAAAAGGAAGATCATCGGAATGGATGGAGTCGCCAATGAGCAAGACTTTGACAAGTACGGCAACCCGAAGATGGAACATGACGATGACGATGAAGTACCAGCATACACCACAAGAAGAAGCAGAACCACCCTACCTAAAGGACGTCCGTTCAAAAGAAGAACTCCATTTGCGAAAAATAAGGGCAAGAAGATTGTGAACAGATAGCTAGCTAAGACCGATTGTATTTAAATTGTATCCTTCATTTCTTGATTGTATTCATAAATGTTTTCATATTCATAAATGTTTTACCAATTCACAAATGAATGCAACTAAAAATCCACAAAAAATATTGAAGGTGCACCCCTAGGAGGTGCGCTGGCCATTGGTATACCAATTTTTATGAATTTTTTTCACATATTTTCAAATAACAAATTTGATGATATTTTCAAATAACAAATTTGATGATATTTTTTCATATTCATAAATATTTTCATATTCATACTTTTTTCAAATAACAAATAAAAAAATATTAGACGCAACTAAAAAAAAGTTACTTATGGCGCACCCCTCAGTGGTGCACCATTGCTATGGATATACTTATGGCGCACCCCTGGGAGGTGCGCCATTGCTATCTGTATGTATGGCGCACCCCTCCCAGTGCGCCATTGCTAGCACCCCTACCTAATACCTATTCCCCACCTCGCCCTGTCGGTCTCCTCTTGCCCCCACAACCCTCCTCTCGCCGCCGCCGCACGTCTCGCACCCTCCCCCACCCGCCCCACTCTTTGGCGGACGTCGCTTCCCACCCTTCCTCCCCTCCACCCGACTCGCCGACCACGCCTCCCTGGTCTCCCTTCCACCCAACCGCGCCGGCGGCCTGGCCCGGCGTGCTCCACTAGACGACGACGTCTTCGGCCCCCTCCTCTTCGACACCAGCCGCGACGTCTTCGCCAACTCCGCCCCCGGCTTCATCCCCCCGCCTGACGCCGTCGCCTGCCTTGCAGCCATCCTCAGTAAGCACCCCCTCCCCTCCCCCATACTTAGTAAGCACCCCCCTCCCCTCCCCCATACCCGCAATGCAGCATTATTCCCCACTATGTTGCTTTGACGTGGTCTAGAGGTATCTTAGCCCTGGACCCGGCGTTCTTGGCTGGTGTCTAAATATGATGCTATTGGAGAGACTCTGGTAATTGAAACCTTGCCTGGTGTCTAAATAAATAGTAGTATGATGCAATTGGAGAGCCTCTGGTAATTGAAACCTTGCCTTGAAGGGACGCTCAGCTACTTGCAATGTCAAAGGGGCCCAAGTGGTGATTGAGACCGATTATCAAGTGGTTTCTACACTTTGGCATAGTGGGGATGACTGATCCTTATGTGGTCAAGTCTTGAGGGAGATCTAGTCATATCTCCATCTCTTCCAGGGATTCAAGCTTTTACATGTCAAGAGGGAAGCAAATGCAGTGCACTGTGCCAGGGAGGGACGCGCTTAAGCCTGCCTTCTGATTGACATTGTACAATGTGAATCCGCCTATTGACATTGACATTGTACAAATGCAGTACCCGTTTTTCTTCTCCTTCCATTTTAAAAAGAAAGGAGAATTTCGTTTTTAGGCCTCATCGTTGATCAAAATGTGGGTCAATACTTAATCCCTTCTCAGACAATTAACTGGCCTCTTTGAAAATTACTAATCACCTACTAACCAGCGACCAAGAGGTTACCAGTTAACAATTTCCTGAACATTAGCTGCGTGTGACTTATAGAAAACATATTCTCAACTTATAGAAAACTGAATGCTCACAAAATAAGAACACGTATTCTCAACTTCCTGTAATAGAAAATTTGGTGGATGAAAAGTTACACCGCGCCACGCCATGCCACGCCATTGTGGCACTGCTGCTCTGTTTTTCTACTGACATAAAAAATGTGTGTGCGTGTAGCCTGCTGAACCTAACGGACAGCAGCCACTGCTGCCAGTGCAACTGTGCCAAGTGATTTTGCATGTTACTGCTACTTTCTCCCATGAGTGTGCATTGCTCTGCTTAGGGTTTGGCTCGAAACATTGCATTACAGTTTTTTGTCATAGTGAGTTTGTTGTTTAGTGTATTCATGTTGCTCTACCAGCTTCCGTTCCTGGCTGCTAGTGCTGGTGCTGGTTCAAGCATTGCGTTACAGTCCTTGTGTCTGTGCCCGAGTCAGTTTGGATTTTTTTCATATGTGTCATGATGAGTCTGCGTTACTCTGCTTCGTGAGTTTTGTCTGTGTTACTTTGCTTGCTGGGTTTTACATGCCATTAGCTTCCATTCCTCACTGCTGTATGTATGGCACACCCCTCCCAGTGCGCCATTGCAAGCACCCCTACCTAATACCTTATTTAGGAGATAATAAGTATATAAATTATTGAGGCACTTGGACCAGGAGATTTGCCAATTTTGGCAAGACATAGGAAGCAAGAAAACATAATTATTCAGAGAAGAGAAGTGTGAGGCAGCAGTGTGCGGCGCAATTCCTTCATTGGATAATAATTTTGCAGGTACCCTGAGAGGCCCTTGAGTTTGCCGGAATGTCGATTAACTTCCGTTCCAGCAAATTCGGGTACTCCATATGTCCTATTTTCAGCAAAGGTCATGCTGAAATTTTCCGTGAATTTTAGCATGACTTTGCTCAAAATAGGACATACGGGGTACTTGCGACTAATGCACGGGCCGGGGTTTGAATTCCCCTAGTCATTTTGTCCCTACTCTGCTCTGCCCACATGCACCTAAACTTGTAAACAATGAGCCATTATGCCGTCACCCTTGAAGCCTTGCGGGCATTTGCAGCCCTTAGCTTGTTCATTCTGTAGATTTCCAAAATTCAGTTTTGTAGGCCCTTGACAATAACCAACTTATTGACCAAACTTTTTTCCTATTTAGAGAGAAACATGGCCCACAACGATGAGACCGGCGGTTCGGGCAAGGCATTCTGGGAGCTGTCCCAGGAGATGGAGGAAGAACCTCACCGCTATGAGGACGCCTCGGAAGACACCGATCCCGACTACACAACCCCTAGTGGCGTCGGGGATGACACCACTGATGGTGCCACCAAGGATGCCACCACTGATGATGGTAGCGCACGCACAGATGGCAACCAACCGAAGAGGCAACGGAAGGACCGGCGCCCAAACGTGCTCGGCATTGTCAAGGAGGAATTTACTGAAGTGTCCTCCGAGGGGCATCCAACGGTGCCCAAAGAATTAGTTAAGGGGTACTAGGTTCAGCTCGGGTGCATTCTCTGGAGCACCGTCTCGATCAACACCGAGAACCTAAGGCATCCTGACCAAGGGAATTTGCGCATCCTGACCGAGGGAATTTGTGCAGCCTCCTCTTCACGAAGCTGCACGTACTATACAAGTTCCCCGGTGACGTCACAAACACACGCCTCTTAGGGAATAAAGTGAGCAGTGCTGCCCTCACGAAGATGGGCACGGCACTGTCTACTTGGAGAAGCGCGGTGAAGAAAATGATTGACAAAGGTGATAGTTATGAGAAGATCAAGGTGAAAAATCCTTCGTTCAGCGAAGATGACTACAAGGAGTTCAAGATCAAGTGCGGGAGCAGTGCAACCGTGGAATCAAGTCAGTGGGGGAAAGATATGCAGGACTTGAACTTAGGGGTCCACTAACTCGGTCCCGGCAGTTACAGAGTGGCGGAACCTATATGGGACAAGGAGGACGCGGAGCGTGCCGAGCAAGGCCTACCGCCCCGCTTTGAGAAATACCGTGACAAGCAGACCAAGAACTATGTCAGGGCCCGGTACAAGGTGGACCCGGTAACAAAGGAGCTTACCACGGATGCAAAGACCAAGGCGCTTGAGCGTGTTTTGGTAAGGAATACACCCCGGCGTAATTAGCTCCATATGGTTGCATTCTAATTAATGAAGCCAAATTTCTAAATGGTTCACATTCCTTCCGCATGAGACAGAAAGCAGTAGCGCGGGGTCGTCTCAGAGCTCCCCTTGGGACAACACTTTAAATAGGGCATTGAACGTAATGAAAAACAAGCATAAGTTCAGTAAGCCGTCATCAGCTGGTCGTGTGGCCGGCAAAGGCTTGTCCACAAAATGGTCGTCATACTATAACGCTCGTGTGCGAAAGGAGAGAAAGACCAGCTCGGAAAGCCAGTCGCGCGAGGTTCAAGAACTCAAGGCACAAGTGGCGCGGATTCCGAAGATGGTCCAAGAGCAAGTGCAACAACAACTGGGAACGATGCTCACCGCCATTGTGCCCACCTTGATTCAGGGGCTGCAGATGTGGATTGCGGGCGGCCAACAGGGGCCGCCCCCGGTTCCCACCTTCACGGCCAGCAACTTGCACAACGCGCTGGCGGCGCCATTGGTGTCTCCGGCGGAGGCAGTATTGGTGTCTCTGGCGCCGGCACGGGCATTGGAGCTTAATGCACCTGGGTGTATGCCGGCCGGCACCTCGGAAGCAAGCGGCCCCTCCGTGAGTTGCACGCCCGCCGTTGGCGGTGCCTCGACATTAGCCGAGCTCGACGCCATCACGGTAACTAAGCCTGTCGCCGATGACTTCATCTCCTTGCCTTTGACTGGGCATCCCTTACGCCCTACATGTTTTCACAGGGCGCCGCTGACGTTCCATGCACTTTCCTGCACTTCGTGGGCGGCGAGTTGATCCATGTCGCCAAGGGCAGAATCGTTCAACCGGGCAACCCTGTGTTCCACGGTAATCCAATGCCACCCACCGTGTATAGGGTTGAACTAGTTCGGGTGCTGCCAGCCTGCAACGACTGGTTACCTCCGATTCGACCTGCTGGGGCCAACGAAGATGATGTGATGACCCTCAGCGCCTGCGTAAGCTGGCCCCTGGTTTGGCCGAAGATCCAGATTCGTTTGGGGGCGGGGGACACCACCCCAAATACAACACCGCCAGTCGTGCCGGCGCCAAGCCATGGCAAGACCGCCGCAACGCTACCGGACATGTCGGACATGCATATGGCACAGGATCCGGACATGCATATGGAACAGGATCCGGACGATGACGACGAGGACGGTACATTTACCAACGTCGATAAGTACTTTGCCGAACATGGGTACGGTGACGAAGTCTTCGGGCCTCCTTCTCAAGAACCCAACCCTGCAAAAGACGACCGCGATCTAGCTGTTACCACGGAGAAACCCAAATGCAACAGGCGTCGTCTGGCGTTACGTTCTCAGGAGACGCCTCCAGCTGTCGCCTTCACCGAGCCTCAGATAGACGAGGTGCGAAATATTATCAGCCCCAACACACTCAAGAAGGCGGTTTGTGAGCAGAACTCGATCCCATTACAGCAGAAGAAGAAGGGATGGAAAAGAAAGAAGAACAAGGGCGGTGTGAGCCAGCTAGCACTGAGTACGATCCGTGCTCAGGACGGGCCACCGTCACCTAAGGATATCTCGAGGAGGGTGCATGTCGCGGGTAGGCCGATGCTACCGATTAATCTACTCAATGCTTCAACCGGTGTTATGCGGAGTTTGCATGACAGTGTTCTTTCTTTGGAGAAGCGGCGTCTCTCCGGGAATGATGTGGTATACCCGGTTTTCGTGGCCAAGGTGCCAAAGGGCAAGGGCTTTGTGGATAGCATCATCAGGGGTACGATCGTCCTGCGGTTTGATGACATCTTCGCTACGTTTAACCTTCATCCGATGCACTACACCTTCGTTTGGCTATTTTTGCTGAGTATGGAGATGCGGATCATTAGAGACAAGACCCCGGATATCATGATAGTCGACCCCTTCTACATGCATGCCAAGATCTTAGGCAGCGCTGGGGACCGGCAAGTCGCGAGTTCACACCTCGAAGGCGTCATTCTGGCAAACCCAGATAAGGATAACTTCCTCGTGCCTTACATTCCCGAGTAAGTCATCCCCTCACCGCCCCGTAACATATGATTTCTAATATTTCGATCGCTCTTTTTTTCTAACATTCCGTGTTTTGTGTAGTGACACACATTGCACACTCATCCTCTTAAGCCTGAAATATTCCATGGCCACGTATTTTGACTCGGACCGTTAGTCAAAGAAAGACTACACAAATATCAAGAAAGTTCTTGATGATGTTCTCCCCGGCTACGCCAGATCTGGAGGCACCTTCAGCGGGACAATTCGTAGGTACGGCAAGCACGTGTTCACCCACAATACGACGTTCCCCTGCGTCAAGCAGCCGCCTGGCAGTCAGAAGGATGCCTACTACACCCTCCATCACATGCGGGCGATCGTACGGGACCAACATCACCTTTTGCTACCAAATAATCTCAAAGATTGGGCCACATGCTTGTCGACAATCCAGGACGCGGACATCAGACAAGAATTCTATCGCATCCAGTCGGAGTTTGCGGAAATCATCCATCAAGGTGTCCTTCGTACCTCGGGGCAGTTCTACCTCAAATACCAACCGTCCAACAGTGAGATAGAAACAATGCTACAAATGCAGGCTGACAACGCCGGCGATTTCATGACCATCACGAAAGACGGCGGCTTCATCCACGCTTCGGTCCCTGAGTCGAGTCAAAAGTAGTGATGCTATGTAGTTCTGAAATGTCGACTGGCTCATGTTGTAATATTAAACTTTAATGAATTTGTATGTCTCTTTGGTTTGGACAGTCGTTCAACTCATATGTAATCGATGCTATTTATTAGTAGGACCATGAATCGTGCTATTAATGTGTTGCTTTTCTCTTCCGATCCTTTTGTTGCATACTTATGTATTGCTTATGTATTGTCTGTGAATTTCTACTAACGTTTTGTTTGGCTAGTGCATAGAGATGTCGTCGTATGTCGTGTACCAGGGTAAGGTTCCCGGAGTCTACGACGACTGGGAGGAGTGTCAGACACAGGTTCACCGTTTCAACGATAACAGTTACAAAGGGTACACCACTAGGGCGGAGGCGGAAGCTAGATACGCGCGCTATCTAGCGGGAGAAAGGAGGGAGCGTTGGAGGAACCGGATAAAGACCAGTTTCATCACGATGATGCTCATCGTGATGACCGCAACTCTCTTCTATGTGGTGGTAGTTTAGATGATCGATATCGACTTGTAATGTGAAGACAAACTCGCTAGTTGCGGTCTCGAGACTTGTAATGTTCTAACTTTGTTCGGTATTTTAAATTCGGAGACTAATATGATGAATTGTATTCAGAGACTAATCTTCTATTGTATTCGATAAATCTGCTGTTTATATGTTGTGTTGTCTATATTCTGTGCAGTAATATGTTTTGTAACCTGTGCAAATATCAGAAAAGAAAAAAATCCCTAATATTCATACTAGTGGCGCACCACTCTACACTTTAGTGGCGCACTGCACTAAGCACACTAGTGGCGCATCATCTACAAGTGCGCCATTAGTAAGGCAGAGCACAAGGTAAATATGGCCCCCTGGGAGGCATACTAATGGCACACAGTGTGATATACTAATGTTGCACTCCCTGGTGCACCATTAGTATCTGGTATACTAATGGCGCACCAGGGGTGCGCCATTAGTATTAATTACTAGTGGCGTGATGCTAGTGGCGCACCTGTAGTGCGCCATTAGTGGCCAAAATAGGTGCGCCACTAGCGAGCCTTTTCCTAGTAGTGATTGATCCCACTAACACTTGTCTTAGCCAAGACACACTTGAGCAAGAAAATGAACTTTTGAAAGGGATTATAGATAGAGGTATTTATAAGAGTCTTGTCGGTGTAAGCAATTTGAGTAACTTGTTCGCAAGCACGGAGGATACCCGAAGAACCATGGCATTGGCTACTTCAACGCTAATGGTGTTCAATGGGAAGAAGGTTGTAACCCCAAGCCCAAGTTGTTTACCCAAAAGAAGAAGTATGAAAATACTATTCCCAAGGGAACAAACGCTCGAGATGACCTTCCAACGAAAGATCACAAGCTCAAGGGCAAGAACAAGCTTCAAGAGGACATTGAGACATGTAAAGATGAATCCCGAGCTTTGGTTAAGTGGGTTCCCAAGGCTACTTCAAGCTCAACATCTACAAGTGCCACTTCAACACCAAGGGTCCCCATCAAGTTGATGTGGGTCCCCAATAATAAGAACTAGAGAAGTTTTTGAAGGGTGACTCCGCCAATGAAATTCACTCACATTCATTATTGGCATGAACTAGATGCAATCAACTTCAACATTATGCAATAGTTCAAGGAGTCACACATTCCCTCAAAGTTAAGCAAGGGACAAGGTAATCAACAAATCCATGGACATCATCATGTATGCTTTGCACTCCATGTCCATAGATATCCTTGTATTTGTATCTTGTGTGTTGGGACTAACCCATGTAGGTGAGAAGAGTAAGAAACAACAAGGATGCTCCCAACTCATGGTAATCTTCATCAACTTTGAACATCCACCACTACTTCACCTACATGAAGTCTTCGTAACCATAACCCAAAGTTAGTTTATCCCTCTCAAGGGGGGATGTCACATCAAGGGGGAGCTTTACTCTAAGACTTGAGTTAAAGCATCTCATAGTATGTGACAACATTGAATGCTTTATGTAAATGGTAACCCCACTCGTGTTTAAACGATGAGTATGACCTATGATCAAGTATTCTTACTTGGATCCTAAGTCAATATACTCATATATAGATGACTACGTCATCGCCAAAGTGCTTGATAGATGCTAGTATGTATGTGCATGTTTGCCATGATTTCATTTGACATCTTCTTGTGTGAGCATGTTGGTATGCATTTCTTTATCCATTCGAGGACATCCAACTGTTGCTATTTGGACTCTGATTTTATTTTTACGTATTGGATGGACAAGAATGCCTAGGATACTTCTCTAGCTATATATGCTTTCTTGTCTCAAATTCTATTCATGCTGCATCACAAAATTTGAACAAGTACTTTTCGATCCCTCTGTGTGAGGAGCACTCAGAGTTCCGTATCGACAAAGGACTGACCATTAAAACCTCCGAATTGCATCTCGGTGGAACCAATCCAAAATTCTCGGTCTCACTGAATGCCTAGGGTCGATCTGGTTTTCACCTCGGTATCACCTATTCCTCTTTCTCAGTTACACTCAGTTTCCTTGTGAGCTGACAGTTGAGAAACTCACTGATATCGAAACCTTAGAATCGGTGTCACCAACAGCAAGGGGTATATATGTTGTGGACTCGATGCTTTGAATTTTAATCTTCAAATCATCGCGCTCCAAAACCGTAGATGCCGAAAAGGACCCCTGGTCATCACCTTCATCTTCCCGAGCGCCTCCGCCGTTGGATATCCTCGCCGTCAACGGGCATATGCATCGCCGTCGTTGCTATTGGGATTCTTCACTGAGATAGGGTACAAATCCAATCCCTTGTGCATTCCACCTCTCATTATTGCGCACTAGGAAGTTTTTATCTATGAGCCATCGTTTGCAATCATCTCAATCCACTAGATAATCCTGTAGATTAGAGAACAAAAGATTGTTTAGGGTTTGTCGTCCGCCAGCTGAATCTCGATAACACCGAAGCAAAAGAATTGGTTTCAGCGATTCGCTTTTTTGGTCAACTAAGAACAACCTCGGTGAAACCAAGTGCCCATTTTTTGTCTGACCGAAATGTGGTGCCAAGTTTCTGTTTAGCAGGTTGTCTGTCTCGGTACTGAATTTCATTTGGTAGAATGCAAATCTAAAGAAATTTTTTGTGTTCAATCTTTGAAAATTGTCTGCATTTTGTGATAACTCAACCCTTCTACTCCTCTATATTCTATTTGCAGGGTCAGAGATTTCACTTTCAGAGGACAGCTAGAACAATCTCAAGGAGCTAAGTGTTGACAAGAGCTCATCCTCTTTTGATGATGTTCCAAGCTCACCAGATTTACACAAGACATCTACCAAGACAAAGAGGAATCTTAATTCAGATGAGGAGCATGAAGATTTGTTCCTGATGTTGTGTCTCCCAAGACCAAGCAGGACAAGGCTATCAGGAAGCCCATAGCTGAGGCTACCTCTTCCAAGAAGACTGCGGACAGGAAGGAGTATGCCCCCTCAGACAATACGAGAGCACTTGAGATCCTAGGGGCACCATGAGTATGGAGCCTCCCAGGAAATCCATGCCCAAGAAGCCTCGAGAGAAGAAGAGCAGGAAGAGGATCATCCGTGTTGTTGGCAGGCCTGCCTCCATGTTTGCGGACCCATAGGAGACTGCTGAGGAGGAGGAGGAGGAGGAAGAGTCAGCTGCAAAGGCTCCTCCTAAGAAGAAGAATAAACTGTTGTCTGATGTTATGCCGAGCCAAGTAGCACCGAAGGGCAAGCCAACTGGTTACAATAAGCCTTCTGCACCCAAGCCAAAGAGGTTCTCCAGCTAGATGCCAGCTTCAGCGAAGAATAACGGATCATCATCTAGGGATCCATGTGAGGATGCTATGTTTGCGTTGATGAAGCTGAGACCACACCTTCCAGTGCACAATGCCAGCCACCCGTAGCATGATGACATGAAGAAAAGGAAGTATCAAAGGCTGAGGGATTGGAGAGCTGCTAATCCATACTCACATAGGAGAAAGACTGCTGTTGACTATAGGTTCTACACCAAAGAACAACAAGACTTCTATGAGACCATATTGCTTGACAAGAGCCCTGTTGTGAGTGATATGAGGTATGTAGATTGGAAGTATATCAAGGACAATGAAGATTACTTCCAAATGTGCAAGAGAACCTTCATTGCATTGGCCTAGATGAATTTGTTGGCAAGGAGTTCACAACCTGGAATGATGAAATGATCATGCAATTCTACTCCACTGCTCATTTCTATGAAGATGGTAGAATTGTGTGGATGACTGAAGGTGATAGGTATGAGTCAACAGTTGAGGAGTGGGCTGCCATCTTAGGAGTCCCAGAGGTGGAAGATGGAGATATTAACGTGTACTCTGATCCCAAGGAAAGCCATAATCAGATGAAGAACATGTACAATGAGATCCTTGCTGCACACTTGAAGTCTCAAAACATAGGATCAATCTATTTCCTCCAGGCAGGTCTTTGCACAATCAACACCATTCTGAGGCATACCTTGATGCCTAACTCAGGAGATGAGAATATGATCCAAGGTTACTCCATCTATATGCTGCTCCATCTAGACGAGCATACGAGATTTAGAGTGATGGATCTAATTGTGGAGACTATGAAGAAGGTTGCTATTGATCAGAAGCGCTCGTGGTGCTATGCATCTTACATCCAGATGCTCGTCAACTCTAAGTTGGATAAGCATATCTTTGCGCTCGATCGGCCACATTTGCCACTCTTGTCGGAGCTCGAAGACAACATTGTGGTGATGAACCCAGATCATCGCACATCAGTTCCACCACACGCACATGACCGGGAGTGAGCAGATGGATCTACTTGTTATCTCTATCCTAAGTATGTAGAAGGACATCACCAACATCCTGAAGAAGCAAGAGAGACTCTCGAGGATTGTCGACGACAAGTTCCATTGTCTCAACAACAAGGTGAATGAGCTCTCAGTGATAGTGAAGGATCTCAAGAAGGATATTGATGTTGTGCCTATCCCACACTCCACTGATGATGATGATAGTGCACCTGCCAGGACTCCCATATTGATAGCTCTAGAGATGAGAACATCTTCAGCAGCACCATTTACGACCACTTCAGCTCCACCAGTTCCTCTTGTTGCCACACCAACTGCATCCATGACATTAGTAGAGGTCTTCGCCGATGCAGTTCTCTCGACTCCAACTTCAGCTACCGAGGAGATCACCCTGAGAAGAATGATTAGCTCTATACCTTTGAACTTTCTGCTAACTTGTTGCCAAAGGGGGGGAAGTTGTATAGATCATTAGGGCTTCGAGAGAGAGAGAGCGCTGGTTTTTATTGCTTTTTCAAAAACATTTGCTATCTTTTGGTTTGGATATGTTGAACTTTGTCGGTGTTTGATCATACACTTAATGCGTGTTGCTACTATTTCCTATCCTTATGATGCTTATGAGGTGATTATTCACTTGCTTGATTGTGTTTTGCAATGATATTCACTCTTATTATTTTCGCACCCCACCAAGATGTATGTGACATGGAAGAAGTGCCCCATGTACCTAATCGATTGTGCCTTTGCACTCAAACGCAAATTCTAAATAATGCACAAATTTAGGGGGAGCTCTTGCTTATCAGATACTTCTCAAGGCGACGACTATATTCATTTATTATATCATATGTCGAAGCTTGGATCTATATGTTGTCTTCAATTACCAAAAAGGGGGAGATTAAAAGCACATTTGCTCCCTTGGTGGTTTTGCTAATTAATAACAACATATATATCATTGAACTAAAATTTCCACCAAGCATATTTCAGGAAAATTTCAATGATGGGTTGGCAAAGGGAAATGGATTGCCAAAGCTTCAAGAAAAGAGGACTCTACATTTTACTTTGTGAGAAATCACTTTCAGTCCATAGGAAAAGCCAATACTATCGAAAGGGAGTAATGTACTATTAGTGAACAAGATGCTCAAACGTGCACAAGTGATAGTCACCAAAACCACCCACAAACTCCCCACATACTCTATCTAGAGCTCCACCACCAAAATCGGTGAAACCAACTATATCCACCCGGTCCCACCGATTCCCAAACACAGACAGACCCATGCCAGACAGACCCATGCCAAACCCTAGCACATCGGTGCAACCGATCCCACATTAGTGCCACTGAGTTCAGGATGCCAACTCTTTGTTGCCTCGATCCATAAAATCACTAGTTTCAAGTTTTTTGATCGCTGTCACCGAGATGTGGATTCTGACCGTTGGACATCTTATCGGTACCAATGAGAATTATATATCGGTCTCACCGAGATTCGGAAGTGACCTAGTTGGTCACTTAAGGTGTAATGGTTGGATTTTTGGAGATGCCAATATATATCCCTCCACCACCACTCACTCGTAAGTGAAGCACTTAGAAGATATCCCCACTTATCCAATGAAATTTACTAAGATAGAGCCACCAACTCATGTGTTGAGATCATGTCATTCCATTCCAACCATATGAATCTTGATCTCTAGCCTCCCCAAGTTTCTTTCGACCCAACCAATCTCTTCCACCAAAGCCAAATCTGTGAGAGAGTGATTGAGTGTTGAGGAGTCTATCATCCCGAAGCACAAGAGCAAGGAGTTCATCGAAATTATCGAGCCTATTACCTTTTGGAGAGTGGTGCCTCCTAGAAGTTTGTAAGGGAAAGGATCGCCTACTCCATGAAGATCTACCCTGAGTTTGGCTAGTCCTCCGTGGACGTTGGCCATCATGGTATAGTCAAGGTTGCTTCTTCATGGAACCCTCCGTGGGTAGAGCCCTCCATGGAGTCTCGCGACCGTCACCCTCCGTGGTTTGAAGTATCCATAAACATGGACATACGATAGCACCACCTATTGAAACCACGGGAAAAATCTTCGTGTTTCCAAATTGCGTCTGATCTTCCTACCCTTCCTTTACTACTCATGCTTCTCTTTAATTTCGACAGCTATACTCGTAGACATGCATGTGTATGGTGTGCTTGAATTGCTATCAATGCAAAAATCTGCCAACACTTAAAATTGGGAAAAGGTAGAATTTTTATTAAGTCAAGTATTCTAATCACCAACCCTCTAGACCTACTTTCGATCCTACACGCCCCCACCTCCAGCTCCGTATGCTTGGCAAGCTGTGATGGCCGCAACCAATCCGAATACTCAGATGTTGCTCAGCTTGTTGCAAGAAAGGAATCAGGGGCAACATGGTCATCAAGGGTATTGGGGAACGCTGCATGGGAAACAAAAAAATTCCTATGCACACGCAAGATCTATCCATGGTGATGAGCATCTACAAGAGGAAGAGTGGATCTACATACCCTTGTAGATCGCTAAGCGGGAAGCGTTAAGAAACGCGGTTGGTGTAGTTGAACGTCTTCGCGATCCAAATCGCCGAGCATCCCGCGATCTCATCACAATCCATCCGGCGATCCAATCACGATCTGTCCCGCGAACTCATCATGATCCGTCCCGCAATCTCATCACGATCCGTCTCACAATCTTGATCACGGTCCTTCCGATCTAGCGCCGAACGGACGACACCTCCGCGTTCAGCACACATACGGCTCAATGACGATCTCCGCCTTCTTGATCCAGCAAGAGAGAGTGGAGAGGTAAAAGAGTTCTCCGGCAGTGAGACGGCATTGTGGTGATGGTGGTGCAGCTATTCCGGCAGGGCTTCATCTAAGCACTGCACAAAACCGATCTAGAGGAGAAACTATGCACTAGAAGAGAGGGTAGCACTTGGCAGAAAATCTAGTGCAAAAACCCTAAAACCTCTAGTATATATAAGAGGAAAAGAGGAGGAGGGTTGGACCTCAAGGGGCCATCCCTAGGCTTCAGCCGATCCAAGGAGGAGAGGAGGAATCCTCCTCCAATCCTAGTAGGACTAGGACTTCTTCCTTTTTTGCCTTTTTTGCCTTTTTCCACCTTTTCTCTTTGAGCTTTCCCCTCCCAGCCGCATGGGAATTGTGTGGGACTTCCACCAGCCCACTAAGGGCTGGTATTCACTCTCCCACAGCCCATGTAGCCTCTTAGGTTGAAATACACCTCCCGATGGTCTCCCGGTACACTACCGGCACTCCCGGTACACTACCGATGAGCCCGAAACTTTTCCGCCAACCAAAATAGGACTTCCTATATATCAATCTTTACCTCCGGACCATTTAGAAGCTCCTCGTGACGTCCAGGATCTCATTTGGGACTCCTAACAACCTTTGGTCACCACCATGCATAACTCTATACTACCGAAACATCACCAAACCTTTACTGTGGAGACCCTGCGGGTTCGAGAACTATGTAGACATGACCGAGATACCTCTACGGTCAATAACCAATAGAGGGACCTGGATGCCCATATTGGTTCGTACATATTATACAAAGATCTTTATTGGTCGAACCTCTATGTCAAGGATTCAGTTAATCCCGTATGATGTTCCTTTTGTTCTTCGGTATGTTACTTGCCCGAGATTCGATCGTCGGTATCTCCATACCTAGTTCAACCTCATTACCGGCAAGTCTCTTTACTCGTTCCGTAACACAAGATCCCGTGACTAAGACTTAGTCATTTTTCTTGCAAGGCTTGTTGTGATGTTGTATTACCGAGTGGGCCCTGAGATACCTCTCCGTCACACGGAGTAACAAATCCAGTCTTAATCCATGCCAACCCAATAGACACCCTCATAGATACCTATAGAGTACCTTTATAGTCAGCCAGTTACGTTGCGACGTTTGATACACACAAGTTACTCCTCTGGTGTCGATGAGTTGCATGATCTCATGGTCATAGGAGTAGATACTTGACATGCAGAAAATAGTAGCAATAAACTGACACGATCATATGCTACGTTTGTAGTTTGGGTCTTGCCCATCACATCATTCTCCTAATGACGTGATCCCGTTATCAAATGACATCTCATGTCCATGAGTAAGAAACCATAGCCATGTTTGATCAACGAGCTAGTCTATTGGAGACATACTAGGGACATGGTGTTGTCTATGTATGCACACATGTATCTGAGTTTCCGATCAATACAATTATAGCATGGATAATAAAAGTTTATAATGAACAAGGAAATATGATAATAACTAATTTATTATTGCCTCTGGGGCTAATCTAAGCAAGATGTTCCTGATGACTAGGTTGAGATTTATCAGTTCAGAGGACACCTCAGGGATGACCTTCAGTTTGCTCTAGACCTGCACGAGCCTCATGAGTTTTATCAGTTCTATAACTTGGATCTAAAGCTCAAAGCAATCCAACTTAGGTTGGAGAACTCAAGGAAGCGGTTCATAGACTCACACCCTTCTTCGTCCAGCTCTCAAATTCTTCCTGAGCAGCAGAAATTTTGGGTTCCTCCTCCACCTCCATTTCGTCCTCCTTAGCAGCAGAAGAAGCATAGTGGTTGTGGTCCGTCCCACCCACCCAACCCATGATTTTAGCAGAGGCCTCCGTCTCCCAAGTAAGCAAATGTTCCTCCTCTAGGAAACTTTCGTCTGCTCTCAGAGGTTACAAGTCACAAGTGTGGTCAGAAGGGCCACTACTCAAACAAGTGCACCAGCCAGCGGCATCTTCCTCCTCCTCAAGTCAGACCACAAGCAATGCTATGGTGAAGCACAACCCAAGTCAATTAGAGTGAACATGGTCAATGCAACTGAAGTAGAGGATTCTTCTCAAGTGATTATGGGTAACTCTCGGTTAATTCTATTCCTGCAAAAGTTTTGTTTGACACTGGTGCATCGCATTCATTCATATATATTCCTTTCATTGCTAAGCATGATATTGTGACTGAAGAGACTCCTAGACCTCTAAAGATCATTTCTCCGGGTTTGCAAATGACTTCTCGTGTGATGGTTCTAGATGTCCATGTCAAAATGGGCAGCTATTCCTTTCTTGCCTCTCCAATTGTTTTCGGCAATTCCGATATTGATCTCATTCTTGGCATAGATTTTCTAGTTGTGAAAAAGGATTTTGTTGATTGTGAAGCGAAAGAAGTCCAATTGACTCATCCTTTAGAAGACATGATCATTTCCTCTACTCGCGATGACACGATTCGTCTCTTTTCTCTCAATGAGAAGGGTGAAATTTCTGCAATATCTCAAATTCCCTTTGTTTGTGAGTTTGAAGATGACTTTCTAGAAGAATTGCTAGGAATGCGTCCTCACCAGCCAGTAGAGATTGTGATTGAACTCGAGCCTGGAACTGGACTGGTATGCAAGCATCCTTATAAGCTTGGACCCGAAGAGCTGAAAGAATTGAAGAAGCAGCTAGATGAAGAAGAACGTCTGGGTCTGATCAGACCAAGTTCTTCACCGTGGGGTTGCGGTGTTCGGTTTGTCAAGAAAAAAATGGCACGGACCGACTTTGCATCAATTACCGCCCATCGAATAAGAAGACAAGTGGGAAGAAATACCCACTTCCCAACATTAATGAGTTGTTTGAGCAACTGGAAGGGCCAAGATTTTATCAAAGCTATAGCTTCGCATGGGCTATCATCAGATCCACATTCGTGAAGAAGATATTCCAAAGACTGCTTTCAGGATGAGTTTTGGGTCTTATGATTACACCGCCATGTCCTTTGGTCTCGCAAATGCACCTCCGAATTTCTCCAGATTGATGAACTTTGTCTTGTCTCCCTATAGAAATGAGTTTGTGTTGTTGTGTTTGGATGACATTCTTGTATTCTCGGAGACCGATGAAGAGCATGCAGAGCATCTCCAGCTTGTACTTGGCAAGTTAAGAGATCATCGGTTCTCTGCTAAGTTCTCGAGGTGTGATTTTTGTATCCATGTAGTGGTTTACCTTGGGCACATCATCTCTGCCGAGGGAATCAAGGTGCATCCTGAGAAAGTTGAGGCCATCTTGAGTTGGGAGCCTCCTCAGAATGTCAATCAGCTTCATTGCTTCCTTCGGCTTGCAAGTTACTACAGAATATTCGTGGAGAACTTCTCACAAATTGCTAAGCCTTTTTATAACCTCCTTCATAAGAGTGTCAAGTATGTCTGGACTCCTAAGTGTGACGAGGCATTCAATACACTCAAGAAGAAGCTAACTTCATCTCTAGATCTGATTCCTCACGATGAATCCAAGCCTTTCCAAGTGTTCTGTGATGCTTACCTCCAAGGTCTTGGTGGCATTATCATGCAAGATAAGAAGGTTGTGTCTTATACCTTGCATTAGCCGTTGCCTAACGAGAAGAACTACCCCACTCACAATCTTGAGTTGGCGACAGTTGTTCATGCTCTGATGACATGGAGACATCTATTGTTGGGAAGACCAGATGAGGTGTTCACCGGCCACAAGAGCTTGAAGTACAGTTTCACTCAACCGAATCTCAATGTTCGGCAAACTCGTTGGGTGGAAATGATCGAGGAGTACAATCCGAGCATTGAATATACTCCTAGAAAAGCAATTATTGTTGCCGACGCGCTGTGCTGAACGGCATACTGCAACAGTCTTATCCTCAAGCCTCTCCAACCCGAGCTTTGTGAAGCTTTCCACAAGCTCAATCCCCAAATTATTCCTCAAGAGTTTCTGGCCAATATTCAAGTCTCATCGAATTTGTAAGATCAGATTCACCAGGTTCATCTTCTTGATGCTATGGTGAAGAAAGTAAAGAAACGTGTGGCCAAGAGCATTCCAAAGTATAAGTTCTTCCATGTTGATCACAAGGACACCTTGTTTTTTGAGGATCGTCTAGTGCTTTCTAAGGGAGAACTCAGGAAAGTTATCATGGAAGAAGGACATAATTCTCTCCTCTACATTCATCCAGGCAGTTCCAAAAAGTATCAGGATCTCAAGCAAACCTTCTGGTGGACTTGCATGAAACGTGACATTGCTCAGTTCGTGAATGAGTTTGATGTTTGCCACAGAGTGAAGGTGGAACATCAACATGCAGCAAGTCTCCTTCAGCCTTTGTCTATTCCTGAGTGGGAATTCATTCATGTTGAGATGCATTTTGTCACTGGGTTTCCTATGTCCAAGTGAGGTAATGATGCCATCATTGTGGTTATAACAAGCTCCCCGAAGTTGCCCATTTCCTTCCGGTCAAAGGAATTATTTTGGCAGCTCAGCTGGCAGAGGTGTACACTTCAACGATAGTTTCTTGGCAGTATTCCTTAGCTCACTTCTTTAGATCATGGAAGCATCTTCACTTCCAAGTTCTGGATTCCTTCCAAACTACAATGGGTACCGAGATCCGTTTCAGTACAGCTTCCCATCCTCAGACTAGTGGTCAAGTGGAGAGAGTTAATAGAATCCTCGAAGATATGCTTAGAGATTTTGTAATTTCTTTTGGCATGAAGTGGGAAGACTGCCTTCAGTTTGTTGAGTTTTCATACAACAACAGTTTCAAAGCAAGTTCGGGCAAGGCCCCATTCAAGATTCTCTATAGCAAGAAATGTCGCACCCCGTTCAATTGGTCTGAAACCAGTGAGTGCCAAGTCCTAGGGAGTGACCTGATCACTGAAGCAGAAGCGATGTGTCGTGTCATTCATGAAAATCTCAAAGCAGCTCAATCTTGTTAGAAGAGCTATTACGATAGCAACCATCATGACATGACCTTTCAGATTGATTATTTTGTCAATCTCAGAGTGTCTCACATGAAGGGAACTCAACGCTTTGGCATCAAAGGAATAGTTGCTCCTCGCTTTGCAGGTCCTTTCGCTTTGTAGGTACTTTCAAGATTGGTAGCAAGAGGGGAAAACTTCCCTACCAACTCGAACTTCCTCCCAATTTCTCAAATGTGCATGATGTGTTTCACGTCTCTTAGCTCTGGAAGTGTTTCAAGACTCCTGAGTGCATCGTTGATCTCCAAGACGTTTATCTCCAAGCAGAGCTATACTACCATGAGCATCCAATTTCAATCCTTGAAAAAACTTTGTGTAGGACTCGCAACAAGTCAACCATGTTTCTTAAAGTGAAGTGGTCACATCACTCCTACAAAATAAGACATTTGGGAACGTGAGTACCTTCTCTGTTCTGAATATCCCGGATTCTTCCGTTCATAGATCTCAGGACAAGATCCTCTTGTAGTGGAGGAGAGTTGTAACAGCCCAAGGGCATTCCCTTGTAATATTCCATGTGTGACCTCCATATTTCCCATCATGTGTTGGGCTTAATAATATTTCTTGATGACATTCCTCATTGCATCATGGCATCATGGCATCATCACATAATTATTTGTTGCATCATAAGCATGTGGTTCTTGTTGTTGTGCGAGTGTATGTTGTGGAGAGGTGTGCTTGCAAGTGAGGTTTTGTGTTGGGTGGACCCCCCCCCCCCAATTATTTTGCAAACTATGCCAAAACCCTTTTAATATAGCAAAGGTAGTTAGGTGATGTTTCGTTTGCTTTTATCATCCCAAATAAATGGTGCACTTCTTCCTAGTAAGTTGATAAGCATTTTAAAATAGATCTCAATTATGTTTTAATATATTTGCCTTTCGAATCTTTGAAAAACAGATTCCTATAATAATTATATGTGAATAATTTGTTTGCTCTAAAAATTCCCAAACCATTTTTGTTAATAGTGCTGGTTTTTGTGAGTTCAAAACTATTTTTAGTTCTCTCAAAGTCTTTTCCAACTCTATGGCATTTTATTGGTTGTTGGTGTTTTATAAAAAAGAGAAAAAACTTTTGTTGCTTGTGAGAGAAAGAGTGGACCCCTAGCTGGTCCTCTCCTGGCCTAGTAGCAGCAAAGCCCGAGCGCGCGTAGCTAGCCTAGATCCCATGCGGCGCAGCCTGTCTCCTCCTCCTCCCGGCGAGCGTCTTGTACCTATACGATAGCGCATCCACATGAGCAACGTCAGCGTCCTGTCGGATTTGACGACCGACGACAGCCCCTTGCACTTATAAGAGTTGTCCCCCGCGGTGCCCTAACTCACCTCTCTCCATTTGTTCACTCTCCTCCTCGCACCACAGCTAGGTAAGGTAGACTCATCCATGTCATCGCCTTGCCCGCCGTGCTCTAGCCAAGTGTGAGCTCAAGCTCGGGATAGCATCTCTGCCCCGTCTCCGGCCTCCCTACTGCCATCGAACGGAGCCCTGGGAGCCCCTACGTCTTCTTTGTCTAGGCACATGATGCTATCCAGCGCGAAGCCCCTCTCCCATGAGGTCTTCTTCCCCTTCATACCGGACAGAAGATCACCGGAGATTGTCGCATCGTTGTCGTCGCCTTGATGCCTCTGCATCAACGTCGTCTCACTAGGAGGTAGATAGCTAACCTCCGCGTCCATCCCAGTTTTACTCGTTGTCGTTAGACCTCTGTAAGCAGTGTCGTGCCCGTGCCATTGTCGTGTTACCCGTGTTCTTTAAAGCAGCACTTTCCCCCTTCAGTTGGCAGGTGCGCATGTTGCGCTAGGCCTCCCCTATGACCATGCGTTGCCTTGCCTTGCCCCCCTTGCTTCTTTGCTAGCCACAGCTTTCCACGTGGCCTCGCTATGCCACTCTCGCCAGTTCCTGCCGCCTATGTGCGTGAGCTCGAGCTCGAGGTCTTCACCACCGTGCATCGCATGCCTCTGTCACCCTGAGGATGGAACTCCCGTTGGGTTCCGCAGCTCCGCCATGGTCCCTCTACCATCGTGGCCGCCGGTAGCCTCGCTAGTGACGTCATTGACTTCTCTAGCGAGAGGTAGATGGAGCTAGCCCGCCTCGGTTAATTCATGTTGGCAACTGAGCCCTTTAGTATCAATCCAGCTCTCCGAGCCCAGTGGTAGCCGCCTCGATCTCCAACCGAGAGGTCTCGGGTTCGAATCCCCATCGCCCCCTTTTTCTTCCAATTTCTCCCGAGCTGACAGTGGGCCCAGGGCCCACATGTCATCCCCTATGGAGTTGTTTTGTTGATTTATTTGAGTGTTTTCTCAGATATTTCCTTTGAAGGAATTTTTCTAGTTTAAGTTATTTACTGTTCTATCACTGCTGTTTTTGGACATTCCAATTTTGGCATATACTAGGATATATGTGTCTATGTTATTTTTCGAATTGAATTTTTGTGAATTTTGTCGATGCGAACATATGATTATGATAGATGATTTTAGGGTAGACTAATCGAGTGAAATCATTAGTGACATTGGTTTTATCATTTGAGCAAGTTTGTGAAAATATTCTTTTGTGATAAGGTTTTATTTTGTCTTTTTCACATGATTTAGTTATTGCATCATATGATAAACTTGTCAACCTGGAAGATGTTCATTAATGTGTGTGCTAGCCCCTAGTATTTTTGCATGACATGATGGATCATGATATTGGTGGTCTCTTTCCTGTCAACATGTACCCAAAATATTGTTTTCAAATGCTCAAATATTTCTAAGTGTCAAGATCTGTTATTTTGTTGCCATGTTGTCTTGATGATTCCCATGAATCCATAGCTCCTTTGAGGTTGGCACAATGTTATGAATTGATGAGCATTTTGTCCTCTATTAGTTTCTGCCAAGTGATTGTAGGTAGAACTATTGCATCTTATTTAAAATTGCTGTCAAACATGTCATTCTATTAAAATTGACATGTTTGCCACTTGTTGAATTTCCCTAATTCTAGAAAACAGCTATTCTCATTATGCCATGTTGTGGAGATGATAGCCATTGATATATGCATATTTTGATGTTGCCCTAATGTAGTAATTTGCAGTACATGTTGTCCTCTATCCCTTGTTAATTTTCATGCCATGAAAGTCCCTCTAGAATATGTAATTTTTGCTCTCAAGATGCCATCATGTTAACTCTGATTCTGTAAAACTGGAATTTCCGCTAAGTCCCTAAAAATTGTTTCAACATGTCATCTTGTGACCTCAATTGCCATTGGTCGTTGCTTCTATTCATGTTTGTATTAATAGAAGAATTGTGTAGAATGATGTATACTTTATGAATATGCATTGGTTGTGATTTGAAACTTGTTGCACCTCTGGTTGTGTGTGTTGCAAGATGACATGTTAGTGTTTGTGGACAGATTGTGAGTTTGATTATTTTATGACTGGTTGGAGCTATACTCCATGGTTTTGCATAATCTTTAGGTCTGTTGTCGCTAGATTTTCACTCCCAATCCAGTGGCATCCTTGGACTACCAAGGAATATCCCATGGTATTCTTCATCTTTGTTTTTTCTTCGTGACCGATCTTACCTTGCCACGAGTTCTGTTACTCCATTTGCAATGTTCTACATATGCATTTGCATCGGTTTTACATGGAGTTTTCATATTGGCCATGTTGTTACACGTTTAAATAACTAATCATGAGGCTGTGTACATAATACTAAAGAACCTAATATTTGCATGGGAAACATGACTAGCTTAGGGTTGCCATGTTAATTGCATCAATTTGCTCATGCGTCATCTTTGGTTGCGCATTGCACTTTGTGTGTATGTTTAGTTGGTGTTGTTTCTCTTTGGGTAGACCCGAGTGTCGAGTCTGAGTATGACAATCCTGAATAGAATGTCTACAAGGACCCAACACTTTATCCCCCTAAAGACCCAACAGGCAAGATGATCGTACCTGGATCCCGACAATATTTTTGCAATGCTAGATATCTCGCTTTGACCGTTATGTTTCATCACCTACCATTGAAATGTCAAGCTTCCTAAATTGCCATGAAGGCCTCTAACTCTCCACTACCCCGGAAAACCTTGGTTGGCTAAGTTTCCGCTGCTCAGCCCCTCTTATAGCATTCTTAGTTGCAGGAGCAGGTTGCTTCCATGTGATAATATGGATATCATCACAATATCTATTGCTATTTAATTTAATGCATCGATACACTTGTTAAAAGGTGAATGGCTTGGCCTTTTTCTTGGTGTTTTGTTCCACTTTTTCCACCCTAGTTCCTTGTTACCGGTGTTATGTTCCATATTTTGCACCCCTAACATGCTCGGGGTTGTTATGGAGACCCCCTTGACTATTTATTTTAGGATAAAGCTTGTTTGGCAAGACCCAACATTGGTATTATTTGCTTAACAACCTAATTAAAAATGCATAGGGCTTAGCTACCTCGTGGATAATTAATCAACAACCCGGGATAGTGCTCCTCATGAGTGTTGGTCCAACGCAGAGCCACTTGCGGGGCCACCACGGGGAAACTTGAGGGATTTCTATTAGGACATTGTATATACTACTCATCTAGTAGTGCCCTGAGAAAGAGATACATTCGGCCCCTATTGGGATCTGGCCTACCAGGTGGTCTTGCTCGACGTGTTTTACCTTTCGCGAATGTCTTGTGCTAGGGATTCCGAGGATACTTTGGGCTATCTCGAGGTTGAGGTTTTCCAATGGAATGTCCTAGGAGATCACGGATTTTCCGCGGTCGAGGTTATTTCATGCGGTGTGTGTTTAGTTTGTGATGGATGAGTTGGAGCACCCCTACAGGGTTTAATCTTTTCGAGAAGTCATATGCGCAGTTATGTGGCAACTTGATTTTTTTAACACCTGGTTATAGCAAACTTGAAGTAAACTCAAATACAACACACCAACCATGTGCGTAACCGTGACTATCTCTGCTCGTGAACATGAACCAAGGGAGAATACTTTGGGGTTATGATTGACGTAAGTAGGTGTTCAAGATCACTTAGTGATCATACTAGTTCCCCACCGTTATGCGTAGGCCATCATATTTAATTCTTGTTCTCATATGTTAGACACTCAAATATGTACTTAGCGCTTGCTACAACCTCACCACTTAACCATTCCTCACCCATTGGCCTTCATAGTTTCAGGACCCAGGTTATGAGATTGTCGTGTCCCTATGGCTCACGGATTACTATAACACTACAGGTACAGGTTCCGATGAGATCTACCCCATTGAGGCACCCTAGCTCCAGTGGGAGTATGATTAAGATCGAGGTCATATGTATGTGATGTGTCTGGATGAGTAGATGAGCTTTGTGGTTGTGTTCCTGTGCTAGTAAGATAGTTTCATTGCTTTCTTTTATCGTTTGATTTCGTCCGTAGTCAGACCCTATCTTCTGGATGATTGAATGAATGACTATGCGCAATTGTAATTTAGTATGTGGCGATCATAAGCTAATTCCTATACTCATATCCTCTTTACATGTATGCAATAATTTCTGTACTTGCAAAATGCCGAGATGCGCTTTTATCCCCATCGAGGACCGTGAGCCTTAATTGGGATAGTACTGCATCTTGGTCGTTACACCAAGCTTGATGCTAAATTCAACGAGGTTCTTGAATGTCTACCTCCACCAGTTGTACCTGTCATACCTTCGCTAAAAGATCACCAACAGCTCCAAATGAGATCATGGGGAAGCCATCGACACAAGCACAAGGCCATCCACATGCATACATTCGCAACATAAGGGATGCACCACCCCCTTGGGTACGGGATCATGACCAGCTCCCTAAACTTGAATTGAATATTCCCACAATTGAGAGTATATATGTTCCTGATATATATCTTAATTGGGACTTAGAAATAGAACAAAGTTTTACATGCTTAAAACTTCCTGGGGATACACGTGTTGTTGCTGCTGTTTGTGCATTCACTAGTTTGGCTTGCGTTTGGTGGTCTGGACATTGCAAAATACTTCATGATAATATTCTGACTAGTTGGGCTGCTTTGGAAACTCCTATGGGTAATATTTGGGTTGCACCATATTATAAACGTGAATTTCTTCAAAATTTGCAGCGTTTAAGGCAAGGAATTTTTTTGTAGATGAATATTATCAGGAATTACAAACTAGCATGATTAGATGTGGTATTGTTGAGGAGAATGAAGCTATTCTTGCATATTTGATGGGTGGCTCAAATAGAGAGATTCAGACTATTGTCTAGTATAAGGAGTATAACACTATCACTCATTTATTTCATCTTGCTTGCAATGCTGAATCCGCAGTGCAGGATCGACAGGTAATGGAGAGAACTAATTTTTCTACAGTATCAGCTTCATCGTGGATACGACGTACATCATATAATTCCACACGTCCTACTAAAGCACCACTTCTTTCAGCCACCAACTCCAACAGAGATAGAAGAAAACAGGCACCGCCACCAACCTCCACCAAGGACATACCTTCAGGGTAGAGGTCACTTTGCGAGAGAATGCACATCTAGGCGTGTGATGATTGTTCCTGAGGATGGTGTCATCCGCTAGTGACTATGATAGAGATACTTTGGCTCTTATTGCAGGTGAAGAACAAGGTGCCGAGGATACTGAACAAGAGACACACTACATGGTTGCTCACTACGCATACAGGAAAGAAAGTTTAGTTGCTCAACATGTTCTGACTGTGCAGGTTACACAAGCTGAGCAAAATCAGAGGAACAACTTGTTCCATACAAAGGGAGTTGTGAATTAACATTATGTTCACTTCATCATTGATGGAGGGAGTTGCAACAACTTGGCTAGCATGGAGATGGTGGATAAGTTGTCTCTATCCGCCAGACCACATCCCCGTCCTTATTACATCCAATGGTTCAACAACAGTGGCAAGGTTAAGGTAACACGTATTGTTCGTGTGAATTTTAGCATTGGCACATATTATGATTATGTTGATCGTGATGTGGTACCCATGCAAGCATGTTCCGTTTTACTTGATAGACCGCGGAAATTTGATAAAAAATTTGTACACCATGGTAGGACAAATAAGTATACTCTTGTTCATAAGGATCACAATATAACTTTGCTTCCTATGTCTCCCAAACATAGTAAGAAACATGACATTACTAGACCTAGTATAGAAAAACAAGAGCTAAATAAGAGTGAAAATCATATTGTAGCAAAGGAATTTTAGCAACACAATAACCCTAATAAGCCATCATCTAGTGTTGCATCCGAAATAAAATTGAAGAGTGGATGTTTACTTGCTACTAAATCTGATATTACTGATTTGGATGTTACTACATTTGTTTACGATGATTTTGTATGGAACACGGTATTTTTTTCATTCAAGGACATGCCACCCTCTTTACCTCCTGCTGTCACTACATTTTGCAGGAGTTCACTAGTGTCTTTCCACAATACGTGTCACCGGGATTACCACCTACTTGATGGATTGAGCATCAGATTGACTTAATTCCCGGTACATCGCTACCAACCGTGCACCATACCGTACCAATCCAGAGGAGACGAAGGAAATTATGTGTCAAATACAGGGGCTGCTCGACAAATGTTATATATGCAAATCCTTTAGTCCATGTGATGTTCCTTTTGTTTTAGTGCCTAAAAGGATGGTACATCACGTATGTGTGTTGATTGTAGAGGCATTAACAATATTATTATTCATTATCGTCATCCTATTGCTAGGCTAGATGATATGCTTGATGAATTAAGTGGCTCCACAATTTTATCCGAAGTTGATTTGCGTAGTGGATACCATCAAATTCGTATGAAATTGGGAGATGAATGGAAAACCGCATTTAAACCTATGTTTGGTTTATATGAGTGGTTAGTATTGCCTTTTGGGTTAACTAATGCACCTAGTACTTTCATGAGATTAATGAATGAGGTTTTACGTGCTTTCATTGGACAATTTGTGGTAGTCAATTTTGATGATATACTGATTTATAGAAGATCTTTGGAGGAACACTCAAAAGAATCACGTGCTGTTTTTATTGCTCTACGTGATGCACGTTTGTTTGGTAACCTTGGCTGTATTTTTACTCCATAGGGCGTTGAAGTTGATAAAGCCAAGATTGAAGCTATCGAGAGTTGGTCGCGGACCAAAACGATCACACAAGTGAGGAGTTTTCTTGGACTCGCAAGTTTCTATAGGCGTTTTGTGAGAGATTTCAGCACCATTGATGCACCTCTCAATCATCTTACCAAGAAGGACATGCGATTTACTTGGGGTACTGCATAGGAAGAAGCCTTTATGGTATTGAAAGATAAGTTAACACATGCTCCTTTACTCCAACTTCCTGATTTTAATATGACTTTCGAGCTTGAAGGTGATGCTAGTGGAATTGGATTACAAGGTGTGTTATTACAAGATGGTAGACATGTTGAATACATTTTTGAAAAATTGAGTGGCCTAGTCTGAATTATTCTACTTATGATAAGGAATTATATGCTCTTGTTCAGACTTTGGAAACATGGCAACATTAGTTATGCCCCAACGGATTTTTTATATATTCTTATCATGAATCTTTGAAACATATTAAAATTCAAGCAAAACTAAACCGTAGACATGCCAAAGAGGTTGAATTCATTGAAACTTCCCCTTATGTTATTAAACACAAGAAGGGGAAAGAAAATGTGATTGATCACGCATTATCTTGTCGCTATACTATGCTTTCACAACTTGACTTTAAAATATGTGGCTTGGAAACCATCAACAAATATGTGCATGATTTTGAATTTAAAGATGTGTTGCAGAATTATAAAGAAGGGAGTACATGGACCAAGTTCGTCATTAATGATGGATTAGTGTTCCGTGCTAACAAGCTATGCATGGACCAAGTTTTGTTAGTGTTTTCTTATTTCAAGAGGCGCATGGATGAGGATTAATGGGACACTTTGGCATGAAGAAGATGGAGGACGTACTTGCTACACATTTCTTTTGGCCAAAGATGAGATGGGATGTTGAGCATTTTGTTGCTCGATGCACTACATGTCAAAAAGCTAAGTCACGACTCAATCCTCATGGTTTATATATGCCGTTGCATGTACCTATTGTTCCTTAGGAGGATATATCCTTTTACTTTGTTTTAGGTTTACCTTTAAGAAAGAAGGGGGGAGAGCACATTTGTTGTCATGGATAGATTTAAAAAATTGCACACTTTATTCCATGTCATAAAAGTGATGCTGCTGCTAGTGTTGCTGACTTGTTCTTTCGTGAAATTATTTGCTTGCATGGTGTGCCAAATAAAATTGTTTCAGATCGTGATGCTAAATTTCTTAGCCACTTTTGGAGATGTTTATGGGCTAAGTTGGGGACTAAACTTCTTTTTAGTACTAGATGTCACCCCAAACCGATGGACAAACTGAAGTAGTCAATAGATCTTTGTCTACTATGCTTAGGGTTGTTTTGAAGAATTACTTGAAAATGTGGGAGGAATGCTTGTCTCATATTGAATTTTCTTATAATCGCTCCTTTCATTCTACTACTAAGATGTGCCCTTTTAAAATTGTCGATGATTTCATACCTCATGCACCAATTGATTTGTTGCCTCTCCCATCATCGGGGAAGGTTAATTTTTATGCTGAACAACGTGCTGAATTCATTTTAGAATTTTATGAGGTAACTAAGGAAAATGTTGAGCGTATGAATGCTAAATACAAACTTGCTGGTGATAAGGATAGAAAATATGTTGTCTTTGCACCTGGAGATCTTACTTGGTTACTTTTGCGTAAGGATAGATTTCCCGATTTTCACAAGTCAAAGCTAATGCCATGTGCTGATGGTCCTTTTAAGGTGTTAGAGAAAATAAATGATAATGCATATAAACTTGATCTCCCTGCAGAGTTTTGGGTTAATCCCACTTTTAACATTGCAGATTTCAAGCCTTATTTGGGTGAGGAAGATGAGCTTGCGTCGAGGACGACTTCATTTCACTAAGGGGTGTATGATGAGGATATCAATACCATTGTTACACCCACAACTCCTGCTGCTATACATACTGGAGCAATTACTAGAGCTCGCACACACCAATTTAATTACAAGGTACTTTTGTTCCTAAATTAGATACTTCTGTTTTACTTATGAATGAAGGACCTAGCATGGACAAGAAGGTTGGCCATTGGAGAGGGATCAATCACGGAGAAGAAGGTGTGAACACGGGAAAGAACAATGGAGTTTCAAGTGGTGATTTTCGCACTTTGAATCCACAATAAGGAGATCTTGAAGGGTTGGATAAAATATACAAGATGCCACTTCATAAATTTCATCCATAGGCTATTATAGGTGTCGTGTCACCCTATTTTGGGGCCAGACCCATGTAGTTTTGAAATACCACGTTATAGGCAGTTTTTAGAGTTTGTATGTGTGGGAAAACGAAGTTAGGATGGGTTTCAAAACCCTCCTGCAAGGGGTCACGAAATTCTCCGTCTATTACCCCATATATAAAGCCCATAGGGCAACGTTTGGACTTGGGTTTTGTTTAGTTAAAAGTTAGCGATTGCAACGTCGTGTTCTTCGTTCATGTCTAGCGACCAGACCAAGACCGCTTTCGGAACCCCACCCTTATCAATACTTCATTTATATTTGTAATATTCAGATTGCATTATCACATGCTTGTTTGTTGTTCGATTGCTTGCAGGAACAGACATTCGTGGTCAGGTTGATCATGCTCCGATGTGGTCAATAACTTCTTGGGGATTGGTTCAGCAATTTCTAAGGCGCAACGTCGTGCACGTTCGTAGTCTGATCGTCAAAGTTGTCTCCACCAAATCGATAGTTATCATCTCATCGAAAGATTTGGACCCTTGCCTCTATCAAGCACGATAAATAATTTGTGTGAAAACACTGTGAAATAATTGCAAAGACTTTCCACGTTCCAATGAAATATGGAAATTCAAACACCACAACAAATGTTTCTATGTTCATACAACACACATCAAAACATGCAATGGAGGCATCTTAAGGAAGTTCTTAGAATTTTTTATTGTAAAAAATAATGTAAAAAACATCTTACAGAGAACAACAAAATATAATGACGATCCAAGCAAAGCACATATTACGTGATGAATAAAAATATAGCTCCAAGTAATATATATCGATAGTGTTGAAGACGAAAGAGGGGATGCCTTCTATGGCATCCCCAAGCTTAGACGTTTAAGTCTTCCTTGAATATTACCTTCGGGTGCCTTGGGAATGCCCATTTTTGGGTCTTACCACTCCTTATTCTCCTCATATCGGTGTCTTACCCAAAATATTAAAACTTCAATCACACAAATCTTCACGAAACTTTGTGAGATGGGTTAGTGTAATAAAGAGAGATCATTCACTTAGGTACCGTCAAGTCAAGATTCATTATTGTTCTCACATTATACCTACTTTATTCTATGGTTACCATAATTTATACCATTAAATATAAGCTATGGAATCACTAAAACAAGCAAACTATGCATGCAAAACCGAATATGTAAAAATCAGATATGTCTGTGAAGATCTAAATTTAACCATACTTCCCTGTCTCTAACAGTGCTGAAAAGCTAGAACAATGCAGGAAATTTGCATAACAAAACCGCGCATAAAGTTTGGAATTTTTTGAATCACCAAATCAAAAAAATTCTGCACTGGACGTAAAAGTTTCTGTTTTTTCATAGAATCAAACTAACAAGTATCCACACTATCCCAAGGCTCTACTTGGCACCTTATTGGGATAAAACACACAAAATATGATTACTACATAATATTAATCATGTCAGCAGACAAAAACAGAAACTAAAAGTGTTGGTTGTCTCCCAACAATCACTTTTCTTTAAAGCACTTTATCAAGGCATGATGATTTCAATGATACTCACATAAAAAGTAATAATTAAAACATGCAAGAGAGCATCATGAATCACATGGCAAGGAAATTTAAGTCTAACACACTTCCTATACATAGGGATTTTGCTAGCAAGCAATTTAGTGTAGCGAGAATCAACTTGCATGGGAAGGCAAACAAGCATAACTTCAAAATTTTCAATGCGTAGAGACGAAACTTGATATTGTTAAACTACCTACAAGCATATGTTCCTCTCTCGTAATAATTTTCAGTAGCATCATGAAGGAATTCATCAATATATATGAGATGAAGCATTTTTTTCATGATGCACAAGATATAATTTTCATTACTCTCAACATAAGGAAACTTCTCATACATAATAGTGGGAGTATCATATCAGACTCAAACGCTATAAAAAATTCCACGTTAAAATAATAATGTTCAGAAAAAGGGTATTCATAATTGCAACTAGTCTAATAATAGTAATCATCACTACTTTTTGTAACATAAGTATCATCATAATAATCATCATAGATAGGAGTCATGCCATGATCAGTATAAATTTGCTCATCAAAACTTGGGGCACTAAAAATATCATATTCATCAAACATAGCATCCCCAAGCTTGTGGCCTTACATATCCTTAGCATCTTGTATATTCATAGAATCCATACTAACAACATTGCTATTATACTATTCATTTGAGGAACTCACATTAAATATTTTGTTAAATTCTTCCTCCAACAATTGAGCACAATTTTCCAATCCAACATTTTCATGAAAGAAATTATAAAGATGAAGCGTTTGAGGCCACCTCAATTCCAGTTTTTGTAGTTTTCTTTTATAAACCAAACTAGTGATAAACAAGAAAATAAAAGATTCAACTACAAGATCTAAAAAATACCTTAAAACACTCACCTCCCTAGCGACGGCACCCGAAAAGAGCTTGATGTCTACTACACAACTTTATTCTTGTAGACGTCGTTGGCTCTCCGTGTGTAGAATTTTGGAGGACATCAACAAATTTCCCTTAAGTGGGTAGCCTAAGGTTTATCATTCCGTGGGAGTTGTAGGACGAATATGGTCACTCTCAAACAACCCTGCAATCAAATACAAGAAATCTCTTGTGTCCCCAACACACCTGATACAACGACAAATTATATTAAGTGCACTAGTTCGGTGAAGAGAAGGTGATACAAGTGCATTATGGAGACTAGATATGGGTTTTTGTAATCTGAAAATATAAGAACAATATAGCAAGTGGCAAACAGCGAGCAAAACGTTATAAATGCTTGGGAATAAAGACTAGGGGTCATAGTTTCACTAGTGCAACCTCTCAACAATGCTAACATACTAGAATGATATGATCATCCCTCAACATGCGACAAAGAATCACTCCAAAGTTCATATATAGCAAAGAATATAAAATGAAATTGTAGGTAGTAGAACAACCTCAAAGAAATTCTTTCCGATCAATCTATCATCACAAAGAACCCTAGAGTTCCTACTAAAATAACACCTATGATACACATCAATCAACCCGAATGCCACCTAGATACTTCAATGTCACCTGAAGTATCAGTGGGTTAATTATTCGACATGCATCAAACAACTTCAGATTCATCATATTCAATCAAATACATAGAACTTCAAAGAGTACCCCAAGGTTTCTATCATAGGAAGTAGGACAAGAACGTGTATCAGCCCATATCGATAGTGATCAGCACATCCCTACTAATATTACACCCATATCCCCACTAGCTACACATATTGGACTAGTCACTAGAGCCCGTGCACGCCAACTAAATTATTAGGTACTTCCATTTCTTGGAAATCCTTCTAATGTTCCTGAACATATGATTCTGCCTAAATTATATACATTTCTTTTACTTATGAATGAAGGACATATGAAGGATGGCCATTGGAATGGGATCAAGCATGGAGGAGAAGGTGCGCGGGTGGGAAGGAACAATGGAGTTTCCCATAGTGATTTTCACACTTTTAAACCACCATAATGAGAGCATAAATACATGGAAGAAATATTCAAGATGCCACTTTGTAAATTTCATCCATAGTCTATTATAGGTCCTGCACTACCTTTTTTTGGGCCAGGCCCATGTAATTTTGAATTACCATATTATAAGCGGTTTTTAGAGTCCATGTGCATGGGGAAGCTGAGTTAGGGTTAGTT
Organism: Hordeum marinum; assembly: GCA_022496015.1. Taxonomy (NCBI): domain Eukaryota; kingdom Viridiplantae; phylum Streptophyta; class Magnoliopsida; order Poales; family Poaceae; genus Hordeum; species Hordeum marinum. The sequence goes on from CM039675.1 coordinate 236,863,811, forward strand.
CCAGACCCCTTCTCCAAGGGGCCCTGAAATATCCATATTTCCCCCATATATACATCACTTAGGGCGCCACTTTAGACTTTGGGTTTTGTTTAGATTACAAGTTCGCTATAGGTGCAACTTCGCATCCTTCGTTTGTGTTCCACGACCAGACCAAGTCGTAACTGAACCCCACTTTCATGAATAGAGATTTCCTTTTAGATTCCCAATATATAGATGGCAATTTCAGTTTCTTGCTTGTTCTTCGTTTGCGTGCAGGAAATGGACCATCTGAGGGAGTCCGGGACTAAGGGGTCCTCCGGCCGTCGGCTCATCTCTCGTGGGTCGACCTGTTGGGCTGACCTGCTGAAGACCGTACTATGAATGATCCTATATCCAAGAAGGAAGGCTCTGTAGAATAGTGGTCCTCCATGTTCCGAAGATTGAATCTATGTATATATCCCTTGTAAAAGGTCGGTTGTGTTTAACCCTAGGGACCCCCGGTGTCGATATAAACCAGAGGATCCCCATTCACACAGGGTAGGTGAACTTATCTAGGGCTTAGCTTAGACGATCTCGAGGTAGATCAACTATGTACATACACATCAATACAGTCAAGCATAACGTAGGGTTTTACCTCCTCACGAGGGCCCGAACCTAGGTAAATACTCTCCCCTTCGTTCCCTGTCACCCGTCCATCTAAGGCTCACAGCTCAGGACCCCCTACACTAGATATGCCAGTTTTGACACTGAATTGGTGCTTTCATTGAGAGTTCCACTATGAGACTGCTAGAAAGGTTGATGGGACGTCCCATAGTCAGCGAAGAGATCTACGGCGGGGGCGTCCCACTCACCGAGCATGTCATCATGATCGATGGCATCGATCATTGCACCAATCTGACCGCCTCCCTCCATCGGGTCGAAGGTTTCACCCTAGGTCAGGGATTCAAGTTCGGGTGCCTCTAGTTCACGGCCGATCCCGAGGGGAACCTAGTGCCCTCAAATGGCCGGGGATAGGTAGACCGGGCCTTGGCGCACCGGATACGACCGGTGGCGGGGCTCCAAGGGCAGCGGAGCTCGAGCTCCCGATGCCGCGACCATGGAAACATCCTACAAGAGAGAGAGGTTATCGAGGTGAGAGAGAGAACGATGGGAGGAGGAGAAGAGAGGCACGACCACGATGCTGGCCTAGTGGGTCACGGCGGCTCGTCCGGGCCAGTCGGAGGCGGGGCATTGGGCAACGGGGACCGGGCCTTGGGCAACGGGGACCGGGCCTTGGGCACGGGGGCTCCTGGTTGTGGAGCTCCTTGGACGCGGGCGGCGACAATACGGGCCCGGGCGAGCGGGCGATGGGCTCGGTCGGGCCATAGCGGCGGGTGACTACACAGGGGCGACGTGGCCCATTCTTGTTGGATGTGAGGGCGGCTGCAGGGGCAAGGAGGGGATGGCCTGTGAAGAACATGAGGAGGTCGTAGCTTCTGGATGGCTCGAGTAGGTTTTAGGGGTAGGTTAGCCAAAAAAATGGCATGGGGAAGGATTTAAATAGGGAAAGGGGGGTTAGGGTTGGTTTTTTTTAGCTGGATACGAGCCATTCAATCTTGATCGGATGGCTCCGGACGTGGGAGTGGATAGATGGGATAGGTGGGCTGTGGAGAGGGGATGTCGGATGAGGGGAGAGGTAGATGGTGGCCCGTGACAAAGGTTTAAACACCGAAAAATGTCTGATAATTATCCGATGAGTGTGCTGCTACGGTTGATCGTTTGGGTATCAAACGGCCTCCGATTGTGATGAAATTTGGCAGGTAGTATACCTACAATAAAACAAAGCCGCACGCTAACTTTCGACCCAACCCGAGCAAGTTTTATATGCACTTTTAAAAACAATATTTTATAGATGCCGTGGGCGCGTGCGTGTGTGGTTGGGCTCGAATCGGGCATCGACAAGAACAAAGAGAACCGGCAACTACGAACGGATGCAAGTTTCTATAAACGAGTGACGATGCTATGCAGATGATGCGAATGATGCGATGACGAATGCAACAATCAATCGAATCACACGATGACAATGGAATAAAAGGGGAATCTTCTGGAGCATCGGTTCCGGTTTGTTACAATACAAGTAACCGATAGTCTCCCACTCCGGAGGAGGGGCCTTGATATCCCGTGGAATCTTCCCTTGATAGGGGCCTTGGCATCCACTTCGGATCTTCTCTCAAAGATGTGTTCAACTCCATGGGAGAAGGAAGTAGTTGGAGCCATGCTCAACAATGTCAAGTGCTAAACATAAGCTAACCCTAAACCGGAGGTAGAAGAAGAGTATTTATAGTCTAGGTTGAAATTGATGGGCGAAGGGTTACACGGGCCTCGGGCCTGAGTGGCTCCACGCAAGCAGGCTGGAAGTTCCGGGTAAGGCTGGAAATTCCGGGCTGGTTTCGGGATTTCTTGAGAGTTGTCGTCGTCTTCGATGGCTGGACTAAGGAGAGGGCGGATGTTTTGGGTGTTAGAGGTTCCGGGACAGGGTCTGGGAAGGTTCCGGGCTAAACCAAAAGACAGCATGCTTGATCCTGGGTTGCTTGGCGGCCGGAGGTTCTGGGTTGGCCGGAAGTTCTAGGCAGGTCTGGAGCTGCAGCTTGGAGATTGCCTCCTCTTCATCATGTGAATCTCCACCTTGCGCCCTCGAGCTCCGGTTATGGTCGAGGTACCTGAGAATGTATAATGTCTTTGCTTGAGGTATCATACAAGTTCCATGATCACCAAAGGGACAGTCGCATAGGAGAGATGTCACCTAGGTTTTGATGGCATGTGCATGGGCTCGCTTGGAGCTAGCAGTGTTGCTGATGGATCCATGGGGATGACCATGGGATGATCCGCATCATCTCCCCCCTTCGGTAAGATCCGTCCTTGGATCAAGATTTCATCACAAAGGAAAGGGGAAAGGTCCTTGGCATTGAAGATATCGCTCACATTGTACTTCTCGCGTGGAATGCCGACCTTGTAGGCATTTTCATTGTAGCGAGCCGACACCTTGAAGGGTCCATCGGCTCAAGGAAGTAGCTTGGCTTGAGTTCGGCAGGGGAAATGGTCCTTGCGGAGGTGTAGCCACACAAGATCGACGGGCTTGAACACCATGGGGTGCTTGTAGATGTTGCGCTTGGCGGCGACTCATTCCACTTGACGTTCGATCATGCGCCTTCTATATTCATGCATTTTCTTTATATAGCTTGCCCTTTCACTTGCGTTCATGTTGACGTGCTCTTGGAGGGGTGGAGGAAGTATGTACAATGGGGACAAAGGGTTGAAGCAGTGGACCACCACGAATGGAGACTTACCGATAGTGAAGTAATTTGCACGATTGTAGGCGTACTCGGCGATGGGGAGACAATCTTCCCATTCCTTGATGTTCTTCTTGATGAGCACGCGTAGAAGAGTGGAAATCATCCGGTTTGTCATCTCCATTTGGCCATCGGTTTGTGGGTGATTGGCCAAACAAAATAGTATCTTGATGTCGATTTTGGCACATAGAGTCTTCCAAAATTAGGTAGGTAACTTGATGTTGTGGTCCGAGACAATGGTCTTGGGAACCCCATGTATTCGTAAGATCTCCCTACAAAAGAGATTTGCAACATGTGAAGCATCGTTGATCTTATGACATGGGATGAAATGATCCATTTTGGAAAAACGATCCACAATGTCAAAAACGGAATCATGGTCGTATTTAGTGCGTGGGAAACCAAGCAAAACATCAATACTAATGTCTTCCCAAGTTTTAAACGGTATATGAAGAGGCATGTAAAGACCATGGGATTGAGCATTTGGCTTAGCTTTGCGACATGTTGAACATTGGTGGGTGAAACGTGCAACATCACGAAACATCTTTGGCCAAAAGTACTTGTTGGAGAGGGTGGCATATGTCTTGTCCTGTCCAAAATGACCCATTAGCCCGCCACCATGAGCTTCTTGCAAAAGCAACAAAAGAAGAGAAGACTCTGGTATACAAACTTTGTTAGCACGCATAAGATAGCCATCTTTTATGTAGTAGTTTTCTGAACAAGGTGTCACTTGGCACTTAGCATAAGGAGTAGGAAAGAAAACATCATGCTCATACAAATCTTTTATATGCTCAAAACCAATGCCATTCAATTCAAGTTGAGTAACTAGCATGCATTTGCAAGAAAGAGCATCTGGCACAACATTTTCTTTACCCTTAATATATTTGATTACATAAGGAAAGGACTTAATGAATTCACTCCATTTTGCATACCGTTTGTTCAACTTAGTTTGACCCTTAAGATACCTGAGAGTTTCATGATCGGTATGAATGACAAACTCATGTGGGCAGAGATAATGCTCCCAAACATGTAAAACTCTCACCAAAGCATTCAATTCCTTGTCATATATTGGATAGTTAAGTAGAGCGCTGGAAAGTTTCTCACTAAAGTATGCAATTGGGTGCTTTTCTTGCATTAGCGAACCACCTGTGCCATTACCACTAGTGTCACAATGCGCTTCAAATGTTCTATCAAAGTTGGGTAATGCAAGCAAAGGTGCATGAGTAAGCAAATTTTTAAGCTCAAGGAATACAGTGTCTTGCCTTGGTCCCCAAATGAAAAGTGCATTCTTCTTGCTCAAAGCATGTCGAGGAGATGCAATCGTTCTAAAATCTTTAACAAAGCAATAGTAGAATCCGGTTAGTCCAAGGAAACTACGCACTTGTTACAAATTGGTGGGTGTACTTGTTTTGTTATTGTAGATGTCCTCATAGGAGAACTTAGTTGTGAGGCCATTACCGTTGCGTGGCGACTCGAAGGGATTGATCGGAAACGAGAGACATGTTTACCCAGGTTCGGCCCCTCCGATGGAGGTAAAAGCCTATGTCCTACTTTGTGTGTATATTGATGATCTCGATTATAAGGGTGCGTAATCGCTAACCGAGCTCTCGAGGGTCTGTAACTTAAGTCTATGAGCCTCAGGGGCTCGCCTTTATATACAGGTCCATGCCCTGGTCTTACGAGAGTCCGAGTCGTGCTATGATTCTTGACCTACTATATCTCTAACTCGCCTTGCCTCTCAAGCATGCAAACTCCTGTCGTCTTCTACCTCTTGGGCCTTGAGTCACTGTCTTCATATGGTGGGCCGCCATCTGGCTTACTTGGTAAGCCGCCTTGCCAGCCTTGTCCTGAACAACACAACCCACTTTAGGTATGTTCTACAAGCCACCAACATGCTGACCTGGCCAGTAGTGCGGGTCATACCAGTAGACCTGAGCTGGCGCATGTACTCGGGATGGTGATAGACTTTCTTTGGGCCGACCAAATGCTACTCCATGACTAGGTAGTTATGAAGGTAGGTTTCGGGCTTGTCCAGACCCGTGCTGCGAGACATGGTCAAATAAGATGGGATTTACCCCTCCTACCAAGAGAGATATACTCTGGGCCCCCTCGGGTGATCCGACCTGGATAAGCATGGCCATGCGATGAGGATTATGAGATAATCCGAAATGTTGATCGGATTCACCGGAACAAGAAGAAGTAGGTCGTGCTGCAACAAGGATGACCATGTCGCCTTGTTCACAATAACATATATCGTGTGGCAAAGGGAACAAAAGTGTGAAGTACAGGTTCGCCTAACAAGCTTCATCGGACACATGGAGTCGGCAGATCTTGCTAGAGGCCGCTACCGACTGGTCGAGTCGGATGTCATCTGACTCACGACCAAGTGGACGAGAACCTAAAGGGTCATGCGCTTAAGGGAAGAAACACGTGGGCTTTAGTGTCTGTGCGAGGCCTAAGGGTTGAGCCCGCGCCGGATGCCTATATATAGTGGAGGTGCGGCACACCCATCCGGTTGATCGTTGCGGCACCATCATTAGGGCTTTGCATGAGTTGCAACTAGCCACCTCCACTCACCACCGCCAACCTTGTGATCGGACCTAGCAGTCCGCCGCACGGGTGTTCCTCCTGCATGTGCAGATACGGTTAGAGGCGGTGCACTTGCACCGCTCCGACGAATCTGTACGTTGGATCCGACGACTGGCTGTCCGAGGGAGATAGGAACGGCTGTTCGAGGGAGATCGAACAAGAAGGATACGGACCACACGAACGCACTGCCCCAACTCTACTTCCGCTGCACGACACTGCGCATCTAGTGGTAACAATCTATGGTCCATCTTCATAGGATGTTCTTGGATGTTCTGCACGTAGGAAATTTTTAATTCGCATGCGATGCACGTACGGTAGAACCCAACAACAAATGCATGGGAAGGGCATAGAAATGAGCCTATCATGCAAAGTGAACATGTTAATATGGGCAAATCAAATATAATGGAGAACAAGCCATAACCATGTGAGAGCCATGTAGAAGAGATGCGTGTAGTCCTTGCGCGAGGGGAATGGTTGCAGACACATTTTGATGGATACCAAAGCGGCATTGCTCTCAAGATCTCTCTTCGTCAACTCATGGGATTGTGAGGTTGATGAGTGTTCATGAGTACCAACACAAGGAGACACACAAAACAAATTGTGTGTGTGGGAAATGTACACATCATCCGTCATGGTGTGTATGTGTGCATGAGAGTTAGCACAAGATAAGCAATGCTCAAAGTAATTCGATGAATGATATAGGAACATGTCATCCATCATGAAAGAATAGTTGTTGTGTATAACATGATGGGGACACAAATTGAGCATGCAGATATATGGCACATCAATAGCTTTTTTATTCATGGGTAGCATATCGTGCACATAAGTATGGGGATCATGCCAAGTGTATGATGGAGCACAATCTCCTAATATGTATGAGGAAACTATGAGGGTCTCCTCATGTGCAATAATGGGAGCAAAGGGTGGAGAAGGTGAACAACATCCAAAACAATGCATGTCCAAAGTATGGTGATCATGGAATGAAATATGAGAATTATTGCACGAATGATGCAAAGGGAGCATGGCAGTGTGATCACAAGAAAACAAATGCCAATAACCATGGGTTTGTCATCTATGCCATTCGAGAAAATGGGATTTACTTTTATGGTATAAGCATAGTCACTATGGTGAGATTGCGAGATGCAATATGGGAAATTTCACGCATAGCATATGACAAGTCAAGTGGATTATCAACCAAGATGTGAACAATAGAGTTTTCACATGGTAACCTATGGAGTATAGCATCACAACTAGGTAAGTCAACATGCTCATCATCATATTCATCATAAATAGGGGTCACATCTAATCATGAAGAAGACATAGCATATGAAGTATCCATAAGGTGATCAACATCATGCAAGCAATCAATGTCCACTAGTGGGACAAGAGCATCACCTTCACCTATGTTACATTTTTCGTTCCACTCATGTGGTGTAGGTGAGATGGCATAGACCAACTCATGGTCATCTTAATCGTTATGGAACCATGTGGGGGGTGCATCATATTCCACCATGTCCATCGTCTTGTCCAAAGGGAGGAAAAAATTGTCTTGGATCAGCCCGTCATCGTGTATGGGACCTAGCACCAAATGAGAAGACACAATAGAGGTAGAGGTTAAGATGTTAGAAATCATAAGGGCCTCACATGCCATCTCAAATCTCTCTCTCTCTCTATGTGGCGGTGGCTCACACACTCCCTCGAAGTAGGTGCAGTCAAACTCACATATGGTGGAGTCACTCATCTCACTCAAGTGGTGGGGGTTGTGGCTCTCCTCACATGGGAATTGTGGCAACTCAACATGTATGGGGCTAGTGGTGAAGGCACTCTCACTCTCAATATGGTGTCCAAAGTCTCTCAACTCATCTCCAAACGCCGCCATGGTCGAAGCGAAACTCCCATGCTCAACCATTTCGTCGCCGTCACCGTGGATGAAGGCCAAAGATGGCACATCATCACATTCGTCCATGACCGAAGGGAAAATCCCATGCTCGATCATCTCACGCTTGCCTCCAAAGATGGAAGCATCCTCTTTGCTCGCCACCTTGTCGCTCGCCTCCAAAGCATGTTCCTTGAGTGGCTCCATAGTCTTGGTCATCGTCGCGTTGTCTTCAAAAAGAGTCATGGTCGACTCAGCACTGTCAATGCCACAAAGAGGGATGGCGGTGAAGTCTGACTTGGGAGTGTCATCTTGGAGCTCATCGGCCTTGGACATCTTGGTGGTACCATCCTCATGCTCGTCGTCGTGGACCTTGGTCGTCGTGAAGTGTGCGCGTGGTCGAGTAGTCTTGGCCTTGAGGTCTTGTGCTGCATTGAAAGCACCAATGTACAGTTCGTCGAGAGACTCATAGTTGTTGTCGAATATAGGGCTGGCGATGTCGTTGTTCAATCATCATGAAGTGGAACTTCATCCATATGGGGTCGGTCACGCCGGCTCGTCGCAAGGCTTTCATCATCATCATGGAGTAATCGTCGATGGACTTGGATCCTTGTATGGTGTTCGTCAATTGGCGTTGAAGATGTTCCATGTAGGGGGAAGGCACAAACTCTTGCCTCATCGCTTTCTTCGTCTTGGACCAACTCATGTAGAAGCTCGTCGAAGATGTGTGAAGCCACCATGTCGAGGCGTCACCGTGGAAGTTTCTTGTGGCGCACTTCACTTGATCTTCGGAAGGGACTTCAAGTAACTTGATGTAGTGGTCCATCTTGCTCTCCCAATCGAGATACTCCTCGGGGTCTTGACTCCCATATAATGGAATTTCATGGTCGAAGTCGAGGTCATAGTAGCTCATGGAGGTCGCGGATGTGAGCTTGGGGAGCTTCTCTCGAAGTGCTTGTTGGCGAAGATGCCTCGTGTCCAAAGGTGAAGATGCCTTGAAGTCGCTTGGTAAAGATGTCAAGGTAGGTGGTGAGGTCATTGAGCAATGGTTGGTGTCGAGCTCGTGACCTTCACACTTTTCCTTTGTTGGACGCCTTGATGTTGGCGTTGTTATTTCTTCATGTCGCTCATGTTGTCGATGCCAGTGTGATCTTGCTAGAGATGGTTGCTCAGGAGCATATGCACTTGAGTGTCTTCTCGGAGATGATGAAGACCTCTTGCAGTTATTGATGAGGACCTTGAGCTCCTCCATTTGAGCGTGCATCTTGGCGTCGACGATGTTCTTCAAGGCACCAGACTTGTCCTTGTTGTAGACTGAAGGAGATGTGATTTGCCTAACCATCACAAGACACGAGCAAAGGTGAGTGGGAAATGAGGTAAACAGTGCCAAGGTATTGTTCCCAAAGTTAAGGATGTATCCCTTTTCACTCAATGTGACTTGAGAGAATAATGGAATTGGTACCGGACTTGTTCAGTCACACCGACAACATAAAAAGCTTATCGCGTGGCTCGGTTAGGACAAGTGGCACAAAATTCAAGCAAAATGAAGTCAAAGATATTGTAAATGTTGAAATAAATCCAAAGAACTCAAAATGCAAAGCAAGAGATCACAAATATAGAGGAGGGCAAAAGAGAAACACACGCGGTGGGATAATGGGGCTATGCAACTATAGGGATCAGCAAAGCTCGTGTTGCACAGACACAAGGAGAGACACTAGCACCACTTGGCACCTATACTATTTATGCAAGCAAAATGTTTCGTATTCCAAGTATCCTCATGCACAAGTATCTCTTTTCTTGCTCAACTCTTTGCTTATAAGCTTTGATCTTTCTTACTTGCTTAGAAGCTTTTTTTTTCTTTTTTTGACTCTTCTCTTCCTTTCCACTATTCTTAGCCTCAACCAACTATATGAGATAAATATCGCAAGATATGCAAGGGAGCAAGCAATTGCACTATATGATATTTCCGATGATGCAACAATATGATATCGTATCACTATGGTGCACAGGTTTTCGCGAAGCCCGGCAATACTCACATAGCTATTCTCAATAGGTATGATGGTAATCGCAAAGATGGTGTGGCTATCAAGATGTAATGGCAAGGAAGGAGAAGTGTATGAAGGAATTTATACCTTCATCACACTTAACCTTTCACGAAGTTAGGAGTAACCTGCCTTGCTTCCGGTTGAAGATGGTCTCAAAGGATGGATGGTCGTCATTGATGTCAAACGTCGGTGGTAGATGTAGATGATGGACCGATACAAGTCACCGATGGTGTATGAAGATGTAACCGTCCCTAAGTATCTGAAATACCTTAGGAGACTCAAATCACAACTCAAGCAACCACAAATGCAACGATAATCAAAATGGGTTAGGTTGCGGAAGACTATGGTGGTCTTGCACATGATATGGTGGAAGGCCTAGGAAAACTTGCCAAAATTTGAAACATATGATGAAGTAAAATTATGATGAATCTATTTTTGTGGCAAGGAGGGTGTCAATAGCTGTCCAACGAGGTAAAGAACGTCAAAATCGGAGTTCGGATGAATTAGTTATGGGCAAAACAAGAATAAAAAATGTTGGACCTGGGAATTAGCGATTGTACCGCTTGGTAGAGTGGTTGTAGTGCTCCCGGGGCATCCTAGGGACGTTTTTGGTGGGATTAGCGGTTGTAGCGCTTACGGTGGGCGCTTGTGCCGCTCCACGGAGCGGTTGTACCGCTTTTATCGGGAAAAAATTCCAGATCTGAGCACGGGGTGGACTTGGGCCGGACCAAAATCGAAATTTTGGACCAAATTCAAGGGGAAAAGAAAAATTAGGTGATGGGGACGCAAAGGGGAGTGGATCTACTTGCTAAAAACCGGATCCAAGGATCAAAATCAATAGAAACTCACAAGATCAACTAATCACAAGAAATTTTTTGGAGCTATTTTTGGTGGGGTTTTTCAAATTTGGACGAAATCAAACAAAATCAAGCTAGAAAACGAAGATGGGGGACTCCAAATTCGTGAGAAACGTGGCTCATGATACCAATATGATACGGGGCAAGCCCGTGTGTGTCGATCTTTCACAAATTTGAGGGGGATTTCACGAAGAACACGAAGAACACGGGGAAGAACAAGGAGAAATCACAAGAGGAAACACTCAAAAAGAAGTCCAATAACACATCCACTAGACTCACCACACACAGGATCCACAAAGGTACAAGAACGACAAAGGGAAATATGATACATGGTAGGGTTCATCCCAAATGCCATGGGGAGAAGGGTCCTTGGTATCCCGGAGGATCTTCTGTAGCGACCCGACTCAAAACGAGTCAAGCCTCTGTGTTTTCTGTGCCATCCCTGGATCAGTATGCTAGCACATACAGTACATCAATGTGTATATCAAAGTGCAATCACATGTAATTAACGTAAAACTGATATATACCATAAAATCTCAGCGGAAACAGTCAACGGGAGTGGAGTCCCAATAACACCAACGACAGCTTGAGTGCAGATCGTAACCCTGAATCGTACTCTTACCAATCGTAGAGCTTCTCTGCAACATAAGACGTTGCAACCGTGTAGGTCAGTACATTGAATGCACCGACAAGATCACCATAGTACAGCAGAAGATATAAACTATTCTATATGCAGTAAGGCTTTGTGGCTCTGTGTCTGAGTTTTTGCATAAAAGCTGATTTTATTTTCTTTTCCTACAACAAAGGAATATCCGGAGTTTCACTATAGAGTTACCTAACAAGACATGGTTCCGCCAACCGATGTCTTAATGCCCACAATAATCATAACTTGCCCACAATTAATTATCAGTCCAGTGTTGAGAGTTTAGAGATAGATCCAAGTCCAGAGGCTCAAATTGTCTGTAACCGGGGACACGGCTAATAGATTAGGTTTAACTCTGCAAAGTGTTGTGTACTTTACCCACAAGACTACATGGTGTTTGAGAACAGGACGAACGAAACATGGTCTTTCAGAGTGTTTCCCTGACTAGTGTCAGTGCCCATCCATTCCTCACGTCGACTACATCTCGTAACACTGCCCAGCCAGAGTCACAACAAAGATCAACCAAGCCAGAGTCCATAATGACTTGTGGCTGCACAGGTAAGCTTCCGGGCATGACGTATTCATCCGTCTCTGTGAGTCACGGTGAAGGTTTCCGCAAGATGTCATGGCGCTTCTCCATGCATCCCGGCCATCCACTGGTTTCTCCAGGGATGCCCAATCAACCATCCTTCACCCAGTAGTGTGTATTGAAAACTTGTTTCTCGAGTCTCGAATGTCTTGAGGTCTTGAAGATGCAGGACTTGAAGATGCCTTCATGAAGTTGTCGTCTTGACGTAGAGTCTTCCTTCTCACACCACTCACGAACAGTCATACCAGTCCCCGTCTACTTTAGCATAGCATAAAAATAACTAACGTTCCCGGGGCTTTAGTAACAATTGGTGGGTTCCTACCTCATGCATTCTACTCAACTACAAGATTTTCAATAACACTACGGGAGGGATTTGTTGAATGATGTCACTACATGCAATAAAACATAGGTATGAACAAAATGGTCAAAGTGAACTTGCCTGTACTGTTGATGAACATTAATATCGCTCTCAGAAATAACTTGATAGAACTATTCGTCACTCTCCATTGAAAAATCTATATAGTCAAACATTTCATTCACATGAGAAATCATGTCTAGCAAGCATTCTAGCACTCAAACTAACAATCAACAAATAAATACGTACAAAAAAATAAAGTTGAAAACAAAAAGAACTAGATAAAATCCAAAGAAAACTTCACAGGAAAAACTATAAAGATTAACAACATACAACAAAAATACTTTTGCCCTAAATAAAACTTAACTGCTAGTTACAACACTAAACTAATAAATTAGCAGAAAATAAAAATACAAAATAATAACTTCATAGAAAGTATTTTTCTCAAAGTTTAAATTGTAAAAAGAATCCATCTAATTGCTATTATAAAACTCTAGTTATGATCTATACATATTTTAATACAAAACAGTAGGAAAAAATATTTTTTAAACATAAAAATTGTATACTGATGTATAAAAGAAACATATTATAATGTTTCAACAATACCAAAAATAATAATTAAAAACGAATAAAACAGAAAGTTTGAAAATAAAACAAATCTATAGCAAAAACAACACTATTTTGTTGCAAGTTGATAGTCGCCGGAGTTAGGGAAGATGAGCTCGGATTCTGATGCTGCAGTAGCTCCCGAAGGAAGGCGAGCATGGTGACGAGGTAGGTGGCGTCAGCGGGGCTCGGGGACGACGGGGTCAACGGCGGCGAGTTCGTGAGCAGCGAGGATCTTCGGGTGGTCGTTGGGGAAGGGACTCCGGTGGGTGCGGGGCACGGGCGAGTGGATGGAGAGGTGCGCGCGAGCGAGGTGGAGAGGTTGGTGGGCTCGGGAGAGCTTGGGGCGGTCGGAGTGGAGCGGCACGAGCTCGAGGGCTTCGGTGGTGGCCGGAGCTCCGGCGAGCAATGACGGCGGCGAGAGGCCACGGGGAATGGGGCTTAGGGGTGGAACGGGGTGCGGGAGGCCTCGGGTATTTATAGGAGCGGCTCGGGGTCGTAGAAAGGAAAGGGAGAGGAGATGGCGGATTCAGTGGGATTGGAGTAATTTCGGTGAGAGTTAAGGCACGTGGGCCGACCGGTTTTTATTAAAACATTAATTCCTTTCCTTTTCTAATTTACAGTGAATGGAAACTACTTTATGGCAATCCGTATCTTTCCAAACAATGAAGATTTATATATTAAATTGACCAGGGGAATAAATGCAATTTAATGAACATTTTTCCACGGCCAAAATAAATACTTAAAAAAATATTTTCAAGAAATGCATTAATACCTTTCCTTTTCTAATTTATAGAGAATGGAAACTACTTTACGGCAATAAATACATTCCCAAAAAATGGATATTTTTATATTAAATTGACCAGGGGAATAAACGAAAATTAATGAACATTTTTCCACGGCCAAAATAAATACTTTAAAAAATATTTTTAGAAAATGCCTAAATTGATTTTAATTCTTTTGCAATAAATTTTCAAATAACCCCCAGGGTTTTATGATTCAAAAACTGCACAAAATACCTCCTGGTTTGGAGTGTCACATTACTCCTCTCAAATTTTTGTCAAGGGGTTTTCAAACTTCAAATAGGAATTCAAATATGAAAGGAACTCCATATCAGAAATTTTCAAATAGTTTTCAAATTTACTTTTCAAATCTTTTCATTTTGAATAAGTCATGTCATCTTGTCTCACTGATTTGAAATGTAAGAATTTGAGTTCAAAAGCGCATGGGAAAGTCATGTCATTCCCTCTCATTCAAAAGTTTTTTAAAAGTTTCAAATTTCACTCAATTCAATCACTCAAATAAACAAACACTTATTCTAATATCTATTATAACATTCCAAAATTTGGGACGTTACAAACCTACCACACTTAAAATGAATCTCGTCCTTGACATTCGAAAGGGCTATAGAGAATAGGTTAGGGTTTGGGGTCTTCTAGCAATTCCATTGACCAAAGGGTGTGGGGTCTACCACACTTAAACTGAGAGTTACTGGTCCCTCAAAAGTCATGACAGTCCTGTGGGTGCATCTGTCTCTTCAAATTCTTTATGATATCTCTTTTGATGAGGCTCTTCCGTTATATCAAAATCTTGTGTTCTCATAACAAAATGCACTTTCTCCGATACTGGGTCTTCTTAACTGATAAGTCTCGCAATTATCCTAAATAACTTATCGAAGAGCTCATGGTGGTCTACCGTTAGTGGTTACCCTGAAGTGAAATGGGTCTTGGCTTCATTCCTCACCATAAAATTCCTACATGTGACAGCAACTGTCCTGTACAAGGGGTTTTCTTCATACCATTCTAGGGGCTTTAACAAAAAGCTTCAAAGAGTGTCGTCTCTTTACTATGGGTAACTCACCAAGATTTACCATTCCGAATAGCAAGAGAATGATAAGATTAAGTTGTCATGGTGGCCAAGCCATGTCGCACAGAAATCATTACCTTGTATAAGGTTGAGTGAATCTCGTATTCCAACACTTGTGCTTCCTCACAAGCATTGCAGAAATTTCTCTTGTCAATGAACAAAGTTCGTATAATTCCATTGATTCTGCAAGCTAAGCAAAAAACATCTATCGTTTCTTCACAACTCTCAGGTTTTCGTATACTCCTAAGAAAAATGTTTGCTGATCAGTCGTAGCTTCTTCCAAGTTTCTTCCTTCACAAAGGTAGGGCCTGATCTTTATCAATCCTGAGGTCAGTGATTTGTGGGTTCACTTGAATACTTTGATAGCTTTAACTCACTCTTGGGGTTACTATCTTTCCATATTCCAACATTACCTTTAGTTCACTACACCATAACCTTGAGGTAACAATTCACAGACTTATTATTGTCTAGATTCCACTCTGTGGAATTCATTTTCCTTTCCATTGGTCTGTTTAACCTTGGGTATGGTTTCATCACAATCATTCCTTTTCTCAATATTCCAGCTTCAAAAACACGTTGTCACAAAGGTTATCATCCACTTAGTTTGGAGATGGTTCCACATTCTCTTCACCTGTATTCACTTATCCAAGCTCCTTAATATGAATGGTATTTTCTTCACTCATTTATCCCTGTGGTTACTACCACACTTAAAATGAAATGCACTCATGCCTGCATAGACCATATTTTCTCATATCCTCGAAAGTGTTCCGTGATCTTTGTTCATAGAGTAACAATTTAGATAATTCAACATAGGAGAATCATGACTCCATAAATTCCATTGGTTCATGAATTTTATTACAAGCTCCAAGACTTCCGTTACATAACTTCCAAATGGTAAGAGTGCTACCTATTACATTTATTACTTCCAAAATCCAAAACTCAAACTACTCATGTTTAACCTTCTTCTCTGGGCCTTTATCGGCATAGTGGCCTAAATTCTTGCACCAGAAACACATGATCTGACTCAGATCCTTCTTTGTAGAAATTGGGTTGTTTTGAGAACGTGTTTGGTTTCTCTTCTTGGGCTTCTTTGTTCCGATCAAACTTTCAATTTCCTGTGGATCAAACTCCACTTCTTCTGTCGAGAAGTTTCCCAAATACTCTTTTCTTTCCTTCGTACAGTCCTGTGAGAAATGTCCTTCTTCTCCACATGAATAGCAGGCATTGGAGTAAAATCTTGTTAGGCCTTCTCCATTAGGGTCTTCAACATCTTCCTTCATCACAAGTTCTCCTAATTTTCCTCTGAAGACTTCCTTCATGGCTTCCTTCTGCTGCCTGATGACTTCTTGTACCTTGGGGTACATTTGGCATTGAGCCGGGTAATGCGTAGTTCTTTCACACAAGAAACATGTCACCTGCCCAGTTGGGCATTCCTCAGCAGGGTGATTTTGTTCACAATAAGGACATCCATCCTTGTGTTCTTCCTGGGTGTGTCCTTTCTCTCCACATATCTTGCATGCACAAATCTTATTCACAACTTTGCAACGGGGCTTCTGGGTGTTGGTGACAACATGAGAATTTTGTAGAGTCCCCTTGAATTCTTCCCATGTGATTGATGCTTGCCTATCATGGATATCTTCATGCATCTTCCACCAATTTGCAACACCTTCTGCAAAGTACCGAAGAGCATACTAGACCATCTCGTTCCTTGCAACATGGTTACTCCTTACATGATCCTCCATGTTCTGAATCCATTCTTCTGTCTCTAATCGAGTCATCGATCCGGAATACACGAGTCCAGCTTCATTCAGCATCTATTGGGTCCAAGCGTTTGGGATGAGATACAAGAGAGGGGTCGAGAGAGATACACACAATACAAACAATATAGTTTTGTAAATGGGATTTGTTTGTGGGTATCAAAAAACATTTACACACAAATGACAGCTCACAAATCATCGTATCTAACGTAAGCATACAACAGGGGTTTGGTCTTCTAGGGCATAATATCTTGGAAATTCTTCATCGTCTTCAATTTCTTCGGGTCTTCACAGTCTTCAACTCATGTAGCTTCAACTCTTCTAATGCATGGTGAAATCTTCTTTACTTTGAAGTGACCATCAGTTGTTTCGATATCTTGTCCTTCTCGAAGTGGTTTCAGTTGATCCGTAGTGTGGCCAAAGGGGAACCGGTATTTTTCTAACTTTTTGAGGTAAGAGAGATCATTTGATAAAGATCAAATAAGATGAGAAGTAAAGGGTCTTTTGAAAACAAAGTTTTTCGAGAAATCATTTCCTAAGGGCTTTCCACTTTCTAGGGTCACGTCCTACAGTGAACATGTGCTCTGATACCATTTCTGTAGCGACCCGACTCAAAATGAGTCAAGCCTCTGTGTTTTCTGTGCCATCCCTGGATCAGTATGCTGGCACACACAGTACATTAATGTATATATCAAAATGCAATCACATGTAATTAACATAAAACTGATATATACCTAAAAATCTCAGCGAAAACAGTCAACGGGAGTGGAGTCCCAATAACACCAACGACAGGTTGAGTGCAGACCGTATCCCTGAATCGTACTCTTACCCATCGTAGAGCTTATCTACAACATAAGACGTTGCAGTCATGTAGGTCAGTACATTGAATGTACCGGCAAGATCACCATAGTAGAGCAGAAGATAAAAGCTATTCTATATGCAGTAAGGCTTTGTGGCTCTGTGTCTGAGTTTTTGCATAAAAGCTGATTTTATTTTCTTTTCCTACAACAAAGGAATATCCGGAGTTTCACTATAGAGTTACCTAACAAGACATCGTTCCGCCAACCGATGTCTTAATGCCCACAAGTATCATAAGTTGCCCACAATTAATTATCAGTCCAGTGTTGAGAGTTCAGAGATAGATCCAAGTCCAGAGGCTCAAATTATCCATAACCGGGGAAAAGGCTAGTTGATTAGGTTTAACTATGCAGAGTGTTGTGTACTTTACCCACAAGATTCGTTCCCTCGTGGTAAGTCCTCGCACTTCATGGTGTTTGAGAACAGGACGAACGAAACATGGTCTTTCAGAGTGTTTCCCTGGCTACTGTCAGTGCCCATCCATTCCTAACGTCGACTACATCTCGTAGCACTGCCCAGCCAGTGTCACAACAAAGATCAACCAAGCCAGA
Source organism: Hordeum marinum (assembly GCA_022496015.1). Taxonomy (NCBI): domain Eukaryota; kingdom Viridiplantae; phylum Streptophyta; class Magnoliopsida; order Poales; family Poaceae; genus Hordeum; species Hordeum marinum. The sequence continues at coordinate 236,881,708 of CM039675.1, forward strand.
GCCCATAATGACTTTTGGCTACACAGGTAAGCTTTCGGGCATGAACTATTCATCCGTCTCTTTGAGTCCGGGTGAAGCTTTCTGCAAGATGTCACGACGCTTCTCCATGCATCTCGGCCATCCACTTGTTACTCCAAGGATGCCCAATCAACCATCCTTCACCCAGTAGTGTGTATTGAAAACTTGTTTCTCGAGTCTCGAATGTCTTGAGGTCTTGAAGATGCAGGACTTGAAGATGCCTTCATGAAGTTGTCGTCTTGACGTAGAGTCCTCCTTCTCACACCACTCACGAACACTCATACCAGACCCCGTCTACTTTAGCATAGCATAAAAATAACTAACGTTCCCAGGGCTTTAGCAACAATTGATGGGTTCCTACCTCATGCATTCTACTCAACTACGAGAATTTCAATAACACTACGGGAGGGATTTGTTGAATGATGTCACTACATGCAATAAAACATTGGTATGAACAAAATGGTCAAAGTAAACTTGCCTGTACTGTTGATGAAGATTAATATCGCTCTTAGAAATAACTTGATAGAACTATTCGTCACTCTCCATTGAAAAGTCTATATAGTCAAACATTTCATTCAAATAAGAAATCGTGTCTAGCAAGCATTCTAGCACTCAAACTAACAATCAGCGAATAAAGACGTACAAAAAAAATAAAGTTGAAAACAAAAAGAACTAGATAAAATCCAAAGAAAACTTCATAGGAAAAACTATAAAGATTAACAACATACAACAAAAATAGTTTTGCCCTAAATAAAAGTTAACTGCTAGTTACAACACTAAACTAATAAATTAGCAGAAAATAAAAATACAAAATAATAACTTCATAGAAAGTATTTTTCTCAAAGTTTTAATAGTAAAAAGAATCCATCTAATTGCTATTATAAAACTCTAGTTATGATCTATACAAATTTTAATACAAAACAGTAGAATTTTTTTTTATCATAAAAATTGTATACTGATGTATAACAAAAACATACTATAATGTTTCAACAATACCAAATTTTTTAATTAAAAACAAATAAAATAGAAAGTTTAAAAATAAAACAAATCTATAGTAAAAACAGTACTGTTTTGCTGCAAATCAATTTTCGATTAATCAAAAATTAATTTGAGAACCCCTACTGGATAGGCCAAACACGTAGTGACATTTTGCAAAAAAGAATCATCCAAAAATAATTTATTCAACTCAAGTAAAGTCAAATTTAAGAATTTCAAAGAATTTAATCATACTTAGATTTAATTACTGAAACATGACAACTTTTTTCCTATTCAGAAGTTTTACAAAATTGGTGATCTAATGCAATTGGAATCACTCAATTTGGATATGTATACTAGGAGATATGATTTTTTTAAAATTGCTATTTTTCTGAAAAACATAATTATGGGAATTTCCTGGAACTCACCGGTGATAGTCGTCGGAGTTGGGGAAGATGAGCTCGGATTCTGATGCTGCAGTAGCTCCCGGAGGAAGGCAAGCATGGCGACGAGGTAGGTGGCATCAGCAGGGCTCGGGGACGACGGGGTCGACGGCAGCGAGCTCGTGAGCGGCGAGGATCTTTGGATGGTCGTCAGGGAAGGGACTCTGGTGGGTGCGGGGCACGGGCGAGTGGATGGAGAGGTGCGCATGAGCGAGGTGGAGAGGTTGGTGGGATCGGGAGAGCTTGGGGCGGTCGGAGTGGAGCAGCACGAGCTCGAGGGCTTCGGTGGTGGCCAGAGCTCCGGCGAGCAATGACGGCGGCGAGAGGGCACGGGGAATGGGGCTTAGGGGTGGAACGGGGTGCGGGAGACCTCGGGTATTTATAGGAGCGGCTCGGGGTCGTAGAAAGGGTAGGGAGAGGAGATGGCGGATTCAGTGGGATTGGACTAATTTCGGGGAGAGTTAAGGCAGGTGGGCCGGCAGGTTTTTATTAAAACATTAATTCCTTTCCTTTTCTAAATTACAGAGAATGGAAACTACTTTAGGGCAATCAATACCTTTCCAAAAAATGAAGATTTATATATTAAATTGACCAGGGGAATAAATGCAATTTAATGAACATTTTCCCACGGCCAAAATAAATACTTTAAAAAAAATTATTTTTAGCAAATGCATTAATTCCTTTCCTTTTCTAATTTACATAGAATGGAAACTACATTATGGCAATCAATAAATTCCAAAAAATGAATATTTATATATCAAGTTGACCAGGGGAATAAATTGAATTTAATGAACATTTTTCGACGGAAAAAATAAATACTTTAAAAAAATTATTTTTAGAAAATGCCTAAATTGAATTTAATTCTTTTGCAATAAATTTTCAAATAACCCCCTGGATTTTATGATTCAAAAACTTCACAAAATACCCCCTGGATTAGACTGTCACATTACTCCTCTCAAATTTTTGTGAAGGGGTTTTCAAACTTCAAATAGGAATTCAAATATGAAAGGAACTCCATATCAGAAATTTTCAAATAGTTTTCAAATTCACTTTTCAAATCTTTTTATTTTGAAGAAGTCATGTCATCTTCTCTCACTGATTTGAAAGAATTTGAGTTCAAAAGCACATGGGAAAGTCATGTCATTCCCTCTCATTCAAAAGTTTTTTAAAAGTTTCAAATTTCACTCAATTCAATCACTGAAGCAAACAAACACTCATTCTAATAGTGATTATAAAATTCCAAAATTTGGGATGTTACATTTTCCCTCGAAAGGGGCCTTGATATCCCCGAGGATCTTCCCTCGTAAGGGGCCTTGACATCCACTAGGGATCTTCTCCTATAGAGGCATCTCCATGGGAGAGGTAGTGGAAGGAGCTAGGCTCAACTATCTAAGAGCAAACCTAAGATTACCCTAGAATGGAGGTGGGAGAGGTGTATTTATAGTCTTGGCCATGGATGGGTAAGTGGAGAGTGGGATACATGGACCAAAGACAAACCAGCGTGCACACACACCGGTTGTACCGGTGTGAAGACAACCTCCGGTACAACTGGGGTAGTACCGGGCTTGAACCTCTCCTCAACAGAATCTTGGCTAGAGGTGGTCCGGTGGTGGACCGGTTGTACTGCCCACCAGATGTTGGCCGGTTGCTGGCTAGTTGTACCAGCAGCTCCTGGACTTTCTGCAGCTCCTCTTCTTCCTTCTTCTCTTCCAAGCTTCCCTGGCGGATGGTGTAGTCATACTTAGGTGCTGGCACTCCTCCTCATCATCCATGAAGCCCTCGCAATACCTATGCATGCACACGGTAGGAGTGTCAAGTAGTATACCATCCTAGAAGGGGTCAAGTGAACACGTGTAAAGGGGATGATTCACCTTTATGTATGTGAAGTAGTCGTGGCACGTGGCACTTGCCAAACAGACTCATGTCCTGGTGATGTCCATAGGATGCTCCACATCACTCGATATGTGGGCCATCGTACTCCGGCCACTGTGAATGGTGAAGGAAAGGATGGAACATAGGTGACCATGTCAACCTGGTGGCTTCCAACGTGAACTCATGCAACTGTATGGTAATCCCAACTAAAACCGGTAAGTTCCTTGCCCTCGCAGCCGTCATCACGTGCGAGCACGGCCAGTGGTACCTGTGAGGCCTCTCACATTGACACCACCAGTCCTTGAGGTGCACCTCATAAGCAACGCCGCCCTAGGTGACACCATCTCATGGTGTGGCACCTGGCTCGTCAACTTGGTAGATCCCATCTTTGTCGTTGAATCTGATGATTTTTTGATCGGAAGACTTGTCTGCTTGAAATTTCAGCCAATCACGAATCTTATCTGGATAGTCCATTGTGTCCCCTATTCAACATTCCGTTTATATGGAATGCTTAAGGAAATACTCGTTCAACTTGAAGAAGGCGTACTTCAATATTGTAGTCACGGGCATAGAACAAACACCCTTAAGCACATTATTGAAGCATTCCTCCATGTTGCCTGTCATGTCGCCGTATCTCCAACCTCCGTCATCAAAAGCACGTGCACACTTATGTTTTTCCTCATAATGGCTAGTCAGGAATGCTCTTCCCTTTTGGTTCTTTTTCAATGCTGTTAAAAGATTATCATAGCGACTTGTGAATGCATCCAAGGAGAATGTCGTGCACACATGCTTAAGGTCTTTCCAAAACTCTGTGCTCTTGCATGCCCGGTAAAAGTTTGCGATGAAATGCCTCATGCACCATCGGTGGTGAATCTTTGGGAGGCCGGGAATGGACACGGCTATCTCCTTGAGAATCCCATGACACTAGTCCGATATGATGCATACCTCCCTATTACCAATCACCTTGGTTCTCACATGCCCCATGAACCACTCCCAGTTGTTGTCATGCTCGGAAGGAACTAAAGAAAATGCAACCAGCAACACGTTATCATTGGACGAGTGAGCTAGCCATTGCCACCATTAGAGTGCCCTTGTACCTCCTAGTCAAGAATGTGCCATCGATAGACAACACTGGACGACAATGCTTGAATGCCTTGATGCATTGCCCAAAACTCCAGAACGAACGGTGAAACACTTCCTCATTTTTCTCCACCGCATGAGACATCTCAGGGTTCTTATGTGCGATTGCTCCGAACATCCTTGGGAGAATATTGTATGCGGCCTCATAATCACCATGCAACATCCTGATTGCATTTGCCTTCGCCTTCCATCCCTTCCCAAAGTTGACCGGGTATCCGAATCATTCGTCAACCGTACTCATGAGAAAGTTCACCTTCATGGTTGTATCATGGGCTAAATGAGGCAAGAATTTGTATCCTAAAAATTCAGACGTGAGTTGACGGTGTCCCTTGCTTCGGTCAGCTTTGTCCGGTGGTACGCAGATGTGAGTGGCCACATAACTCTTCAGCATGCATTGCCCGGTTTGTTGAATTTTTCTTCCACGAACCATCCAATGACAACTGTCTTTGTCACATTTGATGATGTATCGTAGATTTTTGTCGGAATGACAAACAACAAACGGCCTATGGTTCCTAATAGCATAGTCACTCAACCATATCTTGAACACTTGCAAGCAACTGAACTTGATGCCTTTCTTCAAATGAGCATTCTCATCCTCATCCTTTGGTTTAGGGTCACCGTTCTTCGGGCACGGTGTTGGTTCAAGCAAACCCAATCTCATGCCACCATCAACAACAGCCTTGTCGGCAAGAGTGAGATCACGAAACAATGGGGGGCCTCTTTCCTTCCCCGTAAACTTCTAGAAAATTTCATTCTCTTGTGAAGTGAATCCATCCTCATCGAATTCCTCCATCTGACCCTCCTCATCCGAGTCATACCCATACATATGGCGGTAGGCGTGGTCACGTTCCATGTCTTGCTGATACACAAACTCATTGAGGTCTCCAATGGGATTATAATGAATCTTTTTGGCTTCCTCATAAACATCAACATGGCTGGCTTCAACATCAACATGGCCTGCTTCAGCATCAACATGAACATGTTCCTCATGAATTACCATGGCTCCATCATTAATCTCAGCTTCGTTTGGTGGTTGACTAGAAGAAATGGTGACATACACCTCTACCCTTGGATCATGGTTTGGGTAGGAGGCATGTCAGTTCAAGTCAATTTGCAGGACAACAGGCTCAACCTTGGTGGCAAACAATTCAAGGGATTTTTCTTGCAATTCAAATACTTTATCCTTGTAAACCTTCCAATGCAATTCCGAGGTGATAGGCATACTCTTCAATCAATACTTCACCCCACTCCAACATCATACCTTCCAACGAGTTTAACATCAACATTTGGATCAATCCAATCTAGCACCTTCCCAACTTTCACTACCACTTCTTCATAAGTTGTGCTTGAATAAAAAACAATGTATTATTCCCCTTCATCGGCATTGCCTTTCAAAAATGTCCCCTTATCCAAATAGTGTACATTAACGAGCCTATCCATCCAAATGCATTCAAAAAATTGTCAATGGGATAAGACGACAACCAAATATGAACCCTAACAATAATATCACAATAACAATAATACAAACCCTAACTATATTGAAACAACAACAATAGTATCACAATATCATTAATTAACCCTAACTACTAAATAATGACGATGCCTAACCCTAACGTTAACCCTAAACCTAACCGTAAACCTAACAATAACTATAGATTGGTGTTACAAACATGATAATTAGTCATACTAAAGCATACAAACAACCCTATCATCCATCAAATCCATTGATTTCAAACACAAATGGCATGAACTAGGGTTTGCATAAAAGTAAAGCATGCCACCAAATGAGATGATTCCAACCAACCAAAAAGAACAGAGTGAGGGAGGTACCTTGAGTGATGAATTTGGCCTCGATCCACCGGAGAAAACTCAAGCAATGGAGATGGATTTGATGGAGGCAAGAATGGGGAGAGAGAGGGGAGAGGAGCTCAGCACGGGGAAGGAGGAGGAGTTGGGGATGAATGGGTAGCTGGTGGGGCCCACCAGCCACACTCTAAACATTTTGCTAGACTAGAGACCCTACCGCCAGGGCCTCTGGCGGTAGGGTATTAGATCCTACCGCCATGGATTGTGGTGGTAGGGCACTTATACACGTCAGCATGACAGACGACGCCATCAGCCTAACGGGATCCCTACTGCCAAGGTCCCTGTCGATAGCCTATGTACTCCTACCACCGAGGAATCTAGTAGTAGCAAAAGGGTCAGATCGGGAATTTTTTTTGGTCCGGGGTCAGATCCATCTTAACTTTCCAAAAAGGGTCAAAACAGTGAATTTAGCCTCAAGCGGCTTGGAATCAAGTTGGGCTGAACCTCTTCTGCTCTCTCAAGCCGGCTCCACGGGTAAGAATCCTTGATAATTATTTATCCGGTTATCAAGCTTCTTCAACTCCAAATCTTACTTGTTGTTTACATTTTTAACCATGCATGAAACTTCTCCATTTTGGAAGAATAAGTGGAAAATTCCGGCTAGCAAGCTTAGAGCCGCCCATAACAAGAAGAAAATTAAGGCAGTTGTGGTAGAGCCGTCACTTGGGGGCGAGTCACCAACGGCTGGTGCATCTATGGAGGTAGAACTTGACTCCCTCTACCATATTTTTATTGAACTTGATGACGCCTCTTACTCTGAGGGTGATGCTGCAACAAGTTGGGCCAACGATGTTGAGGTAATTTCCATCTCTTCCGTCTCGGAATCCATGTCTCCAATGAAAACAAGGCGGGTCATTCGGAAGTAAGTTTTTCTCACCCAAATGCTTATTTGGATCACAATTTTATTTTGAAGAAGACCCAACATGAATCAAGGCCCCAGACTCGGAGCATCTTCGGTGACCGTATGGTCAGCTTACCTGACAAACCATCCACCCGCGAGCAACAGAATGAGGTACCTTATAGTCCAACCCTTTCTCTTCCAAAGTTGGCCTTATCCTTCAACCCCTTAATTCGTCCGATTTTGAAATTATCAGGAGTCCCTAGCTTCAACGCGCAACTCAACTACCAAAAAGCTGCCGCCCCTTGTTATCAATCACGGGTAAGCCTCTCTTCCTTATATCATATACTACTTATTAAACTTTAACTTTCCATATGCTTCATTTTGCTATCTTGTTTACATGGACAAGGCTATGTTCGGGAAGAGGAAAGTTGGCGGGTCATCCACTATTCCTAAGCCGCTTGAGCTGGAAAATCCAGACTTGGTGCTTCGTGAAGTCCATATTGAGCACACGGAAGAGCATCAGAAGGCCCAAGCTGATTTGCACCCACACCTTGAGCTGGAGAGTATTGAAGCTATGGATATTGATGTTGCGCCATCGACAAACCATAACCCTCCCCGTCCTTAGAATGTAGCTAAAGATGCTCCTTATCACAAAAGCACGGAGATCACCATTACTGGGATGGTTTATACCACTCATGGGCCCTCCAAGGTCTTCGCCAAACTTTTTACTAAAGATGAAACAACACTGCCTGAGAAGGGGAAGGCCAAGCTAGAGCTTCTCAGTTATGAAGACTTTGGTGTTGAAGAATTGCATGTTGGTTATTTGAACCTCCTTTTTACAAGCCAGGAAATGGAAGCCAGTCTCGTCAGCACGATGTAGAGAAAATATGAGGTATGCTCAACTTTGTTGTGTATTCTATATATCCTTATGTAGACCCAGAGCGTCGGCTCATGTACATGAGATGAGGAGGGTCTTGTAGATACAAGAAAAGAATTAACCTGTTGTGTTCTACCATAGGTGCATCAAATGCAAATTAAATTTCCTACGCGCAGAACGTCCAAGAACATGCTATGGAGATGGATCACAGTTCGTTAGCTCTAGCCACGCAGTGCGTGCATCGGAAGTAGAGTTGGGGCAGCGCGTTGGTGTGGTGCATCTCCTCCTTGTCCAATCTCCCTCGAATAGCCGATCCGATCTCCCTCAAACAGCCGGTCACCGGATCCCACATACAGGTTCGTCGAAGCGGCACAAGTGCACCGCCTCTAACGGTATCTGCGTGTGTAGGAGGAACACAGTGCTGCGGACTGCTAGGTCCGATCACATAGTCGGCGGCAGCAAGTGGAGGTAGCTAGTTGCAACACATGCAAAGCCCTAATGACGGTGCCAAAGAGATCAACCGGATGGGTGTGGCGCACCTCCACTATATATAGGCATTTGGCGCATGCTCAACTCTTGGGCCTCGCACGGATCCTAAAGCCCATGTGTTCCTTCCCTTAAGCACACGACCCCTTAGGTTCACTTTCACATGGTCGCGAGTCAGATCACATCTGACTCGACCATTTGGTAGAAGCCTCTAGCAAAGAGTGCCGACTCCAAGTGTTCGATGAAGCTGGTTAGGCGAACATGTATTTCACACTTCTATTCCCTTTGCCTCATGATATATGTTGTTGTGCACAAGGAGACATATTCATCCTTGCTGCAGCACGACCTCTTTCTCAATTCGGTAAATCCGACCAACACTTCGGATTATCTCAAAATCCTCATCGCATGGCCATGCTTATCCAGGTCAGATCACTCGAGGGGCCCAGAGTATGTCTCTCCTGATCGGAGGGGCAAATCCCATTTTGCTCGACCATGTCTCGTAGCATCGGTCTAGACAAGCCCGAAACCTACCTTTGTAACTACCCAGTCACGGAGTAGCAAGTATTTCACCATCCCGAGTACATGTGCCAGCTCAAGTCTTAGGACATAGAACGTATGTTGTACTAGAGACTCATAGATGACCTATCATTGCGTCTCATAATTGGGTCTATCCAACTCAGACCTTATCTTCACTCGGATCAGACTATGTCGAATCCGACCAGACCTTTCTGAGTCCATATTATCCGGCTAGCATCCAATGCTACATGGTTAGTAAGACCGACCCATCCATTGTGTCATATCCTAGTCTAACTGGCTGCACGTTCACACAACCCTTTCAACTAGGGACCATTTAGGACAGTCATCGAAAATGCATACTCTCACAAACAAGTCACATACTTGTTAATACACATCAATGATAATGTCCAAGGACTATCTTTATTCGTAAACACATAGGAAATATCATCATACATGATTGCCTCTATGGCATATCTCCAACACAACCTGTAGCCCCCAAGGGTTGGCTCATCTTTATGACAGCGAGTATTCTTAATATGTTTGAACAAATCAATCTGTATCCCCAAGGTTCGGCTCATATTCTTGAGATGAGTCGGGTCTTCTCAATATAATACGTTTGAAATCCGACCTGTAGCCCCCAAGGGTCGGCTCATCTTCTTGAGATGAGTCGGGTCTTCTTTAATATAATACGTTTGAAATCTGACATGTAGACCCCAAGGATCGGCTCATCTCTTTGAGATTAGGCAGATCTTCTCATATCACATGTTGGAAAGAACTAACATGCATTAGCCCCCAAGCGTCAAGTATATTGCTTCTTGTGATGGCCTCTTAGTGTCGTGCTGTACCTTGCTGCCGGCTTATAATCGAATAATATGATAACTCCATTGTGTAGGAAGCTCTGAAGGTAGCCTATTCAAATGTGACCGGCTTCAAAAAATACCTTGAAGTTGGGCAAGCCACCCGAGTAGATGCTGAACTAAAACTTCGCCTTTCCTTGGAAGAACTAGAGAAAGCCAAGGCAGGCTTTGAAACAAAAAAATCTTTTCAAACTAAAAAGGCTGCCTTGATCAAGCATTCTGAAAAGGCTGAGAGTCGATTGAAGACCATCACAGGAGACTTGTCTGAGTTAAAGTGGTGCATTACCCACGTGAGCCACGTAATCTTGGGTAAGTACCTTTATGAGCTCCTGCTAATCTGCTTTAATATCTATGTATGAAGATAAGTCGCCTTGTAACTCATGTGCTTGAATTATTTGCAGGCCCTCGCACTCGCATTCTCCAGGATAATAGCTTGCTAAAGCTTAAGGTTGTGTATGCACTGACTAAAAAACTCTATGTTGGAAGCCTCTGCACAACCAAGGATGTTATGAGGAATAAAGAGCCGGTGAAGTTCATCAAAGACGTATTAAGGCGCTTCTCTACGATCCCAAAACATATTGAAGAGTTGAAAATATCAGTCGCCCGAGCCGGCACAATGTCTTCTTTGAGCCGGGCCCTAGCTTACTCAGCGGAACTTGATCTTGCAAGGATGGTTGGAGGGTTCCCTGAGTTTAAGGACGACGGGTCAGGATTCATTGATGCTGACTATGCTTAGTGTGTCAAGGCAATTCGAGTGCTCGCCAGCCAGCTTGTTGCCGAAATGGAGGTGGAGACTTATCAGGAGGCTTATGATGCCAACAACTCACAAGTTCAGTTTCCCATGTTTGAACCGGTGGACCTGACTCCTTAATGTTGTAAGCACATATTTGCCCCTAATGTTGACCCATCCCCCATCTTGAATGAAGAAGCTGTATTCCACACCTTTACCCATTGCAACTAGATGTGGTCATGTGGATAACCATCAGATCCAAGATCCCAAAGCCCAAGAGGTGGATGACCAAGAGGCATTTCAGGCGAGAGGTCAGCCCGAGGTTAACCCAGGTACCTCAGAGGCCAGGTCATAAGAACGAGTGCAAAACATTGATTTAACTTGTCTGGGATCAATGGCGCCCTATAATATCTTTAAGCCGATGGTAGTTTGCCTGTGCCTTGCGTTTGTGCATGTTTCAAACTTTTGATCATGTATTAACGATGAGGGATTTTTATATTAACAAGCCTTATTAATTCCCCTTTATCCTTTCGCTTAGGAATCATACAACTAGTGTCTAGTACTTGTATTACCTTGGCTGAGCCGCCCTTGAGCTTTAGATCTTTTAGGTGTATTGTACTTGTATTATCTTGGTTGAGTCGCCCTTGAGCTTTAGATCTTTCAGGCATTTGCTAAAATATGAACATGTTTTACCCTTATGTCTATGAAAATTTATGCCAACCTTGCTCAATGAGCTATTGTTTGAATCAGTATGGGCAGATCAATGTAATTTTTTTCACAACAATTGTTTGTAGAATATGTAAGTGAACTAGCCATGATATGATCACAATTCTGTAACCCGACACTCTTTTATGAACCGTTAACATGAATAATATTGTACCTATAAATTTAGGGAGTAATAACATATGGTAATATTGATACAATATTGTTAATATGCCGACTCAGTGACACTCGGTAAAGAGACTGGCTTTCGAGGCTCAGGTCTTGCTTCAATGAAGCGGGTGTGATAAACCATGGTTTATCCTAGATTTGTGTATCTCAGATCTCAAGTGACTTAAGCCAGTGTTTTCACCTTGATAAGTTCAGGGTCCAAAGTGGATTCACTTGTCAAGAGTACACGGGGTCACCTGATTGGAGTCACATCAAGCATATAGGCAGGTTTAACCATATATTCTGGCGTTTTTGCCAGGTCAAGAGGGTGTGAAAGCTAAAATCGTTGAGTTGGAAGCCCCCAACTGACCTATTTTTGTAAAAATAAAGACTCATGCTCCATTTGTAGGCTAAAACGACAGAGACCCCGAGTTTTGGGGGTGTCGACTGTATTATATTTAAACATAGTGAAGTATGTACAGAAGTTTGGGGGGGGTACAAAGGTGATGAGCTAGTAGCTCTAAGTATTATAAGGCCAAAGATGATCAATGTTCCACAGACGGGTTGTCTCCTCTTCAGAGGTATATGATTCTGGTCGTAGGTCTATTGGGTAATATGAACCATCATTGAGGTTCTTGCTGATGACGAAAGGACCTTCCCAGGGTGGTGAAAACTTGTGCATTCCTGTTTGATCTTGAATCAAATGGAGCACTAAGTCGCCTTCTTGAAAAGTGCGGCTTCTAACTATATGGCTATGATAGCAACATAGGTCTTGTTGATATATAGCTGATCTGGCCACTGCTATGTCGCGTTCTTCTTCCAAAGCATCCAAGGAATCCTAAGGTGCTTGTTCATTGTCGGCTTCAACATAAGCGGCAACTTGAGGAGAGTCAAGACAAATATCCCTTGGTAATACTGCCCCAGCTTCATAAGCCAGAAATAAAGGCGTGTATCGAGTGGATCTATTTGGGGTTGTTCTGGTACTCCAAAGCACTGCGGGGATTACCTGAACCCAACAACGTGGAGTACACTGCGGTGGAACCATGAGCCATGGTTTGATCCCTTTGAACATCTCTAGTCAAGAATATCGTGGAGAGCCACCATGAAGCGGTCAGGAATAGCTATATCCTCCTCAAATGACAATTTAACTAAGGGATTGTGAATGGCGTCTAAATAGAGTTAGGAGGGACCGGCTTCCATTAAGACCCAAGTCCTGACAGAGCATCTTCCACCTCATTGAGCAGACGATCTATATGCTAGGTGTCGTTCTTTTCAATACGATCATCGGGTTAGCCAACCACTCGGGGTGAAAACTTCAATGATAAAACCGACAGCTAGGAGCTGGGCTACCTCTTCTCCAATGGCATTATGTCCCTCCTCGTTAAAAGAATGAAGGTATTTTCGTACTTGTTTCATCTTTGGATCCACATTAAGGTGGTGCTCAGCAAGTTCCCTCCGAACTCCAGGCATGTCATAAGGTTTCCATGCAAAGATTTCCCGATTCTCACCGATGAACTTGATGAGCGCGCTTTCCTATTTTGGATCCAATCCAATACCAATAGTAAACTCCTGGGATGAGTCACCTTCCATGAAGTCGATCTGCTTGGTGTCTTCAGCCGGCTTGAACTTGAGCAGCGACTCGGACTCAACAGTTGGTTTTTCAGGGCACTCATATCAGCCGGGTTAATGTTAGCCACATAGAATTTTAGCTCTTCGGCGACACAGGCCAACTCAGCATAGGCTACATCCCCTCCCTCAAACTCCTAAGCGATCTCCCTACTTACTCCCATAGTTATAGTACCACTGGGATCTTGCATTTTGAGCTTGAGGTAGACATAAAAGGGACGAGCCATAAAATGAGCATAAGTCGGCCTCCCAAATAGAGCATGGTAAGGGCTCTTTATATTTACCACCTCAAAGGTTAAAGGCTCGCACATGTAGTTACACTCATCACCAAAAGAAACGTCAAGCATAATCCGGCCAATTTGGGTATCCTCACTTTCCAGGAACAATGCCATGAAAAACTCTTGTTGAAGTTTGTAACCTACTCTCAGAGAGGTCCATCCGCCGGAAAGTGTTGTAATACAAGATGTTGATGCTGCTACTTCCGTTCATGAGGAATTTTGTGAGCGTATAGCCACCCTCCTAAGGAGCCACCACCAAGGCTAGACTTTTTGTATTATCAACCCGGCAGGGGGGGTGATCTTCCTTTCTCCAGGTGATCAGTTGCTCAGACCAATTGAGATATCTAGGAACTCCCGGCTTAACCATGTTGATGGATCTTTGCATGAGTTTGTTGTCTTGCCTGCAGGTACTGGTGGTGAAAATATGGTACTGAGCACTACTCGGTTGCTTAGGATCACTCTCAAACCCAGTTTGATTCTTATGCTGGTGATTGACCTGGCCAGAACGCTGCCCATTGCGATTGTTTCCTTGGTGCTGAAATCCTGGCCCTGAGCCACACAGTCCATTGAAACCTGAGCCCAGAAATCCACCAGATGAGCCGGTGTGAGACTAGCCAGGGCCATGATGGCCTGAATGTCCCCCAGCATTGCCTCCTTGATGACTTTGGAAAGCCTGGTTATCGAACTCCTGCATGATGTAACAATTTTCCCATGAGTAGGTAGCCGGCTTATCCTGGGTACTATGCTTGGGAGAAGGCGGCTTGAGTGCATCCTCATAGTTGTGCGGTTTATTCCCATTGTAAGCCCCCAGGATGATTATTTCATCACTGGTTTTTGAAAACGTTGTTAGTGTTAACCACAAATTTTGACCCGCCCTTGGGCTGCTTCTGCTTCCCATTATTTCCTTGACCTCCAGGGTTGCCATTATGCTAGTTTTGCTGATGACCCTTGCCACCGTTGCCTTTCTTGTTCTTGCCAGTTTTATCCTCGTCTGAGATGGTATCCTTCATGTTGTCTGCCTTAGCGTATCTGGTAAGAACATCCATCAAGTCGCCAATGTCTTCTACCTTCCGTTGCAAGCAGCCAAGCTTCTGAAAGTGGCAGTTCTTCTCTAGGATGCATATGTCCTGAGTCATCGTGATGTTGTCAGATGAGTGGATGATTTTGGCAACCCGGCAAGTCCAATGATGAGCCGACTTGTCCGTGCACTGGATACAATGTTGAAGATCCACAATTGTCATTGGTCGTTTGCATGTTCCTTGGAATTTTTTGTTGAAATGCTCCTTGAGGTCTGCCCAAGTGTTGATGGAGTTAGGTGGAAGATTTTTCATCCACGTTTCAGCTAGCCCTTCGAGCATCATCGTCAATTACTTGGCACACACCATGATGAGATTGAGCATATCCATGGCTAACTCATAACTTTCGATCCATGCTGCCAGCTCGAGATCTGATGTATAGTTTGGCACCTTGAGAGGACCTTTGAAGTCCCTTTGCATGGGCTTACATTAAAGTGCCGGAGACAAAGAAGGGATACCCATCGTCCTATGGTTGATTCTAGACCCCGGCATTGCTGATTGGGTTCTCTAGTCGGCTGTTGAGCCACACATATCGTCGTTGCCTCTCCCTCCGCCTGTTGGGCTGCTCTTGGTGCGTCGACGAGCACTTGAGTGTTGGATGACACAAGCCGGGTTGGGGAAATTCGAGGATGTTGCTGATGCCCGCTACTGGCAATGACCGAAGATTCCACATGGTGGCTCCTATTGCAACTGGCATACGACATGGAGTGCATCCGATCCCGGCTGTAACAATATTGCGCTTGCTGCACCACTGTTGTTTTTAGCATCTCGATGGCATTCCGTGCCTCGATCTCAAATGGGGTGTTTCCGCGAATAGGGAATGCTTCCAAATTATGTGTTGCTGCCAGCATATTATCGATGGGGTTGGAGAAGTGGCCCTGCAACGTCTGAAAGCGTTGAGTCAGCGACTGAGCTGACTATGGTTGAGTTGTCTCTATGTGTCGCCCTGCATGACGAGGCGGGTCCTGCCCGGCCCCTGGCGTTCCTCGACTAGAGAAGAACTGAGTCGGTGCAAGGTTTAACGGCAGCTAGCTCTGGTGTCTCCTCTGGTGCACCACTTTAGAGGCATGCGATCAAAGTGCTAACTACCAAGCATCGGCTTTCAATCTCTTACTGAAGTTTGGCCATCTCTGCGTGAAGTTTTACCAATTCTATGTTACGCCCTTCCCAATTTTCCAGAGTGATAGGAGTCTCCACAAGCTTAGCCATCTCGACCATCAAATTGCTCATGGCTTGAGTCGGTATCTTGCCTGACCCGCTCGAGCCGTTTGTGGATCCTGCCGCTGATGGATCTTGAGCTGCCATGGTTCTGGTGACCTGACAGGGCGCCTCAGGTGACTCCTTGGTGGCTTCCACTTTTGAACAGCCCTCAAGTCTCCCATCATAGAGAGGAAAAACTGATTTGTTAGCTCCCATGGATGACTCACCATCGAAGTTGACAGGGATGTCCTCGCTACCTGTCGGATCATCCGGAAGGCTGACTACTTGGGTGAAACAGACGGAGATGTGATGTCGCCCAACTTGACGCCGACTGGGTCGGGCGTGCCGAGCCTGCTCGAGAATGTGGGTGCATATGTCCGTCTCGGGTACTGATTCAAATCTTGACGAAGGGGACCTAGTACCCAGACTTGATTGAGTCAAACTCAGGGCCCCATCATGAATTGTCGATGTAGAGCTTGCCACGGCGGCTCTTGGTCATCTGACCAACCGCGTAGCTCCCGAACCCCGAAAGAGCTCCCTCTAAGAACTCAACTCCATTGCACGAGAGCCCCATGGTGGGCGCCAACTGTCGTGGTTTTGTCATGGCAGATGTCCTCAAAGGAGAACTTAGTTGTGAGGCCATCGTCGTTGTGTGGCCGCTCAAAGGGGTTGATCGGGAACGATAGAGGAGTTTACCTAGGTTTGGCCCCTCCGATGGAGGTAAAAGCCTATGTCCCGCTTTGTGCGTATATTGATGGTGAACTAAATTACAAAGGTCCGGAAACGCTAGCCCCGCTCTCGAGGGTGTGTAACTTAAGTCTATTGGCCTCACGGTCTCACCTTTATATAAAGGTCGAGACCCTGGGCTTACAAGAGTCCGAGTGGTGTTATGATTCGTGACCTACTATATCTCTAACTCGCCTTGACTCTCAAGCAAGGAAACTGCTGGCATCTTCTACCTCTTGGGCCTTCAGTAGCCGTCTTCATGTGCTGGGCCACCATCCCTCTTTCTTGGTAAGCCGCCTTGCCAGTCTTGTCCTCAACAACATGGCCCGCTTTAGGTATGACCTACAAGCTGCCAACATGCTAACCCGTCCTAGTAGGGTGGGTTATACTGTGGGGTTATATCCCCAAAAGTGGGTGTGTGCCAAGTTTTAATAGCATCAATTTTAGTTTCATCAACATGAACACCCTTAGAAGAAACCACAAATCCTAGGAAAACAATCTTGTCAACACCAAAAGTGCATTTTTCCATGTTAGCATACAATTGTTCATTCCTAAGAACTTGCAATACTTCATTAACATGTTTAGGACGCTCCTCAACATACTCGCCAAAAATAAGAATGTTGTTGAAGTATAACACAAAACAATCACCAATGAGATGTCGTAAGATGCATGACTCACATAGAAGTACATGGTGCTTAGGATAATCCCATAGGCATCACAAGCCATTCATAGAGACCAAACTTTGTTTTGAATGGCGTTTTCCTGTCACATCCCTAGTTAGCATTGCTCTGGTTAGCATGTGTGTGTGCATCATGTTTTGACTTTGCATCAATACGAAATGGGGATCAACAGAAACCCTAGCACCTCACATGAATTAGATTGATTTAAAGGTTGTGAAAAAACAACAAATCCAACATGCCCATAAAAATTGTCCCCCATGTATGATAAATATTGACATCATTATATCAGGGGACATTTTAATATTCAAAACATATATGTCATTTAAAAAATAAATAATAAAGTTACTAAAAAGGCCAAATAAAGCATTATAAATATTTTAGCCATTCAAAAATGTTGAAACCTATTGTCAAGGTTTGAAATATTCAAACTAAGCTCTCCAAAATATTTCAACAACTTTGTGCTAGGACTTGAGGCCAAAAAAAAAATAGAAAACAGAAATAGAAATGAAAAAAAGAAAAGAATCAAACCTGCTCCCCTTGGCCCAGGAGGGAGAATATCCAACCCAGCCCACCAGGGGCAGGGGGTCTTGTTCCACCTCCTGCCAGGAGGACCAGGCAGCTGCGTGGCAAGCTTGCCGCTGCTCTTGGCCACCTTCTGCCTGCTTGGCTCCCGTGAAGGCCTCCTGAAGCGCCTCGAGGCTGCCCAGATCGCTCTCCTCTCCCTCGGTTCACCTTCTCCCTGGCTCTTCACTTCCCTTTATCGCCATGGCCGCCGAAGCTCCGCTGCCGTAGCACCATCACTCTAGCCTCTCTCCCTCACCTCCGAGCCTCCCAATCGCTCCGACTCGATGCCCTCGTCCTCCTCGCCGAGCCAAGCGCCGCTGGAAGACCTTCATCGCTGCCATCGACATCGTCTTCAGCCTCCGACTGACGGCAAGGACTCGAAGCTCGATGCCGCTCCAGACTGTCCCCGAGCCCGCTTTCAACGGCTACGTGGTCGCAGTGAGCCCCCGGTCTTGTTCCCCCTCTTCCCTTGGTCAACCCCGCGCCGTAGCCCCCGGTTCTGTTAGCACCCAAAGTGCTCTGCCGCACGAGCTCAACGTCGGCACCGCTCTGATGACCAGGTGGTTCCTCCGAGGCCACCATCGAGCTCGTGGGGTCGCTTAGAGACCGTAGTAGCCCAAGCCAGTCCTTTTGCATGCCAGAGTGACGAGCCCGTGCTCGCTCGAGCTCTGGTAGCCACCGAGCTCATTGCCAGCATTGACTCCGGCCAGCTCAACCCCTGAGGTGTGTCGGGTTGGACGCGCGCGAGCACGCAGGCCCGGCCAGTGCCTTCCACCGGCGAAATGGTCCCTGAAGGTGGATTTCCGCCCCCCTTCGCTGTCCCTGATGTCACCGGCGGCTCAGCGCCGGTGAGTCACCCGATTTGGCCACATGGTTGACCCCCCTGGGTCAATTGTCAAGTGGGGCCCAACCCTGATTTGTTTAGGATTAGATTAGAAATTAATTAATTAACTTAATTACCCACTAAGAGGTGGGCCCATCTGTATTAGTTAGTAATTAACAAATTAATTAATTATTGTTAGTGTCTCGGTCACTAACCAGTGGACCCTACTGGTTAGGTTTGACCTGTGAACCACCATTTGACATGCGGACATCATGTTGATGTCATGCTAATGCAATAATGGAATTTCTAATTTAATTTAATTATAGAAAATGATAAAAACTTAGAAAAATCAATGAAATTAATATGTAACTCAGATTGAAATAAATTATATATGAAAATTTATCAGAAAAATCCAATGAATCCAATGGACCTGTTATCATGCATGTTAGAGCAATCTATGTAGATGAACATTGACATTTGGCAATAG
Organism: Hordeum marinum; assembly: GCA_022496015.1. Taxonomy (NCBI): domain Eukaryota; kingdom Viridiplantae; phylum Streptophyta; class Magnoliopsida; order Poales; family Poaceae; genus Hordeum; species Hordeum marinum. The sequence goes on from CM039675.1 coordinate 236,900,659, forward strand.
GTCCATACATAAAATATTAAATGGAGAACGATTTTGAGCCTATATTCAAATCCACTCCATCTAACTATAATAATAATTGCATTAGCTAATTAAACCATGTTGCCATGTCATGATCATGCATCATACTATTGCACTTGTCGTGTATTGATTGTTACCTATCTGCATTGCGGTAGGTCTTGCTTCCGAGGATACCTCCAAGTATCCCATCGAAGGAGAGTACCTTCCTGCTCCCCAGCAAGGCAAGCAACACCATTGATCATTCCAATATCATCCCATTCTCTTGCTCCTCCTCTTGATTATTGCATTAGGACAAACGTTCAATTGTCTGTCATATGCGGTAGTTGAACCCATTCCTTTACATGACCTGTCATTGTCACAGTAAATAGCTAAACCTTGCAACCTAGCATACCTGGTAGATGCTTGGGCCATGATATGCTTTACCTATTTGCTTGCTACGCTTGCTATTCTTAGAGTTGTGTCAGGTCTGATTCCTCTGGTTGATGAACTGGGTGAAACAGTATCGTTCTGATGTGATGAGCTAAATTATGCGATGAGAGGCTATGTAGGAGTACATAGCGGGTTGTCTCATTGGGACCATTCTTAGGTACTGAGTTCCGTGTTTGTGATCCAAGACTAGTTACTACCACACACTGTGTTTCGGTAACTCGACCCCTCTCGACTTATCAACCGCCTAGTCCTTGGTCCAGGAGTTGCAAGTAGTTTCTTGTGTTTATAGCTTGCTGGAGGCCATGCGTAGGGCTGACCCTAGGGGTGGGTTACGACGCGGTAGGTAGTGGCACGGTGTACCAAGGGTCACCCGAATTGTGTGCTTGGGAACCCTGCACACATCGTTTGGGGCCGTAGGAAAAACTTCGGCCAGACTTCCGTGTGGGTTTAATCTCAAATAGGCGATAGCCTGGAGTATAGGTCTTGTGTGATTCATGGTTATGGCCGACTCCCTTGTTGGGCTTCCGCTTGAAGGTTGTCGAGGTGCCTAGTTTTTATGAGCACACAACTATAAGTGGCGAGAGCATGTGTGAAGGAGTACACCCCTGCAGGGTATCAATCTATTCGAATAGCCGTGTCCTTGGATATGGAATACTTGGAGAACTTATGATGTTCATAGATAAGTTGACGGTTACTCATTAAAATATCAAGACAAGTGTGAGTACCGTGGATGGCACTATCGTAGGTGGTGGAAGTGAATCCATGGTGGTGTATTGATGTGGTGTTAGTGGACTCACGCGCGATATCTAAAATTTGAACAAAGAATTAATATGTGTAGTATAGGTTAGCCAAGAGTCAAAGTTGGCATTGCTGCATTAACTACACTACTCCCCTTGTTGATACATGAGCATGAATAGAGTAGGTATGCTTTAAATACTTACTAAGTATTTTCGTACTCATTTTTGCTTAATAAATGTTGCAGATGAGACTCGGGACCCATCAGGTGGGTTCTACCTAGATGTCTACGACGCCAAATAGCTGGTGTCCCAGCTACGACCCTATGCCATGTGGCGGGCTGTAGATAGTCAGGCCATGTGCCTTTTTACCATTTCACCTGTGTGTACTCAGACAGCTTTATGCTTCCGCTTGATTTGTATGAACATGCTTTTATGACTTGAGTGTCGGGTCATGTGACCCCTACATGAAAGAACATATTATGCAAGGCTCCTGTGAGCCTCTGAAATAAACGTTGTGTTTTTGTATGGTTATGTTGTGATGCCATAGTTGTATCTATGCATATCGGGCATGTCATGCGTACGTGTGACTTGCAACGGTGTGTATGGGATCCGACATCTAGTCATGTGCCTTTAGTAGTACTCTTTGCGAGGAACTGCCTCTTTTTGCTTCCACCGAGCCTTGGTAGCTTGCTACTGCTCCGGACACATTGATTGACCGACATGTATCCTTCTTTGCTGCTATGTCTATCCTTTCAGGAAAATGTCTCGTCGTGTAATGGAGTCCCTGTAGCCTCCTACGATTCGTCTACGTGCAGTGATGACATTTATGTCCCATGACGTAATGGAGTCCTTGTAGCTTTCTATGACTCGTCTACACACGCTTGATGCCGACACCTGCATTGCTTGGTTATGTATGCATGTTCTCATACGGATGTGCCACTTGGGTTCTATGACTAGTAATGTCGGCCCGAGTTCTCTGTGTTTGAATGCTAGTGACATATTCACATACGTGAGCCAAAAGACGCAAACGGTCCCGGCCAAGGTAAGGCTGGAGCCGTGGAGTTTACCTTGCGTGAGGCCGCAAAGTGTTGTGATGTTTTACAGGATGAATTCCTATGACTTAGGATCAGGGTCCCGACAGTGTTGGCATCAGAAACTGACTGACTATAGGACTACCAAGCCCAATCGGTCGAAGTTGAGTCTAGAAACACTATAGAAACATAAGGGAATTGATTGTGGAAGGGAACGTAAGGCTGTTTTACTCATCTTCCCGAGTCATTCTATTCGGAGTCACCCTCTTCTTTTCTACGGGGTTAAGAGCTAGAATTCTCATCTATTTCTTAGGATGACGAGTTACTAACCATGGACTAGTAGCTAGCTTGTTTGGAAGTGAACTCCGGTACTCAAGTATTGTTTGGTGTGACAATCAGTTGGATTAGAAATTTGAGACTAGAAAGTTGAGTGGTTATGCTATCCAATCTTTTGCTGGTGCCCCAAATCTTTTTTGAGCAATTACATCCGGTATGCTGTCCAATTTCTGTTAGGATCTCTAATCCCTTTACATCATTCTCTGTTTCATATGCCCCCTCGTCCTTCTCGTTAGGTGGTCCGTCTGACTAGGTGCATTGATGTACCGGGCCACACAGCAATGTTGGTTAGAGTTATGATGGAGACTGGTTACCATTGGTACCCAGAGTATACAGTGGAGGAGCAGTATCGAGACTTCAACCAGAGCCAGTACCTATGTATTCTTTGGATATATCCATCATATCCTGGAGCTGCAGAGCCGCTCCATTGGACTTATGGATTAGGTGTCACCATAGACATGGTAGTTCAGGAGGCCGCCTACACCATGTTTACTATTATGAGATCTCACCATGGACTGCTTTAGAACACTAAGTTCTGTTATGTTCTTGCTACTCTAGGAGGAGAGGATGGTTATCTTAGTGCAACCTATTATGATCATTCTCATGAGGACCCTAGGCTTCAGGTGACTGCTCACAAGTTGGAGAACATGGATCGTGATGCACGTGCTCTTCGCATGGAGCTATATGCTACACGTGCACATCTTTGGACAGCCTTGACGTAGCTAGAACCTGTCGTGCAGACATGCTATGGAGATTTGGAGATGCTGAACCCATCGTGGACTCATCTACCACCTCGCGTAGACTGGCCCGATGCTGGAGGCGTCACTCCTCTTCGAGGACCATTGCTGCCAGCACCAATGGGACCTAGGGCACATCCGTGTCCCTATGGTTTCCAGGGATCGCAGGCCAGGGTGTTCCTAGATCCTCAGGTTCAGCTCCCGGGTCATGGGGGTAACCTATATAACGTGTTCTACGGCGATGCTTGAGTGCGTGTATGTTAGTATTAGTATTGTGGTAGTTGTATTGCCACAATCTTGTGTGTCTTGTGGGATATTACTAAGGTGTGAGTTGAGTTCCGGAGGTGTAGATAGATAATGTATAGGAAGTTTGTAATGCCTCCGATGAGCTGTATCATCTTTCAATAGTTTGTACTTTGGCTTGGGCTTGTACTGAACTATGTCATGGTGTGTATGAATCATGGTGTTCATATGGCAGTTTGTTTATTACCATGTTGTTCGGGTGTTTATCCATGCATGCCATGTTTTCCAGTACATTCCACATCTCATATCTTAGAGTTGATGTCTTCCCCGTCTAAGTTGTGGTTTTTTTCCCCAGGATGGTGTCAACTAGGAATAACCCCACGCCTGCCTTCGAGCAGGGCAAGGGAAGCCAGGCCAGACAAGAGAACCTGCCGCAGCCGCCCTCTCTGGCAGAGGTGATGCTCGACGCTAAGTGGAATAAAAGGGAGACCAACACGCTGTTGGGACGCACTGAGCAGAATACAACGCGTCCTGCCCGCAATGAGCGCAAGGATGGTGTGTCCCTCAATGACTTCGTCAAGTTGTTACCACCTAAGTTTCATCACTCGGTCGACCCGCTCGACGCTGATGACTGGCTAACCAGCATGTCCTACAAAATCCGAGCTGCTAATGTATCTGAGGCCAATAAGGTGACTTTTGCTGCATACTTTCTAGAAGGACCCACAAACTTGTGGTAGGAAAATTATGAAGCCATGCATCCCACAGGCTCCATAGCAACCTGGGCAGATTTCAGTGAGGCATTTCATACCCATCACATCCGGAAAGGTCTGATGGATTGCAAGAGAGAGGAGTTATGTGCCTTTATTCAGGGTAGGCCGATAGTGGATGCCTACACCCGTGAGTTTGGCAACCTTGCTCGTTATGCACCAGAGGAAGTGTCGACCGACTCCAAGAAACATGCTAGGTTCCGTAAGGGACTGAATCCCGAGCTCTGTCGAGACCTGCGTCTGCATGAGTGCGCTTCCTTCCAGGCCCTCGTCAAGAAGGCTATCAACGCCAAAACAAGACAGACCGACTACGAGGCAACTAAGAAGCACACCCGTGACTTCAGCCCTGCATCTGGCTCCAACAAATGCTGGGTGTGGGTGCCCAACACAGCTCTGCCACCAAGGTACACTACGAGGCCATCCTTTCAGGCGCATCTCCCAGCTCAGCCTAATCGGTCAACCAGGACATTTGGAGGTCCCGCTACCAATGTTGCTCCCCATTCCGCCATTGTTGTTTTCTACAAATGTGGAGAACCAGGTTACTATTCCCCTGAGTGCCCCGAGAACAATGTCAAGCCGGCTGGACATGGCAAGCCGGGAAAGGCCTTCTATGTGAAGCCATCTCCTGCTCATGGACGTGTGAATCACATCTCTGCTGAAGAAGCTCTTGAGGATCCCGATGTTATCCTAGATATGCTCCTTGTCAGTAGTCATCCAACATCTTTTCTGTTTGATACTGGAGCATCTCATTCATTCATCTCAGAAAGTTATGCATAGTTGCATAACATGTCTTTTTGTGATATGCCTACTCCTTTAGTAGTTCAGACTCCTAGTTCAAAATGGCAAACTTCTAGAGTGAGCCATGACAATGAAATCCTTGTGGATACGCTAGTCTTCCTAGCAACTTTGATAGATCTGAAGTCTTCAGACAACAATATCATCTTAGGCATGGACTGGATGAAAGCCCATTATGCTAAGATTGATACTCATACTAGGAATGTTCAGCTTACACATCCATCAGGTGAGATAGTCAATGTCTCAACTCGAGCTGCCAAGCGCCAACTCTATTCTCTTAATGCTAGCCCTCTTCGAGACCTAGAAGATATTCCGGTAGTCCGTGACTTTTTGGATGTCTTTCTAGAAGAACTGCCAGGAATTCCACCTGTCAGAGATTTAGAGTTTGTGATAGAACTCTTTTGAGGAACTGTCCCAATAGCGAGAAGACCCTATAAGATGGCACCCTGAGAACTAGCCGAGCTTAAGAAGCAACTAGATGAGGCTTTGAAGAAAGGTTTCATTCGTCCTGGTTCTTCTCCTTGGGCATGCCCCGTCCTCTTCGTCAAGAAGAAGGATGGATCGGACTAGATGGTTGTAGATTATCGGCCAGTGAACCTGGTCACCATAAAGAACAAGTATCCGCTCCCCAGGATCAAAAACTTGTATGATCAACTCGTTGGATCCTCAGTCTTTTCCAAAATGGATTTGAGGTTGGGATACCCTCATATCAGGATTAGAAAACGGCTTTTTGTTACTCGTTATGGACAATACGAGTACACTATCATGTCCTTCGGATTAACCAATGCCCCGACCACTTTCTCTTGCTTGATGAATTCAATATTCATGGCGTACCTGGATAAGTTCGTCCTGGTTTACATCGACGATATACTCATCTACTCGAAGAACGAATAGGAACATGCCGAGCATCTAAGGCTGGTATTGATGAAACTTCGAGAACATCGTCTGTATGCCAAATTCTGCAAGTGTGAATTTTGGTTACCAGAAGTGACCTATCTAGGCCACGTGATCTCTGGTAAAGGTATTTCTATCAATCCTGAGAGAGTTTAGGCCATTCTTGATTGGACTCAACCTGAATCAGTTAAGCAAGTTTAGAGTTTCCTTGGCTTAGCGAGCTATTGTCACCGCTTTATCGAGAACTTATCCAAGGTTGCGAAGCCTTTGACTGAACTCCTCAAGAAAGATAAAAAGTTTGAGTGGACTCCACAATGCGAGCATAGGTTTCAGGAGCTGAAAAGACGCCTGACCTCTGCTCCCGTTCTGTTGCCACCAGATTTCTCAAAGGACTTTGTTGTCTATTGTGACGCCTCGCAACAAGGATTAGGTTGCATTCTCATGCAAGATCATCATGTGATTGCATACGCATCTCGATAACTTGATCTTGAGCTTGCAGCTATAGTCCATGCAATAAAAAACTGGCGACATTACCTTCTGGGTAATCGTTGCGAAATTTACACTGATCACCAAAGTTTGAAATATATCTTCACCCAGCCGGATTTACATCTCACGCAAAAGACGTTGGGTCGAGTCGATTACAGACTATGACTTAGGATAACTTACACCCCGGGGAAAGCCAATGTCATGCCTAATGTGCTAAGCCGTAAGTCTTCTTGTAATAACCTGATGTTACAATAAAGTCAACTACTTCTCTATGAGGAATTTCGGAAGCTGAACCTTCACATTGTTCCTCAAGGATTCCTTTCCAACTTGGTGATGAAACCTACTCTTACGGATCAAATCATAGAAGCCCAGAAGCATGATGCCGGGATATCTCGGATCAAGAAGAACATTATAAAGGGTAATGTTAGATGCTTCTCGGAAGATGATCGGTGTGTTGTGTTCTTTGAGAACCGCTTGGTGGTCCCGAAGAAGCAACATCTGCGGCAGCTGATCCTTAAGGAGGCTCATGATTCTCCTATCACAATTCATCCTGGTAGTACCAAGATGTATCAGGACCTACACCAGAGGTTCTGGTGGACTAGGATGAAGAGAGAAATTGCTCAGTTTGTTGCTAACTGCGATGTTTGTCGTCGCCTTAAGGTAGAACATCAAAGGTCTGTTGGCACCCTTCAACCTTTAGCTATTCTTGAGTGGAAATGGGATATGGTCGGTATGGATTTCATCACCGGATTTCCCAGGACCAAGAGAGGGAATAATGCTATCTTTGTGTTCATTGACCGTCTTTCCAAAGTGGCTCATTTTCTTCCTATTCGGGAGAGTATAACTGCTAGCTAGCTAGCGGAGTTATATGTTTCTCGAATAGTTTCTCTGCATGGTGTTCCTTTGGAGATTAACTCATACGGTGGAGGTATCTTTACTTCCCGATTCAGGGAAAGCTTCCAATATGTTATGGTGACTCATCTATCCTTTAGAACTGCTTTCCATCCCCAGTCAAGTGGTCAAGTGGAGCGAGTCAACCAAATCTGGAAGAGATGCTCAGAGCTTGTGTTATATCTTTCGATATGAATTGGGAGAAATGTCTTCCATTCGCTGAATCAAGCTTGGGAAAAGTCCCTTTCGATGTTCTCCATGGATGAAGGTGTCGAACACCTCTTAACTGGTCAGAAACCGGAGAGAGGTAACTCTTTGGCCCGGATATGATCCCGAATGCAAAGGAGCAAGTTCATATCTTTCGTCAAAACTTGAAAACATCCCAATCTCATTAAAACAGCCAATATTACCGCCATCATAAGGATATGACCTATGAAGTTGACGAGAAGCCTTACCTTCGGGTTACACCTCTGAAGGGTACCCAACGGTTCGGTATCATGGGCAAGTTGGTTCCTCGTTACATTGGTATTTTTCGCATTCTTGCCAAACAAGGAGAAGTTTCTTACCAATTAGAACTTCCACCACATCTTTCCAAGGTTCATGATGTCTTCCACGTCTCGCAACTCAGGCGTTTCTTCTTAGACCCTCTCTGTGAAGTAGACCACGAAAAGCTTGATCTCCAATATAACCTTACATATCGAGAATACCCTCTTCGTATTCTTGATTAAGCTGAGCGTACCACTCGACATCAAAACATCAAGTTTCTCAAGGTTCAGTGGTCACACCATTCCGAGAAGGAAGCCACATGGGAAAGAGAGGATTGTCTTTGACTAGAGTACCTTGCACTCTTCCCGATGACTTCCAAATCTCAAGACGTGATTCTTTTGAGTGGGGGTGAGTTGTCACATCCCTAGTTAGCATTGTTCTAGTTAGCATGTGTGTGTGCATCATGTTTTGATTTTGCATCAATATGAAATGGGGATAAACAGAAACCCTAGCACCTCACCTAAATTAAGCCAATTTAAAGGTTGTGAAAAATCAACAAATCCAAAATGCCCATCAAAAATGCCCCCCATGTCTGATAAATATTGACATCATTATATCGGGGGACATTTTAATTTTCAGAACATATATGTCATTTTAAAAATAAATAATAAAGCTACTTAAAAGGCCAAATAAAGCATTATAAATATTTTAGCCATTAAAAAATGGTGAAACCTGCTCTGGAGGTTTGAAATATTCAAACTAAGCTCTCCAAAATATTTCAACAACTTTTTGCTAGGACTTGAGGCCAAACAAAAAAAATAGAAAACAAAAACAGAAATTCAAAAAAGAAAAGACTCAAACTTGCTCCCCCTGGCCCAAGAGGGAGAAGATCCAGCCCAGCCCACCAGGAGCATGGCGGTCTACTTCCACCTCCTGCCAGGAGGACCAGGCAGCTGTGTGGCGAGCTCGCCGCCGCTCATGGCCACCTCTTGCCTGCCTGGCTGCTGTGGAGGCCTCCTGAAGCGCCTCGAGGCCGCCCCGACCACTCTCGTCTCCATCAGTTCCCCTTCTCCCTCGCTCTCCTATTCCCTCTATCGACACGGCCGCCCAAGCTCCGCTGCCGTAGCACCATCGCTCTAGCCTCTCTACCATGCCCCCGAGCCTCCCAATCGCTCCGCCTCGACGCCCTCGTCCTCCTTGACAAGATAAGCGCCGCCGGAAGACCTTCATCTTCTCCATCAACATCATCTTCAACCTCCAACCGATGGCAAGGACTCGAAGCTCGCCGCCGCTCCAGACCGCCCCGAGCCCGCTTTCAACATCTGGGTGATCACAGTGAGCCCCCGGTCCCATTCCCCCTCTGCCTCTGGTCGATCCCGCGCCTTAGCCCCCGATTCCATTAGCACCCGAAGTGCTCCAACGCACGAGCTCGATGTCAGTGCCGCTCCGATGGCCAGGTGGTTCCTCTGAGGCCACCATCGAGCTCGTGGGGTCGCGTAGAGGCTATAGAAGCCCAAGGCGGGTCCTTTTGTGTGCCAGATTGACGATCCCGTTCTCGCTCGAGCTCCGGCAGCCGTAGAGCTCATCGCCGGCGTTGACTTCAGCCATCTCAGCCCCTGAGATGTGTAGGGTTGGACGCGCGCGAGCGAGCAGGCCCGCCCGGTACCTTCCACCGGCGAAATGGTCGCTGAAGGAGGATTTCCGACCCCCTCCATCATCCATGACGTCACTGGCGGCTCAACGCCGGCGATTCAACCCGATTTGACCACGGGGGTGGCCCCCTGGGCCAACTGTCAAGTGGGGCCCAACCCTGACTAGTTTAGGATTAGATTAGAAATTAATTAATTAATTTAATTAACTTAATTACCCACTGACAGGTGGGCCCACCTCTATTTGTTAGTAATTAGAAAATTCATTAATTATTGTTAGTGTCTAGGTCACTGACTAGTGGACCCCACTGGCCAGGTTTGACCTGTCAACGACCATTTGACCTGCTGACATCATGTTGATGTAATGCTGATGCAATAATGGAATTTCTAATTTAATTTAATTCCATAAAATGCTAAAAACTTAGAAAAATCACAGAAATTGATCGGTAACATAGGTTGAAATAAATTATATATGAAAATTTATCAGAAAAATCCAATGAATCCAATGGATCTGATATCATGCATGTTACAGCAAGCAATGTAGATAAACATTGACATTTAGCAACAGGTCAATATATAAAATATTAAATGGAGAACGAGTTTGAACCTGTATTCAAATCCACTCCATCTAACTCTAACAATAGTTGTATTAGCTCATTCAACCATCTTGCCATGTGATGATCATGCATCATATTGCTGCAGTTGTCGTGTATTGATTGTTACCAATCTGCATTGTGGTAGGTCCTGCTTCTAAGGATACCTCCGAGAATCCCATCGTAGGAGAGTACCTTCCCGCTCCCCAGCAAGGAAAGCAACCCCATTGATCATTCTAATATCATACCATTCTCTCGCTCCTGCTCTTGTTTATTGCATTAGGACAAATGTTCAATTGTCTGTCATATGCGGTAGTTGAACCCATTCCTCTGCATGACCTGTCATTGTCATGGTAAATAGCTAAACCTTGCAACCTAGCATACCTAGTAGATGCTTGGGCCATGATATGATTTACCTGTTTGCTTGCTATGCTTAGAGTTGTGTTAGGTCTGATTCATCTGGGTGATGAACTGGACTGAAATAGTATCGTTGCGATGTGATGACCTAAACGATGAACCCAATTTGGTAAAGGTAGCGATGAGAGGCTATGTAGGAGTGCATAGCGGGTTGTCTCATTGGGATCGTTCTTAGGAACTGAATTCCGTGTTTGTGATCCAAGACTAGTTACTACCACACATTGGGTTGCGATAACTTGACCCCTCTCAACTTATCAACCGCCTAGTCCTTGGTCCAGCAGTTGTAAGTAGTTTCTGGTGTTTATAGCTTGCTGGACGCCGTGCGTAGTGCTGACCCTATGGGTGGGTTATGACGCGGTAGGCAGTGTCATGGTGTACCAAGGGTCACCCGAATGGTGGGCTTCGGAACCCTACGCACATCGTTTGGGGTCATAGCGGAAACTTCCGCCGGACTTCCGTGCGGGTTCAGTCTCAAATAGGTGATAGCCTGGACTAGAGGTCTTGTGTGATTGACGGTCGTGGCCGACTCCCTCGCTGGGCTTTCACTTGAAGGTTGCTGAGGTGCCTAGTTTTTATGAGCACACAACGATAAGTGGCAAGAGCATGTGTGAAGGAGTACACCCCTGCAGGGTATGAATCTGTTCGAATAGCTGCGTCCTCGGATATGGACTACTTGGATAACTTATGTTGTTCATAGATAACTTGATGGTTGCTCATAAAAATATAAAGACAAGTGTGAGTACCATGGATGGCACTCTCGTAGGTGACGGAAATGAATCCATGGTGTTGTATTGATGTGGTGTTAGTGGACTCATGCGCGATATCTAAAAGTTGAACAAAGAATTAATATGTGTAGTATAGGTTAGCCAAGAGTCAAAGCTGGCATTGTTGCATTAACTACACTACTCCCCTTGTTGATACATAAGCATGCATAGACTAGGTTTGTTTCAAAGACTTGTTGAGTACGTTCGTACTCATGTTTGCTTAATAAATGTTGCAGATGAGACTCAGGACCCATCTGGTGGGTTCTACCTAGATGTCGACGACGTCGAATAGCTGGTGTCCCAGCTATGATCCTATGCCCTGTGGCCGGCTATAGATTGTCAGGCCATGTGCCTTTTTACCCTTTCAATTGTCTATACTCAGACAGCTTTATGCTTCCGCTTGATTTGTATGAACATGCTTTTATGACTTGAGTGTCGGGTCATGTGACCCCTACATGAAAGAACATATTATGCAAGGCTCCTGTGAGCCTATGAAATAAACGTTGTGTTTTTGTATGGTTATGTTGTGATGCCATAGTTGTATCTATGCATATCAGGCATGTCATGCGTACGTGTGACTTGCAACGGTGTGTATGGGATCCGACACCTAGTCATGTGCCTTTAGTAGTAATATTTACGGGGAACTTCCTCTTTGTGCTTCCACCGAGCCTTGGTAGCTTGCTACTGCTCCGGACACATTGATTAACTGGCATGTATCCTTGTTTGCTGCTGTGGCTGTCCCTTCGGGGAAATATCTCGTAGTGTAATGGAGTCCCTGTAGCCTGCTACGACTCGTCTACGTGCAGTGATGACATTTATGTCCCACGGCATAATGTAGTCGTTATAGCTTGCTATGACTCTACACACGCTTGAGGCTGACACCTGCATTGCTGGGTTATGTATGCCTGTTTCCGTACGAATGTGCCACTTGGGTTCTATGACTAGTCATGTCGGCCCGGGTTCTCTCTCATTTGAATTCTAGTGACATATTTATATACGTGAGCCAAAATATGGAAATGGTCCCGGCCAAGGTAAGGCTGCAGCCGTGGAGTTTATCGTGCGTGAGGCCGCAAAGTGATGTGATGTGTTATAGGCTGGATTCCTATGTCTTAGGACCGGGTTCCCGACATTTCCACTCATCGCTCTCTTGTTTGCGTACTTTCTAGTAACCACTTCTGAAGTCTATTTTGGAAAATATAGTGGCACCGCTAAGTTCATCTAGCATATCATCAAGGCGAGTAATAGGGTGGTGATATCGAATGGTTGTACCATTGATAGGACGGCAATCCGAGCACATTCACATACTACCATCTTTCTTAGGTACTAGTATCATGGAAACCGCACTTAAGCTCTCACATACATGCCCTTTATCTAGGATTTTTTCTACTTGCCTTTGTATGTCCTTCGTTTCTTCGGGATTGATGTAGTAGGGTGGCTTTTTTGAAGTGGTTCTCTGGGTATGCAGTTGATGTGGTGTTCGATCCCAAGTTTTGGTGGTAGTCCCAGAGATAGCTCATCGGAAAAACCATCTTGAAATTCCTGCAACAAACAAGATAACACAAGAGGAAGGTATTGAGAAGGGTTACTCCGTATGACATCATCCTTGCACACAAGCACATAGTGAAGAACCATCGATGGGCTCTCACTCACATCCCTCAAGTCTATTTTGGTGTCTTAAAGAACTAGATCTCTCATGTCCCTCATCATGTAGTAACTCAACTTTGGCTTGTGGGCCTCACTCTCTTTTAGGTGGATCACTCTCTCACTTTTATCTCCACAATGGGAAGAAGCTTTCTTGTCGGTGGTCACTTGACTTGGAGACATTGGTCGAAGCACATATTCCTTGCCCTTCATTTTCAAGCTATAGCTATTGGTCCAACCACTGTGGATGACACCATGGTCGAATTGCCAATCTCTCCCTTGGAGTAGATCACAAATGGACATGGGAACCACATCACACACCAACGTGTCTTCATAAGCGCCTATCATGAAGGAAACTTGCACAATGTGATCGACTTGGATAGTGCCAAGTCACTAAGCCATTGGACCTTGTAGGGGTGAGGGTGATTCTTCTTGACCAATTGGAGCTTAGATCAAAGGTTCTCACGTGAAAATTTGGAGCAACTTCCACCGTCGATGATAACCTTGATGTATTTTCCTTGGATGCTCGACTTGGTATGGAATGTGTCACACCCTGTGTTTGTATCACCATTTCATGTTTGGACTTATAAAAGTTGGAACCAATTAAATCTTTTTTCAATGCTTGTGCTTGTTTGCTTGTTGATTGTTGACACTCTTTGATTCTATCTCTCTTCATATTCATCTTGCTTGACCCAAAACTCTTGCCCAATGATCATGCCATGTGAATAGTGCCCAAAACTATTTTTATCAAATTTTGGTTTGACCAAATGGGATATATTCTTGTGGTTTACTCGGTTTTCAAAAACCCCTAAGTTGAGGTTTGCACTGCAAGTTCTCAAATTTTGTGGATCGTTCTTCCCCAAAGGCTTTACTTCAAACCTACTTTATTTATGACCTCCAAAATCACCAAATATTAATTTTAAAGATTATTTTAATATTTTATTTAAGGGTTTTTTCTTAAAACCAAAAATGGTTTTTCATAGGGAAAATTTATTTAAAAACTTTCAAAATATTTTAGAAAATTTAGGGAGACTCAGTGGACATATATTTTCCATCTATATGAGTTTCAACACATCGGCATGTTCAAATCATGGGCAAAATCCCTCTAAACCCTTTCTGTCCAAATCAAGCTTTTTGAATATTTCTATAAGAAATATTCTCAATAAATTCCAGGAAAATTTTAGCAAGTCAACACTATCAAAGGTGATGATCTTGCAAAGTTTCACCTCAATCCAAGTTGATTTGGTTTATCAAACCATCCCAAAACCCTTCCTGTCCAGGTTCAAATTTGAACAACTTTACATTGTGAAGTCCCCCCCCCCATTGACCCCAAACTTTGTGGACATGCTCTAAGCACCAAATAGTGATACTACACTAAGTGGTGCATCAAGGGTAATAGCTTAGCATAACTAGATCTACAGAAGCCCGATTCTGTTTGTTTTTAGGGTTAACAAAGCTTCCATTATCAACTTTGCCCGTTTGAGCTCAAATTTGGTGCTCTATCTCATTTTCGCCTAACATTTGACCCTGTTGAGTATCTCAGTGAGTGGGTAAAATTTTCTTGCCCAAACACCCATCAAACACCTTCTGGTGAAATGGTAAAGTCTTTGTTTTCAACCCTTTCTCTATTTCCCTTGCCTCCAAATTTTTTACTTCACCCTCTGGCAGTGCCCAAGAACCCCCAGTAAAAATCCCAGGTCCTTAAGCCACTAGGAGATGGGGTAAACCCCCCATTTTTACCCACGGACAGCCATGGCAGGAGCTCTCTCTCCCCTCCCCTCTTACTGTATTCTTCTCCTAGGGCATCCAAGGCATTTTTCTCTTATCCTAGATGCCCTAGATTCCCCTGAACACCCTTGGCCACGCCTAAGACGCCGTTGGCATGCCAAACATGCGCTCTGGAGCACACTACAATGCTGACAGGCACTGTAGCCATTGCCCACTGCATGGCCCCGACCACCTCGAGCGCCCCCCTCCCGCTAGATGGTCGGCCTCGGCGTCCGCAACACACCTCCCCTTGTTCCCCCTTATCTCTCTTGCTCCTTTGGCTCTCCTCGCACGCGCCATGGCCGCACGAGCTGGCCAACCATAGAGCTCACACGCGCGTGCTCCCCTGCCTCTCTCTCCTCTCCCCCCTCGGTCTAGACCAACCCATGAGCACCGCAGATGTGCCCTTGCCCCCTCTGCTCG
Organism: Hordeum marinum; assembly: GCA_022496015.1. Lineage (NCBI taxonomy): Eukaryota > Viridiplantae > Streptophyta > Magnoliopsida > Poales > Poaceae > Hordeum > Hordeum marinum. Next base: position 236,915,763 of record CM039675.1, read on the forward strand.
ACTTTGGCCCCGGCCCTGAGCTCGCCGACGCACCCGAGCACGGTGGACCACCGGGCGCCCATATAAGAGCCTCCTGGGCCTCTCTCTCCCCTCTAGTCTCTCTCTCCACTCCCTAGCAGCCCTCCTGTTCCCCCGGAGAGCCCTCGATGCCTCTGTGCTCGGGATCGAGCTGAGGACCACCGTGGACACCTCATCGTCGATCTCCGGGTACAGAGCCCCTCCGGTCCCCCCTCTTCTTCGGCTACTCCTCCCTTGCACCCCTGATGCTTACCCCCTTCTCCTTGTCTGTTTTGCAGCACAGGACGGCCCCGGCGACCTTCTCCTGAATCTCCCTATGTCGCAAGTGCTCGCCGCCGGCGACTCTGACCGCCTCCGGCGCCCCCTCGACCTCCCATGGGACGGAGATTCCGTCCTGAGGCCATTCCCGCCTCCGCCGACCATCGTCGTGCCTCGCATCATCATTGGTGAGCAGCTCCCCTTCTCTACCCCGAGGTGCGAGAAGGATCCGACAGGTGGGACCCACCTATCGGCCGCTCTATTCCCCTCCCGTTCTCTCCCCCCTCGCGGTCGCAAACAGCCGGGCCCCGCGTGTGAGGTTTGAACTTGGTGGCACACGTGGTTCGTTGGCTGGCCAGCTAGGACGGCCCAGCTACTGGCCGCCTCTCGCCTAGGGCACAGTGACCTTTTCTTTTTCCCTTTATTTTCCAAAAATCCCACAGATCTGAAAATAATTCCAAACCCAATAATTTTTGCACATAAATTCCTAGAATATTCCATAGAGCTTATTATTGCCTCTTGTAGAAGTATTTGGAAACATTTTATGTACAATTTTATTTTAAAACCACTTTTTGGCATTTCTAGCCACTATTCAAAATAGATTTGAAAGCCTTTTTCATATCAAAATCTTAGGAGAATATTTTTATTATAGTTTTTAGCATTTATCAAAATAGGATAGCTTTTTAATATTAGCTTTCTATGCTCTGTTTTTTTGTGATGATTATTTTTATCGTTATTTATCGCGACGATAGATTGTGCTATTGACGAGGGACTTGGACCAGAAGACTTTGAAGACCCCGAAGACTTTGTTGAGCCAGGCAAGTAGCCCTTTGACCATGTTAAGAAACTTTTTCATTCATGACATATAGCAGTTGTTGTTTCGATGATTGATCATGATGTGGTGCTCCCCCTTCAGTGGGGTGCCTCCAATACTTTTACCGTTGACACTTGCGTCGTGCATGATCCTACCACCTTATGAGGGTTATGCGGGTGGGTCTAGATAGGACGCAAAGAGATGCTACGCAAGTGGGATGGGATTTATGCATAGTGATGGGAAGGAAGAAATGATTTAAAGGACTTTTCGAAAACCCCATCGGGTGCCACTAATGCCTGATGGAGATGATCATGAGTTGGGTGACCACTTGAGAAAGAAGTGGTGTGCCGGAACAAGTTGAGGGTGTGTTTTCGAAAATGGATGGTTTAAGATTTGTCTACCGTCCCAAACTTATATGTGCAACCACGATACCCTTATGGGACGGGGCTCTATTGATTACCTTGGTGGGTACTGGTAAGGAGCCCACATTACTAGTGATGGGAGTGGCGTGGTCACTCTCCATACGGGGTCGTGCCGGTATGGACGATCATGCGCTGTCTTCACAGGCACTGGGCACACCGTTGGTTCCTACATGGATGCTACGAGTGATGTATATCATGTGGGCTGGGTACCAATCGAGTGGACTCTTTGTGTAGTATCTCTAGGGGAAAGGTATTGTTCGGGTGCTTACCTCGGGTATGTTATATACCGCGAGTCGTGGATGACACCGAAGTTCCCCGAGTCTTGTGAGTAAAGTGTGCAACCTCTGCAGAGTGTAAAACTATTCGAATAGCCGTGTCCATGATCAAGGACAGTTGGGTGGTGCTGCTTAAGCCACGTCCATAGGTTTTCGCAAACTTGGTATGAGTGTGTGTGGATGACAGAAGTGTGATACTTGAGTCAAGTCTGAAGAATTGATGTGATGAATGAACATGAGATGTTCAAATCCTGCTTATGATGATATCTTTAACTTGTTCATATGGATCTCTGCCAACGGTTGATGCATGCTTACCTAGTACTTGATCATTCATTGCATTAAAAATTAGCTTTCTGCCAATTACCTACTTAGTGTTATATCATGCATCGCTAATACCTTGTTCCACAACTTGGGTTGCTTGCGAGTACATTCAAAGTACTCATTGGCTTGCCACTAGTTATTTAATTGGCCAGGCATGGAAGAACAGGAGAACATTGAAGAGTTCATTGGTGACAAACATGCGAACTAGGACGCTTCCCACTCACAATGCGTGTAGGTTTAAGGCAGATGGCATGGGTTCACGCTTTCGATCAAGATTTCTGCTGCTTGTTCTATTTAAGTGTTGTGCCCTTGTGGTCCTATCTATGTAAGACTAGACCTTCATGGTCTTTATTTTTGTAAGACGCTAAATTTGGATGTAAGACTCTTGTTATTCAGCTTCTGTGTGTTCAATGAGCATTGATATCTGGGATCACTCTACACGTGCATTCGGTGATCACGACTTATTAGTCGGGTTCCCCACAAGATGTGGCAACATTGTTCCTTGTCTTGTTGTTGTTGAAGTATATAAATCTTAGAGACAATGAGAACAGGGCTCTGATCGTTGTCACAAACGATTTGTGAATATTCGTCTTCATTGACTTGTCTATGTATGGCAATGAAGGACCTAGCATCGACAAGAAGGATGGCCATTGGAGCGGTATCAAGCATGGAGAGGAAGGTGCGCACGCGTGAAGGAACAATGGAGTTTCTAGTGGTGATTCTCGCACTTTGAAGCCACCATAATGAGAGCATGAAGGCTTGGAAAAATACTCAAGATTCCACTTTGTAAATTCCGTCCATAAGTTATTATAGGTGCTGCGCCACCTTATTTTTCGTCCAGGCCCATGTAATTTTGAAATACCATGTTATAAGCTATTTTTGGAGTCCATATGTGTGGAGAAACTGAGTTAGGGTTGGTTTCAGACCCGTCTTCCAAGGGACCACGAAATACCCCTCTCTTCCCCATATATACAACCCTTAGGGCGCCATTTCAGACTTGGGTTCTATTTAGATTACAAGTTTTGTTGGGGAACATCGCATGGGAAAGAAAAAATTTCCTACGCACACATAGATCTATCCATGGTGATGAGCATCTACGAGAGGGAGAGTGGATCTACGTAACCTTGTACATCGCTAAGCAGGAAGCGTTAAGAAACGCGGTTCGTGTAGTCGAACATCTTCGCAATCCAAAGCGGTGAGCATCCCGCGATCTCATCATGATCCGTCCCGCGATCCAATCATGATACGTCCCACGAACTCACCACGATCCATCCCGCGAACTCATCACGATCCGTCTCGCGATCTTGATCACGATCCTTCCGATCTAGCGCCGAACGGACGACACCTCCGCGTTCAGCACACGTACAGCTCGATGACGATCTCTGCCTTCTTGATCCAGCAAGAGGGAGCAGAGAGGTGGAAGAGTTCTCCGGCAGCACGACGGAGCTCCGGTGATGGTGGTGGAGCTATTCCGGCAGGGCTTCGCCTAAGCACTGCAGAAATCCGATCTAGAGGAGAAACTATGCACTAGAGGAACGGGCAGCACATGGCTAAAATCAAGTGCCAAAAACCCTAAAACCTCTAGTATATATAAGAGGAAGAGACGAGGAGGCTTGGACATCAAGGGACAAGCCCTTTGGTTCGGCAAAACTAGGAGAAGAGGTGGAAGCCACCTCCAATCCTAGTAGGACTAGGATTCATCCTATTTTTGCCTTTTTTTTGCCTTTTCCACCTTTTCTCTTTGGGATTTTCTCTCCCAGCCGCATGGGCCTTGTGTGGGCCTTCCACCAGCTCACTAAGGGATGGTATTCATTGTCGCACAGCCCATGTAGCCTTCTGGGTCGAAATAACCCTCCCGATGGTCTCCCGGTAAACTACCGGCACTCCCGGTACACTACTGATAAGGCCGAAACTTTTCCGGCGACAAAAATAGGACTTCCTATATATCAATCTTTACCTCCAGACCATTCTGGAGCTCCTCATGACGTCCGGGATCTCATCCAGGACTCCGAACAACCTTCTGTCACCACCATGCATAACTCTGTACTACCGAAATGTCACCGAACCTTAAGTGTGCAGACCCTGTGGGTTCGAGAACTATGTAGACATGACCGAGACACCTCTACGGTCCGTAACCAATAGCGAGACCTAGATGCCCATATTGGTTCCTACATATTCTACGAAGATCTTTACCGATTGAACCTCTATGTCAAGGATTTAGTTAATCCCGTATGATGTTCCCTTTGTTCTTCGGTATGTTACTTGCCCGAGATTCGATCGTCGGTATCTCCATACCTAGTTCAACCTTGTTACCGGCAAGTCTCTTTACTCGTTCCATAATACAAGATCGCGTGACTAACACTTAGTCACATTGCTTGCAAGGCTTATTGTGATGTTGTATTACCGAGTGGGCCCTGAGATACCTCTCCGTCACACGAAGTAAAAAATCCCAGTCTTGATCCATGCCAACTCAACAGACACCATCGTAGATACCTATAGAGCACCTTTATAGTCACCAGTTACATTGCGACATTTGATACACACAAGGCACTCCTCCGGTTTCCGTGAGTTGCATGATCTCATGGTCATAGGAACATATACTTGACATGCAGAAAACAGTAGCAATAAAGTGGCACGATCATATGCTACGTTTGTAGTTTGGTTCTTGTCCATCACACCATTATCCTAATGATGTGATCCCATTTATCAAATGACATCTCATGTCCATGGCTAGGAAACCTTAACCATCTTTGATCAACGAGCTAGTCTATTAGAGGCATACTAGGGACATGGTTTTGTCTATGTATCCTCACATGCATCTAAGTCACCGATCAATACAATTAAAGCATGGATAATAAAAGATTATCATGAACAAGGAAATATGATAATAACTAATTCATTATTGCCTCTAGGGCATATTTCCAACAGTTTCCCACTCGCACTAGAGTCAATAATCTAGTTCACATCACCATTTTAGTCGCATTGTTACGAATCTAACACCCAATGAGTTGTGGGGCTCAATCATGCTTTGCATGTGAGAGAGGTTTTATAGTAGTGGGTCTGCGACATTCAGATCCATGTGTTCTTTCCAAATCTCTATGTCAAACCGTAAACACTGTTACCACACTCCACTTGGTACTATTCCAAATGGCTGCTCCACTATATGTATCCAGATTGCTACTATGGGTCATCCGGATTGGTGTTAAAGCTTGCATCGACGTAACTCTTTACGACGAACTCTTTATCACCTCCATAATCGAGAAACATCTCCTTAGTCTTTTAGTTACTAAGGATAATCTTGACCGCGGTCCAGTGATCCACTCCTGGATCACTCTTCTACCCCTTAACAGACTCATGGCAAGGCACACACAGGTGCGGTACTCAGCATGGCATACTATACAGAGCCTATGGCTAAGGCATAGGGGACGACATTCGTCCTTTCTCTTTCTTCTGCCGTGGTCGAGCTTTGAGTCTCACTCAACTTCACACATTACAAAGTAGGCGAGAACACTTCTCTCTGACTAATCCATTTTGAACTCTTTCAAAATCTTGTCAAGGTATGTACTCATTGAAAGTCTTATCAAACATCTTGATCTATCCTTATAGATCTTAATGCTCAACAATTAGGTAGCTTTATTTACGTCTTCTTTTGAAAATCACTTTTCAAACAACCGTGTATGATTTCCAGAAATTCCACATTATTTCCGAATAGCAATATGTCATCCACATATACTTATCAGAAACTCTATGGTGCTCCCACTCACTTTATTGCAAATACAAGTTTCTCATAAACTTTCAATAGACTCAAACACTTTGATCACCTCATCAAAGTGTACATTCCAACTCCGAGATGCTTGCTTCAGTCTATAAAAGGATCACTGAAGCTTTCACACCTTATAGCATCCTTAGGACTAACAAACCCTTCTGGTTGTATCACATACAACCTTTCCTCAAGTAAACCGTTAAAGAAACGATGTTTTTACATCCATCTGCCAGATTTCATAATTGAAAGTGCAGCAAGTGCTAACATAATTTCAACAGACTTTAGCATCGCTACGAGTGAGAAAGTCTCATCGCAGTCAACCCCTTGAACTTGTCGTGAACTTCTTTGAAACAAGTCGAGCTTTACAAATGGTGAAATTTACCATCAGCGTCTGTCTTCATTTCGAAGATCCATTTGTACTTAACGACCAGCCGTCGAACGAGCAAGTCCACCAAAGTCTATACTTGGTTTTCATACATGGATCCTTTCTCGTATTTCATGGCCTCTAACCATTTGTTGGTTTCCAGGCCCGTCATCGCTTCTCCATAGTTCGTAGGTTCATCATTGTCAAACAACTTGACCTCTAAGACAGGGTTGCCGCACCACTTAGGAGCAGTACACGTCCTTGTCGACCTACGAGGTTTGATAGTAACTTGATCCGAAGCATCATGATCATCATCATTAACTTCCTCTTTAACTAATGTAGGCTTCACAGAAACAACTTCCTATGCTGCGCTACTCTCTAGTTGAAACAGAGGTTCAATAACCTCATCAAGTTCTATCCTCCTCCCACTCAATTCTTTCAAGAGAAACTTTTTCTCGAGAAAGGACCCAGTTTTAGCAACAAACATTTTATGCTTGGATCTGAGATAGAAGGTTCACCCAACTGTTCTTAGGGTATTCTATGAAGATGCATTTCTCCGCTTTGGGTTCGAGCTCATTAGGTGAAAACATTTTCCACACAAGCGTCGCAACCGCAAACATTAAGAAATGACAGCTTAGGTTTCTATCAAACCATAATTCACACGGTGTCATCTCAACGGATTTAGATGGTGCCCTATTTAAAGTGAACGTAGTTGTCTCTAATGCATAACCCCAAAATTATAGTAACAAAACGATAAGAGACATCATAGCATGCACCATATCTAATAGAGCATGACTATGACGTTCGGACACAACATCATACTATGGTGTTCCAGGTGGCGTCAGTTGTGAAACAATTCTCACATTGTCTAAAGTTGTATGCCAAACTCGCAACTCAGATATTCATCTCGACGATCATATCGTAGACATTTTTATCTTCTTGTCATGATGATCTTAAGCTTCACTCTGAATTTTCTTGAACCTTTCAAACGATTCATACTTGTGTTTCGTTAAGAAAATATACACTATATCTAATGAAATCATCAGTGAAGGTAAGAAAATAACGATATCCACCGCATGCTATAAGACTCATTGGATTGCATACATCAACATGTATCATTTCCAATAAGTCACTTGGACGCTCCATCAAACCCGAAAACAAGGTACTTAGTTATCTTGACCAAGAGGCATGGTTCGCATGTCTCAACCGATTCAAAATCGAATGAGTCCAAAGAACCATCAGCATGGATTTTCTTCATGCGTTTTATACCAATATGACATTTAGCGGCAGTGCCACAAGAATGTGGTACTATTATCATTAACTTTGTATCTTTTGGCATCAATGTTATGAACATGTGTATTGCTACGATCAAGATTCAACAAACCATTCTCACTGGGTGCTTGACCATTGAAGGTATTATTCATGTAAACAGCATAAGCATTATTCTCTAACTTAAATGAATAAACGTGTTGCAATAAACACGATCCAATCACGTTCATGCTCAACGCAAAACACCAAATAACATTTATTTAGGTTTTTCACTAATCCCGAAGGTAGAGAGATGTAACATCCCAAAATTCCATTTTGGAATGTTATGAAAATAGCTATGCATCTATCATCACCATTGCTTGATTGTATGTGTTAGTTGAAATGCCATTTCTGATTTTTTCTGAAAGTCCTTTCTACTTTTCCCTATGTTGCTTCCCCTATTTGAAATTTTGGTTAAATGTTCAAAATAAGAGAGGAGTAACATGACACTCCACACCAGGGTCAAATTGGTGAATTATTTGAACAAAATAACCAGGGGTTATTTTGAAAATATTTGCAAAAAGGATTTAAAAACATTTAGGCAATTTCTGAAAATAATATTTTTTTCAAAGTGTTCAAATGACAGAATAGAAATGTTCATTAAATAGCATTTATTATTATGTTAATTTTTATATATAATACCCCTATATTTACAAACGATTTGAATGCTTTAAAATCTTTTGAATGTCTCTGGAAATTATTAAAAAGAAACGGTAACCGTTTCCGGTATTAAACGGGCCGGCCCACCGGCTTTAAAAGCCGAGACCGTTACCGGTCGGCCGATCGAGCGCAGTAACGTCCCCCTCTCTCTCTGACGCTGGACCCCACCCCCGACCGACCGTTGCTTCGAACGGTCGTCTTCTCCCTCCCCCGCGCGCGCCGGACCCGACGCCGGTCGCTCCCCCCCTCGCCGGATCTCTCTCTCCCCACTTAACTCCCGCACCCCCCCGAGCGCCTATATAAGAGCCCCACTGCCCCGCATCCATTTACCCCCCGAGCCCCCTTCTCTCTCTCGCCGAGACGCCGTCGATTGCTCGTCGGAGTTCCACCACCACCGGAAGTCGCCGTCGACCGTAGCCACCACCCCCGACCACCATTCGCCTCGCCGTCGCCACCAATCGACTCCGGAGAACCGTCGCCGTCGCCCGGACCACTTCCCCGTCCTCCCCGACCACCGGAACGCCTCGCCGTCGCATTCACCACTTCCGGACTCGCCGGAGTTTCCCCATGCCGGCGACCTTTACACCGTGAGCATTTCCCTCCCTCCGATCCAAACCCAACGGCTCAGATTAGAAGTCACTTATTCCCGAACCGTTTTCTGTTTAGGATCGGTTGACCACCCGAAGCACCGCTCGGACACCCACCTCAGCCACTCACAGGTCGCCACGTCACCCTAGTCGACCGTTCGTTAGTTTTTCTTTTCAGTTTTGTTTTTCAGAAAACAGAATGTATTCCAAATTTGTTTTAGCTATATCTTTTAATCAGTTTAATGTTTTGAGTTGATTCTTTTTGCAATAGCTCACATTTTTCATGTAGTTTCACCCTGTACTTTTAGATTTCAAAATTGAACTATAAAATTTGAATTTAATCAAATTTCCTCAAAATCTTCAAATCTGAATAACTAGAGTTTAAAAATAGATTTTGATATGATTCTTTTTGTCACTGTTAGATATTGGTTAGGACTATCTCCATGTTTAGTTTGAGGATTTTTAGGATGATTTTTAATAGTGTTTTAGCTATAAACAGAATCTGCTTATTATTATAATATAGTTTTATAAACTTAATTTTGATTAGTTTGATTTAGAATTTGGTTTTATTTGTTTATTAGGTTCTGTTAGTAAACATTTAGTGTTTTCACTTACTGTTAATAAAAATATAAATTTGCCTAGTTTAATTTCGTTTAACATAGGAATCACAACTTCTTTTCAAATAGGCATAATTTGATTAAAACAACTAACTAGTAATAGTTTTGTTTTCAAATAAAGTTTTGTATAATTAATTCTGTTTTCTAAGACAAATTTATTTGTAAGTTATTTTCTGTAAGAACATGTTTTGTTAACAAATTAATAAGTTTAGTTTTCATTCCCCTTGTTAGTATAACCATAGTTGATTCATATAGTGTTTACCAAAACCTTTTATAAACTTTACTAGAGTTTTCCCAACAAACTTAAATTGACTTTGTTTACTTTAATAGTAAAATATTCTATTGTTGCCTTGCTGTCAACAATTGTCTTGTTATTTCAAAATAGTTTTATTATGTAGAAGTGTTTTCATCATCCCCTTTGGAAAAACAAAACTTTGTGTGTTTTACTTGCTAGAGACTTTTGTGCATTGTTTGCCTTGTTTGTTTAGTACTTCTTTGCTGAATGTTATGAGTACTTATTTTGGTTGTATGCTTATTTGAGTGCATTGTTTGTTTCGTTAGATTATCCGGAGTGCGAAACTTGTTACCTAGAGTTACTCAAGTACGAAGATCATCAATCAGGCAAGTCACTTTGATCATGTTTTACCCATGTTTTATATGCATTAGTTCTACCATCTCCCCAGTTGCATGCAAGATAGGTTAGTTGGAAACTTGGTTACATTGTAGTAGTATCATGTGGTAGATACCTCTCTCAACCCCCTTTGACAACATTGGCCCCGGGAAACGTTGTTTTACCTTTTGCTATGCTATTAGTAGACGGGGTTGGTTGTGTGATTCATGAGAGTTGAGAGAGTTAATAATTTCAAGACCTACATAATGATCAAGATTTCAATACTCCAAGTTTTCAACATACCTCTGGGTGGATGATGGTTGAACGGCGCCCTAGAGAAACCAGTGGTTAGCCTAGGTGATGCTGGAGATGGCCAGTATTCACGCGGAAAGGTCCACCCAGGCACAAAGGGATGGATGGGTGCTTCAAGACCCAAGGCTTACCTGCACAGCCACAAGTCATTATGGGCTCTGGCTTGGTTGGATATCGTGGTAACTCTGGACAGGCGGTGCTACGAGAGGTAGAAGAACGGTAGGAAAGGATGGGCATCGTCAGAGTCGCAGGGAAACCCTTTGGAAGACCATGTTTTGGTCATCCATTTCTCAAACACCCTGAAGTGCGAGAAATCAAACGGAGGCGACCAAATCTTGTGGGGAACGTGTGCAAAACTCTGCAGAGTACAAAACCTAATCGATTAGCCGTGTCCACGGTCATGGACGACTTGAGCCAAAGGAATTGGAACTTCCGGAACTCTCAACACAAATAATATGATGATGTGGGAATTTAATAATTTTGGGTATGAGAATTGGTTGGTGGAACCATCTCATTAATCAACCAACTTAGTAATGTTTTGCTTAGCCCTTTTTCTTGATGTAGGAAAAATTGGCTTTACGCAAAACTTACCACCCCACCTGCCATATATGCATATAGACTAGATGATTATCTTTTCACTCTTCTCTTGTGACTTTGCCGGCATATTCCATATGCTGACCTACACGGCTGCAACGTATCATGTTGCAGAGTATTTTTCCGACCAGGAGTGAGGACGCGTTCTATGCTCAGTGAGATGCCCTTGGAGTCGGATGGACTCATCTACCTTCGACGCTTCCGCAAGATTTAGATATTCTCATGAGTTGGCCTTTAGCCACTTTATTGTAATTTTTATTGTAATAAAGGACTCTATATGAGATTGCGATTAATATAATGCTGTGTGATTTCCCTTTGATATATACATTGATGTACCGTGTGTGTACCAGCATGATCTTGGGATGGTACGGAAAACACCGGAGACTTGGCCTTTCAGGTCGGGTCGCTACAGAAATGGTATCAGAGCACACGCTGACCGTAGGACATAACCTCTAGGATTGGAAAGCCTTAGGATTGTTTCTCTTTGTCTTTAAATATCTTATACTCTCATCTATTCGTTTCTGACTCCTCTCCGATTATTTCAAAATTTATAGATGGCCACCTTCATCCCAGTGGTGATCACGGAGTTTTGCCAGCCTGACGCAACGATGCCCTTTGGTAAGGAGCTGATGAGAATCGTCAAGGACATAAGGATTGCTTTGCCGAGCATCACCGGGATTCCTATCATGTCATTTCCCCAAGATGGACGCTACAGGATCGAGGTGCATATTCCAGGGAAGACTTTTGGGAACCGGAAGGAACCCATCGACCTCAAGTTCGTGGCACCCAGTTGGATACTTGGAAGAGACATGGCCATTCATCGTGCCCTTGGACGTATTCAGGAGGAATACAGAGGTGGAACCATTTCCCCAGGACTCAGCATGGTTTGTCGCAGAGATGCCACTGGAAACATCATAACTCCTCCCACTTCAGACACCACTATTTCCTATATCCAGACCCTGGAGACTCACATCAGGACTCTGGAGCTTCGAGTTCGTGCTGACACGAAGACTATCAAGAATCTGATGAACCGTGAGATTGATCTTGAAGCTGATCTGTGAGAGGCCAACTATGAACACGAGCATGAAGTGAAGGACTTCCTAGAGAGGATTGATGAGAAGAATGCACGCATTGCAACTCTGGAAGAGCAGCTAGACATGGGGGAAAACCTTCACCCCGAAGGAGACATGGCACCCTTCATCAGCGACGATGAAGACTATGAGGAAAGCACCACCGGAGGACCTACGACTATGCACTTTTGAGGAGAACATTAGTTATGCCCTCCAATGTATCTTTATTTTAGTCGTTAAAGCGTAGGTCGATGGTTAGTTTGTCTGAGATTTGTATCTCGAGGTTTGACATTGATTGAATAACTGAATGAGTGTTTGGTGTGATATGTTTGTTGCATTGCATATGGGTAGTGAATTTCTTCTAGACCCTTGTTCTATTCTAATTCTCATCCCTCTGAAAACAGCAAGATGCCTCCACGACGTGAGACCGATTTCACTTTTCCGCCAGAACTCACCCAACTCCTTCAGCAACAGAATGCACTGATGCAACTATTGATTCAGAATCAGACCAACAATCAGAACAACAATAATCATCACCATCCACCCCAGACTGACAATCTCACCCGTTTTCTGAGATTGAATCCTCCAACTTTCTCCAGCAGTACTGAGCCCATTGTGGCAGATGACTGGCTCCGTAAGATGGAGAGAGAACTTGTCACCGCTGGATGCACTGACGCTGAGAAAGTGCGATTTGCCGCACATCAACTAGAAGGACCAGCAGCATCATGGTGGGAGAATTACACCACCACATATCCTATTGCAGATGTGACTTGGGAGCAGTTCAAGCTTGCTTTCCGCACCGCTCATGTTTCAGCTGGAGCCATGAGTCTAAAGAAGCGCGAGTTTCGCAACTTGCGCCAGGGTAATCGCTCTGTGGCCCAATATGTGGAAGAGTTTAACATGTTGGCCCGTTATGCCCCAGGAGATGTGGCCGATGATGCGGCCAAGCAAGAAAAGTTTCTGGAAGGACTCAATGATGAGTTGAGCATACAGCTGGTAGTGGCTAATTTCAACAACTACCAAGAGCTGGTGGATAAGGCACTTATTCTGGAAGGTAAACAGCAGCAGATTGAGAACCGCAAGCGGAAGTACACTCAGGGGAAGTTCAACTCTGGAGCTCATCAGAAGCCTCGTTACTCCCCGTACTCCGGGAATACCGGATCAGGAAACAGTAAGTTTGGAAAGCACACTCATACTGTGCATAACCATGGAGGCCACAATCATGGAGGAAATGGGAACAACCGTCCCAACCATGGTAACTTCAAGAGTGACAATGGGAATGGGAACAACAACCAGCACCGTCACGTTCCTGCTCAGAAGGATCTGAGTCACATTACCTGTTTCAAGTGCCAGAAGACAGGGCACTATGCTACTGAGTGTCCCCAGAGCAAGCAAGGCAATGGAAACAACGGCAACTCCGCAGCCAAGAAGCCCAATCCGTTTCCCCGTGCTCAAGTGAATCACATCGATGTGGAAGAAGTCTATGATCAGCCCGAGACTGTGGTTGGTAAGTTTTTATTGCATTCACGTCCTGTTACAGTACTTTTTGATTCGGGTGCAACTCATTCATTCATATCAAGGGTAGTTGTGGATAAGTATGGTTTGCCCACCAAAACCCTTAGTCAGCCCATTAAGGTTAGTTCTCCAGGAGGTATGATGATGGCAGGGATAGGATGCCATGCCTTGAAACTCAATATAGGGAACCATGTTTTTCCCACCGACCTCATCGTCTTAGAGTCACAAGGATTGGATGTAATCCTAGGCATGGATTGGATGACCAAGTATGAAGGAAATCTTGATTGCCCTAGCAAGTCTGTTTCACTCACCACCCCGGAGAACAAGAGGATTAAGTATGTATCCCGACGCACACGTATGAGTGCTCAGTTAAATTCTCTCACAGGAGTTATTCAGGAGGAAGTACCTGTGGTAAAAGAATTTCCAGATGTATTTCCGGAAGAATTACCAGGAATGCCACCAGATAGGGAAATTGAGTTCTTAATAGAGCTACAGCCAGGGACAGCTCCAATTTCCAAGAGACCCTATCGGATGCCCGCAAATGATCTGTTGGAAATCAAGAAGCAAATCAAGGAGTTATTGGACAAAGGTTATATACGCCCAAGTTCTTCACCTTGGGGAGCCCCAGTACTTTTGGTGGAGAAGAAGGATAAATCTTTGAGAATGGTAGTGGACTATCGTGCCTTGAACGAGGTGACTATCAAGAACAAGTATCCCCTACCGATGATTAATGATTTGTTTGATCAGCTCGTAGGAGCCAAAGTATTCTCCAAGATTGATCTTCGATCAGGGTATCACCAGTTGAAAATTCGTGAACAGGATATACCCAAAACAGCTTTCACCACGAGGTATGGCTTGTATGAGTATACGGTCATGTCTTTTGGATTGACTAATGCTCCTTCCTACTTCATGAATTTGATGAACAAAGTGTTCATGGAATACTTAGACAAGTTTGTTGTGGTGTTCATCGATGACATTCTGATATTCTCCAAGAACGAGGAAGAGCATAAGGAACATTTGCGTTTAGTTCTGGAGAAGCTAAGAGAGCATCAGTTATATGCCAAGTTCAGTAAATGTGAATTTTGGCTGACGGAAGTCGGATTCCTTGGACATGTTATTTCCGGTGATGGAATAGCAGCGGACCCCGCTAAGGTTGAAGCCGTCACCAAGTGGAAGTCACCCACCTCAGTTAAGGAGATCCGCAGTTTCCTCGGACTTGCCGGTTATTACCGGAGGTTCATTGAGAATTTCTCAAAGGTTGCCATGCCCATGATAGAGTTGTTAAAGAAAGAATCCAAGTATGTTTGGACCGAGGAATGTGAAACCAGTTTCCAAGAGTTGAAGGAACGTTTGGTCACAGCCCCAGTATTGATCTTGCCCGATAATCGGAAGGATTTCCAAGTTTATTGTGATGCTTCACGTCAAGGACTTGGAGGAGTACTTATGCAGGATGGAAAAGTTGTAGCCTATGCTTCCAGACAGCTACGACCTCATGAGTTGAATTATGCCATGCATGACTTGGAATTAGCAGCCGTAGTGCACGCACTCAAGACTTGGAGACATTTCCTTATCGGAAATAGTTGTGATGTTTACACCGACCATAAGAGCCTGAAGTATATCTTCACGCAGAAAGAGTTGAACCTCAGACAGAGACGATGGTTAGAGTTAATCAAGGACTATGACATGAGGTTACACTACCATCCAGGTAAGGCTAATGTTGTAGCCGATGCCTTGAGTCGGAAAACTTATGTGAACACACTCACAGCTGGAGGATTACCTCAAGAGTTAGTCGATGATCTCAGAGAGCTCAAGCTAGAGATAGTTCCAAGAGGATATGTTGCTACACTGGAAATTCAGTCCACCTTGACCGAAAGAATTCGAGAAGCCCAGAAATCGGACAAGGAGATAGCTGAGATTAAACAGAGAATGAAAGATGGTAAAGCTAAAGGTTTTCGTGAGGATGAACACGGAACTTTGTGGTTTGAGAACCGAATCTATGTGCCCAATGAACCAGAGCTCAGGAAGTTGATACTTCAGGAAGCCCACGATTCACCTTACTCGATACACCCAGGCAACACCAAGATGTATTTGGATTTAAAGGAAAGTTATTGGTGGACAGGTATGAAGAAAGATATTGCAGAGCATGTTGCGATATGTGATGTTTGTCAGCGAGTAAAGGCAGAACATCAGAAACCAGCAGGGTTACTCCAACCTTTGCCGATACCCGAGTGGAAATGGGAAAAGCTTGGTATGGATTTCATCACAGGATTACCCAGGACCCGTTCAGGTTATGATTCCATCTGGGTAGTGGTTGATCGCTTGACCAAGGTAGCTCATTTCATTCCAGTGAAAACCACCTATACCAGTGCTAAGCTAGCCAAGATATATATGACCAGGATCGTATGTCTGCATGGAGTTCCGAGGAGTATCGTGTCAGATAGAGGAACACAATTTACCTCAAAGTTTTGGCATCAGTTACATGAAACTTTGGGTACAAGGCTAGAGTTTAGTACAGCTTTTCATCCGCAGACAGATGGACAGACTGAGAGAGTCAACCAGATTCTGGAAGACATGTTGAGAGCTTGTGCGCTAGATTATGGATCTAGTTGGGATGATAACTTGCCTTACGCAGAATTCTCATACAACAACAGTTATCAGACTAGTCTAAAGATGTCCCCTTTCGAAGCTTTATACGGAAGGAGGTGCAGAACACCACTGACGTGGGATGGTGTTGGAGACCGACAACTTTTTGGTCCCGACCTTATTCAAGATTCGGAAGAGAAAGTCAGGTTGATTCGTGACAGACTCAAGATAGCTCAATCTCGACAGAAGAGTTATGCTGACAGCAAACGTAAAGAAGTGACATATGAAGTGGGAGACAGAGCATATCTTCGTGTATCCCCGCTTCGAGGAACCAAGAGATTTGGTGTTAAAGGAAAATTAGCACCCAGATTCATAGGCCCCTACAACATTCTTGAACGTAGAGGTGAAGTTGCATACAAACTGGAATTGCCGGAAGGATTATCCGAAGTTCATGATGTGTTCCATGTGTCCCAGCTGAAGAAATGTCATACAGAGATGGCTGACATCCCTTTGCGAGACACCGTGCCCCTAGAGGCCATACAGCTTGAAAGTGATCTAACTTATGAGGAGAAGCCTGTCAAGATCCTCGAGACATCCAACAGAGTTACCCGCAGCAAGATTATCAAGTTCTGCAAAGTTTTGTGGAGTCACCATACTGAGGAAGAAGCCACCTGGGAACGCGAAGAAGATCTTCGTAGAGACCATCCGCACCTATTTTCTAGCCAACCCGAATCTCGAGGGCGAGATTCATCTTAAGGTGGGTAGGTTTGTAACATCCCAAAATTCCATTTTGGAATGTTATGAAAATAGCTATGCATCTGTCATCACCATTGCTTGATTGTATGTGTTAGTTGAAATGCCATTTCTGATTTTTTCTGAAAGTCCTTTCTACTTTTCCCTATGTTGCTTCCCCTATTTGAAATTTTGGTTAAATGTTCAAAATAAGAGAGGAGTAACATGACACTCCACACCAGGGTCAAAATGGTGAATTATTTGAACAAAATAACCAGGGGTTATTTTGAAAATATTTGCAAAAAGGATTTAAAAACATTTAGGCAATTTCTGAAAATAATTATTTTTTCAAATTGTTCAAATGACAGAATAGAAATGTTCATTGAATAGCATTTATTATTATGTTAATTTTGATATATAATACCCCTATATTTACAAACGATTTGAATGCTTTAAAATCTTTTGAATGTCTCTGGAAATTATTAAAAAGAAACGGTAACCGTTTCCGGTACTAAACGGGCCGGCCCACCGGCTTTAAAAGCCGAGACCGTTACCGGTCGGCCGATCGAGCACAGTAACGTCCCTCTCTCTCTCTGACGCTGGACCCCACCCCCGACCGACCGTTGCTTCGAACGGTCGTCTTCTCCCTCCCCCGCGCGCGCCGGACCCGACGCCGGTCGCTCCCCCCCTCGCCGGATCTCTCTCTCCCCACTTAACTCCCGCACCCCCCCGAGCGCCTATATAAGAGCCCCACTGCCCCGCATCCATTTCCCCCCCAAGCCCCCTTCTCTCTCTCGCCGAGACGCCGTCGATTGCTCGTTGGAGTTCCACCACCACCGGAAGTCGCCGTCGACTGTAGCCACCACCCCCGACCACCATTCGCCTCGCCGTCGCCACCAATCGACTCCGGAGAACCGTCGCCGTCGCCCGGACCACTTCCCCGTCCTCCCCGACCACCGGAACGCCTCGCCTTCGCGTTCACCACTTCCGGACTCGCCGGAGTTTCCCCACGCCGGCGACCTTTACACCGTGAGCATTTCCCTCCCTCCGATCCAAACCCAACGGCTCAGATTAGAAGTCACTTATTCCCGAACCGTTTTCTGTTTAGGATCGGTTGACCGCCCGAAGCACCGCTCGGACACCCACCTCAGCCACTCACAGGTCGCCACGTCACCCTAGTCGACCGTTCGTTAGTTTTTCTTTTCAGTTTTGTTTTTCAGAAAACAGAATGTATTCCAAATTTGTTTTAGCTATATCTTTTAATCAGTTTAGTGTTTTGAGTTGATTCTTTTTGCAATAGCTCACATTTTTCATGTAGTTTCACCCTGTACTTTTAGATTTCAAAATTGAACTATAAAATTTGAATTTAATCAAATTTGCTCAAAATCTTCAAATCTGAATAACTAGAGTTTAAAAATAGATTTTGATATGATTCTTTTTGTCACTGTTAGATATTGGTTAGGACTATCTCCATGTTTAGTTTGAGGATTTTTAGGATGATTTTTAATAGTGTTTTGGCTATAAACAGAATCTGCTTATTATTATAATATAGTTTTATAAACTTAATTTTGATTAGTTTGATTTAGAATTTGGTTTTATTTGTTTATTAGGTTCTGTTAGTAAACATTTAGTGTTTTCACTTACTGTTAATAAAAATATAAATTTGCCTAGTTTAATTTCATTTAACATAGGAATCACAACTTCTTTTCAAATAGGCATAATTTGATTAAAACAACTAACTAGTAATAGTTTTGTTTTCAAATAAAGTTTTGTATAATTAATTCTGTTTTCTAAGACAAATTTATTTGTAAGTTATTTTCTGTAAGAACATGTTTGGTTAACAAATTAATAAGTTTAGTTTTCATTCCCCTTGTTAGTATAACCATAGTTGATTCATATAGTGTTTACCAAAACCTTTTATAAACTTTACTAGAGTTTTCCCAACAAACTTAAATTGACTTTGTTTACTTTAATAGTAAAATATTCTATTGTTGCCTTGCTGTCAACAATTGTCTTGTTATTTCAAAATAGTTTTATTATGTAGAAGTGTTTTCATCATCCCCTTTGGAAAAACAAAACTTTGTGTGTTTTACTTGCTAGAGACTTTTGTGCATTGTTTGCCTTGTTTGTTTAGTACTTCTTTGCTGAATGTTATGAGTACTTATTTTGGTTGTATGCTTATTTGAGTGCATTGTTTGTTTCGTTAGATTATCCGGAGTGCGAAACTTGTTACCTAGAGTTACTCAAGTACGAAGATCATCAATCAGGCAAGTCACTTTGATCATGTTTTACCCATGTTTTATATGCATTAGTTCTACCATCTCCCCAGTTGCATGCAAGATAGGTTAGTTGGAAACTTGGTTACATTGTAGTAGTATCATGTGGTAGATACCTCTCTCAACCCCCTTTGACAACATTGGCCCCGGGAAACGTTGTTTTACCTTTTGCTATGCTATTAGTAGACGGGGTTGGTTGTGTGATTCATGAGAGTTGAGAGAGTTAATAATTTCAAGACCTACATAATGATCAAGATTTCAATACTCCAAGTTTTCAACATACCTCTGGGTGGATGATGGTTGAACGGCGCCCTAGAGAAACCAGTGGTTAGCCTAGGTGATGCTGGAGATGGCCAGTATTCACGCGGAAAGGTCCACCCAGGCACAAAGGGATGGATGGGTGCTTCAAGACCCAAGGCTTACCTGCACAGCCACAAGTCATTATGGGCTCTGGCTTGGTTGGATATCGTGGTAACTCTGGACAGGCGGTGCTACGAGAGGTAGAAGAACGGTAGGAAAGGATGGGCATCGTCAGAGTCGCAGGGAAACCCTTTGGAAGACCATGTTTTGATCATCCGTTTCTCAAACACCCTGAAGTGCGAGAAATCAAACGGAGGCGACCAAATCTTGTGGGGAACGTGTGCAAAACTCTGCAGAGTACAAAACCTAATCGATTAGCCGTGTCCACGGTCATGGACGACTTGAGCCAAAGGAATTGGAACTTCCGGAACTCTCAACACAAATAATATGATGATGTGGGAATTTAATAATTTTGGGTATGAGAATTGGTTGGTGGAACCATCTCATTAATCAACCAACTTAGTAATGTTTTGCTTAGCCCTTTTTCTTGATGTAGGAAAAATTGGCTTTACGCAAAACTTACCACCCCACCTGCCATATATGCATATAGACTAGATGATTATCTTTTCACTCTTCTCTTGTGACTTTGCTGGCATATTCCATATGCTGACCTACACGGCTGCAACGTATCATGTTGCAGAGTATTTTTCCGACCAGGAGTGAGGACGCGTTCTATGCTCAGTGAGATGCCCTTGGAGTCGGATGGACTCATCTACCTTCGACGCTTCCGCAAGATTTAGATATTCTCATGAGTTGGCCTTTAGCCACTTTATTGTAATTTTTATTGTAATAAAGGACTCTATTTGAGATTGCGATTAATATAATGCTGTGTGATTTCCCTTTGATATATACATTGATGTACCGTGTGTGTACCAGCATGATCTTGGGATGGTACGGAAAACACCGGAGACTTGGCCTTTCAGGTCGGGTCGCTACAAGAGACCATGCGATGTTGATCACATCAACCTTGGAAACATTTCCAACACACATCGTCACCTCACCCTTAGCTAGTTCTCCGTTTATTCCGTAGCTTTTATTTCGAGTTACTAACATTTAGCAACCGAACGGGTATCCAATACCCAGGTGCTACTAGGAGTACTAGCAAGGTACACATCAATAACACGTATATCAAATATACTTCTGTCGACATTGCCAGCCTTCTTATCTACCAAGTATCTAGAGTTCTTCCGCTCCAGCGACCGCTCTCCTCATAATCGAAGCACTTAGCCCGGGTTTGGATCAACTTTCGGTTATTTCATCGGAGCAACAACTGACTTGATATCCATGAAGTTTCCCTCCTTACCCCTTCCCTTCTCGAAACTAGTGGTTTTACTAACCATCAACACTTGATGCTCCTACTTGATTTCTACCTTCGCGGTGTCAAACATCACGAATAGCCCAGGGATCATTATTTCCATCTCTAGCGTTTATAGTTCATCACCAAGTTCTAGTAGCTTAGTGACAGTGACTTGGAGAACAATATCAATCACTATCTTATCTAGAAGATCAACTCCCACTCGATTCAAGCGATTGTAGTACCCAGACAATCTGAGCACATGCTCAACGATTGAGCTATTCTCCTTCATCTTACAGGCAAAGAATCTTGTTGGAGATGTCATATCTCGCAACACGGGCACGAGCCTGAGATCCTAATTTCAGCTCTTAGAACATCTCATATGTTCCATGACGTTCAAAACATTTTGGAGCCTCAATTCTAAGCTGTAATGCAAGACGCACTAAACTATCAAGTAGTTATCAGAACGTGCCTATAAGATGTTCACAACATCTATAAACAATGCTAGAGGGGTTGGTGCACCAAGCAGTGCATTAAGGACATAAGCCTTCTGTGCAGCAATGAGGACAATCCTCAGATCACAGAGCCAGTCCGCAATATTGCTACCATCATCTTTCAACTCTATTTCTCTAGGACATATAAAAATTCAAGGGAGCTACAGCGTGAGTTAGTAATCTACAACACAGTTTGCAAAGACACTATTAACTATGTTCATGATAATGAGTTCAATTAATCATATTACTGAAGAACTCCCACTCAAATTGACATCCCTCCAGTCATTCGAGTGATACATGATCCAAATTCACCAACTCAAGTCCAAAACATCACGTGAGTTGAGGTGGTTTCAATGGTGAACATCTCATGTTGATCATATCTACTATATGACTCATGTTCGACCTTTTGGTCTCTTGTGTTCCGAGGCCATGTCTATACATGCTAGGCTCGTCAAGTTTAACCCGAGTGTTCGGCGTGTGCAACACTGGCTTGCACCCATTGTATGTGAACGTAGAGTCTATCACACCCGATCATCATGTGGTGTCTCGACACGACGAACTTTCGCAATGGTGCACACTCGGGGAGAACACAATTCATCTTGAAATTTAAGTGAGGGATCACCTTATAATTCTACCGTCGTCCTAAGCAAAACAAGGTGCATAAAAGTATTAATTGCACATGCAATTCATAAGTTACATGATATGGCCATGAACTTGTGCTTTTGATCTCCATCTTGAAAGCATCGGCATGATCTCCATCGTCACCGGCATGACACCATGATCTTCATGATCTTGATCTCCATCAACGTGTCGCTATCGGGGTTGTCGCGCCCAACATGCTTCTACTACTATTGCTATTGTTTAGCAATAAAGTAAGGCATTACATAGCGCTTAATGATTGACACGCAAGTCATACAATAATTAAAGACAACCCTATGGCTCCTGTCGGTTGCCGTACTCATCGACATGCAAGTCGTGATAATCTATACATCACATGATCATCTCATACATCACATATATCACATCATGTAATTGGCCATATCACATCACAACATACCCTGCAAAAAAAAGTTAGACGTCCTCTAATTGTGGTTGCGTGTTTTATGTGGCTGCTACGGGTATCTAGCAAGAACAATTCTCATCTACGCAAAAACCACAACGGTGATACACTAGTTTCTTTTCAACCTTCTCAAGGACCACCTTTGTCGAATCCGATCCAACTAAAGTGAGAGAAATTGGCACCCGCAAGCCATCTATGTAACAAGTTGCAGTCAAGGTAACCAGTCTATCGTAAGCGTACGAGTAATGTTGGTCTAGGCCGCTTCATCTCACTATACCGCTGAACCAAAATCCGACCAAGGGAGGAAGCAATCTAAGCATCAACGGCCACAAACCTTTTGTGTTCTACTCGAGATCTCATCTACACAAAGACCTAGCTCTGATACCACTGTTGGGGAACATCGCATGGGAACCAAAAATTTTCCTACGCACACGCAGACTATCCATGGTGATGAGCATCTACGAGAGGGAGAGTGGATCTACGTACCCTTGTAGATCGCTAAGCGGGAAGCGTTAAGAAACGCGATTGGTTTAGTCGAACATCTTCGCGATCCAAATCGTTGAGCGTCCCGTGATCTCATCACGATCTATCCCGCAATCCAATCACGATCCATCCCGCGAAATCATCATGATCCTTCCCGCGAACTCATCACGATCCATCTCGCGATCTTGATCACGATCCTTCTGATCTACCGCCGAACGGACGGCACCTCCGCGTTCTGCACACATACAGCTCGATGACGATCTCTTCCTTCTTGATCCAGCAAGAGGGAGCGGAGAGGTAGAAGAGTTCTTCGTCAGTGCGACGGCGCTCTTGCGATGGTGGTGGAGCTATTCCGGCAGGGCTTCGCCTAAGCACTACAAAAATCCAATCTAGAGGAGAAACTATGCATGAGAGGAACGTGCAGCACGTGGCTAAAATCAGGTGCCAAAAACCCTAAAACCTCTAGTATATATAAGAGGAATAGAGGAGGAGGCTTGTCCCTCAAGGGACAAGCCCTTTGGTTCGGCCGAACTAGGAGAAGAGGTGGAATCCACCTCCAATCCTAGTAGGACTAGGATTCATCCTATTTTTGCCTTTTTTGCCTTTTCCACCTTTTCTCTTTGGGATTTTCTCTCCCAGCCACATGGGCCTTGTGTGGGACTTCCACCAGATCACTAAGGGCTGGTATTAATTGTCCCACAGCCCATGTAGCCTTTTGGGTCGAAATACCCCTCCCGATGGTCACCCGGTACACTACCGGCCCTCCCGGTACACTATCGATAAGCCCGAAACTTTTCCGGCGACCAAAATAGGACTTCCTATATATCAATCTTTACCTCCAGACCATTCCGGAGCTCCTCATGAATTCCGAGATCTCATCCGGGACTCAGAACAACCTTCGGTCACCACCATGCATAACTCTATACTACCGAAACGTCACCGAACCTTAAGTGTGCAGACCCTGCGGGTTCGAGAACTATGTAGACATGACCGAGACACCTCGACGGTCAATAACCAATAGCGGGACCTTGATGACCATATTGGTTCCTACATATTCTATGAAGATCTTTATCGGTCGAACCTCTATGTCAAGGATTCAGTTAATCACGTATGATGTTCCCTTTGTTCTTCAGCATGTTACATTCCCGAGATTCGATCGTCGGTATCTCCGTACCTATTTCAACCTCGTTACCGGCAAGTCTCTTTACTCATTCCGTAATACAAGATCCCGTGACTAACACTTAGTCACATTGCTTGCAAGGTTTATTCTAATGTTGTATTACCGAGTGGGCCCTGAGATACCTCTCCGTCACACGGAGTAACAAATCCCAGTCTTGATCCATTCCAACTCAACAGACACCATCGGAGATACGTGTAGAGCACCTTTATATTCACCCAGTTACGTTGCAACGTTTGATACGCACAAGGCACTCCTCTGGTATACATGAGTTGCATGATCTCATGGTCATAGGAACATATATTTGACATGTAGAAAACAGTAGCAATAAACTGGCACGATCATATGCTACATTTGTAGTTTGGGTCTTGTCAATCACACCATTCTCCTAATGATGTGATCCCATTTATCAAATGACATCTCATGTCCATGCCTAGGAAACCTTAACCATCTTTGATCAATGAGCTTGTGTATTAGAGGCATACTAGGGACATGGTTTTTTCTATGTATCCACACATGCATCTAAGTCTCCGATCAATACAATTATAGCATGGATAATAAATGATTATCATGAACAAGGAAATATGTTAATAACTAATTTATTATTGCCTCTAGGGCATATTTCCAACATGTTTGCCATAGCGGCAACTTCACATCCTTCATTTCTATTCCACGACCAGACCAAGACATCACATAACCCGACTTTCATCAATAAAGCTTTCCTCTTATATTCTTAATATCCATATTGCAATTTTAGTTTGTTGTTTGTTCTTCATTTGCGTGCAGGAAATAGACCTTCGTGGTCAGGTTGATCATGCTCCGGCGTGGTCAATAACCTCTCGGAGTTGGTTTAGCGATTACTAAGGTGCAACATCCTCGCACGTTCGTAGTCAGATTGTTGAAGTCTACTCCACCGAAGGCGATAGTTACCATATGATTGAAAGATGGGATACCTTTGCCTCTATCACTCTATCTCCACCTGAGTTGTCGATGAAGTAGGATGATAAGGATCCATCACTATGACATTATCCTCAAATTCTAGCTGGAGTGGAAGGTGGTGATAATCAAGCATATATACCTTACTCCAAATCTTGGAGTTGATGAGTATCTTAATGTACTATCCACACGACCTCTTCTCGTCAGCAGTTGTCCTCTTAATGGTCTCAACAATGAGAACCATTACTCAAGTGCTGATGTGACGATCACCATGTCATAACATGTTAATGGAGTATCCTCGAATCATCTTGTCATATGTTAACTTGGGCATCAAAGTATGCCTCAGAATGGTGTTGGAGGTAGGGAGGACAGCAAGCAAAAAGTACATCGACCCAAGATTGTGGGTATTCAAGTACTCCTTAGGGATAGCAGTGTACATATTGGACATGTAGTCATGATTCATCTTTGCTTTAGAATAGACATCCAAATGTCCATCCTCCACTAGAGGGGCAGTATCTGGTTCACCATGGACCGGTATCTCGTTCCCTCAGTCATCCACACAATCCTTCCATTAGGGTAGAAGTGTGCGATGGAGTAGAATTGCATGGTAAGCTCATCATTCCAAGAAGTCATCTGTGTCCCAACAAACTTGTCAATACCCATCATCCTGAAGCTCTCACGAACATGGGGAAAGTAATCTTCATTGGCCTTGATATAACCCCAGTCAACATATCTCATACCCCGGGTTCATTGGCCTTGATATACCTCGGGTTCTTGTCCCAGAGCACCGTGTCATATAAATCTTGTTGTTACTTGGTGTGAAAATGATTGTCGATGGCAGTCTTCTACCTGATAGAGTAGGTACAAAATCTCTCCACTTCCTCAATCCTTGATCCTTCCTCTCATTCATATTCTCAACAATGGGATGTGTGTCATTATGCTCTGGGAGACATGGTATGAGCTTCTTCAACACAAAAACATCATCATCTTCGTTATCAAGGGGTAGCACTTGGGCCTCATTCTTCTCTGCAAGAGATACATCTCTTGTTGTCCTCTTGGGCTTGGGGGCAGAAGTAGTCTTGAGTTTGATGTGTGGCTTGATTGGCATAACATAAGCCATCAGCTTGATTTGCTTGGAAGGAGGTGGGTTGGCAACAGTTTCTTCCTCCTCTTCCTCCAAAGGGTCCTCATACATGGAGTTTAGTCTCCCATAACATGTAAAGTTTTCTTCCTTTCCTTCTTCTTGCCAGACTTTTTGCCATAGACTGGTTTGCTTGGATCTCCCTAGGATCTCTGAGAAATTGAGAGCCCTCTCTTGGTAGAAACAGACTCAGGAACCTTCTAGATCACCGCTCTATCCTTTTGAGTACCTGCATACTCTTTCCTGACAGTGCATCTCTTGGAGCTAACCTCTTCCACCTAAAAATCCTCATCATCATTATCAGAATTCTTCCTCTTCCTTGCTCTAGTGGAAGCCTTAGGTAGACTTGGAGAGCTCCTCTCTTCCTCATGATGACTTTTCTCTCGGCTTATGCCATGGCTCATGTCAACATGGTACTCTCACCTGTTCTGACTGTCATTTGAACCTGACATACTGACCATTGTCCTAGTGAATTACAAATTGATGAGTGGAAAAGATGAGCATCACAAAATTTAGAAGTTTTTGCAAGATTTGAACTCAAAGTTTTAGTTTCAGGTTTCGTATGTTCCAAGGCAACAATAGAAACTAAGCACACCATTTTTGGTTTCACCCACATGGGCTTCGGTCTCTCTGAAGTTGCTCACTAAGATCTAGGATCTACTTCGCTGACATAGATCAGATATTTTTGGTTTTACGGAAAAGTCCTTTGTGCTGTCGCCGAAACCATATCGGTGACTCCGAGATGTTTTTGCTTGGTGGGTCCAAGTTCACTTATTGCGGAAACCTAATCCTAAATAGTTTTTCTCAATATACTCTAATCGAATTTTTGAGAACATAGAACATTCCATAAGGTGGCAAGATGTGAGGCATGACCTAATGCGCTTGAATCAGAAATGGAACGCATAGGGGATCAAGGCTTTACCCAAACTTAATGAAGCCTCTCTACGAAGACAACGGCGAGGGCACATATGAGACGAAGGAGAACGTCCGTAGACACGGGCGACGACAGCAATGGTGTTTGGGAGTGGATGGTTTGAAGATTTTTTCAAAGTCCACCGTGAAGACATATATACCCATTAGATTATGGTGACACCAAGAGGCAAATATCAGTCGCACTAAAGTTCATAACTTTCACTTGATAGAGGAACACGATGACACCGTGATTTCCAGATCAATGGTGCCAAGAGAGGAAAACCTGATCGACCTAATTGATTGTCTGGTTCCGAATGTGTAGAAGTTGGTCACACCAGAAAACACTTAGGAGGTTTTGGAAGGTAGCACATTTCTAAATGGTGGCTCCGAGTGGTCCTCACCCGGAGGGTCCGATAAATTGGTTGTTCAAATTTTGTGATGAAGAATGAATAGAATTTGAGAAAAGATAGAATATATATCTTGAGGGGGTACTTAGGCATTCTTATAAATCATATTTTCAAGAAAAATAAATCCCTAATGAACCACAATTGGATGTCCTCGAATGGGAAAATCATGCACACCAACATGCTCACACGATAACATGCCAGATGAAATATATTAAACATACAAAACTACTATAGTATCTACCAAGCAATTATTGATGACGAAGTTATCTTTATATGAGTATACTGACTTAGGTGCAAGTGAGAACACTGATCATAGGTCATTCTCATTGTTCAAGCACGAGTGGGGATACCACTTTTCCATAAAGCTTTCATGTGTTCAAATCCTTAGACATACTTTAGCTCAAGACTTACAGCAAAGCTCCCCCTAGATATGACATCCCCCTAAGAGGGATGTACTAACCTTGGGTTTTTTCATTGAAGAATTCATGTTGGTGTTGTTGTAGTGAACGCTCATTGTTGATGAAGAGCATGTAGAATTAGGAGAAATCCTACTTGTTTTGATACTCTTCACACCTACATGGTTAGTCGTACACAAGGAACAATAACAAGGATATCTATGGACATGGATTGAAGTGGTCATGTGATGATGTCCATTAATGCATTGAATACCTTGTTCATTGCTTACGAACGAGGGGTTTTGTGACTCATTGAACTAGTGTATAAGGTTGGAGTTGATTGCAAAAGTCCTTGCCAAGATATGAATGGGAGTGAAATTTGTTGGCAGAGTCACCGCTCAAGAACTCTCTAGGTCTTCTTCTTTGGGACCCACATCATTTGATGGGGATCCTTGGAGATGAAGTAGAACTTTATGAAGTAGAGCTAGTACTGTCTTCCAGGGGCGGATCTAGCCTAGCGGGCAGCCCAGGGCCCCATTTATGCTCTATAGCAACTGCTACAGTACTCCGCTACAGTTTGCACTGGACTTGGGCCTCACTCCCCAGGCCTTCCTCTGGATTGGGGCCTAGATCCGCCACTGGTGGCCTTGGGAGCCCACTTGATCATGGCTAGAGGTGGTGCTTCAAATGAGCCAATCTCTGCTTGAAGCTTGTCCATCCCCTTTAGCTTGTGGTCTTGTGGTGGAAGATCATCCTGAGCTTGTGTTCCCTTGAATAGAGTAGGATCATACTTCTCTTTTTGCAGTACAGACTTCGTCTTGGGGTATTGACCCTCTTCCCGTTCAACTCCAACTTTCACTCAAAACCATCACCTTGGTTCTTCCGACACCATCCATGCTTGTGTACAATATCCTCTAATTGCTTACTTTAAAGAAGACTTTTGTAGATACCTTTCTCTATAATACCTTTCAATAAATTGTTTTATTACTCAAGTATAACTTCTCTAAGAGCATCATTAGTGGAATCAATATAATTACTAGGAACAACATCATTGAATTTAGCATTAGTGTTGCATTTAGAAGATGAAGAACACTTGTTACTCTTGTTACTAGTTTGCTTAGATTTAACTTCACTACTAGAAAATAGGCTGTTAGTGGCGCACCTGTTTTTGCTATTAATGGCGCACTATGGGTGCACCACTATTAACACGCCACTAGTAACAAATAGTAATGGCGCACCTCTCGTGCGCCATTAGTATCCCAGATAATAGTGGCATACCACAGAGTGCGGCCTTACTATGTCCAACAGCGCGCCATTACTATGCATCCTAGGGGGCCATATTTGCCTCCACCTACGCCCCCAGGTGCGCCATTACTATGCCCCATAATGTGCCACTGGTATTTGGCCCTGGTGCGCCACTAATGCTCAATATGGTGCGCCACTACTATGAATATTAGGAATTATTTTTTTTTGCTTTTCTGGTATTTGCACAGGTTACAAAATATGTTACAACATAGAATATAAACATCAAACAATAGAATTCATCATATTAGTCTCCAAATTCGAAATAGCAAACAAAGTTCAAACATTAGCCAAGTTTAGGTCTTGAGACATTAGCAAAGATCATCGTATTAACCGAGTTTATCGTCACATTACAAAGTCGATATCGATCATCTAAACTACCATCACATAGAAGAGAGTTGCCGTCACGATGAGCATCATCGTGATGAAACTGGTCTTCATCAGGTTCCTCCACCGCTCCCTCCTGTCTCCCGCTAGATAGCGTGCATATCTAGCTTCCGCCTCCGCCCTAGTGGTGTACCCTTTGTCACTGTTACCGCTGAAACGGTGAACCTGTCTCCGACACTCCTCCCAGTCGTCGTAGACTTCGGGAACCTTACCCTTGTACACGACATACAACGACATCTCTATGCACTAGACAAACAAAACGTTAGTAGCAATTCACAGATAATATATAAGCAATATATAAGTATGCAACAAAAGGATCGGAAGAGAAAAGCAACACATTAATAGCATGATTCATGGTCCTATTAATAGATAGAATCGATTACATATAAGTTGAACGACTGTTCATACTAAAGAGACATACAAGTTCATTAAAGTTTAATTACAACATGAGCTAAACTCTTCTTCCAGAACTACATAGCATCAATACTTTCAACTCGGCTCAGGGACCGGAGTGTGGATGAAGTCGCCGTCTTTCGTGATGGTCATGAATGTGCGGTCGTTGTCAGCCTGTATTTGTAGCGTTGTTTCTATTTCACTGTTGGACGGTTGATATTTGAGGTAGAACTGCCCCGAGGTACGAAGGACATCTTGATAGATGATTTCCGCAATATCCGACTGGATGCGAAAGAATTCTTGTCTGATGTCCGCATCCTGGATTTCTGACAAGCATGCGGCCCAATCTTTGAGATTACTTGGAAGCATAAGGTGATGAAGGTCCCGTACGATCACCCGCATGTGATGGAGGGCATAGTAGGCATTCTTCTAACTGCCAGGCGGCTGCTTGACGCAGGGGAACGTCGTAACATGGGTAAACACGTGCTTGCCGTACCTAGAAATTGGCCCCCTGAAGGTGCCTCCTGATTTGGCGTAGCCAGGGAGAGCATCATCAAGAACTTTCTTGATATTTGTGTAGTCTTTCTTCGACCGACGGTCCGAGTCGAAATACGTGGCCATGGAATATTTCGGGCTTAAGAGGATGAGTGTGCAATGTGTGTCACTGCACAAAACACGAAATGTTAGAAAAAAAGAACGATCGAAATCTAAGAAATCATATGTTACGGCGGTGAGGGGATGACTTACTCGGGAAAGTAAGGCACGAGGAAGTTATTCTTATCTGGGTTCGCCAGAATGATGCCTTCGAGGTGTGAACTCGCGACTTGCCGGTCCCCAGCACTGCCCAAGATCTTGGCACGCATGTAGAAGGGGTCGACTATCACGATGTCCGGGGTCTTGTCTCTAATGATCCGCATCTCCATACTGAGCGAAAATAGCCGAAAGAAGGTGTAGTGCAGTGGATAAAGGTTAAACATAGCAAAGATGTTATCAAACCGCAAGACGATCATACGCCCGACGGTGCTCTCGACAAAGCCCTTGCCCTCTGGCACCTTGGCAACAAAAACCGGGTATGCCACATCATTCTTGGTGAGACACTGCTTCTCCATAGTAAGAACACCGTCATGCAGACTCCTCATAGCACCGATTGCAGCATTGAGCAGATTAGTCGGTAGCATCGGCCTACCCGCCACATGCACCCTCCTAGAGATATCCTTAGGTATTGGTGGCCCGTCCTGAGCACGGATCGTACTCGGTGCCGGCTGGCTCGCACCCTTGTTATTTTTTATTCTCTATGCCTTCTGCTTCTTCTGTTGTAATGGGATCGAGTTATGCTCAGAGACCACCTTCTTGAGTGTGTTGGGGCTGATAATATTTCGCACCTCAGCTGTTTGAGTCTCGGTGAAGGCGGCAGCTAGAGGTGGCTCCTGAGAACTGATCATACGATGCCTCTTGCAATTGGGTTTCTCCGCGGTACCAGCTAGATCCCGATCGTCTTTTGCAGGGTTGGGTTCATGAGAAAGAGGCCCCAAGAATTCGTCACTGTACCCTTCTTCATTGATGTACTTATCGACATTGGAAAATGTACCGTCATCGTCATCTGGATCCTGTGCCATATGCTTGTCCGGATCAGCTGACGATGGTAGTGTTGCGGTGGTCTTGCCATGGCTTGGCGCTGGCACGACTGGCGTTGTTGTCTGTGGGGTGGTGTCCCCCGCCCCCAAATGAATCTGGCTCTTTGGCCAAAGCAGGGACCAGTTTAAGCAGGGGCTGAGGGTCATCACATCGTCTTTGTCGGCCCCAGGGGGTCGATACGGAGGTAACAAGTCATCGCAACCCCACAGCACCCGAACTAGTTGAACCCTATACACGGTGGGTGGCATCGGATTACCGTGGAACACGCGGTTGCACGGTTCAATGATTTTGGCCTTGGCGACATCGATCAACTCGCCTTCCACGAAGTGTAGGAGAGTGCATGGAACGTTGGCGGCGCCCTACAAAAACATATAGGGCGTCAGGGATTCCCAGTCAAAGGAAAGGAGATGGAGTAGTCATCGGCTGAGGCTTAGTTACCGTGATGGCGTCGAGCTCGGCTAATGTTGAGGCACCGCCAACGGCAGGCGTGCAAGTGACGGAGGGGCCGCTTGCTGCCGAGGTGCTAGCCGGGGTATTCTTCCCACACCCGGGTGCATTAAGGTTCAATACCGGCGCCGACGCCGGAGACACCAATGCCGCCTCCACCGGAGACACCAATGCCGCCTGCAATCCACCCCCGCAGCCCCTCAAGCAAGGAAGGCATAATAGCTAGTTGGTCTCGCACTTGCTCTTCGACTATCTCGGGAATCCGCTCCACTTGTGCCTTGAGTTCTTTAACCTCGCGCTCCTGGCTTTCCGAGTTGGTCTTTCTCCCCTTTTGCCTAGCCTTATAGTATTACGACCATTTCGTGGACAAGCCTTAGCCGGCCACATGACCAGCTGACGATGGCTTACTGAACTTATCCTTTTCTTTCAGAACTTTCAATGCCCTATTTAAAGAGGTGTCCCAAGGGGCAGCAGGCGGGGAGCTCTGAGACCCTGCGCTACTGCTTTTAGTTTCCTGCGGAAGGAACGTGAACCATTTAGAAATTTGGCTTCATTATTTAGAATGCAACCATAAGGAGGTAATTACGCGGGGGTGTATTACTTACCAGAACACGCTCAAGCTCCTTCACCTTTGAATCCGTGGTAAGCTCCCCTGTTACCGGCTCCACCTTGTACCGGGCCCTGACATAGTTCCTGGTCTGCTTTTCATGGTATTTATCGAAGAGGGGCGGTGGGCCTTGCGTGGCACTCTTCACATCCTCCTTGTCCCATTTAGATTCTGCCACTCTGTAACTGCCGGGACCGAGTTTGTGGACCCCTAAGTTCAAGTCCCGCATATCTTTCCCCCACTGACTTGATTCTGCGGATGTGTTGCTCTCGCACTTGATCTTGAACTCCAGGTAGTCCTCTTCGCTGATCGAAGGATTTGTCGCCTTGATCTTCTCATAACTATCACCACTTAGAATCCTTCTCTTCACCGCGGCTCTCCAAGTAGCTAGGGCCGTGCTCATCTTCGTGAGGGCGGCACTGTTCACTTTATTCCCTGAGAGGCATGTGTTTGCAAAGTCACCGAGGAACTTGTATCGTTCGTGTAGCTTCGTGAAGAGGAGGTTGCACAAATTCCCTCGGTCAGGATGCCTTAGGTTCTCGGTGTTGATCGAGACGGTGCTCCGGAGAATGCACCCGAGTTGTCCCGCATACCCACGGACTAATTCTTTGGCCGCCGTTGGATGCCCACTAGAGGACACTTCAGTAAATTCCTCCTTGATGATGCCGAGCACGTTTGGGCGCCGGTCCTTCTGTTGCCTCTTCGGTTGGCTGCCATCTGTGCGTTCGCTGCCATCATCAGTGGTGGCATCCCCGGTGGCACCATTAGTGGTGTCATCCCCGATGCCACTAGGGTTTGTGTAGTCGGGATCGGTGTCTTCCACGGTGTCGTCATAGCGGTGAGGTTCTTCCTCCATCAACTAGGACAGCTCCCAGAATGGCTTGCCCGAACCGCCGGCCTCATCGTTGTTGGCCTTGTTCGCTCTAATAGGAAAAAAGGCTACTCTAGAGTTACTGGATGAGATCAGGGTAATATCTATTCTTCTCAGATTTAGAGGAAAACTCAGAATAAAACATTGTCTCTAAATGTTGATTAATTTTTGTTTCGGTTGAGAATCGGGCACCTTCTAGGTCAAGAAAATTGGGCATGACCTTTGCTAATTTTCTTGACCTAGGAGTTCCCCATTCTCAACCGAAACGGAAATTAATCAACATTTCAGGAGAAAGGGGTAACTATTTGTCCTGGTGTCAACATTCCAGGACACACGGATGCTTAGCAATTTGAAACCAACGGTCACTTTCAATTGGCCAAACATAGAGGAATAAGATAGTCCTAATGAGCGGATGCGCACGCCAGCGCGCGTGTGTCAAAACAAAAGGACATAGTGGTAATCAGGGTATGAGGAAAGGAAGTTGTCAGCAAAACTACCAACGATTTTTGTCTTTCAGAAATGTATACACTAAACACTTATATTTTTTAAGGAGGGAGTACTTCCTATTTGTTGGGATCTGCTTTGTGCTTTTTTGGTGGTAGATAAAGGAGAGAGCTACAAACTAATATCAGTTAAGATCTCATCATAGACGAGCTGATCCTAGCTCTACACATATTAAACATTGGTGCATAACTTCCAGGCCGGTGATACAGAGAAACTGTCTGCCTTGGTGCACATGCTGTCCTCATCCATATGGTTCTAATTAACACTGCAGCTATGCCTGATATAACCTCCGGAAATAGAACGCCTATAACATGTGCGTGCGATTGCTTGGTTACAGACTATTTACATCGGTTTTTGACATTGGCAAGCAAGCTTGATACTTGGTTTACTGCTTTCTTTTATCAATGGTTATGATGGGTATCACCGAGTCTATACACAGTTGCCATATATTCTATCAGCATAATTTTTCATCTCAGATTCCACCTGGGCTACATCGAACATGGTTTACTTATTTCTCCCAATAAGAAAGACCGCCAATTTCTACTATTCGCGATAATGGAGCAACCGCCAAAATATCCACCACACATGTTTGATGAACCTAATGGCCCCTTAAATGGAACACTGACTAACTGAATTAGTAACAGATACACATCACACGGGTCCAAATTTGACAGCACAAAAGCTCCCCGGAGCACGAATCTGGGACACCAAACTGGGGCTCCCCAGCGCCTGAATCTACAATAGGAGTACTTCCTATTTGTAGATCTCGTGTCTTCCCCACAAGATCTTATTAGTGAGTGCATAGAGTACTAACCGTTGGGATCTGCATGATGTCGCCAGAGTAGCACGTCCTCGTCGACATTCGCCGGCAGACAGAGAGCAAAGGCAGCTTCGTCAGTTTCTCCATCAAACCACGCCAGAGAAAAAAAATAGTTGTGAAAGAAGAGGAGTTGTACCTTCACAGTGGCAAGGAGGGACGATGGCGACACGGGCGGATGGGAGGGCGGATGGGAGGTTGAAGGAGGCGAGGGATTTGGGGGTGCAGCCGGCGGCGAGCGATTGGGGGACGGGCTGGACGAGGCGATGAGGATTGCACGGGCAGACGGCGGCAGGGGATCCGGCGACGGAGACGCAGGCAATGGCGGAGCGGGGGTGGGAGACGCACGCGACGGTGGAGTGGGGGTGTACGGTTGTGAAAGAAGGGGAAGGCGGGAGGCGGGAGGGGAGGGAGGGAAGGCCGTAGTGGGTGGAGGGTTAGCAATGGCGCACCTTTCAGGGGTGAGCTATAAAAACAATGATAGCAATGGCGCACCTTCTCCTGGTGCGCCATTACTAACATTTTTTTATTGGTATATCAATGGCGCACCTTTTAGGATTGCGCCATAGAAACAGTGATAGCAATGGCGCACCTCCTCCTAGTGCAACATTACTAACTTTTTTTTGGATTTTAGTTTGCATGTAATAATTTAGAATTATATGACAAGGTATGATACAAAGTGTGTATGTTGGTGGTTGTTGTGTAGTTGGTTCACTATGATACAAAGTTATCTATTGCTTAGGAACCACATGTAGAATCCTTATGGTCAGGTGCTACTTAGTTAAAAAGAGTAGGGTTTTTTGCACACTAGCAAAAGCATTGTGTGTCGATATATTAGAATGAAGGGGATGCATAGATACACAGTGTGGCAACAAATTGTGAACAAGAATACACCCGTTGGGAGATGGTGATGGAAAGCCAACAAGATACACAATGTTGAAATCAAGTGACATGAAATAACAGTCATCAAAGATTGAGCTTGCCACTGACACACACACATGATCGACACGTCGTGATTCGATCTTCGCTATATTTTCACAATCTTCTTGCCCTACTTTCTCAGAGTTGAATAATTTAGCCCTAGAACCCCTTGAGTTCTTCTCTTGAATGGACGTCCTTTAGGTAGGGTGGTCCTGCTTCTTCTTGTGGTGTATGGTACTTCATCGTCGTCCTCATCTTCCATCTTCGGGTCACCGTACTTGTCGAAGTCTTGCTCATTGGCAACTCCATCCATTCCGATGATGTTCCTTTTGCCTCTCCTAACGGCAACATGACTGGGCTTTGACGGGTCGGTAATGAAGAAGCATTGGTCCACTTGGCAAGCCAGTACCCATGGCTCATTTTTCGCAGTGATGTTTGCGCCCGTG
The DNA here is from genome assembly GCA_022496015.1 of Hordeum marinum. NCBI lineage: Eukaryota > Viridiplantae > Streptophyta > Magnoliopsida > Poales > Poaceae > Hordeum > Hordeum marinum. Next base: position 236,951,851 of record CM039675.1, read on the forward strand.
GTTTTGGATTTGGCTTCGGGTATAACCATGGTGGTGAAATACCGGTATTCTTTTAGGACGCTCTTGGCCCATCTGACACGGAACATCGAGACCTTCTCTGCAGCGTAGCTCAGCTCCCAGATCTCTTCGATCCTTCCGTAGTATCTGTCCTTGTCATTACCGGTGTAGGATTCCATCGTTACCCCGGACTTCTGATAATCGCTGTTCATGTCCTTTTCCTCGGTGTAGAATGTGCAGCTATTGATATTGTATGCCTCATAGGTCATCAGGTTATGCTCGGCGCCCAGTGACAAGGCAAATATGAGTTTTTCTTCCGCGGAAGAATCCTCATGTAAAGTGTACGACAGAAGCCTGTCCTTGAAGCAACGCGTGAAACATGAGTTGTGCTCTTTGATTATATCTCCGTCCGTCCTCTGTTGGCCACGGACATTGTACGTCTTCTCAATAATGGTTTTGTGCTCTACCACCCAAGGATCGACCACGTCTATGTGTTGTAGCGTGACTAGGTTTGCTCTTTCACAGTCGGCGAGTCGACCCTTGAAGTCGACATGCATTTCTCGGTGACCCTCGCGGTGACCCCATCCAGCGAGCCTGCCGAGGTGCCTATTGACGGGCAGACCAACGGGGTTCTCGATGCCTGGATAATTCATGTGGAAGGATATGCACTCTTCGGTTAGAAAGCCCTTGGCTGTGCTTCCATCTGGACGTGCCCTGTTGCAAACGTATCCTTTGATGACACCATTCATCCTTTCGAACGGCATCATGCTGTGCAGGAACGTCGGCCCGAGTTGGATCATATCCTCCACGATATGGACCAGCAGATGCACCATAATGTCGAAGAATGCGGGCGGGAAGTACATCTCAAGCTCGCATAGTATCACCATGATCTCTTCCTGTAGCCTTCTAAGTTGCTTCACGCCAACCGACTTCCGAGAGATGACGTCGAAAAAGTTGCATAGGCCAAATGGCGTTTCACGGACGTGCGCATCCATGATCCCATGGATTGCAACTAGAAGTATCTGCGTCATCAGCAAGTGATAGTCGTGAGACTTCATCCTGCTGAACTTCTGCTTCACTGAGTATAGGTATCTGGTTATCTTCCCCACGTAACCGTAAGGAAGTTTTGCTCCTACGAGGCAGGTGAAAAACTGCTCGATCTCCTTCTGACTTAGAGTGAAGCATGCGGGAGGGCATTCATGTTCGATCTTCTTGGCCTTTTTGCCTTTGTTGCAACGACTTTCCGTGTCCTTCGCCTCATCATCAACATCATCATAATTAGGGCGTTTTGCGTGAAGCTCCTCCCTGATGCCCATTGATTGCAAGTCTGCCCTTGCTTTCGGCCCATCTTTGGTCCTCTTTGGCATGTGGAGCAGGGTACCAAGCAGACTCTCGCACACGTTCTTCATGATATGCATGACATCAAGGCTGTGAGGCACACGGAGGATCTTCCAGTACGGCAAGTACCAGAAAACAGACCTTGTTTTCCATACCTTCAGTAGCAGCTCTGGCGCCTTTCGCTTCTTTCCCGGCGATGGGCACTCTTTCCAATTTTTCAACAGCTCATCTATTTCCTTGCCGCTCCTCGTACGTGGGGGTCTTCGGGGTTTGGTTTCACCATCGAACAGATCCTTGCGTTTTCTCCTTGCGTCATCGTCGCGAAGCCACATTCGATATCCCATGAACACGGTTTTCGAAGACCCAGGATCTCTATCTAGCTGGCGATACGTTGTGTCATCCATGCACTTGACGCATGCACTAAATCCGTGGACCACCTGCCCCGCGACATATCTGTAATCGAGAAAGTCGTGCACCATCGTGAGCAGTGGGGCTCTCATAGGGAAATATTGTTTCGCTACAGCGTCCCACGTATTGGCTGGCGTTTTCCACAGTGTGTCTAGCTCCTCTTTCAGCAGCCCTAGATACAGATTGATGTCGTTCCCTGGTTGTTTCGGCCCTTCAATTAGCATACTCATGTGAATGTACTTCCTCTTCATGCACATCCAGGGGGGAAGGTTGTACATCCACACAAACACAGGCCAGGTGCTATGTGTGCTTCTCTGGCTGCCAAACGGATTGACTCCATCGATGCTCGCGCCCAGCACGATGTTCCTTGGATCATCCCCAAATTCTGGGTGTTCGAAGTTCAATGCTTGCCACTGGCTCGCATCCTTAGGGTGACTCAGCATCTTGTCTTTTTTATTTATCTCCGGATCATTTCCATCATCTTGTCGCTTCTTCTCCTCCCTATTCGTGTGCCAATGCAGGAGCTTTGCTAGCTTAGGCTCCGCAAAATACCGCTGCAGACGAGGAGTGCTCGGAAAGTACCACACCACTTTTCGAGGAGCTTTCTTCCTCTTCTTGTATCGAGTGATGCCGCACACCAGACATATGGTAGACTCCGCGTGCTCGTCCTAATAAATCATGCAATCGTTCATGGACACATGGTCTTTCACGTGCGGTAAATCCAGAGGACACATGACTTTCTTCGCCTCCTCCAAACTAGTCGGGCCCTTGTTCCCCTTGGGAAGACGTTCGTGCCAGAATGACATGTTCTCATCGAAGCATGAGTCGGTCATTTTGTGTTTTACCTTCATCTCAAGATCCATGAGCATTACTTTCAAGCGGGTATCCTCGGGCCTGCATCCTTCATACAATGGAGTAACTGCGTCTATCTCCAGTTGATCCAGCTTGGCATTCTCTCGGGCGGCAGCTCTTCCGTTACCCGTCTTCTTGAGAAGTAGCTCTTGCATATGAGGGTCCTGCACCCAGCCCATCGATGGTCCATCGTCATCTGCTCCACCATCTTCACCTGCATGATCATGCCCTTCGTCTTGATCTTCCTCATCATCATGTGCGGCATCTTCTACATGACGACTGTGTCCTGCATCTACTTCGTGATCATGTCCTGGAGATTCTTCGTCTTCTCGCCCACCCTCGCCGCTATTGTCTTGCTGCCCTTCTTATTTCTTGCCTGGCCCCCATGGACAACTTCATAATCATCTTCATCACCTTGCCACCGATAGCCATCCATGAAACCACGCACGAGTAGGTGGTCCCGCACCTGTGTGGAATCCGGGTCCATAAGGCTCTTCATCTTGCATCTTCGACATGGACATCTTATCTCCGTCTCGTTCTTTTGAAGGATCTCGGCCTTCACGGAGCTCAAAAAGCTATTCACGATGCCTTCGGTCATCGTGCGGACCATGGTCGCCTGCGGGGTAGAGCAAAACGATATTTTAGAACCAAACAAAAATTTGGCATGACTTTGCCTAAAAATAGGACCAAAAAGAATGCATAGTCCCAAATTCTTGCCGAAACGGAAATGAATCAACATTCCAGCAAAGTATTGGCAACATTTAGGGGAGGGTCATCACCATAAACAATGGCGTACCACAAACATACGTAGATCTAGGCCATAAAAAGTGTGTATGTTGGAGGGAGAAAAAAGTAGATCTAGAACATAAAGAAAGCTTTCCCCTTACTTACCTATCAAAAGAAGGAAATTTAACCACTTAATTTGGGGAATCTATGGTGCAAATGAGGTGGGAGGAGGAGGCAGCCGAGACCAAGCTTGGTAGCTAGAGGTGGAGAGAATGAAGTGGGGAAAGTGAGTGTGGTAGGTGGCTGTAAAAAATTACTAGCTACCAAGCTTGGTATCTAGCTGCTTAGAGGCTACCAATGGCGCACCTCCTAAGAATGCGCCATTGGTAACCAGGGTTACTAATGGCGCACCTGGTACATGGTGCGCCATTACTAGTTTTGAAAAAAAATTGAAAAAAATTTGTTAGTAGTGGCACATCGTATGTGTGGTGCGCCATTAATAGTTAAAACTAGTAATGGCGCACTTCCATCTGGTGCGCCACTTCTAAGTCTGGGGACTGGTGTGGGGCCAGGACACAACTAGTAATGGCGCACCACACACCAGGTGCGCCATTAGTAATCTGGCCATTAATGGCGCACCAGTATCTGGTGCACCAGTGCTATATAGCAGTGGCGCACCACATACATAGTACGCCACTAATGTCTATATTAGCTATAGCCCTTTTCCTAATAGTGCTTGAAGCATAAAAGTGGACCAGAGTAGTCATTTGACAAGATAAGAAGAACTCTTCTTTCGAAGATTGTCATTGATAGCTTTCAGATACTCATGCTCTTCCTTGAAATTTAGCTTATCGAAGCATAGCTTCTTGTGAGTTCTTAGATGCTCTCTATAATATTCTTGAGTAGATTCATGAGCATCATCAAATCATTCATCTCTTACATTGCTAAAGTGTAACTTACGAGTGTTTAGTTCTTTAGTGAAATGGTGAATCTCATTCTTAGCATCATCAAACAATTCATCTTGACTAGCATGATTATTATCAAGTTCATTTTGACTAATGTCACTAGTTTTACCAAAGAGTAAATCATCATCACCTAGTAAGTCATCCTCATCACTACTTAAGCAATGCATTCGGTGTGTGATACCTTTGGTTCTTTAGCCTTGAAGCAACTTCCAAGTCCTTCATTTGGTGAACAAATAAATCATGGGAGTTGGAGGATATGAGTGCTAGTATGGCAACACCTTTATATTGTCTATAGTCGGAGTTGGAATTATAGCTTCTCCCAGATTGGTTGCTGGATTAAGAGCCGAAAACACATGTACCAACATGAGCTCGATGTATTTTTCTTGTGTATCTCTTGGTGTACTTGTCCTTTATCTCTGATTCCTTGCTTCTCTGTGAGGGTATTCATTCATATTGATCATCTGTACTCCTACTTGCTCTTAGAGGTGACTCATCTCTTGAGCTTCTTATCCTTGGTGACTTATATCTCTTTTGGAAGGAGCTGAGCATTCATTTGAAAAGTGTCCGTGTCGGATTTCAGGCTCCGCAAAACCCCAAGAAGTTCAAACACAGGGGCATGTGCAAAGATCCCCTGAAACCTCGCCCAACCTAGCTCGGTACTCGATGATTTCTACGACGAACTCGCGTGATGATGAGGAAGCAGATGCACACGACAATTTACCCAGGTTCGGGCCACTATGAAGCGTAATACCCTATTCCTGCTTTGGTGGATTGCCTCACGAGGAGGTTTGTGGATGAACTAGTACAGTGCTGCTTTGCCTCGTGAGCGGGCTCTGGTGGTGTTGCCTCTCTTTGGTTCCCTCTCTATTGTGTTGTCCCTCTCTATGGTGTAGCCTATCCTTTATTTATAGGACCTCGGGTCCTCTTCCCTTGTCCCCATGGCGGGAAGGGATCCCACAACGGCCAAATTCGAAGGGTGACATGAGTACATCCCTGCTCTGTCGAAAGGTGGTCTTCTCCTGCAAAGTAGCTGTGGATGATGCAGGGGTGGGCTCATCGATGACATCCGTCCTGCTGGCTTGTGGTCGTGGTCTTGTGGTATCAGAAGGGAAACCTTTGGGCGGAGTTTATGGGAACCCACGTACGTCCTTGCCCCCTTTGCATTAAAGGGGAAACTGTCCGCCTAGTGCGCTGAAGCATGCATGTCCTGCCTTACGTCATTCTTTGGTTGTTGAGGCCAAATGTTGCATAGAGATCTCCGCTGCTCCGGAGGGGGCCTAGGGAGGCCCATCCTCCGCCACTCTTGGTGATGTTTCCCTCATGAGCCCAGGGCCTCGTGAGGACCTTGTCTTGGGTGAGGTCGCTCCAGGACATGCTTAGTTCATGAGGTGGGCCAGGCCCTGGGCCGCAGGCAGGCAGTTCTAAGCACCCTCGTTCCAAAAATGCTGATAGTAGCCCCCGAGCCCAAGGCGCGCGCGAGCTGGCTTCCGAGCGAAGCCGTTGTGGACTGCTCGGAGCGTCATGAGCCACAGACACCAGCAAGCCAGGCTTGACACACGTTGCACACCGGGGCACCGACGCCTCCTCTCCCCAAGGACGTCATGGAACACCCCAAGTCAAACTGACACGACAGTCGTGCGTCGTGCCGGCCATCATTACCTTTCCTGGAATGTTGTCGCTCCCTTGGGTCTCCACTCCTCGGGCCACGCAGATGTGACTCGATGATGCTAGGTGAGGCGACGCGAAGCAGGGTTGCATGCTGATCGAGTCGGCCCTTCAACGACCGAGGGGCGCACAACTCCTGATCTCCGAAGATGCCTCATGGCCGCCGTTACGCCTATAAATCCACCCTCCCCCAGGGGATCATGCCATCTCAAAGCATCCGTCTGCTCCCATAGCTCCAGGGTAAACCCTCTCCTCTTCTCAGTTTCTTCATTTCCCCATGGCAACTAGAGGGAGTGCTACCGGCGCGGCGAGGCGCGCGGGGCCATCAGCTTCCTCACCCTCTTTCGAAGGCAACAGCGGGGGGCCCTTGGGGTCGGCGAAAGTTGGCCGGCGCTGGGCCATGGTTGATGAGTAAGTGGTCCGCCGTCCCCTCCATTCCTTGTTGACATGCCCCATGCATCGGGCTTGATCATCTTCTTCTTTCAGGGTGCCCGCGGACAAGAAATGCATGCTCGGCAAATTCCAGGAGGAGGTAGACGCGCTATGGTTCTAGGTGGCCACCGTTGAGCCCTCCTTCCTGTGACGCCCCCAATTTCGTCCGTACGCTAAACATAAATGCAGTTCGTACGGCCAACATTAGGGACTCACTAATCAATATCACAACACAACTCTAGACACAAATTTAAAGTCGTAGAGCTTCATATGACAAGCCAGGGGCCTCGAGGGCTCGAATACAAAGCTCGACAAACACGAGTCAGCGGAAACAAATAATATCTGAGTACAAACATAAGTTAAACAAGTTTTGCCTTAAGAAGGCTAGCACAAACATATCAATGGATCGACAGAGGCGGGGCCTCCTGCCTGGGAACCTCCTATCCTACTGCTGGTCGGGGGCCGCCTCCACGTTGTAGTAGACACCTGTGGTGGGGTAGTAGTCGCCTCCGGCATACTCCATCTCCGGATCTAAAATGTCGTCACCCCACCTAGACTCAACAAAGAGGCCAGCCCGCCGGTCTACTCCTAAGCGCAGGTTCATGGGCCCACTTGCCCTTGCACTCCTGCACGGTGCGCACGTGGATGGAAAAAGACCTAGCACCCCTTAACTTACAAGCGCGATGCGTTCCAGTCCAATCCGGCGCGCGCCACTCCATTGCTGACGTCCGAAGAGCTTCGACTGATACAACGACGTTGAGGACCAATACTAGAAAAACGGCTATAGCTAATATGGACATTAATGGCACAACATGTATGTGGTGCGCCACTGCTATATAGCAGTGGCGCACTAGATATAGGTGCGCCATTAATGGCCATATTACTAATGGCGCACCCGGTGTGTGGTGCACCATTACTAGTTTTGTCCTGGCCCCACGCGCTTTCCAGACTTAGGAGTGGCGCACCAGGGGAAAGTGCGCCATTACTTGTTTTAACTAGTAATGGCGCACCACACCCACGGTGCGCCACTACTAACAATTTTTTTTCAAAACTAGTAATGGCGCACCACACACCAGGTGCGCCATTAGTAACCCTGGTTACCAATGGCGCATTCTTAGGAGGTGCGCCATTGGTAACCTAAGAGCAGCTAGATATTTTTGATAGCCACCTACCACACTCACTTTCCCCACTTCATTCTCTCCACCTCTACCAAGCTTGGTCTCGGCTGCCTCCTCCTCCACACCTCATTTGCACCATAGATTCAACCAAATTAAGTGGTTAAATTTCCTTGTTTGATAGGTAAGTAAGGGGAAAGCTTTCTTTATGTTTTAGATCTACTTTTTTCTCCCTCCAACGTACACACTTTTTATGGCCTAGATCTATGTATGTTTGTGGTGTTGCATATGTTTGTGTTTGCAGGTACCGGTATTTGAAATGCGAAAGTTGCCAATATTTTGCGGGAATGTTGATTCATTTCCGTTTCGGCGAGAATTTGGCACTATGCATTCTTTTTGGTCCTATTTTTAGGCAAAGTCATGCCAAAAAAATTTTGGTTCTAAAATATCGTTCTGGTCTACCCCTCAAGCGACCATAGTCCGCACGATGACCAAAGGCGTCGTGAATAGGTTTTTGAGCTCCATGAAGGCCGAGATGCTCCAAAAGAACGAGACGGAGATAAGATGTCCGTGTCGAAGATGCAAGATGAAGAGCCTTATAGACCCGGATTCCAACCAGGTGCGGGACCACTTGCTCGTGCGTGGTTTCATGGATGGCTATCGGTGGCAAGGTGATGAAGATGATTATGAAGTCTTCCATGGGGGCCGGGCAAGAAATAAGGAAGGGCAGCAAGACAATAGCTGTGAGGGCGGGCAAGAAGACGAAGAATCTCCAGGACATGATCACGAAGTAGATGCAGGACACCGTCATCATGTAGAAGATGCCGGACATGATGATAAGGAAGATCAAGACGAAGGGCATGATCATGAAGATGAAGATACCAGAGCAGACGATGATGGACCATCGATGGGCTGGGTGCAGGACTCTCGTATTCAAGAGCTGATTCTCAAGCAGACGGGTAACGCAAGAGCTGCCTCCCGAGAGAAAGCCAAGCTGGATCAACTGGAGATAGATGCAGTTACTCCATTGTATGAAGGATGCAGGCCCGAGGATACCCGCCTGAAAGTAACGCTCATGGCTCTGGAGATGAAGGTAAAACACAAAATGACCGACGCATGCTTCGACGAGAACATGTCATTCTGGCATGAACGTCTTCCCAAGGGGAACAAGTGCCCGACCAGTTTCGAGGAGGCAAAGAAAATCATGTGTCCTCTGGATTTACCGCACGTGAAATACCATGTGTGCATGAATGATTGCATCATTTATCAGGACGAGCACGCGAAGTCTACCATATATCCGGTGTGTGGCGTCACTCGATACAAGAAGAGGAACAAAGCTCCTCGAAAAGTGGTGTGGTACTTTCCGATCACTCCTCGTCTTCAGCGGTATTTTGCGGACCCTAAGCTAGCAAAGCACCTGCGTTGGCACGCGGATAGGGAGGAGAAGAAGCGAGAAGATGACGGAAATGATCCGGAGATAAATAAAAAAGTCAAGATGCTGAGTCACCCTGAGGATGCGAGCCAGTGGCAAGCGTTGAACTTCGAACACCCAGAATTTGGGGACGTTCCAAGGAACATCGTGCTAGGTGCGAGCACCGATGGAGTCAATCCGTTAGGAAGCTACAGAAGCACACATAGCACCTGGCCTGTGTTTGTGTGGATGTACAACCTTCCCCCTGGATGTGCATGAAGGGGAAGTACATGCACATGAGTATGCTAATTGAAGGGCCGAAACAACCAGGGAATGACATCAATCTGTATCCGGGGCTGCTGAAAGAGGAGCTAGAAACGCTGTGGAAAAAGCCAGCCAATACGTGGGAAGCCGTAGTGAAACAATTTGTCCCTATGAGAGCCGCACTGCTCATGACGGTGCTCGACTATCTCGGTTACGGATATTTCGCGGGGCAGGTGGTCCACGGATTTTTTGCATGCGTCACGTGCATGGATGAGACAATGTATCGCCAACTAGATAGAGATCTTGGGTCTTCAAAAACCATGTTCATGGGACATCGAAGGTGGCTTCGCGACGATGACGCATGGAGAAAACACAAGGATCTATTCGATGGTGAAACCGAACCCCGAGGACCACCACGTATGAGCAGCCCTGAGGAAATAGACGAGCTATTGAAAAATTGGAAAGAGTGCCCACCGCCGGGAAAGAAGCGAAAGGCACCAGAGCCACTGCTGAAGGTATGGAAAATGATGTCTGTTTTCTGGGACTTGCCATATTGGAAGATCCTCTGTGTGCCTCACAGCCTTGATGACATGCATATCACGAAGAACGTGTGCGAGAGTCTGCTTGGTACCCTGCTCAACATGCCAAAGAGGACCAAAGATGGGCCGAAAGCAAGGGCAGACTTGCAATCAATGGGCATCAGGGAGGAGCTTCACGCAAAACGCTCTAATGATGATGATGATGATGATGAGGCGAAGGACACGGAAAGTCGTCGCAAAGGCAAAAATGCCAAGAAGATCGAATATGACTGCCCTCCTACATGCTTCACTCTAAGTCAGAAGGAGATCGAGCAGTTTTTCACCTGCCTCGGAGGAGTAAAACTTCCTTACGGTTACGCGGGGAAGATAAGCAGATACCTAGACTCAGTGAAGCAGAAGATCAGTGGGATGAAGTCTCATGACTGTCACGTGCTGATGACGCAAATACTTCCAGTTGCAATCCGTGGGATCATGGACGCCCACGTCCATGAAATGCTATTTGGCCTATGCAACTTTTTCGACGTCACCTCTCGGAAGTCGGTTGGCATGAGGCAACTCAGAAGGCTACAGGAAGAGATCGTGGTGATACTATGCGAGCTTGAGATGTACTTCCCGCCCGTATTCTTCGACGTTATGGTGCATCTGCTGGTCCATATCATGGAGGATATCATCTAACTCGGGCCGACGTTCCTGCAAAGCATGTTGCCGTTCGAAAGGATGAATGGTGTCATCAAAGGATACGTTCGCAACAGGGGACGTCCAGATGGAAGCATAGCCAAGGGCTTTCTGACCAAGAATGCATCTCCTTCTTCACAAATTATCTAGGCATCGAGAACCCCGTTGGTCTACCCGTCAACAGGCACCTCAACAGGCTCGCTGGATGGGGTCACCGCGAGGGTCGCCGCGAAATGCATGTCGACTTACACGGTCGACTCGTCAACTTTGAAAGAGCAAACCTAGTCTCGCTACAACACATAGACGTGGTCGATCCTTGGGTGGTAGAGCACAAAACCTTTATTGAGAAGACATACAATGACCGAGGCCAACAGAGGACGGACAGAGATATAATCAAAGAGCATAACTCATGTTTCACGCGTTGGTTCAAGGACAAGCTTCCGTCGTACCCTTTACATGAGGATTCTTCCACGGAAAAAACACTCATATTTGCCTTGTCACAGGGCACCAAGCACAACCTGATGACCTATGAGGCGTACGATATCAACGGCTACACATTCTACACAGAGGAAAAGGACATGAAGAGCGATTATCAGAACTTCGGGGTAACAATGGAATCCTACATCGGTAATGACAAGGACACATACTACGGAAGGATCGAGGAGATTTGGGAGCTGAGCTACGCTGGAGAGAAGGTCCCGATGTTACGTGTCAGATGGGCCAAGAGCATCCTAAAATAAGACCGGTATTTCACCACCATGGTTATACCCGAAGCCAAATCCAAGACCGCGGGCGCAAACGTCACCACGAAGAATGAGTCATGGGTACTAGCTTGCCAGGTGGACCAATGCTTCTTCATTACTGACCCGTCAAAGCCCAGTCGTGTTGTCATGAGGAGAGGCAAAAGGGACATCATCGGAATGGATGGAGTCGCCAATGAGCAAGACTTTGACAAGTACGGCGACCCGAAGAAGGAAGATGACGATGACGATGAAATACCATACACCAGAAGAAGAAGTAGGACCACCCTACCTAAAGGACGTCTGTTCAAGAGAAGAATTCAACGGGTTCCGGGGCTAAATTATTCAACCGCGAGAAAGAAGGGCAAGAAAATTCTGAAAAGATGGCTAATATCGAATCACGACGTGTCGGCCGCGTGTGTGTGTGTAAGTGGCAAGCTCAATCTTTGATGACTGTTATTTCATGTCACTTGATTTCAACCATGTCATCTAATTCTAAATCTTTGCACAATGGTTTTATCACTCCATTTGCATTTTCCTTTTCTTTTATCTCAAATCTTGAATTATTACATGCTACTAAAAATCCAAAAAAATAAAAAAAGTTAGTAATGGCGCACCAGGAGAAGGTGCGCCATTGCGATCATGGTGTTTATGGTGCACCCCTAAAAGGTGCGCCATTGATATACCAATTTTTATGGCGCACCCCTAAAAGGTGCGCCATTGATATATCAATTTTTATGGCGCACCCCTAGAAGGTGCGCCATTGCTAACCCATCCCCTTCTTTCATTCCCTCCCCTCTTCCGATCGTCCTTCTCCCCAATCTGCATCTTGCCATCGATCCGGGCCATGAATCCACACCACTGCCGCCCGCATTCCACACCTCTGTTGCCCGCACTCCACACCACTATTCATCCGTCCTGAAGCATCTCGCCGCCCTTTGCCACCGCCACCGCCACCGGAGCACCCCTCCGCCCCATCCTCCTCCTCCACCCGGTGAGTATCGAACCCCTAGCTTTGCCTGGATTGCGCCTCGCTCCTTCCCTCGCCTGTGTACGGCCGCGGAGAGCGCTAGGTCATGCGACTGTACGTTCTAGTGGCAGAGTGTGGCGGCGGTGCATGTCCGTGAAAGAGCTGCTCAACCTGCCAGCGTCAGAAGAACCAGATCAGACTGGCAGCTGTCGGCTGAAATTGGACATGGAGGCGCCCCTGCTGCCTCACGGCATGTAGTGCCCTTTCGGACAGTACCTGCCTGCATGCCGCCAGATTTCTCGTGGCCATGAGCTCAGCTGATATCCGTGTTCACCCACTGTTTGTAAACCAACAATAAACAACTGAATGCATTCGTTTTTCCAATTTAGAAAAAAGGCAGAGCTTTTCATTGGTGAACCAATGCCTTCCATACTAGTTTGATTTTCTAGCTTTGTGGTCAAAGCAATTTTCTTTTCAATCGACATCGCAGTTGTAATATCCTTTCTCCCTAGAGTATGACCATATAATAGTTCAGCGAGTATAATTTTCAGATTTCAACTCTGTTTGATATCACACTGTATGTCTATTATCAGTTCCTTGGATTGCATTGTTATGTGCTCTATGTTGCATACACCAACAGACACGACTTCTTTATATCCCACAAAGCATCCTATAGTTTAGATGTCCCTGAGTTTTTTGAACTTCTGTAAATTATAATTGATGCACTGATAGTTCAGGTTTGCAAATTAGTTTCGAGTGCCCTTATTGTTATCTTGGATTTGGTAGATATCTGAGGTAGGATGAGGGAACAGGTAAAGTTTAAACGGTAAAGCCGCTGACGAACAACATGAAGTGCACACTATTTTTTTGTTTTCATGGCCTGCTATGAGGTGTTGATTATACATTTTCTGATCTGTAAAAAGGACAGATACTTGCAATCATCTATAAATTGGAAAAAAACTGATGTTTTATATCATCTGATGTGCGCTGGGGGCGCGCGCGGGGGGGGGGGTCATAGTAATTTGTCCTAGGACTAGGACCATATTGTCATGGTATCATACCTACATATTGACAAGTTTCTTGAAAAGTCATATCTACAAGGTTCAACCCCAAAAATGCGGAAGAAATGCATGCATGTAACCTATATATTGACACATATGCATGTTTTTTATACCTGTGAAATTTGGTAAGGAAAGATGATAATTTGGGTTCCTATATGCACATCAACCTTATGATCAGCTGGGCATGACACATTGAAGCTACAGATTAAGTTGAATGCTGCTGTTGATAATTTGGCTCAAGTAGGTCACTGGCTTGAGCTTGATGATCACTTGTTCAGGGGCGCCACAACTGAACGGAGGCTCCTTCAGTTCAATATTTTGTGCAGGGACAAATAGTTACCCCTTTCTCCTGAAATGTTGATTAATTTCCGTTTCGGTTGAGAATGGGGCACTCCTAGGTCAAGCAAATTAGCAAAGGTCTTGCCCAATTTTCTTGACCTAGAAGGTGCCCGATTCTCAACCGAAACAAAAATTAATCAACATTTTGCATGTTTTATTCTCAGTTTTCCTCTAAATCTGAGAAGAATAGACTCTAGTAGCCTTTTTTCCTATTTAGAGCGAACATGGCCGACAACGATGAGGCCGGCGGTTCGGGCAAGCCATTCTGGGAGCTGTCCCAGGAGATGGAGGAAGAACCTCACCGCTATTAGGACACCGCGAAAGACACCGATCCCAACTACACAACCCCTAGTGGCGTCGGGGATGACACCACTGATGGTGCCGCCGGGGATGGCACCACTAATGATGGCAGCGAACGCACATATGGCAGCCAACCAAAGAGGCAGTGGAAGATCCGGCGCTTGAACGTGCTCGGCACCGTCAGGGAGGAATTTACCGAAGTGTCCTACAATGGGCATCCAACGGTGCCTAAAGAATTAGTCCGTGGGTACGTAGGACAACTCGGGTGCATTCTCTGGAGCACCGTCTCGATCAACACCGAGAACCTAAGGCATCATGACCGAGAGCATTTGTGCAACCTCCTCTTCACGAAGCTGCACGAACAATACAAGTTCCCCGATGACTTCGCAAACACATGCCTCTCAGGGAATAAAGTGAACAGTGCCGCCCTCACGAAGATGAGCACGGCCCTGGCTACTTGGAGAGCCGCGGTGAAGAGAAGGATTCTAAGTGGTGATAGTTATGAGAAGATCAAGGAGACAAATCTGTCGATCAGTGAAGCTCACTACCTGGAGTTCAAGATCAAGTGCGAGAGCAACGCATCCGCGGAATCAAGTCAATGGGGGAAAGATATGCGGGACTTGAACTTAGGGGTCCACAAACTCGGTCCCGGTGGTTACAGAGTGGCGGAATCTAAATGGGACAAGGAGGACACGGAGCGTGCCGAGCAAGGCCTACCACCCCTGTTCGATAAATACCATGAAAAGTAGACTAGGAACTACGTCAGGGCCCGGTACAAGGTGGACCCGGTAACAGGGGAGCTTACCACGGATCCGAAGGTGAAGGAGCTTGAGCGTGTTCTGGTAAGAAATACACCCTCGCGTAATTAGCTCCATATGGTTGCATTCTAATTAATGAAGCCAAATTTCTAGATGGTTCACGTTCCTTCTGCAGGAAATTGAAAGCAGTTGCGCGGGGTCTCAGAGCTCCCCGTCTACCCCTTGGGACACCACTTCAAATAGGGCGTTGAACATAATGAAACAGAAGGATAAGTTCAGTAAGCCGTCGTCAGCTGGTCGTGTGGCCATCGAAGGCTTGTCCACGAAATGGTCGGAATACTATAAGGCTGGTGTAGTGACCCGATCTCAAGGGATCGGAGTCTCTGTGCTTAAGTGTCATCCATGGATCGGTGTGCTGACAGACATAGTACTTGAGGATTTACAATAGAGTTCAATCACACATTTATTACATCGAGAATCCTCAGAGAGTATTTATTACAATAATGTGGCCTAAGGCCAAGTAAACAAAAACATGTAGAAGCAAAAAGTGTAACGAGTCCATCAACTCCACGATCAAGCTAAGTGCAGAACAACGACCTATCGCACCTTATTTGCCGTCGGATAAATCTGCACCATGATAAGTTGCAGCCGTGTAGGTCAGTACATGGAATGTACTGGCAAGTCACATCATGAAGTATAATGAGCCTCATAGTACATGCAATTTGGCTGGTGGAAAGCTCTAAGTTTAGTTTTGCATAAAGCTAGTTTTTCCCTATCAGAAATAATTGCTCTACTTCTACAAATATCATAAGTCTGAGATGATGCCCATTTCAACCATTCCAAATTTTATACCCAATTGATTTATTAAGAGTGATGAGGTCTCCCTACATTTCCACTACTAAAAGCTCAAGTTGTCCATGACCTGGGACACGGCTAATCGATTAGATTTTAACTCTACAGAGGTTGTGCACTTTTCCCCACAAGACTCGACCACATCCTTGATCGGAAGATCAAGACATAGTCTTTCGATAGCATTTCCCCTAACCCGCAGATAGGCCGGTACACCTACATCACCTACATCTACTAGCCTATCCCGGAAGAGGTCACACCATCTAATCAACTAAACTAGATCCCATATTGTCTTGCGGCTACACACGGAAGCTTATAGACATGAAAACAAGGTTGATCCCTTTGAGCTTGGGTGGACGGACCACTAGTGTGCACTCCCATGGATTCCCATGAGTGGTCCCATTGTACTTCGCCACCATACAAACCAGTTTCCACCCAGGTAGTTCATTAAAGTTGGTCCTAGTTACTACTTTGTCACTCACATCTCAAAGTGATAGCACTCCCCAATCCACGTCTACTTTGGCGAGTCATTGTAACATAACACGGTGGCGACAACGTTTGCATGGTTCAGACCTACCTCAAATGACTTACTGGGTGATAGTAAATCCAGTAAGTATAAACTCCTATCATGCGCTCCTACATCAAAGGACTAAGTGGAAAAATAAAACATAGGTAAAACTGACATGATCAAAATGTAACTTGCCTTCGTGCTCGAAGTGATGTTCTAGCGAATGATAGTACTCTGCTTCGCACTCCGGACAATCTATCACAAAGTAAAGAAAACACACATAAACATGCATTCATACAATTCAAAGACATGCAACAAAATATTTGCAAAACCAAATAAAAATCCAACACAAGTCATTAGCATGAAAATTTTCAAAGTGTGACTAGTGTTAAAAATTTGTGACGTGCACTAGTGTTCCTACAAGGCATCCTAGTAAAATTATGGTGAACAGAAAATAAAGGTGTAGAATATTTAGTGGCAAAATGTCATGGCAAAGGATTTTGTTCATGCCACGTGGTGCAAAAAGAATCACTTCAAACGGGTATACCGTTTGAAAGATATGGCGTAATGAAATTTAAATTCAAATCTGAATAAATTTCAAATTTGAACTTGCAAAAATATGCAACTATGGGTTTTCTAGTTAGGGCTATTCGAGACGAAAATTTAGCCTCTTGTTTCATCTCGTTTCGACCTACGGTTAAAAAGTTAAGGCCGTTTGAAGTTTTGAATAAAATTTGAAAAACCCGCTATAGAACATTTTCTGAAAACTCTAAAGTGTGGACGTTCGCGAATAGAGCGCGAAGTGAATGGCTCTAATTGGTTGACTATGTTCGCTGCGGCTGCTACACGACGAACATTCACAAACTAGGCAAATCCCCGGTTCGGCTAACTAAAAAAAAACACCGACGTTCAGTTTAAATAAACCGCACGATTTATATTAAAACGCGCTTAACCGCGTACCGGTTCGGTCTAAATAAAAACAACCTAAAAGAAAAAAAACTAAAACTAATCTACAGAGGAGCAGTGCTTACAGAGACACTCATGCGTGCGTTCGGGCAGGAAGCTCGATGGTGACGGGGCGGCGGCTCCGGCGATCTCCGGCGCGGGCGAGGTTGTCCGGCGGATGCAGCTCGACGAGGGCCTCCGGGCGGTGGTGATGGCACCCGACGCCGACGACCGTAGGGAGCAGGGCAAGCTCCGGCCTCCGACAAGCTCCGGTGCATCCTAGGGACAACAAAGATGTCAGGGAGATGCGGGTGGACTAGGGGGTCCGATTTCTCAAGGAGGGAAGGGTCATGGCGGCTCACCGGCGTCGGAATCCTCGTCGGAAAGCTTCGGCTCTGGCAAGATGCAAACTGACAGGGCGGTGGCTACGAGCGGCGAGAGGAGGAGCGGGTTGGCTGAATGGAGAGAGGGCATCGGGGGGCTTTTATAGGCGCAGCTAGGAGGGCTGGGGTCGCTGGATAAGTGTCATCCCAAGAGCCTTGACCGGCTGTTGCGGGAGTGCCTGTGCTGCTCTATGCGAGCGCTCCAGGCGGGAGGTTGGGGACGACCTGGGTAGGCAAGCATGGAGCTGTTTTTTTCCATCTCTAGGAGGAGCGCTCGCTCGTGCTGGGGCTGGTGCTCGTGGGGAGCTGGGTCGCTAGCGAGCGCATGGCTCGGCCTGGCTGGCTGGGCCGGCCGTGCGTGTGTATTTGTTTTTTTAGATGTGAGCAGAAAACAAAACAAAACAATATAGGGTATTATATACCAAAACGATCAGAAAATTAATACTAAAAGGTGAACATTTTTCTAGCGTCAAAATAAAAACTTTATAAAAACATTATTTAAAGAAAATCCAAAATCGAACCAAATTTGACTTTCAAATAAATTGGCACTATTTTCTTCTGACCTTTGGGGTGTCATGTTGCCTCCTCTCATACTTTTTTTTAATGTATTTTGTCAGGTAATTGAGTAAACTCCAATGCCAATTGAAAAGAAGTCAAATCAAGAAGATGAAATATATTTGCCGCATTCATTTCAATCATAATGCATAGATGATTAGCTAATAATTGTAAAACATTCCAAATTGAAAATTTGGGATGTTACAAACCTACCCCTGTTAAGATGAATCTCGTCCTTGAGATTTGGGTTGGCTAGAAAAAAGGTGTGGATGGTCTCGCTTGAGATCTTCTTCTCGTTCCCAAGTAGCTTCCTCCTCGGTGTGGTGACTCCACTGAACCTTGCAAAACTTGATAACCTTGGTACGAGTGATCCTCTCGGCAGTCTCAAGAATCTAAACATGCTTCTCCTCATAAGTTAGATCATTATCGAACTGAATTGCTTCTAGAGGCACCGTGTCTCTCGAAGGAATATCTGCCATCTCTACATGACACTTCTTCAGTTGGGAAACATGAAACACATCATGAACTCCTGATAAACCCTCTAGTAGTTCCAACTTGTATGCAACTTCCCCTCTGTGTTCCAAAACTCGATATGGCCCCACGAATCTTGTTGCTAACTTTCTTTTGACTCCAAACCTCTTAATAGCTCGAAGTGGAGACACTCGCAGATATGCTCTATCTCCCACCTCGTAAATCACTTCCTTGCATTTAGCATCGGCATAACTCTTCTCTCTAGACTGAGCTATCTTGAGTCTATCACAGATCAACTAGACCTTGTCTTCAGAATCTTGAATCAAGTCCGATCCAAACAATTTGCGATCACGAACTCCATCCCACATCAACGGTGTTCTGCACTTCCTCCCATACAATTTTTCAAAAGGGGCCATCTGCAAACTGGCTTGATAGCTGTTGTTGTATGAGAACTCTGCATAAGGTAAGTTCTCATCCCAACTAGACTCGTAGTCTAGCGCACAAGCTCACAACATGTCCTCTAGAATCTAATTCACCCTCTCTGTCTGCCCATCTCTCTATGGATGGAAGGTTGTACTGAACTCTAGCCTGGTACCCAAAGTTTCGTGTAGCTGATGCCAAAACTTTGAAGTAAACTGTGTCCATCTATCTAATACAATGGTCCTCGGAACTCCATGCAGACATACAATCCTGGTCATATATATCTTCGCCAGCTTAGCACTTGTATAGGTAGTCTTCACAGTGATGAAGTGAGCAACCTTGGTCAAGCGATCAACTATTACCCAAATGTAATCATAACCTGAACGGGTCCTGGGTAATCCCGTGATGAAGGCCATGCCAAGTTTATCCCATTTCCAATCAGTTAGCGACAATGGCTGAATCAAACCTGCTGGTTTCTGATGCTCTGCCTTTACCCTCTGACATACATCACATACTACTACATACTCACCAATTTCCCTCTTCATACCGGTCCACCAAAAACTTTCCTTCAAGTCCAAATACATCTTGGTGTTTCCCGGATGTATCGAGTAAGGCGAATCATGAGCCTCCTGAAGAATCAACTTCCTGATCTCTGGATCATTGGGCACACAAATACGCTGCTCAAACCATATGGTTCCATGCTCATCCTCACGGAATCCTTCTGCCTTTGTTGATCCTCTCCTTTATCTCAAAAATACCTTCATCCAACTTCTGAGCTTCTCTGATCTTTCCCAACAAGGTGGATTGTACTTCGAGTGTGGCAACATTGCCTCTTGGAACTATTTCCAACTCCTGAGGTAATCCTCCTGCGACAAGAGTGTTGACATAGCTCTTACGGCTCAACGCATCTACCACAACGTTGGCTTTTCCTGGATGATAATGCAAATTCATGTCATAATCCTTGATGAGCTCCAACCATCTCCTTTGTCTAAGGTTCAACTCCTTCTGCATGAAGATGTACTTCAAACTCTTATGATCGGTGTAAGCATCACATTGGTTCCCGATAAGGAAATGTCTCCAGGTCTTGAGTGCATGCACCACAACTGCTAACTCCAGATCATGCGTGGCATAGTTCAACTCACGAGGTCGAAGCTGACGTGAAGCATAAGCTACAACCTTTCCTCCTTGCATAAGCACGCCTCCATGTCTTTGGCGTGAAGCATCGTAGTGCACCTGAAAATCCTTGTGTATGTTCGGAAGAATTAGCACTGGAGCTGTAACCAAACTCTTCTTCAACTCCTGGAAACTGGCTTCACATTCCTCAGTCCAAATATACTTGGTGTCCTTCTTCAACAACTCTATCATGGGCTTTGCAATCATGGAGAAATTCTCAATGAACCTCCGATAATATCCTACAAGTCCAAGGAAACTGCGGATCTCGCTAACTGAGGTCGGTGCCTTCCATTTTGTGACTGCTTCTACCTTGGAAGGGTCCACGGCAATTCCTTCTCCTGACACAACATGTCCAAGAAATCCGACTTCCTTCAACCAAAACTCACACTTGCTGAACTTGGCATAAAGTTGGTGTTCTCTGAGCTTCTTCGAAACTAAGCGCAGATGTTCTGCGTGCTCCTCCTCATTCTTGGGGAAAACCAATATATCATCAATGAATACCACCACAAACTTATCCAAGTACTCCATGAATACCTTGTTCATCATGCTCATAAAATAGGAAGGGGCATTTGTCAAACCAAATGACATGAATGTATACTCATAAAGCCCATACCTCGTGGTAAAAGTTGTCTTAGCTATATCTTTCCCATGGATCTTCAACTGATGATAACCCGATCAAAGGTCAATCTTGGAGAAAACACTAGCTCCTTCTAGCTAGTCGAACAGGTCATTGATCATCGGCAGCGGATACTTGTTATTGATGGTCATCTCATTCAAAGAGCGATAATCCACACACATCCTCAAGGTTCCATCCTTCTTCTCCACTAAGAGTACTGGCGCTCCCCAAGGGGATGAACTCGGGCGAATATACCCCTTCTCCGGCAAGTCCTCAATCTGCTTCTTGACTTCCGCTAGATCATTAGCGGGCATCCGGTATGGCCGCTTGGAGATAGGTCCGGTGCCTGGCAGCACCTTAATGAGAAACTCAATCTCTCGATCCGGTGACATACCGGGTAACTCCTCTGGAAATACATCGGGATAATCCTTCACCACTCGTACTTCCTCCTGGACAACTCTCGTAAGAGAGTTCACTTGAGTCTTCTTAGGCTTAAGCCTAGATACATACTTGATCCTCGTCTTCTCTGGAGTGGTGAGAAGAATTGACCTACTGGCACAATCAATGCTTCCCTGATACTTGGACATACAATCCATACCTAGGATTACATCCAACCCTTGTCACTCAAGTACAATCATATCTATGAGAAAAACATGTCTCCCTATGTTCAAAGGCAACTGAAAACATGCCTGACTAGTCATAGACTCTGCTCCTAGGGAACTCACTAGGATTGGTGACTTAAGAGCTACGGTAGGCAACTTATGTTTATCCACAAATCCCCTCGATATGAATGAATGTGATGCACCAGTGTCAAATAGAATAAGTGCTGGAAATGAATTAACCAAAAACTTACCAATCACCGCAACCGGTTGTTCATAGACTTCTTCCACATTGACATGATTCACATGCCCCTTAGTGAAAGGATTGGCCTTCTTGCTTCCAGAACTTCCATTGCCATTCCCATTCTGTAGCTCGGGACACTCGTTGGAGTAGTGCCTTGTCTTCTTGCACTTGAAGCAGGTGATGTGAGTCAAATCCTTCCTCACTGGTGTAGCAGGGGTAGGGTGATGGTGATTGCCATTTCCTCCATTCCCATTGCCATTTTTATGGCCATTGTGGTTGTGTCCACTACCTCCATGCTGAGAATGACCACCATGATTATGATGGTTGTGCCCTCCAAACTTACCGTGTCCTCCACCAGAATATCCTGAGAAAGGGGCGGAGCGAGGCTTCTGCTGAGCTCCAGACTAAAACTTGCCTTGACCATATTTCCTCTTGCGATTTTCCATCTACTGATGCTTGCCCTCTAGAGTGATCGCCTTGACCACCAACTCTTTATAGTTATCAAAAGTCGCTACCATCAACTGAATTCCTAGCTCATCATTCAGTCCCTCTAGAAACTTCTCTTGCTTGGTTGCATCGCTTGCCACGTCACCTGGGGCGTAACGGGACAACTTGTTGAAGTCATCAACATACTCAGACACTGAGCGACCTCCTTGGCGTAAGTTGTGGAACTCCCTCTTCTTGAGAGCCATAGCGCCAGCTAAAAGATGAGCAACACGGAACGCTTGCTGGAACTGAGCCCAAGTCACATTCTCCATGGGGTACGTGGCGGTGTAGTTCTCCCACCACGAAGTTGCTGGTCCATCTAGTTGGTGAGAGGCAAACCTCACCTACTCCTGATCAGTGCATCCTATTGTGGCTAGCTTCCTGCCCATGTTGCGAAGCCAGTCATCCATGACAATCGGCTCCGGGCTGCTTGTGAAGATTGGAGGATTCAGCCTTAGAAAACGGATAAGGCTGTCAATTTGTGGTGGAGGTGGAGGTGGAGGTTGAGGCGGGTTGTTATTGTTGTTCTGGTCCATACTCTGCATCATCAACTATATCATCTGCTTCTGGGTCTGAAGCAATTGTTCCAAGGCGGGTGGGATATCATTCCCTGAGCCACTCCCGGAAGGGTCGCGCCTTGGTCGCATCTGTTGGGTCAGCATAGATGTGGTATAGATAGAATTAGGCCTAAGGTAGAAACACTACCCATATGCAAATGATGTCAATAAAAATCCAAATCACTCCAATTCAATTGAATCAAAGAGTTCACACGAAACAAATCTAAGGTGAGCCATGTCACAAGATTTGACAAGGTCCCACAAATAAATCAATCAAATACTAATCGACTATCGAATCCTAATCTCTCATGGTAGTCTAAATCTACACCTCATCGGAAGAGAGATCTATCATGTTGATGTTGGCTCCAGCGGCATCACTCTGTATCTCCTCATCGTCGTCCTCATAGTCTTTGTCCTGACTGACGTAGTCCCCATACGAGTGATCCTCTTGAAGATTCTCCCCATTATCAAGCTCTTCCTCACCTTCCTCCAGCTGAAGCTTCAAGTCGTCGAACTTATCCTGCAGCGCATCGAGCTACGCCTCCTGCTCTGCGCGGGCGTTTTGAAGCTCTTCCTCTAGCTCGACCTTGCGGGTAATCAGGTTGTGGGTGGTGACGAGGTAGTCGTCCATCTCTTCCTTCATCCTGGTGATAAGCTCCTCCAGGTCCTTAATGTGTGAGTTGATGGTGTCGGCCTCCCTGGTGTGCACCACATCTCCATCCGAGTCGCGGCGCGCGTCCGTAACGTAGTTAGTCTTCCTGAGATCCTCGCGGTAGTCCTAGCGGATGCGCCCAAGTGCAAAGAGCGGAGCGATCCCTTTGCTAATGCCCCATGATCTTACTTCTATGTAGAAGTCGATCGGCTCAATGGCATTTCGAAAAGTTCGCCCTGGAATGTGGACGTCAATCTTCCAGCGCATCTCCTCAGGTAGAGTGGCCGTGAAGGTATCGGTGAAGCTGGGCAGGGCAATGCGCAGATGACCTGCGATATCTACGAGCTGTCTTCCAAAGGGCATGGTTGCGTCGGGCTGAGCAAACTAAACGATAGGGGTCGACATGTACAGTTTGAAAGAGAGGAGAAATTAGTAGTGAAGCAGGGAAAAGTATGAGACCAAAACAGGGGTATAAAAGTGTTCTAAAAATCTGGTTTTTATCATATGGCTTTCCATTTTCTAGGGTCGCATCCTACAATCAACGTGTGCTCTGATACCATCTTCTGGTGACCCGATCTCAAGGGACCCGAGTCTCTGTGCTTAAGTGTCATCCCTAGATCGGTATGTTGACACACACAGTACTTGAGGATTTGCAACAGAGTTCAATCACACATTTATTATAACGAGAATCCTCAAAGAGTATTTATTACAATAATGTGGCCTAAGGCCAGGTAAACAAAAAATGCGGAAGCAAAAAGTGTAACGAGTCCATCAACTCCACGAGCAAGCTGAGTGCAGAACAGCGACCTATCGCACCTTATTCGTCGTCCGATAAATCTGCAACATGATAAGTTACATCCGTGTAGGTCAGTACATGGAATGTACTGGCAAGTCACATCATAAAGTTTAATGAGCCTACATAGTACATGCAATTTGGCTGGTGGAAAGCTCTAAGTTTAGTTTTGCATAAAGCTAGTGTTTCCCTATCAGAAATAATTGCTCTACTTCTACAAATATCATAAGTCTGAGATGATGCCCATCTCAACCATTCCAAATTTTATACCCAATTGATTTATTAAGAGTGATGAGATACCCTACATTTCCACTACTAAATGCCCAAGTTGTCCATAACCTGGGACATGGCTAATCGATTAGATTTTAACTCTGCAGACGTTGTGCACTTTTCCCCACAAGACTCGACCACATCCTTGATCGGAAGATCGAGACATAGTCTTTCAATAGCATTTCCCCTAACCCACGGATAGGCTGGTACACCTACATCATCTACATCTGCTAACCTATCACGGAAGAGGTCACCCCATTTAATCAACTAAGCCAGAGCCCATATTGGCTTGCACCTGCACACGGAAGCTTATAGACATGAAAACAACGTTGATCCCTTTGAGCCTGGGTGGATGGACCACTAGTGTGCACTCCGATGGATTCCCATGAATGCTCCCACTATACTTTGCCACGATACAAACCAGTTTCCACCCAGGTAGTTCATTAAAGGTGGTCCTAGTTGCTACTTTTTCACTCACATCTCAAAGTGATAGCACTCCCCAATCCACGTCTACTTTGGCGAGGCATTGTAACATAACACGGTGGCGACAAAATTTGCATGGTTCAGACCTACCTCAAATGAACTACTGGGTGATAGTAAATCCAACAAGTATAAACGCCTGTCATGCACTCCCACATCAAAGGACTAAGTGCAAAAATAAAACATAGGTAAAACTGACATGATCAAAATGTAACTTGCCTTCGTGCTGGAAGTGATGTTCTAGCGAATGATAGTACTCTGTTTTGCACTCCGGACAATCTATCGCAAAGTAAATAAAACACACATAAACATGCATTCATACAATTCAAATACATGCAACAAAATATTTGCAAAACCAAATAAAAATCCAACACAAGTCATTAGCATGAAAATTTTCAAAGTGTGACTAGTGTTAAAAATTCGTGACATGCACCTCCTACAAGGCATCCTACTAAAATTATGGTGAACAGAAAATAATGATGTAGAATATTTAGTGGCACAAGGTCATGGCAAAGGATTTTGTTCGTGTGACGTGGTGCAAAAAGAATCACTTCAAACGGGTATACCTTTTGAAAGATATGTCCTAATGAAATTTAAATTCAAAGCTGAATAAATTTCAAATTTGAATTGCAAGAATATGCAACTACGGGTTTTCTGGTTAGTGCTATTCGAGACGAAAATTTAGCCTCTCGTTTCATCTCGTTTCGACCTACGGTCAAAAAGTTAAGGCCGTTTGAAGTTTTGAATAAAATCTGGAAAAGAAATGCTATAGAACATTTTTTGAAAACTCTAAAGTGTGGGCGTTCGCGACTAGAGCGCGGAGCGAATGGGTCTAATTGGTTGAGTATGTTCGCTGAGGCTGCTACACGACGAACGTTCGCAAACTAGGCAAATCCCCGGTTCAGCTAACTAAAAAAACACCGACGTTCAGTTTAAATAAACTGCATGGTTTATATTAAAACGCGGTTAACCGCGTACTGGTTTGGTCTAAATAAAAAAAACTAAAACAAAAAAACTAAAACTAATCTACAGAGGAGCGGCGCTTACAAAGACGCTCGTGCGTGCGTTCGGGCAGGAAGCTCGATGGTGACGGGGCGGCGGCTCCGGCGATCTCGGTACGGGCGAGGTTGTCCGGCGGATGCAGCTCGACGAGGGCCTCCGAGCGGTGGTGACGGCACCCGACGGCGACGACCGTAGGGAGCGGGGCGAGCTCCGTTCTCCGGTGAACTCCGGCGACAACGGTCGGACGGGCGGCGTCTCCGGTGCGTCCTAGGGGCAACGAAGATGTCATGGAGATGCGGGTGGACTAGGGGGTCCAATTTATCAAGGAGGGAAGGGTCATGGCGGCTCACTGGCGTCGGAATCCTCTTCGAGAAGCTCCGGCTCCGGCGAGATGCAAACTGACGGGGCGGTGGCTACGAGTAGCGAGAGGAGGAGCGGATTGGCTGAATGGAGAGAGGGCATCGGGGGGCTTTTATAGGCACAGCTAGGAGGGCTGGGGTCGCAGGATAAGTGTTATCTCAAGAGCCTTGGCCGGCTGTTGCGGGAGTGTCTGCGCTGCTCTATCCGAGCGCTCCAAGCGAGAGGTTGGGGACGCCCCGGGTAGTTGAGCGTGGCGCTGTTTTTTTCCATCGCTAGGAGGAGCGCTCGCTCGTTCTGGGGCTCGCGCTCGTGGGGAGCTGGGTCGCTGGCGAGCGCATGGCTCGGCCTGGCTGGCTTTGGCCTGGCTGGCTGGATCGGTCGTGCGTGTGTATTTTTTTTAGATATGAGCAGAAAACAAAACAAAAACAAAATATAGGGTATTATATACCAAAACGATCAGAAAAATAAATCCTAAAAGGTGAACATCTTTGTAGAGTCAAAATAAAAACTTTATAAAAACATTATTTAAAGAAAATCCAAAATGGAACCAAATTTGACTTTCAAATAAATTGGCACTATTTTCTTCTGACCTTTGGGATGTCATGTTACCTCCTCTCATACTTTTTTTCAAAGTATTTTGTCAGGTAATTGAGTAAACTCCAATGCCAATTGAAAAGAAGTCAAATAAAGAAGATGAAATATATTTGCCCCATTCATTTCAGTCATAATGCATAGATGATTAGCTAATAATTCTAAAACATTCCAAATTAAAATTTTGGGATGTTACAACTAGGCGAAAGGAGATAAAGAGCAGCTCGGAAAGCCAGGAGCACGAGGTTAAAGAACTCAAGGCACAAGTGGCGCGGATTCCGGAGATAGTTCAAGAGAAAGTGTAAGACCAACTGGGAGCGATGATCACCGCCATTATGCCCTCCTTGCTTGAGGGGCTGCGGGGGTGGATTGCGGGCGGCCAACAGGGGCCGCCCCCAATTCCCAGCTTCACGGGCAGCAACTCGCACAACACGCCGGCATTGGTGTCTCCGGCGGAGGCGGCATTGGTGTCTCCGGCGGAGGCGGCGGTATTGGAGCTTAATGCACCAGGGTGTGGGAAGAATACGCCGACCGGCACGACGGCAGCAAGCGGCCCCCCATCACTTGCACGCCCGCTGTTGGCGGTGCCTCGACATTAGCCGAGCTCGACGCCATCACGGTAACTAAGCCTCGGCCGATGACTTCATCTCCTTGGCTTTGACTGGATATCCCTGACGCCGTACATGTTTTCGTAGGGCGCCGCCAACGTTCCATGCACTCTCCTGCACTTCGTGGACGGCGAGTTGATCAATGCCGCCTCAAGGCGAAAAACATTGAACCGGGCAACCGCGTGTTCCACGGTAGTCGATGCCACCCACTATGAATAGGGTTCAATTAGTTCAGGTGCTGCGGGGCTACGACGACTTGTTACCTCCGTATCGACCCACAGGGGCCGACCAAGATGATGCGATGACCCTCAGCCTGCTTAAACTGGTCCATGCTTTGGTCGAAGAGCCAGATTCGTTTGGGGGTGGGGGACACCACCCCACAGACAACACCACCAGTCATGCCGGCGCCAAGCCATGGCAAGACCGCCACAACACTACCGCCGTCAGCTGATCCGAACATGCATATGGCACAGGATCCGGACGACGATGACGGTACATTTTCCAACATCGATAAGTACATCAACAAAGATGGGTACGGTGACGAATTCGTGGGGACTCCTTCTCAAGAACCCAACCCTGCAAAAGACGATCGCGATCAAGCTGGTACCGCGGAGAAACCCAATTGCAACAAGCGTCGTCTGTTCAATTCTCAGGAGACACCTCCAGCTGCCGCCTTCACCGAGACTCAAATAGCCGAGGTACAAAATATTATGATCCCCAACACACTCAAGAATGTGGTCTCCGAGCAGAACTCAATCCCATTACAGCAGAAGAAGCAGAAGGGGCGAAAAAGAAAAAATTACAAGGGTGCGAGCCAGCCGGCACAGAGTACGATCCGTGCTCAGGACATGCCACCAATACCTAAGGATATCTCGAGGAGGGTGCATGTGGTGAGTAGGCCGATGCTACCGACTAATCTGCACAATGCTGCAACCGGTGCTATGCGGAGTCTGGATGACGGTGTTCTTTCTATGGAGAAGCGGCGTCTCTCCGATAATGATGTGGCATACCCGGTTTTCGTGGCCAAGGTGCCAGAGGGCAAGGGCTTTGTCGATAGCACCATCAGGCGTATGATCGTCCTGCGGTTTGATGACATCTTCGCTATGTTTAACCTTTATCCGCTGCACTACAACTTCCTTCGGCTATTTTCGCTTAGTATGGAGATGCGGATCATTAGAGACAAGACCCCTGACATCGTGATAGTCGACCCCTTCTACTTGCGTGCCATGATCTTGGGCAGCGCTGGGGACCGGCAAGTCGCGAGTTCATACCTCGAAGGCGTCATTCTGGCGAACCCAGATAAGGATAACTTCCTCGTGCCTTACTTTTCCGAGTAAGTCATCCCCTCACCGCCCCGTAACTTATGATTTCTTTGATTTCGATCGTCCTTTTTTTTTCTAACATTCCGTGTTTTGTGCAGTGACACACATTGCACACTCATCCTCTTAAGCCCTAACTATTCCATGGCCACGTATTTCGACTCGACCGTCAGTCGAATAAAGACTACAAAAATATCAAGAAAGTTGTTGATGATGCTCTCCCCGGCTACGCCAAATCTGGAGGCACCTTCAGGAGGCCAATTTGTAGGTATGGCAAGCACGTGTTCACCCACGTAACGACGTTCCCCTGCGTCAAGCAGCCACCTGGCAGTCATAACGATGCCTACTATGACCTCCATCACATGCGGGCGATCGTACGGGACCTTCATCACCTTATGCTACCAAATAATCTCAAAGAATGGGCCGCACGCTTGTCGGCAATCCAAGACGCGGACATCAGACAAGAATTCTTTCGCATCCAGTCGGAGTTTGCGAAAATCATCTATCAAGATGTCCTTCGTACCTCGGGGCAGTTCTACGTCAAATATCAACCGTCCAATAGTGAAATAGAAACAACTCTACAAATGCAGGCTGACAACGACCGCACATTCATGACCATCAAGAAAGACGGCGGCCTCATCCACGCTCCGGTCCCTGAGTCGAGTCGAAAATATTGATGATATGTCGTTATGAAATATCGATTAGCTCATGTTGTAATTAAACTTTAATGAACTTGTATGTCTCTTTAGTTTGGAAAGTCGTTCAACTTATATTTAATCGATGCTATTTATTAGTAGGACCATGAACCGTGCTATTAATGTGTTGCTTTTCTCTTCCGATCCTTTGGTTGCATACATATATATTGCTTATATATTATATGTGAATTGCTACTAATGTATTGTTTGTCTAGTGCATAGAGATACCGTCGTATGTCGTGTACAAGGGTGAGGTTCCCGGAGTCTACGACGACTGGAAGGAGTGTCGGAGACAGGTTCACCGTTTTAGTGGTAACAGTTACAAAGGGTACATCACTAGGGCGGAGGCGGAAGCTAGATATGCGCGCTATCTTGCGGGGGAGAGGAGGGAGCGGAGGAGGAACCGGATGAAGACGAGTTTCATCACGATGATGCTCATGGTGACCGCAGCTCTCTTCTTTGTGATGGTAGTTTAGATGATCAATATCGACTTTGTAATGTGACGACAAACTCGGCTAATATGATGAACTTTGCTAATGTCTCGAGACCTAAACTTGGTTAATGTTTGAACTTTGTTTGCTATTTCGAATTTGGAGACTAATATGATGAATTCTATTGTGTGATGTTTATATTCTGTGCTGTAACATATTCTGTAACCTGTGAAAATACCAGAAAAGCAAAAAAAAAATTCCTAATATTATAGTAGTGGCGCACCATATTGAGCATTAGTGGCGCACCAAGATAAATACCAGTGGCGCATTATCGGTCATAGTAATGGCTCACTTGGGGCATAGGCGAAGGAAAATATGGCCCCCAGTAGTGGTGCACCATATTGAGCATTAGTGGCGCACCAAGGCTAAATACTAGTGGCTCATTATGGGGCATAGTAATGGCGCACTTGGGGGCATACGTGAAGGTAAATATGGCCCCCTAGGAGGCGTAGTAATGGCGCACTGTTGGACATAGTAATGGCGCACTATGTGGTGCGCCACTATTATATGGGATACTAATGGCGCACCAGAGGTGCACCATTACTATTTGTTACTAGTGGCGTGTTAATTGTGGCGCACCTATAGTGCGCCATTAATAGCAAAAACTAGTGTGCCACTAATAGCCTTTTTTCTAGTAGTGTACCCATCACTTCTCCCACATGAAGGTTTAGTGCGTAAAAAGGTCAACGACCAACTCGGAACAAATACCCAACCCATTAGCATTTTATTTGTGCGGGGCAAGCTCGAACCATATTGCAGGCCGTCGCCCCGCAAATAACACTCGGGTGCCATACCCACGCACCACACCAAGTCTTCGTATGCCTTACGACGCATCCCACCAAATCTTTCTCACACGGGTACCCTTGGGTCCGACCCGTCTCAGAACTGCCGGGAACTCAGGTCCACCTCAACAGGGTGGTACCGCCTGTCCTTTCAGTCCCGTCATGTTAGTACAGTGCCAAGTCAATAGTAACTATGTGGTTATAACATCAAGACAGGAACTGAGGAATCACCCACAATGGTCCCCGCTCGATGTAACCGTGAAGATGGACTTTAGAGGAATCACCCTCGAGGGTCCCACACTTGAGGGGTTGCACGACAAAGACATCGTCGGGAATGGTGAAGGAGGAATCACCCTCGATAACCACGACCGACTAGTTGCGCTATAGGGCTAACATCATGAGTACTTCACGAGGTGTCACCCTCGGTACTCGATAGTAGCACTGCAGAGTCATACAATTCAGGGGAGTGCGGTGTTGTGAGAGGCTTGGCTTGTCAGTCAGTTGACCAAGCCTTCCAGTCGTCGAGTCATTGGGTCGTCGATGAACGAGCAGGGGCAACTGGGACTAAGGGGTCACTGGGGGTTCTCTAACCAACCTATACTAAGCAGTTGGTATGATTGCAGGAATAGTAGCAGTTCATCAAAATCAGGCTATGCATCATAATAGGAGTTAACTAAATTAGTAGCAAAATTCTAATGCAAGAATAAGAGGGAGAGAGGTGAGTGATATCGAAATGCTCAAGGTTTTTTTTGCTTGCCCTGCTGCTCTGCCGCAAAAGGCTGGTCGTCAAGGGCGTAATCGTACCCGGCAACACCGTCAGTCTCGGGGTCTACCGGTAACAAGAAGGGGGAGAAACAATAAATATAAAAGCAAAGATGCGATCACAATGCATGACATAGCAATACGCAGGGCTAGGCATGCACTAACGCGGTATTATACTTGGCAGACGGTTTGGAAGAATATCTGACGATATTTCCCGGGTCTTTTGGATTTATCGAACAGTTGATCTAGAGGGGAAAGTTCCATGCTCATCATGCTAGGAGCATGTGACAGATGAATGGATGACGTAATTGGATTTGTGGGATTTTTCTGATCAACTTTCATGTATAAATTATTTTCATCCGAGCTACGATTTAAAAGATATGATTTTCTAAAGTTTTATTAATTTTCTAGAATTAATTTAATTAATTAAATCCAACATTATCCAGAATATTAAGAGGTAATGCTAGGATGACATCACTGTGACGTCAGCAGGTCAATAGGATCTCGCCAGGTCAAACTTGACATGTGGGGCCACATGTGAGTGACACAGACCAATTCCAGCTTATTAAACTAAACTAAACAGGATTAATTAAAAGGGGGCCCACATGTCAGTGACTAATTTAGGCAATTTAATTAGTTGAATTAATCAATTCACTAATTGAGCACCTGACAGGGTGGGGCCCAATGTCATAGACACTAGAGGTAGGGCCCCACATGTTAGTGGCACACGGGTGCCCAGTCAGCATGGTTGACCTGGTCAATAGGTCAACCAGGAGCGTGGGGCCCACGGGTCAGTGACCTTGGTGGTGGCCCCAGGTGGGCCACGTGGGCGGCGGCGCCGGCCGGCCACCAGAGGAGCTCCGGCGAGCTCCCAAAACGGCGAGCTCCCAAAACGGCGAGGAGTCGGAAACGGCACACAGGGCACCAAAACGAGCGCCGTCTGGCGCGTTCGCGAGCTGGGGATGTCGCCGACCCATTGCGGCCAACGGTGGGGGCTATGCTGGACGGTGGCGATCGGCAGGTCGATGGCAATGGAGGCGGGTTTCGGGCAAACTCCGGCGCGTGCATACAGGGGGCAACACGAGCGGGTCTAGTGCGGGAGCGGTCCTACGCAGTGCGGCGAAGCGAATGGGCGCACTGCCATGACCATTTGGTCACCGGAGGCATGCCGGCGATGAGTTCTTGCGGCGGCGGGTTTGGGCTCCGGCGAAATCCTACGCTACGAGCTTAGGTTTGTCGAGGGAAAGGGGGAAGAAGTAGGAGCTCACTTGGTTCCTATAGGCGTGCTTAGCGGGCTCGGGGGAGGCTCGATGTCGCCGCAATCGACGACGGTGAGCGGCGGCGATCCGAGGGGGAAGCAGCTCTGGGTCGTCGGTGCAAGGGCTCCGGGTGTCGTGCGTGTGGTCGAGGGGGGACGAGGAGGACGTGGCACAGCTCGTGGGTGCGGTGGCAGGGCGCGGGAGACACGGTGGCCGCGGATAGCCGGCGTCCATGGCAACGGTGGCGTTCGGGCGAGGTGCGAGCGGGCGGGGGAGAGGGAGAGAGCGAGATCTGGAGGGGCTAGGGTTTTAGGGGAGGGAGAGAGAGGTCATGGGGGCAGCCTTATCCCCCTCGCCGGCAGGGACGACGCGATGCGTCGGCACCGCTGTGGTCGGCCGCGCTGTGGCGACCGTGCTGGTCGCTACAGAGGAAGGAGACAACAGGGGGGGGGGGAGTGGGCCTGGGCCGTACTGTAGCCGCTGGGCCTAGGTGCCCAATAGTCTCTTTCTTTTCCCTTTTTTTGTGTTCTTTGTGTGTTCCCATTTCCTTTTCCTATTATTTCTAGTCACAATTTCCTTAGCAAAAATATGTGATAGGGCCTCAAAAATAGCAAGCATTATTTGGAATGGACACATCAAGTTTAAGCAATTCTCAAAGTTGTTTGAATATTTAATTTTGAATTTAAATGCCCTTAGAAATACTTTTAGCTTCTGTTATTAATGGTGGGGACCACATCAGAATCGTGGTGATGTTGTTTTCCTTAACATTATTTATTTTGGAATATTTTACAAGCATGCAACATTTTATCTTTTATGTTTGAGGATTTAAATTTGTCACTTGAAACTATAGAGCATTTAAATGTGTTTTGAATTGGACTTGGAATTCCATCTTGATCATGTTCCACTTAACAAAATAATTAGTTGCTGGTCATGCCATTACTGTAGCTCAATTACATCATCACTCTAGCACTGACACCAGCGTGTCACACTTCCAAGCCGCCAACAGGGGTGAAGGGGAGGCCAGGGCGGAGTTGGCGTCCCTGCAGGCCCAGATCAAGGAGGCAGCCGACACCGTGTAGGCCACGCAGGACGAGGCGGCTTACACCAAGATACTAGAGTCCCATCACGCCAAGCAGTTCCTCCACATCGCCCGCCGCGTTGCCGGTGGGGTGAATTGGATCGTCGGGAAGCCCCCGCATTATCGTGCACGCACTGCGACGGGGGCTACCTTGACTTCTTCTGCTGGGTGGTGGAGACGCTAGAGACCGGTGTCTCCCGCATGGATGTGCACAACGTGGACGATGCCCGCGACTTCCTGGAGCTTGCCCTCACACTTGACTTCTCCAACTTGCACCGCCATGCCACAGAACTCGACCTCCAACGCATCATGGAGTGGGTGCCTAAGGGGCTCCAGAGGCCCCTCCGGGACGAGGTGCACCCACATGTGGAGTCCCTGCTAGAGCAGTTCATCTAGGTGCCTGCTTCCGGAGGGGAGGGCGGCTTTGGCGCCATGGCGGCTAGCGACTCGGACAGCAACAACAACTCCTCCACCTAGACTTCACGTGCCTCCCTTTCCCGGTACTTGTAATAGTTTAAGAAAAGCTCTCCCCCATGGGCGTCAATCTTTTGTGTATTACCTTTGCCTATGTTTCTTTATCTTAAATTGTCGGTCGTCTGCTTGTAGTGAAGTCACTTAGTTTCATTGCATGGGGCTTGGCGCTACCGCTGATGCGGCTCGGTGATGGTGGCCGGTTGGGGCCTCGTGAGGCGCTCCCTCTTGAGGGGCAGCCCGTGAACGCCAACCCCGGATTCATGGCCTTGCTGCTCGTCGTTTCAGGGTCCCTCTCCTCGCGTTGTTTCTCCTGGCGCTTCAGGCCTCAGGGGTTTGGTAGACACGCGTTGTGGCCCGTAGTACCTGCATCTTCATATTTGTGCACACAACCCTTGTCCCGTCATCGGGCCGCCATTAGATCAGGAGGATCTTGCTCAGTTTTGTAGTGTACTTAGCTTGCAGGGCAGCGATGATCTCGTGCATCGCGAGGTGCTGGCGGGTTGTGCAAATAGTCCACGATTCCACCTAGGGCACTTTTTTTTGTGGAATGGTTTGGGGCCCCTTTAGGTACTCTGTGTCTGCAGGACTCTACCTTGAGAAGACCTCACCCATCATTGGGGCATCCGGATCACATGGACGAGACCAAATAGGGTGAGGCCTTGGCCACCACACGAATGACCGGATTGCCTGGATGCTACCAGGGGCTTAGAGCCATGAGGTTATTGAGGTTTCTAGGGCGCGGTGCCATGAATCCCCCTTGACACTCAAGAAGTGCCCTACATTAGTAGGACCCAGCCCGCACATTTCCGTGACCACCATAAGCGGTGTCCGGATCACTAGGACACGACTCTGGGGTTAGGCCTCGACACCCCGGATGTCGACCGGGTCGCTAGGACGACTTCAAGGGGCAACTGGCTATATGACCGGTAAGGCTTCTAAGGCGCGTTCCTTAGGAGCCCCCTTTGACACTCGAGCGACCCCAAACTGTCCTGCCGGCTGCGGCCTCGGGAGGCACTACAGCCTCCCGAGGCTCCATGCTATAGTGATGTGTTGTGATCGGAGCCCTCGAGCGGGGGTTCGACCACCAAGAGATGCATGTCCCTGAGGTGACAGGGCCTTGCTATCCAGCTCTAAGGCTCCTTGGGGAGGGCCGGAGCACACGGGCCCTCACGAAACACCAATTCAGAAAACGATGAGAGAAAAGTCCCCACCACTTCTTATTTAAGAATAGAGTTCCCAAATTCTCAAACTTCATTCTAAAAAGTGGCAATTAGAGCACAAAAAAGAAGCAAGCAACTGCCGCATTCTGCACCTAGGGTAGTCTTCGTCTTCATCCTCCCCCAGCGTGGAGCGTACGACATCCATGTTGCATGGGCATAGCCATTATTGGGCAGTGTTGACCGCCAGCACAGAGCATGGGTCTTCTACTTGGGCGTTGGAAGGAACCCCGCATCCTCGGGGGCCTCTAGGCGTATACAACCCACTCATTATTACGTGAGAGTGTCATGACCGTAGATAGATGGGCAAGCCTCCAAGTGCACGGCTCGGTAGCTCCCAACTCCGTCAAGAGCCATCTCGTGCATTTCTGCTCGGTTGTGCGCCTCTATGACCCAAACTCTAATGCATTGTTCCCCGCATAGCCGCGGGATCGTGCTCCCTCAGACCAAACATGAGCACAATGCACCCAACACAGTCATACAGGTGTTTTGTGGATGAAGCCGCCTTGTGGAGTACTGGGGCTCCGTCCGGGCAGCACCCTGGAGGCCTCGTGAGGCCGAACCTCCTGAGGCCGCCCAGGTACTCCAGTTGCCATGGGTGGCCCACACTACATGTGACTTGCTGCTCCCCCTAGGCCGTTACTCCTAAGGCCTCGGAGCCTGGCTTGGTGTTGCTTGCTTGTGAGAGCGACAGCTCTCGCTGCACCCCGCGGGTTCAAGGGCGTCCTCCCTCTTTCTCCCTCTCGTGCCGTCTAGGCTAGCAGCTCCATTGGTCGAAACCCCCAAGCCCTGCCTAGGGAGGATGCCCCAGGTACCCCCTACACTTGGGGGTGTCGGCGCCTTCGGTAGGTGCCCGATCCATCTCGCTATCCGGAGGTACAACGTAGCTTGGTACACAGGGCTCTACATAAGGTCCCGGTTGTACTCGTGAGCCGTTCGGCGGCGCGCAGGGGATGGCCCCTCTGGGCAGCTGTGGGGCGCCTCCCTATGCACGCAGCCCGCAGACCCTCCTGCAACGAGTGTCAACCTGAAGTTACTTACCTCTGCCGTCGCCGTTGGGAGGGCCACGCGTTTCCTCACACGGATTGTTTCCTTGGTGATCCGATGCGCCTTCGCTGTGGTTGCTTGCTTGTGCAGATGCCTGCGCTGCTTGCTCCCTGCACAGGGAGGCGTGCTCCCGCCTGGTCAACTCGGGATGTTAATGGTGCATAGGGTCATGAAGGAGCATGTCGATGCGCGCGCGGGGCACCCTGTTATTCCGTACGTCGACTCCATCGTCAGGGCCGGGCTGCGCCCCGAAACCTGCGACTGGAATTCGGAGGAGAAGAAGCATGGCATGCGGCGGACCCTGCTCAGGTTCGTCCGGGGCCCGAGGGGGCATGCCGCTTCCGGTCTGGGCGACAGGCGTGGCGAGCGAGCCCCCGGCGCCTCACACCTGTGGTCGTGAAGAAGAATGAGGGGTTATGGCCCTTCGCGCCCCAACGACTAGCTCGACAATGTGGTGAGCCCATGCATCTAAGCCCTCGTGCATTGTGTGGTGGCCCAACATCTCCCTCGCCATCAGCAGCGCATCATGCACGTCGAGGTCTCCCACATAAGTGCAGCGCCATGTTGGTGTCGGGGGCACCGCCTGTCCGACGTGTGTTTGGGTGGTGCAAGAAGCGACGATGGTGGAGACGACACTGGCGGCTTGATCCTGACCGCCCAACACCATGTCGCTGGGGAGTCGGTCTCTGGCGGTTGCGGTGGGATCGGTGGATGTGGATCCGCCGCGACCGGAGGAAGCCTGTTGCGTGCCGGCTATGAGAGCAGAGAAGCAGGGAAAGAGCGAGGCTTGAAGAAGACTTCGACACACTCGCTACCTAGCATTCCAAATGTCATATTTCAGGCTGCACAAAGCCCAAAGAAGTTCGAATGCCGGGGCATGTGTGAAGATCCATTGCAGCCTCGCCCAACCAAGCTCGCTACTCGATGATTTCTATGACAAACTCGCACTATGATGAGGAAGCAGATGCACACGACAATTTACCTAGGTTCGGACAACTGCGAAGCGTAATACCCTACTTCTGATTTGGTGGATTACCTCACGAGGAGGTTTGTGCATGAACTGGTATAGTGGTGCTTTGCCTCGCGAAGGGGCTCTAGTGGGGTTTCGTCTCTTTGGTTGCACCTCTGTAGTGTTGTGCCTCTTTACGGTGTAGCCTATCCTTTATTTATATGGCCCCGGGTCCTCTTCCCTTATCACCATGACGGGAAGGGATCCCACAACGGCCAAATTCGAAGGGGGATAGGAGTAAATCCCTACCCTATACAAAGGTAGTCTTCACGTGCAAAGTAGTTGTGGATGATGCAGGGGTGAGCTCGTCGATTACATTCGCCCTGCTGGCTCGTGGTCATGGTCTCGTTGCACCACAAGGGAAACCTTTGGGCGGAGCTTTGGGAACCCGTGTACGTCCTTGCCCCCTTTGCACCAAAGGGGAAACTGTCCGCCTCGTGCACTGGCGCCTGCCTGCCCTGCCTTATGTCATTCTTGGGATCTGAAGGCCAACTGTTGTATAAAGATCACCACCGCTCCGGAGGGTGCCTGGGGAGGCCCATCCTCCGCTGGTCTTGGTACTGTTTCCCTCACGAGCCCATTGCCTCGCGAGGACCTTGTCTTGGCTAAGGTCGTGTCAGGCCATGCTTAGCTGATCAGGTGGGCCATGCCCTGGGTTACAGGCAGGTAGTTTTGGGCACCCCCGTTCCTGGAATGCCGACAGTCCCGGTCTTCCACAATTGTAGAAATCTCAGTCACACATAGAAGAACACTTATCTTTGTATCTTGAGTTGGAGTTTCCTTTCTTGCCTCTATTCTTATAAAACTCGTTAAATTTCCTCACCACGAGGCTAATGTCTGAATTGGTAACAAGATTGTTATTTGAAGTACAGGGAGTGTCACTTTTATCCTTGTATGCATCACTTGACTTGTTGTGAAGGTCTTATTTGTCCTTGTGTGATATTTCATTAGGAACAATAATTCTGATGATTCCCTCGGCTTGATATCTTCGTAGTTAGGCATCATTTCAATCAATGTGCACACGATGTCATACCTTCGGTCCGAGGCTCTAAGGATCTTCTTGATGATGAATTTGTTGGTCATCTCTTTGCTTCCTAAGATGGCAATCTACTTTGTGATGAGAAAACCTAGAGTACATTTTCGTGACTCCTTCACCATCCTTCATGTTGAACTTGTGAAGTTGACTCCGAAGCACATTGAACTTTGATTCCCCATTGGTTTAAGTTGGTTCGTGCATATCAACCAAAGTATCCCAAATTTTCATCACATTCCCAAGACAACTTATCTTGTTTAATTCTTTGGGGAATAGGCAGTTGAATAGAATCTCGCATGCTTGAGCGTTGTATTGCAACATCTTCAATTTTTCCGTAGTCGTTTCATGATCTGATTCCTTTCCATCACCAATGAATTCACCTTGCTATCCAACACGAAAAATAGCTCAAATGCCGGGTTATCACCAAGAATATGCATTTTCATTTTATGTTTCCAACTAGCAAAGTTTGTACCATCAAAATATAGACCTCTATGGTTGTAACTTTCCTCACTAGACGCCATACTATCCTAGGTTGTGGAGCCAATGCAGTGGAGACCAAAGCTCTGATACCACCTGTAAGATATAAAGTATGGCTAGAGGGGGTGATTAGACTACTTGACCAATTTTAAAACTGAACTT
This sequence comes from Hordeum marinum, assembly GCA_022496015.1. Classification (NCBI taxonomy): domain Eukaryota; kingdom Viridiplantae; phylum Streptophyta; class Magnoliopsida; order Poales; family Poaceae; genus Hordeum; species Hordeum marinum. The sequence continues at coordinate 236,990,773 of CM039675.1, forward strand.
TTACCAATTTTATAGGTTGGAAAGTTTCGGCGATTTTACCAAGTATGGCACACCCTACACATGCAAGTCTACGAGTATAGCAGAGGAAAATATAACATGAAAGTGTAATTAAAGGTAGGAATAGGAAGATCCAACGCAATGAAGACATGAAGTATTTAGGTGTTGTTTTGATAGGTGGTGCTATCGTATATCCACGTTGATGGAGACTTCAACCCACGAAGGGTAATGGTTGTGCGAGTCCACAAAGAACACCACCATGAAGAAGCAACTTCACGAAGGACTAGCCTCACTAAAGATAGATCTTCACAAAGTAGGAAATATCCATGCCCTTACAAGCTTCTTTTTTAAACTTCGCATGATCCGGAGGCTCCCAAGCACGTAACCAATCTAGGAGACACAACTCTCCAAAAGGTAATGGATGGTGTATGGATGATGAACTCCTTGCTCTTGTGCTTCACTCAACACTCAATACTCAATACTATTCTCACAAAATTTGTCTTGGTGGAAGAGTATGATTGGGTATAAAGCAACTTGGTGAGGCCAGAAATCACGACAAATATGGTGGGAATGGTATATCTTCGTATCAACACATGAGTAGGTGGTTCTCTCTTAGAAAATGAATGGTGGAAGTGTTGGCTTGTTCTGAGTGCTCGCTCTACAAATAAAAGGGTCATGGAGGGGTATATATAGACATCTCCAAAATCCAACCGCTATAATATTATTGCCCAACTCTATGGAACCCAAGCAAAAGCTCGGTTGCACCAACTAGTACAAAAGGTTGCAACTTTCATCTTTTTGGTGAGACCGATAGGAAACAACTAGGTGAGACTGATTCGGTTGACCTAGCGAAGATCCAAATCTAGGTGTCTCTTAAATGAAAAACTCAAAGATTCGTAAGTGAAACATTTCGATTGGAGAGAGTTGGCAACTGCTTTTTTGTGAGACCGAAAGTGATCTCGGTGTTACCGAGGTGCTAGGGTTATGGCTTTGGGTTCTGTCTTGGTAAACTCGATGGGGCCGAGATGGAAATGTTGATGTCAGTGATTTTTGTAGTCATGGTTTTGAACAAAATATTTTGTGAGAGTTTGGTCAAGGCTTTTGATGGAAAATCTCTAAGCACTTGAGCAACCAGATCATTATCAATACCTCATCCCGTTTTAATAGTATTGGCTTTCCATATGGACTCAATTGTGTTTTCTCACATAAAAAGAAGATGTCGTTTCTTGAAGATCCAGCCAACTTGTGTTCATTGCATGTAGGGGATCCATCACACAATCCTAGCCAATCCATTCATTAAACTTTCATGACATATACTTGATCGACTCATTAGTTCAATTTGTTGTTAATTACAAAAACCTTCTGCTTTCAACAGTTGAGTTCACGAAGTCCTTCACACTATTATTTTGTCAAATATACTCTTCGCACTTCAGACAATCTATTATAAGCAATAAATGATACATACATAAGTAACCATGGTCCGAAACAAGCAAACCATATCATATGCAAAACAACATAAAACAGAATAGTTGGATACTCCAAGAATTCCTCAAATCAATTTTATCGACAGAAATAATTATTAACGGAAGAAAATATTGCAAAACTTTAGTTTAACAAAAAGCATTAGCTATTAGTTTTAATTAGTGAAATAATCAATTGAAAAGGTTTTATAAAACAAAAGATAAGGCCTGATGAAGATAGATATTAAATCTGATCAGATTCGAATTTAATATAAACAAAATTTATTTTTATTATCTCACTTGATAGATATAACATAAAGAAAATAATAGCATAAATAATTACTCAAAAACCAATTTTTAAATAAAACTTATACCTAAAATGTAGTTTAAAACAAATTTGTTTGAATTCAAAATTTCAAAAGTTAAAAAATGTTTTTAGTTGGTTTCTATGGATAAATGAGTTTTTGTGAAACCTTAGGAAAACGAATCACTAAATTTGGAGTGGTTGAATCTGAAAAATACAATTCTTGAAAAATACAATTATCTTGAAACAATAGATGTCTGCCAGGGGCATGTGTCAAAAAACTAGTGGCGGAAACCGTTCGCTTTGGAGGTTATAGGTTGGACGATTTCTAACTAGAGCATACCAATCAGACGTTGGCTGGAGGACGGCGTCTTACAACAATGGTTGGCGATACCGGAGATGAAGAAGATAGTCGTGGGATGCTTGTACTCGAAGTGAGAAGCTTCTATGATGGTCCAGTAAGATGGGCGAGGGCAGATGCGGGTGCATCTCAACATGGCAACATTCAGGGTAGTGGCGGCTATTGACATTGGCGTCGGGGTGAAACATTGCCTCATGGTGGCGCTCTGGTGGAGCCGCGAACTCCGGCGAGAGTGTATGAGAGGTGGGGTGGGTTTTCAATCAAGGGAAGTTGGTGGAAAGGGGGTCGGGGTCTTCACTATTTTTATAGGGGGTCAACTTGGGTGAGGGGTTGCCCTTCGGATAGAGTCACGGGCGGATTTTAAATCGCGCCAGCAAACTTGTAGCGGAGGCAGATTCTGTCATGGCATGAGGAGGAGGAAGGTGTGGGGCCCGATAGTTAGCAGGGAGTGGGGAGGCGAGCTTGATTGAGTAGCGAGCGGGCGACAGGGGCAAAGTGGTTTTGCATGTGCGAGCGTCCATGGTCTGAAATGGCTAGCTGGGCTCGCGGCTAGCGCTGGACTGGCAGGTTGTGTCTCTTTCCGCATATTGAAAAGGTCATGTTTCTTATCTCAAGGAACCATTGAGTTCCAAAAAGTTTTGAATCAAGTGAAATAAATCTCAAATGCAAAGAAAATATATGATATGCATATGACGCTATTAACATTCCAAATTTAGAAAAATTGGAATGCTACAAATCTACTCCCTTAAAATGAATTTCGTCCTCGAGATTCGACTTGTCTAGCAAACATTAAAGGTTGGCTACTCTTCATAATCCATATTCAAAGGTCGAAGATTGTTCTGTGCTGGTTACCCATACTCCCTTCCTATGAAATAGAATCGTGCACCACTGCCAAAGAAAACATGCTAAAGAGGTTGCTTGCTGAGGATCTTACCATAGACTGTGGTGTTATATGTTATTTCGACTCTCGTGTGGTTAACATGTCCTTCATTAAAGGAGTGGGGATGTTTTTCTCTATATATTCTATTGTCATTCCTTGGCTCCGAATAATCTCTCGTAAAATGTCATGGCTCATGGTAATTGAAGCATCTTACCTGGGTTGTGCCATTCCTAGGGGTCGAAGGGTTAGATGAATTACCAGTGCTCCTTCCATTGTTGTAATGTACATTGCCATCATGATGATGCCCATTTTGGTTATGGTGGTTGTGACTGTTACACCCTTGTCCTGCAGATATGTCGTATCCATGAGAAGTTGATGAAGTACGAGCCTTTTGCTGAGCTCCAGAGTTTTACTTGTCATGTCCGTGTTTCCTTTTACGATTCTCCATTTGTTGATGCCTGCTTTCGAGGAGAATAGCCTTGTCAACCTACTCTTGATAGTCACATGAAGTAGCCACAGTCAGTTGAACTCCCAGTTCATTGTTCAGACCTTCCATAAACTTCTCCTATTTAGCTCTGTTTGTGGCCACGTCTCTCGTAGCATAATGGGCCAACTTACTAAAGTCATCCATATATTGAGCCATTGATCGGTCTCCTTGGCATAATTTACGAAACTCCTTCTTATTAAAACTCTTCGCTCGAGCAGAAACATGTGCAAGGCGAAACACCTTAGAACTGATCCCATGTCACTGTGTCCGTTTGGTGTGTGGCCTTGTAATTCTCCCACTATGAAATTGCTGGTCCATCCAATTGGTGTGAGGCAAATCTCACCCTCTCTACATCATTGCATCCTATTGTGGACAACTCCCTTCCAATCTTACGAAGCTAGTCATCTATGACGATCGGCTCCATGCATCTTGAGAAAACTAATGGGTTCCGCCTTAGAAAATAGGTAAGGGTATCGACTTGGGGTGCTGGCAGTGCTAGAGGGTTGTTATTATTGTTCGTGTTATCCATCAGGAGTTGCAACATGTGATTATGGGTCTAAAGTCGCTACTCTAAGCCGGGTGGAATGTTGGTCCCTGATCCATTAGTCGAAGGTGCACATCTCGGTGGCATCTAATGTGTTTAGAGGAGATGAGATTTAGATAGAAAAGGCCTAAGGGGATAACACAACCCATATGCAAAATGATAGTAAATCAATTGAAAAGCACACCATTCAATCTCAAACAATGTTCACACAATAAGGCCTAACATTTACATAGAGTCTCACAGAAGACATTGAACTAATTGGAAAATCTACTCGGAAGGTTGACATACTATTGTCTAAATGGTGGTCTGCTAGAAGTTATCATCAAAAGAAGACTCTATAATGTCAACATAATATTCACCTTCATCATCATTATCGTCATTGTTTTCACAATCTTAGTCAACATCCATTGGAATCATCCTTCTGAATTTGTTTTCTCTCATCTAGTTTCTTATTGGCTTCTACTAATCTCTTCTTATAGTCCTCATACTTTCCTAGTAGCACGTTTATTTCCTCATCATGGTTGATCTTGCGGGTTATTAGCTTCCTCGAGTTCTTTATGTATCCGTGCATCAGGTCCTCCATTATGTGGATGTGCTCCTCCAAATCCTAAACAGATGAGGATATTGTGTCATGTTCCCTAGTGTGTACTATTTCTCCTTGATGATCCCGGTGTCCACATATCTCGTAAGGGGTTCCTTTGATATCCACGTGATAGTCCTCACAAATGCATCCTAGGGCGACGTGCGTGGCAATGCTCCTACCTAAACTCCATGTAGGTGTATCGAAGAAGAAATCCATGGGCTTGGCGGCATTTTCAAAGGTACGACCTGGGATATGTACTTCGATCTTCCAGCATGTCTTCTCTGGCAAGGTTGTGGTGTAGGTTCTAGTAAAAGTAGGATAGGTGATGTTCAACTTCTTTATGATGTTATTCAGGCATTGTCCAAAGGGCATGGTCTTGTCAGGGTGAGAATACTTGATGACGAGGTCGACATATATATATATATATTGTTGAAATAGAGAAGTGTTAGAAATGAATAGACAATAGTATAAGACAAGCAGATATATAGAGAAGTTGTACAATAAGATTCCTCCCACGGATTTCCATTCCTAGAGGTCACATCCTACAGTGAGAGTGTGCTTTGATACCATCTTGTAGGGACCCAACCCAAAATGGATCGATGTCTCTATGCATACCATACTAGCCCCTGGATTGACTCGTTAGCACACACAATACTCGATGAAATATAAAAGAGTTCAATCACACACTTTACTACATCGAGGTCCTCAAAAGAGTTTTTATTACAATAATATGGTTGAAGGCCATGTAAATAGAATAATTTTGGAATCTTCGACGGTAAATGAGTCCATCCAACTCCACGGTCAAAAATTGAGTGCAGAAGAACGACCTAATGCACATTATTGTTCGTCGGATAAATCTGCAACATGAAACATTGCATCCACAAAGGTCAATACTTTGAATGTATTAGCAAGTACACCCAAGGTGTTAAAACCTTCCTATCATCTATATGGAAGGATATATAAGGTGGAAAGCTCTAAGGTTTGTGTCGCATAAAGACTATTTTCTCCTACCACTACTTCCTAGTCAAATTTCACTACAAATTAATTAACCTATTGTTAAATTTAACCGCCTCCAATTTAACCTGCCTATGAGTGCCTCCGAGGATTATAGGTTCCCAAGTGTTGTTTCCATGAGAGCCCCCTGGGGATCATGGTTTTATTAAACCCACTTCATATTATTAATTGAGGTTAGAAGATCTTCTAGAGCTTCCAAATCTAGTTTATGAAACTCTTTGTAACCCGTGACATGACTAATTGATTAGATTGACACTCTGCAGAGGTTTATGCACTTTCCCCACAAGAATCAATCACGTCGTTTGTAGTCCTCACACTACGTGGTGTTTGAGAATTGGAAAAACCAACACATAGTCTTTCAAAGAGCTTCCCTTAGCCTTGGTAGTGCCCATCCCAACTATAACCCTCTGCCTCTCGTAGTACCACCTTGCAAGAATCACTACAAAGATCTACTAATCCAGAGCCCATTATGACTTGTGGTTGCACATGCAAGTTACTTGGTATTCAAACTTGTCCAACCCTTTTGAACCTGGGTTGCATTCCCCACCTTTTCCTTACTAGTACACAACCTCTAGGAGGATACATACTTGTCGAATGGTCCCAAAAACCATTCCGCCTAGATGATTGATTAGTTAAGCATTACTATTGCAGAGCCCCCAGGGAATACAATACATGGAAGTTGTTAATGCAGTTTTTCCTTAAATTCTCTCACAGCTTTCATGAATCCCATGATACCCAATCCACCTCTACCATAGTAAGGCTAAGCAATAACTACAATATAACCCAATATGGTGATAAGGATCATCACGATCAGACTAAAGATATGGCTATCCCATCTGGATTTCACCATATCATAATGCTCCGACACATCCATACTACTCTATTCAAAGAAGGCACTACATGCATAATAAAAACATGGGACCGGTATGATCAGAAGTGCAACTTGCCTGTTGAGTTGATGAAGTCCTTCCCAGTCAAAATTCTGTCAAATCTACTCTTCGCATTCCAAAAAATCTACCATAAGCAATCAATGATACATACATAACAAATCATGATCACAAAGAAGCAAACAAGATCACATGCAAAATAAAAGCAAGAGTCAGAAACTCCAAGCATTTCCTGAATCAAGTTTCTATACATCAACGATTCTTAAGACAAGAAAAAATTGCAAAACTTTAGTTTAACAAAAAGTATTTTCTATTAGTTTTAATCATCAAAAAGAATCAATTAAAATGGCCTTATAAAACAAAAGATAAGGTCTAACTAATATAGATCTTAAAACTGATCAGATTCAAATTATGGTTAAACAAATACTATTTTACTTCACTGGATATGTATAACATAAAGGAAATAGTAGCACAAGCAATTAGTCAAAAACCAATTTTTAAATAAAATTTGTACCAAAAATAAAGTTTAAAACTATTCTATTTGAATTCAAAATTTTAAGAAAAAATTAGTTGGCTTCTCTGGATAGATGGGACTTTTGTGAAACCTGCGGAAAAGAATCACAAAATTTGGAGTTATCTACCTCAAGATATGACAAAATAGAATTTGGAATAGAATATGAAATATACAATTGTATAAAACAATAGATGCCGACAAGGGGCATCTGGAAAAAACAACTAGTGGAAACCGTTCACTACGGTGTTATAGGAAGGATGATAGATAACTAGATTATAATAGTTTAGAAATAGAAACCAACTTGATGTAATCTAGGTCACTGAAATCCGATCAGATGAAGGCTTGAGAACGATGACTTCCAACGGTGGTTGGTGACGCCTAAGACGAGGAATATGGTTGTGGGATGCTCAGACTCAAAGGTAGAAGCATCCTCAGTTGTCGGGGGAGACGTGCGAGGGCACAGGCGGGTCCCGCTCAACGTGGAGACCCCAAGGGTGGTGGTGGCTATCAATGTCGGATCGCAGTGAAATTTCGCCTTGTGGCATCGCTCCGGTGGAGCTACGAACTCCGACGAGAGGGTCCAAGAGGTGGGGTCAGTTTTTGGGAGGGGAAGTTGACGAAAATGGGCTCGGGGTTTTCGGTATTTATAGGGGGTTCAACTTGGGCGAGGGGTTGCCCTCGGGATAGAACCCCAGACAGATTTGAAATCATGTCGACAAACTTGTGGTGGAGGTGGATTCTACGGTCGCGTGAGGAGGAAGGACGCATGGCACTGACCGGTTAGTGGCGTGTAGGGAGGCGAGCGGGCAACTGGGGCAAACCAGTTTCGCTCGTACTAGCGGCCATGGGCCGAATTGGCCAGGTGGGTAGGCGTCTCGCGCCAGCCTAGGTGGCTGAGTTTCTTTTTTTCTGAACAAAAACATACTTTTTCCTATTTAGGTTTACAAAGATATAAAAGTGAGTAAACTACATAGTAAACTATATAGAAAAAATCACATAAACATTTGGCAATATATAGAGCCATGTGAACTTGTTATGCTGGCCTAAATGCAATGTTTCAAAATATTTAGTTTTGCAAAATGGTAATTTGAGTGCCAAAAATAACTTCTCAATAATGTTCATATATCAAATAGGATTCAAATATTTCTCCAATTCTTTTATTTTAAAGAAGTCATTTTATCTTTTGTCCTGTTTATATCCTAGTAATAATGACGAAATAATTTAAATTCTGACTTTGATGCAGCGTTCAAATTTTATTCAAATAAACATCCAACTTTGTTTTTTTACATTGGAAAAGTCATTTTTTTCTTCTCTCAAGGAATATTTGAGTTGCCAAAGTTTTGAATCAAATGAAATAAAGAACAAATGCAAGGAAAATATATGATATGCATATGATTCTATTAACTATCCAAATTTAAATTGGGATGTTACATATCAACTCTCCCAAGCTTATACCTCGCTTGCCCTCAACCGAATACCATCTCGATAATCATGACCGCATGTTTGGAGAGAGAGAGAGAGAGAGGGAGAGAGAAGTCGATAAAATAGTAGCATCATGATATGTATTATAATAGCAAGTAATCATGATAAAACTTCTCGTATTAGAGTAACAATTCATCCACAACTTCAAAAGCTTAAGCAATAAACACTAGCGGAGAAATGGCTAGCCACAACTCTTGTTGGTGCGCGCCATTTTCCTCCAACGCCAACACTAATATTTTCAAATAGTGCTAATGCTGGCTAAATGTGCATGCAATAGCTACTGAATTGGTGCTAGTGTTGCACATTAGGACCATTAGGCCCACACCAGCACTTGTCTATTTTAACCGCCCTAGTAAAAAAACTTATTTGTTTTCACTCTCATCTCGATCCCGCACGCCACCCTAGTACTCCTCTTGATCATCGATGTCGCCCGCCCCTATCCCTCCCGACTCCGCCGCCCAATTTCACTCATCACCACACGACGCGGCCCGATGCCGGTTGTCTCCACCCGACGATGCCCGACGCCAATAGTCACCGCCCTCTATTGCTCGCACATGCCCAACCAGCTCCTTTGTAAATCCGGCACCCCTCCCTCTCAAATTTTCATGTCCCTCTCAATGTTGGTAGCCTCCCCCATTTTTCTTAGGTTTAGGGTTAGGGTTAGGTAATTAACTTCGTAGCACTATTAGGGTGTATTGTTAGTTTTAGTTGTATAATTCAGAGGAGCATTGTTAGGGTGCATTGTTACTTTTAGTTACAAGTTGTATAATTTAGAGCAACATTGTTACTTTTAGTAGTATGTCCTTTCATGCTATATGAAGTTATAACTTAGAAGTTATAATTCAAAGGAGTATTAGCAAAAGTGAAACTCAGAATTCCTCCTATATGTCCATTCATGTTGTATGCCCTTCTTCAGCACTTCATCATATTGTATAACTCAAAAAAATTCATCATCTTGTATAACACCGTGCCAAATTTCATGATATTGTATAACTGAGAGTAGCATTGTTGATAATTATTTTGATACAATTAATTCTCAATGTTGGCAATTTCTCACATCACTTTGAGGAAAGCCAATGAGTACCTGGTCCTCTAGCCACTTCGAGGGGTTTCCTAATGAGAAAGGCGAAGTGAGCACCAAGCAGGCAAGGTTATAAAAACATGCATGAGCATTGAAAACACATCCCTATATCTAACCATTAAATATTGATTATTTCAACCAATTTCCAAGAATACGTACGGCATCCGCCTTCTCTAGCACTCGTTGCAGAGTAACCATGTGACGTGGACATGCTCAATCACAAGATAATCGCGTCACATAGGAGTACAGTAAAGGCCCTCTACTAGTTTAATAACTCCCTATGGAAGGCTACGGATAGGATTATAAATGATATTGTTGTTGTCTATGACAAGATATGGAGTCCTGAAGATTAGAAGGACAAACTGAGAAACCCCGTTGTGTAAGATAAGAGCAATGCCATTGGAATAAGCTTCGTGAGATGAAGTTAGTCCTTAGAAGGTAGTGTCGAGCTAGTGAAACGTTTAGTTTGTGAAGAAAGGTATCCTTTGTGAAGGTGAAATGTTTAGTTTGTGAAGAAGGTAGTTCATTAGTACTAACCTTTTTGTGTAGTTGAAGCTTGCTATATATGTTTATATTGTTGCAGGTATGGAATAAGTTTCCACTGATATTTATATTATTACTAGCTATATATGATATTGTCGATGTGCAACGTTGTCCAGCGCCATTGGTATTTAAAATACTGTTGGCGTTGCATCCAATGCCACCACTATTTTTCAATAGTGGTGCCATATTTCTGGCATCACGTGTCCACACCAGCAAGGCCATTTTTTCCATGTCATAGTGTTGGTGTACTAGGGAATGGGTCCTTTAGCACCCTGACTTGTACACAGATGGCAGCAGCCTCTGGCCCAGTAGGCCTTGCCGCGAAGAAGCTACGCTCAAGACAACTCCCGAAGAAGAATCAAGCACCGGGAAGCCTCCTTGCTGGCAAGTGAAGACCCATCAGCTCCGTGCCCGGCAAGATCCCACTACCAAGCCACCGCTCGAGCTCATTGGGATGATTGTGGCCATCAACGCGGTGTCGAGCAGGCAAGCAATTACGTGGGGCTTGTCAGAGCACATGATATCTCCAAGGAATTATAGCAGCTTTAATGACACCCGTCTATTGGGGATATAGCCCTGGCATAAGCTGGCTATCCTAGGATGACTCACACATAAGTGGGCATGGACATAAGCCGGACCATGAGGAGTGAGACCCAATATGTTTGACCCGAAGACCAGGCGCAAGATTGCCATGACCCATGGACTCGCTAGCATGTAGGTCGGCTCAAGAGACCATAGGCCATGCCATCTTAGGAGTTGCCGTATTAGAAGTTCCACTATGATATGGAGGAGAGGACGGGTGCGACCCGGATTAGTTGTAACCCCAATGACTTGACTCGTTATATAAGGGCAAGCCCCGGGTCCTCCAAGGGGATAGATCAAAATTAGAGTTCTCGAGAGATAAGTATTGAAAGCAAACCTTCTCAATCAAGATCTCAAAATAAATAAGCAAACACAAAGAAGGAGTATGCTTTAACCTCACCAGAGGGGCCAAACCTGGGTAAATCATCTCTCTCATTCTGATCAACCCCAACCAAGGCTTAGCCTATATCAGCCATGGCCTTACAATTATGTCCTCTCATGAGGACTCTTGCCATGAAAACCCCACGAAATTTGGCGCCACCTTGGGGCCTGCGGGCAAGCTAGTCGTCATCTCGGAGGGAGCTCTTCCTAGGACGGAGCGACTCATCACTGGCCGACATAGGAAGGCCAACGTGGGAAGTTCTACTTTCTCCATAACAAAAGCTGGGGTCAAAAGCTGACTATGTCGAGTCAAGCTATTGGGTCCCCTTTGGCAAGGTCGACATCATTGTCAGCTTTGTTGCTGGCTTCAGGAGGGGTAATGGAACCTTGTAACATGTTCCAGAGAACCTCGCCTATCTAACCCTCTATAGATGGTAATCTGGGAGCTGGCTTAGGAGTAGCCGGGGCTAGTGTGCAACCGGTCCTAACTCGCTGGCAGGTGCCTCAGGACCAACCGTCACAAATCCAGCAGCAGGTGCAGTAGCTAGCGGTGCATTTCCACACTCCACCAGGTCACTTCTCTAACCCGGTCGACAACTTATATGCGGCCACGCAAAATCTATCAATGACCCCAATCGAAGGTAATACTTTGTCCTAGATCGAAGCAAGGAAATCATATCAACTGTTACTGGCCGTAGTGGTGCAGTAAGCGAACTAATCCAACTATCCCAATAGGCTACACTCAACGCCGTTCAACAGAGAGAGGGTCTCTAGTAGGCATGGAGTGTCACCTGTTCAAGCAGGGTCGAGCACCACACAACATTGCCAGGAGCGATAGGAGCAGGAGCAACTGCGTCAACAAAGTCTTCGGATGCGTAGGTAATAGTCGACATTGAGCATGCAACTCAAGCATCTACTACTGGTGACCTAAGGGTGGATCATGTTCATCAAGAAGCAGGCAACGCAAGAGTCCCACTCGCCACTAACATCCAAGTATCTACTGCTCCTGGGTCTACTTTCGTCAATTGAACCATCGATACCCAGTGCCTCATGCTAGCCCACTGTCAGGGACATTACCCCGCGGTATAACTTGACCGAAAGTATGACCCGGCCAGGACTTGGCGACTCACTAGAGACCCGTTCGAGACTTGATGATTCATTGGTAAACCGGTGGGCGGGTTAGACGAGCGACAAGGCCCAAGGCCCAGCATGTAAGCTGATGCCGGGCAGCTCACAAGAGAAGGCCCAAGGAGAGAAAGGATTCCCTCACAAAGGAAACAAAAACCGGATTAGGATTCATGAAAGAGTAGTCCTAGTCCTACTCCTAGTAGGACTGTACATGTAAACCTACCCTTTCCACCTAGATAAGGAGGGGTAGACCACCCCTAATGGGACAAGTTAAGACAGACACAAGTCATTAGAGATAGACAGATTAGAGGCTATCAAGATTAGAGGTAGCAAGACATCATCCTTGTAACCAAGAGATCCTCCTCATCATCAATACATGATAAGAAGGACGTAGGCTTTTACCTCCATCGGAGGGGCCGAACTTGGGTAAACTCGTGTCTCTCAATTCTGACCAACCCCTCTCGAGCCGCCACATAGTTGCGATGGCCTCACACCTAAGTCCGTTAACCTGGACATCTTGACGTAACAAATCCATGACAGTTAGCGCCCCCCGTGGGGCCAGCGCACGGTGATGTTGTGTTCTTGGAGGGAGATCTTCACGGATCGAGAAGCTTGCAATCAGTAGGATGAAGAAAATATGGCTCGAAGGACCTACACGTGCGTGGATTCAGATTTCGATGGGTTCAACGTTGATCAACAATGGAGACAACATTGTCGCACGCTCGGTGAGAGAGTAAAAGAAATTAGAAGCATTGCCGCTGTCGCAGATAATCTGGTGTCTGAATTTGATTAGCTCTAGGATCAAGAGCCGCCGAGAGCGATAACAATCGGCCGAAAAGTTTGGAAGTTTCCATGTCCATATACAACCTTCGTGGCCCGAGGCTACTAAAAAAGGACAGTAAGAGCCCGGATGTCGTGTTTGTATAGTCCTCACGTGGACAAAGGAAGGGGGGAGAGAGGAGAAGCCACGATCCGAAAACGGAGTCAACGCTGCACGCCGCATGTCTAAGTCGCCAATGCCGCCTCATCTGCTTATCGCACTAGGCTGGTTTCAAGTCACCGCGACGGTTTTCGTCCACTGCCGAGCCACCTTGCGCCTTGCTAATTGCCTCCAACCGGTCGCCCCCCATCTCGTGTCTTCGCTTCATCTCCGCCACCACGGCCTCGCATCGGCCTACCTCGCATGACCACCGCATCGTCGCTCCGCTCACCTCACCCGCTTGCAGGATACAAGCCGCCGGTCCACCTCGCTTCTGCTCTTCCTCGGTCGCCTCTGCCGCTTCTGCGACCTCGCCTCACATGCTCGCAGCACGTCAGTCATCGCCTGCTCTGAGCCACACGCTAGCTCAACGCGCCCATTGGACGTTGTCTCTCCATGACTCCCTCGCCGCACCCATGTCGTTTCTCCGCTACGCCTCACCTTGCTCACTCGCGCACCACTGCTCCACAAGCGCCACAGCTACTGTGCCCCACAACAGCACCACCCCCGCGGTCTAGCTTCCCAGTGCCTCTGAGCTCACCCACCTCACTTCGCCGCCGAGTCCGCACGCCGTCTCGCTTTCCCCCGCCTTAGCAAAAAGCCGCCGCATTGGCCTACCTCAAGTAAAGCAGTACTCTAGAGCGCGTGGACGACTGACACGCTCCAGTGCACAGACGTCCAAGCCAGACTAGAAATCCAGTGCCAAGATACCCACTCCAAAACATCGGAAGACCGGCGCCTTCGGACGATCAGGCCCCGGATGTCCGACGCCCTCCGGAAATTTGGCTACTCTGCACCCGCACCGAATCGTCGAACAACCTGAGGCTCTCGGACGATTGTACCGCCATGAAGCCTTGGACGTGTGGACCCTATCAGCGCACAGGCCTGTGGGTTTGGGTCTATGTACCCCGTCTTCTGCCTAAGACTATATAGACTCCACCCCCTCCTCTAGCTCGGGTTAGCTTATGTTTAGCAAAGACCATTGTTAAGCATAGCTCCATCTACTTCCTTCCCCGTGGTGTGAGACACCTCTACGTGAGAAGATCTGAAGCAGATGCCAAGGCCCCAATCAAGGTAAGATCCCCTCGTGGATATTAACACCTATATCTCTGGAGTGGGAAGGCTACCGGTACTTGTATCTATTTGTTGATTTCGAACCTTGTATCTCATGATTCGTTGGATCTAGTGGATGTGTGAGTTGAAAACCGTCTTTGAGTGTTTATTTGCCTCTTGATTTTACTCCATTTTCCCCTCCAAGTGTGAAAATATCTATGCTACTGGTCTTGCCCCGTATCATATTGGTATCGTGAGCTAGGTTGATTCGCACCTTGGAGTCTCTCCCTCCGGTTTCTAGCCAATTTTTGTTTCGATTTGACCTAATTTCGAAAATCCCCACGAAAATAGATATACCAAAATTTCTTCGATTCGTTGGATTTTGGGAGATTTTTTGCTAATTTGGATCCGTGGATTTCGTTGTGGACAAGTGGATCTATCTTTCCCCCATCATCCCCGCGATTTTCATCCGCAAAATTTCCGCAATTTTGTCCAAATTTTTTCTTTTGGTCCGAGTTCATCTGGTGAACCCTGCAGGCTTCGGATGTCCGACAGCCACCGGATGACCGGATTCCGGATGACTGACAACCTCTGGACGACCGGACTCCGGATGACCGATTGGACCCAGAAGTCCGAGCAACTCAGTCAAAACTGAATTTAGCCTGAATTGTTTTTGTTTTCTCCACCATTTTTCTTCTGCAAGCCTTCGCATTCGAGATTTTGATTCGTGAGACCTGGAACTTTCTAAGTTGTTTCGGCTAATTAGGAGTTGTTCTTCATGGACATTGCCGCTCATCATCGCCCCTGGTCGTCGCAAACCACATCTTCATTGAAACCAACTATAAGCAAGGACGGTAACCGCGATGACACTCTTGACATATACCCTTGCCATTGCATTGTTACCCCGAGCCCATTTGCATCACCTGCCTATCAATACTAGCCATTGAGTATTTTCAGGCTATGCTACTTGTGCGCTTTAGTGATACATACTCCGCATAACTCCAATTGCATGCATATATCATCGTATAATCTTTTGTGTTAATACATAGTACTCGCATACATAATTGCTATCTTGGTGTGCACGTCCTGCATAGTAATATTCCAAATATCATTTCTAAAAGGAAGAGAACCAAAGCTTTTAAGCAAGGACAAAAGAACAAAAGCAATAGCGTCAGCAACTTTGCATATCATACTTGATCATCTTGGATCACTTGAGCGAGTGACTCGTGCCTCATACATACATAACAAGTCGAGAATAGGAAGATGACACATTTTGTTTCCTATAGGTTGTGCACAAGTCCGTATTGCCCCCATTTGAGCAATCATGCTAGCGTCTCTCTAGTGTTATGCAACATGAGCATTTTCCGTGGTTTGCACATTTTGTGTTCATTAGTACTAACCTTTTTGTGTAGTTGAAGCTTGCTATATATGTTTATATTGTAGCAGGTATGGAATAAGTTTCCACTGATATTTATATTATTACTAGCTATATATGATATTGTCAATGTGCAACGTTGTCTAGCGCCATTGGTATTTAAAATACTGTTGGCGTTGCATCCAATGCCACCACTATTTTTCAATAGTGGTGCCATATTTCTGGCATCACGTGTCCACACCAGCAAGGCCATTTTTTCCATGTCATAGTGTTGGTGTACTAGGGAATGGGTCCTTTAGCACCCTGACTTGTACACAGATGGCAGCAGCCTCTGGCCCAGTAGGCCTTGCCGCGAAGAAGCTACGCTCAAGACAACTCCCGAAGAAGAATCAAGCACCGGGAAGCCTCCTTGCTGGCAAGTGAAGACCCATCAGCTCCGTGCCCGGCAAGATCCCACTACCAAGCCACCGCTCGAGCTCATTGGGATGATTGTGGCCATCAACGCGGTGTCGAGCAGGCAAGCAATTACGTGGGGCTTGTCAGAGCACATGATATCTCCAAGGAATTATAGCAGCTTTAATGACACCCGTCTATTGGGGATATAGCCCTGGCATAAGCTGGCTATCCTAGGATGACTCACACATAAGTGGGCATGGACATAAGCCGGACCATGAGGAGTGAGACCCAATATGTTTGACCCGAAGACCAGGCGCAAGATTGCCATGACCCATGGACTCGCTAGCATGTAGGTCGGCTCAAGAGACCATAGGCCATGCCATCTTAGGAGTTGCCGTATTAGAAGTTCCACTATGATATGGAGGAGAGGACGGGTGCGACCCGGATTAGTTGTAACCCCAATGACTTGACTCGTTATATAAGGGCAAGCCCCGGGTCCTCCAAGGGGATAGATCAAAATTAGAGTTCTCGAGAGATAAGTATTGAAAGCAAACCTTCTCAATAAAGATCTCAAAATAAATAAGCAAACACAAAGAAGGAGTATGCTTTAACCTCACCAGAGGGGCCAAACCTAGGTAAATCATCTCTCTCATTCTGATCAACCCCAACCAAGGCTTAGCCCATATCAGCCATGGCCTTACAATTATGTCCTCTCATGAGGACACTTGCCATGAAAACTCCACGAAATTTGGCGCCACCTTGGGACCTGCGGGCAAGCTAGTCGTCATCTCAGAGGGAGCTCTTCCTAGGACGGAGCGACTCATCACCAGCCGACATAGGAAGGCCAACGCGGGAAGTTCTACTTTCTCAATAACAAAAGCTGGGGTCAAAAGCTGACTATCTCGAGTCAAGCTATTGGGTCCCCTTTGGCAAGGTCGACATCATTGTCAGCTTTGTTGCTGGCTTCAGGAGGGGTAATGGAACCTTGTAACTTGTTCCAGAGACCCTCGCCTATCTAACCCTCTATAGATGGTAATCTAGGAGCTGGCTTAGGGGTAGCCGGGGCCGGTGTGCAACCGGTCCTAACTCGCTGGCAGGTGCCTTAGGACCAACCGTCACAAATCCAGCAGCAGGTGCAGTAGCTAGCGGTGCATTTCCACACTCCACCAGGTCACTTCTCTAACCCGGTCGACAACTTATATGCGGCCACGCAAAATCTATCAATGACCCCAATCTAAGGTAATACTTTGTCCTAGATCGAAGCAAGGAAATCATATCAACTGTTACTGGCCGTAGTGGTGCAGTAAGCGAACTAATCCAAGTATCCCAAAAGGCTACACTCAACGCCATTCAACAGAGAGAGGGTCTCTAGTAGGCATGGAGTGTCACCTGTTCAAGCAGGGTCGAGCACCACACAACATTGCCAGGAGCGATAGGAGCAGGAGCAACTGCGTCAACAAAGTCTTCGGATGCGTAGGTAATAGTCGACATTGAGCATGCAACTCAAGCATCTACTACTGGTGACCTAAGGGTGGATCATGTTCATCAAGAAGCAGGCAACGCAAGAGTCCCACTCGCCACTAACATCCAAGTATCTACTGCTCCTGGGTCTACTTTCGTCAATTGAACCATCGATACCCAGTGCCTCATGCTAGCCCACTGTCAGGGACATTACCCCGCGGTATAACTTGCCCGGAAGTATGACCCGGCCAGGACTTGGCGACTCACTAGAGACCCGTTCGAGACTTGATGATTCATTGGTAACCCGGTGGGCGGGTTAGACGAGCGACAAGGCCCAAGGCCCAGCGTGTAAGCTGATGCCGGGCAGCTCACAAGAGAAGGCCCAAGGAGAGAAAGCATTCCCTCACAAAGGAAACAAGAACCGGATTAGGATTCATGAAAGACTAGTCCTAGTCCTACTCCTAGAAGGACTCTACATGTAAACCTACCGTTTCCACCTATATAAGGAGGGGTAGACCACCCCTAATGGGACAAGTTAAGACAGACACAAGTCATTAGAGATAGACAGATTAGAGGCTATCAAGGTTAGAGGTAGCAAGACATCATCCTTGTAACCAAGAGATCCTCCTCATCATCAATACATGATAAGAAGGACGTAGGCTTTTACCTCCATCAGAGGGGCCGAACTTGGGTAAACTCGTGTCTCTCAATTCTGACCAACCCCTCTCAAGCCGCCACATAGTTGCGATGGCCTCACACCTAAGTCCGTTAACCTAGACATCTTGACGTAACAAATCCATGACAGTTAGCGCCCCCCGTGGAGCCAGCGCATGGGGATGTTGTGTTCTTGGAGGGAGCTCTTCACGGATCGAGAAGCTTGCAATCAGTAGGATGAAGAAAATATGGCTCGAAGGACCTACACGTGCGTGGATTCAGATTTTGATGGGTTCAACATTGATCAACAATGGAGACTACATTGTCGCACGCTCGGTGAGAGAGTAAAAGAAATTAGAAGCATTGCCGCTGCCGCGGATAATCTGGTGTCCGAATTTGATTAGCTCTAGGATCAAGAGTCGCCGAGAGCGATAACAGTCGGACGAAAAGTTTGGAAGTTTCCATGTCCATATACAACCTTCGTGGCCCGAGGCTACTAAAAAAGGACAGTAAGAGACTGGATGTCGTGTTTGTATAGTCCTCACGTGGACAAAAAAAGGGGGGAGAGAGGAGAAGCCACGATCCGAAAACGGAGTCAACGCTGCACGCCGCATGTCTAAGTCGCCAATGCCGCCTCCTCTGCTTATCGCACCAGGCTGGTTTCAAGTCACCGCGACGGTTTTCGTCCACTGCCGAGCCACCTTGCGCCTTGCTAATTGCCTCCAACCGGTCGCCCCCCATCTCGTGTCTTCGCTTCATCTCCGCCACTACAGCCTCCCATTGGCTCACCTCGCATGACCACCGCATCGTCGCTCGGCTCACCTCTCCCGCTTGCAGGATGCAAGCCGCCGGCCCACCTCGCTTCTGCTCTGCCTCGGTCGCCTCTACCGCTGCTGCGACCTCGCCTCACACGCTCGCAGCACGTCAGTCATCGCCTGCTCTGAGCCACTCGCTAGCTCAACGCGCCCATTGGCCGTTGCCTCTCCATGACTCCCTCGCCGCACCCATGTCGTTTCTCCGCTATGCCTCACCTTGCTCACTCGCGCACCACTGCTCCACAAGCGCCACAACTACTGTGCCCCACAACAGCGCCACCCCCGCGGTCTGGCTCCCCAGTTCCTCTGAGCTCACCCACCTCACTTCGCCGCCGAGTCCACACGCCGGCTCGCTTTCCCCCGCCTCAGCAAAAAGCCGCCGCGCTGGCCTACCTCAAGTAAAGCAGGACTCTAGAGCGCGTGGACGACTGACACACTCCAGTGCATAGACGTCCGAGCCTGGCTAGAAATCTAGTGCCAAGATACCCACTACAAAACATCGGAAGACTGGCGCCTTCGGACAATCAGGCCCCGGATGTCCGACGCCCTCCGGAAATTTGGCTACTCTGCACCCGCACCGAATCATCGAACAACCTGAGGCTCTCGAACGATTGTACCTCCATGAAGCCTTGGACGTGTGGACCCTATCAGCGCATAGGCCTGCGGGTTTGGGTCTATGTACCCCCTCTTCTGCCTAAGACTATATAGACTCCACCCCCTACTCTAGCTCGGGTTATCTTATGTTTAGCAAAGACCATTGTTAAGCATAGCTCCATCTACTTCCTTCCCCGTGGTGTGAGACACCTCTACATGAGAAGATCTGAAGCAGATGCCAAGGCCCCAATCAAGGTAATATCCCCTCGTGGATATCAACACCTATATCTCTGGAGTGGGAAGGCTACCGGTACTTGTATCTGTTTGTTGATTTCGAACCTTGTATCTCATGATTCATTGGATCTAGTGGATGTGTGACTTGAAAACCATCTTTGAGTGTTTATTTGCATCTTAATTTTACTCCATTTTCCCCTCCAAGTGTGAAAATATCTATGCTACCGGTCTTGCCCCGTATCATATTGGTATCGTGAGCCAGGTTGCTTTGCACCTTGGAGTCTCTCCGTCCGGTTTCTAGCCAATTTTTATTTCGATTTGACCTAATTTCGAAAATCCCCACGAAAATAGATATACCAAAATTTCTTCGATTCGTTGGATTTTGGGAGATTTTTTGCTAATTTGGATCTGTGGATTTCATTGTGGACAAGTGGATCTATCTTTCCCCCATCATCCCCGTGATTTTCATCCGCAAAATTTCCCCAATTTTGCCCAAAATTTTTTTTTGGTCCGAGTTCATCTGGTGAACCCTGCAGGCTTCGGATGTCCGACAGCCGCCGGATGACCAGATTCCGGACGACCGACAAGCTCTGGACGACCGGACTCCGGATAACCGATAGGACCCAGAAGTCCGAGCAACTCAGTCGAAACTGAATTTAGCCCGAATTGTTTTTGTTTTCTCCACCATTTTTCTTCTGCAAGCCTTCGCATTCGAGATTTTGATTCATGAGACCTGGAACTTTCTAAGTTGTTTCGGCTAATTAGGAGTTGTTCTTCATGGACATTGCCGCTCATCCTCGCCCCTGGTCATCGCAAACCACATCTTTATTGAAACCAACTATAAGCAAGGACGGTTAAACGTGATGACACTCTTGACATATACCCTTGCCATTGCATTGTTACCCCGAGCCCATTTGCATCACTTGCCTATCGATACTAGCCATTGAGTATTTTCAGGCTATGCTACTTGTGTGCTTTAGTGTTACATACTCCGCATAGCTCCAATTGCATGCATATATCATCGTATAATCTTTTGTGTTAATACATAGTACTCGCATACATAATTGCTCTCTTGGTGTGCACGTCCTGCATAGTAATATTCCAAATATCATTGCTAAAAGGAAGAGAACCAAAGCTTTTAAGCAAGGACAAAAGAACAAAAGCAATAGCGTCAGCAACTTTGCATATCATACTTGATCATCTTGGATCACTTGAGCGAGTGACTCGTGCCTCATACATACATAACAAGTCGAGAATAGGAAGATGACACATTTTGTTTCCTATAGGTTGTGCACAAGTCCGTATTTCCCCCATTTGAGCAATCATGCTAGCGTCTCTCTAGTGTTATGCAACATGAGTATTTTCCGTGGTTTGCACATTTTGTGTTCATTCCTTGGTTGCACGACCCAACTGATCTTTCCGTGTGTGTGTATCCATGTACATTACTTGCTATTGATCTACATTGGCATAATTGTGAATTTACGAATCACTTTCAACATTATTGAATCTTATTCTCAAATTACTTGAATTTTGTGACACCATTCTAACCAAGCTACTCCATAAGAATTGCTTGTGTAGGTGTGAGACGGACATTCTTCGGTACGAATTCTACTATTTCCAATTGAACATTGAGTGCTCGATTCGTTGTCAACTTTCGAAACGATACTTGGTATTGTATTCCTCAATCTTCCCCTTACATCTTCTTGAGTGCTATGGATAGGAACATCATGTTGAACCCGGCCTTCGAGGAGCATGACGACGACGTGAACACCCATCTCACCAAGTTGCACTTCTTTGGCTCAAACAAGGCAATTACGCAAGCTCAAGATGTCTTGAATTAACACATCGAATAACTCGCCAATGACTTGCGCTAATACGAGGTGCGCACACAGAACTACCTCGACACCAAGCTATCAAACAAAATGGAGGAATTTATGTCCTTGATGGTCAACCGCGCTCCATCTACTTCGAATATGTCAAGACAGCGCTCAAGTCGCCACTCTTCAGAGTATTCTACTGACACAAGTCCGCCGCGAGCACGTGTTCATCATCAAGACGAATGTTCCCGTCCAAGCTCACCTCAAGGTCACCATAATCAAGCAACCGAGAATACATTCCATGAAATTGATTGCAAGACCGCATTCGCGCAGGAGATCATCACTGTCAACAAGATAAAGATGCATTGGAGCAAGAACAACGTCACCAAGAAGAAGAACACCATTGTCTACATGAACAATCAATTCAAGCATACCGCACCTTGCAAGAAGTGACTCGCACCTTGGAGGAGCGCAACCGCCAAGCTCACGATGAATAAGAAGCACTCCGACAAGAACGACAAGAAGAAGCCACCCAACCAGAGGAACAACGAGAATGACAAGAAGAAGCCACACGCCAAGAGGAGCAACAAGAACGACGAAACCAAATGTCAGGACCTCATCAACGGCCTCAAGCACATCACAATGAGCACAACGAAGACGACGCCCCAAGGCAACCACAACATCAACCTGACAACAACACTAACACACATCCTTCTCGTCAAGGGGATCACCAAAACAACTACAATGACGAAGAACGCTTCGGCAAGCTCAAGTTCACCATGCATAAGTTCCCTGGAACCAACAGCCCTGAAGATTACCTTTCATCGTCCTCAAAGTTGACAACATATTCCGTCTGCACAACTTTGAGGAAGATAAGAATATTGTCATGGCCTCTCTTGAGTTTGAAGACTACATTCTCATTTGGTGGGAACAAGTGATTGAGCGAAGAAGAGAAAGAGATGAACATACAATCACCACTTGGGCTCAAATTAAGGATCTCGTGATAGCTCATTGTGTTCCCACACACTACAACCGGGATATCTTCAAGAAACTACAACTACTCTAGCAACGCACAAAGTCCGTAGAAGAATACTATCTAGAAATGGAATTGGCATGATCTGAGCCAATGTCAAGGAAGATGATGAGCAAACAATGGTGCTTTTCTTGAATGGTCTTAACTACCAAGTTAGGAAAATCACGGACTTCCAAGCATACTTCAACCTACTTGCGGTAGTCCATCAAGCAACCAAGGCGGAGCGTCAAGTGCAAGATGACTACAAGTATTCCAAGTTCCCCTCCAAGACCTACATTTCAAGTGCTGAAACCTCTACGACGACTATGCCTTCAACTACAAAATCTACTACCCCAACCGGTGACAAGTCAAGTTCCAAGGACAAGATGATCATGTAAAGCCATCATCCTACTTCAAGCAACTACAAGAAAAAGGCTTCATCCTCTACACCAACACTAGATAACACCACTAAATCAAGCTCCATCATGTGTTTCATGTGCCAAGGCCGCAGCCAGAAGACCTACGAGTGTCCAACAAGAGGGGCCATGATTCATCAAGACGATGGCACCTATGACTCTATGAGCGATGACGAGATTCAAGCGTTGGAGCATGTCTCCATGCATTGACAAGTCAATGAAGACGAAGATTCACTAATCTTTTATGACAATGATATCAACCCCGCTCTCGTTGTTTCCAACGTTTGACTCTTCAACAACAAGAATATGAGGACCAACATTGCCACATCTTACACACCAAGGCGGGTATCCGAGGAAAATCTGTCAAGGTCATCACCGACGGTGGGAGTGAAGACCTTTGCTGCAATCTCCAATTGGTCAAGAAGAAGCACCCTCGCCCCTACAAGGTCCACTAGCTTAGTGACTCCAACACTATCCAAGTTGAACAGACGATGCAAGTTTCCTTCAAGATAGGCGCTTTGAAGACACCTTGGAGTGTGATGTTGTTCCCATGTCCATTTATCATCTACTACTTGGGAGACCTTGGCAATTCGACTATGGCATCATCCACAATGGGCAGACAAATCACTATGGCTTCAAAATGAAGGGCAAGGAATATGTGCTTCGACCAATGTCTTCAAGTCAAGTGACCGCCAACAACAAAGCATCATCGCATTGTGGAGATAAAAGTGAGAGAGTGATGCACCTCAAAGAGAGTGAGTTCCATGAGCCAAAAATGAGTGACTCCACGATGAGGGATGTGAGAGATCTAGTTCTTTTAGCCACAAAAAGATATTTGAAGGATGAGAGTGGGAGCCCGTCGACCATTTTTTACTATGTGCTTGTGTGCAAGGATGATGTCGTATGGCCTAACCCTGCAGAATATCTTCGTCTTGTGTTATCTCAATTGTTGCAGAAATTTCAAGACTTTTTTCCGATGAGTTACCTCTAGAACTACCACCAAAACTTGGGATCGAACACCGCATCAACCGCATACCCGGTGCACTGCTCTCCAACAAGGCACCCTATCGCGTCAACCCCAAAGGAACTAAGGAGATACAAAGGCAAGTACAAAAACTATGCAAGAGTCTAATTGCTTGTGCGGTTCACATGATTCTAGTACCTAAGCAATATGGAAGTATGTCCATGTGTTCGTATTGTCGCCCCATCAATGGTATAACCATTAGATATCGCCATCCTATTCCTCTACTAGATGATATGATAGATGAACTTAGTGGTGCCACTATATTTTATAAGATTGACTTGAAAAGTTGTTACTATCAAATACATATAGAAGAGGGCTATGATTGGAAAATGACTTTCAAAACTAAGTTTGGTCTATATGAATTGTTTGTGATGCCCATCGGCTTATCCGAAGAACCGGGTACATTTATGCGTGTCATGCATCATGTATTACGCCCATTCATTGGATATTGTGTTGTGGTATACCTTGATGACATTTTTATTTTTAGTGAATCCCTTAAGGAGCATGCTAAACGTGTTATGGAAGTATTGCAAGTTCTTAGGAAGGAACAATTGGACGCTAACATGGATAAATGCACTTTTGGAGTACACAAGGATGTTTTCCTAGGATTTGTGGTTTCTTCTAAGGGTGTTCATGTGGATGAAACTAAAATTAAAGCAATTAAACCTTGGCCCAGACACACCAATTTGCAACAAGTGCGTAGTTTCCTATGACTGGTCGTCTTCTACCATCGCTTTGTGAAGCATTTTAGCACTATTGCATCTCCTCTACATTCTTTGAGCAAGAAAAATGCACCTTTCATTTGGGGACCAACGAAAGACACCGCATCCCGCAAGATTAAAAATTTGCTTACTCATGCACCTTTGCTTGCATTACACGATTTTTATAAAGTTTTCAAGTGCATTTTCACGCTAGTGGTAATTGCATAGGTGGTGTGCAAATGGAAGAAAAGCGCCCCATTGCATATTGTAGTGAGAAACTTTCTGGCGCTCAACTTAACTATCCCATCTATGATAAGGAATTGTATGCCTTGGTGAGAGTGTTACATGTTTGGGAGTATTATCTCTGTCCACATGAATTTGTTGTCCATACCGATCATGAAACTCTTAAGTATCTGAAGGGTAAAACTAAGTTGAACAAACGACATGCTAATAGGAGTTGAACAAACAACATGCTTAATTGAGTCATTCCCTTATGTCATCAAATACATTAAGGGTAAAGAAAATGTTGTGGTGGATGTTCTTTCTTGCAATGCATGCTCGTTAATCAACATGAAGTGAATGTTATTGGTATTCAGCATATATAATAGACTTGTGTGAGCAAGATGTTTCCTTTGGCAATCCATATGCCAAGTGCCAAGTGAAACATTGTTGGGAATCCTATTACATGAAAGATGGTTTTCTTATGTGTGCTAACAAACTTTGTGTACCCGAGTCTTCTCTTCGTTTGTTGCTTTTGCAAGAGCCTCACGCTGGGGAACTTATGAGTCACTTTGGACACGATAAGAGATATGCCACCCTCTCCAACAAGTACTATTGGCCAAAGATGTTTCGTGATGTTGCATGCTTCACCAACCGATGCTCTGCATGCCACGAAGCTAAGTCCAAAGCTCAATCCCATGGTCTTTACATGCCCCTTCCTATACCATTTCAACCTTGGGAATACATTAGTATGGACTTCGTACTTGATTTGCCATGCACTAAATATGGTCACGATTCTGTCTTTGTTGTTGTAGATCGTTTTTCCAAAATGCCTCATTTCATTCCATGTCACAAGATAGACGACGATTCACATATGGCAAATTTATTTTGTAGGGACATCTTATGGCTACATAGAGTTCCCAAGCCCATTGTCTCCGATCGTGATGTCATGTTCCTTAGCTACTTTTGGAAGACACTATGCGCCAAGCTTGGGATCAAGCTACTCTTATCTTCAGCATATCATCCACAAATAGATGGCCAAATGGAAGTGAAGAACCAGACGCTCTCAACTCTCCAATGCATGTTAATCAAGAGTAACATCAAGTAATGGGAAGATTGCCTCCCCATCACCAAGGATGCCTACAACCACGCCACACACTTCTCCACCGGCAAGTCTCCTTTCGAAATGGTCTACGGCTTCAACCCTTTGTCCCCAGTGGACATACTACTGCTTCCACTCTAAGAGAGAGTGAACATGGATGCAAGCACAAGGTCAAGAAACATCAAGAAGATGCATGATGATACAAGGCACACGATAGAATGTCAAGTGGATCGCGTCACCACCGAGCGCAACATCAGTAAGCAGCCGACCATGCTGTTCAAGGTCGGCAATCTTGTGTGGCTACAACTTCGCAAGCATTGTTTCCCCGCCGAGCGCAAGTCCAAGCTGCTTACTTGAGCCGATGGACCCTTCAAGGTTTTGGCATGCTACAAAACCAATGCCTACAAGATCGACATTTCATGCTAGAAGTACAACATGAGCGACACCTTCAACGTCAGAGACCTATCCCCTTTCCATGGTGATGAAGATCTTGATCCAAGGACAGATCTCTCGTCAGGGGGGAGATGATGTTGAGCATCCCATGATCACCCCCATGGACCCATCACCAACATGTCAACCTACAAGAGTATCCATGATGAGAGCCCGTGCACGTGCCATTGTAAACAAGGTGACATCTCTCTTGCTAAATCACCGTTTGATCCACTTGAGACATGATCACTACCTCAGACGGAAGTTCTCTATATACTCAAGTGCACGGACGAAGGACATGAAGCTTGGAAGGACAAGGGCGGACCTGTAGACAAGTCCCAGCTCCCGGATGACCAACCAGCCTCGAACGACCGAGCTCCAGACGACCGACACGTCTCGGACGTCTAAAGCCTAGAGACCGACCCCTTCCAAAGACCAGCAGGACTATAGAGCGCGCGGAAGACCGACACCTCCCAAATGAACGACACGCTCCAGTGCACGGACGTTCAAGCCATCCCGAAAATCCGACACCAAGGCACCCGCTCCGAAACGTCGGAAGACCGGAGCCACCGGAAGGTCGGGCCCCGGACATCCAACACCCTCTGGAAATCTTGCTACTACGCACCCACACCGAATCGTCTGACGACCGGAGGCTCTCAGACGACCGGATCGCCTTGAAGCCTCATACATCGGACAATATCCGGAAGTCTGGACCCTATCTACACATAGGCCCGTGGGTTTTGGCCCATGTACCCCCTTCTTCCGCCTAAGAATATATAAACTCCACCTCCTCCTCTATCTAGGGTTAGCTTATGTTTAGAAAAGACCATTGTTGAGCATAGATCCATATACTTCCTTCCCCATGGGGTGAAACACCTCTAATTGAGAAGATCCGAAGCAGATGCCAAGGACCCTATCAAGGGAAGATCCCCTCGTGGATATCTAGAGCCATCTCTCAGGAGTTGGAAGGCTACTGGCACTTGTATCTGTTTGTTGATTTTGAACCTTGTATCCGATGCTTCGTTGGATCTCGTGGATGTGTGACGTGAGGATTTCCTTTGAGTTTTTATTTGCCTCTTGATTTTCCTCCCATTTCCCCTACAAGTGTGAAAAGATCTAAGCTACAGGGCATGCCCTATATTAGTGACCCTCAAGACGAAGCAAGTGGTTGCACGAGACGACAACACCTTCAACATAAGTGCCACCCTCGACAACAAATAGGAAAACACGCTTGTCTCCTTCCTGCGGGCGAATGTCGATGTGTTTTCTTGGAAACCATTTGACATCCCCGGTGTTCCCAGGAAGGTGATTGAGTACCACATTGTCGTCTACCCTGATGCACGCCCTGACAAGGAGAAGGTCCGGAAGCAAGCTCTGGAGCGGCAAGAGTTCATTGCCAAAGAAATCACAAAGTTAGAAGTGGCAGGCTTCATCCGAGGAGTGATCCACCCAACTTGGTTGACGAACCCTCTGGTAGTCCTTAAGGCAGACGAAAAGTGGAGGCTTTGTATCGATTTCATTGATATAATAAAGCCTGTCCAAAAGACCCCTTTTCCTTGTCGTGCAATTATCTAATGGTGGACTCTACTCTCTGCTATGATCTTCTCTCCTTCCTTCACGCTTAGCCTGGTTACCATCAGATCTTCATGGCCAAGGAAGACAAAGAGAAAACCACATTAATTAATCCATGTGGCACATATTGCTTTAAGCGTACGCCTTTTGGACTAAGGAGTGTAGGTTTAGTATTTGCAAGAGCTGTCCAGATTGGTTTTGAGCCCCAACTACACAGAAATGTGGAATCATATATTGATGACCTAGTGGTCAAAACCAAGGACAATGCTACTTTGATTCAAGATCAATAAGAGACATTAACAAACTTGCACAAGATCATTATGATGCTCAATCACGAGAACTACGTGTTTGTCGTCCCATCTAGCAAACTTCTTGGTTTCTTCATGTCTTAGCGTAGGATTGAAGCTAGACTAGGTATGAAAATGGAGTGGAAACGGACGGAACTGGGTGCTACCACATTTGTTTCCATATTTTTTTGCAGAAGCGGAAATGAATATAGAAACCCCGGAAATGAATAAAAAATAGATAGTATCGGAAACGGATACATAGTGAATACAAAGTGGAAACGAAAACCTAAGTGGTCATTGACGGAAACTTGAAACTTCTTGAATCATAGAGAAATACACGCAAAAACAAACAATTTACATAAATTGTTAATGTGGCTACAAAATAATATGGTTATGTTGCAACTTAGCATAGTATTGTAGTGGTACTAGACAATTGTTTATATGATCTAGTTGAGTACCTGTGTCATAGTAGAAGAGATCTATTCTACTTATTTTGCTCACCACGTGTTGTTTTGTGGTTGGGCTACCAAGTAGCCATAGTCCTATTGTAAAAATGGAAATTCCATATTCGTGGAAACAGAAAGTTTCATTTCCATGTCTATTCCACCGGAAAACACCATTCCATTTTTTCCGTTTTTGCATAAAATATTCCATTTCCACGTCCGTTTTGCAAATTTCTATTTTTGTTCCATATTTCCTCTCCATTTCCATTTTCCTCCGAAATAGAGGAAAGTTTCCACTCCATTTTCATCCCTAAGCTAGACCTAGCCAATGAGTAGTTTGAGGCACCAAAGCGCTCTAAGGATGTGTGTCGCTAGGCTGGATGCCTTGCGACCCTTAGTAGGTTTATTTATAAATCTGCGGGACGCGTCCTGCCGTTTTTAAGATTTAAAAAAGGCGGGTCCAATGAAATGGAATCTATAAGTGGAGGTTGCGCTACAAGATATAAAGAAATACATATCCTTGATGCCAACTTTGGTCGCGCCAAAGCCACAAGAACTGTTGTTGTTGTATTTAGCGGCAACAAATCAAGTGGTCAGTGCTGCACTAGTGGCGGAAAGAGAAGCTAAGGAGGCCGAGGCAACACCCCCTAAGACAACAACCGGCAGCCCAGTTTCGGGTCCCGCAAGCCAATGTGCCACCAACAAAGATACAACACAAGGACCAGAACAATACATTGTGTAGAAGACGAAGATGGTGTAGCACCTAGTGTACTTTGTCAGCTCTCTCTTCTAGGGGGCTAGGTCAAGACACTATGGCATGCCAGAACTGTTTTGAGCCTCCTGATGGCCGCCCGAAAGTTGTGCCATTACTTCCAAGAAAATCACCTTACTGCCATAATTCGCTTTCCTTTGCGGCACATCTTGACGATCTAGAAACCACCGATAGGATCATCGACTCAGTGTTGGAGCTGGCCATCTTTGACTTAAGCTTTGAGAGCACAACAAAAATTCAAAGAAGGGCATGGCTTGAATTCATTGTAGAATGGGCGCTGACGCCAGATGAAGAAATCCCAGAGACAACCCTCCCCGAAAAGGAAGCACCACAAGAGTGAATTATGTACTTTGACGGGGCCTTTTCGGTGCAATGCGCTGGTGCTGGCGTTCTGCTTGTCACATCCATCGAAGATCACCTTAAGTACGTAATTCAGATGCACTTTCCCAGGGAGGTATCAACAAACAATATTGCTGAATACGAAGGACTGCCTTCCGGCCTGCGGATTGCAGTTGACCTAGGTATCAGTAGGCTTATAGTCCAAGGAGATTCACAGCTCGTTGTACATCAAGTAAACAAGGATTATCAGAGCCCTTTGATGGAAGCATACATTGATGAAGTGAGGAAGTTGGAAGGGCATTTTGACAGTCTAAAAACGGAGCACATACCTCGTGCGGAATACAACATTGCTGATGACCTATCAAAACAAGCTGCTCACAAGCTACCTGTGGAACCAGGCACTTTTGTACTTCAACTAACTCGACCATCTATTACACCATCAAACTATTAGTCCAAGAAGAGAAAGATCACCACCGATGATTAATTCCCGATAGAGCTATTAACCGCTCCCAGGAAAGTTGTCGGGACAGATAAGAAGTTTGCCGGTGAGTAGCAAGCTGTGGCAAGGCCTCATGTCTTTGTTGTTGAAGTCATCACTCCCAGGGAAGAACAGATGCCTTTAGTTCTTGTCATCGAGCCACAAGCTCCGACATGGGATCAACAGATTGTTCAATTTCTTAAAACATGTATACTTTCTAAAGAGCAAGAAGAAGAGAAAGAGTAGCCCGACAGTCGAGGATGTACCAGTTTGTGGATAGCATCTTGTACAAGGGAAGGCCGTATGGGGTGAAATTGAAGTGCATTTACCGGGAAGATGGACGGAAGATGTTGGCAGAGATACATGAAGGAATGTGTGGCTCCCATACTGGGTCTCACATGCTTGTCGGCAAAGCATTCCAGCAGGGATTCTACTGCCCGACATCCCTTCAAGACACCTTGGCGATGGCCACCACATGTGAAGCATCCTAGTTCCACGCCAAGCAAATACATCAGCCAAGACAAGCCCTTCAGACAATAGCACACGCCTGGCCATTGTTACTCTGGGGGCTCGACATCGTTTGCCATTTCTAGTGGTGGCTATCATTTTTGGTGGAGCATACTTTGACGATCCGACTACAAACGTTCGAACACATCGTGCCTTAGCAATTGCTAAACCAAGTCCGACGGGTCATTGACCACGCCGGAGAATGATCAACCTTACCATGAAGGTCTATTTCCTGCACGAAAATTATGAACAAGCAAGAAGTTGAAACTGCAATCTGGATATTTTGAATATAAGAGGAAAGCTTTATTGATGAAATTGGGGTTCTGTGATGTCTTGGTCTAGTTGTGGAACACAAACGAAGGACGCGAAGTTCCAGCTATGGCGAACTTGTAATCTAAAAATACATGTCTAAAATGGAGCCCTAAGGGCTGTCTATATGCGGGAAGAGAGGGGGATTTCGTGGCCCCTTGGAAGAGGGGTCCGAAACCAACCTTAACTCAGTTTCCCCACACATACGGACTCTAAAAACAACCTATAATATCGTATTTCGAAATTACATGGGACTAGCCTAGAGATAAGATGGCGCGACACCTATAATAGCCTATGGATGAAATTTATGAAGTGGCATCTTAAATATTTCATCTAAGCCTTCATGTCGTCATTATGGTGGCTTCGAAGTGTGAAAATCACCACTGGAAACTCCATTGTTCCTTCCCCGTGTGTACCTTATTCTCCATGCTTGATCCCACCCCAATGGACATCCTTCTTGTCGATGCTAGGTCCTTCATTCATAAGTAAAAAAGTATCTAATTTAGCCAGCATCATGTCAATGAACATTAGAAGGATTTCCAAGAAACGGAAGTACGTGATAATTTAGTTGGTGTGCACGAGATCTACTAACTAGTCCGATATGTGTAGTTGGTGGGGACATGGGTGTAATGTTAGTAGGGATGTCCTCATCATCCTCCCCTCCTTGAAATGAAGTCATCATAAACAAAAGCTCATCTTCCTCACCCAAATAAGGCTTCAAATATGCAATATTAATTGTTGGACTAACCCCAAAATATTCAGGCAACTCAAGCTTATATGCATTATAATTTATTTTCTCTAACACCTTGAAAGGACAATTAGCACGTGGCATTAGCTTTGACTTATGCAAATCACGAAACCTATCCTTACGCAAATGTAACCAAACAAGATCTCCGCGTGCAAAGACAACATGTTTTCCACCCTCAAGTTTATATTTAGCATTCATACGATCAATTTTTTCCTAGGTTAACTCATGCATTTTTAATATAAATTTAGCACGTTCTTTAAAATCAAAATGTACCTTCTTCGAAGATGGAAGAGGTAACAAATAATTAGGTGCATGAGCTAAGAAATCATACACAACTTCAAAAGGTCATATCTTAGTAGTAGAATGGAGCGAATGATTATACACAAATTCAATATGACTCAAGCATTCTTCCCACATTTTCATGTTATTCTACAAAACAGCCCAAAGCATGGTAGACAATGAAGTATTGACTACTTCCGTTTGACCATCAGTTTGCGGGTGACATGTAGTAATAAAAAGGAGTCTAGTCCCCAACTTAGCCCATAAACATCTCCAAAGGTGGTTCAGAAATTTAGCATCAAAATCTGAAACAATTGTATTTTGCACACCATGCAAGTGAATAATTTCACAAAAGAACAAATTAGTAGCATTGGGAGCATCATCACTATTATGACATGGTATACAGTGTGCCATTTTTTAAAATCTATCCATGACAACAAATATGCAATCCCTCCCCATCTTTGTTCGAGGTAAACCTGAAGCAAAGTCTATAAATATATCCTCCCAAGACTAGGTACATGCAAGGGCATATACAACCCATAAAGATTGAGTCGTCACTTAGCTTTTTGACATGTAGTGCAGCAAGCAAAAAAATGCTCAACATCCCTTCTCATCTCTGGCCAAAAGAAATGGGTAACAAGTGCATCCTCCGTCTCCTCCATGCGCCTCCTGCAACAACAAAAGATGAACCCAGCTAGCTGGAATGCATAGCTTGTTAGCACGGAACACAAATCCATCATTAATGATGAACTTGTTCCATGTTCTCCATTCTTTACAATTCTCCAACACATCTTCAAATTCAGCATCTTTCACATATTGACCATCCATGGTCTCCAAATAAAATATTTTAAAGTCAAGTTGTGAAAGGAAAGTATAACGACGAGACAATGCATCAAAAATAATATTTTATTTATCCTTCTTGTGTTTAATGACATGAGGTAAAGTTTCAATGAATTCACACCATTTAGCATGTCTATGGTTTTATTTTGCTTGACTTTTAATATGTTTCGAAGATTCATGATCAAAATGTATTACAAATTCTTTGGGCTATAAATAATGTTGCCATGTTTGCAAAGTCCGAACAAGAGCATATAATTCCTTATTATAAGTAGAATAATTCAAACTAGGCCCACTCAATTTTTCAGAAAAGTATGCAACATGTTTACTATGTTGTAATAACACACCTCCTAATCCAATTCCACTAGCATCACATTCAAGCTCAAAACTATTATTAGAATCAGGAAGTTAGACTAAAGGAGAATTTGTTAACTTATCTTCCATTAGCGTGAAGGCTTCTTCGTGTGTGATACCCCCAAAAAAAGGCACATCCTTTTTTGTAAGCTCGTTGAGAGGTGTAGCAATGGTGCTGAAATCCCTGACAAAACACTTATAGAAAAAAGTGAGGACAAGAAAACTCCTCACTTTTTTGACCGTTTTGGGCTGCAGCCAACTCCCAATAGCTACAATCTTGGCTTTATCAACTTCCATTCCCCGTGGAGTAACAACATAACCAAGAAAAGATACTCGCTCAGTCCAATAAGTGTACATCCCAAGGTTACCAAACAAATATGCATCATGTAGAGCAACAAAAACAACACGTAAATGTTCCAAGTGTTCCTCCAAAGATATACTACAAATCGTCCAATGAAAGCACATAAAATCTCGTTCATGAACCTCATCAAAGTACTAGGTGCATTAGTTAACCCAAAAGGCATGACTAACAACTCATATAAACCAAACTTAGTTTTAAACGTTGTTTTCCATTCATCTCCCAATTGCATACGAATTTGATGGTATCTACTATGCAAATCAACTTTGGAGAAAACTGTAGAGCCACTCCATTCATGAAGCATATCATCTCTCCTAGGAATAGGATGACAATCATGAATTGTAATATTATCAATGCATCTACAATCCACACACATATGCGATGTTTCATCCTTTTTAGGCACTAGAATAACATGAAGAACACAAAGACTAAGGGATTCACATATATAACCTTTGTCGAGAAGCTTTTGCACTTAACTCATAATCTCCTTCGTCTCCTCTAGATTGGTACGGTTTGGCGCATGGTTGGGTAGCGATGCACCCGTGAGTTAGATTAATCTGATGCTCGATCTCTCTAATAGGTGGTAATTCCGATGGCACATCTCGTGGAAAGATGTCAGCAAACTCCTGGAAGATGTTGGTGACAGCAGGAGGCAAAGAGGGAGGCATGTCCTCGAATGAAGATAATACCTCTTTGCATGCAAAAACATAGCAAATAGATGTAGTAACATCCAAATCAGTAATATCAGATTTAGTGGCAAGTAAACAACCACTCTTCAGTTTTGTGTTAGATGCAACACTAGATGATTGTTTATTAGGCTTATTATGTTCCTCAAATTCCTTTGCCACAATCTGATTTTCACTCTCACTTTGCTCTTGTTTTGCTTTACTAGGTCTAGCAATGTCATCTTTCGTAATATGTTCAGTAGACATAGGAAGCAAAGTTATATTTTTATCATTATGAACAAGAGTATACTAATTTGTCCTACTATGGTCTACAATTTTAGCAAATTGCTATGGTCTACGAAGTAAAACAGAGCATGCTTGCATGGGTACTACATCACAATCAAATAATCAGAATATATAGCAATGATAAAGTGTACACAAACATTACCTGTTACCTTTACCTTGCCACTATTGTTGAGCCATTGGATGTAATATGGATAAGGATGTGGTTTGGTGGTTAGCGACAGCTTCTCCACCATCTCTGTTCTAGCCAAGTTATTACAACTCCGTCCATCGATGATGAGACGAATGTAACACTCCTTCATAACTAAGTTTGTATGGAACAAGTTGTGCCTCTGATTTTGCTCGGCCTATCTAACCTGCACACTCAGAACACGTTGAACAACTAGACTTCATACTTGTGCGTGTAGTCAACAGCCATGTAGTGTGTCTCTTGTTCAGTATCCTCAACACCCTGTTCTTCACTTTGAATAAGAGCCAAAGTCTCCTCATAATAATCACTAGCAGAGGCATATCCAGCATCCTCAGTAACAATCATCACACACTTGGATGTACATTCTCTCGAAAAGTTTCATCTACCCTTTAAACAATGACATATAATCTCACGTGTTTACCCTGTAGATGCCATGGATGAATAAGAGCTCTATGCAGGCCTCGAAGTTGTGCCCTTGCTCGAGGCTGGTGGCGGTGCCTATTTTCTAGTATCTTTGTTGGAGTTGGCGGCTGAAGTAAGTTGTGATGTAGTAGGACGTGTGGAAGTAGATCATGTATGTGGTGTCCATGATCAAGCACGACGTGTAGAAAAATTAGTTCTCGCCACTGCCTGTCGATCCTGCACTTCACGTCCACCTCTACAAGCAAGATGGAATAAAAGAGCAATAGTGTTATACTCCTTATACTCTAGAAAAGTCTGAATCTCTATTTAATCCACCCATAAAACATGCAAGCATAGATACATTCTCCTCAACAGTACCACGTATAATCATGCCAGTTTGTAATTCCTGATAATATTCCTCTATAGAATTTTTTTCCTTGTATTAAATGCTACAAATTTTAAAGCAATTCACACTGATAATATGGTGGAACCTAATGATTACACATAACAGTTTTCAAAGCAGCCCAAGTAGCAGGGTGTTCAGACCACCAAACACAAGCAAAATTAATGAATGCACAAACAAGAGAAGCAATACGTCTATCCTTAGGAAATTGTAAGCATGTAAAATGTTGTTCTATTTCTAACTCCCAAGTAAGATATATATCAGGAACATATCTACCCTCAAGTGTTGGAATATTCAATTTAAGTTTAGGGAGATGGTCATGATGAGGGGGTGGTGGGGCCCTACCATTGCGAATGTAGCCATGTGGATGACCTGGTGCGTGTGGTGGTGGTTGCCCCTGGGCTGATTTGAAGCAACCTCTCCCCCATTATCATAATCACCATCATAATCCTTATCATAATACTCATTTTGCTCAATGACAACAGCAAAAACAACAATAGCCACCGAAACTATAGCAGTAGCAATGACACCAGAATTTTGGCCTTGGTCAATAGGCACACGTCGCGCTCGTCTCGCGAAATTTGGGTGTTGTTGGTGTTGTTTGTTGCCGAGGTGCGACAGGTACAGCTGGTGCAGGTAGACGTGCAAACACCTCATTGAATTTTGCATCAAGCATGGCATCGACCGCCTTCTCCAAACAATCTAGCTTTTCCATAGCCTCTCCAAGGCTTGTCACCAAGTCGTGCACCTGGTCACCCATCATATGCTGAAATTTCTCGTAGAACTCCTAGTTCGTCATGTTGTCCCAGTTGATCTCATCGGCTTGTGATCCTGTCATGGTTAGCAGCAATATCAACACACAAGAATATGAAACTACAGACTACTAGGAAGTGTGGTGGTGGTGTGTCACAAGTGTGTCAACCAAATCTTGAATTCTTACCAATTCTTACGCAACAGCAGGTGGTGATCGACTACCGTTGTAGTCAAAACTCTGAAAGCTTGGATAGAGCGATTTCTAGGTGGTGCCAAACACATGACGTAGATGTATGTGGATCTGGGATGGCTTATAATATGGTAGCAAAAGGGGTCAACAATAATCAATTCAGAGATGAAAAGTTGAATAAACACTCAACCATGGTACTGTGATGGTCCTAGGCTAGACCATACCAGAGACGCGGGCCTAGAAAACCAACAAAAGCATGACGCTACACATAATCAAGGGATGACCAGACTCCAGAAAATTCTCTTTTTGGGGGGCCTGTGTTTTTTAGAGAATCACTATAATTGCGGGTGTCTCAAAACTATTCCCAAGACGTATAAACAGGATAGGCAAAAAAATTTGACTATTTTTTCGGGAGCAATTCGGGGCTGCGGCGACCAAAAGTTGCCACAAAAAATCACTATGATGGCGAGTGTCTCAAAACGCACTAGAAAGCCTAAAAAAAGGATAGGAAAAAATATGTTCACCTACTAAAATTTTGGCCTAGAAATTGTCCAGGGGTCTCCAGACTATGACGACGAGTGTCTCAAAATGCATTGGAAAGCCAGAAAATAGGATGGGGAAAAAATACTTTCACCCGCTGAAATTTTGCGCTCTTTTTTTCTGAAACCAACTCGAGCAAGGAAACCCGAAAATGAAAATAAAGGGATTTCGAAATGAAACCTAATATGTGATGGACTCGGATTAGTGGTCGGTCTATGGTGGTATATATGGAAACAGATGGAAACAGATGGATGGTGATGGTGGGTGGTTATATATGGCAAGGATGACAATGATGCTAGGTGATTGTCTATGGCAGCGGTGATGATGGTGGTGGGTAATGAAACATGGCAACGGTGAAGATGGTGCGGTGGTGGCATGAAAAATTGTGAACAAACTCCAAACTGTAAAGGACTAGACCCTAAGACCAGCAACTCAACACGACAATGCAATCGGTAATTCAACAAAGCAAAAACACTAAAAAGATTATGCAAAGGCTCAGATTGGTTCGGATATGATGAACTAACCCTATTTTGTGTATAGAGTTTTCATGGACAATAGGTATGAAGAACAGATGCGAGATGGTGGCTATAGTTTTTAGTGGTGTAGACTTTCACGATCCGACTACGAACATGCGAGGATGTTGCTCCTTAGCAATCACTAAACCAACTGTTGCGGAGCATCCTATGGACATTACCATGACAAGAGTCCATTTTTCAAGTGACACGTTCCACATCCACTCCACATACATAAAGGTGAATCATCACCTTTACATGTGTTCACTTGACACCTACGAGGATGATATACTACTTGACACTACACTCATGTGCATACATAGGTATTTTCGGAGCATCACGGATGACGACGAGGACTACAAGCGCCAAGGAAGAACTTCAACACCTGCGAGGGAAGATTGGAAGAGGATATGAAAGAAGACGTAGGTGCGAAGTCTATAGCTGCTGAACGTGACATCCAGCGGACGTCCAACACTCCACAACGGCCTGATGACTGGCGTGTTCCGAACGTCCGACTGATTCTAGCCATCGGACGGCCGACATCCTTTGGAAATCCGGTGCCACCACACCAGCACCGAATTGCCAGAAATCTGGAACGCTCTAGACGTCCAGACTCTCACGAGCCTCCGGACAACTGACGCCCTCTGGATGTCCGGTACCTGTGTGTACGTAGTCGTGGGCCTTTGGACTTGTATCTCTCTCACTTACCCCTTCGTGTCTAAGACTATATATACTCTTCCCCCACCTCCTTTCTAGGGTTAGCAATGTTTTAGCTCTTATACATGTTGAGCATTGCTCCTTCCATAGCCTTCTCCCTTGGAGTTGCTACCTTTATGTGAGAAGATCCTATGGATGTCAAGGCCCCTATCTAGGGAAGATCCTTCGGGAAATCAATGCCCCATCTCCCCATGGAATTTTGGATGAGCTCTACCATGTATCCTTCTTTCCCTTTGTTGTTCTTGTACCTTGTGGATATTGTGTGTGGTGAATCTAGTGGATGCGTGATTCGACTTGTTCTTTAGTGTTTCCTCTTCTGATTTCTCCCCGTTCATCCTTGTGTTCTTCGTGTTCTTGAGGTTTCCCCTCTAATTGATGAAAGATCAACACCTATCGGTTCCACACCGTATCATATTGGTATCAAAAGCCACATTTCTCATGAATTTGGAGTCATCCCCTTATTTTTCTATCGTAATTTTGTGTGTTCTTGTACAAATTCGAAAATCCCCACCAAAAATAGCCTCACCAGATTTTTTGCAATTTGTTAGTTCTTGAGTGATTTTGTTGATTTTGATCCATGGAATTCATGTTTGGGAAGTAGATCTAGCTTTCTCAACACCTAGTTTCCCCAAATTTTTATTTTTCCCATCAATTTTGGCACGATAATCGATATTTCCATCCACAATCGCATCCCGGATCTGAGATCTCGAGTTGACTCAGACCCAACAGACATTCGACGTTTCCGGACGTCCAGACCCGTCCCAGGCACCGGAAGTCCTACCATTTATAGACGTCTACAACACCTAAACAGAGCCAAAATCTTGGATTTCCGGACCTTCCGAACATCTGACCTCCAGACATCCGTCACTCTTCGGATGTCCGACACCTATAGATACTGACTTCGGCTGATTCTTGTTTCGGCCATAACTAATTCATACGAACTTCGATTTCGATGTTCTTTAGCTCATTAGATAGATATGGACACCCCCACATCACAAATATACTTACAAAATCATATGATTCCATCAAAATTTTGCATATTTGGCATCTTTTCCTAGGCCACCATCGTAACTTTCGCTTACACTTCTCACCATAAACTTCCGCCACCCTAACCCAATTGATTTGAGTGAGTTGCGGTTCCCATTTGCTAAGGGGTTTCGTCTAATTAGGGATGGTTCTACATCAACAACATCGCCCCTCATCATCTCCTCAGACTCGACATCAACAATGACCACTTCACCTTTTGGCACCCCAACAGAAAGCACGGACGGTAACCTTGATGGCATCATTGTCTATATCCTTGCCATTGCTTTGATAGCTTCGAGCCTATTGCGTACCTTACCCATTGAGACTAGCGAGTTGAGAATTGTAGGGCCATGTTACTTGTGCTCCGTAGTGTTACTATTATGTCGCATAGCTACATTTAGCGTGCAAAAATCTTGCTATCTACATTGTGCCATAAGTCTCTCCCGTGCATATCCATCATACTTGTCTCATATCTTGGTTCCAGCATCAAGCATAGTGTATAAAAAAAGAGCAAAAGAAAGAAGAAAAAGCTTTTAAGCAAAAGAGGAGATACGAAAGATTAAGCAATAGCAATAGCATTGAGCCATTTTGCATAGTTCATACACTTGTATCATACATACATAGCATGCTTGGGATTGAAGACAACATGTTTTCTCTCATAGGCTGGTGCACAAGCGCGTATGTAGCCCATTTCAGCAATCGAGCTATTGTCTATCTAGTATCCATGCAACACGAGATTTTTCCAGGTCTCACACATTTTGTGCTCATTTCTTGGTTGTGCAGATCCCATTTTTCTATCCGTGTGTGTGTTCCTAGTTCCACTATAGCTATTGATCTATTTCCTTTGCATGGCAATTTTGTGAATCTTCCTCAACGTTTTCGATATCTTGACTAAAAATTGCTTGAATTTTGTCCCACTTGTCCTAAACGAGCCACTCGATAAGCTTTGCATTGTAGGTGTGAGTGAACAAGTCCGGTACCTATTCCACTATTAGCACAATTCACATTGAGTGAAACATGAAACATCCTCAACTCTAGTAAACGATATCTTGGTATTGTTTATCTTATTTCATGCTCACCTTTGCTCGAGTCTTGTGATGCCTAACCAAAGCACGACATCTTCGATCTTTGACGACTACATCAACATGAACAACTACATCAACCAAAAAGAGCATATCACCACTGACATACGCAACTCTGAAGCTCCAAGAAGAGACTACATTGACAACAAGTTGGATACACACATGGAGAAACTTCCACACATTGTGTCCAATTACATATCTTCTTCTCCTTATTCATCTTCAAGGCGGAGACGCTCAAGCCACACATCTTCAGAGTGCCCATCGGATGCAAGAACAAGTTGGTCGCATCCTCATCTTGGTGACGACCGCCACGACAACCATCCCGCTCGTGATCTACATCAGCGCAAAGGGCAAGCCACATCCAAGAAACAAGTGCGCGAAGACAAAGAACACCACTAAGGATAATCTTTGACGCCAAGATCAAGGCTATCAACTACACACATGGATGACCCTTCCATCTTCGGAAGCATCCCAAGGAAGATGGCCGAGCATGGGAATTTCCCTTCAGTCCTGGAGGTGAGTGATGATGTGCTATCTTTGGCCATCATCCACTACGATGGCAACAAGATGATAGAGCATGTGATTTTCCCTTCAACCATGGTGGCAAGCGCAACCCTCCTGAACGAACCGAAGATGGCGCCCACATGGTACTCATACTTGGAGTCGAGCAGTGAGGCCAAGCTTGGGATGTTACCTTCGGTCTAGGAGAAGATTGATGTTTTGCCACATCCTACGACATTCATCTTCGGAGGTGTTATGGATGAGGAGGTTGATCATGGGACCATCCCTTTAACCGAGGTGGTGAAAGGGGTTGAGCATGGATCCGTTTGCACCTACATCTCTTAGACAACCCTATGTGATGAGATGCCTTAGTTTCCATGTGAGGAGAGCCACCACCAAATGAGTGACATGAGTGACTCCACCATCTATGACTTTGAGTCCATTTCCTATGAGAGGATGAGTGTGACCACCACTAGCCCCATATACGATGATTTGCCACAATTCCCATGTGAGGAGATCCACAACCCCACCACTTGAGAGAGACGAGTGACTCCACCATACGCGAGTTTGAGTACACCTACCTAGAGGGAGTGAGTGAGCCACTACACTTAGTGAGTGATATAGTTTATAGGGCACCCTAGGCCACTAAGATTTGTAACAACTTACACTCCACCCCTATTGTGTCTTCTTCTTCGGTGCAAGCTCTCATAAATGATGATGCGCATTCCCTCGACGAGTCCATCCCTCCAATGGTAATTTCGATGGACATGGTGGACATTGATTCACCCCCCCCACACACACATGATTCGATCATGATGAAGATGACCACATGTTGGTTTCTCCCACCTCACCTACACAACATGAGAGGAATAAGAAAGGTAAACTAGGTGAAGGTGATGCTCTTGTCCCAATAATGGACTATCTTGCATGATGTTGATCACCTTATGGATACTTCACATGCTATGTATTTTAATGCTTTGATGTGCCACTAATGTTTGTTGAATATGATGATGGTCATGTTGAATTACCTAGTTGTGATGCTATACTCCATCGGATATCATGTGAAAATTCTATTGGTCACATCATGTTTGATAAGCCCCTAAACTTGTCATATGCTATGTGTGAAATTTTCCATATTGCATCCTTGCAATCTCACCATAGTGACGATGCGTATCAAATAAAATTTAATCCCATTTGCACATATGGCATAGATGACAATCCCATGGTTATTGGCATTTTCTTTTCTTGTGATGATATTGCCATACTTCCTTTGCATCATTTGTGCAATAATTCCCATATGCCATCTCATGATCTCCATTATTTGGAAATGCATTGTATTGGATGTTGTCCATACTCCCCGCATTATTCTTCCGCTATTGCACATGAGGAGACCTTCATAGTTTCCTCATACATATTAGTAGAGTTTTTTCCATCCAACCAATTGCATGATCCCAATACTTGTGTCCACCTTCTGCATGCCATGAATAACAATGCTCTCGATATTTCATGTGATACACTATATATTTCTATTCTCCATTATTTTATACATAATAACAAACCTCCCATGATGGATGACATGTTCTTGTATCATGCATCTCATTTATTCGAGAATTGGACATTTTTTGCTAACAAACATAAGCACACACATCCTAACTGATGATGTGTAAATTTACCATGCACACACTTGGTTTGATGTGTCTCCTTGTTGTGTAGGTACACATAATTCCTCATCAAACTCACAAGAAGATGAGTTGACGAAATGAACTCTATAGAGCAACGAAGACGTGCGCCACCATGGAGTGCTTAACCTCCTCCCACCCACATTGTGCAATTCTTCTACATGGATCTCAC
Organism: Hordeum marinum; assembly: GCA_022496015.1. NCBI lineage: Eukaryota > Viridiplantae > Streptophyta > Magnoliopsida > Poales > Poaceae > Hordeum > Hordeum marinum. The sequence goes on from CM039675.1 coordinate 237,033,700, forward strand.
ATGGCTATGGCTTTTTGCTCTTTACACATTTATGTCCATATTACCATGTTCACTTTGCATGATATTCTCTTGCCATGCATTTGTGACCCATGCATTGTATCTCACATGACACTTGATTCTCGTACTTGTATGTGTATTTACAACCTTGGTGTAGATACTACTTGTTATTGCCATGTTTGCTTTGTGCCCCATGCCTATGATGATATATTGATCATGTTTTGTTCTCGTGCTTACGATATGTCACATGCATTGTCTATCTCCACTATTTTCTCATGTGACATGATGTCACAACCTGAGCAAGTGTCCTAGGTTAGCATTGTGATTGCATCATCATCATCATCATTGCATCAATGTGAAATGGGGAGAAAGAAAAGAAAGCCCAAGCACTTAATGAATTAAAGAAATTCAAGATAAATGAAATTTCAACAAATCCAAAATGCCCATAAAAAATGGTCCCTATGTCTGATAATTGAGGGAATGGATATACCAGGGATCATTCTAATTATTTGAACATTTCAAATAATTTAAGTTAAAGATTTAAGCCTCTAAAATTGATAAATAAAAACATTATCATTACTACTATTTTCAAATTAACCTGAAACTTTTTATACAAGTTTAGAATATTCAAACTTGAATATACAAAAGTTTTGGAATATTTGAAAGGTTATTTGGACCTGCAATAAAATAAACAAATGTTAGAACAGAAAACAGAAAACAGAAATAAAAAGAAAGGGAAGAAGTGTACCTGGTCAAGTGGGAGGCCCAGCCCAGCCCACCAGGGGTGGGGAGGTCAACTCCCACCTCACACCAGTAGGCATCGAGGTGGCGACCGAGCGCTCGCCGGCTTCCACCTCCTGCTTGCCACGGAGCAGGCTGCTCCCCTGCTTCCCCTGCACTTGGAAGACGCGAGATCCCTCTCTCCCGAGCTCATTCCTCCCCTCCCTTCCTCCTGTCTCTCTCTCTCGGTCCCCTGCCGAGAGCCGCCGTCGCCGGCCGTCGATTCGTCGACGTCGCTGCCTCCCCGAGCCCGCTGACCAGCTCCCTAGAAGCGCCGTGAGCTCCTCTTCCTCCTCCCCTTGCTTCCCCTCTCTCTAGCGCTCCCTAGCTAGCCCGGCCGCCGGACCCGAAGACCTCCCGCCGCCATATTCGGTGGTCGTAGTGCGTGCAGTCCCCCGAGCTCACGTGCGAGTGCCTGGTTGAACTCCTGGAGTTCCCAGGAGCTCGTAGAGCCAATTGCCGAGTCGCCCCGTGCCCTGTATCGTGTTTTGGTCCGAGCCTGAGCTCCGACCGCAGCCACGAGCTCGTTTCCAGCGAGCTCCGGCAACTCCTTAGCCTCCTGTGGCCTCCGTTGGATGCGGTCGTGCACGGGCTACGCGCTGGTGGTCTCAGCTCGTTGAATGAGCACCTGTGGGCAAAACCCGATGGTCGTCGCCATCTCTGTTGGTCACCGGCGACGAGCTGTCGACCAACTCCGGCGGGTTTGACCCCCGTGAGCCCTGGCTTGACTCTGTGAGTCAATGACAGGTGGGCCCCGTCCCTGATTAGTTTTAGGATAATTAGTAATTAGTTTTAATCGGTTTATTAACTAAATGTAACACTGATAGTGGGCCCTACTAGGTTAATTAGACAGGATAATTAGTTTAATTAAAACTGATTAGTATTGAGTCTATGACAGATGGGGCCCACCGGTCAGATTTGACCTGGAACGGGTCTGTTGACCAGCTGACGTCAGCATGACGTCAGTCTGATGTGATAATACCATTTTCCTATTTAAAAATAATTCCAGAAATTATTTAAAACTTTGAAAAATCATATAAATTAATCTGTAAGACAGATGAAAATAATTTATATATGAAAATTTATCAGAAAAATCCAATGAATCCAATGGTGCTATTATGATGCATGCTAGAGAAACATAAATAGGTGAACAAGGACAATTATCATTAGGTTAATATATGGAATTTGAAATGAGAACAACTTTGAACCTATATTCAAATCTATTTTAAATTGACATGATCACTAGTTACATTAGGTCACCCATGCATATTACTATGCCATGATCATGCATCATATTGTTACATTTGCTTGTATTGAATGTTTTTATCTACGTTGCGGTAGGCCCTAATCCGGAAGATATCACCCCGTATTCCGACGAAGGAGAGAATTCCTCCGCAACTCAGCAAGGCAAGAAACCCCATCGATCATTCCGATAACATCCCACTCTCTCGCTCCTGCTCTTGTTATTGCATTAGGACAAACGATCACATGTCAGTCATACACGATAGATGATCCTATTCCTATGCATGACCTGACCTTGTCACAGTAAATAGTTAAACCTTGCAACCTAGCATACCTGGTAGATGCTTGTGCCATGATGTGCTTAGCTTACTTTCATGCCATGCTGCTATGCTTAGAGTTGTGTCAGGTCTATTTCATCTGGGTGATGAACTGAGTGAAACAGTGTTATCCGGTGTGATGAGCTCATAATGAATACGATTTGGTAAAGGTAGCGATGAGAGGCTATGTAGGAGTACATAGTGGGTAGTCTCATTGGGACCGTTCTTAGGAACTAGGTTCCGTGTTTGTGATCCAAGACTAGTTACTACCACACATTGGGTTCCGGTAACTCGACCCCTCTCGACTTATCAGTCGCTTAGTCCTTAGTCTAGGAGTTGCAAGTAGTTTCTGGTGTTTATAGCATGTTGGAGGCCGTGCGTAGCGCTGACCCTCGGGATGGGTTACGACGCGATAGCTAGTGGCATGGTGTACCAAGGGTCACCCGAATGGTGGGCTTGGGAACCCTGCGCACATCATTTGGGACCGTAGCATAAACTTCGGCCGGACTTCCGTGCGTGTTCAGTCTCAAATAGGCGATAGCCTGGACTAGAGGTCTTATGTGATTGATGGTCGTGGCTGACTCCCTCGCTGGGCATCCGCATGAAGGTTGCCGAGGTGCATGGTTTATGGCACACAGCGATAGGTGGCGAGAGCGTGTGTGAAGAAGTACAACCCTGCAGGGTATGAAACTATTTGAATAGCCGCGTCCTCGGATATGGACTACTTGGAGAACTTATGTTGTTCATAGATAATCAAATGGATACTTCTAAAAATATCAAGACAAGTGTGAGTACCGTGGATGGCACTCTTCCGGAAGGGGAAGGTGAATCCATGGTGGTGTATTGTGATGGAGATAGTGGACTCATGTGCGATAACTAAAATTGTAACAAAGAGTTTAAAACTGAGTAGTGTAGGATAGCCATGAGTCAAGTTTGCATTTCTGCATGAACTCCACCACCCCCTTGTTGATACATGAGCATAAATAGACTAGGTCTGTTTTAAAGACTTGGTGAGTACGATTGTACTCATCCTTGCTTAATAAATGTTGCAGAAGAGAACCAGGACCCATCAGGTGGGTTCTATCTAGACGTTGACGATGCCGAATAGCTGGTGTCCCAGCTACGATCTTGCCCGTGTGGTGGGTTGTAGATAGTCAGGCCGTGTGCCTCTTTTCTATTTTCGCCGTCTATACTCAGACAGCTTTAGTTTCCACTGGCTTGTATGACTTTGTTTGTATGACTTGAGTGTCGGGTCATGTGACCCCTATGTGTAAGAACATATTATGCAAGGCTCGTCTGAGCCTCTTAAATAAAAGTCATGTTGTTCTATGGTTATGTTGTGATGGCATAGTTGTATCTATGCATATAGGGCATGTCGTGCGTACGTGTGACGTGCAACGGTATGTATGGGATCCGACACCTAGTCATGTGCCTTTAGTAGTACTCTTTACGGGAAACTGCCTCTTTGTGCTTCCACCGAGCCATGGTAGCTTGCTACTTCTCCGGACACATTGATTGACCGGCATATATCCTTCTTTGATGTTGTGTCTGTTAATTCGGGGAAATGTCTCGCAGTGTAATGGAGTCCCTGTAGCCTGCTACGACTCGTCTACGTGCAGTGATGACATTCGTGTCTCGCGACGTAATGGAGTCCTTGTAGCTTGCTATGACTCGTCTACACACGCTTGAGGCCGACACCTGCATTGCTGGGTTATGTATGCCTGTTTCCGTATGGATGTGCCACTTGGTTTCTATGACTAGTCATGTCGGCCCGGGTTCTTTGTTGTGTGATTGCCAGCGACACGTTCACATACGTGAGCCAAAAGACGCAAACAATCCCGGCCAAGGTAAGGCTGCAGCCGTGGAGTACCGTGCGTGTGGCCGCAAAGTGATGTGCCTTGTTACAGTATGGAATCATATGACTTAGGATCGGGGTCCCGACAACGTTGGTATCAGAGCCTGACTGACTGTAGGACTACCAAGCCAAACCGGTCGAAGTTGAGTCTAGAAACACTATAGATAAGTAGGGGAATTGATTGTGGAAGGGAACGTAAGGCTCTTTTTACTCCTCTTCCCAAGTTATTCTATGTTGGGTCATTCTCATCTCTTCTACGGGGATAGGAACTAGGATTCTCATCTATTTCTTAGGATGACGAGTTACTAGCCATGGACCGATAGCTAGCTTGGTTGTAAGTGAGTGCAGTTATTCAAGTATTGCTGGTGTGACAAACTGATGGAGAAGACATTTGAGTCTAGATAGTCGAGTGGTTATTCCTTTCCAATCTTTTTCAATTGTCTCAAAAAATTTCTTGAGCAATTACAGCCGTTACGCTGTCCAAATTCTGCTAGGATCTCTAATGTGTTTGCATCATTCTTTGTTTCAGATGCCGTCTCGTCCTTTCCATCAGGTGGTCCATTTGACCAGGTGCATCGATGTGCCAGGTCACACGGCCATGTTGGTTAGAGTTATGATGGAGGTTGGATACCGCTGCTACCCAGAGTACACAGTGGAGGAGCAGTATCGAGATTTCAACCAAAGTCAGTATCTGTGTACCGTTAGGATATACCCTTCATATCCTGGAGCTACAGAGCCGCTTCACTGGACTCACGGATTGGGAGTTACCATAGATATGGCAGTTCAGGAAGCCGCCTACACCATGCTGACTATCATGAGGTTTCACCATGGCCTGCTACAGAACACGGAGTTCCGTTATGTTCCTGCTTCCATGGGAGGAGAGGATGGATATCTTAGCGCAGCCTACTTTGATCATTCTCATGATGACCCTAGGCTGCAGGTGACCGCTCAGATGTTGGAGAACAGGGATCGTGATGCACGTGCCCTTCACATGGAGCTTTATGCTACCCGTTCTCGCCTTTGGACAGCCTTGACGCAGTTGGCACCTATCGTGCAGACAGGCTATGGAGATTTGGAGATGTTGACCCCATCACGGACTCATTTGCCAGCACACGTAGACTGGCCTAATGTTGGAGGCATCACCCCTCTTCGAGGACCGCTGTTGCCGCCGACAAGGGGACCAAGGCCACATCCGTGTCCTTATGGTTTCTAGGGATCCCAGGCTACAGTGTTTCTAGATCCTCAGGTTCAGCTCCCCGTTCACGGGGGTAACCTGTACGAGGCATTCTACGGTGATGTTTGAGTGCGTGGATGTTAGTCCTAGTATGGTAGTAGTCGTATCGCCACAATCCTGTGTGTCTTGTGGGATATGACTAAGGTCAAGAGTTGAGTTTCGGAGGTGTAGATAGATAATGTATAGGAAGCTTGTAATGCCTCCGATGAGTTGTGTCATCTCTCTATAGTTGTTTTCAGCTTGGGTTTGTACTGAACTAAGTTATGGTGTGTATGAAACCTAATGTTCATATGGTAGTTGCTTTACCATGTTGATTGGTGTTTATCCTACATGCCATGTTGATCAGGACGTTCCATAATTCATGTCTTAGAGTTGATGTTCTCTATGTCTAAGCTGTGGATTGTTTTCCCCCAGGATGGTGGCAACTAGGAACAATCCCGTGCCTGCTCCTGAGCAAGGAGAGAGTAGCCAGCCAAGGCAAGAGGAGCTGCCACATGCACCATCCCTGGCAGAGGTGATGCTAGAGGCTGAAAGGAATAAGAGGGAGACTAATAGGCTGTTGGAAAGAATTGAGCAAAACACAGCTCGTGCTCCCCGCAATGATCACCACGATGGAGTATCACTTGGTGACTTTATCAAGCTGTGTTCGCCCAAGTAACATCATTCGATCGACCCCCTCGATGCGGATGATTGGCTGACAAGTATGTTCCGCAAGATACGGGCTGCTAATGTGCCCGAGGCCAACAGGGTGTCTTTTGCCACCTACTTTCTAGAGGGACCTGCCAACCTATGGTGGGAAATCTATGAGGCTATGCGTCCCCAGGGACTTACACCAACCTGGGCAAAGTTCAGCGCCGCATTCTGTATCCATCACATCCCGGAAGGGCTGATGGATCGCAAAAGAGAGGAATTTTGTGCCTTCACCCAGGGCAGATTGTCAGTGGATGCATACAGTCGCGAGTTTGGTTATCTTGCTCGCTATGCTCCATAGGAAGTCTCAACTGATGCTAAGAAGCAGGCTAGGTTCCGCAAGGGACTTAATGCTGAGCTTCACCGAGATCTTCGTCTGCACAAGTGCACCACCTTCCAGGCTCTCGTCAATAAGGCCATCAATGCCGAGTCAGGACAAACTGACTACGAGGCTACGAGGAAGCATAACTGTGACTTCAATCCTGCATCGGGTTCAGGCCCAAACAAACTCCGAGTGTGGGTGCCCAATGCAGCTTTGCCACCAAGATACACCGCGAGGCCATCCTTCCAGGAACCTCATCCAGTTAAGTCCAACCCTCCACCCAGACCATTTGGAGGACCGCCTACAAATGTTGCACCTCGTGCTACAGTGGTATGGTACAAATGTGGAGAACCGAGACACTATTCTCGTGAGTGTCCCCAGAACAATGCCAAGCCCGCTGGACGTGGGAAACCAGGAAAAGCTTTCTACGTGAAGCCAGTTCCTGCTCGTGGGCGAGTGAATTATGTGTGTGCTGAAGAAGCCCTCGAAGATCCTGATGTTATTCTAGGTACGCTTCTTGTTAATAGCCATCCAGCATCTCTTCTATTTGATACTGGGGCATCTCATTCATTCATCTCAGAAAGTTATGCACAGTTGCATAACATGTCCTTCCGTGACATGCCCACTCCTTTAGTAGTTCAGACTCCTGGTTCAAAATGGCAAACTTCTAGAGTGAGTCATGACAATGAAATTTTGGTGGATAGACTAGTATTCCTAGCATCCTTGATAGCTCTTAAGTCTTAGGACATCAATATCATTCTAGGTATGGATTGGATGAAAGCCCACTATGCCAAGATTGATACTCATTCTAGGAATGTTCAACTTACACATCCCTCGAGAGAGATAGTTAATGTCCCTACTCGAACAACCAAGCGCCAAATCTATTCCCTAAATGCTAGCCCTCTTCTAGAGTTAGAAGATATTCCAGATTTTCCGGATGTCTTTCCAGAAGAACTGCCAGGTATTCCACGTGTCAGACATGTTGAGTTTCTGATAGAACTTATTCCAGGGACATTCCCAATAGCCAGAAGACCCGATAAGATGGCACCCTTAGAACTAGCCGATCTAAAAACCCAACTCGATGAAGCTTTGAAGAAAGGTTTCATTCGTCCTAGCTCTTCTCCTTGGGCTTCTGCCGTCCTCTTCGTTAAGAAGAAGGATGGATCGGATCGGATGGTTGTGGATTACTGACCAGTGAATTTGGTCACTATCAAGAACAAGTATCCGCTCCCTAGGATCAACGATTTGTATGATCAACTCGCTGGATCCTCTGTCTTTTCCAAAATGGATTTGAGGTTGGGATACCATCAAATCAGAATTAGAAATGGCGACATTCCAAAAACGGCTTTTGTCACTCGTTATGGCCAATACGAGTACACCGTCATGTCCTTCGGTTTAACCAATGCCCCAGCCACCTTCTCTCGTCTGATGAATTCGATCTTCATGGAGTATTTGGATAAATTCGTTGTGGTTTACCTCGACGACATAATCATCTACTCGAAGAACGAACAAGAACATGCCGAGCATCTAAGGTTGGTATTGATGAAACTTCGGGAGCACCGCTTATATGCCAAATTCTCCAAGTGTGAATTTTGGTTGCCAGAAGTGACCTATCTGGGCCACGTGATCTCTGGCAAAGGTATTGCTGTCAATCCCGAGAGAGTTCAGGCCGTCCTTGATTGCACTCAACCTGAATCGGTTAAGCAAGTTCGGAGTTTCCTTGGCTTAGCGAGCTATTGTCGCCGCTTTGTTGAGAACTTCTCCAAGGTTGTGAAACCTCTGACCGAACTCCTTAAGAAAGATAAAAAGTTCGAGTGGAACCCACAATGCGAGCATAGTTTTCAGGAGTTGAAAAGATGACTAACCTCTGCTCCCGTTCTGGTGCCACCAGATTTTTCTAAAGACTTTATTATCTACTGCGACGCCTCGCGACAAGGATTAGGTTGCATTCTCATGCAAGATCGGCATGTGATTGCATACGCATCTCGACAGTTGCGTCCACATGAGGATAATTATCCAACACATGATCTTGAGCTTGCAGCTATAGTTCATGCACTAAAGACATGGTGACATTACCTTGTGGGTAATCGTTGCGAGATATACATTGATCACCAAAGTCTGAAATATATTTTCACCCAGCCGGATTTGAATCTCAGGCAAAGACGGTGGGTAGAGTTCATTACAGATTACGACTTAGGGATAACTTAAATCCCGGGGAAAGCCAATGTCATGGCTGATGCACTAAGTCGTAATTCTTATTGTAACAATCTGATGTTACAACAAGGTCAACCGCTTCTCTAAGAGGAATTCAGGAAGTTAAATCTTCACATTGTTCCTCAAGGATTCCTATCCAACCTGGTGGCGAAACCTACTCTTTTGGATCAAATCATAGAAGCCCAGAAGCATGATGCCGGGATATCTCGGATCAAGAAAAACATTAAGAAGGGTAATGTTAGATGCTTCTTGGAAGATGATCAGGGATTTGTCTTCTTTGAGAATCGCTTGGTGATCCCAAAGAAACAACATCTACGACAATTGATCCTTAAGGAGGCTCATGATTCTCCTCTCACAATTCATCCGGGTAGTACCAAAATGTATCAGGACCTACGCCAAAGGTTCTGGTGGACTAGGATGAAGAGAGAAATTGCTCAGTATGTTGCTAACTGCGACGTTTCTCGTCGTGTGAAAGCAGAACATCAACGGCCTGCTGGCACCCTTCAACCTTTAGTTGTTCCTGAGTGGAAATGGCATAAGGTCGGTATGGATTTCATCACCGGTTTTCCCAGGACCAAGAGAGGGAACAATGCTATATTTGTAGTCATTGATCGCCTCTCCAAAGTGGCTCATTTTCTTCCTGTTCGTGAAAGCATTACTGCTAGCCAGCTAGCGGAGTTATATGTTTCTCGAATAGTTTCTCTTCATGGTGTTCCTTTGGAGATTAACTCAGACCGTGGAAGTATCTTTACTTCTCGATTTTGGGAAAGTTTTCAAACCGCTATGGGGACTCATCTATACTTTAGCACTGCTTTCCACCCTCAATCAAGTGGTCAAGTAGAGAGAGTCAATCAAATTCTCGAAGACATGCTCCGAGCTTGTGTTATATCTTTCGGTATGAATTGGGAGAACTGCCTTCCGTTTGCTGAATTCGCATATAACAACAGTTATCAGTGAAGCTTGGGCAAAGCCCCTTTTGAAGTTCTCTATGGATGAAAATGTCGAACACCTCTTAACTGGTCAGAAACCGGAGAGAGGCAACTCTTTGGCCCGGACATGATCCAGGATGCAGAGGAGCAAGTTCGCGTTATTCATGAAAAGTTGAAAACAGCCCAATCCCGTCAAAAGAGTCAATATGACCGTCATCATAAGTCTGTGACCTATGAGGTTGACGAGAAGGCTTACCTACGGGTTACGCCTCTGAAGGGTACCCATCGATTCGGTATCAAAGGCAAGTTGGCTCCTCGTTACATTGGACCTTTTCGCATTCTTGCTACACAAGGAGAGGTTTCCTACCAATTGGAACTTCCGCCGCATCTTTCCAAGGTTCATGATGTCTTCCATGTCTTGCAACTCAGGCGTTGCTTTTTGGACCCTGTCCGCGAAGTAGACCACGAAGCGCTTGATATCCAAGATAACCTTACATACCAAGAATACCCTGTTCGTATTCTCGACCAAGCTGAGCGTACCACTTGGCGTCGGAACATCAACTTTCTCAAGGTTCAGTGGTCGCATCATTTTGAAAAGGAGGCGACATGGGAAAGAGAAGATCGTCTTCGACTAGAGTACCCCGCGCTCTTTCCGACGACTTCAAAATCTCGGGATGAGATTCTTTTGAGTGGGGGCGAGTTGTCAGAACCCTAGCAAGTGTCCTAGGTTAGCATTGTGATTGCATCATCATCATCATCATTGCATCAATGTGAAATGGGGAGAAAGAAAAGAAACCCCAAGCACTTAATGAATTAAAGAAATTCAAGATAAATGAAATTTCAACAAATCCAAAATGCCCATCAAAAATGTTCCCTATGTCTGATAATTGAGGCCATGGATATACTAGGGATCATTCTAATTATTTGAACATTTCAAATAATTTAAATTAAAGATTTAAGCCTCTGAAATTGATAAATAAAAACATCATCATTAGTACTGTTTTCAAATTAACCTGAAACTTTTTATACAAGTTTAGAATATTCAAACTTGAATATACAAAAGTTTTGGAATATTTGAAAGTTTATTTAGACCTGCAATAAAATAAACAAATGTTAGAACAGAAAACAGAAAACAGAAATAAAAAGAAAGGGAAGAAGTGTACCTGGTCAAGTGGGAGGCCCAGCCCAGCCCACCAGGGGTGGGGAGGTCATCTCCCACCTCGCGGCAGTAGGCATCGAGGTGGCGACCGAGCGCTCGCCGGCCTCCACCTCCTGCTTGCCACGGACCAGGCTGCTCCCCTGCTTCCCCTACACCTGGAAGACGCGAGAGCCCTCTCTCCCGAGCTCATTCCTCCCCCTCCCTTCCTCCTGTCTCCCTCTCTTGTTCCCTTGCCGAGAGCCGCCGTCGCCGGCCGTCGATTCGTCGCCGTCGCTGTCTCCCCGAGCCTGCTGACCAGCTCCCCGGAAGCGCAGTGAGCTCCTCTTCCTCCTCCCCTCGCTTCCCCTCACTCTAGCGCTCCCTAGCTAGACCGGCCTCTGGACCCGAAGACCTCCCGCCGCCATGATCGGTCGTCGCCGTGCGTGCAGTCCCCCGAGCTCACGTGCGAGTGCATGGTTGAACTCCTGGAGTTCCCAGGAGTTTGTAGAGCCAATTTCCGAGTCGCCCCATGCCCTATATCGTGTTTTGGTCCGAGCCCGAGCTCCGTCCACCGCCACGAGCTCGTTTCCGGCGAGCTCCGGCGACCCCTTAGCCTCCTGTGGCCTCCGTTGGATGCGGTCGTGCACGGGCTACACGCTGGTGGTCTTAGCTCGTTGAATGAGCGCCCGTGGGCAAAACTCGATGGTTGCCGCCGTCTCTGTTGGACACCGGCGACGAGCCGTCGACCAACTCCAGCGGGTTTGACCCCCGTGGGCCCTGGCTTCACTCTGTGAGTCAATGACAGGTGGGCCCCGTCCCTGATTAGTTTTAGGATAATTTGTAATTAGTTTTAATCGGTTTATTAACTAAATGTAACACTGACAGTGGGCCCCACTAGGTTAATTAGACAGGATAATTAGTTTAATTAAAACTGATTAGTATTGAGTCTATGACAAATGGGCCCCACCGGTAAGATTTGCCCTGGAACGGGTCTGTTGACCAGCTGACGTCAAGATGACGTCAGTCTAATGTCATAATACCATTTTCCTATTTAAAAATAATTCCAGAAATTATTTAAAACATTGAAAAATCATATAAATTAATCTGTAAGTCAGATAAAAATAATTTATATATGAATATTTATTTGAAAAATCCAATGAATCCAATGGTGATATTCTGATGCATGCTAGAGCAACATAAATAGGTGAACATGGACAATTATCATTAGGTTAATATATGGAATTTGAAATGAGAACAACTTTGAACCTATATTCAAATCTATTTTAAATTGACATGATCACTAGTTACATTTGCTCACCCATGCATATTACTATGCCATGATCATACATCACATTGTTGTATTTGATGTATTGAAGGTTTTTATCTGCATTGCGGTAGGCCCTAATCCGGAAGATATCACCCCGTATTCCGACGAACGAGAGAAATCCTCCGCAACTCAGCAAGGCAAGCAACCCCATTGATCATTCCGCTAACATCCCACTCTCTCGCTCCTGCTCTTGTTATTGCATTAGCACAAACGATCACATGTCAGTCTTACACGATACATGATCCTATTCCTATGCATGACCTGACCTTGTCACAGTAAATAGTTAAACCTTGCAACCTAGCATACCTGGTAGATGCTTGTGCCATGACGTGCTTAGCTTACTTTCATGCCATGCTGCTATGCTTAGAGTTGTGTCAGGTCTGTTTCATCTGGGTGATGAACTGAGTGAAACAGTGCTGTCCGATGTGATGAGCTCATACTGAATACGATTTGGTAAAGGTAGCGATGAGAGGCTATGTAGGAGTACATAGTGGGTAGTCTCATTGGGAACGTTCTTAGGAACTGGGTTCCGTGTTTGTGATCCAAGACTAGTTACTACCACACATTGGGTTCCGGTAACTCGACCCCTCTCGACTTATCAGTCGCTTAGTCCTTAGTCCAGGAGTTGCAAGTAGTTTCTGGTGTTTATAGCATGCTGGAGGCCGTGCGTAGCGCTGACCCTCGGGGTGGGTTACGACGCGGTAGGTAGTGGCACGGTGTACCAAGGGTCACCCGAATGGTGGGCTTGGGAACCCTCCGCACATTGTTTGGGACCATAGCAGAAACTTCGGCCGGACTTCCGTGCGGGTTCAGTCTCAAATAGGCGATAGCCTGGACTAGAGGTCTTATGTGATTGACGGTCATGGCCGACTCCCAAGCTGGGCATCCGCTTCAAGGTTGCCGAGGTGCATGGTTTATGGCACACAGCGATAGGTGGAGAGAGCGTGTGTGAAGAAGTACACCCCTGCAGGGTATGAAACTATTTGAATAGCCGCGTCCTCGGATATGGACTACTTGGAGATCTTATGTTGTTCATAGATAATCAAATGGATACTTCTAAAAATATCAAGACAAGTGTGAGTACCGTGGATGGCACTCTTCCGGAAGGGAAAGGCGAATCCATGGTGGTGTATTGTGATGGAGATAGTGGACTCGTGTGCGATAACTAAAATTGTAACAAAGAGTTTAAAACTGAGTATTGTAGGATAGCCATGAGTCAAGCTGGCGTTTCTGCATGAACTCCACCCCCCCTTGTTGATACATTTAATCAATAGACTAGGTCTGTTTTAAAGACTTGCTGAGTACGATTGTACTCATCCTTGCTTAACAAATGTTGGAGAAGAGAACCAGGACCCATCAGGTGGGTTCTATCTAGACGTTGGCGATTCCGAATAGCTGGTGTCCCAGCTACGATCTTGCCCATGTGGTGGGCTGTAGATAGTCAGGCCGTGTGCCTCTTTTCTATTTTCGCCGTCTGTAGTCAGACAACTTAAGTTTCCGCTGGCTTGTATGACTTTATTTGTATGACTTGAGTGTCGGGTCATCTGACCCTTATCTGTAAGAACATATTATGCAAGGCTCGTCTGAGCCTCTTAAATAAAAGTCATGTTGTTGTATGGTTATGTTGTGATGCCATAGTTGTATCTATGCATATCAGGCATGTCGTGCGTACGTGTGACATGCAACGGTATGTATGGGATCCGACACCTAGTCGTGTGCCTTTAGTAGTACTCTTTACGGGAAACTACCTCTTTGTGCTTCCACCGAGCCATGGTAGCTTGCTACTGCTCCGGACACATTGATTGACCGACATGTATCCTTCTTTGCTGATGTGTCTGTTCCTTCGGGGAAATGTCTCGCAGTGTAATGGAGTCCCTGTAGCCTTCTACGACTCGTCTACGTGCAGTGATGACATTCGTGTCTCCTGACGTACTGGAGTCCTTGTAGCTTGCTATGACTCGTCTACACACGCTTGAGGCCGACACCTGCATTGCTGGGTTATGTATGCCTGTTTCCGTACAAATGTGCCACTTGGGTTCTATGAATAGTCATGTCGGCCCGAGTTCTTTGTTGTGTGATTGCCAGCGACATGTTCACATACGTGATCCAAAAGACGCAAACTGTCCCGGCCAAGGTAAGGCTGCAGCCGTGGAGTACCATGCGTGAGGCCGCAAAGTGATGTGGCTTGTTACAGTATGGAATCATATGACTTAGGATCGGGGTCCCGACACATGATTGCAATGATTTCCTCTAGTATGTTGCATCTTCGCACTACTAGTTTGCATGACATGATGAATATGGTTACCAATGTTGCATCACCAAAGATTCATACTTGCTCCTTTCATCCGGTTGATGACAACTATTACTATGATTAGGACAAGATTGATATTGTATATCGTCATATGTCTTCATGTGTTGCCTCTTTCTTGCTATTACCAGGTATTGAGTGCAACATTACCCATAGGTTTCTCTCATATTGGTGGAGCTTTTGACATCTTTCATGTGAAGCATACTTGTATTCCTTCTTTGCACCATATGCCTAGTGCCATGAATGTAGCCACTATTGCATCATATTGTTCATGCACTTTTGCCTCTAATAGTTATGTGCAAGAGAAGAGAACCACCATGATGGATGATGTTTTCGTATAACATGCACATACATTGTTTGCTTTGTTGTGTTTATGTGTAGGATACTAAAACTACATGTTGAACGTTCGATATATTGAGAGCGAGCCATGATACATCGACACATTTCTACATGGCACTTGCTTGCGCATTGGCATGGTGACGGATGCACAAGGTTCCGCTTTTGAAGTGACATCCTTCATGAGCATGGATATTGTGGGTCATCCTACTTGTGTTGGTTGTACCATGACATATATTGGTCATCTTGGACCCTTTACTTGCACACATGTTAATGATATTGTGTTTCCTCATGATTGTCACATTGCCATGCCTCATGACATATCTACCTTATTTGTTGAATCCAACTAGTGGAGTATTTCCTCTTATCATATGCTTGGTTGCAACAATATCCATTGTTCTCATTTTCCTTGCCACATTGCTCGCTGCATGCTTGACTTGCTTGCCTCACACATGATGACCAATTACTATTTCTATTGTGATTAGTACATCACTATCTTCACTACACCATGTACACATTATTCTTGGATTGTCTTGCACTTTGGATTGCACCATGTGTTTAAACACTTCACATTACTTATTTTTGTGAATGATTCCTATGCCTACCATAGACCTTCTGTTGATTGCTTTGTGCATGATTGCTATGAACATTAGGTAGATGTTTGTTATATTGTCACACATTTTGCATCCCTGCCTCGCCTTTGCATATTTCTTCCAAGATTGCATTGCTCGTGCTCAATTTATATGCTTACATGCCATGCCACAATCCCTTATCACACCATATGTTATGCATGATGACAACACTTGTGCGGTGGTTCACCACTTGAATGCTTGGTTTTGCACGAATGTTAACCACATTTTTTCCAAGTGCTTGTTGTCATTCCTCATTTTGAAGGAACTACAAGACAATGAGACATTCGGTCATGCCATTTTCGAGCTTCTACATGACGAGTGATTGGTGATTGTCCACTTCTACACGGCGACGCCATCTACTTCCCACGGTGATTTGGATTTTTATCCGTGGACGGATCATTAGCAAGGTTAGGCGATGATGCGGAGCAACTTACAGATATCACCATGACAAGAGTCTATTTGGCAAGTGACACGTGCTATATCCACTACACATACATAAAGGTGAATCATCTCCTTTACACGTGTTCACTTGACCCCTTCGAGGTGGGTATACTACTTGACACTCCTCTCATGTGCATACATAGGTATTGCCGGAGCTTCATGAATGATGAGGAAGAGTGCAAGCTCCAAGGAACAACTACACCATCTGCAAGGGAAGCTTGGAAGAGGAGATGGAAGAAGACAGAGCTGCGAAGTCTATAGCAGCCGGACGACCGACAACCACCAAACGTCTGACACTCTACAGCGCCCGGATGGCCATTGTGTTTTGGACATCCAAGAGACTCCAGACATCGGACAACCGACATCCTTCAAAAATCCGGTGCCACCACACCATCACTGAATTGCCGGAAATCCAGAACACTCCGGACGTCCGGACCCTAACGAGCCTTCGGGCAACCGACGCCCTTCGGACGTACGGTTCCTATGTGTACGCACTCATGGGCCTTTGGACTTGTATCTCTCTCTCACTTACCCCTTCGCGTCTAAGACTATATATACTTTTCCCACACCTACTTTCTAGGGTTAGAAATGGTTTAGCTCATTGACTAGTTGAGCATTGCTCCTTCCATAGCCTTCTCCCTTGGAGTTGCTACCTCTACGTGAGAAGATCCTATGGATGTCCAGGCTCCTATCTAGGGAAGATCCTCAGGGATATCAAGGCCCCATCTCCCCATGGGATTTG
This sequence comes from Hordeum marinum, assembly GCA_022496015.1. Lineage (NCBI taxonomy): Eukaryota > Viridiplantae > Streptophyta > Magnoliopsida > Poales > Poaceae > Hordeum > Hordeum marinum. The sequence continues at coordinate 237,050,204 of CM039675.1, forward strand.
GGATGAACTCTACCATGTATCCTTCTTTCCCTTTGTTGTTGTCATACCTTTTGGATCTTGTGTGTGGTTAGTCTAGTGGATGTGTGGTTGGACCTGTTTTTGAGTGTTTCTTCTTGCATTTTCGTCCTGTTCATCCTCGTGTTCTTCGTGTTCTTGAGGTTTCCCATCCAATTCATGAAAGATAGACACCTATGGGTGTCGAGACCCCGATCCTAAGTCATGGGAATCCAGCCTGTAACACATCAGATCACTTTGCGGCCTCACACACGGTAACTCCACGGCTGCAGCCTTGCCTTAACCAGGACAATTTGCGTCTTTTGGCTCACGTATTGGAGTATGTAGCTAGCATTCAAACGACAGAGAACCCGAGACGACATGACTAGTCATACAACCCAAGTGGCACCTCCATACGGAAACATGCATACGTCACCCAGCAATGCAGGTGTCGGCCTCAAGCGTGTGTAGACGAGTCATAGACAGCTACAAGTACTCCATTATGCCGAGGGACATAAATGTCATCACTGCACGTAGACGAGTCGTAGCAGACTACAGGGAATCCATTACACAGCGAGAACTTTTCCCGATGGGACAGACACGGTAGCAAAGAAGGATACATGCTGGTGAATCAATGTGTCCAGAGAAGTAGCAAGCTACCAAGGCTCGGTGGAAGCACAAAGCAGTTTCCCGTAAAGAGTACTACTAAAGGCACATGACTAGGTGTTGGATCCCAGACATACCATTGCACGTCACACGTACGCATGAATGCCCGATATGCATAGATACAACTACGGCATCACAACATAACCATAAAACAACACATCTTTTATTTAAGAGGCTTAGAGGAGCCTTGCATAACATGTTCTTACAGGTAGGGGTCACATGACCCGACACTCAAGTCATACAAGCAAGTTCATGCAAACCAAGTGAAAGCATAAAGCTGTGTGAGTACAGACATTTGAAAGGGTAAAATGGCACATGGCCTGACTATCTATAGCCCGCCACATGGCATAAGGTCATAGCTGGGACACCAGCGATTCGGCATCGTCGAGATCTAGATAGAACCCACCTGATGGGCTCCTGGGTCTCATCTGCAACATTTATTAAGCAAACTTGAGTACAAACGTACTCACCAAGTCCTTAAAGTAGACCTAGTCTATTCATGCTCACGTAACAACACGGAGAGTGGTGGAGTTTATGCAGCAATGCCTCTGACTCATGGCTAACCTATACTACACATATTAATTCTTTGTTCAAATTTTAGACATCGCACACGAGTCCACTAACTCCACATCAATATTCCACCATGGATTCACTTTCGTCATCTACGAGAGTGCCATCCTCGGTACTCACACTTGTCTTGAGATTTTTATGAGTATGCATTAAATTATCTGCAACAGCATAAGTTCTCCAAGTAGTCCATATCCGAGGATGCGGCTATTCGAACAGATTCATACCCTGCAGGGGTATACTTCTTCACACACGCTCTCGCCACTTATCGTTGTGTGCTCATGAAACCATGCACCTCAGCAACCTTTAAGCGGAAGCCCAACGAGGGAGTCCGCCACGACTGTCAGTCACACAAGACCTCTAGTCCAGGCTATCGCCTATCTGAGACTGAACCCGCACGGAAGTCCGGCCAAAGTTTGCGCTACGGCCCCAAAGGATGTTCGCATGGTTCCCAAGCCCGCCATTCAGGTGACACTTGGTACACTGTTCCATTGCCTACCGCATCATAACCCACCCTAGGGCCAGCGCTACGCACAGCCTCCAGCATACTATGAGCACCAGAAACTACTTGCAACTCCTGGACCAAGGACTAAGCGATTAGTAAGTCGAGAGAGGTCGAGTTACCGGAACCCAATGTGTGGTAGTAGCTAGCCTTGGATCACAAACACGGAACTTAGTTCCTAAGAACGGTCCCAATGAGACAACCCGCTATGTACTCCTACATAGCCTCTCATTCCTACCTTTACCAAATCGGGTTCATCATTAAGTTTATCGCATCAGAACAATACTGTTTCACTCAAGTTCATGAACCATATGAAGCAAACCTGACACAACTCTAAGCATAGCAAGCCTAGCGAGCAAATGGTTAAAGCACATCATGGCTCAAGCATCTACCAAATATGCTAGGTTGCAAGGTCTAGCAATTTACTGTGACAATGACAGGTCATGCAAAGAAATGAGTTCATCTACCGCATATGATAGGCAATTGAACGTTTGTCCTAATGCAATAAACAAGAGCAGGAGCGAGAGAATGGGATGTTATCAGAATGAGCAATGGGGTTGCTTGCCTTGCTGGGAAGCGGGAAGGTATTCTCCTTCGTTGGAATACTCGGGGGTATCCTTAGAAGCAGATCCTACTACAATGGAGATAAGTAACAATCAATACACGGCAAGTGTAGCAATATGATGCGTGACCATGACATGGCAAGATGAATGGATGAGCTAATGCAACTATTATCCAAGTTAAATGAGGTAATTTTGAATATAGGTTCAAAATCGTTCTTCATTTCATATTTCATATATTTACCTATTAATAAATGTCAATTTTCATCTACATAGGTTGCTCTAACATGCATGATAACAACACCATTGGATTCATTGGATTTTTCTGATAAATTTTAATATATAAATTATTTTCTGAGTGATAGATTAATTTCTATGAATTTTCTAATTTTTAACTATTTTTTGGAATTAATTTAACACGGAAATCCTTTTAATGCATTAGCATGACATTAGCATGATGTCAACTGGTCAAATTTCCGTTACAGGTCAAACCTGACCAGTGGGGTCCACTGGTCAGTGACTCAGTCCCTAACAGAGACTAATTAAAACACTAACCACTAATTAATTAGCAGAGGGCCCACTGTCAATGGGTCATTAGGTTAATTAATTTTATTAAATAATTATTTTTAACTCAAACTTGATTAGCAGGGCTAGGCCCACTTGCTAGTTGACCTGGGGTCAAACCCTCGTGGTCAAACCGGTTGACTCATCGGCATTGAGCCGCCGGCGACGACACGGATGGCGGAGGGGATCGGAAACCCTGCTGTGGCGAACAAATGGACGACAGAGGGCACCGATCGACCCTGTGTGCTCGCGCGCCTCGAACCCGACACCTCCTAGGGGCTGGGATGGCCAGAGTCGGCACCAGCATTGAGCGCGGCGGCTGCCGGAGCAAAGGCGAGCATAGGCTTGTCGAGCCGGAGCTCGAACGAGCCAGCTAAGGGCTCGTACGGCTACCTAGGACCCTCCTGAGCACGCCTACGTGCTTAGGTGCGAGCTTGCATTGCTGCAGCGACGGCCACATCATCACCGGTGGTGAGGAGCACTCGGGTCCGAGGTGGATCGGCGTTAGAGCATGCTAGAGATGTGGAAAAGAAGGGGGAAAGAACTGGGGGCTCACAGCAGGTGCGACGGCATCGAGAGCGGGATTGGAGAAGCTCTGCTTGCGACGGACGGACGGTGGCGGTCTCCGGTGACCGAGGAGGAAGAAGATGATGGGGTCGTCACTGGGGGGCCTCCGGGCTCGATTTCTTCGGCGGGAAGGATCAGCATGTCGAGGTAGAGCGAAAGGGGGGCTCACGCGAGAGGGGGAGCGGTTGGAGCAGCAGCTATGACGGCGAGAAAGCAGCGGCCATGGCGAGGCAGAGGGGGAAGAGAGAGTTGCGGGCGAATGCGAGAGAGTGAGCAATGGGGACGTGTCATGGTTTTGTCATGGCAGATGTCCGGATGAACGGACTTGGGTTCGAGGACATCGCTAAGGTGATGGACTCAAAGGGGTTGATTGGGATGAAGGACACGGGTTTACCCAGGTTCGGCTCCTCAAGTAGAGGTAACATCTCACTTCCTGCTTGTGCTTGTACTGCTTTGGTTATCGGTTACATGGGAGCTGACTGCTTGACCTAGTTCTCGATAGTTGATCTATCTAAGCCGCCCCGGATCTCGCCTTTATATAGGAGGTCAAGACCACGGGTCTTACAAGTCATAACCAACTCTCACTACGTGTCGGAGTCTGTCTCTACCTTATCTTGTCTTACTAAGCAAGTTGTCTTTGGGCGGTTCACCGTCTGGGTCTTCATACCTTCTCCGTTCGGTCCACGTCCCAGCCCATCTTGTCAAGCTGCCCAACGTCTTGGGCTTGAGTCTTCACGGCCCATCCTTGGGCTCGTGTATGAGCCGTCAGGTGTGACCCGGAGCCTTAAAGGAGGGTCTCACCATGGGGTTATATCCCCAACATTAGGCCCCAGGTTGATTTGAGCTTGCTCACTTCAGCCTCCTTCTCAATCATCGGCGAGTCTCACCTATGACACCTGAAAGTAAACAATAACCCGCCATGACGTCATGTCAAATCTGTCAGAAAGATTCCCTGAGGTCGGCAAGGAATCTTCCCTTATTAAATGAATGGTCTGAGAATCGAGGCGTCCGCCTCGGCAAACAATATCCGTCGCCTGGATTTTCGTGCCTGTTTCCACCTTTGCCTATTAAATAGGACCACGACGGGTGGCATTTGTTTCCTCCCCGCTCGCTCTTCTTCTTCGTCCTTCCGACGTCGCCGCCCTAGCGCACCTTGTTCCGGTGACATCTTCACATCGTCCTTGTTGAGGCCACTTCATCAACCTGTTTGCTCCAGAACTCTGCCCGCGTCCGCCGCTCCTTCTCCGGTAAGTTTTTCCTTCCCTAGATCCGTAGTTTCGGTAGGGTTTTCATGGAGTTCCTCTGCCGCTTAGAACACGAGCTTCTCTCCAATGCTAGCCATGCCTAGTCCATAAAATGTGATAATATCCTTTCCCCATTGTGGCGTACTGTAAGAAACCGATAGCAGTGCCGCGCAGATCTGTAGTTGCTCTGCCTGCCGTTTTTCAAACTTTCGTCATTTCAACCGTTCGTCTCTAGGTCTGAAATAAAACCATTTTTCTCTGTTTTGTAGATCCATAACCACAGAGATATTTTGTGAAACCTGTTTTCCACACTTAGCCAAATTTTTCTTTGTCTTTTTGTAAACTTGACCCGCCATAAAATTCTGGCTCTCACCGACCAGATCCTGGCGGCTTAATCTTATAATATCTTAGGCTTTAACTGCCCTTAGACATCTTCCATTCCCTGACTCGCCGTACATTGTTACCTTGCATAGTTTTGAACCACCGCTATGTCTCGAGCCTCGAACTCGTGCAACTAGGTAGGCTCTGCCATTACGGAAGAGTATTTTGCAGATTTTGTGACAGCGGGGACTCTTCCAGCAAAAAGTGTTATTCATTCGCGGGTTCCGGGAAATGAATTGAGGCCCGATACTCAGGAGGGTGAGGTAATCATATTTAAAGATCATCTCTCGCACGGGTTTAGCCCACCCGGCTCAAAATTCTTTCGGGATGTCCTTCATTTTTTCAAACTGCACCCTCAAGATCTTGCTCCCAATTCTGTCTCCAATATATGCAACCTCCAAATACTCCATGAGGTCTACTTGCAAGAAGAGACATCCGTGGATTTATTCCGAGAGTTCTTTTATGGCAATCGCCAGACAGAAGTGAAGGCCGGCCCAAGCTTAGAGCTTGGTGGAATTTCCATTCAGAGGCAGCGGGACATAGTCTTTCTGGCTCTTCAATTGCCAAGCCATCCTGCAGGGTTATCGTCCTGCCCGGCTCAAAACAACATCTGAGCTTCCTAGACGTCTGTCAAACTCCAAGCGTGTAAAATATGCTCCAGCTCATGCGAAGATCAAAGCCCTTATGGCCAACGGACTAACAGGCCTGGACTTGACTCGTTGCTCGATATATTGGAGCGTCATGCCTCTAAGCCCGCGAAGCCATCTCATGCACGAATACACGGGTGAACCTGACGACCCCCTCTGTTTTAACTCAGTGACGTTATCAGAAGATAACCTTATGGCTTCAATCAAGAGCCCCATCCATGAATCTTCAGAAGCTTGCAGTGTCATCGGGTTAGCACCTTTTTGTGCCACGAATCCGGCTCCAGACGTAAGGGCGGCTCTTTATATTATCTTCTTTGCATTAACTATAACTTGGTAATCTTTTTAACTTTTGCCAGCTTATTCTTTCAGGCCAATTCTGACTTCTGGAAGAAGAAATACATTCCTCCTCTAAAGAAATCCAAGAAGAAGACCACGGTCCGAAAAAAGAAGTCCATTCCTCAGGAAGAGCCGGAAGATCAGCCGGAATTTGACGCCTTAGAGGTATACCTTGACACATGATGACCCCCAATTTCTTTTGAAAAAGAAACAGCAAGCCGCCCGATGCCAGACCCGGAGCGCCGGCTCTACCGTGCTCATGTCTTGGTTACCTAACTCTTCGGCTCATAGGAAGCGTCCAGCGGAGGTATATATTCCTTCTCTGCCTGATTTCACTAATCCTTCCTTTGTAACTCCAAAATTGCCTTACAATACCTAAACTGCTTTTCAGGGATCATCTCCTTCGTCTGGCGACTCTATGGCCACTTCTCTGCCACCACCAAAGATTAACCCGCTGTATGTGTGCTTTTTTGCATTATATCCGAGTCTTTGGTGGTTGTAAATTTTGAGTTCTATCCTTTGTGTACTTCAGGGCTCAAGCCAAGCAAAGGAAAACCAACAAGTCCTCCCCTAGCCCAAATGCTCAAGAGCCGAAACCTACTAACCTGGTTGCTCCCATGCCAGATATTGATCCCTCGGCAACTTCTAAAGAGGCACCTGAAGAGGCTTGTCCTTCTACAGAGCCGGCTGCGGACGACATCATTCTTTAGAGTCCTCCGAGGGACCGTTCCAAGATGCCAAGCCCTGCAAAGGTTGGTGATGAAACAACCACTCGGAACGTGCTTATTTCCATTACTGACTTCCGCTCTCCTCAACCTAATGTGCTGATAACATAGTGAAACAACTGACACTTCCAAGAAGCTGGAGTTTGAGCACCCCATGCTAGAGGAGCTGACAGCTGATGAACTTCATGTCGGCTATCTGAACCGCTTGTCTACAAGACGGGACCTGGAGCTCAAGCTTGTCAACTTCATGAAGAAAAAATACGAGGTATTCCCATTCTCCTTATACCCTTACATGGCCCCCAAGAGCCGGGTTAACATTAGTTGATGATAATCCGGGTCTTCATAACTTGGTAGCAGTAAAAATATTTAGCCTGTAGGCCTCAACTCACTTAGAAGTAATCGCAAATCATTGTTCTTAGCCCCCAAGGGCCGGCTCAAAGTTGATACCATTGAACCTCGCTTTATTGAAGAGAGGTAACCGAGCGAATTGTAGCCCCCAAGGGCCAGCTCAATCTTGTCAAAGTTGAGTCGGAAATTTATTGAAGATAGGTAACCGAGCCAATTGTAGCCAGCAAGGGCCGACTCAATCTTGTCAAAGTTGAGTCGGAACTTTATTGCAGATAATTTGAAAAGCCATCCTGTAGCCCCCAAGTCCAGGTTAAATTGATAAGAATTACCCGGAACTGTATTGTAATCTTTAAGATCAAATGGACATTAGCCCCCCAAGTGTCAAGTATATTGCTTGCAATCTTATAAAATCTTGGGCTTTAGCCGCCCTTAGACGTCTGCCATTCCCTGACTCACCGTACATTGTTACCTTATGTAGTTTTGAACCGCCACCATGTCTCGAGCCTCCAACTCGTGCAACTAGGTCGGCTCTGCCATTACGGAAGAGTATTTGGCAGATTTTGTGACAGCAGGGACTCTTCCAGCAAAAAGTGTTATTCATTGGCGGGTTCCGGGCAATGAATTGAAGCCCAGTCCTCAGGAGGGTGAGCTAATTGTATTTATAGATCACCTCTCACGCGGGTTTAGCCCACCCGGTTCAAAATTCTTCCGGGATGTCCTTCATTTTTTCAAACTGCACCCTCAATATCTCGCTCCCAATTCTGTCTCCAATATATGCAACTTCCAAATACTCTCTGAGGTCTACTTGAAAGAAGATCCATCTGTGGATTTATTTCCGAGAGTTCTTTTATGCCAATCGCCAGACAGAGGTGAAGTCCGACACAACCTTAGAGCTTGGTGGAATTTCCATTCAGAGGTGGCGGGACATAAACTTTCTGGCTCTTCAATTGCCAAGCCATCCTAAAGATTGGAACAAAACTTGGTTCTATTGCAAAGATACCTCCCCTGAAGGAGAGCATCCCCTGCTGGGTTATCGTCCTGCCAGGTCAAATCAACATCTGAGCTCCCTGGCCAGCTGTCAGACCCCAAGCGTGTAAAATATGCTCCATCTTATGCGAAGATCAAAGCCCTTATGGCCAATGGACTGACAGGCCTGGACTTGACTTGTTGCTGGATTGCTTGGAGGGTCATGCCTCTGAGCCGGCGAAGCTGTCTCATGCACGAATACATGGGTCAACCTGGTGACCCCCTCTGTTTTAACTTGGCGACATTATCAGAAGATAACCTTATAGCTTCAATCAAGAGCCTCGTCCATGAATCTTCAGAAGCTTGCAGTGTCATCGGGTTAGCACCTTTCTGTGCCACTAACCCGGCTCCAGACGTAAGGGCAGTTATTTATATTCTCTTCTCTATTTCAACTATAACTTGCCAATCTTTTTAGCTTTTGCCGGCTTATTCTTTCAGGACAAGTGACTTCTTGAAGAAGAAATACATTCCTCCTCTAAAGAAATCCAAGAAGAAGACCGCGGTCCGGAAAAAGAAGTCCATTCCTCAGGAAGAGCCGGAAGATCAGCCGGAATCTGACGCCTCAGAAGTATACCTTGATTATGTTTGCCACCTCTTTATTCACCTTATTGATAACAATTATTCACATGACAAGACAGAAACCAGCCACGCCAACGCCCCTGAGGTAACTTAGTTTCATCCAACTCAGACTATTTTGTACCCCAGAACATACGTCGGGTCATACGAAAAGTTCCCCTTTCTCATCCTCTTGCTTACTTAGACACCCAATTTCTTTTGAAAAAGCAACAACAAGCCGCCCGACGCCAGACTCGGAGCGCCGGCTCTACCGTTCTCATGTCTAGGTTACCTAACTCTCCGGCTCAAAGGAAAAGTCCAGCGGAGGTATATATTCCTTCTCTGCTTGATTTCACTGATCCTTCCTTTGTAACTCCAAAATTGCCTTACATTACCTGAACTGCTTTTCAGGGATCATCTCCTTCGTCTGGCGACTCTACGGCCACTGCTCTGCCGCCTCCAAAGATTAGCCCGCTGTATGTGTGCTTTCTTGCATTTTATCCGAGTGTTTGGTGGTTGTCAATTTTGAGTTCTAACCTTTGTGTACTTCAGGGCTCAAGCCAAGTGAACGAAAACCAACAAGTCCTCCCTTGGCCCAAATGCTCAAGAGCCGGAACCTGCTGACCCGGATGCTCCCATGCCGGATGTTGATCCCTTGACATGTTCCAAAGAGGCACCTGAAGAGGCTTGTCCTTCTACAGAGCCCACTGCGGACGACATCATTCTTGAGAGACCATTCCACGCTGCCAAGCCCTACAAAGGTTGGTGATGAAACAACCACTCCGGGCATGCTTATCATTGGCACCGGCTTCCGCTTTCCTCAACCTCATGTGCTGACAAAGCATAGTGAAACAACTGTCATTTCCAAGAAGCTAAAGTTTGAGCACCCCGTGCTAGAGGAGCTGACAGCTGATGAACTTCATGTCATCTATCTGAACTGCTTGTCTACAAGTTGGGACCTAGAGCTCAAGCTTGTCAACTTCATGAAGAAAAAATACGAGGTATTCCCACTCTCCTTATACCCTTACATAGCCACAAAGAGTAGGGTTAACATTAGCTGATGATAATCCGGGTCTTCATAACTTGGTAGAAGTAAAAATATTTAGCATGTAGGCCTCAACTTACTTAGAAGTAATCGCAAATCATTGTTCTTAGCCCCCAAGGGCCGGCTCAAAGTTTATAACATTGAACCGGGGATTTATTGATGATAGGTAACCGAGCCAATTGTAGCCTCCAAGGGCCGGCTCAATCTTGTCAAAGTTGAGTCGGAACTTTATTTAAGATAGGTAAATGAGCCAATTGTAGCCCCCAAGGGCTGACTCAATCTTGTCAAAGTTGAGTCGGAACTTTATTGAAGATAATTTGATAAGCCAGCTTGTAGCCCCCAAGTCTGAGTTAAATTGATAAGAATTACTCGGAACTGTATTGTAATCTTTAAGATCAAATGGACATTAGCCCCCAAGTGTCAAGTATATTGCTTGCAATCTGCTTGAAACTTGGTTAACCTTCATTATCTGAAAAAATTCCCTCTTGATGACTTATTCCTTATTTTGATATGTCACGGGACGCTTTAAACGAAGCCGAGTCAGAAGTGGCCGACTTAAAGATTAATCTTGCAACGCAGCAAACCGCCCGAAGCAAGGCGGATGAAACGTGTCGGCTCCTTGCTAAGGAATTAACCAAGATCAAAGCCGACTTTGCCGCTTTCAAAGAGTCTGCTAAGACTGAACAAGCCACCCTTACTCAACGCGTGGATGATGCTGATCAGCGGCTGATGATTGTGTTTGACGAGATGCAATCTTTGAAGCGCCATATAAAAAATATGTCAGCCACCATAATTGGTAAGTATTTGACAGCTTAACTTAAATTGTGTATGTCTTCTTGTACTGGCTACTTATGACGAATACTCCGTCTTATGTAGGTCCAAGGAGCCATCAACTTGCCTCTGATAGCTTGCTTCCCCTGAAGGCGATTTATACTCTGATGAAACAGCTTTACTGTGGAGTTGTTTGCACAATCAAGGTTGTGCTCTACAAGGATACCACCCCTTCAACCATGAAAGGGGTCCTAGAGATTCTTTCCACGCTACCGAAACAAATCGTAGAGTTGAATAAATCATCCGCCCAACAAGGAGCTATCGTAGCTATAAGCCGGGCACTGGCCTTTGCTCTGGGGTTGACTCCTACAGACATGATGGACAGGTTTCCCTCGAACAAAGATGATGGCTCCAAGTTTATAGGGGCTGACTATGCATGGTGTGTGAAGGCTTCCAAAGTCCTTGCCTCCTTGTTAGCAGAAAAAGTCAATTTGGAGACATATCAGGTGGCTTATAGTGCCGACCAGAAGAGAATCTGTGTCCCCCTCTTTGAGTCCAAGGACCTGATGCCTGCCTGCAATAAGACCCTTTTTGCTTCTGAACTTGACCCATCCCCCTTCTTAGAAGAGGGATGTTTTGCAGCTTTAACCCACTACAACTAGGACTTTGACAATCTTCAGATCCAGGAGGTGGAAGACCCGGAGCAGGGTGACCCGCCGGCCAGCTAATGGAGTTGTGAACACCGCTGATAAGCCAGCTCTTGTGACCCGTCGTGAGTGGTGTAAGATACTTTCAGATATTTTGTGCTCTACCGAGAGCATATGTAATACATTGGTAGTAACTTTGCCTTTGCCTGAACTTAGCCATCATGCACATATTAAATAGTCCGGCTTACCATATATATGTCATCTTCCTTGCACTTCTCATCGCATGTTTTACCGGCTCTTGGTATCTTAACTGACCTGCAAGAATAGATGTATCTTGATATTGTTAGGAGCGCGGCTTAAAAACATAACCCAAAGATGTTGTCTCTTCCTAACGTGTTGACGGAGTCAACTGTTTGGCTTATGAGCCGGCTAATAGGGTCTGATAAGATACACCCAGAGGGTGGGAAGCCCCCTTGGCAACCATGTTGATGGAGTACTCTTTTTGGCTTAAGAGCCAGCTGATAGGGTCTGATAAGCTACACCCGGAGGGTGGGAAGCCTCCTGGACAACCTTGTTGACGGAGTCAACTTTTTGGCTTAAGAGCTGGCTGATAGGGTCTCATATGCTACACCGAGAGGGTGGGAAGCCCCCTTGGCAACCATGTTGACGGAGTCAACTTTTTTGCTTAAAAACCGGCTGATAGGGTCTGATAAGCTACAGCTAGAGGGTGGGATGCCCCTTGGACAACCATGTTGATGGAGTCAACTTTTTGCCTTAAGAGTCGGCTGATAGGGTCTGATAAGCTACACCCGGAGGGTGGGAAGCCCCCTTGGCAACCATGTTGATGGAGTCAAATTTTTGGCTTAAGAGCCAGTTGATAGGGTCTGATAAGCTACACCTGGAGGGTGGGAAGCCCCCTTGGCAACCATGTTGATGGAGTCAACCTTTTGGCTTAAGAGCCGTCTGATAGGGTCTAATAAGCTACACCCGGAGGGTGGGAAGCCCCCTTGGCAACCATGTTGACAGAGTCAACTTTTTGGCTTAAGAGCCGACTCATAAGGTCTGATAAGCTACACCCGAAGGGTGGGAAGACCCCTATACGGCCATGTTTTGACTTAAGAGTCGACCCATAGGGTTTTATAAGCTACACCCGTGGGTGGGAAGCCCCCTGTACGGCCATGTTTGGATCTTCCTTGCAAGGACAAAGATACGCGAAACGGCAGAGGCCCTGGCTGGCAGGGATGCCAATTTTATTCATATATAAATATGATATGTACAATGATAGTGTCCAATGTCGAGTCTAAACGACTTAAGTGTCGTAAGGACAGAGATGCGCCATGTTCCACGGCCGGCGGGTCTCCTGACCCGAGCTATCTGAATCGTCTCGGATGTCAATGAGGTAATAGGACCCGTTGTTGAGATTTCTGCTAACCACGAACAGTCCTTCCCATGGAGGAGACGGCTTATGCATATTTGTTTGGTCTGGAAGCAGCCGCAGAACTAAGTCGCCTTCTTGAAACATCCGGGTCTTGACTCTGTGGCTATGATAGTGGCGCAGGTCTTGTTGATAAATTGCCAAACGAGCAGTCGCTAGTTCTCGTTCCTCCTCCATTTGGTAAATCTATTGACCGCCACCAAGAGGTGCATCTTCTTGTCCTTGGATCTCTTGAAAGGCCCGACCATATCGAGCGCCCAGACTGCAAATGACTAGGGAATTGGTACCATGCGCAATTCTTGAGCCAGAACATGAGCACGCCGGCCAAACTTTTGACAGTCGTCGCACTTGCGGACCAGATCCTCTGCATCCTTGTGAGTTGTCAACCAGAAGAAACCATGCTGGAAAGTCTTGGCCACCAGAGATTTTGAGCCAGCGTGATGTCCGCAATCACCCGCATGAATTTCATTCAAGATTTCCTTACCCTCCTCCGGTGAGACACAACGTTGGAACACTCCGGTGATGCTGCACTTGTATAACTCGCCATTGACTATCGTCATGGACTTAGACCATCGGGTGATCTGCCTGGCAATATTTACGTCATCGGGTAACTCGCCCCGAGTCCAATACGCCAAGTAAGGCACAATCCAATCCGGAATAGCGTGTAGAGCTGCCACCAATTATCCCTCCGGGTCAGGACTAACCAAATCTTCCTCTGAGGGTAATTTGACAGTCGGGTGATGTAAGACGTCCAGAAATTTATTGGGCGGCACCGGCTTTCGCTGAGACCCTAACCTTGACACCAATTGTTCCTGCAACGATCAGTATGATCCACCTGGTAACCCTTGAAGTGACCAGTAATGACATCCACCGCCTAACGATAAGCCGCCATCCGTGGATCTTTGGAATCCAAGTGCCTGAAACATGCTGAGCCACAAGATCTGAGTCGCCGAAGCAACTTACCAGGCTTAAGTGTATCTCCTTAGCCACCCTGAGGCCATGAAGCAGGGCTTCATATTCAGCTGCATTATTAGTGCAAGGGAACATCAACCAAAGCACATAACAGAACCTATCACCTTTGGGAGACGTTAAGACAACCCCACCACTGATCCTTCCAGCTGCTTGGATCCATCAAAGTGTATTGTCCCGTATGTGTTATCCGGCTTTTCTTTGGGCGCCTGACACTCTATCTAGTTGTTTATAAAATCCACAAGGGCTTGAGACTTGTCAGCCGTACGAGGTACGTATTTCAGATTGAGAGGTCCCACCTACAATGCCCACTTAGCAATCCTACCAGTGGCTTCTCTGTTTTGAATTATGTCCCCCAATGGAGCAGAGCTGACCACGGTGATCTAGTGCCCTAGGAAGTAATGCTTTGATTTGCAATTGGCCATGAACACCCCATACACTAGCTTCTGTCAATGTGGATATCTCTGCTTGGACTCTGTCAGGACATCACTGATATAATAAACTAGCCTCTCAACCATATATTCTTTTCCTGCTTCCTTGCGCTCAACCACAATTGCAGCATTGACAGCCCTGTTGTTAGCCGCCACGTATAAGAGCAAGGTTTCTTTCTCAGCCAGAGCGGCTAAAACCGGCGGCTCAGTGAGCTGCTTCTTGAGTGCTTCAAACGCTTCACTCGCCGCCGTACTCCAAACAAAATTGTCTGTCTTCCTCATCATTTGATATAAAAGGATGGCTTTCTCACCAAGGCGGCTTATAAACTGTCTCAATGCGGCGATCCGCCCTGCCAGGCGTTGGGCATCATTGATACAAGTTGGCTCAGCCAGGGAGGTGATAGCATTGATCTTATCCGGGTTAGCTTCAATACCACGCTCAGAAACCAGAAATCCTAAGAGCTTGCCAGCCGGAACACCAAAGACACACTTTGCCGGGTTAAGCATCATCTTATAAATCCGCAGATTGTCAAAGGTTTCCTTTAATTCGTCAAGCAGGGTCTCCTTCTTCCTTGACTTGATCACAATGTCATCCACATAAGCATGAATGTTGCGTCCAATCTAATTGTGAAGACAATTCTACACGCAGCGCTGATAAGTCGCCTGGGAACTCTTGAGCATAAAAGGCATGGACACATAGCAGAAGGCTCCAAAAGGCGTAATGAAAGCCGTCTTCTCTAGGTCCTTAACCGCCATCTTGATCTGATGGTATCCCGAATAAGCATCTAGGAAGAGTAAACTTTCAAAACCCGCCGTAGCATCAATGATTTGATCAATACGAGGGAGAGCAAAAGGATCAGCCGGACAGGCCTTGTTAAGATCTCTATAGTTGACACACATATGCCACATGTAGTTCTTTTTGAGCACAAGCACTAGGTTTGGAAGCCACTCCGGGTGAAAGACCTCGACGATGAAACTCGCCGCTAAGAGCCGGGCGACCTCTTCCACGATGGCCTTGCGTCTCTCGTCGTTGAACCGTCATAGAAATTGCTTGACAGGTTTAAACTTAGGATCCACATTACGGTTATGCTCAGCGAACTCTCTCGGTACACCTGGCATGTCATAAGTTTTCCATGCAAAGATGTCCCGATTCTCACAGATGAATTCGATGAGCGTGCTTTCCTATTTGGGATCCATGTTGGCCCCAATAATGAACTGTTTGGATTAGTCGCCTGGAGTGAAGTCTACAACCTTGGTATCATCTGCCGAAAACTTGAGGGGCGGCTCAACCTCCGGGGTAGGCTTCTTCAGCAGGGTCATATCCTCTAGGTCAACATTCTCCTTATAGAATTTGAGCTTTGCCTCACCACAACTGGATTACGCGTAAGCCAAATCCCCTTCTTCGCACTCAATAGCCTTATTCCGATCACCATGAACATTAATCGTGCCTTCTTACCCGGGCATCTTGAGCTGTAAATAGACATAACAGGGCCTAGACATGAACTTGGCATAAGCCGGCCACCCAAACAATGCGTGATAAGTGCTCTTGGTCTTTACTACTTCAAACCACAAGGACTCCACCCTGTAGTTGAACTCTTCAGCAAAGGCGACTTCCAAAGAAATCCTGCCCACCGCATAAGCTGACTTGCCCGGTACTACACCATGAAAAACTATTGACGAGGGCTTAAGGTCTTTATCAAGCAGCTTCATCCGCCGGAAGGTATCATAATACTGGATATTGATGCTGCTGCCACCATCCATAAGTACCTTATCCACCATATATCCTCGCACTTGGGGGCAATTACCAGGGCTAACCGCCCCGGGTCATCAACACGCGGCGGGTGATCCTCCTGGCTCCATGTTATGTCATACTCAGACCACTTCAGATATTGTAGCAGAGCCGGTGCGATCGCGTTAACCGCCCGCTTACGCAACTTCTGATCCCGCTTGTTAAGGCTAGTCGTAAAAACATGATACTGGCCCAAACTGAGCTGCTTTGGATTACTTTGATACCCGGACTGATTATGCTGTTGTGGATTGTTGTTACAAGAGTGCTGAGGATGTCCTTCTTGGCTGCTCTAGCCATGATGACCGGACCCTGAGCCGCCGGATCTAAACCCGACTCCTGACTCGCCTAAGCCTGAGCGGTTGGGCGGGCCACCACCATTGTTGTTGTGCTACTGCATGCTATAGTTCTTGAACTTGTGCATGATGTGGCACTTACCCCATGTGTGCCCCGCAACTCTATCGGGCCAGCTATGCTCTGGACAGGGTTTATTGAGCATTTCCTCCAAATTGAAAGGAGTCCTGGTTTTGTTAAAAGGCGGTCTAAACTTCCTATTGCCCTTAGGATTATTCTGACCAGTGCTGGCATTAGCCACCAGTTCCTACCCGCCATCCGGGTTCTTCCGCTTGCCCTGGTTATTGTTACCTCCGCACCCTTGCCCTGATTGTTCTTTCTACCTTGGTTGGTCTTCTCCTCATCAGAACCTGGATCCTTCATGTTATCAGAATCGACATACTTTGTGAGAGCCACCATGAGTTCTCCCATGTCCTGACACATACGCTTGAGCCGGCTGAGCTTCTGCTTTAGAGGGATCAAGTGATAGTTCTTCTATAGGATCAACACCGCTTGAGCCGCCGTGATCTATTCAGATCAGTGGATGACGGTCGACACCCGCCGGACCCAATGATGATCCGACTCATTCTCCTGCTGGACACAGTGATCATGATCCACAATCGTCATAGGATGTTTGCAAGTCCCTTGAAAGTTTTTGATGAACCTTGCTCTCAACTCAGCCCATGAATTGATGGTATTGGGTGGCAAACCCTTTAACCATGTGCGAGCCAGACCTTGAAGCATCATGATGAAATATTTAGCACACACCGCCTCATTGACCAACATCTCCATAGCCAGCTCATAGCTCTCGATCCAGGCCTCTGGAGGTAAGTCCGTAGTGTAATTCGGGACTTTGCGAGGCCCTTTGTAATCCTTTGGCAACCGCTCGTTCCGCACAGCCGGTGCCAAGCATGGTACTCCCACGACCCTGGTGGTCACTCCCGCTCCTACTGAGATGGAGGGCGCAGGCTCTTGGTGAGCTGCCGTGGCCAAAGCCGCCGCCTCTTGCTGGTTTCTTGCCCGGTTTATGAGTGCCTGTGCATCCAGAGCCGCCTGATCATCCCCTGGAGGCCCCCTGTGCCGATCTATCGGGACCCCGATCCTAAGTCATATGAATCCAGATTGTAACATATCACATCACTTTGCGGCCTCACGCACGGTAAGCTCCACGGTTGCAGCCTTACCTTAGCCAGGACTGTTTGCGTCTTCTGGCTCACGTATGTGAACATATCGCTGGCAATCAAACGATAGAGTACCCGGGCCGACATGACTAGTCATAGAACCCAAGTGGCACATCCATACGAAAACAGGCATACGTAACAAAGCAATGCAGGTGTCAGTCTCAAGCGTGTGTAGACGAGTTATAGCAAGCTACAAGGACTCCATTACGTCGTGAGACATAAATGCCATCACTGCATGTTGACGAGTCGTAGCAGGCTACAGGGACTCCATTACACAGCTACACATTTCCCTGAAGGAACAGACACAACAGCGAAGAAGGATACATGTCGGTCCATCAATGTGTCCTGAGCAGTAGCAAGCTACCATGGCTCGGCGGAAGCACAAAGAGGCAGTTTCCCGTAAAGAGTACTACTAAAGGCACATGACTAGGTGTCGGATCCCATACCGTTCCACGTCACATGTACACATGACATGCCCGATATGCATAGATACAACCATGGCATGACAACATAACCATACAACAAATTTTATTTAAGGGGCTCAGACGAGCCTTGCATAACATGTTCTTACAGTTAGGGGTCACATGACCCGACACTCAAGTCATACAAACAAGTTCATACAAACCAAGCGGAAGCATACATTGTCTGAGTATAGACAGATGAAAGGGTAAAAGGCACATGGCCTGACTATCTAGAGCTTGCCACAGGGCATAGGGCCTTAGCTGGGACATCAGCTATTCGGCATCGTCGACATATAGAAAGAACCCACCTGATGGGTCCTGGTTCTCATCTGCAACATTTATTAAGCGAACACGAGTACAAATGTACTCAGCAAGTCTTTAAAGTGGACCTAGACTATTCATGCTCATGTATCAACAAGGGGGGGGGGTGGAGTTTGTGCAGCAATGCCAGCTTTGACTCATGGCTAACCTACACTACACAGTTTTAACTCTTCGTTTACATTTTACATATCGCACACGAGTCCACTAACTCCATCACAATACACCACCATGGATTCACTTCCCTCTCTTGTGAGAGTGCAATCCACGATACCCACACTTGTCTTGATATTTTTATGAGTATCCATTTCATTATCTATGAATAGCATAAGTTATCCAACTAGTCCATATCCGAGGACGCGGCTATTCGAATAGTTTCATACCTTGTAGGGGTGTACTTCTTCACACACGCTCTCGCCACTTATTGTCGTGTTCTCTTAATACCATGCACCTCGGGAACCTTCAAGCGGAAGCCCAACGAGGTAGTCGGCCATGACTGTCAATCACATAAGACCTCTAGTCCAGGCTGTCGCCTATTTGAGACTGAACCCGCACGGAAGTCCGGCCGAAGTTTCCGCTACGACGCCAAATGATATGCACAGGGTTCCCAAGCTCATCATTCGGGTGACCCTTGGTACACCGTGCCACTGTCTACCGCGTCGTGGCCCACCCCTGGGGTCAGCGGTACGCACGGCCTGCAGCATGCTACAAACACCAGAAACTACTTGTAACTCATAGACTAAGGACTAAGCGACCGATAAGTCGAGCGGGGTCATATTTCAGGGCCCCGCATATGGTAGTATCTAGTCTTGGATCACAAACAAGGAACTTAGTTCCTAAGAATGGTCCTAATGAGACAACCCGCTATGTACTCCTACATAGCCTCTCATCGCTACCTTTACCAAACCGAGTTCATCATAAGCTTATCACATCAGAACAACATGGTTTCACTCTAGTTCATCACCTAGATGAAATAGACCTGACACAACTCTAAGCATAGCAAGCATAGCAGGCAAAGTAAGCTAAGCACATCATGGCACAAGCATCTACCAGGTATGCTAGGTTGCAAGGTTAGCTATTTACTGTGACAATGATAGGTCATGCAGAAAAATAGGTTCATCTACGGTTTATGACAGACATGTGAATGGTTGTCCTAATGCAATAACAAGAGCAGGAGCGAGAGAGTGGGATGTTATCGGAATGATCAAGGGGGGTTGCTTGCCTTGCTGGGTAGCGGGAAGGTTATCTCCTTCATTGGAATAATCGGGGGTATCCTTAGAAGCAGGTCCTGCCGTAATGCAAATAAGTGGCAATCAATACACGCAAGTGCAACAATATGATGCATGATCATGACATGGCAGCATGTATGGATGAGCTAATGCAGCTATTGTCCAAGTTAATTTGAAGTGAGTTTGAATATAGGTTCCAAATCGTTCTTCATTTCAAATTCCATACTTTAACCTATTAGCAAATGTCAATGTTCTTCTACATAGGTTGCTCTAACATGCATGATAATAGCACCATTAGATTCATTGTATTTTTCTCATAAGTTTTCCTATATAAATTATTTTCATGTGAGTTATAGATTAGTTTATATGAATTTTTGAACTGTTAACTATTTTCTAGAATTATTTAAAAACTATAAATTCCTTTTATTGCATTAGCCTGACGTCATCATGGCGTTAGCGGGTCAACTGACCAGGCCAGGTCAAACCTAACAGGGTGGGGCCTTCATGTCAGAGACTCAATCACTTAAGTAGAGAATTAAAACTAATCCTAATTACTTAATCAAAACTGGGCCCACTGGTCAGCGACTAATAAGTTAATTGGTTTTATTAATTCATTTCTCTCTTATTCTCATTATAATTAAACGGTCAGGCCCACTTGCTAGTTGACCTGGGGGCAAACCCCGTGGTCAGCACCGGTTGACTCGCCGGCGTTGAGCCGCCGACAACGTCAGGGACGGCGGATGGGGTCGGGATTCCTCCTCCGGCGACCAAACGAACGTCGGAGGGCACTAAACTACTCGGCTTGCTCGCACGCATCGATCCCGACACTTCCCAGGAGCTGGGATAGCCGGAATCGGCGCCGGCGATGAGCACGGCGGCTGCCGGAGCTCGGACGAGCATGGGCTCATCGAACTAGGGCGTGACACGGCCGGAACATGGCACCTACAAGCACTACACAGCCTCACGAGTTCGATGGTGGTCTCTAATGGACTAGCTGGTCACCGGGGCATCGCCGGCGAAGAGCTCGTGCGGCGAGTCAATCGGGAGCTGGCGCAATCGGGGACTACAGAGGGGGAAAAGGCTAGGGATGAGAGGGGAAAGAGCTATAAGCTCACTGCAGGGTCGAAGCCGTCGAAAGCTTGCTCGGGGAGGGCTCGAGACGACGATTCAAAGGCGGCGAAGATCGGGTCCGAGGAGGAAGACGAGCTCGGGGAGGACGCTTCAGGGCTCCTGGCGATGCGAGGCTCGACGAGAAGGGAGATGGCGATGAGGCGGAGCGATTGGAGGGCTTAGAAGTGAGGGGGAGCGGCTAGAACTATGGTGGCGAGCTAACGGCACCGTCGGCCATGGCGGAGGAGAGGAGGAAGCGAGTAGAGGGGGAGAATGCGAGGGGGATAATGAAAGGAGGAAGCGAACAGAGGGGGACGTAGGCACGTAGAGAGGTGTGTGGCAGCTTCGACGTGCGCGCGTAGGGAGAACACGCGCGTCCTTGTGGCCGCCAGGAGGACGACGATTTAGCTGGGCCAGCTGGGCCAGCCCAGGTTCATCCTTGCTTTGCTTTCTACTTTATTTTCTTCTTTATATTAATTTCTGATATTTGTTTAATTTATGTTTGGGCGAAATGCTACCATAAAATATCCCCATATATTTTATAGGATTACGTTTGAATATTTCAAACTCCTGCAAAAAGTTTCAGGATATATTGAAACATAAATAAGGATAATGCTTTATTTGACATTCTTAGAGGCTTTGTTATTTATTTTTAAATTGCTATAATTGTTCGAATATTTAAAATGGCCCCTGTTATAATCATGTCCACATTTATCAGACATAGAGAACATTTTGTAAGGGCATTTTGAATTTGTCGAGTTTTCACAACTTTGAATTAATTTGATTCAAATATGAGCTCGGGGTTTTTTTAGTCCCCATTTCATGTTGATGCAAAATTGTAACATGATGCACACACATGCTAGCCTATGACATCTAGCTAGGGATGTTACAAAACCAGGTGTTCTGCCATGACAAAACCACGACAGTTGGCACCCACCATCGGGCTTGCACCCGGGGCTCGAGGGATACATGGTCGGAAGTTGTCGTGGCTGGCTCTACATCGATGACACTGGATGGGGTCCTGAGGCCGACTCTGACGAACTTGGATTCCAGGTTCCCTTCAGCAGGATCCACATCTTCATCGGCAAGATTGACGGGGCTACACCCGGGCCGGATATCTGCACCAACGTCGTCGAGCTGGCTCAGTGCACACAACCCGCCCAATATGTGCGACCCGCCCGTGTTAAACCGGGTCAGAAGCACGTCTTTGTGGGCTTTACTCAAGGTATGGATTTGGAAACTTCTGCATCGCAGGAGACTCTTGTCTATTCAGAGCATGGATCTTCGAGCAAATTAGCAGAGTTGATCTACCACCTTCACAACGGCAGGCTCGGGGCCTACAACGAGTCTTACCCTGATTCGGAGCGTTCTGAGTCGGACGATCTCAGGCTGCCGGTTCATGCAGCCGTGTTTATGGCGGGGTCGGCCCCAGGCACAAGCAGTACATCCGCTGGAGAAGTTAATACGGGAGCTTATCCGCCGTCGCCGGCTCAAGTTGTTCTATATCTAGTGAACGAGCTCGCAACTCTGATGGCCACCGAAGTCACACCGGACAATCAGGCCGCAGGGAACTTGGAGATAGCAAGACTCAAGGGCCGGATGGCGGAGGAGCAACACAGGGTAGCCGAATTAAAATTTCAAATGGAGGTAGAGGCAGAACGTCTTAAGATGGATGCTTTCTACCTTGAGCTAGAGCGGCAATCAGCGGTTGCGGTCAAGTGGATGATGCATCAATCCCGCTTACCAGAACATTATGAGGCTAGGAATCTCTTTAATACACCAAGAACGGGACGAACAACGGATGTGCCTGGAAGTTGACCGACAGTTCGACAACAGGTTAACATGCCTCGACGAAGCCAGGCCTCACAAGTGGTTTTTCCAACGTCGGCGGGCCATTATTCCAACCCGGCAGAGAACATGGTGGCCGCAGCCACCCGGCTTGAAACAATCTCTATTCTAGATGAGCCGCCTTTTGTAGAAGAGGTACAAAACGCCATTGGGTACCTTCAGATGGCGATGGCCCAGCAGGAGAAGTACGCTTATAGCCGGAGCCGCGTTCATTCAACCCCCTCCCCAGCCACAGCTTTAGCCGGCGTTATGAGTTGCCGGCGGTTTCTAGCAGCGATCGACACAGGGGGGCCTCCAGGGGATGATCAGGCGGCTCTAGATGCATAGGCGCTCGTAAACCGGGAAAGAAACCAGCAAGAGGCGGCGGCTTATGCCATGGTGGCTCACCAAGAGCCCGCGCCCTCCATCTCAGTAGGAGCGGGAGTGACCACCTGAGCCGTGGGATTACCATGCTTGGCACCGGCTCTGCGGAATGAGCGGTTGCTAAAGGATTTCAAAGGGCCTCGCAAAGTCCCGAATTATAGTGCGGACTTACCTCCGGAGGCCTGGATCGAGGGCTATGAGCTGGATATGGAGATGTTGGATGTCAATGTGGTTGTGTGTGCTAAATATTTCATCATGATGTTTGAAGGTCCAGCTCGCACGTGGTTAAAGGGTTCGCCACCTAATACCATCACTTCATGGGCTGAGTTGAGAGTGAGGTTCATCAAAAATTATAAAGGGACTTGCAAACATCCTATGACAATTGTGGATCTTGATCACTGTGTCAGCAGGAGAATGAGTCGGCTCATCATTGGGTCCGGCAGGTGTCGACCGTCATCCACTCGCCTGAACAGATCATGACGGCTCAAGCGGTGCTAATCCTAGAGAAGAACTGTCACTTCATCCCTCTGAAGCACAAGCTCGGTCGGCTCAAGCATATGTGTCAGGACATGGGAGAACTCATGGTGGCTCTCACAAAGTATGCCAATTCGGATAACACGAAGGATCAAGGTTCTGATGAGGAGAAGACCAACAAAGGTAGAATGAACAATCAGGGCAAGGGTGTGGAAGGTAACGGTAACCAGGGCAAGCGGAAGAACCCGGATGGCGGATCGGCACTGGTGGCTAATGCCAGCACCGGCCAGAATCATCCTAAGGGCAATGGGAAGTTTAGACCGCCTTTTAACAAAAATAGGATTCCTTTCAATTTGGAGGAAATGCTCAATAAACCCTGTCTGGAGCACAACCGGCCCGATAGAGTTGCGAGGCACACATGGGGTAAGTGCCACCTCATGCAAAAGTTCAAGAACTATAGCGTGCAATAGCACAACAACAATGGTGGTGTCCCGCCCAACTCAGGCTCAGGCAGGTCAGGAGCCAGGTTTGGATCCGGCGGCTCAGGGTCCGGTAGTCATGGCTAGGGCAGTCAAGGAGGACATCCTTAGCACTCTCGTAACAACAATCCGCTGTAGCATAATCAGTCCGGGTATCAAAGTAATCCAAAGCAGCTCAGTTCGGGCCAGTATGATGTTTTTACGACTAGCCTTAACAAGCGGGATCAGAAGTTGCGCAAGCGGGCGGTTAACACGATCGTACCGTCTCTGCCGCAATATCTGAAGTGGTTTGAGTATGACATAACATGGAGCCGGGAGGATCACCCGCCGCGTGTTGATGACCCGGGGCGGTTAGCCTTGGTAGTTGCCCCCAAGTGGGAGGATATATGGTGAATAAGATACTTATGGATGGTGTCAGGAGCATCAATATCCTGTATTATGATACCTTCTGGCAGATAAAGTTGCTTCATAAAGACCTTAAGGCCTCGTCAATAGTTTTTCATGGTGTAGTACCGGGCAAGTCAGCTTACCCGGCGGGAAGGATTTCTTTGGAAGTCGCCTTTGCTGATGAGTACAGCTACAGGGTGGAGTCCTTGCGGTTTGAAGTAGTAAAGATAAAGAGCCCTTATCACGCATTGTTTGGGCAGCCGGCTTATGCCATGTTCACGGCTAGGCCCTGTTATGTTTATTTACAGCTCAAGATGCCCAGGTTAAAAGGCACGGTTACTGTTCATGGTGATCGGAATACGGCTATTGAGTGCTAAGAAGGGGACGCAGCTTACGCGGAATCCAGTTGTGCTGAGGCAGAGCTCAAATTCTATAAGGAGAATGTTGACCCGGAGGATATGACCCCGCTGAAGAGGCCTACCACGGAGGTTGAGCCACCCCTCAAGTTTTCGGCGGATGATACCAAGGCGGTAGATTTCACTCCAGGAGACTCAACCAAATAGTTCATTATTGGGGCCAACATGGATCCCAAATAGGAAAGCGCGCTCATCAAATTAATCCGTGAGAAGCACTTGAAGCGTTTGAAGCGTTTGAAGCGTTTGGAGTACGGCGGCGGGTGAAGCGTTTGAAGCACTCAAGAAGCAGCTCACTGAGCCGCTGGTTTTAGCCGCTCTGGCTGAGAAAGAAACCTTGCTCTTATACGTGGCGGCTAACAACAGGGCTGTCAATGCTGCAATTGTGGTCAAGCGCAAGGAAGCAGGAAAAGAATATATGGTTGAGAGGCTAGTTTATTATATCAGTGATGTCCTGACAGAGTCCAAGCAGAGATATCCACATTGGCAGAAGCTAGTGTATGGGGTGTCCATGGCCAACTTCAAATTAAAGCATTACTTCCTAGGGCACAAGATCACCGTGGTCAGCTCTGCTCCATTGGGGGACATAATTCAAAACAAAGAAGCCACTGGTAGGATTGCTAAGTGGGCAATGGAGCTGGGACCTCTCAATCTGAAATATATACCTCGTACGGCTGTCAAGTCTCAAGCCCTTGTGGATTTTATAAACGACTGGACAGAGTGTCAGGCGCCCGAAGAAAAGCCGGATAATTCATACTAGACAATACACTGATGGATCCAAGAAGCTTGAAGGATCAGGGGCGGGGTTTGTCTTAATGTATCCCAAAGCTATTAAGCTCTGTTATGTGCTCTGGTTGATGTTCCCTTGCACTAATAATGCAGCTGAATATGAAGCCCTGCTTCATGGCCTCAGGGTGTCTAAGGAGATGAACATAAGCTAGGTAAGGTGCTTCAGCGACTTAGATCTTGTGGCTCGGCAAGTTTCAGGCACTTGGGATTCCAAAGATCCGTGGATGGCGGCTTATCATCGGGCAGTGGATGTCATTGCTGGTCACTTCAAGGGGTAGTAGGTGGCTCATATTGATCATCACAGGAACGAGGCGGCTGATGCCCTGTCAAGGTTAGGGTCTCAGTGAAAGCTAGTGCCACCCAATATCTATCTGGATGTCTTACATCACCCGACTGTCAAATTACCCTCAAAGGAAGATTTGGCTATTCCTGACCCGGAGGGACAATTGGTGGCAGCTCTACACGCTATTACGAATTGGACTGTGCCTTACTTGGCGTATTTGACTCGGGGAAAGTTACCCGATGATGAAAATCTGGCCAGGCAGATCACCCGACGGTCTAAGTCCATGATGATAGTGAATGGCCAGTTACACAAGTGTAGCGTCACCGGAGTGTTTCAATGTTGTGTCTCACTGGAGGAGGGTAAGGAAATCTTGAATGAAATTCATGCAGGTGATTGCGGACATCACGCCAGCTCAAAATCTCTGGTGGCCAAGGCTTTCCGGCATGGTTTCTTCTGGTTGACGGCTCACAAGGATACAGAGGATCTGGTCCGCAAGTGCGACGGCTGTCAAAAGTTTGGCCGGCGTGCTCATGTTTCGGCTCAAGAATTGCGCATGATACCAATTAGCTGGCCATTAGCAATCTAGGGGCTCGATATGGTCGGGCCTTTCAAGAGATCCACGGACAAGAAGACGCACCTTTTGGGGGCGGTCGATAAATTTACCAAATGGATCGAGGCTGAGCCGGTCAGCAAGTGTGATGCGGTTACGGCGGTTCAGTTTATCAAAAAGCTAATCTACCGTTTTGGTTACCCTCACAGCATCATCAGGACAATGGCACGAACCTGCGCAAATGGGCTATGAAAACGTTCTGCGACCTGGA
Source organism: Hordeum marinum (assembly GCA_022496015.1). Taxonomy (NCBI): domain Eukaryota; kingdom Viridiplantae; phylum Streptophyta; class Magnoliopsida; order Poales; family Poaceae; genus Hordeum; species Hordeum marinum. The sequence continues at coordinate 237,076,459 of CM039675.1, forward strand.
ACACATCCGGCTTGATGTTTCTGTAGTTGCTCATCCACAGTCCAATGGTTAGGGGGAGCGTGCTAACCAAGAAATCCTGAGAGGTATCAATCCCCGGCTTATGGTTCCTTTACAGCGACCACCGGGTTGTTGGGTGGAGGAATTGCCATCCGTCTTATGGAGCATCAGGACTACCCCCAACAGATCAACAGGTTATACACCTTTTTTCATGGTTTACGGTGCCGAGGCCGTATTACCATGTGACATCCGGCATGACTCGCCACGGGTGGCGGATTACGTTGAGACAAACAATGATATGGCGTGCCAATACACATTGGATGCCTTGGAGGAGGAACGAGAACTGGTGGTTGCTCGTTCGGCGATTTATTAGCATGACCTGCATAGCAACCATAGCCACAGAGTCAAGACCTAGACGTTTCAAGAAGGCGACTTAGTGCTGTGGCTGATTCAAGACCAGACAAATATGTATAAGCCATCTCCTCCATGGAAAGGAGCGTTCGTGGTCAACAGAAATCTCAACAACAGGTCGTATTACCCTATTGACATCCGAGAGGATTTAGATACCTCGGGTCACGAGACTCTCCGACCGTGGAACATAGCGTATCTGCAGCCTTACTACACTTAAGTCACTAAGACTCGACATTGTACACTATCATTGTACCTATCATATTTATATATGAATATAATTGGCATCCCTGCCAGCCGGGGCCTCTGCCATTTCGCGTATCTTCGTCCATGCAAGAAAGATCCAAACATGGTCGTATAGGGGGATTCCCACCCTCTAGGTGTAGCTTATTAGACCCTACCGGTCGGCTCTTAAGCCAAAACATGGCCATACAGGGGGCTTCCCACCCTCCGGGTGTAGCTTATCAGACCCTATCAGTCGGCTCTTAAACCAAAAAGATGACTCCGTCAACATGGTTGCCAAGGGGGCTTCCCACCCTCCGGGTATAGATTATTAGACCCTATCAGCCGGCTCTTAAAGCCAAAAAGTTGACTCCGTTAACATGGTTGCCAAGGGGGCTTCCCACCTTGCCCGTGTAGCTTATCAAACCCTATCAGTCGGCTCTTAAGCCAAAAAGTTGACTCCATCAACATGGTTGCCAAGGAGGCTTCCCACCCTCCGGGTGTAGGTTATCAGACCCTATCAGCCGACTCTTAAGCCAAAAAGTTGACTCCGTCAACATGATTGTCCAGGGGGATTCCCACCCTCCGGGTGTACCTTATCAGACCCTATCAACCGGCTCTCAAGCCAAAAGTTGACTCCATCAACATGGTTGACAAGGGGGCTTCCCACCCTCTGAGTGTAGCTTATCAGACCCTATCAGCCGACTCTTAAGCCAAAAAGTTGACTCCGTCAACATGGTTGTCCAGGGGGCTTCTCACCCTCCGGGTGTAGCTTATCAGACCCTATCAGCCGGCTCTTAAGCTAAAAAGTTGACTCCATCAACATGGTTGCCAAGGGGGCTTCCCACCCTCCAGGTGTAGCTTATCAGACCCTATCAGCCGGCTCTTAAGCCAAACAGTTGACTTCGTCAACACATTAGGAAGATACAACATCTTTGGGTTATGTTATTAAGCTGCCCTCCTAACAATATCAAGATACATCTATTCTTGTAGGTCAGTTAAGATACAAAGAGCCGGTAAGACATCCAATGAGAAGTGCAAGGAAGATGACATATATATGGTAAGCCGGACTATTTACTATGTGCATGATGGCACAGTTCAGGCAAAGGCAAAGTTACTACCAGTCTATTACATATGCTCTCGATAGAGAACAAAATATCTTAAAGTATCTTACACCGCTCAGGGCGGGTCACAAGAGCCGGCTTATCTGCGGCGTTCAAACCTCCATTAGCTAGCTGGCGGATCACTCTGCTCTGGGTCTTCGACCTCCTGGATATGAAGATTGTCCAAGTCCCAGTTGCAGTGGGTTAAAGCTGCAAAACTTCCTTCTTCAAAGAAGGGGGACAGGTCAAGTTCAAAAGCAAAAAGGGTCTTACTACGGGCAGGCATCAGGTCCTTGGACTCAAAGAGGGGCCATGGATTCTCTTCTGGCCGGCATTATAAGCCACCTAATATGTCTCCAAATTGACTTCTTCTGCTAACACGGAGGCAAGGACTTTGGAAGCCTTCACACAGCGTCCATAGTCAGCCTATGTAAACTCACAGCCATCATCTTTCTTTGAGGGAAACCCATCCATCATGTATGCAGGAGTCAACTCCAGAGCAAAGGCCATTGCCCAGCTTATAGCTACGATAGCTCCCTGTCGGGCTGCTGATTTCTTCGACTCTACGATTTGTTTTGGCAGCATGGAAAGAAACTCTAGGACCCCTTTCATGGTTGAAGGGGTGGTATCCTTGTAGAGCACAACCTTGATCATGCAAACTGCTCCACAGTAAAGCTGTTCTGTTAGAGTATAAATCGCGTTCAGGGGCAACAAGCTGTTGGAAGCAAGTTGGGGGCTCCTTGGACCTACATAAGATGGAGTATTCGTCATAAGTCGCCAGTACAACAAGACATACACAATTTAAGTTAAGCTGTCAAATACTTACCAAATATGACAACTGACATCTTTTTGATCTGGCGCTTCAAAGATTGCAGCTCGTCTAACCCAATCATCAACTACTGATCAGCATCATCTGTCCGTTGAGTAAGGGTGGCTTGTTGAGTGTTAGCAGACTCTTTGAAAATGGCAAAGTCGGCTTTGATCTTGGTCGGCAAGGAGCCGGCATGTTTCATTCGCCTTGCTTCGGGCGGTTTGCTGCATGGCAAGATTAATCTTTAAGTAGGCTACTTCTGACCCGAATTTGTTTGAAGCATCCTATGACATATCAAAATAAGGAATAAGTCATCAAGAGGGAGTTTTTTCTAGATAACGAAGGTTAAGCAAGTTTCAAGCAGATTGCAAGCAATATACTTGACACTTGGGGGGCTCATGTCCATTTGATCTTAAAGATTACAATACAGTTCCGGGTAATTCTTATCAATTTAACCTGGACTTGAGGGCTATAGGATGGCTTTTCAAATTATCTTCAATAAAGTTCCGACTCAACTTTGACAAGATTGAGTCGGCCCTTGGGGGCTACAATTGGCTCGGTTACCTATCTTCAATAAAGTTCTGACTCAACTTTGACAAGATTGAGCAGGCCCTTGGGGGCTACAATTGGCTCGGCTACCTCTCTTCAATAAAGCCCTGGTTCAATGGTATCAACTTTGAGCCGGCCGTTGGGGGCTAAGAACAATGATTTGCGATTACTTTTAAGTAAGTTGAGGCCTACAGGCTAAATAGTTTTACTTCTACCAAGTTATGAAGACCCGGATTATCATCAACTAATGTTAACCCGGCTCTTGGGGGCTATGTAAGGGTATAAGGAGAATGGGAATACCTCGTATTTTTTCTTCATCAAGTTGACAAGCTTGAGCTCTAGGTCCCGGCTTGTAGACAAGCGGTTCAGATAGCCGACATGAAGTTCATCAGCTGTCAGCTCCTCTAGCATGGGGTACTCAAACTCCAGCTTCTTGGAAGTGTCAGTTGTTTCACTATGTTGTTAGCACATGAGGTTGAGGAGAGCGGAAGTCAGTGCTAGTAATAAGCATGTCCCGAGTGGTTGTTTCATCACCAACCTTTGCAGGGCTTGGCAGCTTGGAACGGTCCCTCAGAGGACTCTCAAGAATGATGTCCTCCGCAGCCGGCTCTGTAGAAGGACAAGCCTGGTCAGGTGCCTCTTTGGAAGTTGTCGAGGGATCAATATCCGGCATGGGAGCATCCATGTTAGTATGTTCCGGCTCTTGAGCATTTGGTCCAGGGGAGGACTTGTTGGTTTTCCTTTGCTTGGCTTGAGCCCTGAAGTACACAAAGGATAGAACTCAAAATTTACAACCACCAAAGACTCTGATATAATGCAAAAAGCACACATATAGCGGGTTAATCTTTGGTGGCGGCAGAGCAGTGGCCGTAGAGTCGCCAGACGAAGGAGATGATCCCTGAAAAGCAATTCAGGTAATGTAAGGCAATTTTGGAGTTACAAAGGAAGGATTAGTGAAATCAAGCAGAGAAGGAATATATACCTCCGCTGGACACTTCCTATGAGCTGAAGAGTTAGGTAACCATGACATGAGCATGGTAGAGCCGGCGCTCCGGGTCTGGCAACGGGCGGCTTGCTGTTTCTTTTTCAAAAGAAATTGGGGGTCTGAGTAAGCAAGAGGATGAGAAAGGGGAACTTTTTGAGGGACCCGCCGTATCTTCTGTGGTACAAAATAGTCTGAGCGGACGAAACATAAGTTACCTTAGGGGCGTTGGCATGGCTGGTCTCCGTCTCGTCCTATGAATAATTGTTGTCAATAAGGTGAAAAAAGGGGTGGCAAAGATAATCTAGGTATACCTCTAAGGCGTCAAATTCCAGCTGATCTTCCGGCTCTTCCTGAGGAATGGACTTCTTTTTTCGGACCGTGGTCTTCTTCTTGGATTTCTGTAGAGGAGGAATGTATTTCTTCTTCCAGAAGTCATAATTGGCCTGAAAGAATAAGCTATCAAAAGGTAAAAATATTGCCAAGTTATAGTTAATACAAAGAAGATAATATAAAGAGCCTCCCTTACGTCTGGAGCCGGGTTCGTGGCACAAAAAGGTGCTAACCCGATGACCCTGCAAGCTTCTGAAGATTGATGGACGAGGCTCTTGATTGAATCCATAAGGTTATCTTCTAATAATGTCGCTGAGTTAAAACAGAGGGGGTCGTCTAGTTCACCCTTGTATTCGTGCATGAGACCGCTTCGCGGGCTTAGAGGAATGACCCTCCAAGATATCCAGCAACGAGTCAAGTCCAGGCCTGTCAGTCCGTTGGCCATAAGGGCTTTGATCTTTGCATGAGCCGGAGCATATTTTACACGCTTGGAGTCTGACAGACGTCCAGGGAGCTCAGATGTTGTTTTGAGCAGGGCAGGACGATAACCCTGCAGGGGATGCTCTCCTTCAGGGGAGGTATCTTTGCAATAGAACCAAGTTTTGTTCCAATCTTTAGGATGGCTTGGCAATTGAAGAGCCGGAAAGGCTATGTCTCGCCGCCTCTGAATGGAAATTCCACCAAGCTCTAAGCTTGGGCCGGCCTTCACCTCTGTCTGGTGATTGGCATAAAAGAACTCTCGGAATAAATCCACAGACGGTTCTTCTTGCAAGTACACCTCACAGAGTATTTGGAAGTTGCATATATTGGAGACAGAATTGGGAGCGAGATATTGAGGGTGCAGTTTGAAAAATGAAGGACATCCTGGAAGAATTTTGAACCGGTTGGGCTAAACCCGCGTGAGAGGTAATCTGTAAATACAATTACGTCACCCTCCTGAGGACAGGGCTTCAATTCATAGCCCGGAACCCGCCAATGAATAACACTTTTTGCTGGAAGAGTCCTTGCTGTCACAAAATCTGCCAAATACTCTTCCGTAATGGCAGAGCCGACCCAGTTGCACGAGTTAGAGGCTTGATACATGGTGGCGGTTCAAAACTACACAAGGTAACAATGTACAGCAAGTCAGGGAATGGCAGACGTCTAAGGGCGGTTAAAGCCTAAGATATTATAAGATTAAGCCGCCAATATCCGGTCGATGAGAGCCAGAATTTCATGGCGGGTCAAGTTTACAAGAAGACGAAACAAAATTTGGCTAAGTGTGGAACAAAGGTTTCACAAAATATATCTGTGGTTATGGATCTACAAAACAGAGAAAAATGGTTTTATTTCAAACCTAGCGACGAATGGTTGAAACAGCGAAAGTTTGGAAAACGGCCGACAGAGCAACTACAGATCTGCGTGGCGCCGCTATCGATTTCTTACAGTACGCGGCAATGGGGAAAGGATATTATCGAGTTTTATGGACTAGGCATAGACGACATTGGAGATAAGCTCGTGTTCTAAGCGGTGGAGGAACACCATGAAAACCCTATCGAAACTACGGATCTAGGGAAGGAAAAACTTACCGAAGATGGAGCGGCGGACGCGGGCAGAGTTCTAGAGCAAAACAGGTTGATGCAACGGCCTCAACAACGACGACGTGAAGATGTCACCAGAATGAGGTGAGCTAGGGTGGCGGCGGGGTAAGGAAGAAGAAGAAGAGCGAGCGGGGAGGAAACAAATGCCACCCATCGCAGTCCTATTTAATAGTTAAAGGTGGAAACAGGCATGAAAATCCAAGCGACGGATATTGTTTGACCGAGGCGGACGCCTCGATTCTCGGACCATCCATTTAATAAGGGAATATTCGGTTGCTGATGTCACGACAAATTTGACATGATGTCACGACGGGTTATTGTTTACTTTCAGGTGACATAAGTGAGGCTCGCCGATGATTGAGAAGGAGGCTGAAGTGAGCAAGCTCAAATCAACCTAGGGCCTAATGTTGGGGATATAACCCCACGGTGAGACCCGCCTTTAAGGTTCCGGGTCACACCTGGCGACTCGAACACCAGCCCAAGGATGGGCTGTGAAGACCGAAGGCCAAGACTTTGGGCAGCTTGACAAGATCGGCCGGGACGTGGACGGAACGGAGAAGGTATAAAGACCTGGACGGTGAACCACCCGGAGACAACTTGCTTAAGAAGGCAAGATAAGGTAGAGATAGACTCCAACACATAGTGAGAGTTGGTTACAACTTGTCAGACCTGTGGTCTTAACCTCCTATATAAAGGCGAGACCCAGGGCGACTTAGAGAGATCAACTGTCGAGAACTAGGTCAAGCAATCAGCTCCATGTAATCGATACCCAAAGCAATACAAGCACAAGCAGGACGTAGGCTATTACCTCTACTTGAGTGCCGAACCCCGTGTCCTTCGTCCCAATCAACCCCTTTGAGTAAATCAACTTAGCGATGGCCTCGAATCCATGTCCGTTCTCCTGGACATCTGTCGTGACAAAACCACGACACTTATGATGGCGATCATATTGGCTCTTTTGACGACATTGGGTTGCTTTCAACTTTTCACGAATAATGCGAACTTGCTCCTCTACATCCTGGATAATATTCGGGCCAAAGAGTTGCCTCTCTCCGGTTTCTGACCAGTTAAGAGGTGTTTGGCACCATCGTCCATAGAGAACTTCAATAGGGGCTTTGCCCAAGCTTGACTGATAACTATTGTTATAAGAAAATTTGGCAAATGGAAGACATTTCTCCCAATTCATACTGAAGGATATAACACAAGCTCGGAGCATGTCTTCGAGGATTTGATTGACTCGCTCAACTTGACCACTTGACTGCGGATGGAAAGTAGTGCTAAAGGATAGATGAGTCCCCATAGCATTTTGGAAGCTTTCCCAGAATCGGGAAGTAAAGATACTTCCACGATCTGAGTTAATCTCCAAAGGAACACCCTGAAGAGAAACTATTCGAGAAACGTATAACTCTGCTAGCTGGCTAGCAGTTATACTCTCCCGAACAGGAAGAAAATGAGCCACTTGGGAAAGATGGTCTATGACCACAAAGATAACATTATTCCCTCTCTTAGTCCTCGGAAATCTGGTGATGAAATCCATACCGACCTTATCCCATTTCCATTCAGGAATAGCTAAGGGATGAAGGGTGCCAGAAGGCCTTCGATGTTCTTCTTTAAAGTGACGACAAACATCACAGTTAGCAACGAACTGACTAATTTCTCTCTTCAGCCTAGTCCACCAGAACCTCTGGCGTAGGTCCTGATACATCTTGGTACTACCAGGATGAATTGTGAGAGGATATTCATGAGCCTCCTTAAGGATCAACTGCCGCAGATGTTGCTTCTTTGGGATCACCAAGAAATTCTCAAAGAACACAACACCCCGATCATCTTTCGAGAAGCATCTAACATTACCCTTTCTAATGTTTTTCTTGATCCGAGATATCCCGGCATCATGCTTCTGGGCTTCTATGATTTGATCCGAAAGAGTAGGTTTCGCCACCAGGTTGCAAAGGAATCCTTGAGGAACAATGTGAAGGTTCAACTTCCGAAATTCCTCATGGAGAAGTGGTTGACTTTGTTGTAACATCAGGTTGTTACAATAAGACTTACGACTTAGTGCATCAGCCATGACATTGGCTTTCCCCGGGGTGTAAGTTATCCCTAAGTCTTAATCTGTAATCAAATCAAACCACCGACTTTGCGTGGGTTTCAAATCCGGCTGGGTGAAAATATATTTCAGACTTTGGTGACCAGTGTAAATTTCGCAACGATTGCCCAGAAGGTAATATCGCCAGGTTTTCAATGGACTACAGCTGCAAGCTCAAGATCACATGTTGGATAATTATCCTCATGTGGACGCAACTGTCGAGATGCGTATGCAATCACATGACAATCTTGCATGAGAATGCAACCTAATCCTTGTCGCGAGGCGTCGCAATAGATAACAAAGTCCTTAGAGAAGTCTAGTGGCACCAGAACGGGAGCAGAGGTCAGGCATCTTTTCAATTCCTGAAAACTATGCTCACATTGTGGGGTCCACTCTAACATTTTATCTTTCTTGAGGAGTTCAGTTAGAGGCTTCGCAACCTTGGAGAAGTTCTCGACAAAGTGGCGACAGTAGCTCGCTAAGCCAAGGAAACTCCGAACTTGCTTAACCGATTCAGGTTGAGTCCAATCAAGGACGGCCTGAACTCTCTCGGGATTGACAATAATACCTTTACCAGGGATCACGTGGCCTAGATAGGTCACTTCTGGTAACCAAAATTCACAATTGGTGAATTTGGCATACAGACGATGCTATCGAAGTTTCATCAATACCAGCCTTAAATGCTTGACATGTTCCTGTTCGTTCTTTGAGTAGATGAGTATATCATCGAGGTAAACCACAACAAAAGCTGTTTTTGGAATGTCCTCGTTTCTAATTTTGATTTGATGGTATCCCAAGCTGAAATCCATCTTGGAATAGACAGACGTCCCAGCGAGTTGATCATACAAATCGTTGATCCTGGGGAGCGGATACTTGTTCTTTATGGTGACCAGATTCACTGGCCGACAATCCAGAACCATCCGAACCGATCCATCCTTCTTCTTGACGAAGAGAATGGGGCAAGCCCAAGGAAAAGAACTAGGACGGATGAAACCTTTCTTCAAAGCCTCATCGAGTTGTTTCTTAAGGTCGGCTAGATCTAAGGGTGCCATCTTATAGGGTCTTCTGGCTATTGGGATAATCCCTAGGATGAGCTCTATCACAAACTCTACATCTCTCACAGGTGGAATTCCTAGCAGTTCTTCTGGAAAGACATCCGGAAAGTCACGGACTACCGGAATATCTTCTAACTTTGGAAGAGGGCTAGCATTGAGAGAATAGCGTTGGCGTTTGACAGCTCGAGTGGAGACATTAACTATCTCACCGATGGATGTGTAAGATGAACATTCCTAGTATGAGTATCAATCTTAGCATAGTGGGATTTCATAGAGGGAGATGACTTACCTAGCCCAACAGACCGACCTAGCCCACCAGAGCCTAGGCGCCAGTCATCTTCCTCCATTTCCAGGACGACGATGACGTGTCGCACGCATAGGAGGTGCAGCCACCTCCTGCTTGCCACCCCTCGGCCTCCCCCGAGCCTATCTCCTTGCCTGGAGATGCCCAGAGGCCCCCTCTCTCTTTCCTCGTCCCTCGCTTGCTCCCTTGCTTGCCCCTCCTCGCTTCCGCCATGGTCGCCGGACGCCGACGACTGATTAGCCGCCGCCAGGACCTCCTCGAGCTTGTCGACCACCTCCTCGAGTCTTCTATGAGACCCCAGTCCCTCTTCCCCTTGTCCTGTTGCCTATACCATCCTCCAGCTTCCATCCCCACCATTGCTGAGCTCCGGCCACCGCGCGAGGTTGTCATCGACCACGATTTCGGCAATCCCCTGGCCTCCCGAATGGTCCTGTTGGCATAGGCGAGCGTGGGTTCCCTTTTGGTGCCCTCGGCGCGTCCATTTGCCGCTCGTAACGCTGCCCCGGCATGCCTCCACCGCGTCAGGTGGTCGCCGGCAGTTAACCGCGGCAAGGCTGACGTCGCTACTTAATTAGCGCTAATCATAGGATTAGTTTAGCCTAAGTCACTGACACATTGGCCCTGGTGCCCTAATTAAACCCTGGTTAGTTTAACTAAATCAGGTCAGCCTCAGTGCCTATAACACATGGGTCCCACCGGCCAGGTTTGACCTGGACCCGGGGCTGTTGACCTGCTCATGTAATTGTGACATAACGATGATGCGTTAATTGATTTTTCTAGTGATAAAATAATTCAGGAAATTCCAGAAAATGTTTAAAACTTCTAAAAATCATAGAAAATAATTTGTAAGTTAGAAGAAAATAATTTATATATCAAAAATTATTAGAAAAGTCCAATGAATCCGTTTATGCCTTTATCATGCATGTTAGAACAAGTTAACAACACCAAGTAGGGCATTTTATGATTAGGGCAATATAGGAAATATCATTTGGAGTTGGAATTCAAACTTGTTTGAATTCCACTTCAACCAACTTGGCTAATTATTCCTCTAGGTTAATTAAGTACCTTTACATATCATATCATGCATCATGGTTGTTGCATTGCATTGAATGTGTTCCTTTCTTGTTTTACCGGTGGTGCTCCTTCTCGGTAGACGATGGTTCTGACGATGTGAACGTTGACACTAATGTAGAGAAGTAATATCTTCAGGACTGTCAGACAAGCAACCCCCCTTGAGCATACTGATATGAACCCACTCTTTCGCTCCTGCTCTCTTTTATTGCATTAGAATAACAATGATTCAACTGTTACCTATTCTCGGTAGTGGAACCCATTCCTTTGCATGACCTATGTTTGCCATAGTAAATAGTTGAAACCACTTAGCATGAGTAGCAACTGCTTGAGACTTGTTGTGCTTACTCATCAATGCTTGCTTACTATGCCTGCTATGCTTAGATTCCTGTCGTGTCGGGTCTGATCCATCTGTGCGATGAATCGGAATGGCAGTGTTCATGTCCTACTGTGTGAGAGCTAAGTGTGTGAACACGAGCTGGTAAAGGTATCGATGAGAGGCCATGTAGGAGTACATGTTGGATTGCCTCATTGGGACCGTCCTTAAGAACTGAGTTCTGTGTTTGTGATCCAAGACAGTTACTACCACACGTTGGGCCCTGAAATATGACCCCGCTCGACTCGTTAACCGCCTAGATCTTTGTCCAGGAGTTGCAACTAGTTTTCGGTGTTTGTAGGAAAAGTGTTGGCGGCCATGCATAGCGCTGCCCGACACGGTGGACTATGATGCGGTATAGGCATAGTGGCATGCTGTACCAAGTGGCACCAGAACGGTGGGCTTGGGAACCCTGCGCACATCATTTGAGGCCGTAGCAGAAAGTTCGGCTGGACTTCCATGCAGGTTCAATCTCAAATAGGCGATAAACCTGGACTAGAGTCTTGTGTGATTGACGGTCGTGGCCGAATCCCTCGCTGGGCTTCCGCTTGAAGGTTGCCGAGGTCCCTTTTATGTGCACATGGCGGTAAGTGGCGGGAGTATGTGTGAAGAAGTACACCCCTACAGGGTTATGAATATGTTCGAATAGCCGCATCCTCGGATATCGACTACTTGGAGATTATGTGGTTCATAGACAACTTGAAGTGGATACTCTAAAATACGCAAGATAAGCGTCAGTGCTACGGATGGCCTACTCGTAGGGAGACGGAAGTGGATCCATAGTGCTTTGTTGATTTGGTGAATATGTCGACTCGTGTGCGCTATCCCACCTCAAAAAAAGCACTTGTAGTCATAGTACAAGTTAGCCAAGAGTCAAAGCTAGCTTGCTGCAATAAACTCCACAACCCCCTTCATTGATACTGATGCATATGTAGTTAGTTCTGATGTAAGTCTTCCTGAGTACCCTTGTACTCACGTTTACCTAATTTATGTTTTTGTAGAGGAGACGTCAGTCTCATTAGTCGTATTTACAACGTGAAGTTCGATGTTGACGGGATTAGCTTGCGAAGCCCAGACAGAGGTTTTGTTCCTTTGGTAGGGTCGTGTAGCTTTTCAGGCTCCTCCAACCACTTTTGTAGATGTCTTTACCCAGACATGTTTAACTTCCGCTTGTTTGTTTGAATGCTCTGAATGTTGAGTCTTCTGACCCCTGTTTGTAACATCTTATTGTGTTGGCTCTTCTGAGCCTTCTAAATAAATGTTTTAATGTTGTATGGTTACGTTGTGATGCCATAGTTGTATCTATGCATATCGGGCAAGTCGTGCGTACGTATGACGTGTAATGGTATGTATGGGATTCGACACCTAGTTGTGTGCCTTTATTAGTACTCTTTACGGGGAAATGTCTCTTTGTGCTTCCATCGAGCCTTGGTAGCTTGCTACTGCTTTGGACACATTGATTGACCGGCGTGTATCCTTCTTTGCTGTTGTGTATGTCCCTTCGGGGAAATGTCTCGCAGTGTAATGGAGTCCCTGTAGCCTGGTACACCTCGTCTACGTGCAGTGATGACATTTATGTCCCACGGCGTAATGGAGTCCTTGTAGCTTGCTATGACTCGTCTACACACGCTAGAGATCGACACCTGCATTGCTGGGTTATGTATGCCTGACCCTATCTGGATGTGCCACTTGGGTTCTATGACTAGTCATGTCGGCCCGGGTTCTTTGACATTTGAATGCTAGCGACACATTCACATATGTCAGTCAAAAGACGCAAATGGTCCCGGCCCAGGTAAGGTGGCAGTCGTGGAGATAACCTTGCATGAGACAACAAAGTGATGTGATGTGTTACAGGCTAGATTCTTATGGCTTAGGATCGGGGTGCCGACACACTTTGTCCTGAAGTTGAGTTCACTGCCGAATGTGACTAGAAGGGTTATCTTCCCCTTTGTCCGAGATGTCCCCCCGCCCACACCTTGAACGGAGTCAATTGGTTTAAGGTATGAATCGGGGATCTGCAGCCGCTCAATCACATCAGGAGAAATCAGGTTTAGGCTGGCACCACTGTTGACCAGCATCTTCGTGACTCTGAGGTTGCGGATCATTGGCAAGACCAACATTGTCACACATCCGACCACAGTGGTGCGGTCAGGGTGGTCCTCAGTGTCAAAGATGATGGGAGGGTTGGAACATTTGAGGGGTTCCTTGCGTCTGCCGCTAGTTCTGCTATGTTCATCTCATGGGCCCAATGTTTGAGCTGCATGTGGGAGGAGTACAAAGACGAGCCTCCGTCAATACACATGGCGTCCACGGCCTCATGCAAATCTTGTCAACCAGATCCCTCTTCGTCGGTGTCGTCATCATCATCAGCATCAGACTTGTCATCTCGGCCCCTAGCAGGTTTGTCCTTCTGCTATTTGGCCTTGTCCCATTGGTCACTTCGACCATCATGACCGTTCTTGTCAGACCCACCAGCTCCTTTCTATCCCTTTTCCTTGTCACGCCTTTCGTACTCTTGCTACTGCTTTTTGGCAAGCTGCTGTACTTGGTGGCATTTGGTGATGTCGTGGCCTTTGGTGAGGTAGATCTTGTAGAACGGCTTGTCGGGTTTCTCGCCTGCCACGGCTTCGTTGTCTCCATAGCACGCGGCAGAATCCTTGCTGGCCCCCTCAGACTTGGCCTTCTTGTCAGCATTGGGCTTGCTGGAGCTCTTAACAGCCATCACCGACTTACCCTTGCGCTTCTTGTTGAGCTTGGGTACCTTCGAGGAGCCAGGTGCGATTTCGTCGTTGTCAAAGTTGACCTCCACACCTGTGTCCTCCCCGGGGAGTCTTATTCCTTTGTTAGCTAATGCGCACTTTTATGCCAGAGCATAAATCTCGGCAACGTCCCGCACCTTGTCGATGCTCATCTTCTCGCGCACGCGGTGATTACGTATGTTTGTGTGGAACACAGTGATCACCACTGCGGGGTGGATGCCGGGTTCTGCCTTCACACGGCTGAATCTCTAGATGTACTTGTGGAGGGTCTCGTCGTCTCGTTGGGGAAGCACGTGCAGATCGCTGGGATGATCTGGGAGCTTGTGGACCTCATGGTAGTGGCCAACGAACGGCTTACACGGTTCCACCCAAGCGGAGATGGATCCTTTAGGCCAATTCATCAACCAGATCCTCACGTTGGGCTTGATTTTGCCAACGAGAAGTAATTGGCGAGCACCTTCTCATCCTTTCCACCAGAAGCCTGAACCGCGATGGTGTAGATGCCTAGGAACACCGATGGGATGATCGCCCCATCGTACTTGTCTAGCAGCTTTGACTTGAAGGCCCTACTAGAGGTTCAACGGACCTGTCGTAGCTTGCGGGTGAATGTTGGGCATCTCACCTCGTAAGGTAGCCTGTCGGGTGCCCCGGGCGCGGGCTCATCAATGGCCGGATCAGCGTGACCGTCGGATTGATGACGCACTTCCCATCGCCTCTCGATGGCGGTGTGTGCATCTTCCTTGCGCGTATCCCTCAAGACGTGTCGCTAGTCTTGCTTCAGCCGCGGTTCAGTAGACGCTTGGGATACCTCGTCCTGTGTCTCGGTCCTGCAGGGATCCTGTTGTCGTAGTGCCGGCGGCTGCACCGTGTGTTCTCCTTTGGCATCACACCTAGTGGTGGGACCTGTGGAAGTGGCCCCGCAGTGCGTGAGGAGCCTACCGTCTCCGGCTTGTCCTTGTTGGCGAAGCTCAATAGACTTTGTACGGTCGCCCTCCACTCCTCCATCTTCTTTAATGCCGGAGGAAAGCTTAGCACCAGTAGGGCCTACGCTAAAGCTTCCTTCATGGTCTTCGAGCTCGGACAGGCGAGGCATGGGTGGCGCTCTTACTCCTAATAGTGCCAGAAGGAGCGCCTGCCCGCGCCATCGCTCGACGTCCGTCCTTGCTAGGGGAGGCGGTTGAGTCTGGCCCTGCGCCCCCTATGCAAGATTCTGGCCCGCGCGTTGCAGGGGTCGCGATCTTGCGGGTGCGGGCCACGATTACCTCGCGAGAGGTGTGGCGGAGGTTCGGCCGTAGCCATCGCTGCTGCAGTTGTGGACGTGGCCGCGGCGTCACCTCTGGTCACCGCGGTCGCGCCTCGGGTCGCCAAGATAGCGGGGTCCAGGTCACGGAATGTGGAGCTCGGAGTAGTGTTGTGGCTGCGCTCGCGAGTGGGGTGCGTGTGATGATCACCCCCCATCTCCACTGTCCACTCCGTCTGACGCGGGAAGTTTAGACATCGACGGGGCGGCCGTCGGGCCACCCTTAGCTTTCTTGGGTGCCATGGGTGCCGTCGTGGACGCGTAGAAGAGTTGGTGAAGGTTCGTGCACTGGAAATTCTCCCTACCCGACACGCCAAAGATATCGGTGCAGGGACAACGATCTATGTGACCTTTAGGGCCCCTTTCCAGTTCTGCAGGGGGTCCCGGGTGCATGAAGAGCATCAATCGACCAATCTACACGCGAGGATTTTTAAATGTTCGGGCCGCTCGGGAGCGTAAGACCCTACTCCTCTATCTGGTTGGTTGATTACGTGGGTTGGAATACAGACATGGAGCAACCCGACAAGGATGCCTGGGAGGTGCAGCAGCTCGTGTAATTGAACGGAGTGTTAGCCTTTGTCAAGGTAGCCATAGGGCTCCTTTTATAGTTCAAGGGGACACTACAATGGCTATAATGGTCATTTGCTAGGCATACATTACGAACTGCAGCTAAAGCGAAGGCTTGTCAGGGGAGGTAGTGGGAAATACCTAACTCTGATGGACTAGGACAGGCATATTGAATGCGCCATGAGGTGGGGCGTTGGCGATGTTCCCCGGCAAGGATTGCCTCTTCTTCTATGTTATTCACCTAGCTACCTCCTATTGTTCTGCCACGCCATGGGGCGGATGTCATTAAAGATGATACAGGACTACTACTAGGGACACGTGCCCTAGCCAGCTTCGCCTGCCCACTCGACACCTGAGCTGATGGAGACAATCATCCACCCACTAGTGAGGTGGAGCGGTGGTTTGGCGGGCTAGGATCTTGCGAGGCGTCGTCTATGGGTGGCTTCGCCACTCGAGGGACTTGCAGTTTGCCTGCCTTTGTCTCTTTGGACTCCATTGTGAGCCTAGCGAGGACTTGCCGGTCCACGGCCAGCGGTCGCCCATGCATAAGTCTGGGTACGAAGAGCCCCTAGTTCTTAGTACATCAAGAAGGAGCAAGAAGGAAAAGTAACAATCCACAGGATGAAGCAGGTGGATGCGTGAGAGGACGACAAATGCGGCACTTTCACCATAAGTGCCACCCTCGATAGCAATTAGGACAGCGCTCTCATGTCCTTCCTTCGGGCGAATGTCGACGTGTTTGCCTGCAACAGCCTGACATCCTCGATATTCCCAGGCAGGTGATCGAGCACCATCCGTTTGTCTATCATCATGCATGCCCCGTCAAGCAGAAGATCCACAAAGAAGCGCCAGAGTGACAATAGTTTAGTGACAAGGAGATTAAGAAGTTGGAAGCGACTAGGCTTGTCAGAGGCGTCCTCCAACCGACATGGCTAGCAAACCGCGTGGTGGTACGCAAGGAAAGTGGGAAATGGAGGCTCTATATCGACTACACAGACGTCAATAAGGCTTTCCCGAAAGACACCTTTCCCTTGTTGTGCATCGACCAAATAGTGAACTAGACTGCCGGTTGTGACCTATTGTCATTCCTCAACGCCTACTCTGGTTACTATCAGGTCTTCATGGCCGACGAAGACGAAGAGAATACGATGTTTATGACCCCTTGCGGAACGTACTAGTTCAGGCGCATGCCATTTGGCCTGAAGAGTGCGGGTTCAACGTTTGTGATGGGTGTCCGGATTGGCCTTTGACCGCAGTGGTCCTTGAATTTTGAAGCATACATGGATGACAATGTGGTCAAGAACAAAGAAAAGGATATGCTAGTCCTAGATCTGGAGGAGACATTCACGAATGTGATCCAGATCAACTTGAATCTTAACCCAGAGAAGTGCGTATTTGGAGTCCCATACCGCAAGCTCCTCGGTTTCTTCACATCGCAGCACGGGATAGAAGCCAATCCCGCCAAGATTGAAGCAATCGAGCAATTGGAGGCACCGAAGCATGTCAAGGATGTGAGCAAGCTTGCAGGCTGTGTCACTGCCCTTAGCATGTTCATCTCCAAGTCCGCAGAAGACGCCCTGCCATTGTTCAAAATCCTGAAGAAGACAGGCCCAATGACGTGGCCTTTAGATGCAGAGGCAGCATTGCAAGACCTGAAGGAGTACCTTTCCTCGGCCCCGATCATAGTCGCGCTGAAGCCTAAGGAACCGCTACTACTGTATCTGGCGGCAATGAACCAGGTGCTTAGCATAGCACTAGTGGAAGAGAGAGAAGTTGAAGATGGGCAACAACAGAAGCAACAAACAACGATACCGGGCCTACCCAGTGAGCCCGAGAATTAGTACGATGTGGCACAGGAGATGGAGCAACGAGCAGTGTAGAAGAAGAAGATGGTGCAGCGATCGGTTTACTTCGTTAGTTCTTTCCTGCAGGCAGCTCGATCAAGGTACTCTGGAATCCAAAAATTACTGTTTGGCTTTCTAATGGCCTCCTGCAAGCTTCACCACTACTTCCAAGCGCACTGCATCACAGTTGTCTCCGGTTTCCAGCTACAACAGATCCTGAGGAATCCAGAAACGACCGACATAATTGTAAAGTGGGCTCTGGAACTAGCCAACTTCGTCCTTAACTTTGAAAGCACAGCGACCATCAAGATTCTAGCACTGGCGTAGTTCATTGCCGAATGAACGCTAACCCCAGGTGAAGAAATCCCAAAAGCAGCCCTTCACCGGAAGGAAACACCTCAGGCATGGGTCATGTACTTCGATGGGGCTTTTTCGCTACAAACTACTGATCCCAGAGTGCTGCTCATAGCACCCACCGGAGAGCACCTCAAGGACATGATCCAGATGCACTTCCCTTGGGAGGTGTTTACCAACAACACAGCTGGGTATGAGGGTTTGCCCACCGGGCTACGGATAGCAGTAGAGTTGGGAATCAAAAAGTTGGTGGTCTGAGGGGACTCATAGCTGGTTGTGTGCAAGGTCAAAAAGGACTACCAAATCGCCCTGATGGAAGTTTATCTCGATGAGGTGAGGAAGTTGGAGGAGCATTTCAACGGTCTACAGATGGAATACATCCCGAGGGTGGAGAACAACAACAACATCGTCAATGACGTGTCAAAGCAAGAAGTCCAAAAGTCGCCTGTGGAACCAAGCACCTTTGTGCTCCGATTTACTCAACCATCAGTGACCCCATCGGGGAGACAGGACAAGAAAAGGAAAGTCAACTTGGGGCGACTATTTCCCGGAAGAGCTACCCAGGCCCGCCAAGAAGGTTGCTGGAGATGACGAAATGCTTGACGGTGAGCGCCAGACTCTAGCAGGACAGGCGGTCTTTTCTGTCGAAAGTGGCACTCCCGCGGCAGAAGAAACACCTTGGGTCCTTGTCGTTGAGCAACGGACTTCGAGATGGGTGCAGCAGATTGTCAAGTACCTTTAGTAAAGTGACCTCCCTAAAGTGTAGCTTGACGGCCGAGCATGTACTAGTTCGTGGACAATGATCTGTATAGGAGAAGACCCAACCGGGTGAAATTAAGGTGCATCACTCGGTAGGAAGTGTCGGATTTCGGGATCTGCAAAACCCTTAAGGTTCTAACTTAGGGGCGTGTGCGAAGGCTTCCCCACGGCTTCACCCAAACTAGCTCGCTACTCGATGGACACAATGACAAACTCATTCGATGACAAGGAAGAAGATGGACACGAAAGTTTACCCAGGTTCATGATGCTGCGAAGCGTAATAACCTACTCCTGCTTTGGTGGATTGCCTCTCGTGGTGGTTTTGGTGATGAACTAGTACAATGGACTTGAGCCTCGCGAGGGCGCTCAAGGTGTGTACTTGGCTCTCTGTCTGGCGATGGAGAGTGGAGTGGCTAAGTGTTCGACCGGATCTGGGATCCCTTCTATAGTGTGAACTAGCTTCTATATATGGCGGAGGCCCAGGTCCTCTTCCCTTATCTCAATGGAGTGAAGGAATCCCACAACGGCCAATTTCAAAGGGGGACAGGAGTACATACGTGCCCTGCCCAAAGGTGGTCGTCTCCTGCAAAGTAGTTGATGGTGATGTAGTGCTGGGCTCGGAGATGACATCCGCCCTGCGGGGCTGGCGATCGTGGTCTTGTTACACCGGATGGAAACCTTTGGGCGGTGCTTTGGGAAGCCGCGTATTTCCCTGCTCGCTTTGCACCAAAGAGGAAACTGTGCTGCCTGGCGTGCTGGCGCTTGTCTCTCCTTCCTTGCGTTATCCTTGACTCCTAAGGCCGGGCCTTGCATAGAGATCTCCTCCCCTCGGGAGGGGGGCCGGGGAGGCTCATCCTCGCGGGTCTTGATGTTGTTCTTCCTCGCAAGCCCAGGGTTCTCACGAGGGCCTTATCTTGAGCAATGCCGCACTAGGCCTCACCTGGCTGACGAAGTGGGCCATGCCCTGGGCCGCAGGCAGGCATGACTGGGTACCCCCATTCCCAGAACACTGACAGTAGCCCTCGGGCCCAAGGCGCGCTCATGTTGGCTTCACGTGAATCTTTGGGGACGGCCCGGAGCTCCGCATGCCCTAAACGCTTGCAGGCCAGGCTTTACATGCGTCAGCCAGTTGCGGGGCGATGCCTCCTCTCCTCAAAGGCATCCGGAACCACCCGAGTCAAACTGATGCGACACCCGTGCCAGCGCCGACCATAATTACCTTTCCTTGAATGATGTCGATTCCTTGGACTTCCCATTCTCTAGACACGCGAATGTGACCCGACATTGGTTGCACGCCTCCCAAGACACGAGGGGGTGCCTGTTGGCCCTCGACTAGACTTAAGCCAGTGCGGGGGTAGAAAACCATCATTCTTCTTCGTCTTCCTCATCTTCCATTCTCCTAGTCGCCGCCCCTCACCCAATCATGGCTTCGGTGAGGAAGCACTCCACCGCCGAGAAGGGGAAGGCCCGCAAGGAGAGACCCGCACCACCGCCACCCAAGAGGGGTCGCAGCCACCGTCGGAAGTACGCCACGACACCGTCGATGGCTTCCCAAGGGTGTGGTCGCATCCCAACATGGTCTAGGGTCATCATCAGCAGCCGGAGCACGGGACTAACCGGTACGGGTTCCCATTGTAGCCGAAGTAGTGGCGCCCATGGTGGGAGGGTGGCTGCGGCTCGACACAGCGGACTCGGCCCGGGAGTTTGTGGTGTGGGCAGAGAAGCCGGAGGCCGCCTGGCTCTAGCTCCCGAGCTCCATTGCAGGGGTGCTGCCTGCCGGAGGGCCCAGAAGTCTATGGCTGCAGGGCGATGGCTGCTGCAGCGTGGCATCGTGGGTAGAGGTTGAGGTCACCCCGAGGGGCTATCTGTACCTGGTCCGCGAGTGGCAGACGTCTGCCCGTGCCCGCGGTCTGATGGAGAGGCGCACCCTCCACTTCAAGTTCGACGAGGAGGCGACGCTCTTCGTCAAGATATTCTGCGGCGAGGGTGACTGCCTAGGGTACTACCCAAATGACACCGTCCGCGGTGATCCTGGAGGTGATCTTTCCCTTTGTAACAAGTGCCTTTCCTCCAGCAGCAGCAACACACCCTTTGATGGGAGATCGAGCGACAGCAGCGACAACGACGACAACATTTACGACGCGCCACCACACCGTCGCGCTCAGACCTTAGGGGGTCGTCAGCTGGCGCGGCGTCGCACCCTTGCTCTAGGAGCCTACACGCCGGCGCGCCTTCACGGGCCCGTGAAGGAGGAGGAGGACACCGACTAAGCGCCTACGCGCATGTTTCGGAGCCCCTAAACCTGCAGCCCCCATGGGGGCCCTTCTCCTTCTATCTCTGTCCCTATAACTAAAGATCAAGAAAGGCCCTGTGGGCATGTAATGACCTTGGGCGCAAGCCCCCCTTTTATCCATCCTTCTATTATGTGTCTTAGTTTATTGCTTTTGTTACATGAGGCAGCCTTCCAATCATGACTGAGATACTTAGATGGGTGTGTCCGTCGTGAACTCTGGGGGAGGTGTGGCCATGGCGTTCGGCGGATCGATGCGTCCCGTGGTCCTCTCCTTCCTACAGGTGATGTAAGTTGGGAGCCCTTTCGGCACTCTACATCTGCAGGTCCTAGTCCTGCACATTTTCCTGCCATCATGGTTGCGTCTGGCCAAGGACACAACCGCGGGGCAAGGCCTAAACACCCCCGATGCCGGCCTGATCACCAAGGCTCCTGAGGCAAACTGCTCAGGAGCCCCCTTTGACACTCGAGCAGCTCTACGTTGTCGAGTCCTAGTCCCGTGCATTTTCCTACCACCGTGGTATTACAACAGGATCACCAATGACGCAAACCACGACGCGAGGCCCCAAGACCCGCGATGCCGGCCGGATCACCAAAGACGACATCAGGGCTGCTGAGTGGCTATATGACCGGTAAGGCTCCTGAGGCATGTTTCTCAGGAGCCCCCTTTGATGCTCGAGCGATTCCCAAAGAAAATTTCGTTCCATCCCCGAGAGGGTTAGACCTCCCGAGGCCCCGAGTTGTCCATCGGGCCATGAGTGGAGCCCCCGAGTGTGTGTGAAGCGACACACGCCTGCTAACCCGTTCAGGAGTACCACGCGAGGATCCAAGCACCAAGGCCTTGGTGAGGTGCTATCATCATGCCCCCAGGCCCGCTCACGAGGTGCGAGTAGGAAGGGAGCAAGCGAGTGCCAGACCTAAAGAAAACAAACCCATGATTGGGAATGGCGGTGAGCACGAACCCTGACCCGTTTGTTGAAAACGTGATTTAAAAAAAACCGAGTTTTGTTCCAAGAATAAATTTGGCAAATTCCAATGCGAGGAGAGCAAATAACAACCGCATCCGGCACCTAGACTAGTCTTTGTCTTACACCAACACTAAGCGTAGGGCATCCACATTGCATGGGCATAGCCATTGATGGGCAGTGTTGACTTCTCCACTAGCGCGGAGCTGTGGCTGACACATTGCATGGGTGGGAACCCCTCTGCATCCTCGGGGGGCTCCGGGCGTATACAGCCCGCTCAATTATTACGTGAGAGTGTCATGGGTCGGTGAAGTAGGGCCAGTCCAGGAAGAGACCCCGGGTGTCAGGGTGGCCCTCCACACCCCAGGGCCCATGCCCTAGCATTGCCGTCATGGCGGACGTGTATCCCCATGCGCCGCTAGCCGGGCCTGGCAAGGCCCGTCCACTGCGCATGAGGTTGGCACCCTATGTGGTGCCCCAGCGTGCCTCACTAGGGTGCCCCCGGTAGCCTCGCAGGTGCTCGCAGTCTAGCCCCAAGGTCAGGCAAGCCAGGCCTAGGGACATGGGCGAGTACAGGATCGCCTGCGGACGACCGAGCGATAACCAGCTGAGAGACATGGGTGTATGTTCCACCCTCCGTGTCCAAGCGTGCGTTGCACCCCCTAGGGACGAGGTAGCATGAGCTACCCATCATCCCCAGGTTGGGATCATCCAGCCCGGTGACATGGGCATGTGTTCCACCATTCGTCCCGAAGATGGGGCCACTTGGCTCAGGAACGGCGGTGAGTGTCCCCCTCCGTTCCTCGGCCAGTGTCCCCGGTCCCCAGAACAAGATGCCTGCTCACGGTAGGTCCCCGCTAGCGGGGGTGCCCCGTGAGGGTCCTCGTGCCGGTCAGCCTCACAAACCCAGTCGCTTCATCCGCTCTAGAGAGGCCGCATGCGCCATCCCTCGTGAAAACCATTCGTGAAGTTGTGTACGTACCTCGTGCCGCCATGGTAGCGGGCATTCTCTTCCCCTCTGCCCGGGCGCTTGTTAACATGGTCGGTGTATAGTTGCCCGAGTCCCAGAGCACCTACGTAGTTGAGTCTCCTGTCTTCCTCCCTAGCCCCATGGGAATCGACGAGGGGCGTGGGGGCGTGATCTTTGCATGGGCGGCGCCTCCCATCGGTGCCCAATGGTGTCCGTGTTTAGCCCGCTTGGTTCTGGCACCCCGGGCCATTCTCCTTGCGGTCGCGGACTGCCACGAGTGTCCCGGATGCACCCGAGCAGCCCGAGCGCTGGTTCCCTTGGTTGAGAGGGCACTTGGACGCGAGCCACAGCGATGTACGTCGGGGCCTCGGTAGTGGCAGGGGCACGCCCGAGGGCGTACCTGGGCCAGGTGTCGCAACGATAAGCTTTTGTTATAAGATTTTCCTATATTTGGAATTATATTGAATGCATTAAATAGTATTTATTCGCTCTGGAAATAGAAAATAGGAAAGGATTAAAGTGTTTTAAATAGACCCCGGCCCACCTACCATTAGCAGATCCCGAAATTCCTCCCGCTCGGCCGACCGTCGCCCCGGATTCCTCTCCCCTCCCGCTGACGTGTGGGGCCCGCCGTCCAACCACGAGATCACGCCGGCCATCTCCCTCCTCCATTCTCTCCCGAGACCACGCCGGCGAAACCTCGCCGTGGATCTCGCCTCCTTCCATTCCCCGACCCTCTGAGCCCCCTATAAGAAGACGCAGACCCCCGCGCCCCATTCCCCCCGCTTTGCCCTCTCTCCCATCGCCTCTCCTCGCTAGAATTCCTCGCCGGAGATACCCACGGCCGCCGCGCCATTGTTGCTCCCCTACACCACCCTGCCTCCCCCGAGCGCCACCGAGCCCTCCTTCGACCTCCCCGCACCCGTGCGCACCACACCCACCCCTCTGCTTCGACGGAGACCCCCCTGGAATGCCCTAAGCTTCGACCTCGCCGGAGTCCGAAACCTCCCGAGCTCGTGCACGTCAACTCCGACATCCCCGAGCCCATCCAACGCCACCTATCGTCGCCGGATCTTCGCCGCTGTCGCCTGGACCTCTCCGCTGCCTCCCTCGACCACCGGAGACCCTTCCCCGACTATCTCCGACGACCGGCCGCCGTCGACACCGCCGGAGCTCCGACCTCATCTCTGTAAGTCACCGGCAACGTCTCCCCTCCGTTCGATCTCGTCTCAACGGCGTAGATTAGATCCCCGTACCCCTTCGGTTCTTTTAGAAAGAACCGGCCGGTTTTTCTCTATTGAAATTATAGACCGAACCGTTTTCTGTTATTCTCGGTCGTCTGCCCCAAACTCCCTAGCACACGCACACCAGACCAATCAGGAGGCGCCACGTAGCACCCCCTGTCCGTTAGAAACAAATTTTTTCTTTTCTGTTTTAATTTCTGTTTCCAGAATAGTTCTGATTTTATTTTATTTATATATTTTAAACTATTTAATGTTTTTAATTTATTATTTTTGCATTAGGTCAAAAATTTGTTCTAGTTTCTGTAGATACCAATTTTGACTATGTTTGAATAAATAAATTTGAATTTAAACAGATTTGAGTTAAAGTTTGTTTTCTGAATATCTTGAGTTCTAAAATGAATTTTTGAATGATTCTTTTTCCTACGTGTCACTAGTGATAGTAGCTATCATTTGGTAGAGTTCGAGAATTTTTAGAATAAATTCGATTAGTGTTCTAGCTAAAAACAGAATCTGTTTAGTTGTTAATATAGTTTAATTAGTTTTATTTTGCTAGTTTAAATCTGAGTTAATTATATATTTGATTTAGTAGATTCTGTTAGTTAAACTTTAGGTGAATTACTTGTTGTTAAAATAAAAATAATTTGATTAGTTTACTACCATGTTGTTATAGGAACACTATACATTTTCAAATAGGTTCAAATTGTGATAAACAAACTAGTTAGTAATAGTTTATTCCAACAAAGTTTAAGTAAATAGATTCTCTTTTCAAATAAAAATTTGTACTTATTACCTTCTGTTAAGAAATGTTTTGTTAATAAAAAAAATGATTTAGTTTGCTCTCTTATTCTAGGAAAAATATATTATTTTCATTAGGTAATGTGTTATAAAACAACTTAGTTTTAGTAGAGATTATTTTCACAAAGTTTTAGATGATCTAATTCTGTTTTGTAATAAAGATTTTTATTAATTACTTTATGTTAACTTAGTTGTTTCATAATTTGTTTTCTCTTAGTTTATGGTTGTGCTTGTAGTTAAGTTCATTAGGCAAGCACTCTTGTTGTTTAGGATGTTGCTTTCATAGTTTTACTTGTTCTTCAAAAAGTAATTCTTTTTGCTAGTAAAATATTTAGTAAAATCATTTTGTTATATTTTACTTTGTTTTTATTTTGTTACTAGTTGTTGTAGAGGAAAACTACCTTAGTTGTTTTTATGAAAACTTTCTTGACTTTGAGTTTTGTCTTAAGTGTTTCCTTCATCAACCTTGTTGTTTTGTTTCTTGTGTTATCTTGTGATTGTTAGAATTGATTGCTAGTATGACTGCTTATGTATGCAATGTTTGTTATATAGATTTTCATCGGAGAGTGACGAATAGTCTATCAAGTTATTTCTGAGAGTGATCTTTATCTTCATCAACAGTACAGGCAAGTTCACTTTGACCATCTATTTCATACCCATGTTTTTATTTGCATGTAGTGACATAATTCAACGAATCCCTCCCGTAGTGTTATTGAAATTCTTGTAGTTGAGTAGAATGCATGAGGTAGGAACCCACCACTGGTTACTAAAGCCCCGGGAACGTTAGTTATTTTTATGCTATGCTAAAGTAGACGGGGATTGGTATGAGTGTTCGTGAGTGGTGTGAAGAAGGACTCTACGTCAAGACGACAACTTCATGAAGACATCTTCAAGTCCTGCATCTTCAAGACCTCAAGACTTCAAGACTCGAGAAGACAAGTCTTTCAATACACACTACTAGGTGAAGGATGGTTGATTGGGCACCCTGGAGAAACCAGTGAGTGGCCGGGATGCATGGAGAAGCGCCATGACATCTTGAGGAAAGCTTCACCCAGACTCAAAGAGAAGGATGAATACTTCATGCCCGGAAGCTTACCTGCGTAGCCACAAGTCATTATGGGCTCTGGCTTGGTTGATCTTTGTTGTGACTCTGCTGGGCAGTGCTACGAGATGTAGTCGACCTTAGGATTATATGGGCACTGTCGGACAGTCAGGGAAGCACTCTGAAAGACCATGTTTCTTTCATCCTGTTCTCAAACACCAGGCAGTGCGAGGACTTACCAGGAGGGAAAGAATCTTGTGGGTAAAGTACACAACACTCTGTAGAGTTAAACCTAATCGATTAGCCGTGTCCCCGGTTATGGACAATTTGAGCCTCTGGACTTGGATCTATCTCTGAACTCTCAACACTGGACTGATAACTAATTGTGGGCAACTTAATGATACTTATGGGCATTGAGACATTGGTTGGCGGAACCATGTCATGATAGGTAACTCCATAGTGAAATTCCTGATATTCCTTTGTTGTAGGAAAACAAAATCAGCTTTTATGCAAAAACTTAGCCACAGAGCCATAAAGCCTTATTGCATATAGTATAGTTTATTCTTCTGTTCTACTATGGTGATCTTGCCAGTACATTCCATGTACTGACCTACACGGCTGCAACGTCTTATGTTGCAGATACTCTTCTACGACGGGTAAGAGTACGATTCAGGGTTATGGTCCGCACTCAACCTGCCGTTGGTGTTATTGGGACTCCACTCCCGTTGACTGTATCCGCTGCTATTTTAAGGTATATATCAGTTTTACATTAATTACATGTGATTGCACTTTGATATATACATTGATGTACTGTGTGTGCCAGCATACTGATCCAGGGATGGCACAGAAAACACAGAGGCTTGACTCGTTTTGAGTCGGGTCGCTACAATATGCGGCGCACCAAATGTCGGATTTCGGCTCCACAAAACCCTTGAGGTTCGAACATAGGGGCGTGTGCGAAGGTTTCCCCGCAGCTTCACCCAACCTAGCACGCTACTCGATGGACACAATGGCAAACTCGTTTGATGATGAGGAAGAAGATGAACACGACATATTACCTAGGTTCGGGCAGCTGCGAAGCGTAAAACCCTACTCCTGGTTTGGTGGATTGCCTCTCGTGGAGGTTTTGGTTATGAACAAGTACAATGGACTTGAGCCTCAGAAGGGCGCTCAAGGTGTGTTCTTTGCTCTTTGTCTGGCGATGGAGAGTGGGGTGGCTAAGTGTTTGACCGGATCTGGGATCCCTTCTATGGTGTGACCTAGCTTCAATACATGGAGGAGGCTCGGGTCCTCTTCCCTTATCTCAATGGTGGGAAGAAATCCCACAATGACCAATTTCAAAGGGGGACAGGAGTACATACGCGCCTTGCCCAAAGGCGGTCTTCGCCTGCAAAGTAGCTTATCGTGATGCACTGGTGGGCTCGGTGATGACATTCGCCCTGCGGGGCTGGCGGTCGTGGTCTTGTTACACCAGAATTGGAACCTTTAGGTGGCGCTTTGGGAACCCACGTATGTCCTTGGTCCCTTTTCACCAAAGAGGAAACTGTGCTGCCTGGGATGCTGGCACTTGCCTATCCTTCCTTGCATCATCCTTGACTCCTGAGGCCTGGCCTTGCATAGAGATCTCCTCCTCTTAGTAGGGGGGCTCGGGGGAGGATCATACTTGCGGGTCTTGATGTTGTTCTTCCTCGCGAGCCCAGGGTTGTCGCGAGGGCGTTGTCTTGGGCAATGTCGAGTCAGGCCTCGCCATGCTGACGAAGTGGGCCATGCCTTGGGCCGCAAGCAGGCAGGACTGGGTACCCTCGTTCCCAGAATGCCAATAGGAAGGACATCGGTTGTTGGCGGAGATACACGAGGGGATATCTAGCTCCCACATAGGGTCAAGGACACTTGTCGGAAAGGCGATCCAGCAAGGATTCTACTAGCCCACATCCCTTCAAGACGTCTTGGTGGTGGTGACGACATGTGAAGCATGCCAGTTCTATGCCAAGCAGGTACACCAACCAAAACAAGCCCTTGAAACCTTACCACTCTACTAGCCATTTTCAGTCTAGGGGCTCGAGATCGACGGCCCCCTCCCCCATGCTACCAGGTGATTCAAGTTCTTGTTCGTCGCTATCGACAAATTCACGAAGTGGACTGAAGATGAGCCAGTGAGAAAGGTAACGGTGCAGGTGACAGTCAAGTCTTATAGGGATTGTTTTTCATTTTGGGGTCCCAAACAGGATCATCACCGACAATGCCACACAGTTCACAGGCAGCGCTTTCATGCAATACTGTCAACACATCAGTGCTAGGATCTGCTTTGCCTCACTTGCTCATCGCAGGAGCAATGACAGTAGAGAGGGCAAATGTTGAAGTGTTGCGGGGCCTCAAGACAAGAACTTTTTACAAGTTACACAAGCAAGGTATGCCCTAGATTGACGAACAACCCACGCTTCTTTGGTTGATCATGGCGATGCCAAATCGAGCCACCAGCGCGACACCCTTTGCCCTGGTCACTAAGAGTGCAGGACTTTGATGAGGACCAGCAAAAGCGGCTACGACATGATGATGCCATGCTCCTCGAGGAAGATCGTTTCTAGGCCGCACTGTGCATCGCTAGGTACCAGCAGGCCTTGCCCCACTACCACAGC
The DNA here is from genome assembly GCA_022496015.1 of Hordeum marinum. Classification (NCBI taxonomy): domain Eukaryota; kingdom Viridiplantae; phylum Streptophyta; class Magnoliopsida; order Poales; family Poaceae; genus Hordeum; species Hordeum marinum. Next base: position 237,104,861 of record CM039675.1, read on the forward strand.
CACAAAGTGCGGGCCAGGGTTGTTGAGGAAGGTGACCGTCTCCTTCAACAGATTCAGTCTGCGAAGGGATAGAACACGTTGACGCCAAAGTGGGAAGGCCCTTACCAGATGGTACAAGTCACCAGGCCCAACGCAGTCCTCCTGGAGACCGAATATGGAACCCCGGTGCAATACTCGTGGAATATCGACCATCTTCAGAAGTTCTACCCATAAGGCGTGGTTGTCGGGCTCCCCGGCAACCACTTTTGTGCAAGTATCGTAGCAATGCATGTAATCCTCTGTACAAAGCAAGGTGATGACACTATTCGCAATCAGTAAAACTAGATTCCCCGCAATTTCCCTTGCTCAAGTACATATTTACGATATGTTCATTTTGCTAACTATTGCGGTAGATAATTGTCGGTAGGACGCCATTGGTGAACCAGGCTATCCCTATCGCACATTGCTTTCTTCTTTCTTTTTCTCAAAACAGAGCAGGGTATTCCCTTCCGTGCGCAAGGCGTTTTGGGGGGAGGAGGAGAAGCAGAGGCGGATGGCTACGTTCAAGGTAGCTACTTAGCAGCAAGGAAGCTAGCAAAAGGAGAAAAAGATAATTAAAATTCTCCACTTCCGCAAAGTTACCGCCTACGTAAGAGACTCCCGCTTGGATGGGTCCTTATCAGAATCGTTGCGCGCCAGGAAGCTGGAAGCATGCCCAACACCCCAGGATGTCACAACAAGGATAATAAGTCAATCTTGTCGGGTGTGGCATCGCCAACGGATGGTAGGGATCCATCCCTAGAAGGTTCTTGCAGCTAGAAAGTACACACCCGCAAGCACCCCCGTATGAGCGTTGAGATCACGAGGCGTAAAAAAAACTAAAACTGTAAACTAGCATGCATAGACGCAAGGAGCAAAAAAGATTCTCATACATCAGCGGCGCCCAACATTGGTATTTGATTATATTTCAGGATTACATGGACACCACTTAAATACAAAAGGAGGACGCCAGCACCGTCAATGGCCCCACCAACCCCCAAGGAGGAAGACACCCCGGCTCGACGACGGCGGCCGCGACGGCAAGTCGGAGTATGACTTCCTCTACGACCTCGCCGGCCGCCGGCAGGAGATACACCACTACGAAGTGGCGATTGATCCAAAAACAAAGTCCTATAGATGGAACCTCATTTCCGTATACCTAAAACCCCGACTACAGCGCCATGCATGCCTAGCCGAACTCCTCCTGCTTGATGACGAAGGTGCTGCCATTGTTGCTTCTATCGCTGGAGGACTCGTAGTCGCTACTGCTCGAGCTCTCCGTGCAGCCCTCTACGCAGACACCAGATGCCTCGAAGATCTTCACAAAGAGGGTAGGTGTGTCGTTCAACCTGAAGTGGAGGAGATGCCCAGGGCCCAGGCCACAAGAGTGGACGAACAACTTCCACCCCCGCATCAAGAATATGGCATTGCCGACGGAGAGTGGGGACATTGCAGTAGTCGTCTGCCTGCAGTTATAGCCCCTAGGGCGGGTTCCCCTCCATGGCCCGGGTAAACAGGTCAGGGAGGCGCAAAAAGCTTCGGGGCGACGATGAACAGCTATGACAAACTCCTGCAACTCCTCCCCCGCATGGATCTCTGCATGAAGTTGGGGGAGGGGTGCACCACCACGGCAGCCACCGCGCTCACTGTGGGCCATCTCTGCATAAATATCTAGGGACTCCAAATCTCGAGAAAATAACTTCTTTAAGCATTTTAATAGATCTATTTTGATGATCACTACTAGTTGGAATAGCTTCTACCCACTTAGCAATGTACTGAACAACAACTAAGATATGAGCGTACCCATTAGAGGAAGGAAAAGGTCCAGTATAGTCAAAACCCCAAAAATCAAATGGTTCAATTGCAAGTGAATACTTCATACGCATTTCCTAACGTCTACCAATGTTACCAATTCCCTGACATTCGTCACAAATTAGGACATACTTACGAGCATCCTTAAAAATAGTAGGCCAATAAAAACAAGGCTATAATACTCTCCGTAAGCCTTGAAAAGACAGTTCCATAGGATCTGTTCATGTTCATTCTCAAGTACACAACATCTAATAACACCATCTACTCCTCCTTTATATAGATTTGGGTCATCCCAAAAGTATGTTTTAAATCAAAGAACTTTTTATTTTGTTGGTAAGTAGAATTAGGTGGTATATATTTAAGAATGATGTTATTAACATAATCTGCATACCAAGCAATGCTATTGTAACACCCCGTTACGCCTAGCGGGATCTAGACTAACCCCACAGACCAACACTAGTCTTTCCTGTGCACTTTGTCCTCACTCGTGCGCACCCGGGACCAACTTCCGAATCGGTCACCCATCCTAGAATTGCTCCAAGCCAAGCATGCTTAACTTTGGAGTTCTTTTTGAGTGCGCTTCCGTAAAAGAAGGAATTCCTTGTTGATATGAGTAGTCTATCATTCCTATTAAGTCAGGCTGTCACATACACCCCCACTCAATGGAACCAACGTCCTCGTCGGCCCATCAGGAACGTCTTTTTGGCACATGTATGTGTGTCCAGTCCAGCACATGTACCATGTTGTCTGCCACGATAGGCCACACATGCCATGTGCCACATGCCCGTGCACCTGGCCCGCGCATGCCCATGTAACCGCAAGGGTCGGCTCTGATACCAATTGTAACACCCTATTACGCTTGGCAGGATCTAGACTAACCCGACAGACCAACACTAGTCTTTCGTGTGCACTTTGTCCTCACTCGTGCGCACCCGGGACCAACTTCCTGGTCGGTCACCCATCTTAGAATTGCTCCAAGCCAAGCACGCTTAACTTTGGAGTTCTTTTCGAGTGGGCTTCCGGAAAAGAAGGAATTACTTGTTGATATGAGTAGTCTATCATTCCTATTAAGTCAGGTTGTCACAGCTATGCAAAGCATTTATAACAGCCAATTGCTCATCATGAAAATTATCATCAATAGGAACTAGTTCATATAACATTTTCTATTCAGGACAAATTATATACAATTGGGTTTTCACCACCTTTACTATCAACGATATGCAAATCAAACTCATGAAGTAAAAGCACCTGCCTAATTAATCTAGGCCTAGCATGTTTCTTTTCCATTGGATCTTTAATAGCATCATGATCAGTGTGAATAGTTTATGAGGACATCCCTACTAATGTTACACCCACAACCCTGACTGATATACATATAGGACCAATTACTAGAGCTCGCGCATGTCAATTGAATTACCAGGTACTTTCGTTTCTTGAAAATCCTTCTAATGTTAATGAACATATGATGCTGCCTAAATTAGATACTTTTTTTTACTTATAAATGAAGGACCTGGCATGGACAAGAAGGATGAACATTGGAGTGGGATCAGGCATGGAGAAGAAGGCACGCACGGGGGAAAAGACAATGGAGCTTCCAGTTCTCGGGTTTCAGGCTCTGCCAAACCCTTAAGGTTCGAACACATGGGCGTGTGCGAAGGTTTCCTGCGGCTTCACCCAACCTATCTCACTACTCGATGGATATGATAGCAAACTCGCACGATGACGAGGAAGAAGATGAACATGGCAGTTTACCCAGGTTTGGGCCGCTGTGAAGCGTAATATCCTACTCCAGATTTGGTGGATTGCCCCTCCTAGAGGTTTGGGTGGAAGAACTAGTACAATGTGCTTGAGCCTCGTGAGGGCGCTCAAGATGTGTTCTTGGCTGGCTATCTCGTGGTGGTGCGTAAAATGGCTAAGTGTTGGATCGCCCCCTTCTAGGGTGTGGCCTAGCTCCTATATATCGCGGTGGCCTGGGTCCTCTTCCCTTATCACAATGGCGGGAAAGGATCCCACAATGGCCAATTTCAAAGGGGGGTAGGAGTACATCCATGCCCTGTTAAAAGGTGGTCTTTGCGTGCAAAGTAGCTATTGGTGATGCAGTGGTGGTCTCGGCGATGACATCCGTGTTGCGGGGCTCATGGCCATGGTCCCGTTGCACCGGAAAGGAAACCTTTGGGCGGCGCTTTGGGAACCCTGCACGTCCCTGCTCCCTTTGGACCAAACTTGGAAACTATGCCCCCTGGCGCACTGGTGCCCGCTTGTCCTTCCTTGCGTTACCTTTGACTCCTAAGGCCGGGCTCTGCATAGAGACTTCCATCACTCAAGAGGGGGCCCGAGGAGGCCCATCGTTGCTGGTCTTGATGTTGTTCTTCGTTGTGAGCCCATGGTCCTTGCGCGGGTCTTGTCTCGAGCAACGTCACACTAGGCCGCGCCTGGTTGACAAGTGGGCATGCCCTGGGCCGCACGCAGGCAGGGCTGGGTACCCTAGTTCCCAAAACGCCAAAAGTAGCCTCCGGGCCCAAGGCGTACCCAGGATGGCTTTGTAGCGAAGCTTTGAGGACGGCCGAAGCGTCGCTTGTCCCAAAAACCCACGGTCCAGGCTTTGCACACGTTGGACGCCTCCGTGGCATTGCTCCCACTCCCTGAAGGCGTCAGGTATTGTCAGAAGTCAAACTGATGCAACGCCTGTGCACAACACCGGCTATCATTACGTTCCCTTCAATGCTGCTGGCACCTAGTCCTTACCTCCTCGGGCCACGTGGATGTGACGCTTTAGAGGCCGGATGCCCCCGGGATGTGAGGGGTGTTGGTTGGCCCCCCGGCTGTACATAAGCCAGCGAGGGAGAGAAAACACTCACAACACCTTCGTCTTCTTTGCCTTCCGATCTCCAAGTTGCCGCTCTCCCAATCATGGCTCTCGTAAGGAAGCATTCCGCAGTCGACAAGGGGAAGGCCTCGGAGGAGAGTCCTGGTCCACCGCCTCCCAACAGGGGCCGTGGCCGTTCCTGGAAGTACACTGCGATGCCGGTGGCGACTTCCTGAGGGCACGGTCGTACACCAGTGCGGTCTGGAGTCATCAGTGGCGGCCGCAGCACGAGCCCAACCGGCACGGGCGCCAGTGGTAGTCGAAGTAGTGGCGCCTGCGGTGAGAGGGCGGCTGTGGCGGCCCTGCCATCATGTCCACAGCTCTAGACGGCCGACATGGCTCGGGAGTTCATGGTGTGGGCGAAGAGGCCATAGGCCGCCTAGATCCAACTCCCGGACTAATTTGAGGGATGCTGTCGTCCGGGGGGGCGACGGCCTATGTCTCCAGGCCGGCGGCTACTGTGGCACAATGTCATGGGTGGATCTTGAGGTCACCCCGAGGGGCTACGTGTACCTGGTTCACGGGTGGCAAACGTTTTCCCGTGCCCTTGGCTTGGTGGGGCGGCACACCCTCCACTTCAAGTTCGACGGGGAGGCAAAAATCTATGTCAAGGTCTTCTGCGGCGAGGGTGAATGCCTGGGGTGCTGCCCAAAAAACGCTGGTCGCGGCAATCTTGGAGATGAGATTGCCGTTTTTGACAAGCGCCACTCCTCCAGTGACAGCGACAGCGACACCCCCTCCAAGGGGAGCCCGAGCGACAGTAGCGACATCGCCGACAACAACGACGACGCTCTGCCATGCTCGACCTCGGGGGGTTGCCAGCTATCGCGGTGCTGCTCCTCCGCTCCGAAAGCCTCCACGCCGGAATGCCTTCATGGGCCCGTGAAGAAGGAGGACTCTGGCTGAGCGCCGACACACGAGCACCGGAGCCCCTAAAACAGCAGCCCCCGTGGGGGGCTTTTTCTTCCTTTCCTTGCCCTTAAACCTCAAGACATAGAAAGGCCCTGCGAGCATGTAATGAACTTGGGTATAAGCCCCCTTTTGTCAGTGCTTCTATTATGTGTCCCGGTTTTTGCATTTTCATTACTCGAGGTGGCCTTCTGATTATGATTAGGGTACTTAGCTTGGCGGGTCTGTCATAGGCTCCAGGGAAGGTGTGGTCATGGCGCTTGGTGAATCTAGGCATCCTACGGTGTTCTCCTTCCTATAGGTGATGTAAGTGGGGAGCCCTTTCGACACTCTGCGTCTACAGGCCCTAGTCCCGCACATTTCCCCACCGCCATGGTCGCGTCTAGCCAAGGACACAACCACAGGGCGAGGCCTCAACACCCTCGATGCCGGATGGATCGCCAAGGATGACATCGAGGCTTCTAGTTGCTTGATTACCGGTAAGGCTCCTATGGCATGCTTCTCAGGAGCCCCCTTGGACGCTCAAATAGCTCTACATCGTCGAGTCCCAGTCCCGCACATTTCCCTACCACCGTGGTTTACGACCGGATCACCATGGACACAAACCACGAGGCGAGGCCCCAACACCAGCGATGTCGTCCAGATCACCAAGGACGGCATCGAGGCTGCTAAGTGGCTATCGGACTAGTAAGGCTCCCGAGGCATGCTGCTCAGGAGCCCCCTTTGATGCTCGAGCAACACCCAAAGAAATTTTTTGTTCCAGCCCCGAGAGGGGTCGGCGACCCGAGGCCCCGAGATGGCGTGTCGGGCCGTGAGTGGATCTCTCGAGCAAGTATGAAGCGTCATGTGCCTGTTAACTCGTCCGGGAGTACCACGCGAGGATCCGGATGCCAAGGACATGCGACGTGCGAGCATCGTGCCCCCACAGCACCCGCTTGCGATGTGCGAGGAGGAAGGGAGTAGGCGAGTGCCCGTCCTAAAGAGACAAAACCCAAGATGGGTGATTGTGGTGAACACAAATCCCTGAGCCATTTCTTGAAAACATGATTTGAAAAAACCTCGAGTTTTGTTCCAGAAAACTTGGCAAATTCAAATGCGAGAAGAGCAAATAACAGCCGCGCCCGACACCTAGACTAGCTTTCATCTTCCCCAGCACTGGGCGTAGGGCATCCACGTTGCATTGGCATAGCCATTGATGGACAATGTTGACTTGTCCGCCGGTGCGGAGTTGTGGTTGCCACATTGCGTGGGAGGAACCCCTCCGCGTCCTCGGGGGCTCCGGGCGTATACAGCCCGCTCATTATTATGTGAGAGTGTCACGTGTAGAATCTTCGGAGGTGTTGGATGTTCTAGGCGTTCTAGATGGGGACCCCGTCCTGAGTCTCAAAGCGCACTGCACCTAGCCTGGAGACATCACCTGTTGGAAATATGCCCTAGAGGCAATAAATAAAGTGTTTATTATTATATTTCCTTGTTCATGATAATCGTTTATTATCCATGCTATAATTGTATTAATTGGAAACATGGATACATGTGTGGATACATAGACAAACACAATGTCCCTAGTATGCCTCTAGTGAACTAGCTTGTTGATCGAAAGATGGTTAAGGTTTCCTAGCCAAGGACATGAGATGTCATTTGATAACGGGATCACATCATTAGGAGAATAATGTGATGAACAAGACCCAAAATACAAACGTAGCTTATGATCGTGTCAGTTTATTGCTACTGTTTTCTGCATGTCAAGTATATGTTCCTATGACCATGAGATCATGCAACTCACAGATATCGGAGGAGTACCTTGTGTGTATCAACCGTCACAACGTAACTGGGTGACTATAAAGGTGCTCTACAGGTGTCTCCGAGGGTGTCTGTTGAGTTGGCATGGATCAATACTGGGATTTGTTACTCCGTGTGACAGAGAGGTATCTCAGGGCCCACTCGATAATACAACATCACAATAAGCCTTGCAAGCAACATGACTAAGTGTTAGTTGCGAGATCTTGTATTACGGAACGAGTAAAGAGACTTGCCAGTAACGAGGTTGAACTAGGTATGGACATACCGACGATCGAATCTTGGGCAAGTAACATACCGAAGAACAAAGGGAACATCATACAGGATTAACTGAATCCTTGACATAGAGGTTCGACCGATAAAGATCTTTGTAGAATATGTAGGAACCAATGTGGACATCTAGGTCCCGCCATTGGTTATTGACCATAGAGGTGTCTCGGTCATGTCTACATAGTTCTCGAACCCGCAAGGTCTGCACACTTAAGGTTTGTTGACGATTCGGTAGTATAGAGTTATGTATGGTGGTGACCGAAGTTTGTTCGGAGTCCGAGATGAGATCTCGAACGTCACGAGGAGCTCCGGAATGGGTCGGAGGTAAAGATTCATATATAGGAAGTCCTGTTTTGGTCACCGGTAAAGTTTCGGGCTCATCGGTAGTGTACCGAGAGTGCCGGTAGTGTACCGGGAGACCTTCGGGAGGGGTATTTCAACCAAAGAGGCTACATGGGCTGTGGGAGAGTGGAAACCAGCCCTTAGTGGGCTGGTGGAACAACCACAAGAGGCCCATGCGGCTGGAAGAAAAAAAACCAAGAGAAATGTGGGAAAAAAGGCAAAATAGGTGAATCCTAGTCCTACTAGGATTGGAGGTGGACTCCACCTCCTCCACCTCCTTTCGGCCGAATCCCTTGTCTTGGGAAGCCAAGGCTGCCTCCTCTCCTCTCTTCCTCCTATACATACTGGTGGTATAGAGGGTTTTTGCACTAGAATTTCAGCCACGTGCTACCCGTTCCTCCAGTGCATAGTTTCTCCTCTAGATTGGATTTCTGGAGTGCTTAGGCGAAGCCCTGCCGAAATTGCTCCACCGCCATCGCCAGAGCGCCGTCAGGCTGCCGGAGAACTCTTCTTCCTCTCCACTCCTTCTTGCTAGATCAAGATGGTGGAGATCGTCATCAAGGTGTACGTGTGCTGCATACAGAGGTGCCGTCCGTTCGGTGCTAGATCGGAAGGATCACGATCAAGTTCGTGGGACGGATCGTGATCAAGTTCGTGGGACGGATCGTGACCAAGTTCGTGGGATGGATCATGATCGGATCGCAGGACGGATCATGATTGGATCGCGGGACGGATTGTGATTGGATCGCGGGACACACGGCGATTTGGATCGCGAAGACGTTCGACTACACCAACCACGTTTCTTAACGGTTCCCGCTTAGCGATCTACAAGGGTATGTAGATTCACTCTCCCTCTCGTAGATGCTCATCACCATGGATAGATCTGCATGTGCGTAGGAAATTTTTTGTTTCCCATGCAACGTTCCCCAACAGTGGCATCATGAGCTAGGTCTATGTGTTGATGAGATCTCGAGTGGGACAAAAAAGGTTTGTGGGCATTGATTCTTAAATTGCTTCCTCCCTTGGTCGGATTTTGGTTTAGCGGTATTGTGATATGAAGCGGCCCGGACCAACATTACTCGTACGCTTATGAGAGACCGGTTCCCTCGATGCAACTTGTTGCCTAGATGGCTTGCGGGTGGCAGTTTCTCTCACTTTAGTTGGATCGGATTCGACAAAGGCGGTCCTTGAGAAGGTTGAAAAGCAAATTATGTATCACCGTTGTGGTTTATGCGTAGGTGAGAATCGTTCTTGCTAGAAACCTGTAGCATTCACGTAAAACATGCAACAACAATTAGAGGACGTCTAACTTGTTTTTGCAGGGTATGTTGCGATGTGATATGGCCAATTACATGATGTGATATGTGTGATGTGTGAGATGATCATGTGATGTATAGAATTTCACGACTTGCATGTCGATGAGTACGGCAACCGGTAGGAGCCATAGGGTTGTCTTTAATTATTGTATGACATGCGTGTCAATCATTAAGCGCTATGTAATGCTTTACTTTATCGATGAACGGTAGCAATAGTAGTAGAAGCATGTTGGGCGCGACAACCCCGATGGTGACACGTTGATGGAGATCAAGATTATGGAGATCATGGTGTCTTGTCGGTGACGATGGAGATCATGCCGGTGCTTTCAAGATGGAGATCTAAACCACGAGTTCATGGCCATATCTTGTCACTTATGAATTACATGTGATGTTAATCCTTTTATGCACCTTGTTTTGCTTAGTACGACGGTAGCATTATAAGGTGATCCGTCACTTAAATTTCAAGATAAATTGTGTTCTCCCCAAGTGTGCACCATTGCAAAAGTTTATCGTGTTGAGACACCACGTGATGATCGGGTGTGATAGACTCTACGTTCACATACAACGGGTGCAAGCCAGTGTTGCACGCGCAGAACACTCGGGTTAAACTTGACGAGACTAGCATGTACAGACATGGCCTCGGAACACAAGAGACCGAAAGGTCGAACATGAGTCATATAGTAGATATGATCAACATAATGATGTTCACCATTGAAGCCACCTCAACTCACGTGATGATCGTACTTGAGTTGGTGGATTTGGATCATGTGACACTCAGATGACCTGAGGGATGTCAATTTGAGTGGGAGCTTTAGTAATTTGATTAACTAAACTCATTATCTTGAACAATAGGCTAAGTAAGCTTTGCATATTTATGTTGTAGATCAATGGCTCACGCAGTAGCACCCCTGAATTTAATGCGTTCCTAGAGAAAGCTAAGTTGAAAGATGATGGAAGTAACTTTGCTGACTGGGCCCGTAATCTAAGGATTATCCTCACGGCTTCCCAGAAATCATGTCCTTGATTCACCGCTTGGTGACCAACCAGAAGACATGACCTCCGAAGATGTTAAGAACGCTTGGGAGGCACGTACTGGAGATTACTCAATAGTACAATGTGCAATATTGTATGGCTTAGAACTGGGACTTCAAAGTCGTTTTGAACGTCATGGAGCATATGAGATGTTCTAGGAGTTGAAGTTTATCTTTCAGAACAACTCCCAGATCGAGAGGTATGAAACCTCCAATAAGTTCTATACTTGCAAGATGGAAGAGAACGGGTCTATCAGTGAACATATACTCAGAATGTTTGGGTATTCAACTCTCCTAGCGGAGTTGGGAATTACCCTTCCGGCAGAAGCGATCAATGACCTAGTTACAAGAGCTTTGTGATGAACTATAACATGCACAGGATGAACAAGTCAATCGCCGAGCTGTTTGCGATGCTAAAATTCGCTGAGTCTGAAATCCAGAAAGACATCAAGTGTTGATGGTCAATAAAACCACTAGTTTCAAGAAAAATGGCAAAGTCAAGGGCAAGGGCAAGAAGGGTAAAACCAAGAAGGATGGCAAAGTAGTTGCTACTCCTGCAAAGAAGCCCAAGCATAGACCCAAGTGAAAAACTGAGTGCTTTCATTGCAAGGGAACTGGTCACTGGAAGCAGAACTGCCCCAAGTACTTGGCTGACAAGAAGGCGGCCAACGACAAACAAGGTATATATGATATACATGTAATTGATGTGTACCTTACTAGCTCTCGTAGTAGTGCCTTGGTATTTGATACCGGTTCGGTTGCTCACATTTGCAACTCAAGGCAGGAACTACGGAATAAACAAAGGCTGGCAAAGGACGAAGTGACGATGTGCGTGGGAAATGGTTCCAAGGTTGATGTGATCGCCATCGGCATGCTCTCTCTTCGATTACCATTGGGATTAGTGATGAACCTGAATAATTGTTATTTAGTGCCTGCGTTAAGCATGACATTATATCTGGATCTTGTTTATTGCGAGACGGTTACTCATTTAAATCACATAATAAAGGTTGTTCTATTTATATGAGTAATATCTTTTATGGTCATGCACCCTATGTTAGGGGTTTATTCATATTGAATCTTGATAGTGATGACACACATGTTCATAACATTGATGCCAAAAGATGTAGAGTTCATAATGATAGTACCACTTTCTTGTGGCATTGCCGTTTAGGTCATATTGGTGTAAAACGCATGAGAAAGCTCCATGCTTATGGACTTTTGGAGTCACTTGATTTTGAATCACTTGACACATGTGAACCATGCCTCATGGGCAAGATGACTAAAACGCCATTCTCTGGAACAATGGAATGGGCAAGTGACTTGATGGAAATCATACATACTGATGTGTGCGGTCCAATGAGTGTTACAGCGCGTGGTGGATATCATTATTTTCTCACCTTCACTGATGACTTAAGTAGATATGGGTATATTTACTTAATGAAACACAAGTCTGAAACGTTTGAAAAGTTCAAGCAATTTCAGAGTGAAGTTGAGAATCATCGTAACAAGAATATTAAGTTCCTGCAATGTGATCAAGGAGGTGAAAATCTGAGTTATGAGTTTGGTAGTCACTTAAGACAGTGTGGAATTGTTTCACAGTTGACACTGCCCGGAACACCATAGCGCAATGGTGTGTCCGAACGTCATAATCGAACCTTATTAGATATGGTGCGTTCTATGATGTCTCTTGCTGATTTGCCACTATCGTTTTGGGGTTATGCATTAGAGAGAGCTGCATTCACTTTAAATAGGGCACCATCAAAATTCGTTGAGATGACGCCATATGAACTGTGGTTTGGCAAGAAGCCGAAGTTGTCATTTCTTAAAGTTTGGGGATGTGATGCTTATGTCAAAAAGCTTCAGCCTGAAAATCTGGAACCCAATGCGGAGAAATACATCTTCATAGGATGCCCAAAAGAGACAGTCGGGTATACCTTCTATCTCAGATCCGAAGGCAAAGTGTTTGTCGCTAAGAACGGAACATTTCTTGAGAACGAGTTTCTCTCGAAAGAATTGAGTGGGAGGAAAATAAAGCTTGATGAGGTTATTGAACCTTTACTTCAACCAGAAAGTAACACAGCGCAGAAAGATGTTTCTGTGGAACCTACGACGGTAGAAGTGGAAGTTAATGATGATGATCATGAAGCTTCGGATCAAACTGCTATTGAACCTCGTAGGTCGACAAGGCCGCGTACTACCCCTGAGTGGTACGGCAACCCTGTCTTGGAGGTCATGTTGTTGGACAACAATGATCCTACGAGCTATGAAGGACCAGTGATGGGCCTGGATTCCGAGAAATGGTTAGAGGCCATGAAATCCGAGATGGTATCCATGTATGAAAACAAAGTATGGACTTTGGAAGTATTACCTGAAGGGCGAAATGCCATTCAAAACTAATGGATCTTTAAGAAGAAGATAGACGCGGATGGTAATGTCATCGTCTATAAAGCTCGACTTGTGGCAAAGGATTTTTCACAATTTCAAGGAGTTGACTATGATGAGACTTTCTCACCCGTAGCGATGCTTAAGTCTGTCAGAATCATGTTAGCAATAGCTGCTTATTTCGACTATGAAATTTGGCAGATGGATGTCAAAACAGTGTTCCTCAACGGTTTCCTTGAGGAAGAGTTGTATACGATGCAACCCGAAGCTTTTGTCGATCCAGAGAATGCTGACAAAGTTTGCAAACTCCAGCGATCCATTTATGGACTGGTGCAAGCATCTCGGAGTTGGAATAAGCGCTTTGATGAGGTGATCAAAGCGTTTGAGTTTATACAAGTTTATGGAGAAGCTTGTATTGACAAGAAAGTGAGTGGGAACTCTATAGCGTTTCTAGTATTATATTTGGATGACATATTGCTGATTGGAAACAATATAGAAATGTTGGAAAGCGTGAAGGAATATTTGAACAAGAGTTTTTCAATGAAGGACCTAGGAGAAACTGCTTTCATATTAGGCATTAAGATCTATAGAGATAGATCGAGACGCTTAATAGCACTTTCACAGAGCACATACCTTGATAAAGTTTTGAATAAGTTCAAAATGGAACTGTCCAAGAAGGGGTTCTTGCCTGTGTTACAAGGTGTGAAGTTGAGTAAGACTCAATGCCCAGTAACTGCAGAAGATAGAGAAAAGATGAGTGTCATCCCCTATGCTTCAGCCATACGCTCTATCATGTATGCAATGCTGTGCACATGACCCGATGTCAGCCTTGCCATAAGTATGGCATGAAGGTTTCAAAGTGATTCTGGAATGGAGCACTGGCAAGCGGTCAAGAATATCCTTAAGTACTTGAAGAGGACTAAGGAAATGTTTCTCGTTTATGGAGGTGATGAAGAGCTCATCATAAAGGGTTACGTCGATGCAAGCTTTGACACAGATCCGGACGACTCTAAGTCGCAAACCGGATACATATTTATTCTTAACGGGGGAGCGGTAACCTGGTGCAGTTCCAAGCAAAGCGTGGTAGCTGATTCTACGTGCAAAGTGGAATACATCGCAGCCTCAGAGGCAGCGAAGGAACGTGTCTGGATGAAGCAGTTCATGACAGATCTTGGAGTAGTGCCCAGTGCACTCAATCCAATGAACCTGTTCTGTGACAACACTGGTGCCATTGCTCTAGCAAAGGAACCAAGGTTTCACAAGAGGACCAAACACATAAAGCGACGCTTCAACTCCATCCGCGATTACATCATGGAGAAAGACATAAATATTTGCAAAGTGCACACGGATCTGAATGTTGCAGACCCGTTGACTAAACCTCTTCCAAGGGCTAAACATGATCAACAACAGAACTACATGGGTGTTCGATTCATTACAATGTAAATCACATAGTGATGTGAACTAGATTATTAACTCTAGTGGAAGTGGGAGACTGTTGGAAATATGCCCTAGAGGCAATAAATAAAGTGTTTATTATTATATTTCCTTGTTCATGATAATCGTTTATTATCCATGCTATAATTATATTAATTGGAAACATGGATACATGTGTGGATACATAGACAAACACAATGTCCCTACTATGCCTCTAGTGAATTAGCTCGTTGATCGAAAGATGGTTAAGGTTTCCTAGCCATGGACATGAGATGTCATTTCATAATGGGATCACATCATTAGGAGAATGATGTGATGGACAAGACCCAATCTACAAACGTAGCTTATGATCGTGTCAGTTTATTGCTACTGTTTTCTGCATGTCAAGTATATGTTCCTATGACCATGAGATCATGCAACTCACAGATATCGGAGGAGTACCTTGTGTGTATTAAACATCGCAACGTAACTGGGTGACTATAAAGGTGCTCTATAGGTGTCTCCGAGGGTGTCTGTTGAGTTGGCATGGATCAAGACTGGGATTTGTTACTCCGTGTGATGAAGAGGTATCTGAGGGCCCACTCGGTAATACAACATCACAATAAGCCTTGCAAGCAATGTGACTAAGTGTTAGTTGCAAGATCTTGTATGACAGAACAAGTAAAGAGACTTGCCAGTAACGAGGTTGAACTAGGTATGGAGATACCGACGATCGAATCTCGGCCAAGTAACATACCGAAGAACAAAGGGAACATCATACAGGATTAACTGAATCCTTGACATAGAGGTTCGACCAATAAAGATCTTCGTAGAATATGTAGGAACCAATGTGGACATCCAGGTCCCGCCATTGGTTATTGACCGTAGAGGTGTCTCGGTCATGTCTACATAGTTCTCGAACCCGCAGGGTCTGCACACTTAAGGTTTGGTGACGTTTCTGTAGTATAGAGTTATGTATGGTGGTGACCGAAGTTTGTTCGGAGTCCCGGATGAGATCCCGAACATCACGAGGAGCTCCGGAATGGTCCAGAGATAAAGATTCATATATAGGAAGTCCTGTTTTGGTCGTCGGAAAAGTTTCGGGCTCATCGGTAGTGTACCGGGAGACCTCCGGGAGGGGTATTTCGACCCAAGAGGCTACATGGGCTGTGGGAGAGTGGAAACCAGCCCTTAGTGGGCTGGTGGAACAACCAAAAGAGTCCCCATCGGCTGGAAGAAAAAAAACAAGAGAAAAGGTGGGGAAAAAAAGGCAAAATAGGTGAATCCTAGTCCTACTAGGATTGGAGGTGGACTCCACCTCCTTTCAGCCAAAGCCCTTGGCTTGGGAAGCCAAGTCTGCCTCCTCTCCTCTCTTCCTCCTATATATACTGGTGGTATAGAGGGTTTTTGCACTAGAATTTCAGACACGTGCTACCCGTTCCTCCAGTGCATAGTTTCTCTTCTAGATTGGATTTCTGCAGTGCTTAGGCGAAGCCCTGCCGGAATTGCTCCACCACCATCGCCGGAGCGCCATCAGGCTGCCGGAGAACTCTTCTTCCTCTCCACTCCTTCTTTCTGGATGAAGACGGTGGAGATCGTCATCAGCTGTACGTGTGCTGAACGCGGAGGTGCCGTCCATTTGGTGCTAGATCGGAAGGATCGTGATCAAGTTCATGGGACGGATCGTAATCAAGTTCGTGGGACGGATCGTGATCGGATCGTGGGATGGATCGTGATTGGATCGCGGGACGGATCGTGATTGGATCGCGGGACACACGACAATTTGGATCGCGAAGACGTTCGACTACACCAACTACGTTTCTTAACGCTTCCCGCTTAGCGATCTACAAGGGTATGTAGATTCAATCTCCCTCTCGTAGATGCTCATCACCATGGATAGATCTGCGTGTGCGTAGGAAATTTTTGTTTCCCATGCAACGTTCCCCAACATCACCGACCTTGAACAGGCCCTCCCACATGGGCGAGTGCTTGTGCAAGCCCTCACTGGAGAGAACCTGCCTCAGGACGAGGTCACCAAGTTCAAGGGTCCTGTAGTGGATGTTGCGGCGGTGGTAGCGCTGCAGCGCCTATTGGGACCTTGCAGCTCTGAGCGAGGCTCGGCGAGGAGATTCCTCCCCAATTAAGAGGTCCGTCTCCTGCATGGCATCCAGATGCTCCTCGTCGAATGCCATTACCCGGGGAGAGCGGCACTTTACCTCGTGAGGGAGGACGGATTCGGCTCCTTAGACGAGGAAGAACGGGGTTTCGCGAGTGGGCTTAGATACGATGGTGCGGATGGACCACAACATGGACTGGAGCTCGTCGACCCAGCCCCTGCTGCGAGCCTCTAGCTTCTCCTTGAAGCTCCTTGTCTTTTGGCCTCGCAGAACCTCCACGTTGGCGCGCTCTGCTTGGCTGTTGCTCCTAGGGTGGGCTACCAAGGCGTAGCAAGTCTGCGTTCCAAGGTTAGCGCAATAAGATTTGAAGAGGCTGCTCGTAAACTGTGAACCTTTGTCGGTGATTATGCGGTTGGGGACGCCGAAGCGGCTCACGATGCCCTTGATGAATTTGATTGCAGATCCAGCTGGGATGGTGCGCACTGGCTCCACCTCGGCAAATTTGGTGAATTTATCGATTGCAACGTAGAGGTAGCGGTGCCCACCCGCTGCCCGTGGGAAGGACCCCAGTATGTCCAGCCCCCAGACCGCAAAAGGCCAAGAGAGCATCTAGGATCAAAAGTAGGTCTAGAGGGGGGGTGATTAGACTACATGACCAAATGAAAATCTACTATTCCCAATTTTAATTCTTCACATATTTTAGCATTCATAGTATGTCAAGTACACCCTACACATGCATGTCTAAGAGTATAGCTGCGAAAAGTAAAGACATTTCACATGTAAGTAAAGAGAGGGTAGGAAAAGAAAATGCAATTGGTGACACGTTGATTTTTCCCATGGTTCCGATAGGTGGCACTATCGTACATCCACGTTCATGGAGTCTTCAACTCACGGAGGGTAACGGTCGCAAGAGTCCACGGATGGCTCTACCCACGGAGGGTTCTACAAAGAAGCAACCTTGACTATACCACAACGGTCTATGTCCATGGAGGACTATCCTTACACGGGGTAGATCTTCACGAAGTAGGCGATCTCCTTGCCCTTACAAACTTCTTGGTTAACTCCACAACACGAAGTATGAGGCTCCCAAGCGACACCTAACCAATCTAGGTGGCACCACCCTCCAAATGGTAATAGGCTCGGTAATGTTGATGAACTCCTTGCTCTTATGCTTCAATATGATAGACTCCTCAACACACAATCACTCTCTCACAAATATAGCGTGGTAGAAGAGATGAGATTGGTGGAAAGCAACTTGGGGAGGCTAGAAATCAAGATCCATATGGTTGGAGTGGAAGATGTTGAACTCAACAGAAGGGTAGGTTGTTCTCTCTCCGAAAACTGATAGGATAGGTATGGAAGGGTTGTGAGTGCTTCTCTGTCGAGTAGGTGGTGGTTCAGGGGTATATATAGGCATTCCCGAACCATTACACACTTGGTGACACCGATGTGGTAATCTTGGTGGTCCCGAATTGACCAAAAGGTGCTAACTTTTGAATCTTGTAGAGACCGATATAGGAATCTCGGTTGCACCGATAAGTTGACCAATGGTCAGAATGCCCAATCTCGGTGACGCTGATTCGACAATCTCGGAGGGACCGAAATTGTGAACTTGCGTAACAGAAAGTTGGCAGCCCAACTCGGTGCACCGAAAGCAGTATCGGTTGTATCGAACGTCTAGGGTTTGGATTAGTCTGTCTAGGGTTTGGAATCGGTGGCTCCGAATGTGGAATGTTGGTTGCATCGATTGTTTGACCAGGGACAGACTTTGGTGGGAGAGTTTGTGGGTGTCTTTGGTGACTATCACTTGTGGACTTATGAGCATTTTGTTCACAAACAGAACCTTAGCCCCTTTTAATAGTATTGGCTTTCCTATGGACTCAAAGTGATTTGTCACAAATATAAATGTAGAGTCCTCTTGCTTGAAGCTTTGCCAACGTATTTCCTTACATCTTGGTGTATTCCACAATCTCTTTGCCAACCCATCATTGAACTATTCCTGAAACACACTTGATGGAAACATTAGTTCAATGACTTATATGTTGTTATGAATTACCAAAAGCACCAAGGGAGCAAATGTGCTTTCAATCTCCCCCTTTTTGGTAATTAATGACAACATATAGATCAAAGCTTCGACATATGATCTATAATCAATGAATATTATCGTCGCTTTGATAAGTATGTGATAAGCAAAAGCTCCCCCTAAATTTGTTAATTATTTTGAATTTGTGTTTGAATGCAAATGCACAATCGATTAGGTACATGGGGCACTTCTTCCATGTCACATACATCTTGGTGGTGTGTGAGAATAATTAGAATTAAAAACATAGCACAACACAATTAAGCAATGCGAGTGGTCATCACATGATCATCAAATGATAGGAAATAGTAGCATCACACATAACAACATATGATCACACACAAACACAAAAGTATCTCACGTCAAACCAAAAGAGCCAAATTTTTTGTAAAACCATTTTTTTTGTAAAACCGGCAAATAAAGACAGACGCTCTCTCACTCAAAGCCTAAGATCTATATACACTTCTCCCCCTTTGGAAACAAGATACCAAAAAGTTCAAAGGCATATATCTAATCATTCTACGGCTGATCTCCTCCGGTTGTTGATGTCGGAGTCGAGATAATTGCGTCAGCGAAGACATCTGCTGAAGTCCTGGATGGGGTTGGAGTAGATACTATAGGCACTGGAGCTGATGGAGCTGAAGATACCGTGGCTGGAGCAGAAGATGAAGGACTCGTCTCTGGAGCTGGTACTATAGGAGTCCTGGCCTTAGTCATAAATTTCGAAGTCATCATGACAGGTACACAATCTTCCTCATCATCATTAGAAGAATCAGATTCTGAGGAGTGGCGATGTATTGAGGCTTCATCAACCTCCTTCTTGAGCTCATTGACTGTCTTAGTCAGCCCATCAACCTTGTCATTCAGAGTTTTCACTCTATCATCAATAATGTTCACAAGGCTCTCCTGAGTATCCATGGTGGTCTTGATATCTTTCTTCATCTCCATGATAGTGGTGATCAAAACATCCATCTGCTTGTTCCTGGACATGGGAATCTGAGCACTAGTGCCTTGAGCTGCCTGTGCTTCTGCCTCTGCCTGTGCCTAAGTAGCAGCCGATGTGGCATGATCTGGGTCCATCACCACACCGTTATCCTCAAAGTCAGGCTGAAGTGGCAAATGGGGACTGTCCAGAGCAAATATGTGCTTCTCAAGATGAGAGTTAATGAGCATCTAGATATAGGGCGCATAGCAGCATGAACGCTTCTGATCAGCAGCAACCCTCTTTACAATCTCTACTATCAAGTCCATCACTCGAATCTCGGTGTGACGATCAAGATGGATGAGCATGTTGATGAAGTATCATTGAATAATCTTCTCATCTCCTGACTTGGGCATCAAGGTATGCCTTAGGATGTTGTTCATGGTACAGAGGCCTGGCTAGAGAAACTAGATGGAGACAAGTTTATGAGATTGCACTTTGTCTGCATGGATCAGATTATACATGTCCTTCATATCATTGTGGCTCTCCTTGGATTCTGAGTAGACATGCAAATCTCCATCCTGAATCTCTAGGACTCCTAAGATGGTAGCCCACTCATTAACAGTAGATTCATATCTTGCTCCTTCAATCATCCAGACAATCCTACCATCTCCGTAGAAATGTGCAGTGGAGTAGAATTGCATGATCATCTCATCATTCCAAGCACTAAATTCTCTGCCCACAAATTCATCAAGTCCAATGCAGTGAAAATTGTCTTGGACACATGGAAAGTAGTCCCCATTCTCCTTGATGTACCTCATGTCACTGACTGCTGGGCTCTTGTCTAGAAAAACTGTCTCATGGAAGTCTTGCTGTTCTTTGGTGTAAAATCTGGAATCAACAATAGTCTTTCTCCCTTGGGCATATGGATCAACATCTCTCCATGCCCTCAAGCCTGAATCCTTCCTCTTGTTCATATCCTCAGCAACTAGGTGGATGGCATCATGGATTGGAAGGTGAGGTCTGAGCTTCATCAGAACAGACATAGCATCATCATCATCATCTGCTTCTCTGAAAGTGGAATTCTTGTTCTTCTCAGAAGCAAGTATATCTCTGGTAGTCCTTTTGGACTTCTGTGCAGCAGCTTGCTTTGAAGTTACCTTGGTGATCTTGGAGGGGCCTGGCTTGGGCATAGCATCTGCCAACAGTTTCTTGGCTTTCTTCTTAGGAGGGGCCTGAGTAGCAGCTTCCTCCTCTTCCTCCTCAGCAGCAGCACCAGCAGTAGCAGCTTCCTCTGGATCCTCAAACATGGATGTAGGGCTTCCCTGCACACGGATGGTCCTCTTCCTGGCTGTCTTCTTTGGCACAGCCTTCCTGGGGACCTGAACAGACACTGTTGTCCTAACACTCTCATGTGATTTCAAGGTTTCTGCAGGAGCATAAATTTTGCTGACCACCTACCTAGATGAGGTGGCCTCATTGGCATCCTTTGGCAGACTTCTCTTGCTTCTTGGCAAGAATCTATGATGGGACAAAATATGAGTCCTCTTCATCTGAGTTGAGTCTCTTCATAGTCTTTGTTGCAGTCTTAGGCAACCCATGAGAACTGGGAGTGCCTGGATCTAAAAAGGAACTGGACTCAGGAGTAGCGCCTGAACTCATCTCAACATTGTGCTCTGGCAAGTTCTGACTGTCTGGCCCTGACATGCTGACCCTATGAATAGAGTATAGAAGAGTGGAATAGGATAAGTCATCACAAAATGTTCATCTGGTTTTTGAAAGTTTGAACAGAAAAATTATAGATGTAGTTTACTGCAAAATTGGATTTCGGTGTCACCGAGTCAACCATTTCGGTGATGCCGAGACTCACAAAACCCTCAACCGAAACTTGGCGACAGTTTTGGTCAGACTGAAACCTGTCACTCGGTCTCTCAGAGTTCTGTCCTTAGTAGCACAAAAAGACAATCAGTGGAACTGATTTTTTTGACTCGGTATCACCGAGATGCAACTTCACGGGCAACTAAACCTAGATTTTTTCGATTCGCTAGACTATGGAGTTTATCTTGTAGATTGAACGATCTCGAACGGCGGCTTGATAATGGAGAAACCCTAATTTGCAAGAATCGGAGGTTGGAGCGCAAGAGGGGGAGGAATCCCTACCCTAGCTTGCTGATGGATCCGCTACAACGGCGACAGGGGTGAAGATTATGTCGACTGCGGCGATTCTAGTAGCGGAGGAGCACGGGAAGACAAGGGCGACGACCAGGGGGGCCTTCTGCGGCAACTTAGGGCTTGGGGCGCACCGATTTGAAGAATGAAATTTCGAACCATCGGGACCACCGAATATATACCCTTCACTGTTGGTGACGCGTATTCTACATTTTCGGTGTCACCGAGTTTCTGAGCTGTCAGTTGACAGGGAAACTTGGTGTAACCGAGAATATGGAGTCGGTAGTACGGAGGCAAGAAATCTATATCAACCCTAGGCATTCAGTGAGGCCAAGATTTTGTGGTCGGTTCCACCGAGATGCACTTGGGAGGTTTTAATGGTCAGTCCTTGTTGATACGGAACTCCGAGTGCTCCTCACACAGAGTGATCGAGAAGTACATGTTCAAATTTTGTGATGCAGCATGAATAGAGTATGAGGTAAGAAAGCATAGATAGCTAAAGAGTGGTCCTAGTCATTCTTGTTCATCCAATTGGCAAATAAATATGAAAAGCCAAATAGCAACAATTTGGATGTCCTCGAATGAATAAATAAATGCACATCAACATGCTCACACAATAACTTGTCAAACGAAATCATGGCAAACATGCACAAACACAATAGCATCTAACAAGCACTTTGGCGATGACGGAGTCATACGTATATATATATATATATATATATATATATATATATGAGTATATTGACTTAGGAGCCTAGTAAGAATACTTGATCATAGGTCATACTCATCGTTTAAGCACAAGTGGGGTTATCACTTTTACATAAGGCATTTAATGTTGTCACATT
Source organism: Hordeum marinum (assembly GCA_022496015.1). NCBI lineage: Eukaryota > Viridiplantae > Streptophyta > Magnoliopsida > Poales > Poaceae > Hordeum > Hordeum marinum. Next base: position 237,127,150 of record CM039675.1, read on the forward strand.
CTTATGAGATTCTTTAACTCAAGTCTTAGAGTAAAGCTCCCCCTTGATGTGACATCCCCCATAAGAGGGATAAACTAACATTTGGTTTTGTCGAAGAAGACTTCATATTGGTGAGGTAGTGGTGGATGCTCAAAGTTGATGAAGATCACCAAGGGTTGGGAGCATCCTTGGTGTTTCATTACTCTTCTCACCTACATGGCTTAGTCCCAACACACAAGATACAAATACAAGGATATCCATGGACATGGAGTGCAAAGCATATGTGATGATGTCCATTGATTTGATGATTACCTTGTCCCCTGCTTACCTTTGAGGGAATGTGTGACTCCTTGAACTATTGCATATTGTTGATGTTTTTTGAAACTAGTTCTTGCCAATAATGAATATGAGTGAATTTCATTGGCGGAGTCACCCCTCAAGAATTTCTATATATCTTCTTCTTGGGGACCCACATCAAGTTGATGGGGATCCTTGGTGTTGAAGCAGCACTTGTAGAAGTTGAGCTTGTAGTAGCCTTGGGAACCCACTGCACCAAAGCTTGGAATTCATCTTCATATGAGTCAATGTCCTCTTGAAGCTTGTTCTTGTCCTTGAGCTTGGTGTCTTATGGTGGAAGGTCATCTTGATCTTTTTTTCCCTTGGGGAGAGTATTTTCATACTTCTCCTCTTGAGGAACAAACTTGGGATCGGGGTATTGACCTTCTTCCCATTCGACTACATTAGCGTTGAAGTAGCCAACACCATGATTCTTCCGGTATCCTCCATGCTTGCATAAAATATCCTCAACTTGTTTGCACCCTTCAAGACTCTTGTACATACCTTTCTCTATAATCCCTTTCAAGAGTTCATTTCCTTGCTCAAGTGTAACTTGGCTAAGAGAAGAGTTAGTGGGATCAAGAGAACTACTAGAAGCAATATCATTGGATTTATCATTTTTATTGCTACTAGCTGAAGAACCTTTCTTTCCTTTGTTACTAGCTTGCTTAGACTTAACTTGAGGCATGAATGTAGATAAGAGAACTCGTTTGGCTAGATAAGAGGAAGTCTTCCTTCGAAGATCGTCATTGATAGCTTTAAGGAACTCATGCTCTTGCTCTAAATTGATCTTCTTGAAGCGTAGCTTCTCATGTATCCTTACAAGCTCTCTATGATCTTCTAGAGTTGACTCATGAGCTTACTTAAGAGTTTTTAGTTCTTGAGTTAGTCGTTCTATTTCAATCTTATCATCATCACACGACTTATCTACACTAGAGTGAGTACTAGCAAGTTCATTTTGACTAACATTACTAGTTTTGTCAAATAGCAAGTCATCTTCAATTAACTAGTCATCTTCATCACTATTGAAATGAAGATACTCGGGGTGTGATACCTTGGGGCCTTTAGCCATGAAGCAACTTCCACTCCCTTGTTTGGTGAATCAAATAGATCATAGGAGTTGGAAGTCACTAGTGCAATTCCGGCAACACCTTCATCTTGACTATAGTCAGAGCTGGAGTGATATCTTCTCTTGTAGTGGTTGTCGGAGTCGGAGCCGGAAACACATTCACCAACATGAGCTTGATGTTTCCTTCTTGAGTAACTCTTGGTGTACTTGTCCTTCTTCTCCGAGTCCCTACTTCTCCTTGAGGGTCTTCGTTCATAGTGATCATCTCTACTCCTTGTCTCTCTTGAGGGTCTTCGTTCATAGCTCAGGTGACTCGTCTCTTGAGCTTCTTCTTCTTGGTGACTCTTCTCTTCGTTTGTAGGGAGCCATGCACTCATTGGAGTAGTGTTCGTGCTTCCCATAATTGTAGCAGTTTCGGTCACGACTTGACAAACGCTTTTCTTCATATCTTGAGTTGGTGCTTCGATCTTTGCTTCGATTCTTGTAACTTGTTGAATTTCTTGACCATGAGGCTTATCTCATCATTTTTGACAAGGTTGTTACTTGAGGTAGCGGGAGCATCACTTGTGGCTTTGTAAGCACCGCTAGACTTGTGATGAAGCTCTTCCTTGTCTTTGAGTGTCATCTCATGAGCAACAATTCTACCAAACACTTCCGTTGGATTGAGATCTTTGTAGTTGGGCATCATTTGGATCAATGTGCAATCAGTGTCATATCGATCATCCAAAGCTCAGAGTATCTCCTTGATGATGAATTTGTCAGTCATTTCTTCGCTTCCTAAGACGACAATCGCACTAGTGATGAGAGCTAGCCTAGAGTACATCTCAGCAACTCCTTCATCATCCTTCATCTTGAACTTGTCAAGTTGACTTTGAAGAATATCCAACTTGGATTCTCTCACAGATTATGTGCCTTCATGCATATCAATCAAAGTATCCCAAATCTCTTTTGCATTCTCTAGACGGTTGATCTTGTTGAATTCTTCATGGCATAGGCAGTTGACATGCTTGAGCATTGAGTTGCAACATCTTCAACTCATCCGCGGTCGCTTCACAATCGGGTTCCTTTCCTTCCGCAAAGAATTCACCTTGCATGCCAACACGAACAACAGCCCAAACGGAGGGGTTATGACCAAGCTAATGCATTTTCATTTTGTGCTTCCAACTAGGCAAAATTTGTGCCATCAAAGTACGGACCTCTACGATGATAATTTCCCTTACTAGACGCCATACTTCTCCTAGGTTGTGAGACCAATGCAATGGAGACCAAATCTCTGATACCACTTGTAGGATCGGAAGTAGGTCTAGAGGCGGGTGATTAGACTACTTGACCAAATGAAAATCTACTTTTTCCCAATTTTAATTCTTGGCATATTTTAGCATTCATAGTATGTCAAGTACACCCTACACATGCATGTCTAAGAGTATAGAAGCGGAGATTAAAGACATTGCACATGTAAGTAAAGAGAGGGTAGGAAAAGCAAACGCAATTGGTGACACGATGATTTTTTCCGTGTTTCTGATAGGTCACGCTATCATACATCCACGCTAATGGAGTCCTCAACCCACGGAGGGTAACGGTCGTGAGAGTCCACAGAGGGTTGTACCCACGGAGGGTTCCATGAAGAAGCAACCTTGACTATACCATGACGGCCTACGTCCACGAAGGACTAGCCTTACTCGGGGTAGATCTTCACAAAGTAAGCGATGTCCTTGCCCTTAAAAAATTATTGGTTCACTCGACAACATGAAGTAGGAGGCTCCCAAGCGACACCTAACCAATATAGGAGGCACCACCCTCCAAAAGGTAATAGGCTTAGTAATGTCGATGAACTCCTTGCTATTGTGCTTCAGGATGATAGACTCCTCAACACACAATCAGTCTCTCTCACAGATATGGCTTGGTAGAAGAGATGGGATTGGTGGAAAGCAACTTGGGGAGGCTAGAAATCAAGATCCATATGGTTGGAGTGGAAGATCTTTACCTAAACACAAGGGTAGGTGGTTCTCTCTCAGAAAACTGATAGGATAGGTATGGAAGGGTTCTGAGTGCTTCTCTATCGAGTAGGAGGTGGTGAAGGGGTATATATAGGCATCCCCAAAAATCCAACGATTACACACAATAAGTCAGACTCGGTGACACCAATGTTGGGGAACGTTGCATGGGAACAAAATTCCTACGCACACGCAGATCTATCCATGGTGATGAGCATCTACGAGAGGGAGAGTGGATCTATGTACCTTTTTAGATCGCTAAGTGGGAAGTGTTAAGAAACGTGGTTGGTGTAGTCGAACGTCTTCGCGATCCAAATCGCCGTGCATCCCGCGATCCAATCATGATCTGTCCCGCAATCCAATCACGATCCGTCCCGCGAACTTGATCATGATCCTTCCGATCTAGCGCCGAACGGACGGCACCTCCGATCTCCACCGTCTTGATCCAGCAAGAACGAGTGGAGAGTAAGAAGAGTTCTCCGGCAGCGTGACGGCGCTCCGGTGATGGTGGTGGACCTGTTCCGGCAGGGCTTCGCCTAAGCACTGCAGAAATCCGATCTAGAGGAGAAACTATGCGCTAAAGGGTAGGGTTGCACGTGGCTGAAAATTCTGTCCAAAAACACTAAACCCTCTAGTATATATAGGAGAAGAGGAGGAGAGGAGGCATCCTTGGCTTCCAAGCCAAGGAGGCTCGGCCGACCCAGGAGGGAGGAGTCCACCTCCTCCACTCCTAGTAGGATTAGGACTCCTTCCTTATTTGCCTTTTTTTGCCTTTTTGCACCATTTTCCTTTTGGGTTTTTCTTTCCAGCGACATGGGCCTTGTGTGGGACTTCCACAAGCTAACTAAGGGCTGGTATTCACTCTCCCACATCCCATGAAGACTCTTGGGTCGAAATACCCCTCCCGGTGGTCTCCCGGTACACTATCGGCACTCCCGGTACATTACCGATTAGCCCGAAACTTTTCCAGCGACCAAAACAGGACTTCCTATATATCAATATTTACCTCAGGAGAATTACGGAGCTCCTCGTGACGTCCGGGATCTCATTCGGGACTCCGAACAACCTTCGGTCACCACCATACATAACTCTATACTACCAAAACGTCATCGAACCTTAAGTGTGCAGTCCCTGCGGGTTCGAGAACTATGTAGACATGACCGAGACACCTCTACGGTCAATAACCAATAGTGGGACCTGGATGCCCATATTGGTTCCTACATATTGTACGAAGATCTTTATCGGTCGAACCTCCATGTCAAGGATTTAGTTAATCCTCTATGATGTTCCCTTTGTTCTTCAGTATGTTACTTGCCTGAGATTCGATCGTCGGTAACTCCATACCTAGTTCAACCTCGTTATTGGCAAGTCTCTTTACTTGTTCCGTAATACAAGATCCCGCAACTAACACTTAGTCACATTGCTTGCAAGGCTTATTGTGATGTTGTATTACTGAGTGGGCCTTGAGATACCTCTTTGTCACACGGAGTAACAAATCCCAGTCCTGATCCATGCCAACTCAACAGACACCCTCGGAGATACCTGTAGAGCACCTTTATAGTCCCAGTTATGCTGCGACATTAGATACACACAAGGCACTCCTCTAATGTCCGTGAGTTGCATGATCTCATAGTCATAGGAGCACATACTTGACATGCAGAAAACAATAGCAATAAACTAACATGATCATATGCTACATTTGTAGTTTGGGTCTTGTCCATCACATCATTCTCCTAATGAGGTGATCCCGTTATCAAATGACATCACATGTCAATGGCTAGGAAACCTTGACCATCTTTGGTCAACGAGCTAGTTCACTAGAGGCATACTGGGGACAAAGTGTTGTCTATTTACCCACACATGTAATGTGTTTCCAATTAATACAATTATAGCATGGATAATATACGATTATCATGAACAACGAAATATAATAATAAACACTTTATTTATTATCTCTAGGGCATATTTCCAAGAACCGATGTGTTAATCTTAGTGGTACCGAAGTGACCAAAAGGTGGCAACTTTTGAATCTTGGCGAGACCGATATAGGAATCTCGGTTGCACCGATAAGGTGACCAATGGTTAGAATGCCCAATCTTGATGACGTCGATTTGACAATCTCGGAGGGACAGAAACTATGAGTTTGCATAACAGAAAGTTTGCAGCCCAACTCGATGGCACCGAAAGCATTATCGGTAGTACCAAAAGTCTAGGGTTTGGAATCGGTGGCTCCAAATGTGTAACGTTGGTTCCACCGATTTTAGGTGTTTGGCTTGGGACAGACTTTGGTGGGAGAGTTTGTGGGTGTCTTTGGTGACTATCACTTGTGCATGTATGAGCATTTTGTTCACCAACAAAACCTTACCCCCTTTATATAGTATTGGCTTCCTATGGACACAAAGTGATTTCTCACAAATATAAAATGTAGAGTCCTCTTGCTTGAAGCTTTGCCAACCTATTTCCTTGCATCCTGGGGTATTCCACAATCTCCTTGACAACCCATCATCGAACTTTTCCTGAAACATACTTGATGGAAACATTAGTTCAACGACTTATATGTTGTTATGAATTACCAGAACCACCCTCGGAGCAAATGTGCTTTTAGAGCGGGATGGTCTGGAGGCCTTGGGCGGGCTGGTGGATCTACTTGGCGTGGAATTGGTAGGCCTCGCAAGACTGGACCAACTCGACGATGTTGTTGAGTGCTAAGGGCCAATAGAAGCCCGATCGAAATACCTTCCTTGCGAGGGTGCGCGACGTGGAGTGGTGATGGAGTCCCCTCCGTGGATGTCTGCCAGTAGCTTGCACCCCTACTCGTTGGAGATGCACTGCAGCGGGACGTTGTTCGGGTGCCTGCGGTACAACTCGACGTCTCGCAGGCAGTAAGCCATGGCCTGTCGTGCTACGGGCTACGCGTCTTCCTCATTTTCCAGCAGCATGCCGTGAAGCATGTACACCTTGAGCTCCTACATCCTGTAATTGTCCTGAGGCTCCAGTGCCAGGAGCAGTCGGGCTCCTGAGGTTGGGCCGCAGTCTGGAGCCCCCAGGGGTGGCACCAGGGGGAGCTTGCCACTTCGCAGAGCCGGGTCCTCAGAGTGCGGAGCTATGGAGGGCTTGAAGCGCCATTCCTCAAAGTCGCCTGGCTCCTGGGGCTCACGCCACGACGCCCTCTTGGTGATGTCATCGGCTTCCTTGTTTGCGCTGCACGGGACATGCTGTAATTCCAATCCCTGAAAACCTTTTTCAATCTTATGTACCTCTTCCAAGTCTGCCTCCATATGCTCGTCCTTGGGTGTATACTCTTTGTTGGAGAATTTCACGAGGAGTTGAGAGTCACCCATGACGGAGAGGCACCGGACCCCCAAGGCCACCGCCGCCTTGAGACCCACGATGAGGCCCTCGTACTCCATGATGTTGTTGGAGACCTTCTCCCCACACTGGAAACAGAGCTATATGGCATACCTGAGCTTGTGTCCTGCCAGGGAGGTGAGAAAGACCCCTATCCCTACTCCCATGCGCATGAAGGCTCCGTCAAAGTGCATGGTCTAGCCCTCTATTGCCTCGTCGCCGGGAGCGAGGGACTGACTCCCATCCAGCCCTCGGTCGGGGCGTCTGTCCACTCCGCCATGAAGTCCGCCAGGGCTGCCCCTTTCATAACCCTGGTGGTGCTGAACTCTATGTTGATGGCCTGTAGCTCGATGTTCCACTCTGCGACACTTGCTGCGGCGCTGGGGTTGCGCAAGACTTTCTCCAGGGGGTATGCAAACACGACCTTGATGGGATGCCCCTGGAAATAGTGGCGCAGCTTTATCGAAGCGATGAGGAGTGCTAGAAGGAGCTTCTGCTGCATGGGGGTAGCGTTAGCGTGCGTCCTGTAGCACCATGCTGACATAGTAGACCGGGTGTTTGACGAGGGCGAGGTCTTCTGTGGTGTCCTGTCCCGCGGCTAGCTCATGAAGCTTGGGCTCCCCAAGGGCCATCGGGGTGGTCGGGACCTCATGAGGATTATGTGCCTCAGGGGCCGTTGGAGCAGACGGCACCTCAGGAGGGTCATGCACTTCGAGGGCCTCCAAACGGCGATGGCCTCAGGAGGTCCCTCCTAGGGAGAAACAAGTTTCTTGGAATCTTGCGAGCCCCCTTGCTCCACGCCTGGGGACCCTCTCATGCTCGGTGCTGTGACGCGAGTGTTGGCCCACCCTTCCCTGACCGCCACCAAAGCGGCGTTGGTGGAATGGGGGGTGGCAGCCAGTTATAGCAGCAATGTCTCCCTAGGGCGAGGCGCCACCATCACTGGTGGGCTCGTGAGGTACCGCTTGAGCTCCTCAAAGGTTGTGTCTGCCTCCGGGGTCCATTCAAAGGGCCCCTTCCTCTTCATGATCTTGAAGAACGGCAGGGCCTGCTCACCCAGCTTGGAGATGAAACGCCCTAGGGAGGTCACGCAACCTGCCAACTTCAGGATCTCCTTGAGGGTCCGGGGCATGCTCATCTTTCTTATGGCCTTGATCTTCTCCGGATTCGCCTCGATTCCCCTGTGCGACACTAGGAAACCGAGCAGCTTGCTCGAGGGGACCCTGAATATGCACTTTTTAGTGTTGAGCTCTAGGTTTACCTCCCTCAGGCTAGCGAATGTCTCCTCCAAGTCCTCGATCAGGGTCTTGGCCTACCTGGACTTCACCATGATGTCGTCGACATAAGCATCTACATTTCTCCCGAGCTGAGGCCCCAGGGCGATGTGCATCAGGCTTTGGAAGGTTTCCCCGGCATTCTGCAGCCGAAGGGCATGCATGTGTAACAGAATACCTTGCACGAGGTGAGGGAAGCAGTCTTCTCGACATCCTCCACGGCCATTTTGATCTGGTGGTAGCCCGAGAAGGCATCGAGGAAACAAAGGAGGTCGCACTTAGTGGTGGAGTCCACGATCTGGTTGATACGTGGCTGCGGGAACGGGTCCTGGGGGCAAGCGTTGTTGATTCTCTTGAAGTCGATGCACATAAGCTCCTTCCCATACTTCTTTGGGACGACCACGGGGTTGTCAAGCCACTAAATGACACGAGCCTCCTTTAGCTTGCCGACTTCTTGGGAAATGAGCGCCTCCTTTTCTGGTGTTTGCCTTCTTGCCTTTTTCTTAACTGGGCGGGCGTTTGTGCACACCATGAGGTGGTGCTCGATCATGTCTCTCGGGACCCCACCAGATCGGAGGCGCTCCATGTTAACATGTCCTTGTTCGCACGTAGGAATGCCACCAATGCCTCCTCTTGATCTCGGGGCAGGTCAGTGCCGATTGTGAAGGTAGGACCAAGGTGTTCTTCCTCCACCGACACCCGCTTTGTCTCCGCCAGGCTCTGGGAGAACAATTGCTTCTTTTTTACTGGCAGGATGTCAAGGACGCCCCCGAAGTCTCTAGTGGCCTAAGCGACGCCCTCGGCACTAGGGTGCACCGCAGCCGCCGCCTTGTGAACGAGCCTGAGCATGTGTCATGCTTACTTGACGCTCCTCTTGATGGTGAGGATGCCCGCTCTCTCGGGCATCTGGACGACGTTGTAGCTCGAATGTGTCACCGCCATGAACTAGGCGAGTGCGGGGTAGCCGAGTATTGCATTGTATGGAAGGTGGATGTGGGCGACTCGCAGTCGACCTACTCGATGCAGAAGCTGGAACAGGTGCCGTAGGTGACGGGGAGACGCACCCGCCCCACAAGGACTATAGATCCTTCAACTACCCCGACGAAGGGCCTCGAAGGCGTGAGCCGGCTGTGGGGTAGCTACAGCGCATCGAAAGCCTCCACATAGATGACATTGAGGCCGGCGCCGCTGTCACACCCTATGTTTTCGATCATGACTAAGTTAACATGACTCAAAAATTAGGGAGAATTAAATTTTTTTGAGTGCATATGAATGCTTGATTCGTGTGCTATTTGTTTGCTTCTTTGATTGCTTGTTGGTGCTCTATATTCATAAAACTCCCTCCTACTCTCAAAACACTTTTACTTGATATAAACTCTTGTCCAATGATCGTACCATGTGTACATGACCTAAAACTATTTTTATCAAATATTAGTTTGAAAAAAAATCATTTATTCAATTTAGGTTTTCAAAATCCCCTGAATTGAGGTTTGTACTACAAGTCCTCAAATCAGGTGTAATTTTTTTCCCAAATGCTTTATTTGAAACCCACTTTATATAAGACCTCGCAAAACCATTAAATATTAATTTTAAATATCATTTTGCAATTTTATTGAAAAGCTTTTTCTTAATTCCAAAAATGGACTTTTATTAGGAAAAATTATTTTATGCTTTCAAAATATTTTATAAAATTTAGAAAAACTCAGTGGACATATTTTGTACATATATAAGAGTTTAAACAGATGGTCATGTTCAAAATATTGGACAAAGCCCTTCAAAACCATTTATGCCTATTTCAAGCATATGAAATTTTTATTTTAAAATATATTATCAAATAAATCCAAGAAAATTCTAGAATGTCACATATGAAATATGTGATAATCTTGCCAAGTTTCATATCAATCCCAATTGATTTGAGACACCACAATATTCCAAAACCATTCCTGCCCAGATCCAAATTTGAGCAACTCTACATTACCAACTGACTCCCCTTAAGATTAAACTTTGTGGACATGATCTAATCCTCCAATAATGCATCCACACAAAGTGGTGTATCAAGGAGCACAAGTTCACTTGTCCAAATCACCCCAAACCCCTTCCCGCAGATTTTAAAAATTGGGAATGTTTGGATTATCAAGTTTTTCCAATTGGTCCCAAACTTTTTGGGAATGCTCTAATATCCAAATAATGCCACCGAAATAAGTGGTGCATTAAGGAGAATAGCTTAGCATGACCAGATCTATTGAAACCTATTTCTGTTGATTCCTAGGTATTGCCAAAGTTACATAGCCAACTTTCCTCAACAAATCTCAAACTTGGTGGTAAGTCTTAATTTTACCTACAATTTGATCTTGTTAAGTCTCATAGTAAGAGAATCGTTTTACTTACATCAAACACCTTCTGTTGAATTACAAAGGTACTGTTTTAACCACTTCTACTCTTATCCTTGAGCTCAAAATTTTACTAGAGCCCTTACTAGTCCCCCTATACCTCTAGTAAGCTCTGCATGGCCATATCCCAATTATTGGTGGGGTAAAACCTCACATCTCCTCCCCAAACATCAGGATTTCCATCTCTTTTTACCTCTCCTCTTGCTTCTAGCCCACCCCTCCTCTACCAGTTCATCCTAGGAGCATCCGTACATCCCCCAAGAGCAAGTGGGCAGGTGGGAACGCCCAGATCACATGATGCATGCCATGGCATGCAATAAGCATGCTCTGGAGCGCGATACAGTGCGACCACCGGACTGTAGCCGCCGCCCAATGCATGGCCCCAACCACCTCGGGCTCCACCCATTCGCCACTTGGATGGCCTCGACATCCGGGACATGTCGGACGGTCGGCCCTCTCCTCTCTCTCCCTCCTCTAGCCTCCCTCCCACGCGCGCTATTTCGCCCGAGCACCCCTATGGGCGAGCTCACAAGCGCGAGCCCTGTCGGCTCCCCGCTCCCTCTATCCTCCCCCTGGGTGTGGACCTCGTCCATGAAGCCCGTAGACGTGCTCCCTCGACACCGTGAGCCGTCCTACAGCGGCAATGTCCGAGCCGGCGCATGAGCTTACGGTGCATCGTGCCCCCGCCTATAAGAGCCCTCCCAAGCTCAGCTCTGCCCTCCTCTTGCTCCTATCCCCCCGTGAGCCTCCCAGACCAGTCAATCATCCTCCCCTGGCCTCCATCGACGTCCATGGCCGAAGCCCTGCCAGCGGCTTCTGCTCAAATTCGAGCACGATGGGCAACCTCTCCCTCTCTAAGCCTCAGCAAATCACCTTATTTGTCGTATTAACCTCCCCCATGCTCTAGTTCTTCCTCTTGATGGCCATAGCTCTGCATCCATCTTGACTGTCGCCGTCTTCCTCCATGGTGGACGCTGTGCTCGGCCCCGACTCCCCCGGGCATGAAAACATCCCAAGCGCATGAGGCTCAGCGCCGTGAACATGCTGGTGCCTGGAGCACCGCCGGAGGTGGCTGGGGCCACCGGGACGGGCGTTGGCACATGACCAACCATGGTCTCCCCTGTCTCTCCTCCTCTCGAGTGGGAGGAAGGAGAGAAACCTAGTAGGTGGCACCCACCTGCAAGTGGTAGGAGCTGGCGACCGGGCTAGCTATTCGGGTTGAGTGGACACGTCTCCCGCGCACTTCCGCTTCCCTGCGGCGAAAGCGCCTTACCTGGTAGGTGCCTTCGACATTGCCCCGGGTCCCCATGCGATTGGACAGCTGGGCCAACCCAGTCACTATCGAGCCAGTGCGCTCTGCGGCCCTGAGGTTTTGGCCTATTTAGGTATAAGTCCTTTTTCATTTTTCCTTTCTCTGGTAGACAAAACAATTGACAAATAATTCATTTGGCCTCCAAATTTGATGATTCGAATTTTTGCAGTCTCTTAAAAATGCTACCTATTATTTGGCGCAGCTCCCATATTTTTGCACCACACATTTTTGTACTGTTCTAGTTCAAATTCAAATTTGAACTATGTGATGCCCCACTTGTAAAATCCCTAGGGGATTAATATCAACTCCAAATGGAGTGACTCAAACTCCTAGGTGGATCTAAATGCATTCTCTAATTTATGATCCTTTCTCCTTGCACTCCGTGTGTAATCTAGATTATTAAGCTATTCATTTATGTAGGGACCACTTGTTAAATCTCTAGTATATTCATGTTAACTCCAAATCCAGTGAAACCACTTCTTGCATGTTTATAAAATCAGGCCCTATTTGTTGGGTATATCCACCCATTTTTATAATAAGGTTTTCTGTAGACTTCTTGTAGGACCACCAATTCCCCTATTTCCACCATTCAAAACTCCCCCTTGACCCACATCCAATAAAACCTCCTTGTTTATTCTTCTCATGACTAGAGGTGTCTAAGAAAAATAAAACTCCTATTTATAGAGCACTTTTATTTTCTGCTTGTTGTGTTGCTTATTGTGGTTGTTTACCAACGGTAGTTGATGAGATAAATGGATTGCTCTGAGTTGGACGAGAAGTGTGTGAAGACCTCGAAGACTTTGCGAGGCCAGGCAAGCCCTTTGACCATGTTATGAAACCATTTTCCTACATGTCATATAGCACCTTATTCCTTGTTGTTGATCATGTGAATTGGAGACCACTTCGGTGGGATGCCTCTGTTACTTTTACCATTGATACTTGCATCATGCATGACCCTACCATCCTTATGAGGGTTGTGCGGGTGGGAGTAGATAGGATGCTAATAGATGCTACACAAGTGGGATCGGGATTTTGCATGGTGATGGAAATAAATAAATGATTTCAAGCACTTTTCGAAAACCCCATTGGGTGCCGCTAATGCTCGAGGGAGATGATGATGAGTTGGGTGACCACTTGAGGAAGAAGTAGTGTACCTGAGCAAGTGAGTATCGGTGTTCTCGAAAACGGATTAGATTTAAGGTCTCCTGACCGTCCAACCATACATGCACAACCACGATACCCCTTATGGGACGAGGCTTTGTTTATTACCTTGGTGTGTACAAGTATAGATACCACACTACTAGTGGTGGGAGCGAAGTGGTCACTCTTGATACGGGGGTCATACCGGAATGGACGATCATGTGTTCTCTTCACAGGCACCGGGCACACCGTTGGTCCCTTCATGGATTGTATGATATGGAGCGAGGCTCGTATGATGTACATCATGAGGGCTGGGTACCAATTAAGTGGACTCTTTGTTTAGTATCGTCAGGGGAAAGACATTGTTCGTGTGCTTACCTCGGGTATGTAATATAACGTGATTCGTGGATGACACGGAAGTTCCCCGAGTCTTGTGGGTAAAGTGTGGAACCTGTGTAGAGTGTAAAACTATTCGAATAGCCATGTGCATGGTCATGGAAAGTTGGAGGTCCCTCTTAAACTACGTCCAGATGTTTTCACCAAACTTGGTGTGTGTGCATGTGCGGATGACAGAAGTACGATACTTGAGATAAGTCTGATGACTTGATCTGATGAACTAACATGAGATGTTCAACCCTTGCTTATGATGACATCTATAACTTGTTCATATGGATATCTACCAACTGTTGATGCATGATTACACAAGTTATTTGATCATGTCACCGCATTAAAAATTAGCTTTATGCAAAATGACCTATTAGTGTTATATCATGCATTGTTATTCCCTTGTTACAAACATGGGTTGCTTGTGAGTACATTTAAAGTACTCATTGGCTTGCCACTGGTTATTTTATTGGCCAAGCACGAAAGACCAGGTTGTGATGAAGATCACCATGGTGACGTATGTGCGAGCTAGGACTCTTCCTAGTCAGAAGGCATGTAGGGTTAAGGCAGATGGCATGGGTTCACGCCATCACTAAAGATTTCTGCTGCAATCATATGAGGACTTGGCCATAAAGGCCATGATTGAGTAAACCGGTATGTAATGGATGTAAGACTCTTGTTATTCAGTTTTCGTGTGTTCAGTGAGCATTAATCTCTAGGATCAATGTGCACGTACATTCGGTGATCACGACTTATGAGTCGTGGTCCCCACAGAGCTGGTATCAGAGCCATCCTGACTGTAGGAAGCCCTTAGTTAGCATGAACGTTAGTAGGGCAACACTATTTTCCAGACCCTTAAAAATCACCTACAAAACCTCTATATTTCTCACCTCTCCTAAATTTTGAAAGGAAGCAAAGGTTTTTTCCTTAGCACTTCCACCACTTTTCTCTTAGATCTCGTCGTCTGCTTTCCAAAAACTTCGCAAGTGGTTGCTACTACCCTTGTGCCCCTGACGACGAGATTCCTTGTAATCCTCGTGGGTAACCTGGAAGGAAGCCACATTGCCGGACGATTGCCGACATATCTTGGACCCAAGTTGGCGACACTATACAATGAGCTACCAACAGAAGATGCCTTCTCGAAGGATGATGATGTCAAGACTTAGATGATAGTGACACCCTCGACACAGCCCCAGGATGATGCCACCCTAGCCTTCGATGACCAAGGCACAAGACATGCAATGTCATGATATGCATCGCTAATAGAGCAACCCTGTCTTTTTCGTTGTTATATCGGTAACCAGCGGTGGATGAGAACCTTGCCATTTGGTCCACCTCACTATAGTGAGCAAGAAAACGGTTCTCATCATCCCCCACTATTGGTGCCGATGATATCGTCAACATGACCAATAGGATACAACTCTACCATGCCTTGTTAATGTCATTGCATAAAATATTGCCTACCTGGAATGCTCGACGTCTCAGAAGACAAGAAGGCATTGTCACGATCATGAGTACACCAGAAGAACATATCAACAACAGTCATGAAGAATCACCTTCGTCGTCAACTCAACAGACCTGAAGTCGTCAAGGACTCTTCGGGCGCAACCAGGATCGTTTTGATGAACAAAAACCAAGGACATAGTGACACCTGAAGAAGACCCAGAAGGCAAAGGAGACTCCTCTCCAAGACAAGAAGCAAGCATGACTACTAAGTCCGAGAACCCCTAGGGTAGGATAGGTCATGTGTCCCCTATGCGAAGTCGAATCCGTATGATGGTTCAAATGGAACCATGATGTGTGTTGCTTGTTTTTCTTGTTTGTGCTTTGGTGTAAGTCACATTTTTGCCCTAGGCAAGCGACTATATCACCCACCTTACCTTGATGTTTGTGTTTGGCCTTTTCGCCACTTGCTTGATTGCATTTGCACTATATCACCCCCTTAGGCACTCCTCTCGATGCTACTTTCCCTCCCCCATCTCGTCAACTGAAGACCAGCAAGACAATATGCACCAAAGATGCACCTCGACAAACAACCGACACCGAAGACTTTGACTACAACAGACTCAACCAGACACAACCCCGTAGAGTTATGCGTTTCCCTCAAGATTGGAAACCCCTCCCTTGCCCAACCTATACATCACAAGCTCCCCAACACAATCTTCTGATCACGTGTTTAATACACGGATTTGCCAGAGCACCTATTGAGCTTCAATAACCCCTGCTTTGCACTAGGTTCATTATGGAGCTAATGATCATAGTGAACAAACATCCTTCATTCTTACGCTAGCACTAGAACCTTTATACCATAGGAAGGGTCATTCTAAGGGTATATGATTTTTGGATAATTATTTGATTTAGCCATAATAAATGTCTTGAGGAAGTGGTTGAGACCCCCCTTTGGTGGATTATGAGACTCCATGTTGGTAGACGAGCTTTGGGGATCAAGATTGATAGAGAGGCATAACTTACTTGTCCCTTTAGCAAATTGGATTAGTAGGAAAAATATGATCACAAGCTGAAATTCTTGGTGGATTAATGACTTGAGTTTGGCAAGTAATAATATATAGTGGATTGATGGTGATATGTTAGTGACTAGAGTAACTAGTAGGGAATTCTTACTAGATGTAAACCTTGGGTTTAAATAGGTGATTCCAATAGGTGCTCAAGATCGATCAAACCACATGGTTCGGAGTAATTTGGATTCGGTTCAATGATCTTGATCATGATACCATGTTTCTTGGTGGATGATATGTAGAAGGAATCGAATGATGTTAGGGATCTATATAAGCTCGACCTTGGAGTTCAATTAGTCATGAGATTGGAAGCTCGTGGATATAATGTGATAATAGTCCTTGCAATGGTATGTGTATTATATGAACTCAAGGATATTATGTGGACACCAGCGATGCTGGATTTGTGGCAGTAATAGATCATGTAATAGGGGATGGTATTTGTGAATCGTATAACTTGATTCGTAGGAAGGAAATGATATCTTGGATTGCTATACTACTTGTTTCCTTAGCATAGAGATGCAACATCTCAGACCTTGGATATATCAGTTGAACACTTGGATTTGTAGTGTCATTTTCAAGCTTAGAGGTTTGTATGTTATCCCGAGGATTTTTATATAGGGATGCATGTGAGTTGGATATAGTATGCATATGAGATTTGGGGTATAGTGCTTCTCTCAAAACCTTGGAGTTGAATAGCGTGTTTGACGTTGGAGTTGACTTATATGAGGTAATACCTTCAATGATATAGGGTGATTTTGTTCGGAGAAACAGGTAGGACTATTGGCATCTAAAGACTTTTCTAAAGGAGAAGATGTTAGACGTTCACTCACACCTATAAGCTTTACTGAGCCACAATGTGGTCAGGTTACGACCATAGGTCTTGGCTCTAAGTCATTTGACTATGGCCGATACTCCACCCCGACCTCCACTAGACTTGTTCATATGGAAGGTGGCCACTAGGACCTGTATTAGGTTGGACCACAAACCCCTCATACTAGTGACCATCCAGAGCAAATGCCCGGTCCTCTCACATATTCCATGAGCCATGTGTTTATGTGATGCTCAGGGAAATAAGTTGTCATCCTCCAGGATGACATGCTCATTTACCCAATGAGAGGAGGAACACCTTAGTCCTATTTGGATCATCCCCAGGAACACCCATTACCATGCCTCTCGAGTATAAGGTCTCACCTTGAAGGAGTTGGACTCTGCGAAGCACCCTCCCTACATAAGAAGACTTTCTTGCCCAAGCAAGATGAAGAATTACTACAATTACGAAGCCACGACAACAACGAAGGAGAATCAAAAAACGTCAACCACCACTCCTCTGCCGGCTACATCATCTACATTATATAGAGAAGCACTGCCATCCAAACACGATGAAGTCCTTGCACATAAAAAAGGATTAAAGATCCCCTTGTCTGAACAATCCCCTATCAGTTCCCGACTAGGAAAGAACTGATAACACCACTCACTCCACCACCTTGAAGGTGTACGTTGAGCATGACCTCCCTACTCCCTTGAGATGCTTGCAACGGAGTGGAACGACTATCACAACTTCATTATTATCCCCTTTCTGGTTCAATGAAGGATGTGAACCTGACTGGATCATAGTGAAGCACCTGTGAAGGGTAGTTCAACCGCTTGCCAAGCCTCAGACCTTGGGGACTAGACGGTTGTTCTATACTTCTGGATACTCAGCTTATTTAGAACCCCTCAAAAACCTTCCCCACAATGGCTATAGAGAGACCAGTAGACCAAACACTCGGAGACCCACCAGAAACGCACATCTGTAACAACGAAGACAACTGGTCGAAGATGGATGAAGAGCATACCTTGGCAACTTATTCAAGCAGAAGTTCATGACGTGAAGCCTATGATGACGCACCTCAGCACCCTCAAGAATGAAGACCACCTACGACTGAAGACCTCCCGCTTTAAGGAAGATAAGGACTTCCTCGTCGACGAGAAGCCTACGCCCACAAACTTTGACGTTCTTACAATTGAAGATCCATGAACATCGGAAGATCAACTGCTCCAATAAAGTCGACGATTCCCCGTCACCAAGAAACTACGCCAAGACCTTGACCCATGTAGACTAAAGACAGACATCTAGACGTCACTAACCAGCGTGAGTAGCCTCAGGACCAGCATGTAGACACATTACTTGCTGACTTTGGAACACACATGCAAGCCAGGCCCTTGCCAAGACCTCATTCGCCAAACCCTTGAACTATAGGCAAGCCTAGCATATTGCAACAAACCCGTTCATCCTCATGACTAAGGTGGGTAGGTCTATCACACCCTGTGTTTTGCCTCATGACTAAGTTAACATGACTAAAAAATTAGGGCCAATTAAAACTTTTTGAGTGCATATGAATGCTTGACTTGTGTGCTATTTGCTTTCTTGTTTGATTGCTTGCTGGTGCTCTATATTCATAAAACTCCCTCCTACTTGCAAAACTCTTTTACTTGATCTAAACTCTTGTCCAAGGATCATACCATGTGTCCAGGACCTAAAACTATTTTTATCAAATATTATTTTGGCCAAAAAGCATTTATTCAATTTAGGTTTTCAAAAAACCCTGAATTGAGGTTTGTACTACAAGTCCTCAAATTGGGTGTAATTTTTTCCCCACATGATTTATTTGAAACCCACTATATATAAGACTTCCCAAAACCACCAAATATTAATTTTAAAGATTATTTTCCAATTTTATTTAAAAGCTTTTTCTTAATTCCAGAAATGGACTTTTATTAGGAAACATTATTTAATGCTTTCAAAATATTTTATAAAATTTAGGAAAACTCAGTGGACATATATTGTCCATATATAAGAGTTTAATCACATGGTTTTGTTCAAAATATAGGACAAAACTATCACGCCTTGTGATTTTCCTCATGACTAAGATATCATGACTCAAAAATCAGGGCCAATTAAAACTTTTGTGTGCTTGTTATGCTTGACTTGATTGCTGATTGTGATTGCTTAATAGTGCTCTATATTCATAAAATCCCTCCTACCCTCAAAATTCTTTTTCTGGATCCCCACTCTTGTCCAATGATCATGCCATGTGAATAGGACTTAATTATATCTTTACAAAATATTATTTTGTCCAAAAAGGTTTTATTCAAATTAGGTTTTTCAAAACCCTCAGATTTGAGATTTGCACTACAAGTCCCCAATTTGGGTGCATCCTTTTTTCCCACATGCTTTAGTTGGAACCTACTATATATAACTTACCAAAACCACAAAAGGTCTTTATTTAAAGATTATTTTCATATTTTATTTAAAGGCCTTATCTTACGGCCAGAAAAGGTCTTTTATAGGGAAAAATTATTTAAATGCTTTAAAAATATTAGGGAAAATTTAGGAAAGCTCAGTGGACATATATTGTCCATATATAAGAGTTTTAAGGCATGGTCATGGTCAAAATATTGGACAAAACCCTTCAAAACCACTTCTGCCTATTGCAAGCATTTGAAATATTTCTATAAGAAATATTCCCAATTAAATCCAGGAAAATTCTGGCATGTCACATATGCTTTATCTGTTGATCTGCCAAAGCTTCGTCTCAATCCCTATTGTTTTGATTCACCAAAATATCCTAAAACCCTTCCTGTCCAGAGCCAAATTTGATCAACTTTGCATTGTGAAGTATCTCCTAATGATCCCATAATTTGCGGGCATGCTCTATTACCCAAATGATGATGCTACACTAAGTGGTGCATCAAGGAGAATAGATTTGCAGACCTAGATCTATAGAAATCTAATTCTGTTGATTTCTAGGGATTACAAAGTTTACATTATCAACTTTCTTAATTTGAGCCGAAAACTTGTGATCAGGACCAAATGGACTTACCATTTACCCCTGGTAAATCTCAAAGTGATAGGATTCACCTGCCTAGCCCAATCACATCACAAACACCTTCAGCCATAAACTTGTGGACAAGCAAAGTGGGCGCAAAAAGGTTCCCCTTGCCCCCAACTTTTTACCACAGCATATTATAACCCTCTTCTACCTCCAGTAACTTTTCCATGGCCTCTGGTCAATTATTTGGGGGGTAACGCCCTCTTATTCTCTCTCTTTTTACCATGGCAGCACCTCTCCTTCCCTTTTGATCATGCTAATGACCCCAAACTTTTCCACAACCTCACTTGCATACCTATGCGTCAAACCAAACCCAAATATGGCAGGCTCATGTGGAAAATATGAGCAGTTCATCTAAACCTACCTTATGGCTGCAATGGTGCCTTTGTAATACAAGTACTCTGTAGAATCATCTTCCTGAGCAGAAAATTGGTGAGAGTATAGTCCTCCCATACCTAGGGCTACTAGACATAATTTTATCAATAGTGCCCTAGAGTTAAAACACTCTAGATCACTCCCAAGTTTGCTGTTTCAAACTTACCTGCTGTGGAAAGCCCATGTAACAAGCCCCATTTACCCTGAAAATTTACGAGTGAGCTATACCACGCATGACTTGCATGCTAGACATAGTTACCCAACCAAAAGCTTCCTTTAGACATGAGTTGGCATGGTGACCACGCATCCGGCATGCAAAACCGTTGCTCTGTCGACAGGAGCTGTCCTGTAGCTCATGACCGGCTGCGGAAGGGTATCCACGCATGCCAGGCATCTCCCGTCGGCATCCCACGCCCCTCCCCGATGCTCGCAAGGCTCCAAGGAGGCTCTGGCTCGCATGCTTTCCATGCCCAAGGTCCTCCAGTGGCCACCCGAACCCCTCTTGGTCGCCCCCTTTTTCTACCCGCTGGCAAGCCCCCTCTCGCCCCTCTTGGCTCTCCCTTGCCCCCTTGGACCTACCAAGACCGAGCCCCCCGTGCTCCCTTGGCATTCTCCACCTCCCATGGACGCCATGCCCACTGCTCAGGTTCGGGCTCTCCCGTGCCTCTCCTTCCCCTAGAACCGCTCCAGGCCACCTCTAGCACCACCACAACCCTCACTGCTCATCGTTTCGTCCTCCGGTGGCCGGAGCACCGAGCTTGGTGGCCATCGTCACCAAGATCCGCCTCAGGAGTGGCCACGCGTGACTGGCACTCATCGATGGAGGGAAGGACCCCGGGAGTGGTGCGGCTCCTTCTCCTGAGCGCGCAGGTGGTCGGAGCCTCGCCGGAGGCAGCCTGAGACACCGAGGGCATCGTCGGCGCCCCTCGGCCATGCCTCCCCTGTTTCTCCCATGCCTAGGTGGCAGGAGGGGGAACAACACGACAGGCGGAGCCCTCCCATCAGCGAACCAACGGCCGTGCCCGCGCACAAGTGGAGGCGGCCTCCGCTGTCTGCGCCTCTCCACGAGGAAGGCATATCCCCCTGAATACACCTTCGGCATGGCACCCAGCTGGCAAGGCCGAGCCAATGCGTCGGACTAATATCAATCCTGCGTCATGTGCGCTATATGGCTCACTAGGTATATCCCCCCTTATTCCAATTTCTGTTTTTCCAGAATTTGTAAAATCCATATTAAATTCGTTTTAGCTCCAAATTTGATGATTCAAATTTCTGCATCCTTCTAAAAATGCCAACTACTTAATCGTGTCACTTTCATTATTCCTCCATGCCTTTCTATTGTGTTCAAATTTAAATTCAAATTTGAACTATTAGGACCACTTTGTAAAATCTCTAGATCATCCATTATAGCTCCAAATGGAGTGATTCAAGTTCCTATGTGTGTCTAGATTCATTCCCTAATTAGGGAACATTTTTTCTGGTGCCTCTCTGCCACCCAAATAATTGATCTATTTATTCATGTATAACCTACTTTGAAAATCCCTAGGATATTCTTACCAACTCCAAAACTAGAAAAAACACTTCCTAAATGTTTCTAAAATCATGCCCTATTAAATGGGTGCCTTCAGCCATATTTGTAAACATCTTTTCTGTAGACATATTATCGGGACATCAATTCCTCCATTCCACCATTCCAAAAGCATGCCCTATTAAATGGTTGCTTGCGAGTACATTCAAAGTACTCATTGGCTTGCCACTGGTTATTTAATTGCCCAGGCATGGAAGAACATGAGTATGTTGAAGAGTTTGTTGGTGACGAACATGCGAACTAGGATGTTTCCCTGTTAGAATGCTTATACGTTTAAGGCAGATGACATGGGTTCACGCTTTCGATCAAGATTTCCGTTGCTTGTTCTATTTAAGTGTTTGACCCTCATGGCCCTATCTATGTAAGAAAAGACCTTCATGGTCTTCATTTGTGCAAGACACTAAATGTGGATGTAAGACTCTTGTTATTCAGCTTGTGGGTGTTCAGTGAGCATTGATCTCTAGGATCACTATACAAGCGCATTCAGTGATCACGACTTCTGAGTCGGGGTCCCCACAGAGCTGGTATCAGAGCCATCCTTACAGTACGAAGCCCTCGGTTAGCATGGACGTTAGTTAGGACAAAATTGTTTTCCCATACCCTTCAAACACTTGCAAAGGCTACCATATTTCTTAGCTCTTCTAAGCTTTCAAATAAACTGAAGGATTGTGCCTAGCAGTTCCACCATTTTTCCTTTTTGCTCTCCTTGTCTACTTTTCAAAACCTTGCAATCGGTCGATAGTATCCTTGTGCCCTCCACGGGATTTAATGTAATCCTCGTGGGTAACCTGGAAGGAAGCCACCTTGCCAGATGAATGCCGACATATCTTGGACCCAAGCTGGAGGCACAAGACAAGGAGCTACCAACAGAAGACACCTTCTCGAAGGATGAGGATGACAAGACTTAGATGATAGTGACACCCTCGGCACAACCCCAGGATGATGCCACCCTGGCCTTCGATGACCAGGGCACCAGACATGCAATGTCATGATATGCATCGCTAATAGAGCAACCCTGTCCTTCTCGTTGTTATATCGGTAACCACCGGTTTATGAGAACCTCACCATTTGGCCTGCCTCACTATAGTGAGCAGGAAAACAGTTCTCATCATCCCCCACTCTTGGTGCCGATGATATCGTCAACGTGACCGGAAGGATACAACTCTACCATGCCTTGTTAATGTCATTGCATAAAAGATTGCCCACCTGGAATGCTCGATGTCTCAAGAGACAAGAAGGCATTGTCACGATCACGAGGACACCAAAAGACCCTCTCAACAACAGCCGTGTAGAATCACCTTCATCGTCGACATAACAAACCCAAAGTCGTCAAGGACTCTTCAGGCGCAGCCAGGATCGTTATGAAGAAAAACAACTGGAGACATAGCGACACCTGAAAAAGATCTAGAAGACTAAGCGGACTCCTCTCCAAGACACGAAGCGAGCATGACTACTATCCTCTATCCGAAGTTGAGTCCGTAGGATGGTTCGAAGGGAACCATGATGTGTGTTGCTTGTTTGCCTGTTTGTGCGTTGGTGTAAGTCACACTTTTGCCCTAGGCAAAAAGTGTGCCATCATATCACCTACCTTACCTTGATGTTTGCGTTTGGCCTTTTCAGCACTTGCTTGATTGCACTTCTACTATACCACCCCCTTAGGCACTTTCCTCTATGCTACTTTACCTATTTTCCCCTCTCATCGACTGAGGACTAGCAAGAAAAGATCCACCAAGGATCCACCTCGATGGACAACTACAGTTGAATACTTTTAAGGAATACATATTCAACCAGGCGCAACCCCGTAGTGATTATGCTCTTCCCTCAAGATTGGAAAACCCCTCTCCTGCCCAACCTATATCTCACGAGGTCCTCCAGCACAAGCCTCTGATCACATGTTTAACACACGGATTTGCCAGAGCACTTATTGAGCTTCTATAACCCCTGCTTTGCAGTGGGTTGATTATGGAGCTAGTGATCATAGTGAACAAACATCCTTCGTTCTTACGCTAGCACTAGAACCTTGATGCCATAGGAAGGATCCTTCTAGAATATACTACTTGTGGTATTGATTTGATTTAGCCATAATAGACGTCTTGAGGAAGCAGTTGAGACCCTTTTGTGGACTACGGGGCTTAATGTTGTTAGACATACTTGGTGGATCAAGACTGATAGAGTAGCATAACTTACTTGTCCCTTGAGCAAATTGGATTAGTAGGGAGCTCTTACTAGATGTAAACCTTGGATCTAAATAGGTGATTCCAATTGGTGCTCGAGACCAATTAAACCATATGGTTTAGAGTAACTTGGATTTAGTCCAATGATCTTGATCATGATACCATGCTTCTCGGTGGATGATAGGTGAAGGAATCGGATGATGTTAGGGATAATTTAGGGATCTATATAAGCTCGACCTTGGAGTGTAGTTGGCCATGAGGTTGGAAGTTCATGACAATAGTCCTTGCAATGATATGTGGATTATCTGAACTCGAGGAGATTATGTTTGACACCATCGATGCTAGATTTGTAGTAGTAATGGATCAGGTAATAGTGGATGATAATCGAGGATCGGTTAATTGGATTTGTAGGAAGGAAACAAGATCTTGGATTGGTTTATTACATGTTTCCTTAGCATAGTAATGCGGTACCTTAGACCCTAGACAGGTCAGAAGGACAATTGGATTGGTAGTGACATGATCAAGCTTAGCGGCTTGTAAATTATCCTGAGGATTTCTATATAGGGTTATGTGTGGGTTAGTTATAGTATACATATGAGGTTTTGGTTTAGTTCTTCCCTCAAAATCTGGGAGATATGATTAGCATGTGTAATATTGGAGTTGACTTATATGAGATGATACCTTCGAGGATATATGGTGATTTTTTTTGGAGTAATAGGTCGTACTATTGTCATCTAATAGTTCTGCTCAGGATAAGGTGTTAGACGTTCGCTCACATCCGAAGCTCCTTGAAACCCGAAGCTTTACCGGACCATGACGCGGTCGGGCTAAGACCATAGGCTCTGGCTCTAAGTCAAAGGACCATGGTCGATACTCAACCGTGACCACCACCCACCCTTTCCATAAGGAAGGTTGCTACGAAGACCTCTATTAGGTTGGACCACAAACCCTTGACACTAGTGACAATTCGGGACAAGTGCCCGCTCCTCTAGCATACCCCATAAGCAGGTGTTTATGTGGTACTTCGGGAAATAGGTTGTTGTCCTTCGAGATGAAATACTTATTTACCCAATAACAGGAGGTACACTTTAGTCCTGTTTGGACCAGCCCCAGGAACACCGATTGCCATGCCTCTCGAGCATAAAAGGTTCCACCTTGAAAAAGTTGGACTCCTTGGAGCACCCTCCCTATAAAAGAAGACTTTCTTGCCCAAGAAAGATGAAGAACCATAATGATCGTGGAGCCGCGACAACGATGAAGAAGAAGTCAACCACCTCTCCTTTGTCGGGTACCTCAACTAGACTATATCCAGAAGCACCGACGTTCAAGCCTGAGAAGCCCTTGGACATCAAGAGGATTAAAACTCCCCTCGCTTTAAATGGTCATCTATCAGATCCTGACCAAGATGGAACCGAGAAGTTGATGGCACCCCCTTACTCCACCACCTTGATGGTGTACGTTGAGCATGACGTCCCTGCTCCCTTCAGATGCCTGGAACGGAGTAGAACGACTGTCATGACCTCATTGCTAGCCCATTTGTGGTTCAATCTGGGGCGTAAACCGTGACTCGACCATGGTAAGCCACCTGTCAAAGGTAGTTCACCCCGCTTTCCAAGCCATAGACCCCGGGGATTGGATGGCTGATCTATACTTTTGGGTAGCCAGCTCATATAGGACCCCCCTCGGAACCTTCTCATATAGTAGAACCCGTTTTGAAACCAAGTCTCTAAGCTCAGTCTTAGGGACGAGACTCAGCGCAGACCTCGACCATCAACGAGAAGGTACACCAAGACTCAACCCTTCTATTCTAGCGCGAGACATCTAGATGTCAATAACAAACGTGAGCAATCCCAGGACCACCACACGGACACACTACCTGGCCACGTATTCCGACCTTGGAATACACACGCAAGCCAGGCCCTCGCCAAAACCCTGTTTACCCTTACACAAAGTCAAACAGTGCACTCGAAGACATATTGAAAGCACAACATTCTGCCTTCGTGGTTTTGATAATTCATGACAACATACATTGTCTCTTGAACTAATGTTTCCACTTAGTATATTTCAGGAAATGTTCCATGAGAGGATTGGCAAAAAGGAGATTGTGGAGAAACCCCAAGATGCAAGGAAATAGGTTGTCCAATCTTCAAGCAAGAGGACTCTACATTTTATATTTGTGAGAAATCACTTTGAGTCCATAGGAAAGCCAATACTATTAAAAGGGGGTAAAGTTTTGTTGGTGAACAATATGCTCAAACGTGCACAAGTGATAGTCGCCAAAAACATCCACAAAACACTCCCACCAAAGTCTATTCTATACCCAACACTCAAAATCGATGCAACTAACTATCCCACTTCGGTGCCACCGATTCCAGTACCTAGACAGACTCTACCAAACCCTAGCCACTTCGGTGCAACCGATTCCATACCGGTGCCACCGAGTTTAGGTTGCCAACTTTCTGTTAAGCAAATTTACATTTTCGGTTCCACCGAGAATGTTGTATCAGCATCACCGGGATTGGAAATCTGACCGTTGGTCACCTTATCGGTGCAACCGAGAATGGTATATCGGTCCCTCTGAGATTCAAAAGTTGCCACCTTTTGGTCACTTCGGTACCACCGAGATTAACACATCGGTGTCGCCGAGTTGGTCATTTTGTGTGTAACGGTTGGATTCTTGGGGATGCCTATATATACCCCTTCACCACCACTCACTCGAAATAGAAGCACTCAGAACTATTCCATGCCTATCCTATCAGATTTTTTGAGAGAGAACCACCTACCCTTGTGTTGAGGTCAAGATCTTTCACTCCAATCATATGGATCTTGATTTCTAGCCTCCCCAATTTTCTTTCCACCAATACTTTCTCTTCTACCAAGCCAAACCCGTCAGAGGGAGATGGTGTGTTGAGGAGTCTATCATCTTGAAGCACAAGAGCAAGGAGTTCATCATCATTCCCGAGCCTATTACCTTTTGGAGGGTGGTGCCTCCTAGATAGGTTAGGTGTCGCTTGCGAGCCTCCTACTTCGTGTTGTGGAGTGAACCAAGAAGTTTGTAATGGCAAGGATATTACCTACTTCGTGAAGATCAACCCCATAGTGAGGCTAGTCCTTCATGGACGGAAGTCGTATGGAATAGTCAAGGTTGCTACTTCGTGGACCCTTTTGGGTGGAGCCCTCCGTGAACTCTCGCGACCGTTACTCTTCGTGGGTTGAAGACTCCATAAACGTGGATGTACGATAGCGCAACATATCGGAACCACGGGAAAAATCATCATATCTTCAACTGCGTTTGATCTACCTATCTCAACTCTTTACTTCATATGCAATGTCTTTACTTTCCGCTGCTATATTTATTGACATGCATGTGTAGGGCTGTTAGACTTGCTAGCTTTGCTAAAACTATTAAAATATGCCAACCAATTAACTTGGGAAAAGGTTAGGTTTTAAATTTTTGCTAGTAGTCTATTCGCCCCCCCTCTAGACACTCTTCTAGTGATCCCTCAATTGGTATCAGAGCATTGGTCTCCATTGCTTGGGTTTAATAACCGAGGAGGAAGATGGATGTGTCTAGTATAGGGAGTTTGAGTTGTGGAGTGCCCATTCTTGATGGAGAATACTATAGTCAATGGAAGTCTTTGATGCTTGAGCTGTTTAATGAATTTCAGTTGAGCAAATATGTTATGCGCCCGTATGAGCCTCCTATTGATGAATTGCATCCGACACATGAAGAGGAAATCAACATGCTTGGTAACCTAAGAACTATCAATCTTCTTGTTAGAGGTTTACCAAGATTCGTGCTTTCTCAAATGAATAACTTTGCATGTGCATATACCTTATGGACTGACTTCGCGAAACGATATCCAAATCTTTCCTTAGGAAATCTAGATGAAATTCTTCATAAAGCCATTGCTTTTCACAAAATGAAGCCTAGTGATCCAAACTTTGATAAATGCCTATTTGAACGCCGTGATCTTATGCGTGCTAAAGGAGATGTCACCACTATCAACTACATTATCTTTGAAGCCATTCGCACTCATAAACATGAACATTGTCATGATCACTATTCTAACGAATCTCTTGTTCTTTATGACAAGGATTTCCCCCTTGATGATGACAATCTGGAACATGGATATTATGAAGAAGATGAGTTGTTTGACATCGAGTATGAAAAGATCATGAAGAATCTAAGTCTTATGGCAAACCTTAAGTATTACATGTCCGGAGGAAAAGAGCGGATTCTCGACAGCGGATGTACGGATCATATGACTGGTGATAAAGACATGTTCCAAGAGATCATGCCTAATAAAGGTCCTCGACGGTACGTGACTTTTGGAGACAACTCTAAGGGTAAGGTAGTTGGCCTTGGTAAGGTGGCCATATCCCATGATAGTTCTATTCAAAATGTTCTGCTTATCGAATCTCTTGGTTACAATCTTCTTTCTGTGTCTAGACTTGGTGATTTCGGTTTCAATGTTCCATTCAGAAAACTAGATTGCCAAGTGTTTCATCAAGATAATCATAAAATTGTCTTTACCGGTATCCGTAGAGGTGAACTATACATTGTCGATTTCACTAAAATATCCAAACCTCGCACTTGTTTAATTGCTAAATCTTCTAAATGGTGGCTTTGGCATTGAAGATTAGGAAGTGTTGGTATGCGTAATTTAGACAAACTTATCAAAGGTGATCATATACTAGGTGTTAAAGATGTTATCTTTGACAAAGATAGACTTTGTAGTGCCTGTCAAGCTGGAAAGCAAGTAGGTGGAAGTCATCCTGTTAAGAATATCATGACTACTAGGAGACCACTCGAGTTACTTCACATGGATCTCTTCGGTCCCAATGCTTAGAAGAGTCTCGGTGGAAATTCCTATGGTCTAGGTTGATGATTTTTCAAGATTTACGTGGGTATTCTTTCTTGATGATAAGTCGCTGGTTCAAAAGATCTTCAAGAACTTCGCTCACAAAGCACAAAATCAGTATGAAGTGAAGATCAAGAAGGTTCGGAGCGATAACGGATCTGAGTTCAAGAACACCCATGTGGATACCTTTCTTGACGAAGAAGTTGTCTCACATGAGTTCTCGGCTACGTACACACCTCAACAAAATGGAGTTGTTGAGAGGAAGAACCGGACACTCATTGAGATGGCAAGAATGATGCTTGATGAATACAAGATGCCAACGCACTTTTGTGCATAAGTCGTGGAAACAGCATGTCATGCCACAAACTGAATCTACTTGCACAAGCTTCTCGGTAAAACGGCATACGAGCTACTCACTGGTAACAAACCCCAAGTTGGATACTTTCGGGTATTCAGCTCTAAGTGCTACATTCTTGATAAGCATTGTCGTACTAAATTTGCTCCTAAATCTCATGAAGGTTTCCTACTTGGTTATGGATCGAACTCTCACACTTACCGTGTCTACAACAACTTCACTCGAAAAGTTGAACACAAGGTAGATGTGAAGTTTGATGAATCGAATGGTTTGCAAGTCGAACAATTGCCAAATGATGTAGGTGATAAGAACCCTTCGGAAGCTATCCTAGATTTACCCATCGGCAAGATTTGTCCCCCGGAGGTGAAGGAAATTACTTCGTCAACTCAAGTGGAAGCCCCTACCTCACGACAAGGTGAACCAAAACATGACATGGAGGCATCCACAAGCGGTACACGGCAAGATGATGAAGAGGAGGAAGTACATCATGAAGATCCACCACAACCTCCTTCACCACCACCTCAAGGGAACGACACCTTCAACAACAACGAAGATGAAGGAGATGATGATGAAGAAGAAGCTCCATCAACCAACAATCGGAAGCTGACCCGAGTTCGAGCACAAGTGACCAAGAAACATCCCCTAAATCAAATCTTTGGTGATATACAAACAAGGAGAATCACTCGCTCTAAAACTCGTCTAGCAAACTTCTGTGAGCATTATTCTTTCATTTCTAGCATTGAGCCTTTGAAGGTAGAACAAGCTCTTGAAGACGCGGATTGGGTGAATGCTATGCATGAAGAGCTTCACAACTTCGAAAGGAACAAAGTGTGGACACTCGTGGAGAAGCCCTAGGATGAACACAAGATCATCGGAACCAAATGGCTTTTTCGAAACAAGCAAGACGAAGACGGTCAAGTCGTGCGCAACAAGGCTCGCCTGGTAGCTCAAGGATATACACAAGTCGAAGGTTTGGACTATGGTGAGACCTATGCCCGTATCGCTAGACTTGAAGCTATTCACATCCTTCTTGGTTATGCCAACCACCATGATATCACGCTTTATCAAATGGATATTAAAAGTGCATTTTTAAATGGTCAGATTGAAGAAGAGTTTTATGTTAAGCAACCACCCGGCTTTGTTAATCCTAAGAAACCTAATCATGTTTACAAGCTTCGTAAAGCTCTTTATGGACTTAAGCAAGCCCCTCGTGCTTGGTACAAATGTTTAACGCAGTTTCTTATCGAAAAAGGTTTTGAAATTGGTAAAATTGATGCAACCTTATTCACTAAGAGAGTTAATGGTGAACTATTTGTGTGCCAAATTTATGTGGATGATATAATCTTTGGTTCCACTAACCCTTAATTTAGTGAAAGTTTTGGAAGGTTGATGTGTGAGAAGTATGAGATGTCTATGATGTAGGAATGCAAAGGTATGAAAACCCCTATAGCTACTAGTGGACATGCTGATATTACCAGGGAGGATGAGCCAGTTGATCAGAAAGTTTGCATGTGTGCTAGATATCAAGCTGCACCAAAAGAATGTCATCTTTCAGCTGTCAAACACATTGTGAGATACTTGATACAAACGTCAAATTTTGGCATTTGGTATCCGAAGGGATCTTCTTGTGACCTTGTTGGCTATTCTGATTCGGACTAGGCCGGTGACAAGGTTGATAGAAAATCCACCTCGGCTACTTGTCAATTTTTGGGCAGATCTCTTGTATCTTGGTCCTCTAAGAAACAAAACTCGGTATCTCTATCGACTGCCGAAGCTGAGTATACTGCTGCTGGATCTTGTTGTGCGCAACTTCTTTGGATGATACAGACACTTAAGGATTATGGAATTCAAGTTAAAAATGTTCGATTACTTTGTGACAATGAAAGTGCTATTAAAATTAGTCATAATCATGTACAACATTCGCGAACTAAGCATATTCAAGTTCGACATCATTCCAATCATGAACATGCTGCAAAAGGAGATATTAATCTTAAGCATGTTCGCGCTAACAAGCAATTGGCCAATATCTTTACTAAGCCACTTGATGAGAAGACATTTTTTCACTTTAGGAGTGAGTTGAACATCATCAATGCTTCAAACTTGAGCTAGACTCACTCGGTTGCATGCAAGGGCATGCGCTTTCTTGATATTTCCATGTATCTTAACATTTCATCTTATGCCATGGAATTCTATGCTCCCTTGTATTGCATCTAATCTCTTGTAGGTACTTGGAAAAACTTCATTCCACAAGATTGCCATCAACTCCAATCATAAGCAATCTTGTCATTACCAAGTATCCGCAACCCCTCGTGATGATGGAAGGAAGAAGGCCACTCAACCATATCCTTGACATATACTTGATCAAAATTGCACACTCTCAATTTGTATCATGTTAATTGGATATATCTATTGTTCTTCCTTGCATGACTAATCTTTGTAGGTAACCAGTAAACTAGAACAAGAAGGATTGATCAAGGCTCAAGATGATCTTCATCAACCTTGAGCATCCTCAACAAGTTCATCTACGAGCTACGTCATCAACATCACTCAAAGGTATGAACTCATGTCCTTAAAAAGGCTTTACTCCATGAAATGAGCTAAAGCAACTCAAGCGACATGATGAAATTAAGACGCTTAATTGAAAAATGGTAACCCCATTATGAGCTTAACATAGAGTATTACCTATGATCAAGTATTCTTGCTTGGCTCCTAAGTCGATATACTATAATATAGGTGACCTAGTCACCGCCCATCATCTAGTTAAGAATCTGCTGTGGTTTGCTCTCTATTGCATGATTTTTCATAACCACTCAAATCTTCTCTAGTTGATGTTCCTTGTATATTTCATTGCAAATGTTTCTCTTGACTCTGTGAAAATAGAAACTTGGTTTCTCTTTCAGAGCTGCCAACCCAGATATCTCGGTTCTATCGAAATTGCAGACAAGCTGCACTACAACATCTCGGTACCACCGATCTATTTACCCCGAAGTCACCGATTTTCATTCTGGTTCATTTGAATTCATTTTTGCAATTCTGTGTTTTCTTAGTAAACTATCTTTTAATACTTCTATTACTTCAATGATACGTCATAAAAAAAACTTGTATTGCTTAGGGGGAGAAGAACTAAAGTCAGTCTTGAGGACGGAATTTCTCTCTTGAAGGATCCCTGTGTTCAATGAAGAAAGGAGGATATGTAACATCCCAAAATTTCATTTTGGAATGTTATGAAATATAGCAATGCATCATCATCATCATTGCTTGAATGTATGAATTGGTTGAAATGCTTCTTCTGACTTTCTGAAAGTCCCTTTCAATTTTCAATATGTTGCTTTCACCTATTTGAAAACCTTGGAAAAAGTTCAAAATAAGAGGGAGGAACATGACACTCCACACCAGGGACTTGTTGGTGATTTATTTGAACAATAAAAACTAGGGGCTATTTTGAAAAATATTTGCAAAAGCTTTTAAAACCATATAGGCAATTTCTGAAAATATTTTTTTTCAAATTATTCAAATGACAGAATAAAAATGTTCAATAAATGGCATTTATTATTCTTTTAATTTTGATATATAATTTTCCTATATTTGGAATTAAATCAAAGGCATTAAAGGAATTTTACTGCGCAGGTATTTGAAAATAGGAAAACTTTAAAGCGTTTAAGACCCGGTCGGCCCATGGTCATGTTCAAAATATTGGACAAAACCTTTCAAAATCACTTCTGCCTATTTCAAGCATTTGAAATATTTCTATAATAAATATTCCCGATTAAATCCAGGAAAATTCTAGCATGTCACATATGATATATGTGTTGATCTTGCCAAGTTTCATCTCAATCCCTATTGTCTTGATTCACCAAAATATCCTAAAACCATTCCTTTCCAGAGCCAAATTTGATCAACTTTGCATTGTAAAGTATCTCCTAATAATCCCAAACTTTGTGGGCATGCTGTATTACCCAAATGATGATGCTACACTAAGCGATGCATCAAGGAGAATAGATTTGCAGATCTAGATTTACAGAAACCTGATTCTATTGATTTCTAGGGATTACAAAGTTTACATTATCAACTTTCAATTTGAGCTGAAAACTTGTGATCAGGACCAAATGGACTTACCATTTACCCCTGGTAAATCTCAAGGTCATAGGATTCCCCTGCCTAGCCCAATCATAGCACAAATACCTTCAGCCATAAACTTGTGGACAAGCAAAGTGGGCCCAAAAAGATTCCCCTTGCCCCCAACTTTTTACCACAACATATTATAACCCTCTTCTACCTCTAGTAACTTTTCCATGGCCTCTGGTCAATTATTTGGGGGGTAACTCCCTCTTATTCCCTCTCTTTTTAATAACATTCAAAATTGAAAATTTGGGATGTTACAGCTTGAGTGGAGGCAGAGTTGGGAACATACTTGACTTCCACTCCTTGGTTATTGGTCATGGTAATAATCCTCTTGGCATAGTCTAACAAGAATTGGTGCTCGGTTAACCAGTCCATGCCTAGGATCACATCCAAGCCTTCTGGCTTTAGGATGATAAGGTCTACTAGGAAGTCTACCCCGTTGA
Source organism: Hordeum marinum (assembly GCA_022496015.1). NCBI lineage: Eukaryota > Viridiplantae > Streptophyta > Magnoliopsida > Poales > Poaceae > Hordeum > Hordeum marinum. The sequence goes on from CM039675.1 coordinate 237,160,686, forward strand.
TGTTAATCTCAACTCCTTTACAACTTATCTTGGACTTCATAACTCATTCCGGGGTTTGTATCAACATACGACTACCCAGGGGTGTAGGCTTCATGCCCCTCTCTAGTGCAAACTTTTCAGTGACAAAAGAATGTGAAGCTCCACAATCAAGCAATACTATTGCTGGGGTTGAGTTAACGATGAACGTACCCTATGTTGGAAATATGCCCTAGAGGCAATAATAAAGTGATTATTATTATATTTCCTTGTTCATGATAATTGTCTATTGTTCAATCTATAATTGTATTAACTGGAAACCGTAATACATGTGTGAATACATAGACCACAACATGTCCCTAGTGAGCCCCTAGTTGGCTAGATCGTTGATCAATAGATGGTCACGGTTTCATGACCATGGACATTGGATGTCGTTGATAACAGGATCACATCATTAGGAGAACGATGTGATGAACAAGACCCAATCCTAAGCATAGCACAAGATCATGTAGTTCGTCTGCTAGAGCTTTTCTAATCTCAAGTATCATTTCCTTAGACCATGATATTGTGCAACTCCCGGATGCCGTAGGAATACTTTGGGTGTGCCAAACGTCACAACATAACTGGGTGGCTATAAAGTTACACTACGGGTATCCCCGAAAGTATCTGTTGGGTTGGCAATAATCGAGACTGGGATTTGTCACAACATGTGACGGAGAGGTATCTCTAGTCCCACTCGGTAAGACATCATTATAATGAGCTCAATGTGAATGAGGAGTTAGCCACGGGATGATGTGTTACGGAACGATTAAAGAGACTTGTCGATAACGAGATTGAACAAGGTATAGAGATATCGACGATCGAATCTCGGGAAAGTCACATACTGGTGGTTCATCCAATGAGATCATCGTGGAGCATGTGGGAGCCAACATGGGTATCCAGATCCCATTGTTGGTTAGTGACCGGAGAGGTGTCTCGATCATAGGGAAATTGTATACGTGGTTACCAAAGGTTGTTCGGAGTCCCAGATGAGATCCCGGACGTCATGAGGAGTTCCAGAATGGTCCGGAGGTATAGAATGATATATAGGAAGTGAGGATTTGGTTACCAGAAGTGTTGCGAACATCATCGGTAACATACCGGGACCACCGGAAGGGTTCTAAGGGTCCAGCGTGAGGGGCCACCGGCACTAGAGGCCTACATGGGCCAAAAGTGGGAGGGAACCAGCCCCTGGGTGGGCTGGTGCGCCTCCCACCAGGCCCAAGGCACAGCAAGGGAGGAGAGGGCGCAAACGCTAGCCACAGATGTGCCCTAGGCCCACCCTAGGGCGCGCCCCCTCTCTCCCCCTCTTGGCCGCTGGCCACAAGGCCATCTAGGGCTGGCCGCCGCCCTAGGGTGGGAACCCTAGGGGGTGTACCCTGCCTCCTCCTCCTCCTATAAATAGTGGAGAGTTCTGGGCTGCCGACATGCACATCTCTTTCTTTCTCTCGACACAGCCCTACCCCTCCACCTCGTCGTCCTCCGTAGCAGTTGGCGAAGCCCTGCCGGAGTACCACGTAGCTCCACCGTCACCATGCCGTCATGCTGCCGGAGCTCTCCCTCAGCCTCTCCTTCCTCCTTGCTGGATCAAGGCGTAGCAGACGTCATCGGGATGCACGCGTGTTGAGCGCGGAGGTGCCGTTGTTCGGTGCTTAGATCGGAATCCACCGCAATCTGAATCGCTTCGAGTACGACTCCACCAACCGCGTTCTTGTAACGCTTCCACTTTGCGATCTTCAAAGGTATGAAGATGCACTCCCCCTTTGCTCGTTGCTGGTTTCTCCATACATTGATCTTGGTAACACGCAGGAATTTTTTTGATTTACTACTACGTTACCCAATAGTGGTATCAGAGCCAGGTTTATGCGCAGGATCTATGCACGAGTAGAACACAAGTTGTTGTGGGCATCGATTTTGTCAATTTGCTTGCCATTACTAGTCTTATCTTGATTTGGCGGCACGGTGGGATGAAGCGGCCCGGACCGACTTTACACGTACGCCTACGTGCGACTGGTTCCACCGCCTGACATGCACTTGTTGCATAAGGTGGCTAGCGGGTGTATGTCTCTCCCACTTTAGTCGGATCGGATTCGATGAAAAGGGTCCTTATGAAGGATAAATAAAAATTGGCATATCCCGTTGTGGTGTTTGCGTAGGTAAGAAACGTTCTTGCTAGAAACCTATAGCAGCCACGTAAAACTTGCAACAACAATTAGAAGACGTCTAACTTGTTTTTGCAGTATATGTCGTGTGATGTGATATGCCAAAGGATGTGATGTGATATATGTGATGTGTGAGATTGATCATGTTCTTGTAATAGGATTCACGACTCGCATGTCGATGGGTATGACAACCGACATGAGCCATAGGAGTTGTCTTAATTTATTGTATGACCTGCATGTCAATCAAAAACGCCATGGAATTACTTTACTTTATTGCTAATCGTTAGCCATAGTAGTAGAAGTAATAGTTGGCGAGACAACTTCATGAAGAAACGATGATGGAGATCATGATGATGAAGATCATGATGTCATGCCAGTGACAATGATGATCATGGTGCCCCGAAGATGGATATCAAAGGAGCAAGATGATATTGGCCATATCATGTCACTATATGATTGCATGTGATGTTTATCATGTTTTACATCTTATTTCCTTAGAACGACGGTAGCTTAAATAAGAAGATCTCTCACTAAAATTTCATGAAATGTGTTCACCCTAATTGTGCACCGTTGCTAAGGTTTGTTGTTCCGAAGCACCACGTGATGATCGGGTGTGATATGTTCTAACATTCGCATACAACGGGTGTAAGCCAGATTTACACACGCAATACACATAGGTTGACTTGACGAGCCTAGCATGTACAGACATGGCCTCAAAACACGAGAGACCAAAAGGTTGAACATGAGTCATATAGAAGATACGATCAACATGGAGATGTTCACCATTGATGACTAGTCCGTCTCACGTGATGATCGGACACGGGCTAGTTGACGTGGATCCTGTGTCACTTGGATGACTAGAGATATGTCTATCTAAGTGGGAGTTCATTAAATAATTTGATTATGTGAACTTAATTATCATGAACTTAGTCTAAAATTGTCTTTACAATCTGTATTGTAGATCCAGTGGCCCATGGTAATGTTGCCCTCAACTTCAACGCGTTCCTAGAGAAAACCATGCTGAAAGACGATGGAAGAAACTATACGGACTGGGTCCGTAGCTTGAGGGTCATCCTCATAGCTTCCAAGAAATTATATTTCCTTGATGCACCGCTAGGTGACGCACCCGTTTTCCCAGTAACTCAAGACGTTATGAACGCCTGGCAGTCCCATACTCATGATTACTCCCTAGTTCAGTGCGGCATGCTTTAGAACTTAGAACTAGGGCTCCAAAAGCGTTTTGAGAAACACGGAGCATATGAGATGTTCCAAGATCTAAGAATGGTTTTCCAAGCTCATGCCCGGGTCGAGAGATATGACGTCTTCGACAAGTTCTTCAGTTGTAAGATGGAGGGAAATAGTTCTGTCAGCGAACACATACTCAAAATATCTAGGTTGCACAACCGCTTGTCTCAGCTGGGAGTTAATCTTCTGGATGACTTGGTTATTGAAAGAATCCTCCAGTAGCTCCCACCTAGATACAAGAGCTTTGTGATGAACTACAAGATGCAAGGGATGGAGAAGTCCATTCCTGAGTTGTACTCGATGCTGAAATTAGCGGAGGTCAAGATCAAAAAGGAGCATCAAGTGTTGATGGTCAATAAGACCACTAGTTTCAAGAAAGGCAAGGGTAAGAAGAACTTCAAGAAGGAAGGAAAAGTAGTTGCCATGCCCAGTAAGCATGTTCCGGGAAGAAGAACGAGAATAGACCCCAAGCCTCACACTGAGTGCTTTTATTGTAAGGGTACCGGTCATTGGAAGCGGAACTGTCCCAAGTACTTAGCAGATAAGACGTCCGACAATGTTAAAGGTATATGTGATATACTTGTTATTTTTTGTGTACCTTACCAGCGCTTGTAGTAGCTCCTGAGTATTTGATACCAGTGAAGTTGCTCACATTTGTAACTCCAAGAAGGAGCTACGGAATAAGCGGAGAATGGCAAAGGACGAGGTGACGATGCGCGTCGGGAATGGTTCCAAGGTCGATGCGATCGCCGTCGGCATGCTACCTCTACGTCTAACTTCATGATTAGTTTTAAACCTTAATAATTGTTATTTAGTACCAGCTTTGAGCATGAAAATTCTATCTGGATCTCGCTTGATGCGAGATGGCTACTCATTTAAATCTGAGAATAATGGTTGTTCTATTTATATCAGAGGAATGTTTTATGGTCATGCCCCGCTGGTCAGTGGTTTATTTTTGATGAATCTCGAACGTGATGTTACACATGTTCATAGTGTGAGTACTAAAAGATGTAAGATTGATAATGATAGTCCCACTTACATGTGGTACTGTTGCCTTGGTCATATTCGTGTCAGACGCATGAAGAAACTCCATGTTGATGGACTTTTGGAGTCTCTTGATTTTGAATCATTTGACACGTGCGAACCATGCCTCATGGGCAAGATGACCAAGACTGCATTCTCCGAAACAATGGAGCGATGAGGCTCGCGGTGGCTACTGTTATGTTCTTACCCTCACTGATGACTTAAGAAGATATGGTATGTCTACTTAATGAAACACAAGTCTGAAACCTTTGAAAAGTTCAAGGAATTTCAGAGTGAGGTAGAGAATCAACGTGACAGGAAAATAAAGTTCCTACGATCTGATCGTGGGGGAGAATATTTGAGTCACGAGTTTGGCACGCAGCTAAGGAAATGTGGAATTCTTTCACAACTCACGCCGCCTGGCACACCTGTGTGAAATGGTGTGTCTGAACGTCGTAATCGCACTCTATTGGATATGGTGTGATCTATGATGTCTCTTACCGACCTACCACTATAATTTTGCGGATATGCATTAGAGTCTGTCGCATTCACTTTAAATAGGGCACCGTCTAAGTCTGTTGAGACGACATCGTATGAATTATGGTTTGAAAATAAACCTAAGTTGTCGTTTCTTAAAGTTTGGGGATGTGATGCTTATGTGAAGAAACTTCAACCTGAGAAGCTCGAACCCAAAGCGGAAAAGTGTGTGTTCATAGGATACCCCAAAGAAACAGTTGGGTATACCTTCTACCTTAGATCCGATGGCAAATTTTTTGTTGGTAAGCATGGATCCTTTCTAGAGAAAGAATTTCTCTCGAAAGAAGTAAGTGGGAGGAAAATAGAACTTGATGAGGTAATTGTACCTCCCCTCGAACCGGAGAGTAGCGCAGCACAGGAAGTTGTTTTTGTGGAGCCTGCACCAGCTGGAGAGGAAGTTAATGATGATGGTCATGAAACTTCAGATCAAGTTGCTATTGAACCTCAAAGGTCCACAAGGACACGTTCCGCACCAGAGTGGTACGGCAACCCTGTCCTGGAGATCATATTGTTGGACAACAGTGAACCTTCGAACTATGAAGAAGCGATGGCGGGACCGGATTCCAACAAATGGCCTCAAGCCATGAAATCCGAGATAGGATCCATGTATGAGAACAAAGTATGGACTTTGGTGGACTTTCCCGATGATCGGCGAGCCATAGAAAATAAATGGATCTTTAAGAACAAGACGGACATGGATGGAAATGTGACTGTCCATAAGGCTTGGCTTGTCGCTAAGGGTTATCGACAAGTTCAACGAGTTGACTACGATGAGACTTTCTCACCCGTAGCGATGTTGAAGTCCATCCGAATCATTTTGTAATTGCCGCATTTTATGATTATGAGATCTGGCAAATGGACATCAAAACGGCATTCCTTAATGGTTTCCTTAAGGAAGAACTATATATGATGCAGCCAGGAGGTTTTGTCGATCCTAAAGATGCTAACAAAGTATGCAAGCTTCAGCACTCCATCTATGGGCTGCTGCAAGCATCTCAGAGTTGGAACATTCGCTTTAATGAGGTGATTAAAGTGTTTGGATTTATACAAGTTTTATGGAGAACCCTGTATTTACAAGAAAGTTAGTGGGAGCTCTGTATCATTTCTCATATTATATGTGGATGACATATTGTTGATGGGAAATGATATAGAACTTTTGGAAAGCATAAAGGCCTACTTGAATAAGTGTTTTTCAATGAAGGACCTTGGAGAAGCTGCTTACATATTAGACATCAAGATCTATAGAGATAGATCGACATGCCTCATAGGTCTTTCACAAAGGACATACCTTGACAAGATATTGAAGAAGTTCAATATGCATCAGTCCAAGAAGGGGTTCTTGCGTGTGCTACAGGGTGTGAGATTGAGTACGACTCAATGCCCCACCATGGCAGAGGATAGAGAAAATATGAGTGTCATCCTAAGGGATCACTAGAAGAGTGTCTAGAGGGGGGAGGGTGAATAGACTACTAGAAGGAATTCAAAACCTAACTTTTCCCAAGTTAATTGGTTGGTAGATTTTAACAGTTTTAGCAAAGATAGCAAGTCTAATATCCCTACATATGCATGTCAACAAATATGGCAGCGGAAAGTAAAGACATTGCATATGAACTAAAGTGTTGAGATAGGTAGATCAAACGCAGTTGGAGACATGATGATTTTTCCCGTGGTTCCGATAGGTGGCGCTATCGTGCATCCACATTTGTGGAGTCTTCAAACCACGGAGGGTAACGGTCACGAGAGTCCACGGAGGGCTCCACCCAAAGGGGTCCACGAAGTAGCAACCTTGACTATTCCATAACGGCTTCCGTCCACGAAGCACTGGCATGACTATGGGTAGATCTTCACGAAGTTGGCGATCTCCTTGCCCTTACAAACTTCTTGGTTCACTCCACAACACAAAGTAGGAGGATCCCAAGCGACACCTAACCAATCTAGGAGGCACCACCCTCCAAAAGGTAATAGGCTCGATAATGACGATGAACTCCTTGCTCTTGTGCTTCAAGATGATAGACTCCTCATTACCCAATCACTCTCTCATCGATATGGCATGGTGGAAGAGATGGGATTGGTGGAAAGCTACTTGGGGAGGCTAGAAATCAAGATCCATATGATCGGAGTGGAAGATCTTGACCTCAACACAAGGGTAGGTAGTTCTCTCTCAGAAAATCCGATAGGATAGGTATGGAATAGTTCTGAGTGCTTCTCGTTCGAGTAAGTGGTGGTGAAGGGGTATATATAGGCATCCCCAAAAATCTAACCTTTACACACAAAATGACCAACTCGGTGACACCGATGTGTTATCTCGGTGGTACCAAAGTGACCAAAAGGTGGCAACTTTTGAATCTCCGTAAAGCCGATATAGGAAACTCGGTTGCACCGATAAGGTGACCAACGGTCAGATTTCCAATCTCGGCGACACCGATCCAACATTCTCGGTGGGACCGAAAATGTGAATTTGCATAACAAAAAGTTGGGAACCTAAACTCGGTGGCACCGGTATGGAATCGGTTGCACCGAAGTGGCTAGGGTTTGGATTGAGTTTGTCTAGGTTCTTGGATCGGTGGCACCGAAGTGGGAAAGATGGTTGCACCGATTTTGAGTGTTAGGTATAGAACAAACTTTCGTGGGACAGTTTGTGGATGTTTTTGGTGACTATCCCTTGTGCACGTTTGAGCATATTGTTCACCAACAAAACATTACCCCCTTTTAATAGTATTGGCTTTTCTATGGATTCAAAGTGATTTCTCACAAATATAAAATGTAGAGTCCCCTTGCTTGAAGCTTGATGAACCTATTTCCTTGCACCTTGGGGTTTCTCCACAATATCCTTCTGCCAGACCTCTCTATAGACTGTATCTGAAATACACTAGGTAAAAATATCAGTCCAAGAGACAATTTATGTTGTCATTAATTATCAAAACCACCAAGGAAGCATGTTGTGCTTTCAATCTTCCCCTTTTTGTTAATTGATGACAACATACAATAATAGCTTCAAATAAAGATTTGCATGGTTATACTGAAGACTTTCAGAGACACATGACTTGGACTTGCTCCCCCTAAATGTGTGTAGTCCTTGAAAGGACAGTTGCTTTTGAATGCATGAACACACATAAGGTAGAATGGATATGATGCATATACTTACCTTGAGTTCTTGAGCATCCTAGTGATAGAAACACGCTTGAGAAAACAATGTTAGGAAACACAAGAGTATTCTACCCAACAGCAAGGCAATAGAACTCAAAATTTCCAAGATAAGATATGGAGGACATATAGAAAATAGTATTCCTTAGAATTGAAATGTCTCCAAGATCATTTAGAATTTTCTCACCGTAGATATGAAAATAGATTATCCTCTCCCCCTGAAACTTATCATGTACATATTAGGATTGGATAAGGTGAGAAAGATCAACAATTTCCTTCTCCCGTACTTTGGTATTCTCCCCCTGTTTATAAATGTATGAGAATTGATATTGGCTCTCCCCCTTGATCATATCTCCCCCTTTGCATAAGCATGTATCTCATCTCCCCTTTAGCATGAAGCTTTGGTCTTCTTTGGTCTTCTCCCCCTTTGGCATTAATTTCCAAAAAGGTCAAAAACAAGGATAGATACTGGGATCATTGATAGAGAAGGAATCCTTAAGGACAAGGGTCATCGAAATGTAGGATTCATAGAAGTGAAAACTGAGAGATTCATTGAAAATGACTTGTTCTTCTCCTCCTTTATCCTTGGAAGAAAGGGATCCTTGAGGACCAAAAATTCTTTCCTCAAGATTACCTTTAGGTCTTATCCCCCTAAGTAATACGAAGTCTTTTTAAAGGGATCATGGAAGTAACGGAAAAATTACAAGAAAGATCATTAAGAAAACAAAGAATTTTGCAAAAGTGAATTCAAATGAGACAGAATGAAAATCGGTGACTACGAGATAGATAGATCGGTGGTACCGAGATTTTGTAGTGCATCATGTCTGCAATTTCGGTAGAATCGAGATATCTGAGTCAGTGGCTCTGAAAGAGAAACCATGTTTCTGTATTCACAGAGTCAAGGGAAAGATTTTTCAGTGAAATATGAAGTTTTAACAAGGGACATCAACTAGAGAAGATTGGAGTGGTTATGAGAAATTATGCAATAGAGAGCAAACCACACGAGATTCTTAACTATATGATGGGGAGTGACTAGGTCACCTATATTAGATTATATCGACTTAGGATCCAAGCAAGAATACTTGATCATAGGTCATACTCTACGTTAATCTCAAAATGGGGTTACCATTATTCGATTAAGCATTTTAATGTCTTCATATCGCTTGAGTTGCTTTAGCTCATTTCTTGGAGTAAAGCCTTTTCAAGGACATGAGTACATACATTTGAGTGATGTTGACGACGTAGCTTGTAGATAAACTTGTTGAGGATGCTCGAGGTTGATGAAGATCATATTGAGTTTTGAGCAATCCTTCTTGTTCTAGTACACTGGTTACCTACAAGGATTAGTCATGCAAGGAAGCACAATAGATATATCCAATTAACATATACCAGTTTAGAGTGTGCAATTTTGATCAAGTATATGTCAAGGATATGGTTGAGTGGCCTTCTTCCTTCCATCATCAAGACGGATTGTGGATACTTGGTAATGACAATATTTCTTATGATTGAAGTTGATGCCAATCTTGTGGAATGAAGTTTTTCCAAGTACCTACAAGAGATTAGATGCAATACAAGGGAGCATAGAATTCCATGGCATAAGATGAAATGTTAAGATACACTGAAATATCAAGAAAGCTCATGCCCTTGCATGCAACCGAGTGAGTCTAGCTCAAGTTTGAAGCATCGATGATGTTCAACTTACACCTCAAGTGAAAAAATGTCTTCCCATCAAGTGGGTTAGTAAAGATATCTGCCAATTTCTTGTTAGTGCGAACATGCTTAAGGTTAATATCTCCTTTGGCAACATCATCATGAATGAAATGATGTCAAAATTGAATATGCTTAGTTCGAGAACGTTGCATAGGATTATGACCAATTTTAATAGCACTTTCATTGTCACAAAGTAATGGAACATTTTCAACATGAATTCCATAATCCTTAAGTGTTCGTGTCATCCAAAGTAGTTGCGCACAACAAGATCCAACAGCAATATACTCAGCTTCGGCAGTCGATAGAGATACCAAGTTTTGTTTCTTAGAGGACCAACATACAAGAGATTTTCCCAAAAATTGACAAGTACCCGAGGTGGATTTTCTATCAACCTTGTCACCGGCATAGTCTGAATCAGAATAGCGAAAAAGGTCAAAAGAAAATCCCTTGGGATACCAAAAGCCAAAATTTGACGTTTGCATCAAGTATCTCACAATACGTTTCACAGCTAAAAGATGACATTCTTTCGGTGCAGCTTGATATCTAGCAGACATGCAAACACCAAGCATAATATCGGGATGAGATGCACATATATATAACAATGAACCAATCATGATCGATAAAATTTCTGATCAACCGGCTCATCCTCTCTGGTGAGATCAACATGTCCGCTAGTAGGCATAGGGGTTTTCATACCTTTGCACTCATGCAGGTTGAACTTTTTGATCAAGTCCTTGGTATACTTAGTTTGAGAGGTGAAAGTTCCTTCTTTTGATTTATTGATTTGCAAGCCAAGAAAGAATTTCAGCTCACACATCATGGATATCTCATACTTCTCGGACATCAACTTTCCAAATCTTTCACTAAATTGAGGGTTAGTGGAACCAAAGATAATATCATCCACATAAATTTGGCACACAAATAATTCTCCATTAACTCTCTTAGTGAATAAGGTTGCATCAATTTTACCAATTTCAAAACCTTTTTCGAAAAGAAACTTCGTTAAACATTTGTACCAAGCACGCGGGGCTTGCTTAAGACCATAAAGAGCTTTACAAAGCTTGTAAACATGATTAGGTTTCTTAGGATTCACAAAGCCAGGTGGTTTTTTAACATGAACTTCTTCTTCAATCTCACCATTTAAAAATGCAATTTTAATATCCATTTGATAAAGTTTGATATCATGGTGATTGGCATAAGCAAGAAGAATGCGAATAGCTTCAAGTCTAGCGACGGGGGCGTAGGTCTCACCGTAGTCCATACCTTCGACTTACGTATATCCTTGAGCTACGAGGCGAGCCTTGTTGTGCACGACTTGACCGTCTTCGTCTTGCTTGTTCCAGAATACCCATTTGGTTCTGATGATGTTCATCCTTGCGCTTCTCCACGAGTGTCCACACTTTGTTCCTTTCGAAGTTGTGAAGCTCTTCATGCATAGCATTCCCCCAATTCGCGTCTTCAAGAGCTTATTCTACCTTGAAGGGCTCAATTGTAGAGATGAAAGAATAATGCTCATAGAAGTTTGCTAGACAAGTTTTAGAGCGAGTGATTCTCCCTGTTTGTATATCAGCAAAGATTTGGTTTAGGGGATGGTTCTTGGTCATTTGTGCATGAACTCGGGTCAGCTTCCGATTATTGGTTTGTGGAGCTTCTTCTTCATCATCATCTCCTTCATCTTCATTGTTGTTGAAGGTGCGGATCCCTTGAGGTGGTGATGAAGAAGGTTGTGGTGGATCTTCATGATGCACTTCCTCCTCTTCATCATCTTGCCATGTACCGCTTGTGTTACCTTCATGTCATGTTCTGGTTCACCTTGTCGTGATGTAGGGGCTTCCACTTGAGTTGATGACGTACTTTACATCACCTCCATGTGACGAATCTTGCCGATGGGTAAATCTAGGATAGCTTCCGAAGGGTTCTTATCACCTACATCATTTGGAAATTGTTTGACTTGCGAACCATTAGATTCACCAAACTTCACATCTACTGTCTCTTCAACTTTTCGAGTGAAGTTGTTGTAGACACGGTAAGTGTGAGAGTTCGATCCATAACCAAGTAGGAATCCTTCATGAGATTTAGGAGAAAATTTAGTACGACGATGCTTATCAAGAATGTAGCATTTGGAGCCAAATACCCGAAAGTATCCATCTTGGGGTTTGTTACCGGTGAGTAGCTCGTATGGCATTTTATCGAGAGGCTTGTGCAAGTAAAGTCGGTTTGTGGCATGACATGCTATTTCCACGGCTTCTGCCCAAAAGTGCTTTGGCGTCTTGTATTCGTCAAGAATCATTCTTGCCATCTCAATGAGTGTCCGGTTCTTCCTCTCAACAACTCCATTTTGTTGAGGTGTGTACATAGTCGAGAACTCATGTGAAACACCTTCTTCGTCAAGAAAGGTATCCACATGGGTGTTCTTGAATTCCGATCCGTTATCGCTCCGAACCTTCTTGATCTTCACTTCAAACGAATTTTGCGCTTTGCAAGCGAAGTTCTTGAAGATCTTTTGAACCTGCGACTTATAATCAAGGAAGAATACCCACGTAAATATGGAAAAATCATCAACTATAACTAGACCATAGGAATTTCCACCGAGACTCTTGTAAGCATTGGGACAAAAAAGATCCATGTGAAGTAACTCGAGTGGTCTCCTAGTAGTCATGATATTCTTAACAGGATGACTTCCACCTACTTGCTTTCCAACTTGACAAGCACTACAAAGTCTATCTTTGTCAAAGATAACATCTTTAACACCAAGTATATGATCACCTTTGATAAGTTTGTCTAAATTATGCATGCCAACATGTCCTAATCTTCTATGCCAAAGCCAACCTTTAGAAGATTTAGCAATTAAACAAGTGCGAGGTTTGGATCTTTTAGTGAAATCGACAACGTATAGATCACCTCTATGGATACCGGTAAAGACCATTTTATGATTATCTTGATGAAACACTTGGCAATCTACTTTCGTGAATAGAACATTGAAACCGAAATCAGCAAGTCTAGATACGGAAATAAGATTGTAACCAAGGGATTCCACAAGCATAACATTTTGAATAGATCTATCATGGGATATGGCCACCTTACCAAGGCCAAGTACCTTACCCTTAGAGTTGTCTCCAAAGGTCACGTACGGTCGAGGACCTTGATTAGGGGTGATCTCTTGGAACATGTCTTTATCACCAGTCATATGATCCGTACATCCACTGTCAAGAATCCACTCTTTTCCACCGGACATGTAATCCTTAAAGTTTGCCATAAGACTCAGATTCTTCATGATCTTCTCATACTCGATGTCAAAGAACTCATCTTCTTCATAATAGCCATGTTCCACATTGTTATCATCAAGTGGGAAATCCTCATCATGAAGAACAAGAGATTCGTTAGAATAATGATCATGACAATGTTAAAGTTTCTGAGTGCGAATGGCTTCAAAGATAATGTGGTTGATAGTGGTGACATCTCCTTTAGCACGCATAAGATCACGGATCTCAAATAGGCATTTATCAAAGTTTGGATCACTAGTCTTTATTTTTTGAAAAGCAATGGCTTTATGAAGAATTTCATCTAGATTCCCTAAGGAAAGATGTGGATATCGTTTATCCAAATCAGTCCATAAGATATAAGCACATGCAAAGCTCTTCATTTGAGAAATCACGAATCTTGGTAAATCTCTAACAATAAGATTGACAGTTCTTAGGTTACCAGGCATGATAATTTCCTCTTCGTGTGTGGGATGCAATTCATCAATAGGAGGCTCATAGGGGCGTATAATATATTTGCTCAATTGAAATTCATTAAACAGCTCAAGCATCAAAGACTTCCATTGACTATAGTACTCTTCATCAAGAATGGGCACTGTACAACTCAAATTCCCTATACTAGACACATCCATCTTCCTCCTCGGCGATTAAGCCGAAGAAATGGAGACCAAAGCTCTGATACCAATTGAGGGATCACTAGAAGAGTGTCTAGAGGGGGGTGAATAGACTACTAGCAGGAATTTAAAACCTAACTTTTCCCAAGTTAATTGGTTGGTAGATTTTAATAGTTTTAGCAAAGCTAGCAAGTCTAACAGCCCTACACATGCATGTCAACAAATATGGTAGCGGAGAGTGAAGACATTGCATATGAAGTAAAGTGTTGAGATAGGTAGATCAAACGCAATTGGAGACACGATGATTTTTCCCGTGGCTCCGATAGGTGGCGCTATTGTACATCCACATTTATGGAGTCTTCAACCCACGGAGGATAACGGTCGCGAGAGTCCATGGAGGGCTCCACCCAAACGGGTCCACCAAGTAGCAACCTTGACTATTTCATAATGGCTTCCATCCACGAAGGACTAGCCTCACTATGGGTAGATCTTCATGAAGTAGGCGATATCCTTGACCTTAAAAACTTCTTGGTTCACTCCACAACACAAAGTAGGAGGCTCCCAAGCGACACCTAACCAATGTAGGAGGCACCACCCTCCGAAAGGTAATAGGCTCGATAATGACGATGAACTCCTTGCTCTTGTGCCTCAACATGATAGACTCCTTAGCACCCAATCACTCTCTCATAGATTTGGCATGGTGGAAGAGATGGTATTGGTAGAAAGATACTTGGGGAGGCTAGAAATCAAGATCCATATGATTGGAGTGGAAGATCTTGGCCTATACACAAGGGTAGGTACTTCTCTGTCAGAAAATCTGATAGGATAGGTATGGAATAGTTCTGAGTGCTTCTCTTTAGAGTAAGTGGTGGTGATTAAGTAAGATCCATATAGGATTCCCCAAAAATCTAACCATTACACACAAAATGACCAAGTCAGTGACACCGATGTGTTAATCTCGGTGGTACTAAAGCGACCAAAAGGTGGCAACTTTTGAATCTCGGTAAAGCCGATATAGGAAATTCGGTTGCACTGATAAGGTGACCAACGGTCAGATTTCCAATCTCGGTGACGCCTATCCAACATTCTCGGTGGGACCGAAAATGTGAATTTGGTAACAGAAAGTTGGCAACCTAAACTCGATGGCACCGGTATGGAATCGGTTGCACCTAAGTGGCTAGGGTTTGGCTTGAGTCTGTCTAGGTTCTAGAATCGGTGGCACCGAAGTTTGAACGTTGGTTTCACCGATTTTGAGTGTTAGGTATAGAATAGACTTTGGTGGGAGAGTTTGTGGATGTTTTTGGCGACTATCACTTGTGCACGTTTGAGCATATTGTTCACCAACAAAACCTTACCCCCTTTTAATAGTATTGTCTTTCCTATAGACTCAAAGTGATTTCTCACAAATATAAAATGTAGAGTCCTCTTGAAGCTTGGCCAACCTATTTTCTTGCATCTTGGGGTTTCTCCACAATCTCCTTTTGCCAGACCTCTCTATAGACTGTATCTTAAATACACTAGGTAAAAATACCAGTCCAAGAGACAATGTAAGTTGTCATGAATTATCAAAACCACCAAGGTAGCATGTTGTGCTTTCACATCCCGTCTGCTTCAGTCATAGGCTCTATTATGTATGCCATGTTGTGTACCAGACCTAATGTGAACCTTGCCATAAGTTTGGTAGGGAGGTACCAGAGTGATCTCGAAGCGGAACACTGGACAGCGGTCAAGAATATCCCGAAGTAACTGAAAAGGACCAAGGACATGTTTCTCGTATATGGTGGTGCCGAAGAGCTCGTCATAACGGGTTACGTCAATGCTAGCTTCGACACAGATTCGGATGAATCCAAGTCACAAACCGGATATGTGTATATTTTGAATGGAGGGGCAGTCAGCTGGTGCAGCAGCAAGCAAAGCGTCGTGGCAGAATCTACATGTGAAGCGGGGTACATAGCTGCTTCGGAAGCAGCAAAGGAAGGAGTCTGGATGAAGTAGTTCATCACCTACCTAGGAGTGATTGCTAATGCGCCGGGCCCGATGACTCTATTCTGTGACAACACTGGAGCTATAGCCCTTGCCAAGGAGCCCGGGTTTCACAAGAAGGCAAGACACATCAAGCGCCGCTTCAACTCCATTCATGATTACATTCAGGAATATAGATATTTCTAAAGTACATATGGATTTGAATGTCGCAGATCCGTTGACTAAACCTCTCTCACGAGCAAAACATGATCAACACCAGAACTCTATGGGTGTTCAATACATCACAATGTAACTAGATTATTGACTCTAGTGCAAGTGGGAGACTGTTGGAAATATGCCCTAGAGGCAATAATAAAGTGATTATTATTATATTTCCTTGTTCATGATAATTGTCTATTGTTCATGCTATAATTGTATTAACCGGAAACTATAATACATGTGTGAATACATAGACCACAACATGTCCCTAGTGAGCCTCTAGTTGGCTAGGTCGTTGATCAATAGATGGTCACAGTTTCATGACCATGGACATTGGATGTCGTTGATAATGGGATCACATCATTAGGAGAATGATGTGATGGACAAGACCCAATCCTAAGCATAGCACAAGATCGTGTAGTTCGTCTACTAGAACTTTTCTAATGTCAAGTATCATCTCCTTAGACCATGACATTGTGCAACTTCCGGATGCCATAGGAATACTTTGGGTGTGCCTAACGTCACAACATAACCGAGTGTCTATAAAGGTACACTATGGGTATCCCCAAAAGTATCTGTTGGGTTGGCACGAATCGAGATTGGGATTTGTCACTCCGTGTGACGGAGAGGTATCTCTGGGCCCACTCGGTAAGACATCATCATAATGAGCTCAATGTGACTAAGGAGTTAGCCACGGGATGATGTGTTACGGAATGAGTAAAGAGACTTGCCGGTAACGAGATTGAACAAGGTATAGAGATATTGACGATCGACTCTCGTCCAAGTAACATACCGGTGGACAAACGAAATTGTATACGGGATTGATTAAATCCCCGACCTCTGTGGTTGATCCGATGAGATCATCATGGAGCACATGGGAGCCAACTTGGGTATCCAGATCCCGCTGTTGGTTAGTGACCGGAGAGGTTTCTCAGTCATGTCTACATGCCTCCCGAACCCATAGGGTCTACACACTTAAGGTTCGATGACGCTAGGGTTATAGGGAAATTGCGTATGTGGTTACCAAAGGTTGTTCAGAGTCCCGGATGAGATCCCGGAAGTCACAAGGAGTTCCAGAATGGTCCAGAAGTAAAGAATGATATATAGGAAGTGAGTATTTTGTTACCGGAAGTGTTCCGGACATCATCGGTAACATACCGGGACCATCGAAAGGGTTTCGGGGGTCCACTATGAGGGGCCACTAGCACCAGAGGCCTGCATGGGCCGAAAGTGGGAGGGAACCAGCCTCTGGGTGGGCTAGTGCGCCTAGCAAGGGAGGAGAGGGGGCAAAACCTAGGCGCACATGGGCCCTAGGCCCACCCTAGGGCGCGCCCCCCGCTCTCCCCCTCTTGGCGCCGGCCACAAGACCATCTAGGGCTGGCCGCCACCTTAGGGTGGGAACCCTAGGGGGTGCTCCCTCCCTCCTCCTCCTCCTAGAAAAAGTGGAGGGTTTTGGGGCTGCCAACATGCACATCTCTCTCTCTCTCTCGGTGCAGCCCTACCCCTCCTCCTCCGTGTCCTCCATAGCGCTTGGCGAAGCCCTGTCGGAGTACCACGTAGCTCCACCGTCACCACACCGTCGTGATGCCGGAGCTCTCCCTCAACAAATCCTTCCTGCTTGCTGGATCAAGGCATAGGAGATGTCATCGGGCTACACGTGTGTTAAACGCGGAGGCGCCGTTGTTCGGCGCTTAGATCGGAATCCACCGCGATCTGAATCGCTGCGAGTATGACTCCACCAACCACGTTCTTGTAACAATTCCGCTTTGTGATCTTCAAAGGTATGAAGATGCACTCCCCCCTTAGCTCATTGCTGGTTTCTCCATAGATTGATCTTGGTGACTCATAGGATTTTTTTTGATTTACTACTACGTTACCCAACACCCTGTAGGATGTACGGGTCTTCCTAGGCCTCCTCAGCAGGGACGTGATTCACACGACCCTTGCCATTGTTGGGTTGGCTGCGGAGAGTTGGGTTCCTTGGTGACGCTCCATGGCCTTGACCTTGGTTTGGCGCATTGTGGTGCGGTGCATGATAAGTCTCCAATTTATCTATAATTTTTGATTGTTCCATGCTATTATATTATCTGTTTTGGATGTTTTATATGCATTAATATGGTATTATATATTTTTTTGGGACTAACCTATTAATCTAGAGCCTAGTGCTAGTTTATGTTTTTTCCTTGTTTTTGAGTTTCGTAGATAAGGAATATTAAACGGAGTCCAAACGGAATAAAACCTCTGGAAAGATTTTTTTCTGGAAAATAAGGAAGCCACGAGACTTGAGAACCAAGGCAGAGGAGCTACCACGGGGCCACAAGCCCGCTTGACGTGGCCAGGGGGGCACCCGTGCCGGGCAGGCTTGTGGGCCCCTGGCAACTCCCCTAACCCTAATCTTCAGCATATAAATACCCAAATATTCCATCTTTATCAGAGCGAGCCATGAAAACACTTTTCCGCCACCAGAAGCCTCCGTTCCTGAGAGATCCAATCTTGGAGCCTTTTTCGGTACTCTGCCAGAGGGGTATTCGGTCACAGAGGGCATCTACATCAACTCCATTGCCTCTCCGATGATGCATGAGTAGTTCATCACAGACCTAAGGGTCCATAGCTAGTAGCTATATGGCTTGTTCTCTCTCTTTGCTTCTCAATACCATGTTCTTCATGATCTTCATGGAGATCTCTCCAATGTAATACTCTTTTGCGGTGTGTTTGTCGAGATCCGATGAATTGTGAGTTTATGTTCATATTATTCATGAATATTATTTGAGTCTTTCCTTAACTCTTATATGCATGATTTCATATCTTTGCAAGTCTCGTCGAGTTATTGGCTTTAGGGGAGGAACGTATTGTATTGTTGCCATCAAGGGTAACAAGATGGGGTTTTCGTAATATTTCTTGAGTTTATCCCTCTACATCATGTCATCTTACTTAATGCGTTACTCTATTTTTCATGAACTTAATACTCTAGATGCAGGCAGGAGTCGGTCGATATGTGGAGTAATAGTAGTAGATGTGGAATCATTTCGGTCTACTTGTCAAGGACGTGATGCCTATATGCATAATCATTGCCTTGGATATGTTCATAATTATTCACTTTTCTATCAATTGCTCGATAGTAATTTGTTCACCCATCGTAATACTTGCCATCATGAGTGAAGCCATCTACTGAAACCTATCCTTGGGTCTATTTTCCATATTATATTTTCAGATCTAAAACCAAAAACATAAAAAATACTTGCTGCATTGTTTTTAATTTTAGTTTTACTTTCCATTCAAGCACCCTATTATATCTATCTCTACTAGATCACATCCTTGCAAATAATCGTGAAGGGATTGACAACCCCTTTATAGCATTGGGTGCTAGAGTTTGATTCCTTGTGCGGGTATATCAATTGGTGGCTCACTTGTATGTCTTACTGGATTTATACCTTGGTTGTCAAAAACTGAGGGAAATACTTATCTACTTTGCTGCATCAAATCGTTCCTCTTCACGGGAAACCAACGCATGCTCGAGAAGTACCAAGAAGGATTTCTGGCGCCGTTGCCGGGGAGATACATAGCAAGTCAAGGATACCAAGTACCCATCACAAACTCATCGCTTGCATTTACATTATTTGCCATTTGCCTCTTGTTTTCCTCTCCTCCACTTCTAAAACGATTTTCAAAAAGATTTGCCTTTTTATTAGCCCTTCTTTTGCTCGTGTGCCACCATGTCTGAAATAGGGGAGGTTATCACCAAAATCTGGGGGGTATCGCTAGTACTAATCTTGAGGAAAAAATTGAATCTTGCTCTCTAGATCATGAAACTGAATCTCTTCTTCAAACTAAAACTTTTCAATTTTGATATGGGTACATTATCGGTAAGAGCATTATTCAAGAATTCTTTGATTGTACGGGAACAATACCTATGAGTAAGACATCTATTCTTTTTAGCACGATAGTTATGGGGATGCTATTGTCATTCTCATTGAAAAATTGGAAAGGAAATTTGTGCACATTCATCCCGCTTTGCAGAAAGTGTTGAATGAACTTCCCAATATTAATCATCCTAAAGCTAAAAAGATTGCTACTATTATCATTATGCGAGAATTTGATTTTATCATACAAGAATGTAGGGAGATTTTTGCCTGCCACAATAAAGATGTTGAACACCCTCCTATTGAAGAAATCCTCCATGATAAAGAAACCTTGCGTAGCCTAGAATCTAGAGACTATCAATCTTATAGTGAAAATTTTAGGAAGAGAGCTCCCTACGCGGAAATAACTCACACCCTATATCATGAAACCTATGAGGAATTTGATTGGATTACAAGGGGAGTTTTTGAAGGGTATGAGGATGATTTTCTTGAAAATATGACCAAACAACCTCTTAGAAATAAGATACATGTGTTATATGATGATATTTGTGGTGATGATCTAGACTATTGGTTTATGAATGATAAAATCTCTAACCACAACCCCTTTCATGATTTAAGTTTTTCTAATAGAAAAGAATAAAGGAAAGGATGGGTCTAGTTAGGAAATATTTTGATGGATTGATCAAGTTTGGATTGTTTACCACAGATGAGAATCCCTAGATCTATTGCGTTTTGCCTAGCTAGGGGTGTTAAACAATAGCGCTTGTTGGGAGGCAACCCAATTTCATTTTGCGTTCAGCTTTTCGCTTCCATCTTTGGTGTGTTTGGCATATTATTACTTCTGTATTAATTGTGTTTTTGTGTTTAAATTAGTGTTTGAGCCAAGTAAAACCTTTGGGGTGATCTATGGTAGTGGTTGATTTGATCTTGCTGGAAAACAAAAACTTTTGCCCTCAGTCCAGGATTTTTCTGAATTTTTCCGAGCGTCAAATTGATCTGAAATTTTTACACGGGATTGATATAAAACTTCCCTGGTTTTCCTAATTTGGATGAATTTTTAGTGTTCCATAAGTATTCCAAGTTTACAGATTGCTATAGACTGTTCTGTTTTTGACGGATTATGTTTTCTTTGTGTTGTTTGCTTATTTTGATGTATCTATGGGTCGTATCGGGGGGTATGAGTCATGGAAAAGTTAGAATACAGTAGGTATTACACAAATATAAATAAATAATGAGTTCACAACAGTACCTAAAGTGGTGATTTATTTTTCTTATACTAATGGATCTCATGAGTTTTCTGTTGAGTTTTGTGTTCTCAAGTTTTCAAGTTTTGGGTGAAGATTTGATGGACTATGCAATAAGGAGTGGAAAGAGCCTAAGCTTGGGGATTCCCATGGCACCCCAAGTCATATTCAAGGATACCAAAAAGCCTCAGCTTGGGGATGCCCCAGAAGGCATCCCCTCTTTCGTCTTCAATCCATCGGTAAATTTACTTGAGGCTATATTTTTATTCACCACATGATATGTATTTTGCTTGGAGTGTCTTGTATGCTATGAGTCTTTTCTTGTTAATTTTCCACAATCATCCTTGCTGCACACATCTTTATTGAGAGACATGCTGAATCATGAATTTGTTAGAATACTCTATGTGCTTCACTTATATCTTTTGAGCTAGGCAATGTTGCTCTAGTGCTTCACTTATATCTTTTTAGAGCATGGTGGTGTTATATTTTATAGAAATTGTTGAACTCTCATTCGTCACTTCTACTATTTTGAGAGTTTCTTAAAACAGCATGGTAATTTGTTTAGGTTATGAATTTAGTCCTAATATAATGGCATCCAATAGGGATATAATAAAAACTTTCATATTAAGTGCATTAACAACTACGAGAAGTTGGATTCCTTGCATATAGTTTTGAGATAATAGGGATGGTAATATGAGACTCATGCTAGTGAGTAGTTGTGAAATGAATAGATACGTGTGTTAAAGCTTGTGATTCCCGTAGCATGCACGTATGGTGAACCGTTATGTAATGAAGTCGGAGCATGACTTGTCTAATGATTGTCGACCTTTGTGTGAGGGTTGGGAGCGCGCGACGGTCAACTCCTACCAACCTCTCCCCTAGGAGCATGCGTCTAATGCTTTGTTTGATGACTAATAGACTTTTGCAATAATTGTGTGAGTTCTTTATGACTAATGTGAGTCCATGGATTATACGCACTCTCACCCTTTGATCTTTGCTAGCCTCTCTAGTACCGCGCAACTTTCGCCGATACATCAAACCCACCTTCTTCAAATAGCCACCATATATTCCTCAAAACAGCCACCATACTACCTATTATGGCATTTCCATAGCTATATTGCCATGCAACTTCCACCATGTAGTTTTTCTATGACTTGCATCATCACTTCATATTGCATATAGAGTTATATCTTCTCATTGGAATTGAGTTCTAATTTATTTTTCTTTGAGTTATAAGTAAATATAAGTGTGATGATTTTTCATTAATAGAGCTTTGTCCCATGAGAGACTATCTTCTCCTTTTCCCTTGCACCCCCACCATATTCTATTCCACCTATAATGCTATATCCATGGCTCACGCTCATGTATTGCGTGAGAGTTGAAAAGTTTTGAGAACACCAAAAGTGTGAAACAATTGCTTGACTTGTTCATCAGGGTTGTGCATGATTTAGATACTTTGTGTGGGGAAGATGGAGCATAGCCAGACCATATGATTTTGTTGGGATGAATTTCTAAGACCATGTTATTTCGAAAGGACACGACTACCTTGTTGATGTGCTCGAAGTATTACTATTTTTATGTCAATATTAGACTATTGTTTTGAATCTAACGGATATGAATATTCATGCCACAATAAAGAATATGACATGGATAAATATGTTGGGTAGCATTCCACATCAAAAATTCGGTTTTTATCATTTACCTACTCGAGGACGAGTAGGAATTAAGCTTGGGGATGCTGATAGATCTACAATGTATCTATAATGTTTTATTGTTCCATGCTATTGTATTATCTGTTTTGGATGTTTTATATGCATTAATATGCTATTTTATAATATTTTGGGGACTAACCTATTAATCTAGAGCCTAGTGCCAGTTTGTGTTTTTTCCTTGCTTTTGAGTTTCACAGATAAGGAATATTAAACAGAGTCCAAACGGAATAAAACCTCTGGAATTATTTTTTTCTGGAAAATAAGGAAGCCACGGGACTTGAGAACCAAGGCAGAGGAGCTGCCACGGGGCCACAAGCCCGCTTGCCGCGGCCAGGGGGGCACCCGCGCAGGGCAGGCTTGTGGGCCCCTGGCAACTCCCCTAACCCTAATCTTTGGCCTATAAATATCCAAATATTCCATCATTATCAGAACGAGCCACGAAACACTTTTCCGCCGCCACAATCCTCCGTTCCTCAGAGATCCAATCTTGAAGCCTTTTTCCGGTGATCTGTCGGAGGGGGATTCGATCATGGAGTGCATCTACATCTACTCCATTGCCCCTCCGATGATGCGTGAGTAGTTCACCATAGACCTACGGGTCCATAGCTAGTAGCTAGATGGCTTGTTCTCTCTCTTTGCTTCTCAATACCATGTTCTTCATGATCTTCATGGAGATCTATCTGATGTAATACTCTTTTGCGGTGTATTTGTCAAGATCCGATGAATTATGGGTTTATGTTCAGATTATCCATGAATATTATCTGAGTCTTTCCTGAATTCTTATATGCATGGTTTCATATCTTTGCAAGTCTCTTTGAGTTATTGTTTTGGTTTGGCCAACTAGATTGGTAATTCTAGCAATAGGAGAAGTGCTTAGTTTTGGGTTCAATCTTGCGGTGTCCTCACCCAATGATAAAGTAGGGGTAGTGAGGCACATATTGTATTGTTGCTATCAAGGGTAAAACGATGGGGTTTTCACCATATTGCTTGAGTTTATTACTCTACATCATGTCATCTTACTTAATGCGTTACTCTGTTCTTCATGAACTTAATACTCTAGATGCAGGCAGGACTCGGTCGATGTGTGCAGTAATAGTAGTAGATGCTGAATCGTTTCGGTCTACTCGTCACGGACGTGATGCCTATATGCTTAATCATTGCCACGGATATCTGCATAGTTATTCGCTTTTCTATCAATTGCTTGATAGTAATTTGTTCACCCACCGTAATACTTGCCATCATGGGTGAAGCCATCTAGTGAAACCTATGGCCCCAGGTCTATTTTCCATATTATATTTTCAGATCTAAAACCAAAAACACCAAAAAAACTTTCTACATTGTTTTTACTTTTAGTTTTACTTTTCGTTCAAGCACCCTATAATATCTATCTCTACTAGATCTCATCCTTGCGAATAACCATGAAGGGATTGACAAACCCTTTATAGCGTTGGGTGCAAGAGTTTGATTCCTTGTGTAGGTATATCTATTGGTGGCTCGCCTGTATCTCCTACTGGATTGATACCTTGGTTCTCAAAAACTGAGAGAAATACTTATCTACTTTGCTGCATCAAACTGTTCCTCTTCACGGGAAATCAACGCATGCTCGAGAAGTAGCAGTGCATCTTGCTTCTTGTTGGAGCACATCTTAGAGATGTGTCTAGGCTGGCCACACCCAAAGCAATTGACCTGACCATAGTTGTTGTTGTAGTTCCTGCAGTCGTTTGTTGTTATTGGAGTTGTTGTATACTGGCCTGGGATTGGCATACTATTTAGGCTGGTAGCTCGGACGAGGCGCATGAGTTCTAGCCTACTATGGCTGATAGGTCGGCTTGGCTGGGGCTGGCTAGAATGGGCGAGGCCTCTGGTTGCTGGAACTACCCTTGCTAATCATCTTGCGCTTGCGAGTGTCGTCTATGGCACGACGCTTGTCTTCCAGCATGAGGGCCTTGTTCAGCAGGTCGAAGAAGGTCCGACAGTCGCAGACAATGAGCTCATAGTACAGGGTCTACTGAAGTCCTTCCATGAAGCGTTCCATCTTGGCAGCCTACGTGTTGACATCTTCAGGTGCATACCTTGACAGCAGGTTGAACTTCTGCATGTACTCCTTGACAGAGCCACTTGCTTGCTTCAGCACTCGTAATTCTCTCTTCTTGATAGCCATGATCCCAGAAGGAATGTGGGAGGTGCGGAACCCTTCCTTGAAGTTATCCCAGGTGATCCCTCGATCGCCTTGCATAACCTTGAATCCATCCCACCAAGCTTTGGTGGTACCTCCAAGGCTATGAGAGGCGTAAAGCACCTTCTCACGATCCTCATTGCAGTTGACTAGTGCAAGGAGGTCCTCGATGGTGCAGATCCAGTCGTCAGCATCCAGGGGTTCAGCAGTCTTGGTGAAGGTTGGGGCGAAGTCCTCATGAACTCAGACAAGGTGGAGCGATCACTGTCGTTCCTGCCTTACTGCTGGTTGTTCACAAGGACTTGGGCCATCTACTGAATAGCAATGGTGTTGGCTTGGTGTTCCCCCCGGAGAACCTGGAGAAACTGGGCAATTGTCATGTTCTCGGGTGGAGGTGGTGGAGGGGGGATGTCGCCTTCCGGTTGCTCCTGGTGTCCTCCATCCTGAGAAGTCCCACCAGTTCCCTGTTGTTGCCTAGAGTTGTGGGCTTCAGGGCTGGTGAAGGAGTTGTTGCGGGTAGCAGTCACCATCCTATTTGGAGCAGCCAAGTTAAACAACTGGGATAGACGAGAGGAAAAGCAATGACGGAGGAAGCGTGCCAAAGGGGATTGGTCTAGTGCAAGTGTAGTAAAACAAAGGTCGAAAGACCGACACATATATTAAGATAAGATAGATGATGGAGTTGCTTACATGTTACCTAAGGCAAAAGTGTGACTTGCATCGGAACACAAACAACAAGAGCAAACAACAAGCACACATGGTCTCATATGAACCATTACATGGAGTCAACTTCGCATGAGGGGTAAATGAGTGATCCTACCCTAGGGGTTATTGGACTCAGGTGGTGGAGTGCTCGGTTGATGGAGAAGATCCAGTGCTTCCTCTGAACCAAGATTGGTTGCACTCCCCTGATAGGATTACTCAAAGAGAAGCACGTGCTGATGGAGAAGAAAATACTGACTATCAACTTGAGACCATGGCAAAGAACATAGACGATGCATGTAAGTACATAGTTGTGATATCATTTACATCTAATATATGGACATAAATTAATATATACAATTTTTGTATACTTGTAGATGGCGATGAATTTGGCTTCGGTGGCGACCACGACGATTTTAATCACGGATTTGAAAATAATGAAGATGAAGCTAACAGTGTATACAACCAGGATAAAGAATACGATGATGTCCCAGATGGAGATGATGGTAGCACACATCCTTCCAGTTATTATGCGGCCAACAATAATAATGATGACTTCTATTAGATTACTACCCTATGTCGTAAAACTTTTATTGTGGTCTATGTACTTTCAATTTTTTCTCTATATTTAGTATAAAAAATCTTAGAAACCATATAAATTTGTGGTGTGGCTACAAAATATCTTATATGAGTAAATCTAGTAGAATCCTGGATTCCACTATTCGTTTCTACGACTCGATTCTGTCTAAGGAAAATCGATCCGACTCGAAATCCCGACTGTGACTACCTTGTGTACAGCGTCCGCTCTCTTTAATGTCGTCCCATACTACGCATACCTCAAGGTTCCCAGGCCCAAGGGGGTCATCACTGTCAACTACAACATAGAGCGCTCCCTCCAAACTGAGGAAGATGCATTGGCCCTGGCGGCCGAATTCCATTACAATGATGATCGGAAAACACCGACATATGCCGTAAAGGCACAAAAGGTTGAGAAGCGAGCTCGGTTTCAAACCAAACTCACAGAACCTTCTCCTCCCCAGAAATAGGGACTCGACCCCCATTGCACAGCCCTAATACTAGCAAAACACGTGCCAGGAAGGCACAACTTTGCACTTAAGATTACATGGGCAGCAGTGGGGAGCAACTATCAAAGCACAAGTGTTTGGCTGGACCGAACTACTAGCAATATAAGTCTTCAGACATATAACATCTACCATCAAGGACCTGCTTAGGCATAACACTCATCAATAG
This sequence comes from Hordeum marinum, assembly GCA_022496015.1. Classification (NCBI taxonomy): domain Eukaryota; kingdom Viridiplantae; phylum Streptophyta; class Magnoliopsida; order Poales; family Poaceae; genus Hordeum; species Hordeum marinum. The sequence goes on from CM039675.1 coordinate 237,187,522, forward strand.
TTTCATGACTACTCAAGATCCTCTTTCGAAGGTCTGCTCGCCGACAGCAATACCCATAAAGGAATGCAACCACCTAGGAGGAACAGGAGTGGACAGACGGCAGGGCATATCGAGGACGTCAGGCCACCTATCAAAGACCCCTGGTACAACCCCTCTTGTAAACTTTACATTACATCCTCAAGTACCTATAAACAGTTGATTCGGCATTTGAGCTATAAGAGTTATTAATCAAAATATAAGACCATCATGAATGGCTGCTTCGCTGTCTTTTTGTTGGTACATACTCTATTTCCTCCCTCCTGAAGCGCTTCTTGTGAAACTATTCGGTACACATTACGATGCAACCGGCTAATAGAACGGGGGCTCGATATTCTTTTTTAAAATCGCCCTAAGCACACTCGATTATGTGTTCAGCGTCTCGGAGTTCACTTTATATGCATTGGTTCCTAACTATATCTTGGATCAATAGTTGGGTTGCCCGGGTCCTGTGCTTGCCCCTTTATGTTCCGCTCGTTCAGCTAAAAGGGCAAAGGGAGAACCACTGCGATTGTGTTTCCAGCTAGCCTGGTCAAGCACCTCACGGGAGAAAGTTGAAAACTGACTGTCATAGTAGGCGACAAACGGTCTGCAAATCCAAGTATAAGTGTTATACTAAAAACTTCTTCACAAGTTATTCCGTGTCATACAATCGGTTTGGAATTCATACAAACCATCTGATGTCGGCCTTAGCCGTGGTTCATCCGAACATCACAAACCATGGAGGCTTAGTCATCAGCCCCCACATTCCTTTTTCACACTCCTATGGCTAAGTGAATGCAATAAAGCATTATGGTCTGATTGCCTTGTCCATCTCACACTACCGCCTTCGGGTACCGATAGCTCGACTAAGGGTCATAGTGCGGAGGTAGAGACACCTCGCATAGTATCTACATGGGCGCTGAAGCCGACGACTCGCAACTTTCAGTTTAAACATCCACACGGGAGTTCTAGCGAATGCAAAATATAAAAGAGATGATAGACCATGCATCATAACCATAAAGTCGTTAAAAGGTCTCCGGACATATTATAACGCGTTTAATCATAAATGTTATCTTTGGAGCACTGAGCTTCTATTGCCCGAGCACCCTCCATCACTATGGAGAAGTATCGCTCAGGGCACCTATGCTCCATTCCAGTGGGCGAAGGAGCAGTAGCTATGTTCGTCCGCTCAAGCCATGGCAAGGGCACCTTGGCCCTGGCAAAGTCCATCTGAGCTCCCTCGATGCAGGAAGAATGCCTTAGCGCGTCAATCTGAGGCGAGGCATTGCTGAGCTTCCGCCGAAGTAACTGCCCAACAATGGCTCATCGGGCCATAGCCGGCTGTAGAGATCCTTCATGGCTGGTTCTGCCATCCTATGTAGCCCCATCAGCTGCTTCATTTGCTTGGTGAGAAGAGGAGAGTGCTCAGGGACTTCAATCTATGCCCAAAATAGCCGAGCTTCATCTCCTTCTTCTCGCGAAGCATAGAACTGGTTCGCATCCGCTACGCTCTTCGGTAGGTCCCAACAGATGCCTCAGGAACGCCACACCTGGGTGAGCAACGCGAACTTGCTATCAACAAAGGCACACTGCAATACATATGGCTTAAGATTTGTAACAACCTTGACTTGGTGGATCCGTTATTCAAAGAACCGCCTATCCACCCGCTCCATTTGGAGATCGGATTTTAGAGTGGATAGCTCGATGGCTTGCTCCTTGCCCTTCTTCTCATGGCCCTCACACTAAAGGCTGGTGTCCTTGAGCTCCTCCTGATCCTGCTCCACCCAAGTCTCATGCTTGGCACTTGTGGTTTTCAAGGCGGACAGCGTGGCAACCGCTTGTTCGGCCGCTGCCTTCTTGTCCGCGACCTCTTGCTTCATCTTCTGCAGGTCGTCCTTGAGCTTCTCAATTTCCTTCGCCGAGGTTGTGTAAGCAATAAACATATAACCATGCTGAATCGACAGTGCGAATTACTAATGATGAAAAATTCGGATATTACAATCCGGCTTACCTTGCGCCTCATCGAACCTCTTGTTCAGAGCGTCAAGCTCATCTTCGGATCTCTTGAGCTTCCGATTTAACTCGTTAAGCTCGGCGACATTAACAACCTCCACTGATGAGCAGGCCTACAAACAACAAATCCTTATCAGTTTATATGGGTTCCAACCTTCGAACTGTCAAGACCATGACCCTATGTTCGATCCTCTTAAGGACTGTTGGAACATTACAGGATGAGTAATGTCTAACATATTGTTTGGTCGTTTCTTTGTATTTGACCCCCGGGTGAGTTTTTTCGCAACTCACCCAGGGCTCGTGGGCAGCTACATATATAACAATAGCACAAACCTAATAAGTTAAAATTTTAGAAAGAGAACATTACGTGGCTCACCTGGAAGCCCGCCAGGAGACCGTTGAAGGCCTCCTTCGGTCCACTATCAACGGACTGAATGCTTTGCAAAACCGCACCCATAAGGGTGCGGTGATCCTCGGAGATGGAGGCGGTTGATAGAGTCTCCGCCATGACCAGCCACCCAGTCATTGGTGCCGCCGGTGGTGATCGGTTAGCCTGATCTCCAACTGGGGATTGGATCGGTAGCTCCGGAGGTGTGGTGCGCTACATAGATGACCTCGGAGGGGACTGGACGTCCTTTTGTCCGGTCTCCTCAGTGTCCGGGAGGGGTTCCTCTGGTCTTTAGTGGCCGAGGCGTTAACTGCAACCATGACATCATCACCGCCACCGCTTGTGTTCGACTCTAAAGGATCCTAGTGGGATGACACCTCCGCGGCATCCTTCGCGGCACCCGAAGGTGTGGGATGCAACGTGGTCCCACTCTCCGCTAGCTCGGTGGGTGGAGTCTCCCCATTTGAAACTTGGTTGGCGGGGAGAACGCGTGGTGGGCTATAGATAAAAAGGCGCTCACGTTTTAATATCATCTAAAACTTGGCATAAATATCTTGGGGAGTCTTCAGATTCTTACCTTCGAGCTGGGGGCTTGACCCTTAGGTTCCGCCGAGGAACGTTCTCGAAGTCCTCGGACTCGGTGTCTGAGTCCAAACTTTCGTCGGGCAGGATCAACCTTGCCCGACGTACCCTTTTTGGGGCAAGAGGAGGTATCTCCTCCACGGTGTCCGTCGACACCGCCCTCTTTCTTGGGAGGGGTGAATCCCCCTCCTCCTCGTCTTCATGCTCTTCCTCATGATTAGAGGAGGTATGAGTTTCCTCAAACGCAACATCCGTCTGGTCTTTTATGCGGGGACCTCCTTTCCTTTTCTTCTTCTCTTTCTTCTTTGGCGCCTGGTAAGGCGCCATGACAAGAAGCCCAACCTTCTTCTCTTGGCTCGGTGATATAAAACCACTCCTTTTGCCAGATCTTGATGGTATCGATGAAGGTGCCAGTTGGCCATCCAACGCGGGTGAGCTTGCTGATTATCGCCCCTCCACAGTCCGCGTGCTCGCTCGCGATGGACTTTTGCTTGACATTGAAGACCTTGAGCCATAGGCCGAAGTGTGGTTCGACCCGTAGAAAGGCCTCATAGACGATGATAAATGCCGATATGTGCATAAATTAGTTCGGGGGGAGGTCGTGGAAGTCTAGTCCATAGAAGAAGATGAGCCCCCGGACAAAGGGGTGGAGTGGGAAGCTTAGTCCCCGGATGAATTGGGGGATGAATACCACCCTCTCGCCTTGCTTGGTGGTGGGAACCACCTGGTTCTTCTCCGGAGCACAGTAGTAGATGTTGGCAGGGAGGTAGCCGGCGTATTTCAGCTCACATATGTCTTGGTCAGTGACCATGGAGGCCTCCCACTTGTCGTTGGAGCCCGAACCCGCATGGCTAAAGCCCGGAGGAGAAGTTGAGGAAGAACTGGATCTAGGCTCTCGAAGCTTGGAGAAGATTGAGGAAGCAGAGGATGCGAGTGGGGAGCGTGAATAGGCCTTGAGGTTTTTTCCCTTTTATGAGGCATGACGATGAGTAACCTCCCTTTACTACACCGCAAATCCCTCCGCTTCCTAAGACGTGCATGTCGTTATACGCACATGAAGAAACTTGATATGATTAATCATATCTCGTATAAAACGGAGCACAATTTATGCATTGATGAATCATGTTAAGATAAAACCGGCCTCGGACCGCGAATCGAGTTTTCATAACTAGTTCAGTGGTCGTGGTGGGCCGCGACCCTTTGTACGAAAGGTTGTCATTATACACTGTTTAAACTTTGATGTTTGGCCTTCGGGACTAAGCAACTCACGGTGTTCGGACAATCATATGATTGGAAATGTTACGCGTCATCGGAAGCTGAACTAATCTCAGCCGATAATTAAATGGGAAGAAGAACTCACCCCGCAAGCCGAAGACTCTAGTCACGTGGACAGGCCAAAGCTGAGTCCATTGGCGTTGGGGGCTAGTTCGGAGGCTACTGAGGGAGTCCTAGACTAAGGGGTCCTCGGGCCATCGGCCTATCTCTTAATAGGCCGGCCTGATGGGACATTCTTTGATTGTTGTAGGAAGGGCTGGATACATTGAGAGCCCACATTCCAGAAGGAAGTCCTGAAGGCGTATATTGCACTCCAATTCAAGATGAGGAAATCGACATCTCCATCCTCGACAGGAGACCTACCATGTGTAAACCCTAGTACCCCCCGATGTCTATATAAACCGGGAGGGTTTTAGATTATAAAGCAGAGAGAAAGTCGTCTAGGGTTTTAGATATTCGATCTCGAGGTAGATCAACTTTGTAACATTCATATCATCAATACAATCAAGCAGGACATAGGGTTTTACCTCCATAGGAGGGCCTGGACCTGGGTAAACATCGTCTCCTTCGTCCCTTGTTACGATCGATCCTAGTCTCACAGCTCAAGACCCCCTACCCGAGATCCGCCGGTTTTGACACCAACACCCAGGCCTCTCTCCCTCTCCCTCTCGCCGCCGCCCTCGTCGCCGTCGTCGTCGCCACGCCACCACCCCTGTCGTGCCCGTCGTCCCCGCCGCCCCGCCACCCCGTCGTCCCCGTCGCCCACGCGAGTGAGTACCTCGCCCGGCCGCCCCCCTTTTTTTTGTTAAATTAGTTATGTTTTAGTTTATTAGTTTATTAGGTTAGTTTATTAGGTTAGTTTATTAGGTTAATTATCTTATTTAGTTAGGCTAGAAGAAAAAAAAGGAGAAAATAAGAAGGAAAAAAGGAAAAATGAAAAGAGAAAAGAAGAAAAGAAGGAGAAGGACAAGAAGAAGGAGAACAAGAAGAAGATGAAGAAGAAGAAGAAAAGGAGGAGGAGGAGAAGAAAAAATAAGAAGAAGAAGACAAAGAAGAAAAAAAGGAGAGGAGAAGAAAAAGAAGAGGAAAAAGTAAAATAATAAGAAGAAGTGAAGAAGAAGAAGAAGAAGAATGTCACACCGTGTGTTTTGCCTCATGACTAAGTTAATCTGACTCAAAAATTAGGGCCAATTAAATTTTTTGTGTGATTGTGATGCTTGACTTGATTGATGATTACTTGTTTGCTTGTGGGTGCTCTATATTCATAAAATCCCTCCTACTCTCAAAACTCATCTCCTTGCTCCAATCTTTACCCAATGATCATGCCATGTGTATAGGACATAAAACTATTTTTATAAAATATTATTTTGGCCAAAATGGATTTATTAAAATTAGGTTTTCCAAAACCCCTAAATTGAGGTTTGTACCACAAGTCCTCAAATTGGTGGATTGTTTTTCCCCTACTATATACATGACTTCCCAAAACAACCAAATATTATTTTACTATTTTATTTAAAGGTTTTTTCTTAAGGAAAATTGGTCTTTTATAGGCAAACAAATATTTAAATGCTGTCAAAATATTTGAGAAAATTTAGGGAAAGTCAGTGGACATATATTTTCCATATATATGAGTTTCAACACATTGTCATGCTCAAACTCATGGGCAAAACCCCTCAAAACCCTTTCTGCTTAAATCAAGTTTTCAAAATATTTCTATAAGAAATATTCTCAATAAATTCCAGAAAAATTCCAGCAACTCACACATGATATATATGATGACACTGAAAAGTTTCATGTCAATCCCAATTGATTTGCTTCATCAAAATATTCCTAAACCATTCCTGTCTAGAGCCAAATTGGAACAACTTTACATTGTGAAGTTTCTTCCCTTGAGCCCAAACTTTGTGGGCATGTGCTAAACCCCAAATAATGATACTAAGCCAAGTGGTGGATTTGTGGGAAGCAAAATGCATGCCTAGATCTACAGAAATCTGATTCTCTTGATTTCAAGGGTTTCACAAAGTTACAATGCGAACGTTCTTCAATCAAGCTCAAACTTGGTGATCAACCCTATTTCTAATCACCATTTGGCCCTGTTAAATTTCTTGCCAACAAAACTCCATTTGCTTAGACAAATCATCATAAAACACTTTTGCATAATTTTGTAAAGGACCTTGTTTGTCCCAATTCTACTATTCTCCTTGCCTCCAAAATTTTACCGCACTACCTTAATGATGTGTTTCGCCTCCAGTAAAAAATCCAAAGCCACTGATCAATTATTGGGGGGTAACTCCCTCATATTCCCCCTATTTTTACCATGGCAACACCTCTACTTCCTATCTCCCATTATTCTGTGCACACAAATGGCCCCAAACTCTACCACAACTTCAATTGCATACTAATGCATTAATCCAAACCCAAACATAGCATGCTCATGTGGAAGATATGAGAAAATCATTTGAATCTAGATTTTGGCAGTAAAAACAGCTTTGAACTGCAAGTGCCCCATAGACTTCTTTACCCGAGCTCAAACTTGGTGTACTTGTAGTCCTTGCATACCTAAGCCACCTAGACAACATTTAACTTCTTGATCCTTTCAGTAAAAACCCCTCAACTAGCACCCAAGTTTGTTGTAGCAAACTTAACCTGAGTAATAACCTAACCTAACCAGCTTCTTTTGCCTTGAGACTCCATGAGTGCTCTCCTACATGCATGCCCCACACCCCAGACAACCTTGCCCGACCAAAAAAATACCCTAGACGTTCCTTGGCATGGTGACTACGTCGTTGACATGTAGAAAGGGCGCTCTACGACTTGTCCTTTCCCAATCAGAGGCTGCCGACAGCCTTGGGCCTCGTGGTGCTACTCGATGTCCACGACACGACAGCATGTCCGGCCCCTCCTCCCTTGCCCTTTGTCGCGCGTGCCTGGCGCCCCTCCGCTCGGCCAGTGGCCGGCCTCGCACGCGCGAGCTCCTGAGGATGCCCCCTCTCTCCCTCTCACCCATCCCTATCCTAGCACCTCCCTTTCGTACTCCCATGCCCTCTCTGATGCCAGGATGCAACCAAGGGAGCTCAGGCACGCGCAAGCTCGGTGCCCGAGAGCATCCGAGGCGCACCCAATCTCGCCTCGTCGCCCCCTCTTGCTTATACCTCTCCTTGTGCCCCCCTTTGACCTCCCTCGCTCCCTCTCCTTCCCATGAACCTCCTGGACCAGCCATTTCTTCTCCCCTGGCCTCCATCATTCTCTAGGGCCTAAGCACGTCGGCGACCTCAACACAAAAATCTGGCCTCCCTCGATCCCCTCCTCTCTTAAGAGCTACACCAGAGCCCCTCTTTGCCGTGATAGAACCCTCCCCATGGCCTCGTTTTCCCTCCCGATGGCCGGGGCATCAAATCCATGGCCGCCGTCGCCGGATTCTGATGCGGCTGAAGACGCTCTCACTCCGGTGCTTCCTTGCAAAAATGGATTGACCGGGTGGACGAGGGCCTCTATGCTGAGCGTGTCGACGTCCGGATCCTCGCCAGAGGTGGCCGGTGCCCCCAGGATGGGCGCTGGCATGGGCTCGACCGGTCTCCCTGCCCCGCCTCTGTTTCAAGCGTGAGGTAGGGGAAGGGCCTGCAGGTGGGGCCCACCTGTAGATGGCTGCGGCCCCGGGCTCCAAGTAAGTGGAGACGGAATTGCGAGAATGCGCCTCCACGAAGGGTAAGCGCCGCCACCCAGTATGCCTTTGACGTGGCTATCCCACGCGGGATGGTTTCCCATTGGGCCGACTCGGCTCAGCCCGTCTCGGCCCATGGCGAACAGTTCTGTTTCTCCTTTTCTTTTGAGAGAACTTCCAAAAATTCCTCAGCACAGAATACAATTCCAAATGGCATTATTTCAACTACCATATTTTTCGAAAATCCCATTATATTTAAGGTTGCAACTTCCATAATTTTATAACACGATTCTTTGTGTTGTTCAAATTTGAATACTAAAGACCCCCTTTCTAAAATCCCTATGGCTTTCATCATAGCTTCAAATTTGGTGATTCGATTTCCAAAGACTCCATAAATCTTGCTAGAAATGGATATCATTTTTACTATGCCACATTCTGCTATAGCAAATGAGCAGCCCCTTTTTCCATTTATTTCATCTTAGGAAAATCATAGGAAAATCATCAAAACTCCAAATACAGTGAAACCAATTCCTAAATGTTTCTAAAATCATGCCCTATATGTTGGGTACATCCACCCATTTTTACAAAAATATTTTCTATGGACATCTTATAAGATCATTATTTCTTTCATTTCCACCATTCAAGACTCCCCCTTGATCCACATCCAATGGAACCTCCGTAGTCATTTTTCTTATGACCAAAGACATCCTAGAAAAATATATATCCCATTTAGAGAGCACTTTTATTTTCTGCTTGTTGTGTTGCTTATTGCGGTTGTTTCCGGTTATAGTTGAAGAAGTAGATGAAGTGCTCGGAGTGGACGAGAAACGTGTGAGGACCTCGAAGACTTTGCTAAACTAGGCAAGCAGCCCTTTGACCATGACTATGAACCCTTTTTAATTGCATGACATATATCACTTAATTATGTGAGGTTGATCACGTTGATCTGGTATTCCGCTTCGGTGGGATACCTCTGATACTTTCTTGATTGATACTTGCATCTTGCATGACCCTACCTCCTTATGAGGGTTGTGCGGGTGGGAGTAGATAGAATGCTTAGTAGATGCTACGCAAAGTGGGACGGGAATATGCATGGTTATGGAATAGAAAGTGTTTTCAAAGGATTTTCGAAAACCCTATCGGGTGCCACTAATGCCCGAGGGAGATGAAGGTGAGATAGGTAACCACTTGATAAAAAAGCGGTATACCAGAGCAAGTGACTGTGTATGGTTTTCGAAAACGGATTGGTGTAAGTTGCGACCATTACTGCAACCTTACTCTCGTAAATGTAAGAGAGTGTAAAACTATTCGAATAGCCGTGTCCATGGCCAAGGACAGTTGGACAACCGCTCTTGTGCTACGTCCATGGGTTCCAAACTTGGTTTGTGTGTGTTGGTGACAAGGATGATACTTGAGTTGAGTCGGATGACTTGGTATGTGGACTAAAGATGAGATGTTCATCCAGTACTTGAGACAAGTCTGAGGACTTGGTGTGATGGTTGAACATGAGATGTCCAACCCCTGCTTATGATGATAGCTGTAACTTGTTCACATAGATAACTACCAATTGTTGATGCATGCTTACACAAGCTACTTGATCATGTCATTGCATTCAAAATTAGCTTTATGCAAACTTACCTACTTAGTGCTATATCATGCTTTGTTATGCCTTGTTCCAAAACATGGGTTGCTTTCGAGTACATTCAAAGTACTCATTGTCTTGCCACTGGTTATTTTATTGACCAGACACGAAAGAACAGGATACGAGGAAAGTTACCTTGGTAATGAACATGCGAGATAGGAGGCTTTGCAGTCAGAATGCGTGTAGGGTTAAGGAAGATAGCGTGGGTTCACGCTATCATTGAAGATTTCCGCCACAATCATATGAAGACTTGGCCATAAGGTTCATATTTGAGTAAACCGGTATGTAGTGGATGTAGGACTCTTGTTATTCAGTTTCTACGTGTTCAGTGAGCATTGATCTCTGGGATCACTGTGCACGTACATTCGGTGATCATGACTTATGAGTCGGGATCCCTGGAGAGCTGGTATCAGAGCCATCCTGACTATAGGAAGCCCTTAGTTAGCATGGACGTTAGTTAGGACAAAACTATTTTTCCAGACTCTTCAAAATCACTTACAAAACCTCTACATTTCTCACCTCTCCTAAATTTTCAAAGGAAGCGAAGGTTTTTGCCTTAGCACTTCCGCCCCTATTCTCTTCACTCTCCTCGTCTGATTTTTCAAAATCATGCAAATGGTAGATAGTACCCTTGTGCCCCTGACCACGATATTCCTTGTAATCCTCATGGGAAACCTAGAAGGGAGCCACCTTGCCATACATTTCCCCACATATCTTGGACACAAGTTGGCGACACTAGACAAGGAGCTACCAACAGAAGATACTTTCTCGAAGGATGAATGCATCAAGACTAGGAAGATGGTGGCACCCTTGACACTGCCCCAGGTTGATGCAACCTTGGCTTGCGGTGATCAGGGCGTAAAATATGCAAGATCATTATATGCATCGCTAATGGAGTGATCCCATCATTACCATTGTCATGGCGGCAATCACCGGTGGACTAGAACCTCACCATTTGGCCCGCCTCACCATAGTGAGCAGGCAAACGGTCCTGATCGTCCCCCGCTCTTGGTGCCAATGATATCATCAACGTGACCGGCATGATACAAATCTACCATGCCTTGTTAATGTCATTGCATGAGAGATTTCCTACCTGGAACCCTTGACGTCTCAAAAGACAAGAAGGCATTGTCACGATTACAAAGACACCAAAAGACCCTATCAACAATAACTATGAAGAATGACCTTCGTCGTCAACTCACTAGACCCGAAGTCGGCAAGGACTCTTCTAGCGCAACCAGGATCATTTCGACGAACAACAAGAGGCATAGGGACACCTGAAGAAGACCCCGAAGACTGAGCGGACTCATCTTTGAGATGCGAAGCAAGCACAACTACTAAGTCTGAGGACCCCTAGGGTAGGATGAGTCGTGTGTCCCCCATGCGAAGTCGAGTCCGTATGATGGTTCAAATGGAACCATGATGTGTGTTGCTTGTTTTGCTTGTTGTGCTTTGGTGTAAGTCGCACTTTTGCCCCAGGCAACAAGTACACGACTATATCACCTACTGTCACGCCCAAGATGCGTGCCTATCCATTTTAAGACACGAGGGCCTCGCAAGGGATAGAGGCACATCTTGTTGTTCGCAAGTATAGTAACATTACATTATACATTACAGAAGATATGAGTATACAAGTTGGCTTACACTCGCCACAAGCTAAATTACAATCCACACAGAGTTCAAATCATCAAGATGAAGACAGGGTCCGACTACGGATGAAATAAAACAATAAAAACAGATGCAAATGATACTATCTCTCTATCCCAAAGATCACGACCATGGTTCTCTACTCATCCGGGTACGTCACATACATCCTGCCTTTTTCCTCATCATATTCCCACTAGAGCTGGGTAAGATCATCCTGCACGTACTCATCTATACCTGTACCTGGAGGGTTGTAGTAATTTGTGAGCCAGAAGGACTCAGCAATCAAGCACCCGGGTACCGAGACTATTCAAGCTTAAAGGTTGGGATGGGGTAAGTGTTTAGTCTACAGCAACACTAAGCATATATGGTGGCTAACTTACGAAACATGAAATAAATATGAGTGGCCTACGATGATGATCCTGAACACTTACTTACGTCAATCATAACCCCACCGTGTTCTCTCTTGGATCATGTTCACGAGCAGAGACGATCACGGTTACTCACACAGTTGGTGTATTTATTAGAGTTTACTTCAAGTTTACTATAACCGGGTGTTAAACAAATATCCAAGTTGCCACACAACCGCGGGCACGGCTTCTCGAAAAGATTTAACCCTGCAGGGGTGCTCCAACTAGTCCATCACAAATAACCACACTCCGCAGGAATAGTCTCGACCCGGATCTCGCGGTCATCATAGGTAATTCCAAAGGAATTCCAACACCTCGAGAAAACCCGAAGAAAGTCAGACTCCGCACGCAAGACATTTGATAAAGGTAAAACAAATCCAACAAGACCTCCCGACGTGTCGACGAACCCGATAAGAGCCGCGTATCTCATTCTTAGGACATGATGGATGAGCGATGGTTACCACACCAATCACCGAGTTTCCCCGGGCGGCGTTAATAAGCTGCTCTGGGTTAGACCAACACTCATGCAGAGCACTGGCCCGGGGGTTTATTAATTATCCACGGGTTTGCAAAGCCCCATGCAATTTCATTAAGTTGTTAAGCAAATATAGTACCAATGTTGGGTCTTGCCAGACAAGTTTTAATCTCAACCGAATAAACAAGGGGGTCCCCATAACAACCCTGAGCGTGTTAGGAGCGCAATATATGGAAACCATAACACCGGTGACAAGAACTATGGCGGTAACAGCGGAACAAAACACCTAGCATAAGGCCAAGCCTTCCACTAATACCAACATATATATGTGCATTAAATTAAATAGCAGATAATATGGTGATATCCAAATCCATGTTATCATATGGAACAACCTGCACCTGCAACTAGAACGCTATAAGAGGGGCTGAGCAGAAGTAACTTAGCCAATCAAAGGTTTGCTAGGATGTGGAGGGTTAGTGGCTGCCAAGGAAATTAGGAGGCTGATTTCAAGTGGTAGGTAGCACAATTGTACTGATAAGAGTGAGAAACTAGCAAGCAAAAATAGTATCAGGATCCGGGTACGATCATCTTGCCTGTTGGTTCTTCAGCGGAACAAGTAGCGGGATCCTCATAGTAGTACTCTCCTGGGTCCTCGTACTCAATCTCAACACTTGCGGTCTGCCCAAGAGAACAGCAACAATAAACATCCAACCAAGGTGCAATGCAGAAACAAGATGATGAATCATCCATTTAGAAGAATTTAACATGGCAACCCAAAACTAGTCATGTTTCACATGCAAAGTTTGTTTATAAATGATTCTGGACGGAACCTCATGATAAGTTATTTAAGCATGCATGAACATGGAAAATATGTATGCAGCATGCAAAATCGATAGAAATGCATATAAAGAACACAAGAAACGGAGTTACGGTTCTCACGATACGCTCACGACAAGGTACAAAGGCAATACTCAAGACAAACAATACCATGGGCTAATTCTTGGCATTCCAAGATAGCCACTGGTTATGCAATGAAAAACCAACCACAATAGACTCAAATATCAAAAAATTCCATGGAGCATAGCTCCCACAAGTCACAAAACAATAAAACCCACAATCTGCCCCAAAACAGCAACATAGCAACTTACACAGCCCACAACTTGAGCTACAGGAGTCGTACAGCCACAAGCAAGGTATTTACAGAAACTACATGATATATACATGAACTTATCCAACTGCACAAATAGAAAGGGAGGCACATATCAATAAGCATGTAGCTATCAAGTTGACAAGATGAAACAGTTTTCTGGGACTTGGTGAAAATAACAGTTCTCTCGAATCTGAGTTAATAAAGTAGCAAGTTGACAGTAGTAGTTAAATAGGCTAGAGAGCACCTATTGGCATGAAAATTAACAGTATGGTAGTAGACAACATCTACTCCAAAACAGTAGCACTGAACATGCTTAAATTCACAACACATCACAAGATACCATCCACTCTACATGGCATAAAAATAACAGCAGATTCTCAGACTAAGTAGTTTTTAGCATGCTGAAACAGAAAAAACAAGTTGGCAACTTAGCAGCATGTTTCCCACTTATATGGGTGATTCTCATGTTAAACAAAAATACCATGGCATACTAGATATAAAACACTAGCACTTCCTAGTTGCCACATGCCCCAAAGCAATCATGAATTAAATCATGCAAAAATGGCAAAGGAGCATCACAGCTAGAAATGACAGTTTTATGAACTTGCCCAAAAGTGAAATGGATTCATTGGCTCTGCCTACCCCAAAATCATGTGTCATACTCATATGTTCATGTGAAACAACAAGGCACAACAAGATAGCAAAAACTACCACCTATTCTCATAAGTGAAACATAGCTCTAATTAACATGTCATAAATGATTATAACCAGATTGTAAACTTAGCTAGAGATGGAAATTAGCTAACAAATTACAAACAAGAACAAATACAATGAAGGGTTTATCAAGTGGGGAAACCCACTAGTCCCCCCCCCCCACACATGCACCATGTATGCATAAGCATATGGCACATACCCTCACATACACAAGCTCATGGGTATGTGGGTGTTCATCCACACATATATGCACACATATATGCACAAGGCATATATGCACAAGGCATATATGCACATGCATATGCACATGACACTCACTCACACACACATGCTCAAATACTTGCACCACCCCTACACACACTACACATGTGTGCAACACACATGCACAAGCACCTACCCACACCTATGTGTGTATGCATCAAACACACACATACACATTCACACTATACACATACATACACATATGAACATAAAAGAAAAACACCCATACATGCAAGAATAGCATCTATACACACACATACATACATAGCAAGAAGAAAAACAAAATAAAACAAAAAACAAAAATAAGGAAAAAAGGGGACGGGGTTCGGAATCGAACCCCAGACCTCCTGGTCTTTCCCCCAAGACCGCTGGCATTAAGAGAGGAGGGCACCACAGCTCTAATACACGCGTACTCACACAACACTAATGAAACTGAAAAACCACAACGACAGGCAAATGGCAGCGACAATCCCCGGTGATCCACGACAGATCCGGTGACACAAGCGGCTCTCACGCACCAGGGGACATCCACGGTTACATTCCCCTGCTCACCTTGCGGTGAGGAGGAAGGAGGAGAGCGACAAGCACCCGCCTTGCGACCGGTGGCGACTGATGCAGCGGCGACTACCGACGAGCTACGCAGGGAGAAGGGGGGCTACAGGGACCAGTTGCTCACCTTGGGAGAGGTGACGACGAACCGGACAAGAAGGAGACGACGGAGGGGGTCGAGGATGCGGCAACGACGAAGAGAAAGCAGAGGACGATGATGGCGCGTACATCATCGACGAAGATGAAGACGAGGTCGATGCTGCATAGCTCCTCCAGGGCTCCTAGTGGTGGGGATCGAACGCGGGGATCACCCCCAAGCTCCTAGCGCCATGATCGACACCGGGCTCGACGAAGACGACGAACTGGTCGCCGGCGACTAACTGCACCTCTCTGCTCTCACTCTGAACCTTACCTGGTAGGGGGAAAGAAGAGAGGAGGGAGAGCAATGGAGGGAGAGATGGGAGTTGCGGCAGCGGCGGAGGGAAGAGGAACCCTAGGCGAGGGGGCACGCACGCCGAGGGACTAAATAGGCGATGGGAGAGACGGCGACGCTCGATGGAAAATGCGACGGCGGACGTGCTCCCCACTCTCTGAACCTGACGGCCAGCCTGACGGAGCAGGTGACCGTTCCCTCCCGCGGGCTGGGCTGCAGGGAAGGCCCACACTGCTCTCTCTCTCTCAAAACAAAAGCAGAATAGGTTTTTAAAACCTTTTGAGAACACAGCCCCACAAAAGAAAAAGCGCAGAGAAAAATAAAAGGGGTCTGGTGCAAACACAAATATTTTGTGTAGAAAAAATAATATGCACTATTTATATAAAATGTTGAGGCAATTTTTAGGGAAAGTAATTTTAAATATTTTAAAATAACATCCCCTATTTTATTAAACACAAAATCATGCAAACCCCAAACATCAAAAGAACCACACTCTAAATTATTAATATGAATAGGGCTACCTCTTGAAATTATTAATATTAGTTTGCAAGTTAATTCTGCTACGAAAATATCATGGAATAAAAGGCATTAGGTTGGGGTTTTAAATGAAAAGGAAGAGAGGGAAGAGAAGGGGGTTGCACACATGATCCAACCACAACCAACCACATCACAATTCATGTCACACTCACACCCATCACATCATTCAAGGACACATACACAACAAGCAAGACAAGGCATGATGGATGAAATGATGCATGATGCATGAATGCAAAACCACACATGGATGACAAGGTGCAATTCGTATCATAGCTCATGACACAAGGTTCATACAATGGGTGACATGCCATAAAAGGTAGGGATAGCACTTGGGCTGTCACACCTACCTTACCTTAATGTTTGTGTTTGGCCTTTTCGGCACATGTTTGATTACACTTGCAGTATACGACCCTGTTAGGAACTCATCTCTATTTTTTTATCTCATGAACTGAAGACCACCAAGACCGGATACACCAAGGATCCACCTCGATAGACAGCTAGCGCTAAAGACTTCGACTACAACGTACTCAACCAGACGCAACCCCATAGAGTTATGATTTTCCCTCAAAATTGGAAAACCCCTCCCTAGCCCAACCTAGACCTCACAAGCTTCTCCAACACAAGCCTCTGATCATGTGTTTAGTACACAGATTTGCCAGTGCACTTATTGAGCTTCAATAACCACTACTTAGCAGTAGGTTCATTATGGAGCTGGTGATCATAGTGAACCAACACCCTTCATTCTTACGCTAGCACTAGAACCTTGATGCCATGGGAAGGATCACTCTAAGGATATACAATTTGTGGACAATGATATGATTTAGCCATAATAGGTGTCTTGAGGAAGTAGTTGAGACCCTTTGGTGGATTACGATACTTTATGTTGATAGATGGACTTGGTGGATCAAATTAATAGAGTTTCATAACTTAGTTTCCCCTTGAGAAAATTGGATTTAGTAGGAAAATTATGATCACATGCTAAGATTCTTGGCGGTATGATAGTTTGACTTTGTCAAGTAATAGTAATAGATTGATGAGGTTACGTTAATGACTTGGAGTAGCAAATAGGAGTTCTTGTTGGACTTGAGGTATGGACTTAAATAGGTAATCGTAATAAAGTGATGGTCTTAAGTAAGTCTAAAAGGTTCAGAGTAAATTGGATTTAGTCTGATGATCTTGATCTTGATACCATGTTTCTCGGTGGAAGACAAACCGGGAATATTGGATTGTTGTTAGAACCGATTCAAGGATTCATATGAACCTAACATCGGAGTTCACTGGATCATCATAATGGGAATTGATGGTTATACTGTGATGAGATAATTCTTTCTAGAATTTGGGGATTTAGGAAATTTGGAGATTTTTGGAACGTCACTAGTATTGGATTTATAGCAATAATAGGCCATGTAATAGTCGATGGTATTCGTGGAACGATTAAACCGGATTCATTAGGAAGGAAACAAGATCTTGGATTTGTACATTACGTGTTTCCTTAGTATAGGGATGCAACACCTTAGACCTTGGATATATTAACGGAATACTTGGATTTGTAGTATGACAATCAAGCTTAGTGACTTGTATGCTTCTCGAGGACTTTTATATAGGGATATATGTGAGTTAGCTATTGTATATATATGAGATTTTGGGTATAGTCCTTCTCTCAAAACCTTGGAGATATGAGTAGCATGTGTAATATTGGAGTTGACTAATATGAGATGATACCTTCGATGATATAGGGTGATTTTATTTGGAGTAATAGGCAATAGTACATGCATCTAAGAATTGTGCTCGAGGATAAGCTGGTAGACGTTCACTCACGTCCTAAGCTCCTTGAAACCCCCTAACAAGATTCACTGAGCCACAATATGGTCGGATTATGACCATAGGTCTTGGATCTAAGTCATTAGACTATCACCAATACTCCACCTCGGCCACCACCAATGCTGTTCAAAAGGAAGGTGGACATAGAGAACTAGAATGTGTTGGATCACGAACCCCTGAACTAGTGACCATCCAGAGCAAATGACCTCTCCTCTCACATATCCCATGAGCAATGTGTTTATGTGATGCTTGGAGATATAGTTTGTTGTCCTCCGGGATGACATAATCATTTACCCAATAAGATAAGGAACACCATAGTCCTGTTTGGACCAGCCCCAAGAATAGCAATTACCATGCCTCTCAAGTATAAGGCCCCACCTTGAAAAGGGTTGGACTACTTGAAGCATCCTCCCTACAGCAGAAGACCTTCTTGCCCGAGCAATATGAAGAACCACTACAGTCAAGAAACCCCGACGAAGAAGAAGAAGCAAGAGAAGTCAACCGCCACTCCTCTGTCAGCTACATCAACCAGACTACCTCAAGAAGCACCGACATTCAAGCCCGATGAAGCCCTTGGACATCAAGAAGATTAAAGAGCCCCTTGTTTTAAGAAATCACCTATCAGTTCCTAACTAGGAAGGAACCGAGAAGTTGATAACACCTCTCACTCCACCACCTTGATGGTGTACAGTGGGCATGATGTCACTACTCCTTTCAGACGCCTAGAATGCAATGCATGACTATCATGACTTTGTTATCTGCCCCTTTTAGACAATCTAGGGCGTAGACCCTGACTCGATCATGGTAAACCACCTATCAAAGGTAGCTCACACCACTTGCCAAGCCTCGGACCTTGGGGACTAGACGACTGTTCTATACTTCTGGTAAGTCAGCTTATTAAGAACCCCTCAGAAACCTTCCGAGATGGTAGGGCCCATTTGACACCAATTCTCTACACTTAGTCTTACGCATAAGGCTCGGCCCAAACCCTTGCTACGATGGATACTAAGAGACAAGTAGACCAAACACTCGAAGACCCGCCAGAAACACGCATCCATGATGACGAGGACAAACGACCAAAGAACAATGAAGAATCTACCTTGGCAACTTACTCAAGCAGATGGTCTCGACGAGGAGCCCACGATGGCGCACTTCAAAACTCTCAAGGATGAAGACCACATGTGACTAAAGACCTCCTGCCTTAAGGGAGATAAGGACTTCCCCATCAATGAGAAGCCTACGCAAACAGACTTCGATGTCCTTACAATTGAAGATCCACGAGCACCGACAGATCAACTACTCTAACAAAGTCGACGATTCCCCGTCACCAGGAAACTACGCCGAGACCTTGACCCATGTAGACTAGAGAGAGACATCTAGACGTCACTAACCAGCGTGAGCAACCCTAGGACCATGTGCAGACACATTATCTTGCCGGATATTTTGACTTTGGAATGCACATGCAAGCAAGAACCTTGCCAGAACCTCGTTTGCCAAACCCTTAACCATTAGGCAAGCCTAGCAGAATGCTAGAACACCGTTCCAACATATACGAAGTCAACGATGCACTCGAAGACATGGCATCAGGCTCTTCAAGATCTAGAAGGACAACCAATTCGGAGTAGAAGCAACATGGAGCGTGAAGACTACCTCACCTCTGAATTTCCGCATCTTTCCCACACCTAGCCTAGGAATCTAGGGGACAAGATTCTTGTAAGGGGGGCAGGTCTGTCACACCCTGTGTTTTTCCTCATGACTAAGTTAACCTGATTCCAAAATTAGGGACAATTAAAACTTTTTCTGTGCTTGTGACGCCTGACTTGATTGATGACTGCTTGTTTGCTTGTGGGTGCTCTATATTCATAAAGTCCCTCGTACTCTCAAAACTCATCTCCTTGCTCCAAATATTTACCCAATGATCATGCCATGTGTATAGGACATCAAAATATTTTTATAATATATTATTTGGTACAAAATGGATTTATCCAAATTAGGTTTTCCAAGCACAGATTGGGTGGATTGTTTTTCCCCAAATTGAGGTTCGTACTACAAGTCCTCAAATTGGGTCGATTGTTTTTCCCCAAAGGATTTATTTGAACCTACTATATATATGACTTCCCAAAACCACAAAATAGTATTTTTTAAAGGTCATTTTACTATTTTATTTAAAGGCTTTTTTCTTAAGGCCAAAAATGGACTTTTATAGGGAAATATTATTTAAATGCTTTAAAATTATTTGAGAAAATTTAGTGAAACTCAATTGACATATATTTTCCATATATATGAGTTTCAACACATGGTCATGCTAAACTCATGGGCAAAACCCCCTCAAAACCCTTTCTTCTTAAATCAAGTTTTTAAAATATTTCTATAATAAATATTCTCAATAAATTCCATAAAAACTCTAGAAAGTCACACATGATATATGTGATGATATTGCAAAGTTTCATGTCAATCCCAATTGATTTGCTTCATCAAAATATTCTGAAACCATTCCTATCCAGAGCCAAATTAGAACAACTATACATTGTGAAGTTTCTTCCCTTGACCCCAAACTTTGTGGGCATGTGCTAAAGCCCAAATAATGATAATACACCAAGTTGTGGATTTGTGGGAAGTGAAATGCATACCTAGATCTTCAGAAGTCTGATTGTGTTAATTTCTAGGGTTTCACAAACTGACATTGTGAACTTTCTTCAATCAAGCTCAAACTTGGTGATCAACCCTATTTCTAATCACCATTTGCCCATGTTAAATTTCTTGGCAATCAAACTCCATATTCTTAGCCAAACCATCATCAAATACTTTTCCATAATTTTGTAAAGGATCCTGTTTGACCTCCTTCTGCTATTCTCCTTGCCTCCAAAATTTTACTACAAACCCTTACTGATGTGTTTCATCTCTAGTAAAAGCCCCAAGGCCACTGATCAATTATAGGGGGGTAACTCCCTCATATTCCCCCTCTTTTTACCATGGCAACACCTCTTCTTCCCCTCTCCCATTATTCTGTGCACACAAATGGCCCCAAACTATACCACAACTTCGATTGCATACTGATGCATTAATCCAAACCCAAAGATAACATGCTCCTATGTAAGATATGAGAAAATCATCTGAACCTAGATTTTGGCAGTAAAAACAGCTTTGAACTACAAGTGCCCTGTGGTCTTCTTTACTTGAGCTCAAGCCTGGTGTACTTGTTGTCTTTGCATACCTAAGCCACCCAAACAACATTTAACTTCTTGATCCTGTCAGTAAAATCCCCTCAACTAGCACCCAAGTTTGTTGTAGCAAACTTAACCTGAGTAATAACCTAACCTAGTAAGTTTCTTTTGCCTTGAGACTCCACGAGTGCTCTCCTACATGCATGCTCCAGACCCCAGACAACCTTGGCTGACCAAAAGATGCCTTGGACCTTCCTTGGCATGGTGACTGTGTTGTTAACATGCAGAATCGGCGCTCTACCACTTGTCGTTGCCCAATCAGAGGCTCCCAACAGCCTTGGGCCTCGTGGTCCTATCCCTCAAGACCACTTCGATGTCTATGAAACGACTGCCTATCAGGCCCCTCCTCCCTTGCCCTCTATAGCGCGTGCCCGGCGCCGCTCCGCTCGGTCAGTGGCAGGCCTCGCAAGCGCGAGCTCCTAAGGATGCCCCCGCTCTACCTCGCACCCCTCCCTGTCCCAGCACCTCCCTTTTGTCCTCCCACACCCCTACCCAACGCCAGGATGTAGCCAAGAGAGTTGAGGCACGTGCATGCTCGGTGTCCGAGAGCATCCGAGGCGCACCCAAGCTCCCCTCGTCACCCCTTCTTGCTTATACATCTCCTTGTACCCCCTCTTTGACCTCCCTTGCTCCCTCTCCATCCCAGGAACCTCCTGGACCATCCACTTCTTCTCCCTGGCCTCCATCATTCTCTTGGGCCGAAGCACGCCGGCGGCCTCTGCACAAAAATTCGGCCTCCCTCGAGCCCCTCCTTAGAGCTTCACCAGAGCCCCTCTTTTCTCTGGTAGAACCCTCCCCATGGCCTCGTTTCCCCCCGATGGCCGGGGCACCTAATCCATGGCTGCCGTTGTCAGATTCTGCTACGGCCGAAGCCGTGCTCACTCCTGTGCTTTCCGGTAAAAATGGATCCACTGGGTGGACGCGGGCCTCTACACCAAGCGCGTCGACGTCCAGATCCTCGTCGGAGGTGGCCGGTTCCCCTATGATGGGCGCTGACACGGGCTCGGCTGGTCTCCCTGCCTCTCCTTTGTTTCGAGCGGGAGGTAGGGGAAGGGCCTGTAGGTGGGGCCCACCTGTAGGTGGTTGCGGCCGTGGGCTCCAAGTAAGTGGAGACGGAACCCCGAGAACGCGCCTTTGCGAAGGGTAAGCGCCGCCACCAAGTACGCCTTTGATGTGGCTATCCCACGCGGGCTGGTTTCCCACTGGGCCGGCTCGGCTCAGCCCGTCTCGGCCCATGGTGAACAATTTTGTTTATCCTTTTCTTTTTTTGAGAACTTCCAAAAATTCCTCAACAGAGAATACAATTCCAACTGGCATGATTCCAACTACCATATTTTTCTAAAATCCCATTCTATTTAATGGTGCAACTTCCATATTTTTATATCACAAGTCTCTATGTTGTTCAAATTTGAATTCAAATTTTAACTACTAAAGACCCCCTTTATAAAATCCCTATGGCTTTGATCATAGCTTCAAATTTAGTGATTCAATTTCCAAAGACTCGATAAATCTTGCTAGAAATGGATCTCATTTTTACTCTGCCATATTCTGCTATACCAAATAAGCAACCCCTTTTTCCATTTATTCCATCTTAGGAAAATCATAGGAAAATCATCAAAACTCCAAACACAGTGAAACCAATTCCTAGATGGTTCTAAAATCATGCCCTATATGTTGGGTACATCCACCCATTTTTACAAAAATATTTTCTGTGGACATCTTATAGGATCATCGTTTCCTTTATTGCCACCATTCAAGACTCCCCCTTGATCCACATCCAATGGAACCTCCTTAGTTATTTTTCTTATGACCAAAGACATCCTAGAAAAATATATTTCCCATTTATAGAGCACTTTTAATTTCTACTTGTTGTGTTGCTTATTGTGGTTGTTTCCGGTGATAGTTGATGAAGTAGATGAAGTGCTCGGAGTGGACGAGAAGCGTCTAAAGACCTCGAAGTCTTTGCTAAACCAGGCAAGCAGCCCTTTAACCATGACTATGAACCCTTTTTAATTGCATGGCATATAACAATTAATTCCATGAGTGTGATCATGTTGATGTGGTCTTCCTCTTCGGTGGGATACCTTCGACACTTTCCTGCTTGATACTTGGATCTTGCATGACCCTACCTCCTTATGAGGGTTGTGCGGGTGGGAGTAGATAGGATGGATGCTTAGTAGATGCTACGCAAAGAGGGACGGGAATATGCATGGTGATGGAAACAAAAGTGTTTTCAAAGGCTATTCGAAAACCCTGTCGGGTGCCTAATGCCCGAGGGAGATGAAGTTGAGATAGGTAACCAGTTCATAATGAAGTGGTGTACCGGAGCAAGTGAGTGTGTATGGTTTTCGAAAACGGATTGGTGTAAGTTGCGACCGTTACTCCAACATTACATGTACAACCATTCTACCCCTATATGAGAAGGGGCATTGTTGATTACTTTGGTCGGTGCTAACAGAGAGCCCGCATTACTAGTGGCGGGAGTGATGTGGTCACTCTCGATATAGGGTCATGCCTAGTAGGGCGACCATGCACTACCTTTACAGGCACCGGACACACCGTTGGTCCCTTCATGGATGCTACGATCTGGAGCGAGGCTTGTATGATGTACATTATGAGGGTTGTGTACCTATCGAGTGGACTCTTTATTTAGTATAGCCAGGGGAAAGGCATTGTTCTGGTGTTTACCTTAGGTATGTAATATATCGTGAGTCGTGGATGACACAGAAGTTCCCCGAGTCTTGTGGGTAAAGTGTGCAACCTCTACAGAGTGTAAAACTATTCGAATAGCCATGTCCACTGCCAAGGACAGTTGGATGACCACTCTTGTACTACGTCCATGGGTTCCAAACTTGGTGTGTGTGTGTGTGTTGGTGAGAAGGATGATACTTGAGTTGAGTCGGATGACTTGGCATGAGGACTAAACATGATATGTTCATCGGTACATGAGACAAGTATGAGGACTTTGTGTGATGGTTGAACACGAGATGTCCAACCCCTTCTTATGATGATACCTATAACTTGTTCACATGGATAACTGCCAATTGTTGATGCATGCTGACTCAAGCTACTTGATCATGTCATTGCACTCAAAATTAGCTTTCTGCAAACTTACCTACTTAGTGATATGTCATGCTTTGCTATGCCTTGTTACAAAAAATGGTTTGCTTGCGAGTACATTCAAAT
Source organism: Hordeum marinum (assembly GCA_022496015.1). Taxonomy (NCBI): domain Eukaryota; kingdom Viridiplantae; phylum Streptophyta; class Magnoliopsida; order Poales; family Poaceae; genus Hordeum; species Hordeum marinum. Next base: position 237,211,505 of record CM039675.1, read on the forward strand.
TACTCATTGTCTTGCCACTGGTTATTTTATTAGCCATGCATGAGAGAATAGGATACGAGGAAAGGTACCTTGGTAACGAACATGCGAGCTCCGACGTTTTCCAATCAGAATTCCTGTAGGGTTAAGGCAGATGACGTGGGTTCACACTATCGTTGAATATTTCCTTTGCAATCATATGAAGACTTGGCCATAAAGGTCATATTTGAGTAAACCGGTATGTAATGGATGGAAGACTCTCGTTATTCGGTTTCTATGTGTTAAGTGAGCATTGATCTCTGGGATCACTGTGCATGTACATTCGGTGATCACGACTTATGAGTCGCGGTCCCCACAAAGAAGAAGAAGAAGAAGAAGAAGAAGAAGAAGAAAAGGAAGAAAAGGAAGAACCGGAAGAAGAAGAAAAAGAAGAAGAACCCACCAGCCCGGACCACCGACGCCAGTGACCCCTGACCCCCGACGCCATTGAACCCCAACCTCACTGACCCTCGACGCCACTGACCCCCAACCCCCGACACCTCTTCTTCCACCCGTTGACTGAAAATGTGCTCTTCGGCCTTTCAGAGGACGACGGGGTCATAGTTTTGTAAATTATGAGTTAGGTCACATATTTTCTGATTTTGTTATAAAAAACTTCATATTTGTGTTGATCGGGTGGATTTAAATGTGTAGTTGTTCGACGACCTCCCGATGCGTTGGACGAGCTCCGCCCCTGCGTTCGTGGGTGAGCACAAATGACTTATCCTCCTCCCCCCTTAATTTGCTCTGTTCCGGTCTTCGTGCCGATGTAACTTGCTAGCTAAAGGTGTATTAAATCATTAGTATGCGTCTCCCGTTTGGAAGGGCGACATCTATAAATATACATGTCTTAATTTGCATATTTATAACTGCCACTCTTTCGAATTGTCCAACGTTATCCATGGACAACCGGAGTATGTGTAGATTGGGTTCATTTTCCCATATGCTCTGCTCCAGATCTGATGCATAATTTCGTTAATGCCTTCATTTTGTTATCTAGGTGTACATCCTCTATGTTTATTGCCGAGACGTGTATCAGGAGAAAAACGGGGAGGTGATGCCGAAATTCGGCGTTAGATCCAGACCATAGCATGGGAAAACAAACCCAATAAACACATAATTGGGTGGGATTAGGACCTATATTTACCTATTGTTGGGGAATGTCGCATGGGAAACAAAAAATTTCCTATGCACACGCAGATCTATCCATGGTGATGAGCATCTACGAGAGGGAGAGTGGATCTACATACCCTTGTAGATCGCTAAGCGGGAAGCGTTAAGAAATGTGGTTGGTGTAGTCGAACATCTTCGCGATCCAAATCGCCGAGCGTCCCACGATCACATCACGATCCGTCCCATGAACAAATCATGATCCGTTTCGCGATCTTGATCACGGTCCATCCCGCGAACACATCACGATCCGTCCCGCGATCTCATCACGAACCATCTCGCGATCTTGATCATGGTCCTTCCGATCTAGCGCCGAACGGACGACACCTCCGCGTTCAGCACACGTACAGCTTGATGATGATCTCCACCATCTTGATCTACCAAGAGGGAGTGGAGAGGAAGAAGAGTTCTCCGGCAGCCTGACGGCACTCCGGCGATGGTGGTGGAGCAATTTCGGTAGGGCTTCGCCTAAGCACTACAGAAATCCAATCTAGAGGAGAAACTATGCACTAGAGATTAGGGTTGCACGTGGCAGGAAAAAACTGTGCAAAACACTAGAAATCCACTAGTATATATAGAAGGAGGGGAGAGGAGGCTGCGCCCAAGGGGAGGGCCTCCCTTGGCTTCGGCCGAACTGGTGGAGGGGGAGTCCTCCTCCAATTGGGAGTCCACCTCTCACACGAGAGGTGGAACTTGGGGAGGACTCCAACCCAATTCAGTTTGGGCCTCTCTCCCCTGCGCCTAGGCCACCTTGGCCGACCCCACCTGCCCACTAGGGGCTGGTGGATCGCCACTTTGTCCCATGGGGTGGGTTGGCCCCACTGGTGGACCCCCGGGACCCATTCGTCACTCCCGCTACACTACCGAATGTGCCCGAAATCTTTCCGGAGTCCAAACACCACCTTCCTATATATCAATCTTCGTTTCCAGACCATTCCAGAACTCCTCGTGACGTCCAGGATCTCATCCAGGACTCCGAACAACCTTTGGTCACCACCATACATAACTCCATACTACCGAAACGTCACCAATCCTTAAGTGTGCAGACCCTGCGGGTTCGAGAACTATGTAGACATGACCGAGACACCTCTACGGTCAATAACCAATGGCGGGAGCTGGATGTCCACATTGGTTCCTACATATTCTACGAAGTTCTTTATCGGTCGAACCTCTATGTCAAGGATTCAGTTAATCCCGTATGATGTTCCCTTTGTTCTTCGATATTTTACTTGCCCAAGATTCGATCGTCGGTATCTCCATACCTATTTCAACCTCGTTACTGGCAAGTCTCTTTAATCATTCTGTAATACAAGATCCCGTGACTAACACTTAGTCACATTGCTTGCAAGGCTTATTGTGATGTTTTATTACCGAGTGGGCCCTGAGATACATCTCCGCCACACGGAGTAACAAATCCTAGTCTTGATCCATGCCAACTCAACAGACACCCTCGGAGATACGTGTAGAGCACCTTTATAGTCACCCGGTTACGTTGCGACATTTCATACACACAACATACTTCTTCGATGTCAGTGAGTTGCATGATCTCATGGTCATAGGAACACATACTTTGACATGCAGAAAACAGTAGCAATAAACTGACACGATCATATGCTATGTTTGTTGTTTGTGTCTTGTCCATCACATCATTCTCCTAAATGATGTGATCCCGTTATTCAAATGACATCACATGTCAATGGCTAGGAAACCTTGACCATCTTTGATCAACGAGCTAGTTCACTAGAGGCATAATAGGGACAGAGTGTTGTCTATTTACCCACACATGTAATGTGTTTCCATTCAATACAATTATAGAATGGATAATAAACGATTATCACGAACAATGAAATATGATAATAACTAATTTATTATTGCCTCTAGGGCATATTTCCAACAGTCTCCCACTTGCACTAGAGTCAATAATCTAGTTCACATCACCATGTGATTCGCATTGTTATGAATCTAACACCCAATGAGTTCTGGGGCTCGATCATGCTTTGCATGTTAGAGAGGTCTTATAGTCAACGGGTCTGTGACCTTCAGATCCGTGTGTACTTTGCAAATCTCTATGCCAAACTATAAACACTGCTACCACACTTGGTACTATTCTAAATGGCTGCTCCTACTATACGTATCCATATTGCTACTACGAGTTATCCGGATTGGTGTTAAAGCTTGCATCGACATAACTCTTTACGACGAACTCTTTATCACCTCCATAATCGAGGAACATCTCCTTAGTTTTAGTTACTAAGGATAATCTTGATCGTTGTCCAGTGATCCACTCCTGGATTACTCTTGTACCCCTTGACGGACTCAAGGCACACACAGGTGCGGTACACAGCATGGCATACTGTACAGAGCATATGGCTAAGGCATAGGGGACGACATTCATCCTTTCTCTTTCTTCTGCCATGGTTGAGCTTTGAGTCTCACTCAACTTCATACCTTTCAAAGCAGGCGAGAACACTTCTCTCTAACTAATCCATTTTCATCTCTTTCAAAATCTTGTCAAGGTATGTACTCATTGAAAGTCTTATCAAACATCTTGATCTATCTTTATAGATCTTGATGCTCAACAATTAGGTAGCTTTATCCAGGTCTTCCTTTGAAAAACTCTTTTCAAACAACCGTTTATGCTCTCCAGAAATTCTACATCATTTCCGAATAGCAATATGTCATCCACATATACTTATCAGAAACTCTATAGTGCTCCCACTCACTTGATTGCAAATACAAGTTTCTCGTAAACTTTGTATAGACTCAAAAACTTTGATCACCTCATCAAAGTGTATATTCCAACTCCGAGAAGCTTTCTTCAGTTCATAGAAGAATCACTAAAGATCGCACACCTTTTAGCATCCTTAGGACTTACAAAACCTTCTGGTCGTATCTCATACAACCTTTCCTTAAGGAAGGAAACGATGTTTTGGCATCCATCTGCCAGATTTCATAATTGAAAAATGCAACAACTGCTAACTTAATTCCAACAGACTTTAGCATCGCTACGAGTGAGAAAGTCTCACCGCAGTCAACTCCTTGAACTTGTCGTAAACTACTTTGCAACAAGTCGAGCTTTACAAATGGTAACATTTACCATCAGCGTTTGTCTTCATTTTAATGATCCATTTGTACTTAACGACCTGCCGTCCAACAAGCAAGTCCACCAAAGTCTATACTTGGTTTTCATACATGGATCCTTTCTCGGATTTCATGGCCTCTAACCATTTGTTGGTTTCCAGGCCCATCATCGCTTCTCCATAGTTCGTAGGTTCATCGTTGTCCAACAACATGACCTCCAAGACAGGGTTGTCGTACCGCTCAGTAGCAGTACACGTTCTTGTCGACCTACGAAGTTCGATAGTAACTTGATCTGAAGCTTCATGATCATCATCATTAACTTCCTCTTCAACTGACGTAGGCTTCACAGAACCAACTTTCTGCGCTGCGCTACTCTCTGGTTGAACTAAAGGTTCAATAACCTCATCAAGCTCTATTTTCCTCGTAGGTCGATAGTAACTTGATCCGAAGCTTCATGATCATCATCATTAACTTCCTCTTCAACTAACGTAGGCTTCACAGAAACATCTTTCTATGTTGCGCTACTTTCTATTTGAAGCAGAGGTTCAATAACCTCGTCAAGTTCTATCCTCCTCCCACTCAATTCTTTCAAGAGAAACCCTTTCTCGAGAAAGGACCCAGTTTTTAGCAACAAAAATTTTATGCCTGGATCTGAGATAGAAGGTTAACCCAACTATTCTTTAGGGTATTCTATGAAGGTGCATTTGTCCGCTTTGGGTTCGAGCTCATTAGGTGAAAACATTTTCCACACAAGCGTCGTAGCCCCAAACATTAAGAAATGACAGCTTAGGTTTCTATCAAACCATAGTTCACACGATGTCATCTCAAAAGATTTTAGATGGTGCCCTATTTAAAGTGAATGTAGTTGTCTCTAATGCATAACCCCAAAATTATAGTAACAAAACGATAATAGACATCATAGCACACACCATATCCAATAGAGCACGACTATGACGTTTGGACACACCATCACACTATGGTGTTCCAGGTGGCGTGAGTTGTGGAACAACTTTCACATTGTCTAAAGTTGTATGCCAAATTTATAACTCAGATATTCACCTCCACGATTATATCGCAAACATTTTTATCTTCTTGTCACGATGATCTTAAACTTCACTCTGAATTTGCTTGAACCTTTAAAACAATTCAGACTTGTGTTTCATTAAGTAAATATACACTATATCTACTCAAATCATCAGTGAAGGTCAGAAAATAATGATATCCACTACACGCTACAAGACTCATTGGATTGCATACATCAACGTGTATCATTTCCAATAAATCACTTGCCCGCTCCATCAAGCCAGAAAACGGGGTCCTTTAGTCATCTTGCCCAAGAGGCATGGTTCGCATGTCTCAACCGATTCGAAATCGAATGAGTCCAAAGATCCATTAGCATGGAGTTTCTTCATGCGTTTTATACCAACATGAAATTTAGCGGTAGTGCCACAAGTATGTGGTACTATTATTATTAACTTTGTATCCTTTTGGCATCAATGTTATGAACATGTGTATTACTACGATCAAGTTTTAATAAACCATTCTTACTGGGTGCATGACCGTTGAAGGTATTAGTCATGTAAATAGAAAAACCATTATTCTCTAATTTAAATGAATAACCGTGTTGCAATGAACATGATCTAATCACGTTCATGCTCAACGCAAAAATACCAAATAACATTTAGGTTCGTCACTAATCTCGAAGGTAGAGAGAGTGTGCGATGTTGATCACATCAACCTGGGAAACATTTCCAACACACATCGTAGCTAGTTCTCCGTTTATTCTATAGCTTTTATTTCGGGTTACTAACATTTACCAATCGAACCGGTATCCACTACCCATGTGCTACTAGGAGTACAAGCAAGGTACACATCAATAACACGTATATCTAATATACTTCTGTTGACGTTGCCAACCTTTTTATCTACCAAGTATCTAGGGTTGTTCCACTTCAGCGAGCTCTCTCCTCATAATTGAAGCACTTAGTCTCGGGTTTGGGTTCAACTTTGGGTTGCTTCACTGGAGCAGCATCTGACTTGCCATCCATGAAGTTTCCCTCCTTGCCCTTGCCCTTCTCGAAACTAGTGGTTATACTAACCATGAACACTTGATGCTCCTTCTTGATTTATACCTTTGCGGTGTTAGACATCGCGAACAGCTCAGGGATCATTAATTCTATCCCTGGCATTTTATAGTTCATCACCAAGTTCTAGTAGCTTTAGTGAAAGTGACTTGGAGAACTATATCAATCACTATCTTATCTGGAAGATGAACTCCCACTCGATTCAAGCAATTGTAGCACCCATACAATCTGAGCACATGCTCAACGATTGAGCTATTGTCGTTCATCTTGCAGGCAAAGAATCTTGTTGGAGATCTCATATCTCGCAACACGGGCACGAGCCTACGATCCTAATTTCAGCTCTTAGAACATCTCATATGTTCCGTGACGTTCAAAACATTTCGAAGCCTCAATTCTAAGCCGTAATGCATGACGCACTAAACTATCAAGTAGTGATCAGCACGTACCTATCAGACGTTCACAACATCTACAGACGACGCTAGAGGGGTTGGCGCACCGAGCGGTGCATTAAGGACATAAGCCTTCTGTGCAGCAACGAGGAAAATCCTCAGATCACGGATCCAATCCGCAATATTGCTACCATCATCTTTCAACTCTGTTTCTCTAGGAACATATAAAAATTCAAGGGAGCTACAGCGCGAGCAAGTAATCTACAACATAATTTGCAAAGACACTACTGACTATGTTCATGATAATGAGTTCAATTAATCATATTACTTAAGAACTCCCACTCAAATTGACATCCCTCCAGTCATCCGAGTGATTCATGATCCAAATTCACCAACTCAAGTCCGATCATCACGTGAGTTGAGGTGGTTACAATGGTGAACATCATCATGTTGATCATATCTACTATATGACTCATGTTCGACCTTTCGGTCTCTTGTGTTTTGAGGCCATGTCTGTACATGCTAGGCTCGTCAAGTTTAACCCGAGTGTTCTGCGCATGCAACACTGGCTTGCACCCGTTGTATGTGAACATAGAGTCTATCACACCCGATCATCACGTGGTGTCTCAATACGACGAACTTTTGCAACGGTGCACACTCGGGGAGAACACAATTTATCTTGAAATTTAAGTGAGGGATCACCTTATAATGCTCCCGTCGTACTAAGCAAAACAAGGTGCATAAAAGGATTAACATCACATGCAATTCATAAGTGACATGATATGGCCATGAACTTGTGCTTTAGATCTCCATCTTGAAAGCACCGGCATGATCTCCATCATCACCGGCATGACACCATGATCTCCATCATCTTGATCTCCATCAATGTGTCTCCATCGGAGTTGTCGCGCCCAACATGCTTCTACTACTATTGCTACCGTTTAGCGATAAAGTAAAGCATTACATAGCGCTTAATGATTGACACGCAGGTCATACAATAATTAAAGATAACCCTATGGCTCCTGCCGGTTGCCGTACTCATTGACATGCAAGTCGTGATAATCTATACATCACATGATCATCTCATACATCACATATATCACATCATGTAATTGGCCATATCATATCACAACATACCCTGCAAAAAGAAGTTAGACGTCCTCTAATTGTTGTTGCATGTTTTACATGGCTGCTACGGGTATCTAGCAAGAACAATTCTCATCTATGCAAAAACCACAACGGTGATACACTAGTTGCTTTTCAACCTTCCCGAGGACCGCCTTTGTTGAATCCGATCCAACTAAAGTGAGAGAAACTGGCACCCGCAAGCCATCTATGCAACAAGTTGCGTTCGAGGGAACCAGTCTCTCGTAAGCATATGAGTAATGTTGGTCCGGGCCGCTTCATCTCACTATACCGCTAAACCAAAATCCGACCAAGGGACGAAGCAATCTAAGCATCAACGCCCACAAACCTTTTCTGTTCTACTCGAGATCTCATCTACACATAGACCTAGCTCATGATGCCACTGTTGGGGAACGTCGCATGGGAAACAAAAAATTTCCTACGCACACGCATATCTATGCATGGTGATGAGCATCTACGAGAGGGAGAGTGGATCTACATACCCTTGTAGATCGCTAAGCGGGAAGCGTTAAGAAACGCAGTTGGTGTAGTCAAACGTCTTCGCGATCCAAATCACCGAGCGTCCCGCGATCACATCACAATCCGTCCCGTGAACACATCACGATCCGTTTTGCAATCTTGATCAAGATCCGTCCCGTGAACACATCACGATCTGTCCCGCGATCTCATCACGAACCATCTCGCGATCTTGATCACGGTCCTTCCGATCTAGCGTCGAACGGACGGCACCTCCGCATTCAGCACTTGTACAGCTTGATGACGATCTCCACCGTCTTGATCCAGCAAGAGGGAGTGGAGAGGAAGAAGAGTTCTTCGGCAGCCTGATGGCGCTCCGGCGATGGTGGTGGAGCAATTCCGGCAGGGCTTCCCCTAAGCACTGCAGAAATCCAATCTAGAGGAGAAACTATGCACTAGAGATTAGGGCTGCACGTGGCTGGAAAAAACTGTGCAAAACCCTAGAAATCCACTAGTATATATACAAGGAGGGGAGAGGAGGCTGCGCCCAAGGGTAGGGCTTCCCTTGGCTTCGGCCGAACCGGTGGAGGGGGAGTCCTCCTCCAATTGGGAGTCCACGTCTCACACGAGAGGTGGAACATGGGGAGGACTCCACCCCAGTTCGGTTTGGGCCTCTCTCCCCTGTGCCTAGGCACCCTTGGCCAACCCCACCATCTCACTAGGGGCTGGTGGGTCGCCACTTTGGCCCATGGGGCGGGTTGGCCCCACTGGTGGACCCCCGGGACCCATTCGTCACTCCCGGTACACTACCGAAAGTGCCCGAAATCTTTCCGGAGTCCAAACACCACCTTCCTATATATCAATCTTTGTTTCCGGACCATTTTGGAACTCCTCATGACGTCCGGGACCTCATCCGGGACGCCGAACAACCTTAGGTCACCACCATACATAACTCCATACTACCGAAACGTCACCAAACCTTAAGTGTGCAGACCCTGCGGGTTCGAGAACTATGTAGACATGAGCGAGACACCTCGACGGTCAATAACCAATGGCGGGACCTGGATGTCCACATTGGTTCCTACATATTCTACGAAGATCTTTATCGGTCGAACCTCTATGTCAAGGATTCAGTTAATCCCGTATGATGTTCCCTTTGTTCTTCGATATGTTACTTGCCCGAGATTCGATCATCGGTATCTCCATACCTAGTTCAACCTCGTTACCGGCAAGTCTCTTTACTCATTCCGTAATACAAGATCCCGCGATTAACACTTAGTCACATTGCTTGCAATGCTTATTGTGATGTTGTATTACCGAGTGGGCCCTAAGATACCTCTCCGTCACACGGAGTAACAAATCCCAGTCTTGATCCATGCCAACTCAACAGACACCCTCAAAGATACCTGTAGAGCACCTTTATAGTCACCCAATTATGTTGCGACGTTTGAAACACACAAGGTACTTCTCCGATGTCAGTGAGTTGCATGATCTCATGGTCATAGGAACACATACTTTGGCATGCGGAAATCAGTAGCAATACACTAACACGGTCATATGCTACGTTTGTTGTTTGGGTCTTGTCCATCAAATCATTCTCCTAATGATGTGATCCCGTTATTCAAATGCCATCACATGTCAATGGCTATGAAACCTTGACCATCTTTGATCAACGAGCTAGTTCACTAGAGGCATACTAGGGACAGAGTGTTGTCTACTTACCCACACATGTAATGTGTTTCCATTCAATACAATTATAGAATGAATAATAAACGATTATGACCTACAATGAAATATGATCATAACTAATTTATTATTGCCTCTAGGGCATATTTCCAACACCTATTAGCGTGTAGCTTGCATGGACGTAATAATACTGACAGACTTGATTAACCGATGAATATATATGCTGAATTATATATATAGATATATATTTCTTGTGTGTCTAGCAGCTAGGAAAGATTAGTGATAGTGCGTGAATGTACACCGGTCACTCTAGTCACAAAGACATGGCCAATGAACGGTTTACAAAAACCAAGGGGTTTGTGAGGGCTGCATTTGCAAATGGCCAGAAAGAACAAGGTGCCCCTGTGTCCGGTGCGACAACTTTAAAAAGAGGACAGAGGGTGAAATGGGTAAACACCTGCAGAAGTGGGGTTTTACTCTTGATTATACAGTGTGGAATTTTCATGGCGAGTCTGCTAAACGTGCCAGAGCTGAGGTGGTTAGTCGTCGCACTGACAAGCATGGTATCAGGATCGAAGACATCGCGCAAGACTTTGATGATGCTCGGGATTTGGATGGTGAGATGGAGGAATCTAAAAAGGCCTTTTATGAAATGTTGGAGGCTTCAAAATGTCCTCTCCATGAGCACACTAAGCTTTGTCACCTAGAGGTCATCGCACAAGTAATGGTTGTGCAGGCTCAATTCAACTTGGGAAGAGAATGCAACAACGCGATGATGACAATATTTGGTCGCTTTTACCCAAAGTCCATGTAATGCCGGCAAACATGTACCAGTCGGGCAAAATCATCCGTGTACTTATGGTGCCCTATGAGAAGATAGATGCCTGTGAGAATGGATGTGCCTTATTTAGGCTTGAGTATGTGGACTTGAACTATTGTCCCATTTGCAAGTCTTCTAGGTATATTGTGGTAGACAACGATATGGTTAAGAAGATTCAGACGAAAATCCCCGTTAATGATCTTCGATATATTCCAATCGTACCAAGACTTCAATGTCTTTTCATGGTCGAAGAAATGGCTAGACATATGACATGGCACAAGTTGGACAAAAGAACCGAACTAGATGCAGATGGGAATCAGATGTTGGCACAGACTTTAGACGCTTTTGTGTGGAAGCACATCGATGCATTAGATAATGGTAAAGTGGCAGATCCAAGGCATCCTCGAGTCACCATCAACATGGATGGGTTCAATGTGTTTGGTATGACGGCAACCCAATACAGTCGTTGGCCTGTATTTGTCATTCCATTCAATCCCCCCCGGACAGATTATGCAAAGAAAAAACATTTCCCTGACGTTGATACTTCTAGGGCCCAACTATTCATGGAAGAATATGAATGTGTACATGTGGCCGATTAAGTAAGAATTGCAAGAAGCTTGGGATAATGGATCAAAACATACGACGCCAATACAAAACAAAACTTCATGATGCATGTATGGTACATGTACTCGACGCATGGCTTGCCGACGTATGCGCTATTCATTGGCAGATGTGTGCATGGAAGGTTCCTATGCCCCACATGCAAGACAACTCTTCAGTTCCTTTGGCTGCAGACGGGTTGCAAGTTTTCTTGCGTCAACTTGCATAGACAGTTCCTGGATCTCGCCATAAGTTCATAAATGACAAGAATAATTTCATCAAAGGTAGAGTTGTCAAAAACTCTGCACCACCTGCGTTGACAAGCCAACAGACCCTGGATTAGATGAATGCTCTCGAGCCTGATCCAAAGCGTCCAGGGTATTTCAAAGGGTATAATTCGCAACAGGTCTGGACTCACAAGACATGCTTATGGGACCTGCCTTACTTCAAAGACCTCCTTTGCCCGCACAACATCGACGTCATGCACACTGAAAAGAATATCGCCGAGCCCCTTATTTGTACATTTTTCGTCATAGAGGGGAAGTCAAAGGATAATCCTAAGGCTATCGATTAGGAGGCTCTATCTGATAGACCGTTACAAAACATGCGACAACTGAAAGGAAAGCAGAACTAGACAAAGCCAAAGGCATGGTTCAATCTTGGAAGGCTAGCTATGAGGGAAATGATCTTGTTGGTGAAACTGTAGTTGATGTGCTCCGATGGGTATGCAGAGAATCCAAAGAGGGGAGTGAATCTTGACAAAATAAAAATATTTGGTCTCAAGAGTCATGATTGGCACATATGGCTTGAGCGGGTAATGTCGGTCATGTTGCTTGGCTTTATCCCTGAGGATGAATGGCTAGTACTGGCAGAGCTGAGCTATTTCTTTCGTTCTTTTTGTGTGAAATAACTATCGCCTGTCATTCTAGATGAAATGGAAGAGTTGGCGCCGGAGTTGATGTGCAAGTTAGAGAAGGTCTTACCATCGGGCTTCTTTAATCCAATGCAGCATTTGATTTTGCATCTCATAACTGAGACAAGATTTGGAGTGGGGGGGCGTGCAAAATCGTTGGTGCTTCCCAACTAAGAAGATGCAGAAGACACTTCGACCAAAACATAAGAGTAAACGTTGAATTGAAGCATCGATGGCTGAGGCATTCATTACTGAGGAGGCGACAAACATCATGACAACACACTACGAAGGCAAAAATCATCATTTGCATAATCTGAAGCCTGGGTATAATGATGGCGAGCCTAAAAAAGGTCGATCCAACCTTAGCCTATTCAAAGGGAAGCTCACACGATCCGGTGCTTCGAAAGTAATAGCATTGGATGTCGATTGTCGAAGAATGACATACCATTTCGTTTTATATATTCTACAACCTAACAGAAGTTCGGCTATACATCGAGTAAGTTCTTGGTACATTGTTTTGCAACATGTAATTCCTTTGAACTACTCTTATTCGAGGATATTTGATACAGTCGATACGTTGCCAAATTCTCAAATGGAGTGGTGATCCAAAAGGATTCCATCGAAGAGTATGAGCTTCTGGCAAAGCATGGAGGCGGATATCCCGGTTACATCTCTTGGTTCAAACAAATGGTAATTTCCATTAGACCATTTCGTTTCCTCGTCTAATTTGCGGCTAATGCAACAATCCTTTGTGTTAAACTTGCAGGCTAATTCAGAGTCTATGGACATTGAATTGAGACAAGTAGCTAATGGTTTTGACTATAAGGTCCATTCATTTGACAAATACAACATCAACGGGTATCGCTTTTGTACCTTTCACAAAGAGCTATCTATGGCCGACCGAAAGTCTAAATATTGTTGTCTCTGCTATCGACGAAGGAGGTATCGAGTATTATGGAAGAGTTGAAGCAATTTATGAACTTATATTCTATGGTGAAAACCCACCAAACATCGTAGTCTTCAAATGCTATTGGTTCTAGCCGAAGGAGACTAGAAGGACTCATGAACATATAGGGCTACTTGAAATCAAACAAAGCACCTAGTTAGATGTTCCCGATGTCTATATTACGGCTCAACAGGCGACCCAAGTTTTCTATCTACCGTGGGCCTGCCAAACTGGTCCAAATATGAATGGTTGGGATGTCGTTTATGAAGTGCCGACACATTTTAGACCACCTCCCCTCAATGAAGAGGATAATGAACCTCACATTAACTATCACACCCAAGATGCGACCCTATCCTTATTTCGGCACGAGGGCCTTGACAGGGATAGAAGCGCATGTCGTAGTGTTGCAAGAATGGAAATCATTACAAGTACATGTACAGAAAAGATGAGTATGTGGAACTAGCTTAAACTCGCCACCAGCTAGAAAAAGATCACATCAATACAACAACACATTCAAACATCATACAGAAGAGCAGGGTCCGACTATGGACAAAATCAAACAATAAAATGACATCCATCCTTGCTATCCCAGGCTGCCGCCTAGAACCCATCCAAGATTGATGATGATGAAGAAGAACAACTCCAAAACAAACAAGCATCACGCTCACGTCAAATCATCGCACTACCTGTACCTGCAACTTTTGTTGTAGTAATCTGCAAGCCACTGGGACTCAGCAATCTCATTTCCAAGGGTATCAAGACTATTAAAGCTTAATGGGTGAGGTATGGTTAAGTGGTGAGGCTGCAGCAAGCGACTAAGCATTTATTTGAGAGGCTAACTTACGAATACAAAAAGTAAAGTATGGTGGTCTACGCATAACACACGTGAACTAGTAATGACCACTAAGTGATCCTGAACACCTACTTACGCCAAACATAACCCCACTGGGTCCTCTCTCGGATAAGGACTCATGAGAAGTGACAGTTACGGTTACGCACACCGTTGGTGTATTTTATTTGAGGATACTTCAAGTTTGCTATGACCGGGTGTTAAAAATGTTTTCCAAGATGCCACATAACCGTGGGCACGGCTTTCCGAAAAGATATAACCCTGCAGGGGTGCTCCAACTCATCCATCACAAATTAACCACACCCAATGGGAATAACCTCGACCACAAATCTCGTGATCTTCCAAGGCAATTCCACTGGAAAACCTCAACCTCAAGAAATCCCAAAGTATCGGAATTCTACGCACAAGACGTTCAAGAAAGGTGAAACAAATCCAGCAAGGCCACCCGGCGTGTCAACGATCTCGATAGGGGTCGCGTATCTCGTTCACAGGACGCGATGGATTGTCCAAACTTCTGGTAGGCCAATTGCAAAGTTGCCCTGGTAGCCACTAATGGTTGACTGGTTGGACCAATACTCATGAGGAGCACTGGCCCGAGGGGTTGATTAATTATCCACGGGGTCCGAAAAGTCCCTATGGAAGTTTATTAGTTATTAGGAAAATGTGTACCAAAGTTGGGCCTTGCCAGATAAGTTTGAACCCAAAACAAAAATCAAGGCGGTCCCCATAACAACCCTGAGCATGTTAGGAGCGCTCAATATGGAACATAACACCGGTTCACAAGTAACTAGGGGCCACAAAGGTGGAACAAAACACCGAGCAAAAAGCCAAGCCTTCCACCTTTTACCAAGTATACAAGTGCATTAAATTAAATTGCAATAATATTGTGATAACAAAAGAATGTCCATGTTGTCACATGGAATCAATTTCACCTGCAGCTAGAAACGCTATAAGAAGGGTTGAGGAAGCGGTAACATAGCCAATCAAAGGTTTCTGGGAAGGTGCAGGGTTAGAGGCTTTTCATGGCAATGTTGGGAGGCTTGACAAACAAATGGTAGGCAATGAGACATAACGATGGACCCGAGAAAACTAGCATAGCAATTATAGTAGTGGTATCTAGGGAAATGTGTCATCTTGCCTAAGATCCCACATGGAAGAAGAACGAATCCATGAAGAAGACGAGCCAACGTAGTCGAACGAATCCTCACACTGCGAACGCTTTCGAAACTCTATGGAGAAGGAACAATACGGAAACAATAATCAACACATGATACACCACAACATATGCATGACATGATGCACAAACCAATACGATGCATGGCCGGTTTAACAAGCAATGCATAGCAAAGACCAACAAACAACTCCTACACATTAAGTGAAGCTCAATATGCAATGAGTTGCGTAATGACAAAACTCCACATTCGAATTAATTGGTTCTCTCTAGTAAGGTACATGACAATATTAAATGCTGTTAAACATGGCAAGAGGTGAAGCATAAACAACTACATCATCTAGGCATATTAAATGAGGCCAAAAGCAACACATATCATTTCCAACATGACCTCATGCGCAAATTAAGACTTCGGTACTGTTCTGCCCTAATCACCATTTTAGAGTTGTTAAACAGAAAAATAAATGTCACCATGTGATTCTACACATTTTTCTAGACAAGTTACATATGTAAAACATTTTTAACGGAGCTACGGTTAATTAGTTATGATATAAATCATTTTAGCATGGCATTTACACAAATTACATGAAAACAGCAAGTTAAACATTTTAAACATATGTGAGAGTTGGATACCGTGAATCTACACGAAGTTCCAGTCATATTACATACATAAAGTATTTACATATGATGCACGGTTTGAAAGTTATTAAATGTCTGAAGACGAGGGACTATTCTGCAATTTTTATAATTCACTCGTTAATTGACAAATACGCATGACATTAAAAAAAGCAATCGGGCCGAATCTGGGCAACTGGACCAGAACAGACATGGGCGTTGGATACAATATTGCGCACAAACCGGAGAATAGGGCGCGGGGCAGGCTCGCCCATGGGCCTTGGCCCGTCGGTGGAGCGGCAGAGGCGGAGGCTGGGCTGGGTTGGGCCATGGGACACGACGCGGTTGCGGCTGGAGAGGCCCAACCAGGCGACGATAGCCTGGGCCTTCCAAGCGAGCGAGCGGGCAGGTCGATGGGGCGTCATCCTCCCGAGACGAGGACGAGGCTGTGTCGGCGGTTCCACGAGCTTCGAGGGCAGAGGCCGGTGGGAAGCTTTGGAAGCATTTGGATCTGTCTGGGACGAGCTCCTCGAAGGCGGATCTAGGGCGTCCCGAGGCAGATCCCGGAGGCAGCCATTGCCGGACCTGCGTGGAGGGGCAAAGAGAGAGAGAGAGAGAGAGAGATTGAGATCGAGGTGAGAGGAGATAGAGGGCCGAACGGGAGGAGTTGTGCAAGGGGCAGCATTGTCCTAAGTCGCCGACGAGGCTCCGGCCGGCGGGTGGCTCCCGTGTGGCCTCTGGCATAAAGGTCGCGGCTTGGGATCGAGGCCTCCTACATTGAGCTGTTGCGGGCACAAGGAGCTCCATTCCTGGAGCGGGCACGAGCGACGGCGACGATTCAGGCCCGGACGGGCCTCGGATGGTCCTGGCAGGCCCTAGCGGCGGGAGGAGGGAGACAAGAGACGAGGTGGCGGCTGCTGGGCGGTCAGGCGTGGAAAACGATGTGGGTATTAGAGTTTTCCCAATTAGGCGGGGATGGGGCTGTATTTAGAGCAATTAGGGGCTAGGGTTAGCAGGTTTTGCACCCATTCGAGCTGTACGATCGAGATCGGACGCTTCGGTCGCGGGAATAAGCTTGGTGGGTTAAGTGGGCTGTGTAGAGTGGAATAGGTGGAGATGAGAGGGAGGTTTGGGCCCGTGACACGAGTTTTATAAACCGAAAACGTCCGATGAATAAACGATGACCGCACTGCTATGTTTGGCTGTTCAGGTATCAAACGACCTCCGATTGCGGCAAAATTTGGCAGGCAGTCTGCCTATAATATAACAAGACCGCATGCCAAGTTTCGACCAAATCTGAGAATATTTTTCGCGCGCTTTAAAAACGATTTTTTAAACGATGCCGCGTGCGTGTGTGTGTGTGGCCATGGTGGTAGAGGTAGGCAAGCTGCTACGCCTTCCTTGCTGCCACCCGTAGCTGATTTACGCGAGCACATGACTACTAGGGTGAACCTATCGGAGGAGGAGGCTATGCGGACTCCGGTCCACGATCCTTGGGTCGACGAGCCTTCGTCCCATGAGACCCCTGTCCCGGAGGCTTTGTCCGCGAGACTCCGGAGCAGAGCAGGGGTCAGGGTACGTCCCAGCAGACCCAATGGGATAGCTGGCCGGAGCCGAGTGGCCATGCTGATGGTGGTAGGGATGGGCTTTCTGATAGCGAGTACGAGGTGGTTGAGGGGGCCATCGTGGTAGTACATGGCTCCCGCCCATGCAGGCGACCCGCGAGCAGAGGTGGTCGATTAGGCCTAATGGGGAGAAGTAAGTGCATTTAGTCTTTTTAACCTTTTTCCTTCACGTTTCTTCAAATATCTAATGTGTTGGCTTTGTCATACTGCAGGGGCTCGATTTATGCCAAGGATGCCCGCAGGCTCAACTCTGTCCTTGGTGTGATTTGCCGGCAAAATATTCTAGGGTTTGTCATGTTGCCCGGAGGGCCAGGTTCGAGATCTAGGATTGACCTGGGAGGACTATGTGGTTTCCCCCGACCCCGCCGGAGGAGAGGATCGATGGTGTCTTGTCTTGTTTGATTGTAGATCTCCTACAGGTGTGAGGAGGGAGACAAGGAGGCCGCGGAAAAGGTTATCGATGCTCAGTGCAGGCATCTACTATAGAACTTACGGCACGAGGCTCGACCACAAGCTATTTGAGACTACTACGCCTCGCGGAAAGTTAAGAAGGAAAAGTTGACGTGCAGCGGAAAGTTTCTGAAGAAGGATAAGTACATGAAGGTAATTACCTTTCCTTAAGTCCTTGTACTTAGTTTCCTTGATTTGATTTGTAGGCGTAGCGCTCAAATTTTTCTTTACTCACTTAGGTGCCCCCAAGATGGTGTGCGGATAAGATGGATTGTTGGGAGGCGTTGGTGGATGAGTGGTGCTCAGTGCAATGGCTAGCCATCCACAACAACGCCAAGAACCGGCATGCCAAAATGGTTGGTGTGCCACACCATCAAGGCAGCACTAACTTATATCACTTCGGGCAGAACTAGGTATTTGGTTTTCTTAGTGATTCATGCAATTCATTCTTAATGCTAGATTGAGACCTTTACTATTACTTTTTCCTCTATCTCTCTCTCTTTTAGGAGCATCACAATAACAGGAAGGTGCCAGAGGTGTACGACCTCTATGCCATGGCCCATACTGCCTCGTACAAGAATCTGAAGGCATTCTCTGAGTGTGACCTCGATCATCCTGAGAACTTCACAAACATATACTCCCACCACAATCTCATGAGTTACAAAGACATGGGGAAGGCGTTGATTGGGGAGGACTCTAACCTGACCCAACATCCTATTGATCCAGAATTGGTGATGATGAGGGATCGCTAGAAGATTATGTCTAGAATGGGGCGGTGAAGAGACTACTAGAACAAATTAAAATCTACACAAGGTGCAAAGTTAAATGTTGGCAGATTTTAGCAATTATAACAAGTCTATCACACCCTACACATGCAACTCATCAAGTATAGCAGCGGAAAGTAAAGACATTGCCCATGGAAGTAAGGAGTTGAGATAGGGAGATCGAACGCATGAAGGACACGAATTTTTTTCCTATGGTTCTGATAGGTGGTGCTATCGAACGTCCATGTTTCTAGAGTCTTCAACCCACAGAGGCTAATCACCATGAGAGTCCACGAAGGGCTCTACCCACGGAGGGTTCCACAAAGAAGCAAACTTGACTATTCCATGATGGCCTACATCCATGGACTAGCCTAACTCGGGGTAGATCTTCACAAAGTAGGCGATCCCCTTGCCCTTACAAACTTCTTGGTTCACTGAACAACATGAAGTAGGAGGCTCCCAAGCGACACCTAACCAATCTAGGAGGCACCACCCTCCAAAAGGTAATAGGCTTGATAATGTCGATGAACTTCTTGCTCTTGTGCTTCAAGATAATAGACTCCTCAACACTCAATCACTCTCTCACAAATTTTGCTTTGGTGGAAGAGATTGATTGATCGGAAAGCAAGTTGGGGAGGCTAGAGATCAAGATTTATATGATTGGAATGAAATGGCATGATCTCAACACATGAGTAGGTGGCTCTTTCTAAGAAAATCGGACGGGATAAGTGGGGATCTATTCTGAGTGCTTGTCTTCCGAGTGAGTGGTGGTGGAGAGGTATATATAGGCATATCCAGAAATCCAACTGTTAAACCTTAAGTGACCAACTCGGTGACACCAATGTGTGAATCTCGATGGTACCGAGTTGCTCCAAAGGTAGAAACTTTTGAATCTCGGGGAGACGAATATAGATATCTCGGCGGTACCGATTAGGTGTCTAACGGTCAGAATACAAATCTGAGTGATGCCTATCCAAAAACTCAGAGCTTCTGATTTTGTGAATCGAGGTAACAAAAATTTGGCAAGCTAAACTTGGTGGCACCAAAGTGGGATCGGTTGCACCGATGTGCTAGGCTTTCGCTTGGTTCTGTCTGGGACTGGGAATCGGTGGGACCGAGTGAATGGAGTTGGTATCACCGTTTGTATGAATGACTTTCACAGACTTTGTGAGAGAGTTTGTGGGTGTTTTTGGTGACTATCACTTGTGCACGTGGAGCATCTTGTTCACCAACAGTAGCTTACCCCCTTTTAATAGTATTGGCTTTTCCTATGGACTCAAAGTGATTTCTCACAAAGTATAATGTAGAGTCCTCTTTGCTTGAAGCTTTTGCCAATGTTATTCCTTCTCCTTCTTCTTCATGGTGATACTCTCCACACTCCTTAGCCAACCTTCTCTGTGGACTTTATCTGAAATTCACTAGATAGAAGTATTAGTACAAGAGACAATTTATGTTGTCATGAATTATCAAAACCACGAAGGGAGCATATTGTGCTTTCAATCTCCCCCTTCTTGGTAATTGATGACAACATAGAATCAAAGCTTCAATTTAAGATATGCAGAAATATGTGAAGACTTTGAAGGATACATGACTAATACAAGCTCCCCCTATATGTGTGCAATCCATTTTAAGGATAGTTGCCTTTGAATTCATGAACACACACATGGTAGGAAGGACATGAGAAGTCATGTATATCTTGGAAATATGCATCAAGTATATGTGAATGAGATGATTTCATGTTCAAGACTCACTCTTGCAAAAAATATGTGCAAGAAGTAAGAGGGCATCTTGAACAAGAATATTATGCATATACTTTCCTTGAGGTCTTTGAGCATTTAATAGTGGGAAGAAACTTGAGAAAACAATGTTAGGAAACACAAGTGTATTTTATAGTGCAAATGCAAATGTAATCTAGAGTACCAACATATGGAGAACATATAAGAAATGATTTCTTGAGAATGATATGTCTCCAAATAAGTTTAGAGTTTTCTCCCCTAGACACCAATTGTGAAAGTTTTCCTCTCTCCATGAATCATAATATGTAGATATTGAGAGTAGGTAGGGCTGAGAAAAATTCTAAAACATAGCAGAATTAAATTTCAAATTCATTCTTCTCTCTTATCCTTAAGAAGTGTTTGTGTGATAAGGGATCCTTGATATTCCCCCCTTTATATGATAAGGTTACACTTCTTCTTTTCATGATCATCTCTCACCCTAAAGCATGAATGCTTAGATATTCTTCCCTTTAGTATTATATCTCCCCCTTTGGTAAGAGTATCTCCCCCTTTGGTATGAGCATAAGCTTTGAAGCTTTGACATTTCTCCCCTTTGGCATAAATTTCCAAAAAGGTCACATAAGGGACAGATAAAAGGAATCATTGAATGGGAAGGGATCCTAGAGATATAGGGTCATTGAGAGTAATTTAGACAAGGGTAACTTGAAAATAGTTTTCTCCCCCTTAAAATCTGAAAAACCTTTTAAATTTTCTCCTGCTTTGATATGGGGATCCTTGATTATTTGAGATTATATCTCTTGAAGTCACCCCCTACATTTTTCAAATCATTGAGCTGATCATAAGGAAAAATATACAAAGTGCAAGAAGTCAATGGCTTTGAGGCTAAATGAGTTAGTAGTACTGATATTTGTTTCTGTAGTAGGGCTGTAATATCGGTAAGTCCGAGCAATTTTGATCGGAGGCTCCGACTTGGAGAACATGAACTTGGCAAGTTTGTCAGATGCAATTTTTCATAAAGTGTCAAATGTGTATCAAAGATTTGCAAAGAATTTTTAGAAGGCTTTGCAATGAATTTTTAGAAAGGTTTGCAATGTATTTTCATCTAGGTTAGAGTTAAATGGTAATGTCAAAGAGCAACACAAGAAGGGTTCTCCATTCAATTCATATAACTAGATGATGAGCGATGACTAGGTCACCTATATTAGAGTATATTGACTCAAGGAGTCAAGCAAGAATACTTGATCCTAGGTCATACTCATCGTTAAGCTTGAAATGGGGTTACCATTTTTTGATTAAGCATTTTAATGTCTTCATATCACTTGAGTTTCTTTATCTCATGACTTGGAGTAAAGCTATATCAAGGATATGAGTACATACCTTTGAGTGACGTTGATGTTGTGGCTTGTAGGTGAACTTGATGAGGATGCTCGAGGATGATGAGGTTCATCTTGAGTTGGGAGCTATCCTTTTTGTTTTTGTGCACTTTTCACTACATAGGTTAGTCACGCAAGGACGAACATGATATTTCCAAATGACTTGATATCAATTGAGAATGAGCAATTGTGATCACATACAAAATATATGACAAGGATATGTTTTGTTGTCTTCTTCCTTTCGTCATCAAAGAGAGGTGTGGATACTTGGTCATGAAAATATTGCTTAAGATATGAGTGGTTGGAAATCTTGTGGAGTCTTCTTCTTCCAAGTACCTACAAAAGGGTTAGATGCAAGACAAGGGAGCATAGAATTGCAAGATACATGATATTCATAATGATAATAATAGCATGGAATGGTTAAGAAAGCTCATCCCCTTGCATGCATCCAAGTGAGCTTAGCTCAAGTTTTAAGAATCAATGATGTTCAACTCACTCCTCAAGTGACAAAACACTTTTTCATCAAGTCGCTTAGTAAAGATATCGGCCAATTACTTGTTGGTATGAACATGCTTAAGATTAATGACTCCTTTGGCAACATGATCATGAATGAAATGATATCGAACTTGAATATGCTTGGTTCGTGAATCTTGCACGAGGTTGTGACCAATCTTAATAGCACTCTCATTGTCCAAAGTAATGGAGAATTTTTCACATGGATTCCATAATCCTTAAGAGTTTGTGTCATCCATAGCAATTGCACACAACATGATCCGACAGCAATATACTCAGCTTCGGTGGTATATAGAGATACCGAGTTTTGTTTCTTGGAGGACCAAGACACAAGAGATCTTCCAAGAAATTGACATGTACCCTACGTGGATTTTCTATCGACCTTGTCACCGACATAGTCCGAATTGGAGTAGCCAACAAGATTAAAAGAAGATCCCTTGGGATACCAAATGCCAAAGTTTGTTGTATGTATCAAGTATCTCACAATACGTTTCACAGCTTTAAGATGACATTCTTTAGGCACAACTTGATATCAGGCACACATGCACACACTAAGCATTATATCGGGAAGGGAGGCATATAGATATAGAAATGAACCAATCATTGATCGATAAACCTTTTGATCAATCGCTTCGTCCTCCTTAGTGAGATCAACATGTCCACTAGTGGGCATAAGAGTTTTCATACTTTTGCACTCTTGCATGTTGAACTTCTTGATGAATTCCTTGGTGTACTTTGTTTGAGAGATGAATGTACCTTCTCTCGTTTGCTTGATTTGTAGAGCAAGGAAGAATTTCAGCTCACACATCATAGACATCTCATACTTCTTTGACATCAACCTTCTAAATTTCTCACTAAATTGTGGGTTAGTAGATCCAAAGATAATATCATCCACATAAATTTGGCACACAAATAATTCACCATTAACTCTCTTTGTGAATAAGGTTGTGACAATTTTACCAATTTCAAAACCCTTTTCAATAAGAAACTTCATTAAGCATTTATACCAAGCACGAGGAGCTTGCTTACGAACATATAAAGCTTTGCGAAGTTTGTAAACATGGTTAGTTTTCTAGATTTTAGAAATCCAGGAGATTGTTTAACATAGACTTGCTCCTGTATTTATCCCTTTAAAAAGTCACTTTTGGTATCCATTTGGTAAAGAGTGATGTCATGGTGATTGGCACAAGCAAGAAGAATTCGAGTAGCATCGAGTATAGCAATGGGGGCATAAGTCTCACCGTAGTCCATACCTTCGATTTGCGTATATCCTTGGGCTACGAGACGAGACTTGTTGTGTACAACTTGACCATCTTCATCTTGCTTGTTCCAAAACAACCATTTTGTACCGGTGATGTTTTGCTCGTCCTTAGTCTTCTCCACGAGTGTCCACACTTCATTCCTCTTGAAGTTGTGAAGCTCTTTAGGCATAGCGCTAACCCAATCCGCGCCTTCAAGATACTGTTCAACCTTCAAGGGTTCAATGATAGATATGAAAGAATAATTCTCACAAAAGTTAGCTAAGCAAATTTTAGAGCGAGTGATCCTCCTTGTTTGTATATCACCAAAGATTTGGTTTCAGCGAAGGTTTTTGGTCACTTGTGCTCGAACTTGGGGTAGCTTTGGCTTGTTAGATGGTGGAGCTTCTTCTTCATCATCTCCTTCATCTTTTTTATTATCGAAGTGGTCATCTCCTTGATGTGGTGTTGAAGGAGGTTGTGGTGGATCTTCATGATGTACTTCCTCCTCCCCTTCATCTTGCCGAGTACCACTTGTGGATACTTCCATGTCATTTTGTCTATAGCCTTGATCCCAAGTAGGAGCTTCCACTTGGGTTGATGAAATACTTTACTTCACCTCCTTGCGACGAATTTTGCCTTCGGGCAAATCTTGGATAGCTTCTGAAGGATCCTTATCTCCTACATCATCTGACAATTGTTCGACTTGTGAACCATTAGATTCATAAACTTCACATCTACTGTCTCTTCAACCTATCAAGTGAAGTTGTTGTAGACACGGTAGGTGTGAGAGTGCGATCCGTAACCAAGTAGGAAACCTTCATGAGATTTAGGAAAAATTTAGCATGATGGTGCTTATAAAAAATGTAGCACTTAGATCTGAATACCCGAAAGTATCCAACTTGGGGTTTGTTACCGGGGACCAGATCATATGTTGTTTTACCGGGAAGCTTGTGCAAGTAGAGTCGGTTTGTGGCATGACATGCTGTTTCCACAACTTCTGCCCAAAAGTGTTTTGGCGTCTTGTATTCGTCAAGCATCGTTCTTGACATCTCAATGAGGGTTCGGTTCTTACTCTCAACAACTCCATTTTGTTGAGGTGTGTACGTAGCCGAGAACTCATGTGAAATTCCTTCTTAGTCAAGAAAGGTATCCACATGGGTGTTCTTGAACTCCAGTCCGTTATCGCTTCAAACCTTCTTGATCTTCACTTCAAATTGATTTTGCGCTTTGCATGCAAAGTTCTTGAAGATCTTTTGTACCTGCGACTTATCATCAAGAAAGAATACCCATGTAAATCTGGAAAAACCATCAACTATAACTAGACCATAAGAGTTTCCATCGAGACTCTTGTAAGCATTGGAACCAAAAAGATCCATATGAAGTAAATCGAGTGGTCTCCTAGTGGTCATGGTGTTCTTGACCAGATGACTTCCACCTACTTGCTTTCCTGCTTGACAAGTGCTACAAAGCATATCTTTGTCAAAGATAACATCTTTAACACCAAGAATGTGATCGCCCTTGATAAGCTTATCTAGATTGCACATGCCTACATGTCCAAGTCTTCTATGCCATCGCCAACCTTTAGATGATTTTGCAATAATACAAGTACGAGGTTCGGACTTTTTAGTGAAATCAACAATGTATAGATCACCTCTACGAATACCATTAAAGACAGTTTTATGATGATCATGACGAAACACTTGGCAATCTACTTTAGTAAATAGCACAATGAAACCGAAGTCCGCTAGTCTAGATACGAAAAAAATATTGTAGCCAAGGGATTCAACAAGCATGGCATTTTGAATAGATCTATCTTGAGATATAGACACCTTACCAAGGCCAAGTACCTTACCCTTAGAGTTGTCGCCAAAGGTCACGTCCCTCCGAGGACCTTGATTAGGTGTGATCTCTTAGAACATGTCCTTATCACTAGTCATATGATCAGTGCATCCACTGTCGAGAATCCACTCTTTTCTACCGAACATGTAATCATTGAAGTTTGCCATGAGACTTAGGAACTTCATTGTCTTGTCACATTTAATGTCAAACAACTCATACTCATCATAGTAGCCATATTCTTCATTATCATCATTAGGTAGAATCTCCTCGTCATGGAAACCAAGAGACTCATTAGAATTTTGACTAAGACAATGTTCAAGCTTATGTATGTGAATGGCTTCTACAACAATGTTACTAATGGTAGTAACATCTCCTTTAGCACGCATAAGATCATGAAGCTCAAATAAGCATTTACCAAAGTTTGTCTCACTAGGCTTCAATTCCATGAATGGCAATAGTTTTATGAAGAATTTCATCAAGATTACTTAATGAATAATTTGGATATGGAATTCCACAAAGTATAAGCACATTCAAAAATCTTCAATTGAGTAAGCACATACCTTGGTCAACCTCTAACGATAAAGTTTATAGTTCTAGGGTTACCAATCATGTCAATTTCCTCTTTGTATGTGGCATGTAATTCATCGACGGGGAACACATAGGAATTTTCAATATGATTTCTCAAATGGAATTTGTCAAATTGATCAGTCATAGCATCTTTCCATTGGCTATAGTACTCTCCATCAAGAATGGGCACTCTAGAACTCAAACTCTCCAAACTAGGCATATTCATCTTCCTCCAAAGGTGATTACACCAAGGTTATGGAGACCTTGCTCTGACACCAATTGAGGGATCACTAGAAGAGTATGTCTAGAGGGGGGGTGAATAGACTACTAGCACAAATTAAAATCTACACAACGTGCAAAGTTAAATGTTAACAGATTTTAGCAATTATAACAAGTCTAGCACACCCTACACATGCAAGTCATCAATTATAGCATCGGAAAGTAAAGACATTGCACATGGAAGTAAGGAGTTGAGATAGGGAGATCAAACGCATGAAGGAGATGAAGATTTTTCCCATGGTTCCGATAGGTGGTGCTATCATACGTCCACTTTTATGAAGTCTTCAACCCATGGAGGGTAACAGTCGCGAGAGTTCATGGAGGGCTCTACCCATGGAGAGTTACACCAAGAACCAACCTTGACTATACCATGATGGCCTACCTCCACGGAGGACATGCGTAACTCTGGGTAGATCTTCACGAAGTAGGCGATCTTCCCTTACTAACTTCTTGGTTCACTCCACTTCACGAACTAGGAGGCTCCCAAGCGACACCTAACCAATCTAGGAGGCACCACCCTCCAAAAGGTAATGGGCTCAATAATGTTAATGAACTCCATGCTCTTGTGCTTCAAGATGATAGAGTCCTCAACACTCAGTCACTCTCTCACAGATCTGGCTTTGGTGGAAGAGATTGATTGGGTGGAAAGCAACTTCGGGAGGCATGATCCCAACACATGAGTAGGTGGCTCTCTGTGAGAAAATCTGATGGGATAAGTGGGGATCTTTTCTGAGTGCTTCTCTTGTGAGTGATTGGTGGTGGATGGGTATATATAGGCATCTCCAAAAATCCAACCGCTACACCTTAAGTGACCAACTCGGTGACACAATGTGTGAATCTTGGTGGTACCGCGTTTCTCCCAAGGTAGAAACTTTTGACTCTTGGTGAGACCGATATAGAAATCTCGGCGGTAACGATCGGGTGTCCAACGGTCAGAATCCTAATCTCAGTGACGCCGATCCAAAAACTCGGATCTTTCAATTTTGTGAATCGAGGTAACAAAAAGTTGGCAAGCTGAACTCGGTGACACCAAAGTGGGATCTGTTGCACCGATGTGCTAGGGTTTAGCGTGGTTCTGTCTGATACTAGGAATCGGTGGGACCGAGTGGATGGAGTTGGTTTAAATGATTTGTATGAATGGCTTGGACATACTTTGTGGGAGAGTTTGTGGGTGTTTTTGGTGACTATCACTTGAGCACATGAAGCATCTTGTTCACCAACAGTATGTTACCCTGTTTTAATAGTACTGGCTTTGCCTATGGACTCAAAGAGATTTCTCGCAAAGTAAAATGTAGAGTCGCCTTTGCTTGAAGCTTTTGCCAATGCTATTCCTTCTCCTTCTTCTTCTTGGGGATACTCTCCACACTCCTTAGCCAACTCTGTGTGGAATTTATCTGAAATACACTAGATAAAAGTATTAGTCCAAGAGACAATGTAGGTTGTCATGAATTATCAAAACCACCAAGGGAGCATATTGTGCTTTCAGATGATAGATGGCGGCGGGAGGCCCCAAGGCTTGATAGCCATTGGATATGGACTTATATGTTTTCCTTGCACTCTTTGGGAGATCAAGGCGTGCCAAACAAGCTCATGTCCTAAGATAATGTCTCATCCATGGCCAGCCGAGCTCGCCATTGAGGTTAGTAATACAGACATAGATATCTTTCCTCCATTACATTGTGTGTGCGAAGAAATATGATTACAATGCTAACGAGGAGTTGTATTGGAGGATGCTCTTCAAAAAGGGAGAGAGGCAACCCAGGCGCTTTTGGAGGATAGGGACTGGTAGGCATCAGAGAAGTTGAGGGATTGGGAGGAGAGGATGGCTAGGTTGTTGGAGGAGGAGAGGGCACGGAACGAGGCATCTCACCGGGCCATGTACAAGCTTTTCATGGTAAGTTTCTTCTTCATATTAGATAAATCATGCATGTAAGGTTCGTTTTCATTAATAACTAATATGATTGACTTGTCAAAACCAAATGTGCAGTCTATGTGCGAGAAGACCGACCACACCCCTCCGCCGATGTCAGTCATTACCGTAGCGGGAACGGTGAGTTTCCTTTGAATGGTCACTAGTTACTAGTCTTAACATTTCAGTGTCATCATGCTAACAATTTGATGCAGCATAACTCCCGAGCCGCATCGCACGACCCTTCTCCAGGGCATCCTTTTCCAGGTGAAACCGGCTCGAGCCACCCCGGTGCTTCACCTC
The DNA here is from genome assembly GCA_022496015.1 of Hordeum marinum. Lineage (NCBI taxonomy): Eukaryota > Viridiplantae > Streptophyta > Magnoliopsida > Poales > Poaceae > Hordeum > Hordeum marinum. The sequence continues at coordinate 237,240,046 of CM039675.1, forward strand.
CGTGATGACGAGGACGGTAAGTTTTCTCTAGTGTTTTTCTTAACAAATGCATAATGACCTATACTTAGCTTATTTAGTTCATTTATGACATAATAAGCTTACTTAGGTCAAAGCTGGCATAATAACCTTGGTTAGATCATAAATGTCATATACATAGCTTATTTTCTTCCATTGGGACGTAATAAGCTTACTTAGTTCCAGAATGACCTAGTTTACCGTAGTTAGTTCTAAAATGACCTATACTTAGCTTTGTTTCCTCCAAAATGACATAATAAGCTTACTTAGCTCCAAAATGTCCTATTTTACCTAAGTTAGCTCTAAAATGGCCTATGCTTAGCTTTGTTTCCTCCATAGTGACATAATAAGCTTAGTTAACTCAAAAAAGGCATAATTACCTTGGTAACCTCATAAATGCCATATACATAGCTTATTTTCTTGCAAAATGACACAATAAGCTTAGTTAGGTCAAATATGGTGAAACTTGCACTTTTGATTTGATATGTTTGTTGGATGAACATATCCATATGTAATGGATATAGTTTCTATGATATATATGCTTGCGAAAATGCTTGGATATATCAAAAAACAAATTAAAAAAGGCAATATAGTCACTTTTCCGCCTACCACCGATGGCAAAGGGGGCTTTGCCGTTTGCCACAGACAGCAAAGGGGCCACATGGCATCATCCTGTGCAACCTTGGAGCACAAGGTCTTGGCCATTTGGTCTCTTTGCTCTCTGCTGGCAGACAACAAAGGAGTAAATCTGTCCAGCTGGCAAGTCCTGCCTCTTTGCTATCTCTGGTAGATGGCAAAGGAGCTGCTCCCTTTGCTGCTGTTAGCCACCTAATGGGGCTAACCTGGTTCCTATGTTGTCCATAGGCTTTGCTGTATGCAGGGCCTGCATGGCAGACGACAAACATCTTTGTCGTCCGCTGTTCAAAAGCAGACGGCAAAACACCCCTTTACCGTAGCTTTCTATGCCAGACGTGGGACCGTCTACTGGCAGATGGCAAACGAGTTTGTCGTCCGCTGGTGTATCGTTTGCTGTCTACCATGGCAGACGACAAAGTGCCTCATTCCTATAGTGTATATGTTGTTTCCGACCTCATTTAAGATGTGTAGATAGTGTAGTTTCATTATGCTTCACCTCTTTCCATGTTTAACAACATTTAATATTGTTGAATACCTAATCGAGACTGAACTAAGTAATTCAAATGTGGAGTTTCGACAATATGGAACTCATTGCATATTGAGCTTCACTTAATGTTTACTATTTGATTGTTGTGATTGTCGTGCCCTGCATATTTAAACTGGACATGCATCATATTTGTTTGCACATCATGTCATGCATTTTTTGTGGTGTTTACCATGTATTGATTGTTGTTTCCTGATTGCTTCTTCTCGATAGAGTTCCGAAGGCATTCAGAGTATGAGGATTCGTTCGACTACGGCCGTTCGTCTACTTCGCGGATTCGTTCTTCTTCCAAGCGGGATCTCAGGCAAGATGATCATTTACCTAGATACTACTACTATCATTGCCATGCTAGTTGTCTCACTTCTATCGTTATGTCTTGTTACCTACCACTTGTATGTCAAGCCTCCCAACATTGCCATGAATAACCTCTAACCCCTCTACATCCCATCAAACCATTGTTTGGCTATGTTACCGCTTGCTCAACCCCTTCTTATAGCGTGCTAGTTGTAGGTACAAGTTGATTTCCATGTGACAACATGGATATTTTGATATATCACAATATTATTGCTATTTAATTTAATGCACATATATACTTGGTGAAAGGTGGAAGGCTTGGCCTTTTGCTCGGTGTTTTGTTCCACATTTGCCGCCCCAGTTACTTGTGTACTGGTGTTATGTTCCATATTGAGTGCAACATGCTTGGGGTTGTTATGGGGGACCCCTTGATTTTCATTTTCGGGGTATAACTCTTCTAGCAAGGCCCAACATTGGTACTCCATTTGCCTAATAACTAATAAAATTGCATAGGGACCTGCCGACACCTGTGGATAATTAATCAACAACCGGTCCAGTGCTCCTCATGAGTGTTTGATATGGGGAGTCGATCTTTCATGAATTGGAAGGGGAAAACACGAAGAACACAGGAAAGAACAAGAGAAACACTCAAAGAACAAACTCCAATGACACATCCACTATATCCATGATCAACACAAGAGTCTGAAAGATCCCAAATCAACATACGATACAAGTAGCGGTAGTGTTCTCTCACTTCGGAGGAGGAGCCTTGAATCCACCGAGGATCTTGCCTCTAGAGGGGCCTAGGAATCACTTGTATATACTCCCAATGGAGGACAAGATCCACAAGAGAGACAAGTAATGGAGCTATGCTCAACAAAGTGTATGCAAAACCATAGATAACCCTAACTAGAGCCCCAAGGACCAAATATATAGGTGCCAAGAGGTAGGGAATGAAGAGGGGGCGAGATGGGCCGAAAGGGTCGGCAGGCCTGGGAGGCCCATGCGCGCGGCCTAAGTGAGCCCCGTGTGCACGTTGGGTCTCGTGGGCACGAGAGACGGCCATGCGCATGGGTTCTCCGTTGTAGCACCCTGGGAGGCCCATGTGCATGGGTTCTTCTAGGCCCGTGTGCACGGGGTCATCGTTGTAGCTCCTGGGAGGCCCGTGTGCACGAGGTCTTCTGGGCCCGAACACACGGGGTCTTCTATCACTCGGTTACCCTCATGAGCACAGGGTCCAGCAAGCCTGTGCGCATGGGGTCGGTTGTAGCTGGACTTCTTGGCTGCAGCTGGACTTCTTGGCTGCAGCTTCGGCTCCATCTTCTGTGAGTCCTATTGGTTCCTACCCTTGGCCTTGGATGTCTTCCTTGTAACTAACGATGAATAGAGTCTCGAGGTGAGATAGCATCAAAGTCCCGTTTGTATCCATGTCAAACTCAAAGAGGACGGAGTTAACCTTAGCTTCTATTGCACGTATGCGAGCTCTTGTCATAGGGCCACTTGTGTATTGTGGAGATGGTGTAGACTTCATGGGGATGAGTGTGGGATGCTCCTCATCAACTCCCCCCTTGGAAAGATCCGTCCTCGGATCAAGATTTTCATCACGATGAAACGGGGAAAGGTCCATGACGTTGAAGGTGTTGCTCATGTTGTACTTGTCACGTGGAATGTCGATGTTGTAGGCATTGTTGTTGTAGCGTGCCAACACCTTGAATTGCCCATCAGCGTGAGGTAGTAGTTTTGATTTGTGCTCATTTGGAAAATGCTCCTTCCGGAGATGTAGCCACACAAGGTCGTCGGGCTTGAACACCATGGGGTGTTTGTTGGTGTTGTGCTTTGCGGTGACGCGTTTCACTTGATGCTCAATTGTGTGCCTCGTATCTTCATGCATCTTCTTGATATAGCTTGCTCTTACACTTTCATCCATGTTGATATCTCTTGTAGTTGTAACAGGAGAATGTCCAATGGGGACAAAGGGTTGAAGCCATAGACCACCTTGAAAGGACATTTGTTGGTGGTGAAGTAGCGTGCGCGATTGTAGGCGTACTCGACGATGGGGAGATAATGTTCCCATTCCTTGATGTTCTTCTTGATCAACATGGGTAGGAGAGTTGCAAGGGTCTGGTTCGTCACCTCCGTTTGGCCATTGGTTTGTGGATAGTAGGCTGAAGAGAATAGTAGCTTGATGCTGAGCTTGGCACAAAGTGTCTTCCAAAAGTAACTGAAGAACTTGATGTCGCGATCTGAGACAATGGTCTTGGGCACTCCATGTAGGCGTAAGATGTCCCTACAAAAGAGATTGGAACTATGTGAAGCATTGTCTATCTTGTGACAAGGAATGAAATGAGCCATTTTTAAAAAGCGATCCACAACGACAAAAAACGGAATCATGGCCATTTTTTGTTTGTGACAAACCAAGCACAAAATCCATACTAATGTCTTCCGAAGGTTGGAAAGGTATAGGAAGAGGCATGTAAATACCATGGGATTTAGTTTTACAATTAGCTTTAGCGATACATAGAGCATCGGTTGGTGAAGCATGCAACCTCGAAACATGTTTGGCCAAAAGTACTTGTTCGAGAGGGTGGCATATGTCTTGTCGCGTACAAAGTGACCCGTTAGTCCTCCATCACGAGCCTCATGCAAAAGAAACAACCGAAGAGAAGACTCGGATCGTGGGGAATGAACACCTATGGGATCGAAGGCACCCCTTTCGGTTCGGCGGGGGAGCAGGCTCACGCAAAGAGCAGGTCTGACGAACAACACGCGGGGATCTTTACCTAGTTTGGGTCGCAAAGATGTGTAAAACCCTACTCCTCCTTGGTTGTATTGTGAATGTTCTTAGGTTTCTAGCTACAGGAGCACTATGAGTAGCTACTACATGTATCATCTAGAAGGTCCAAAAGTGCGAGGGACCAAAAGTCCAAAAGTCCTAAAATTACTCTACCGTATCACCCTGGGCCTCCTTTTATACTCTAAAGGGGATCCCAACAGTGGTGTACAGTGCGTACACGGGGTGTACAGACCTACAATGCTATCATACCTAACACTGATGGAGTAGGACAGGCGCATTTAATGCACTGTCAGGCATCTCTGACTGTCCACAAGATGGGACACGAGCCCGTCCCATCGACACCGCTTAGCCCCTCCATCACCTACGCCATGACACGTGCCCACGCGAGGCGACACCTGGCCTATGCACGGGCGGGCCCTGCCAAGGCTTAGCCTTGCCGAGCTTCGCCTTGATGGTTCTTGCCGGGGCTTTGCTTTGCCGGAAGGTTCGATGGTCATCCTGGCAGGGTCTTGCCGGGGGTCTTGATTCTCCTGTGCCTGTACCTAGCAACTCCCTGTCGAGCCTCGTCGCCAGGGTGGCTACTACTATCCGTGCATGAGTAAGGGGCACTAGAGAGCCCAAAACTCTAGTGCACTGACAGGAGCCCCTGGGCCTGGGCCATACACAGTGCGACGCGTTGTTGGGATAGGACCAAACAGTGCATGGGCATGCATGGCAGGGCCTTGCGGTCGTGATCATTGTGCTTGCTATGCCTCCCCACGATGCCCATTGAATGCAGGACGTGGGATATGTGCACGGCATGGCCATTACAACAGCACGCCCGCGAAGCATTTCTATATTATTTTAGTAAAGAGGCTGCCCCGCGCCTTCCCCATAAAGAGGGAATTGCAGAGGTGCTGCTCATTTACCTCTTGTCTTTCTCAATCTGAGAACCGCCGTCATCTTCCTCCTCAAGTTCGAAACAGACCTCCTCCCATTCATCCACTCCTCCATGCCCCCTCCGTCCTTGGCCCCCGCCCCCATAGCCACCATTCCTCCCAAGGCTAGCAAGGTCCAGGACGCGGAAGCCATCTCCAAGAACAAGTTGTTGATGTTGTGGAAGAAGCACGCCGTCTTTCCGCTCGGGCTTGACGTGGGCGCTCTGAAGGAGCGAGATCGGTGTATGTGGGCCACGGCGACGAAGGCGCATCCCGCCACCCGCGTGAGTCCAAGTCCTTCCGGGGGCGACCCAGATAAATATCCTTTCTTTGCAAATTATTTTTACTGCGGGCTCTGACCCCCTTTCTCGGATTTCTTTAACAACATCATGTTCACTTACGGCTTCCAACTCTTGGATTTTACGCCGAATGCTGTGACGTGTATGTTAGTTTTCGCTCATCTTTGCAAAAATTTTGCCGGAGTAGTCCCTAGCACCTCCCTCTTCCACCATTACTTTACTCCCCGTATCCAACAAGGTGGAGCCCTTTCTGACGCCATCGCTTGGATTCCACGACAAGGAACCAAGGAGGTCTACCCAGACAAGTCCTACTACGAGAGGTGGGATGAGTGGCGAGACAAATGTTGCTGGATTCCGGATGAGAAATTCAGCCTTTCTTCTTCTCGTGACAAACCAAAATGGTGCGCGGCGACGACTGGAGTGCCCTTGACCCCGAGGATGGGAAGCTCACAATCGTGACCACCAGGATTCACCCCCTCAGAAACACCGGCCTCACGGTAGAGATGATATGCGATGATTTCCTTCGCCGGCGCATCTCTCCCTGTAGAATAAGGGGAGGCCAACTTGGGAATTCCGAAACGCGGCAGACATCATGAGGCTGCACCCCGGGCTGAACCACAATCTAACGGTTTATGCAGCACAGAGCTCTCTGCCAGAAACTGTTCCAGAGTGCTGTGGCACATGAGCTGCTGGTAGGCATAGTCCCCTTGGGCAACAACTCTGCTTTAGGTTCCCACATCCTTGACGCGTCCTAGATTGAGCTATCTATAGAGCAGGCTGAAGAGTTCTTTGATAACTTGGCAGAGACGGCCATCGGCAAGGAAGAGGGCCTCGTCCGCGACACCACTGAGGAAGAAATGGTATACAACGCCAGCAGGGCGGAGGAAGTAGATCTTGCTGCGGAGGCCGGCAGTGATGGCTTCTTGGAAGATGAAGCCGTCGGAGGAGAAACATTGTGGGACGAAAGTCTTGCCGGGCAGGGCGGGACCACCGGGGAGCAAGGTGGCACATCTACTCGGGGTTGTCCTACCGAAGGCACGACTGAGGAGGAACTGCTCAAGGAGGCCTTGTCCCTTGTTACAAGGAAGAGGTGTGTCCTTCGGAGCGCTACCACTGGGCTTCTGGTCCGCCAAGCTCCTTGAAGCAGCACAGTCCCTAGCAAGTGGGTGTCCAGCATGGCCGCGGGCGGCAAGAGGCTCACCAGCAACCTGCGCGTGCCATGGCTAAGCGGCCCAGGAGTATCCCTCTACCTCCCCCCATGGGCACCACGGTGGAAGTTGCCTTCGACCTCTCTGCCCTTAGCTCGGGATAAGAAGATGACGAGTAAGGATCTTGTTGTATCTTTTGTCTTTTTAATCTCTAGTTTTATTTTACTCATTTACTTTGCCTTGGTTTGTCTCCACGGGGATGTGGAAACACTGGCGCCAAGGGTGGCAAATAGAGCGAAGACCTCGATGGGTGAGGAGTTGCCGGCAAGCACCTCAGGGGCGCCAGATAAAGTCACCATCAACCCGGAGGCCAGCCCACAACGCAACCCTTGACTCAGCCCCTGACACAGCCCCGAGCATGAGCCCATTACTCACTTCCCGCTGGCAAGTGCGGGGATGTGCATCTTTACCGCTAACATCACCGGACGTGTAGAAGGAGGGTGGCGATAAGGAGAACCATCCGAGGCCGCCCCTGATATGCCACTTCCATCTACGCCGCCCAGAGATGGATCCCCTGTGAGGACTTCCTCCAGAGCGCTTTATCAGGACAATGGAGAGCCGGTAAGCATGGGCACCGATAGGTCTTCGTCGGCAACCATCGTTGGTGCATGCACTCTTTATTATGTTCGTCTTTTTTTTCTCTTCTTGAACTTCCACCTCAGCTTCGTTTGGTTTGTTTTCTTGGCCTTCAGACATTCCCTAGACAGAGGGCATGGATGTGGACACCGTCATCGAGGAGACCGCCAGGGATGCTTTCGCTGAGGCCGACATGATCGCTGCTGAGGAGGCCACCAAGAGTGCTACCGCCAAGGCCGCTGAAGCTGTCAAGAATGTTGCCGCCGAGGCTGCTAGTGCTGAGGCCACCAAGGCTGTGCGGGAAAAGGTCGGGAAGGCAGGCGAGGGGGCCAGTGACCATACTGATAGCATTCCTGCCGCAGGAGCGCCAGGCGCTACGCCGGCCACAGATTCCCCAGCTGTCGAGAATGTGGCCGTCGAGGACCAGACGCCCGCACTAGAAGCCCCTTCGTCGAGCAAGTACCTCAGGGTCGGCAATAATTTGTTCGTCAGCATCCCCACCATGGCGAGCACTAGGGTGCCGTCTGAAGGGGATGTTTTTGAAGAGGAGATCAGTACTGCTACCGGGCTCGAGATTGTCGGTGAACCAAATGCTAGCAGCAGCAAATCCCAAGAAGAGCAAGTATTCCAAACCATGGGCGACAGCTTCCGGAAGCTTCAAGCGCTTCACCGCGCCCGAAAGGAGAAACTAGACTCCAGGGCAGCAGTCATGGAAGCGGAGGAGGCTAAGTTCCAGGAGCGCATCGACGAAACCCAGGTCTGGTTTGCCCAAGCTTCCCAGGATATGAAGTTTGGTCAGGCGCAATTGAGCCAAGGATGGAGCCAACTCTACATGCAGCAGTCCGACACCGAGCAGGCACAAGAGGAGGCCAAACAACAGGCTGCTACAGAAGACGCTCGCTTGACGGAGCACCATATCGGGCTCGATGCATATGAGGAGGACCTTGTCACTCGCGAGAACGCGCTTGCCGACAAGCTTCATGGCAAGGAAGTGTAGATCGAGGAGCTCGTCGCACGGCGGACCTGGGAGCTAGAGCGGAAACACAAGGAGACACTCAAAGCTCTAACTCCACATCACGCCGGCAAGCTGAAGGAGGTCGTCGATGCTGCCGCAACTGTAGAGGCCGCCAAGAACTTGCTGGAGGAGAGGGTGAAGAAGCTGGGGGCTGACCTTAAGGACCTTGGCAAGGAGGTCTTGTTACTCAGGTCTGAAAGAAACAAAGCCCTCGACAGCCTAATGGAGATGCAGGTCACTATCTCTGACAAGACGAAACATCTCTCTTGAGCTAGCGGGTCCATCGATCACCTGAATCTGAAGCTGGCTACGCCGACCGAGACTCTCGAGACCGCTAGGACCCACGAGAAGGCGCTGGTCAAGGATCTCCAAGATGAGAAGGAGCTGGTCAAGAGTGCTCCTACCGTCCACAACGACTATGTACAAGGAGTACAAGTCTGGATTGAGAATCTCGTCGATGTCGTAGAGAAGCTTGCCGCACAACTGTCCGCCATGGGCCTGGAAGGCCCCATGTACTCTTCCAACGATACAGTGTCCACGAGCGCCAATGTGACCATTTTCTTCGACTGTAAGCTTGGATCCTTGGAGCAGCTTCACTCCAACCGGGCATCCCACCTGGCCAGTGAATCACTCAAGCTCTGCCAGGACGTTCTCCGCAACTTGCTCGTCAAGGTGGCGCACAAGAACCCCGGCTTCAACTTCTCCAATGTCTTTGACCCCTTGCTGAAGGGTGTTGACATCAAGACACTTGAGGAACTTGTCACGCCCATCGTCGACAGGGTAAGCCAAGTCAAGCAGGTCGAAGGCGACCGCCGAGATTAGTTGCCTTACTTCTCGCTGCCATCCATGCCAAGAACAATTTATCTCATGTTAGAATCTCGGCAAGACCGATGTAATATCTCTTGTTATGCTGTGAACAACTTGTTATGTTATCCTCCTTGTTTCATTTCTCTCTATATGCATTCACCCTACGCTTGATAGGAAACTTGCCGGCACGCATACCCTTGTCGCGAGCGCTAGGTGCGGGACTTTAGCAACCTACTGGGGGCTGCTATCGGCAAGAGACCGTGGTGTTTTCTATGCAACCACCTAGACTATTCAGCGGACTCGAAACAGAATGGGGACGGAACCAACCGCAACAAGATTCCTTCGCGTCCAGGTTTTCTATACAAGAATGGAAATCGCCCAAGGAAAATAACTCCACGGCAAGAATTCACTTGGGGTTTTGTAGCTTATCTTTTCATTGCCATACTCCTTCCGGCAAGATTTTTTTTTGAACGTCACCCATAGTTATCCATACAATCATCACCTCATGGTAAAGCTGCACGTGAGGTAACCTTTTGTCCTTTGAGAAAAAGAAAGAAGAGAAAATATGGGTGTGGAACCTTGGCGGTCCGTTGGCTCTTGCCGAGAGTAAGTGTAATGCAATATCTCAGACAAACATGCACATAAGTAAACATGAGAACCAATCAAGATTTGTAGAACATTTAGCTTTATTCAACTACGCACAGGGTCTGCGCCTAGCTTTGTACCAAGGATTACATGCTTCAGTGGCAAGACTTGTACAAAAGGTGATTGCTGGGTGACCCGGTAGCCGTGCCTTATGGGTAGAACTTATGAACATGTTCGATATTTCAGGAGTTGCTCACTTGGATACCATCTTCGGTCTCCAAGCAGATTGCGCCAGGCCTGGTGACTCATACTACCCGATAAGGGCGTTCCCACTTCGGTGCCAAATTGTTGGAATTCTTGGCATACTGAACCCGCTGAAGAACAAGGTCGCCTTCCTCAAGACTTCTGGCATTAACTTTGCCGCTATGGTAGTGGTGCAAAGCTTGCTGGTAGCATGCAGCTCTCACAGCAGCCTGAAGATGATCTTCCTCAAGGAGCTTCGCGTCACCTTGCCGCAAATGCTCTTGCTCAAGCTCATCATAAGCGAGCACTCGAGGTGACCCGTATATGAGTTCCGTGGGGAGAACTGCTTCTGCCCCATATACGAGGGATAAGGGTATATGGCTGGTAGCTCGATTTGGTGTCATCCTGATCGACCAGAGAACCACCAACAACTCATCAATCCAGTGCCTTTCGCACTTGTGCAGCTTGTCGAAAGTCCTTGTCTTAAGGCCTCACATCACTTCAGCATTAGCCCTTTCCGCTTGGCCGTTTCTCCTTGGGTGGGCAACAGAAGCAAAACAGATTTTCCTGCCAAGGTCTTGGACATATTGCATGAAGGTGCGACTCGTGAACTGTGCCGTTGTTAGTGATGATCCGGTTGGGAACACCAAAGCGGCAGACTAGTCCTTTGAAGAACTTGATGGCTGACTGTGTTGTCACCTTTCTCACCGCTTCCACTTCTGGCCACTTTGTGAACTTGTCGATTGCAATGTACAAGTACTCAAAGCCCCCGGTAGTACGGGGGAAGGGCCCCAAGATGTCGAGCCCCCAGACCTAAAATGGTCAGGAGAGAGGGATTGTTTGAAGGGCTTGAGTTGGTTGATGTAATTTCTTCGAATGAAACTAGCATGCTTCACACTTGGTTACTAATGCAGTTGCATCCTGGAGGGCAGTGGGCCCAAATAAACCTTGTCGGAATGCCTTTCCGGCAAGTGCTCTTGATCCTATGTGGGAGCCACATATGCCTCCATGTATCTCTGCCAACAGCTCCAGCCCATCCTCCTGAGAAATGCACTTGAGCTTCACACCATTCGGTCTCTTTTTGTACAGGACATTGTCCACGAACTGGTACATATTAGACTGGCGGGCTACTTTCTCTGCTTCCTCTTGTTCCTCTGGGCGTTCTCCTATCTGAAGAAAACAGACAATGTGGTGTGCCCATGCTGGAGCCTGGGGCTCGAAAACAAAGACTAAAGGCATATCCTCTGCCGGGGAAGCATTTGTCTCAATGGCCCCACCGAAGCCTGCTACTTCCTGGCAAGACTGGTGGGAGCATGTGCTTCCACGACGAGAGCCGGAGGCTCCGCCGGAGCACGACGCTCACCGGCAAGCCTGATGTTGTCCCCGGCAACGTCCTTGCCGGCGGCTTTTGGGAGCTCTGCCGGGAAATACTTCCCGGAAATCAACTTCCTTCTTTTCTCTTGTCCAGTTGATGGTGTCACAGATGGTTGAGTCATTCGGAGCACGAAAGTTCCTGGTTCCACACGTAACTTAAGGGCAGCACACTTTGACAGGCCATCGACAATGCTATTTTCTACCCGTGGAACATGCTCCATTTGCAGGCCGTCAAAATTTCCTTCCAAGTTCCTCACTTCATCTACGTAAGCTCCCATCAACGGACTTTGGTAATCCTTATTACTTGCCTGATGACAACCTGAAAATAACCCCTAACAATAAGTTTCTTGATCCCCAGGTCTGCCGCAATCCTGAGACTGGCAAGCAGTCCTTCGTACTCAGCGATATTGTTCGTTGATCTCTCCCGAGAAACTGCATTTGAATCACATATTTGAGGTGCTCTCTGGTGGGTGCGACAAGCAGCACTCCGGCACCAGCGCCTTACAGTGAGAAAGCCCCATCAAAATACATGATCCACTCTTGATCGGTTTCCTTGCCAAGGAGGGTTAACTCTGGAACTTCTTCATCTGGCATTGGGGTCCATTCAGCGATGAACTCCGCCAAGGCTCTGCTCTGGATGGTCGAAGTGCTCTCAAACTTGAGACCAAAGCTTAGCAGTTCCAAAGTGCACTCTATAATCCTGCCGGTAGCTTCCGGGTTTCGCAAGATCCGCTGCAGCAGGAAGCGAGTGACAACGATGATCTCATGTGTTTGGAAGTAATGGCGTAGCTTCCTCGAGGCCTTAAGGAGGCCGAAGAGAAACTTTTGCACGCAAGAATATCTTGACCTAGCCCCCAGCAAAAGGGAGGTAACAAAATAGATTGGGCGTTGCACCACCTTCTTCTTCTAAACTGTCTCTTTTAATTGCACAGATCCTTCCTTGTTGGCAACACACCCTGTCGGGGAATGTTCTGGCTTGTCGGTTGGCGGTCCTGCTGCTGTCGCTGCTTCTTCATCAACTTCTCTTTCAGGCACTAGTGCATCACTTACCACTTGATTTGTTGCCGCTAGATATACCAGCAACGTCTCTTGTGGTTTTGGGGCGACTAGGACTGGCGAAGAGGAGAGGTACTTCTTCCAGTCCTACAGTGTTGCCTCCGCTTCTGCAGTCCATTTCATTCGACCTGCCTTCTTTAAGATTTCGAAAAAGGGCATGGCGTGCTCAGCCGATTTTGAGATGGACCTACTCAGAGCAGCAACACAACCGGCAAGATGATGCTCATCTTTCACACGTCTTGGTGCTTCAATTTGCTCAATCGCCTTGATCTTGTCGGGATTTGCTTAAATTCCACATTGGGATATAGAGAACCCGACAAGCTTGCCGAATGGGATGCCGAACACACACTTCCCAGGCTTGAGCTTCATGTTGATCTTGCGCAGATTTGCAAATGTTTCTTCTAGGTCTGATATGAGCGTAGCCTTGTCCTTGGTTTTGACCACTATGTCATCCATATAATCCTCCATATTTCTATGTAGCTGGGGCCGAAAACAAATCTGGACCACTCTTGCAAATGTAGAACCAGCACTTTTCAACCTGAAAGGCATATGCAAAAAGCAATACGTACCACAAGGGGTGATAAATTAGGTCTTCTCCTCGTCTTCCTTGGCCAAGAAAATCTGATGATATCCTGAATAGGCGTCAACGAAAGACAACAAGCCACAGCGGGTGGTGGAGTCCACAATATGGTCGATGCTTGGCAAGGGGAAAGGATCTTTGGGGCATGCTTTGTTGATGTCTGTGAAGTCAATGCACAACCTCCATTTTCTGTTCACCTTGCGCACTACCACTGGATTGGCCAACCACGTTGGATGAAGTACTCCTCTGATCAAGCCAAATGCTTCTAATTTCTTGATCTCTTTGGCAATAAACTTTTGCCGCTCGAAACCTTGCTTCCGGACCTTCTGCTTGACGCCTGCGTGTGTGGGCAGATGGCAAGGTCGTGCTCACTCACCTTCCTGGGAACACCGGGGATATCAGATGGTTGCCATGCAAACACATCGACATTCTCCCGTAGGAAGGCGATGAGCGTGCTTTCCTATTTGTCATCTAGGGTGAAACATATGGTGAAAGTTCCCCCCGTACCATCCTCCTTGGCGGGCACCTTCTTGGTCTCTGGTTGAGCTGTCTTGGACTTCTTGCTCTTGCCGGTGGAGCTCTCTAGCACATCGTCAATGGGAGCACATCACTCTGAGGAGGCGCGCTTGCCGGAATGTGCGCTAGAGGCCTTGTCAGTCTTCTTCCCCATGGGAGCTTTAGCGGTAGGAGCAAGTGCCTTGGTGGTAGGTGCTGCAACTGCCTCCCGGTGGAGTTGGTTGGCGAAGATAAGTGCACCCTTCTTGTTGGACTTGATCATGATGAAGCTCATTGGCCCGGGCATCTTCAACACATTGTAAGCGAAGTGGGTGGCCGCCATGAACTTGGCCAGCGCCGGGCGACCAAGGATACCGTTGTACGACAATGAGATCTTGGCGACGTACAAAACCATCTTCTCTATTCTGAAATTTATATCGCTACCATACGTTACCGACAGCATGATCTTGCCCTTAGGCTAAGTCCTCCCTAAATTAACCCCTTGGAAAGCGTGTGTGGGCTCGAGATCTTCATCAGGAATTTGCAGCCTCCGGATGACGTCTAGCGAGATCAGGTTCATGCTGGCCCCACTGTCGACTAGCATCTTCGTCACCTTGAGGTTGCGAATTGTTGGCGAAACCAACAGCGGCAGGCACCCGACTGCAGTTGTGCGAGCAAGGTGATCCTCGGCATCAAAAATGATAAGAGTGTTGGACAACTTCAGAGATTTCTGGGCACCAATAGAGGTCTCCGCCGTGTTAGCCTCGCGCGCCCACCGTTTAAGTTGGCGGTGAGAGGAATGCGACGAGGCACCTCCCTCGATGCACATCATCTCTGTAGGCTTTCGGAACTCATGCTCGCTAGACTCGTCGTCCTGCTCGACATCATCATCATCACCTTCTTGCTTGTTGAGGCCACAAGCGGGCCAGAATTGTTGTTGCTTGGGCTTTTCGTGTCGACCTCCTCGGCCAACGTGCTTCTTGCTAGACCCCTCAACACCATACTGGCCTTTCTCCTTGTCTTGCCTCTTGTACTCGGCTTTTTGTTTCTCGCCAAGCTGCTCAACTTGCTGACAGTCTTGGAGATCGTGGCCCTTGGTGCGATGGATCTTTCAATACTGCTTGGTGCAGCCTTCCGGCTTGTCGACAGCCACCATCGCTTGGTAGGAGGCACACCCTGCAACGTCCTTGCCGGGGTCATCAACCTTGCCCTTGTTGGCGGTACCAGGGTTGCCAGATCCCTGGATGGCAAGCATGGCCTTTCCTTTGCACTTCTTGTTACACCGCCGGCCTTTCTTTGTTGGGGTGGCGGTGTCTTCATCCTTAGAGTAGACCCCTGCGCCAGCGTCTTCGCCAGGGAGCCTACTCCCTTCTTCAGCGCGAGCACATTTGTTCGCAAGAGCATAAAGCTTGGAAACATCCCTAACCTTGTTGATCGCCAGCTCTTCCCGCATCCTGTGGTTGCGTGCATTCTAATGGAACACGCTGATAACATCGACAGGATGAACGTCTGGTATGTTGTGGTGCACACGGCTCAACCTCTGGATGTACTTGCGCAAAGTCTCGCCCTCCTTCTAAGGGATGAAGTGCAAATCGTTTTCTTGACCAGCAGCTTGGTGGCCTCCAATAAAGGCACCAACAAACTCGTGGCACAGGTCTGCCTAGGAGGTGAAGGATCCTTCAGGCAGGTGCATCTACCACAACCTGATGTTGGGCTTAAGCACCAACGGGAAGTAGTTGGCTAGTATCTTGTCATCACGAGCCCCTACAACCTATACCCCAATGGTGTAGATGCTCAAGAACTCTGACGGATTAGTCTTGCCGTCGTACTTCTCCGGGACCTCTAGCTTGAACGTGCGGTAATTGGGCCATTGGACTTGCCGCAGCACACCGGTAAACGCTGGACAACCCACCTCGTAAGGTAGGCTGGCAGGATACCCTGGCACGGGCTTGTCTACAGTGCCCCCCCCCGCACTTCTCAGATTGGTGGCATGCTTCCCGCTGTCGCTCGATAGTAATTCGAGGATCTTCCTTGCTTTGCCCCCGAAGAACTTGACACTAGTCATGGCGAGTCTGTGGGTTGGATGACGCCATTGAGTAACCATCGTAAGCATCGGTCCGTCGAGTTGGTGACTGGCGTTGTTGCTGTGGAGGAGAGTGCACCGTGGATGCACCGCCACCGGCCTTCTCACCACTGGCGTGAGCCGGCTCTGTGGTCCGAAACTTATCTATGAGGTTCAGGACGCTCTGAATGGTGGCTCTCCATTCGTCGAGCTTCTCCGCAACCGGAGGGAAGTTTAGGAGTAGCTGTGCTCGCGCCATTGCCTCTTCTAAGGTGGTCGGCAGCAAACGCCGCGAGGAACGCGAGGTGCTCTGACTTCTAACCGTGTTATAAGGAGCTCCGTCGTGGTCCCGCAATGGCACGCCACTCCCGCTAGCATGCTGGTGAGCAGGCTGGTCCCGCACACCTTGGGAGTGATGCACAGTAGCTTTTCCGTGGGGACGTTGAGAACCGTGGGCGCCATGCCATGGCTCTTCACGTGCGTCCTGGGAAGGTCGCGACACAGGCACCGGCATGGGCGTCCTCGAAGATACCCTTCCATCCCCGGAGTTCACCGTACCACCCGCAGATGGCACGTCTGTCTTGAGACCCAACGGCGCGGGGGTTCTCGCCACCGCTATGGGCGTCTCCACGGCGGGCATCGTCGCTTGCTTGGCCTTGATCACCGGACCATCACGGAAGTTCTGACCCTCCGCCTCCTCCTCCACCCACGTCTATGTCGTCACCGATCCATGTAGATACAGGGACAGCGGACGTGGATGGGCCAACCGCCGTCATGCCCTTCTTCTTGGGGGCCATGGCGATGATGAATATGAAAGAACTGGCGCGCTGATCACCAGAACAGGTTCCGATGACCCTTCTGCCCCTACCTGGTGCGCCAAAGATGTCGTGGGGAACGAATACCTATGGGATTGGAGGGACCCCATTCTGTTCGATGGGGGAGCAAGCTCGCGCAAAGAGTAGGTCTGACGAACAGCACATGGGGATCTTTACCTAGGTTCAGGCCGCAAAGATGTGTAAAACGCTACTCTTGTTTGGTTGTATTGTGGATGTTGTTAGGGTTCTAGCTACATGAGCGCTATGAGCAGTTGCTACGTGTATCAGCTAGAAGGTCGAAAAGTGCCAGGGACCAAAAGTCCAAAAGTACTAAAAGTCCACTACCATGTCGCCCTGGGCCTCCTTTTATACTCTAAAGGGGATCCCAACAGTGGCGTACAGTGCATACACGGGGTGTACAGAGCTATAGTGCTATCATACCTAACACTGACGGAGTAGGATAGATGCATTTAATGCATCGTCAGGCATCTCTGACTATCCATGGGACGGGACGGGAGCCCGTCCCATTGGCACCGCTTAGCCCCTCCACCACCAATGCCGCGACACGTGCCGAGGCAGGGCGACACCTGGCCTGTATGCTGGCGGGGCCTTGTAGGGGCTTAGCCTTGCCGGGTCTTCGCCTTGCCGGGTCTTGTTGAGGTTTTGCTTTGCCTGAGGGTTTGATGGTCATCCTGGCAGGGTCTTGCCGGGGGTCTTGATTCTCCTATGCCTTTACCTAGCAAATCCCTATCGGGCCTCGTCGCCAGGGTGGCTACTACTGCCCGTGCATGAGTAAGGGGCACTGGAGAGCCCAAAACTCTAATGGACCAACAGGAGTTCTGAACACCTATGGGATCAGAGGGACCCCTTTCGGTTCGGCAAGGGAGCAGGTTCGTGCAAAGAGCAGGTCTGACGAACAGCACACGGGGATCTTTACCCAGGTTCGGGCCGCAAAGAGGCATAAAACCCTACTCCTGCTTGGCTGTATTATGGATGTTCTTAGTGTTA
The DNA here is from genome assembly GCA_022496015.1 of Hordeum marinum. Taxonomy (NCBI): domain Eukaryota; kingdom Viridiplantae; phylum Streptophyta; class Magnoliopsida; order Poales; family Poaceae; genus Hordeum; species Hordeum marinum. The sequence continues at coordinate 237,257,369 of CM039675.1, forward strand.
TAGCTACAGGAGCGCTATGAGAAGCTGCTAGGTGTATCAGCTAGAAGGTCCAAAAGTGCTAGGGACCAAAAGTCCAAAAGTCCTAAAAGTCCTCTACCGTATGGCACCAAGCCTCCTTTTATACTCTAAAGGGTTTCCCAACAGTGGCGTAAAGTGCATACACGGGGTTCATAGAGCTATAGTGCTATCATACCTAAAACTGACGGAGTAGGACAAGCATATTTAATGCACCATCAGGCATCTCTGTCTATCCACGGGACGGGACAGGAGCCCGTCCCATCGGCACTACTTAGCCGGTCCATCGTCGACGCTGCGACACGTGCCCAGGCAGGGCGACACCTGGCCTGTGCGTTGGCGGGGCCCTGCTGGGTCTTCGCCTTGCCGGGTCTTGCCGAGGCTTTGCTTTGCCTGAGGGTTCGATGGTCATCCTAGTAGGGTCTTGCCGGGGGTCTTGATTCTCCTCTGCCTGTACCTGGCAACTCCCTGCCGGGCCTCGTCGCTAGGGTGGCTACTGTTGCCCATGCACGAGTAAAGGGCACTGATCATACTTGATGACATAAGGAAAAGATTCTATAAATTCACTCAAGTTAGCCTGTCTTTTTTTCAACTTAGTTTGGCCCTTGAGGTATTTGAGAGTTTCATGGTCGGTATGAATGACACGCTCACCAATGCATACGATTCTTTTTCATATATGGGATAGTTTAATTGAGCGTCGGAGAGTTTCTCACTAAAATACGCAATTGGGGTCTTTTCTTGCATAAGCACACCGCCTATTCATTTACCACCGGAGCACAATACACTTCAACAATTTTATCAAAGTTAGGCAAGGCAAGCAAAGGCGCATGAGTGAGCAAATTTTTAATTTCATGGAAAGCAGTGTCTTGTGATGGTCCCCGAACAAATGGTGCATTCTTCTTGCTCCAAGCGTGGAGAGGATATGCAATAGTGCTGAAGTCTATCACAAACCGACGGTAGAAATCTGCTAGTACTAAGAAACTACGCACTTGTTGCAAATTGGTGGGTGTGGACCAATTTTTAATGGCATAAATCTTAGTTTCATCAACATGGACACCCTTGAACGAAACCACAAATCCTAGGAGAACAATCTTTTCAACACGAAAAATGCATTTGTCCATGTTTGCATAAAGTTTTTCTTTCCTGAGAGTTTGCAAGACTTCCCTAACATGTGTAGCATGTTGTTCTAAAGATCGCTAAAAACAAGCATGCCATCAAAATAGACCACAACACAATGTCCAATGTAGGGGCGTAAGACATGATGCATGTCACATCCCTAACTTTAGCATGCATTAGGACCCATGTTGTGATTGCATCATGTTTAAATTCCTTTAAACTTGAAATGGGGATGTTCAAAAACCCTAGCACTATTTGAATTCAAATAGGCCTAACCAACAATATTTTCAATGATCCAAGGTGGCTCTGAAAAATGTTCATCCTCACTGGAATAATGTGGCCACATAAACAAGGGGTGATGCATCTTTTAAAAATGTCATTTTGGATATTGAATTAAAACAATAACCATTCAGATTGGAGTTTTAAAATTCTATAAATATTTTAAAGCTCCAATAAATCTGGAAAATCCATGAGTGCCTTTGGTTATAATATAAAAAGGCCACATACCAATTTTCAGCATATTACGTAAAGGTTTGGTTTTGAAATCAAATCAAAATGAAACTGGAAAAATAGATAACAGAAAGAAATAAAACAAAGATTAAAAAAAGAAAAGAAAGAGGAGGCCCAGGTGGAGCTGGCCCAGCTGGCCCAGCCAGCCCCACCGTCTTCAGCCTCCTGCCAGTGGGCAGGAGGGCGTGTGGCAGCGGCGCGCCGGCCAGCTCCTGCTTGCCTGGCTGCCATGGCGCCCTCTAGATGCGCTAGCGTGACCGCCCCATGCCTTCTCCCTCTCTCTTGCTCCCCTTCTCCCCTCTCTGTTTTCTCTCCCGTCGGCTCCCGAAACCGCCGTCCCTATCACTAGCTAGCTCCCACCGTCGCCTAGCCCCCCTGACCCGACCAAAAGCTTTGGCTCGAGACCCTAAAGCTCCTTGACGAAGGAATCGAGCCTGGGAGCCCTCTGCTTCGTTGTGATTGCTGAATTCCTCCGCCCACCACCGTGGATCCTCGCCTTTGTTCTGACCGTCCCGGTCGTCCCCGAGCTCGTGAGCCACCCGTCAGCATCCCTGTGAGCCGCTGCGACTATCTCCTCTCTCCCCAGGTCCTCCCCGTCCCCTAGCTGCTGTCCCCGCAAGTCGTTGCTCCGGCCGCCACCATGGGCTCGCCTCCAGCCGGCTCTGACAACCCTAGAGCCTCCCCTAATACCTGCTGGATGCGGCGCTTCGCCAGCAACCCGTAGGACCAAGCGGCGCTCAAATCCGAGGTCCCTAGCGCGTTTCCAACGTGCTCCGCCGCGACAAATGCTCGCCGACGTTGAGCCTCCGGTGGTTGTGACGTGGCAGGTTCATTTGTGGCTAATCAAGCCACTAACTGACCTGGAGTCACTGACAGTGGGCCCTGGCCCAAGTCAAAGTGCGGGTCAACGCGAGGATTAACCCCGTGACACTGACGTGTGGACACCACACGTCAGGTTTGAAGTTGACCACGCAATTGACTTAATGACGTCACCCTGACACGCTGATGATGCATTAAAGATTTTCTGACATTTAAATTAATAATGAAATTCTAGAATTTAAGAAAAACTTCTAAAATTCATAAAAAATAATTTGTAAGTCATATGAAAACAATTTATATATGAAAATTGATCAAAAAAATTCAATGAATCTATCTGTACAATTTTCATGCATGTTAGATAAATCTAAATAGATGAACTTGGACATTTTAGTTCCACTGCATTATGGAATCCATATATGAAGTTGAATTTGAACCTTGAGCTCAAACCCACTTTATTTAAATCTATTGCTAGATGCATTAGTTCAAACACCTCATATTGCCATGACATATTCATGCATCATATTGTGGCATTTGGTGTGTATTGATTTGTACCCCCTTCGATGTTGTTCTTTGTGTTAGGCACTGTTCCGGAGGATACGATCGAGTATCCATCTGAGGAGCAGTAACGTGTGATCGTCTTATCAGGCAAGCAACCCCCTTGAACATACCCGATACAATCCCACTCTCTCACTCTTGCTCTCACTTATTGCATTAGGACAAAACGTTACAACTTTGCATGTTCCGGTAGTTGAACCCATTCCTCTGCGTGAACTGTCATTGTCATAGTAAATAGCTGAACCATGCAACCTAGCATACCTGGTAGATGCTTGAGCTATGTTGTGCCTTAACCTGCTATGCTTTTTATGCTTAGAGTTGTGTCAGGGCTGATTCATCTGGGTGATGAACCAGAGTGAACTGAGCTTGTTCTGATAATGAGAGTTAAGTTGTGAACACGATTTGGTAAAGGTAGTGATGAGAGGCCGTGTAGGAGTACATGGCGGGTTGTCTCATTGGGACCGTCCTTAAGAACTGAGTCATGTGTATGTTGTCCAAGACTAGCTACTACTGCACATTGGGATCCTTAATTGACTCTCTCGACTTATTAACCAACTTGATCTCTGTCCAGGAGTTGCAACAAGTTTCTAGTATTTGTAGGATATGCTAGTAGTCTACCAAGTAGCACCCCGTATAGGTGGGCTTGGGACAGACTAGGTATTGTGGCCCGGTGTACCAAGCGTAGTAACATCTGTTGAGGTGGGCTTGGGAAGCCTGTACACATCGTTTGGGGTCATTGAGGAAACTTTGGTCGGACTTCCTTGCGGGTTCAGTCCCGAATAGGCAATAAGCCTGGATGGGAGACTTGTGTGGTTCGTCAGGTCATGGCCGACTCCCTCGCTGGGCTTCCGCTTGAAGGTTGCCGAGGTGCCTTTTTATGAGCACGTGGCGGTAATTGGCGAGAGCATGTGTGACGAAGTACACCCTTGCAGGTTAATCAATCTATTCGAATAGCCACGTCCGTAGATATGGACTACTTGGATACTTATATGGTTCATAGACAATTTAAAAGGATACTCATAAAAGCTTCAAGATAAGTGTGAGTACCATGGATGGCACTCTTGTAGGAAGACGGGAGTGGATCCATGGTGGTGTATTGTTGTGGTGTTAGTGGACTCGCGTATGCTTCACAAAACTTTTCAAAGTTATGAAAGTCGTAGTACAAGATAGCCACCGAGTCAAAGCTGGCTTGCTGCATTGAACCCCACAACTTCCTTGTTGATACCGATGCATATGTAGTTAGTTTTGATGTAAGACTTGCTGAGTACTCAGTACTGACTGTTGCTTAATTATGTTTTTGCAGAGGAGACTCCTGTCTCGCTAGTGGTTTCTTCAATAAGATTGATGTTAGTCATTTAGCTTGGGAATCCCAGCCAGAGGTCTGGTTCCGGTGGAGGGACTTGTAGTTAGACAGGCTTCCCTCAGCCTTCTTCTTTTCTAGATGTCTGTATCTAGACATGTTAAGATTCCGCTTGTTGTTTGTATGATTTGTGTGTTGGGTCATGTGACCCCTGTTTGTAATATCACTCTATGTTGGCTCTTATGATCCTCCTAAATAAATGTTGTGTTGTTGTATGGTTATGTTGTGATGCCATAGTTGTATCTATGCATATCGGGCATGTCGTGCGTACGTGTGACGTGCAACGATATGCATGGGATTTGACCTCTTTACAGGGAACTGCCTCTTTGTGCTTCCACCGAGCCTTGGTAGCTTGCTACTACTCCGAACACATTGATTGACCGGCATGTATCCTTCTTTGCTGCTATGTCTGTCCCTTCGGGGAAATGTCTCGCAGTGTAATGGAGTCCCTGTAGCCTGCTACGACTCGTCTATGTGAAGTGATGAAATTTATGTCCCACAACGTAGTCAAGTCCTTGTAGCTTGCTATGACTCGTCTACACATGCTAGAGGCCGACACCTGCATTGCTGGGTTACGTATGCTTGTTCCTGTGCAGATGTGCCACTTGGGTTCTACGACTAGTCATGTCGACCCGGGTTCTTTGACGTTTGAATCCTAGCGATATATTGCATACGTGAGCCCAAAGACGCAACGGTCCCGACCCAGGTAAGGTGGCAGCCGTGGAGTTAATCATGTGTGAGGCCACAAATTATGCGAGGTGTTACATGGTAGATTCTTATGTCTTAGGATCAGGGTCCCGACAGCGTTGGTATCAGAGCTGACTGACTGTAGGATTACCAAGGCAAATTGGTCGATGTTGAGTCTAGTAACTCTTTAGTTATATAAGGGAATTGATTGTGGATGGGAACGTAAGGCTCATTTTACTCCTTTTCCCATGTTATTCTGATTCTGAGTCACCCTCTCCTTTTCTACTGGGATTAAGAACTAGGCTTCTTATCTATCTACTAGGATCTCGTGTTACTATTCCATAGACTTATAGGAATGGTTGATCTGAGTTGCTCTAGTCCTCGGGTGTTATCTGTGTAGCTTGTTAGCTCAATCAGAATCTTGAGATGGTCTTGTCACTACTAGGAAAAGGCCTGCTAGTGGCGCACCTATTTTGGCCACTAATGGCGCACTACAGGTGCGCCACTAGCATGACGCCACTAGTAATTAATACTAATGGCGCACCAGGGAGTGCGCCATTAGTATATCACACGGTGCGCCATTAGTATGCCTTCCAGGGGGCCATATTTACCTTGTGTTGTGGCTTACTAATGGCGCACTTGTAGATGATGCGCCACTAGTGTGCTTACTGCAGTGCGCCACTAAAGTGCAGAGTGGTGCGCCACTAGTATGAATATTAGGGATTTTTATTTTCTTTTCTGATATTTGGACAGGTTACAAAACATATTACTGCACAGAATATAGACAGCACACCATATAAACAGCAGATTTATCGAATACAATAGAAGATTAGTCTCCGAATACAATTCATCATATTAGTCTCCGAATTTAAAATACCGAACAAAGTTAGAACATTACAAGTCTCGAGACCGTGACTAGCGAGTTTGTCTTCACATTACAAGTCGATATCGATCATCTAAACTACCATCACATAGAAGAGAGCTGCGTTCATCACGATGAGCATCATCACGATGAAACTAGTCTTCATCCGGTTCCTCCAACGCTCCCTCCTCTCTCCCGCTAGATAGCGCGCGTATCTAGCTTCCGCCTCCGCCATAGTGGTGTACCCTTTGTAACTGTTACCGCTGAAACGGTGAACCTGTCTCCGACACTCCTCCCAGTCGTCGTAGACTCCGGGAACCTTACCCTTGTACATGACATACGACGGCATCTCTATGCACTAGACGAACAAAACGTTAGTAGCAATTCACAGACAATACATAAGCAATATATAAGTATGCAACAAAAGGAACGGAAGAGAAAAGAAACACATTAATAGCATGATTCATGGTCCTACTAATAAATAGCATCGATTACATATAAGTTGAACGACTGTCCAAACCAAAGAGACATACAAGTTCATTAAAGTTTAATATTACAACATGAGCCAATCGACATTTCAGAACTACATAGCATCACTACTTTCAACTCGACTAAGGGACCGGAGCATGGATGAAGCCGCCGTCTTTCGTGATGGTCATGAAATCGCGGGCATTGTTTGCCTGCATTTGTAGCGTTGTTTCTATCTCACTGTTGGACGGTTGATATCTGAGGTAGAACTGCCCCGAGGTACAAAGGACATCTTGCTGGATGATTTCCGCAAATTCCGAGTGGATGCGATAGAATTCTTGTCTGATGTCCGTGTCCTGGATTGGCGACAAGCTTGTGGCCCAATCTCTGAGATTATTTGGTAGCAGAAGGTGATGCTGGTCCCGTACGATCGCCCGCATGTGATGGAGGGCGTAGTAGGCATCCTTTTGATTGCCAGGCGGCTGTTTGACGTAGGGGAACGTCGTATTGTAGGTGAACACGTGCTTGCCGTACCTACGAATTCTCCTGCTGAAGGTGCCTCCAGATCTGGCATAGCCGGGGAGAACATCATCAAGAACTTTCTTGTTATTTGTGTAGTCTTTCTTCGACTGACGGTCCGAGTCGAAATACGTGGCCATGGAATATTTCGGTCTTAAGAGGATGAGTGTGCAATGTGTGTCACTGCACAAAACACGGAATGTTAGAAAAAAAAGAACGAGCAAAATCTAAGAAATCATATGTTACGGGGCGGTGAGGGGATGACTTACTCGGGAAAGTAAGGCACGAGGAAGTTATCCTTATCTGGGTTTGCCAGAATGACGCCTTCGAGGTGTGAACTCGCGACTTGTCGGTCCCCAGCGCTACCCAAGATCTTGGCACGCATGTAGAAGGGGTTGAGTATCACGATGTCCGGAGTCTTGTCTCTAATGATCCGCATCTCCATACTCAGCGAAAATAGCCGAACGAAGGTGTAGTGCAGCGGATGAAGGTTAAACATAGCGAAGATGTCATCAAACCGCAGGACGATCATACCCCCGATGGTACTATCCACAAAGCCCTTGCCCTCTGGCACCTTGGCCACGAAAACCGGGTATGCCACATCATTCTTGGAGAGACGCCGGTTCTACAAAGAAAGAACACTGTCATGCAGATTCCGCATACCACCGGTTGCAGCATTGAGCAGATTAGTCGATAGCATCAGCCTACCCGCCACATGCACCCTCCTCGAGATATCCTTAGGTGAAGGTGGCCTGTCCTCAGCACAGATCGTACTCGGTGCCGGCTGGCTCGTACTGCCCTTGTTATTCTTTCTTTTCCGTCCCTTCTTTTTCTGCTATAATGGGATCGAGTTCTGCTCACAAACCGCCTTCTCGAGTGTGTTGGGGCTGATAATATTTTGCACCTCGGCTATCTGAGCCTCGGTGAAGGCGGCAGCTGGAGGCGTCTCCTGAGAACTGAACGCCAGACGACGCATGTTGCTATTAGGTTTCTCCGCGGTACCAGCTAGACCGCAGTCGTCTTTTGCAGGGTTGGGTTCTTAAGAAGGAGGCCCGGAGAATTCGCCACCGTACCTATGTTCGGCAAAGTACTTATCGACGTTGGTAAATGTACCGTCGTCGTTGTCGTCGTCCGGATCCTGTGCCATATGCATGTCTAGATCCTGTGCCATATGCATGTCCGGCATGTCCGGTAGCGTTGTGGCGGTCTTGCCATGGCTTGGCGCTGGCACGACTGGCGGTGTTGTCTTTGGGCTGGGGTCCCCTGCCCCCAAACGAATCTGGCTCCTCGGCCAAAGCAGGGGCAAGCTTACGCAGGCATTGAGGGTCATCACATCATCTTCGTCAGCCCCATCGGGTCGAATCGGAGGTAACAAGTCGTCGCAGCCTGGCAGCACCCGAACCAGTTCAACCCTATACACGGTGGGTGGCATCGGATTACCGTGGAACATGGGGTTGCCCGGTTGAACAATTCTGCCCTTGGCGACATCGGTCAACTCGCCGCCCACGAAGTGTAGGAGAGTGCATGGAACGTTGGCGGCGCCCTGCGAAAGCATGTAGGGCGTCAGGGATGCCCAGTCAAAGGCCGAGAGGCTTAGTTACCGTGATGGCATCGAGCTCGGCTAATGTCGAGGCATCGCCAACGGCGGGCGTGCAACTGACGGAGGGGCCGCTTGCTGCCGAGGTGTCGGCCGGCGTACACTCGGGTGCATTAAGCTCCAATGCCCATGCCGGCACCGAAGACACCAATACCGCCTCCTCCGGAGACACCAATGGCGCCGCCTACGCGTTGTGCGAGTTGCTGGCCGTGAAGCTGGGAACCGGGGGCGGCCCCTGTTGGCCGCCCGCAATCCACGTCTGTAGCCCCTGAATCAAGGTAGGCACAATGGCGGTGAGCTTCGTTCCCAGTTGTTGTTGCACTTGCTCTTGTACCATCTCCAGAATCCGCGCCACTTGTGCCTTGAGTTCTTGAACCTCGCGCGACTGGCTTTCCGAGCTGGTCTTTCTCTCCTTTCGCACACCAGTGTTATAGTATGACGACCATTTTGTGGACAAGCCTTTGCCGGCCACACGACCAGCTGACGACGTCTTACTGAACTTATCCTTGTTTTTCATTACATTCAATGCCCTATTTAAAGTGTTGTCCCAAGGGGAGCTCTGAGATGACCCCGCGCTAGTGCTTTCAGTCTCCTGCGGAAGGAATGTGAACCATTTAGAAAGTTTGCTTCATTAATTAGAATGCAACCATATGGAGCTAATTACGTGGGGTGTATTCCTTACCAGAACACGCTCAAGCGCCTTGGTCTTCGCATCCGTGGTAAGCTCCTTTGTTACCGGGTCCACCTTGTACCGGACCCTGACATAGTTCCTGGTCTGCTTGTCACGGGATTTCTCGAAGCAGGGCGGTAGGCCTTGCTCGGCACACTCCACATCCTCCTTGTCCCATATAGGTTCCTCCACTCTATAACCGCCGGGACCGAGTTGGTGGACCCCTACGTTGAAGTCCCGCATATCTTTCCCCCACTCACTTGATTCCACGATTGCGCTGCTCTCGCACTTGATCTTGAGCTCCTTGTAGTCATCTTCGCTGATCGAAGGATTTTTCGCCTTGATCTTCTCATAACGATCACCTTTGTCAATCATTTTCTTCACCGCGCTTCTCCAAGTAGACAGGGCCGTGCTCATCTTCGTGAGGGCGGCACTGTTCACTTTATTCCCTGAGAGGCGTGTGTTTGCAACGTCACCGGGGAACTTGTATCATTCGTGCAGCTTTGTGAAGAGGAGGCTGCACAAATTCCCTCGGTCAGGATGCCTTAGGTTCTCGGTGTTGATCGAGACGGTGCTCCGGAGAATGCACCCGTGCTGAACCGAGTACCCCTTGACTAATTCTTTGGGCGCCGTTGGATGCCCCTCGGAGGACACTTCAGTAAATTCCTCCTTGACGGTGCCGAGCACGTTCGGGCGCCGGTCCTTCCGTTGCCTCTTCTGTTGGCTACCATCTGTGCGTGCGCTGCCATCATCAGTGGTGGCATCCTCGGCGGCACCATCAATGGTGTCATCCCCGACGCCACTAGGGGTTGTGTAGTCGGGATCGGTGTCTTCCGCGGCGTCCTCATAGCGGTGAGGTTCTTCCTCCATCTCCTGGGACAGCTCCCAGAATGCCTTGCCCGAACCATCGGCCTCATCGTTGTGGGCCATGTTTCGCTCTAAATAGGAAAAAAGTTTGGTCAAAAAGTTGGTTATTGTCAAGGGCCTACAAAACTGAATTTTGGAAATCTACAGAATGAACAAGCTAAGGGCTGCAAATGCCCACAAGGCTTCAAGGGTGACGGCATAATGGCTCAGTGTTTACAAGTTTAGGTGCATGTGGGCAGAGCAGAGTAGGGAGAAAACAACTAGGGGAATTCAAACCCCGGCCCATGCATTAGTCGCAAGTACCCCATATGTCCTATTTTTAGCAAAGTCATGCTAAAATTCACGGAAAATTTCAGCATGACCTTTGCTGAAAATAGGACATATTGAGTACCCGAATTTGCCGGAACAGAAGTTAATCGACATTCCGGCAAACTCAAGGGCCTCTCGAGGTACCTGCAAAATCATTATCCAACGAAGAAATTGCGCCACACACTGCTGCCCCACACTTCTCTTCTCTAAATAATTATGTTTTCTTGCTTCCTATGTCTTGCCAAAATTGGCAAATCTCCTGGTCCAAGTGCCTCAATAATTTATATACTTATTATCTCCTAAATAAGGTATTAGGTAGGGGTGCTAGCAATGGCGCACTGGGAGGGGTGCACCATACATACAACAGTGAGGAATGGAAGCTAATGGCATGTAAAACCCAGCAAGGAGAGTAACACAGAAAAAACTCAAGAAGCAGAGTAACGCAGACTCATCATGACACATATGAAAAAACTCCAAACTGACTCGGGCACAGACACAAGGATTGTAACGCAATGCTTGAACCAGCACCAGCACTAGCAGTAAGGAACGGAAGCTGGCAGAGCAACATGAATACACTAAACACCAAACTCACCATGACAAAAAACTGTAATGCAATGTTTCGAGCCAAACCGTAAGCAGAGTAGTGCACACTCATGGGAGAAACTAGCAGTAACATGCAAAATCACTTGGCACAGTTGCACTGGCAGCAGTGGCTGCTGTCCGTCAGGTTCAGCAGGCTACACGCACACACATTTTCTATGTCAGTAGAAAAACAGAGCAGCGGTGCGACAATGGCGTGGCATGGCGTGGCGCGCTGTAACTTTTCATCCACCAAATTTTCTATTACAGGAAGTTGAGAATACGTGTTCTTATTCTATGAGCATTCAGTTTTCTATAAGTTGAGAATATGTTTTCTATAAGTCACATGCAGCTAATGTTCAGGAAATTGTTAACTGGTAACCTCTTGGTCACCAGTTAGTACGTGATTAGTAATTGTCAAAGTGGCCAGTTAATTGTCTAAGAAGGGATTAAGTATTGACCCACATTTCGATCAACGATGAGGCATGAAAACGAAATTCTCCTTTCTTTTTAAAATGGCAGGTGAAGAAAAACAGGTACTGCCTTTTATTTTTAATAATCGAACCGCCCTCTCTACATTTATTTGAGTAATAGGCGGATTCACATTGTACAATGTCAATCAAAAGGCAGGCTTAAGCGCGTACCTCCCTTGCACAATGCACTGCATTTGCTTCCCTCTTGACATGTAAAAGCTTGAATCCCTGGAAGAGATGGAGATATGACTAGATCTCACTAAAGACTTGACCACATAAGGATTGGTCATTCCCACTATGCCAAAGTGTAGAAACCACTTGACAGTCGGTCTCAATCACCACTTGGGCCCCTTTGACATTGCAAGTAGCTGAGTGTCCCTTCAAGGCAAGGTTTCAATTACCAGAGGCTCTCCAATTGCATCATACTACTATTTATTTAGACACCAGGCAAGTTTTCAATTACCAGAGTCTCTCCAATAGCATCATATTTAGACACCAGCCAAGAACGTTGGGTCCAGGGCTAGGATGCCTCTAGACCACGTCAAAGCAACATAGTGGGGAATAATGCTGCATTGCGGGAATGGGGGAGGGAGGGGGGTGCTTACTTAGGATGGGGGATGGGAGGGGGGATGCTTACTGAGGATGGCTGCGAGGCAGGCGATGGAGTCAGGCAGGGGGACGAAGCCGGGGGCTGAGTTGGCGAAGACGTCGCGGCTGGTGTCGAAGAGGAGGGAGCCAAAGACGTCGCCGTCCAGTGGGGCACGCCGGGCCGGGCCGCCGGCGCGGTTGGGTGGAAGGGAGGACCGGGGAGGCATGTCGGCGAGTCGGGGGGAGGGGAGGAAGGGTGGGAAGCGACGGCCGCCAGAGAGTGGGGCGGGTTGGGGGAGGGGGCGAGACGTGTGGCGGCGGCGAGAGGAGGGTTGCGGGGGCGAGAGGAGGCCGGCAGGGCGAGGAGGGGAATAGGTATTAGGTAGGGGTGCTAGCAATGGCGCACTTGGAGGGGTGCGCCATACATAAAGCTAGCAATGGCGCACCTCCCAGGGGTGCGCCATAAGTATATCCATAGCAATGGCGCACCACTGAGGGGTGCGCCATAAGTAACTTTTTTTAAGTTGCGTCTAATAATTTTTTATTTGTTATTTGAAAAAAATTATGAATATGAAAAAATTTATGAATATGCAAAAATATCATCAAATTTGTTATTTGAAAATATCATCAAATTTCTTATTTGAAAAAATTTGAAAAAATTTCATAAAAATTGGTATACCAATGGCCGGCGCACCTCCTAGGGGTGCACCTTCAATATTTTTTTTGGATTTTTAGTTGCATTCATTTGTGAATTGGTAAAACATTTATGAATATGAAAACATTTATGAATACAATCGAGAAATGAAGCCTACAATTTAAATACAATCGATCTTAGCTAGCTATCTGTTCACAATCTTCTTGCCCTTATTTTTCGCAAATGGAGTTCTTCTTTTGAACGGACGTCCTTTAGGTAGGGTGGTCCTGCTTCTTCTTGTGGTGTATGCTGGTACTTCATAGTCATCGTCATGTTCCATCTTCGGGTCGCTGTACTTGTCGAAGTCTTGCTCACTGGCGACTCCATCCATTCCGATGATCTTCCTTTTGCCTCTCCTCACGACAACACGACTGGGCTTTGACAGGTCGGTAATGAAGAAGCATTAGTCCACTTGGGAAGCCAGTACCCATGGCTCATTTTTGGCAGTTGCGTTTGCGCCTACGTTCTTGGATTTGGCTTTGGGTATAACCATGGTGGTGAAATACCGGTCTTCTTTTAGTCCGCTCTTGGCCCATCTGACACGGAACATCGGGACCTTCTCTCCAGTGTAGCTCAGCTCCCAGATCTCCTCGATCCTTCCGTAGTATCTGTCCTTGTCGTTACCGGTGTCTGATTCCATTGTTACCCCAGAGTTCTGATAACCATCGCTCTTCATGTCCTTTCCCTCGGTGTAGAATGTGTAGCCGTTGATATCGTACGCCTCATACGTCATCAGGTTGTGCTCGGCGCCCTGTGACAAGGCGAATATGAGTTGTTCTTCCGCGGAAGAATCCTCATGTAAAGGGTACGACAGAAGCTTCTTCTTGAACTAACACGTGAAACATGAGTTGTGCTCTTTGATTATATCTTCGTCCGTCCTCTGTTGGCCTCGGTCATTGTACGTCTTCTCAATAAAGGTTTTGTGATCTACCACCCAAGGATCGACCACGTCTATGTGTTGTAGCGCTTCTAGGTTTGCTCTTTCAAAGTTGGCGAGTCAACCCTTAAAGTCGACATGCATTTGGCGGTGACCCTCACGGTGTCCGTATCCAGCGAGCCTGCCGAGGTGCCTGTTGATGGGCAGACCAACGGGGTTCTCGATGCCTAGATAATTCGTGTAGTAGGAGATGCACTCTTCTGTCAGAAAGCCCCTGGCTATGCTTCCCTCTGGACGTGACATGTTGCGAACGTATCCTTTGATGACACCATTCATCCTTTCAAACGGCATCATGCTGTGCAGGAACGTTGGCCCGAGTTGGATGATATCCTCCATGATATGGACCAGCAGATGCACCATAACATCGAAGAATGCGGGCGGGAAGTACACCTCAAGCTCGCATAGTATCACCACGATCTCTTCCTGTAGCCTTCTGAGTTGCCTCACGACAACCGACTTCCGAGAGATGACGCCAAAAAATTTGCATAGGCCAAATAGCATTTCACGGATGTGCGCGTCCATGATCCCACGGATTGCAACTGGAAGTATCTGCGTCATCAGCAAGTGACAGTCATGAGACTTCATCCCTCTTAACTTCTGCTTCGTTGAGTCTTGGTATCTGCTTATCTTCCCCGCGTAACCGTAAGGAAGTTTTACTCCTATGAGGCAGGTGAAAACTGATCGATCTCCTCCTGACTTAGAGTGAAGCACGTTGGAGGGAAGTCATTTCCGGTCTTCTTGTTGTTTTTGCCTTTGCGACGACTTTCAGTGTCCTGCTTCACCTCATCATCATCATCATCATCATCATCATTATTATTAGCGTGAAGCTCCTCCCTGATGCCCATTGATTTCAAGTCAGTCCTTGCTTTCGGCCCATCTTTGGTCCTCTCTGGCATGTTGAGCAGGGTACCAAGCAGACTCTCGCACACGTTCTTCGTGATATGCATGACATCAAGGCTGTGAGGCACACGGAGGATCTTCCAGTACGGCAAGTCCCAGAAAAAAGACCTAGTTTTCCATACCTTCAGCAGTGGCTCTGGCGCCTTTCGCTTCTTTCCCGGCTCTGGCGCCTTTCCCGGCGGTGGGCACTCTTTCCATTTTTCAACAGCTTGTCTATTTCCTTGCAACTCCTCGTACGCGGGCGTATTTGGGGTTCGGTTTCACCATCGAACAGATCCTTGCGTTTTGTCCATGAGTCATCGTTGCGAAGCCACCTTCGATGTCCCATGAACACGGTTTTTGGAGACCCGGGATCTCTATCTAGTTGGCGATACGTTGTGTCATCCAAGCACCTGACGCATCCAGAAAATCTGTGGACCACCTGCCCCGCGACATATCCGTAACCAAGATAGTCGTGCACCGTCGTGAGCAGTGCGACTCTCATAGGGAAATATTCTTTCTTTGTGGTGTCCCCCATATTGGTTGGCGTTTTCCACAGCATGTCTAGCTCCTCTTTCAGCAGCCCCAGATACAGATTGATGTCGTTCCTTGGTTGTTTCGTCCCTTCAATTAGCATACTCATGTGAATGTACTTCCTCTTCATGAACAACTAGGGGGGAAGGTTGTACATCCACACAAACACAGGCCAGGTGCTATGTGTGCTTCTCTGGATGCCAAACGGACTGACTCCATCGGTGCTCACGCCCAGCACGATGTTCCTTGGATCATTCCCAAATTCTGGGTGTTCGAAGTTCAACGCTTGCCACTGGCTCGCATCCTTAGGGTGACTCAGCATCTTGTATTTTTTATTTATCTCTGGATCATTTGCGTCATCTTCTCGCTTCTTCTCCTCCCTATCCGTGTGCCAACGCAGGAGCTTTGCTACCTTAGGGTCCGCGAAATACCGCTACAGACGAGGAGCGATCGGAAAGTACCACACCACTTTTCGAGGAGCTTTCTTCCTCTTCTTGTATCGAGTGACGCCGCACACCGGACATATGGTAGACTCCGCTTGCTCGTCCCGACAAATGATGCAATTGTTCATGCACACATGGTATTTCACGTGCGGTAAATCTAGAGGACACATGATTTTCTTCGCCTCCTCGAAACTGGTCGGGCACTTGTTCCCCTTGGGAAGACGTTCGTGCCAGAATGACATGTTCTCGTCGAAGCATGTGTCGGTCATTTTGTGTTTTACCTTCATCTCCAAAGCCATGAGCATTACTTTCAGGCGGGTATCCTCGGTCCTGCATCCTTCATACAATGGAGTAACCGCGTCTATCTTCAGTTGATCCAGCTTGGCTTTCTCTCGGGCGGCAGCTCTTGTGTTATCCATCTGGTTGAGAAGCAGCTCTTGAATATGAGGGTCCTGCACCCAGCCCATCGATGGTCCATCGTCGTCTGCTCCGACATCTTCATCTTCATGATCATGCCCTTCGTCTGCTCCGGCATCTTCCTCATCATCATGTCTGGCATCTTCTACATGATGACTTTGTACTGCATCTACTTCGTGATCATGTCCTGCAGATTCTTCGTCTTCTCGCCCGCCCTCGCCGCGGTTGTCTTGCTCATGCCCTTCCTCATTTTTTGACCGGCCCCCATGGATGACTTCATAATCATCTTCATCACCTTGCCACCGATAGCCATCCATGAAACAACGCAAGAGCAGGTGGTCCCGCACCTATACGGAATCCGGGTCCATAAGGCTCCTCAGCTTGCATCTTTGACACGGACATCTTATCTCTGTCTCGTTCTTCTGAAGCATCTCGGCCTTCGCGGAGCTCAAAAACCTATTCACGATGCCTTCGGTCATCGTGCGGACCATGGTCACCTGCGGGGTAGAGCAAAACGATATTTTAGACCCAAGAAAATTTTTGGCATGACTTTTCCTAAAAATAGGACCAAAAAGAATGCATAGTGCCAATTTCTTGCCGAAACGGAAATGAATCAACATTTCGGCAAAATATTGGCAACTATCGCATTTCAAATACCGATACCTGCAAACACAAACATATATGCAACACCACAAACATATGCAACACCACAAACATACATAGATCTAGATAGGCCATAAAAAGTGCATGCGCATGTTGTTGGAGGGAGAAAAAAGTAGATCTACAACATAAAGAAAGCTTTCCCCTTACTTACCTATCAAAAAAGGTAATTTAACCACTTAATTTGGATGAATCTATGGTGCAAATGAGTTGAGGATGAGGAGGCAGCCGAGACAAGCTTGGAGGAGGAGGTGGAGAGATGAAGTGGGAAAGTGAGTGTGGTAGGTGGTTGTCCAAAATATCTAGCTGGTCCCAGGTTACTAACGGCGCACCACCTACAAATGCGCCATTAGTAACCCTGGTTACTAATGGTGCAAAAATAAAAATAAAAAAATGTTAGTAGTGGCGCACCGTGTGTGTGGTGCGCCATTACTAGTTTGAACTAGTAATGGCGCACTATACACTGGTGCACCATTACTAGTTATGAAAAAAAAGTAAAAAAATTGTTAGTAGTGACACACCGGGTGAGTGGTGCGCCATTACTAGTTATAACTAGTAATGGCGCACTGTGCCCTGGTGCGCCATTACTAGTTTTGCAAAAATAAAAAAAAAAGTTTGTTAGTAGTGGCGCACCGCGGGTGTGGTGCGCCATTAGAGTCCATCACACTAATGGCGCACCAACACATGGTGCGCCACTGCTATATAGTAGTGGCGCACCACATGTGTGGTGCGCCATTAATGTCCATATTATCTATAGCCCTTTTCCTAGTAGTGTGTTAAGGTGTCGTGGCACCTAAATCTTTTGCAGGATGTCTCATTTCTGAGCATTCGCAGCCGTTGTGCTGCCCAATTTTTCCCTAGGATTTCTTTGAAGATCAATGCTTCTGCTTTCCCTCCTATCTTTTGGTTGCCGCCATGTCTAATCCTAGTTCCTCATCATCAGGATGTCCTGCAGTACCCAAGCTGCCATTGGTCGCAAGAAGGACCAGAGACGTGGAACTAGAGATGCTGAAGTTCTGTCAGATTCACCTTCGTTGGCACAGTTCATGTTAGACATTGAGAAGGACAAGCGTGATTCAAATCGCTTGTTGGCACGTATTCACGAAAACATCGCCCATCAATGTGCTGGAACAGTGACCATCCGTGATTTTTTCAAGCTGTACCCACCCACCTTCCATCACTCCATTGAGCCACTCGATGCAGATGATTGGCTCCGTAGCATTACAAACAAGCTGCGTTCCGCGAACGTGGCCGAGACTGACAAGGTCACCTATGCTACCTATTTCTTCAAGGGTCCTACTAGTATATGGTGGGAGAACTATGAGGCTATAATTCCAGCTGGCTAGATTCCTACCTGGAAAGAATTCACAGAGGTTTTGCGTGAGCATCCTACTCCTCAGGGTCTCATGGACCGAAAGAGGGAAGAGTTTTGTAACCTTACCCAGAGTAAGATGGCTGTATATGTTTACAATCAAGAGTTTGAGAATCTTGCACGTTATGCCACAGAAGAAGTGTCCACGGATTCCAAGAAGTAAGCTAGATTCAGGAAGGGTCTCAACCCAAAGTTGCATCGTGATCTTCACCTGCATCATTGTGACACCTTCCAAGCTCTTGTGAACAAGGCCATTAATGCAGAGACATCTCAGTTCACCTATAAAGAATCTCGCAAGCACAACCGCGATTTGGCTTCTACCTCTGGTTCTGGATCTCAGAGGCACCGGATTTGGGTTCCGAACTCATCGCTTCCTCCTGGATATGCATTGAGGCCATCTTGTGTGGTGCCTCGTCCAACTCAGCCAAATGCTCCGCCCAGACCTGCTGATGGACCGTCTGTCAATGCGACTCCACGTCATACTTCTGTGATTTGCTACAAGTGCGGAGAACCAGGCCATATCACTCGCAATTGCACTCAGTCCAATGTTGTTTCACCATAGCCTAGAAAGTCTGTTGACCGCAATAAGTCACCAGCCGAGGTGTTCCATGCCAAGCCAACCATCATTGAACATGGATATGTGAATCACGTCTCAGCCAAAGAAGCTAACGATGATCCAGAAGTTCTCCTTGGAATGCTCCTTGTCAATTTCCAACCAACATCAGTTCTATTTGATACTGGAGCATTGCATTCCTTCATCTCGGAAGGCTATGCCTGGTTGCATGATATGTCATTCTGTGATATGCCAACTCCTATTGAAATTCAGACTCCAGGGTCTAGATGGCAGACCACAAGAATAAGCCACGGAAATGAATTCCATGTTGATAGACTTGTATTACTTGCTTCATTGATAGCTCTCAAGTCTTCTTATATTAATATCATATTGGGTATGGATTGGATGATAGCTCACCATGCCAAGATCGATTGCTCCACCAGATCTGTTCAGCTTACGCATCCATCTGGCAAGATAGCCCATGTTTCAACACGAGTTGCAAAGCGTCAGCTCTATTTTCTCAATGCCAACCCTCTTCTCGAGCTTGAAGATATACCGGTAGTAAGAGATTCTCCGGATGTATTCCCAGAAGAATTGCTAGGCATTCTGCCTGACAGTGATATAGAGTTTGTGATAGACCTCATTCCAGGAACTGTTCCATTTTCCAAAACACCTTATAAGATGGCACCCTTGGAATTAGCTGAGCTTAAGAAACAACTCGATGAGTCCTTGCAAAAAGGTTTCATTTGAACTAGCTCCTCTCCTTAGGCTTGTCTCGTCCTCTTTGTGAAGAAGAAGGATGGAACGGATCGTATGGTTGTGGATTACCGACCTGTCAATTTCGTCACAATAAAGAATAAGTATCCGCTCCCCAGGATCAATGATTTGTATGATCAACTTACTGGATTTTCAGTTTTCTCCAAGATGGATTGGAGGTCAGGCTACCATCAAATCAAGATTAAGAATGCAAACATCCCCAAGACAGCGTTCGTCACTCGTTATGGCCAGTACGAGTACACAGTCATGTCTTTTGGACTAACCAATGCTCCAGCAACATTTTCCCGTTTGATGAACTCAATCTTCATGGAGTACTTAGATAAATTCGTCGTGGTTTACCTCGATGATATTTTAATTTATTTGAAGAATGAAGAAGAACATGCTAAGCACCTCAGACTTGTGCTAGAAAAACTCAGAGAGCACCGCCTTTATGCCAAGTTCTCCAAGTGTGAATTTTGTTTATCTGAAGTGACCTATCTAGGTCATGTGATCTCCGGAAAGGGCATCGCAGTCAATCGTGAAAGAGTTCAGGCCATTCTCGACTGGACTCCACCTGAAACAGTTAAGCAAGTTAGAAGTTTCCTTGGTTTAGTGAGCTATTGTCGCCGCTTTGTGGAGAACTTCTCCAAAGTTGCCAAGCCTCTGACGGAACTCCTTAAGGAAGATAAAAAGTTTGAGTGGTCCCTACAATGTGAGCAGAGTTTCCAGGAACTGAAGAGACGTTTGATCTCTGCTCCCGTGCTTGTGCCACCCGATTTCTCCCAGGACTTCGTCATCTGTTGTGATGCCTCTAGACAAGGACTTGGATGTGTTCTCATGCAAGACCGACAGGTGATCGCCTATGCATCCCGACAGTTGCACCCACATGAGGAAAATTATCCAACACATGATTTGGACCATGCAGCAGTAGTCCATGTACTCAAGGTATGGCGACATTACCTTCTTGGTAATCGTTGTGAGATTTACACAGATCACCAAAGCCCGAAGTATATATTCACTCAACCAGATCTGAATCTCAGACAAAAACGATGGTTGGAGCTAATTACGGATTATGACTTAGGAATTACTTACACCCCAGGCAAGGCAAATGTCGTGCAGATGCGTTAAGTCGTAAATCCTATTGCAACAATATTATGCTACAACAAGGCCAACCCCTTCTTCATAAGGAATTCTGCAAACTTAACCTTCACATTGTTACTCGCAGATCCCTTTCAACCTTGGTTGAAAAACCTACTCTGGAGGATCAGATTATAACAAGCCAACACTATGATGCGGGTATTACCCAGATCAGGAATAATGTTAAAAAGGGAATTGCTGGTAGTTTCTCCATTGATGACAGAGGTGCAGTATATTTTGGGAACCGGTTGGTAGTTCCTAAAAAGTAACAACTTCGAGAGTTGATCCTTAAGGAGGCTCATGAATCTCCTCTCAATATTCACCCTGGCAGCACCAAGATGTATCAGGACCTACGCCAAAGGTTCTGGTGGACCAGAATGAAGAGGGAAATCGCTCAATTCATTGCTAATTGTGATGTTTGTCGTCGCGTGAAGGCACAGCATCAGAGGCCTGCTGGCACCCTTCAGCCTTTAGCTATTCCTTAATGGAAATGGGATAAAGTTGAAATGGATTTCATCACCGAATTTCCCAAGACCAAGAAAGGAAATAACGCTATGTTCGTGGTTATTGATCGCCTTTCCAAAGTGGCTCATTTCCTTCCTGTCTGAGAGAGTATCACTGCTAGTCAGTTGGTGGATTTGTATATCTCTCGAATAGTCTCCCTGCATGGTGTTCCATTGGGAATCAATTCAGACTGTGGAAGTCTTTTCACCTCTCGATTTTGGGAAATTTTCTAGAATGCTATGGGAACCCATCTTTCCTTTGGCACTGCTTTTCACCCTCAGTCAAGTGGTCAGGTTGAAAGAGTTAATCAGATTCTCGAAGACATGCTCAGAGCTTGTGTCATCTCATTCAGAATGAATTGGGAGAAGTGTCTTCCATTTGCCGAGTTTGCATATAACAACAGCTACCAATCCAGTCTGGGCAAAGCACCTTTTGAAGTTCTTTATGGATGAAGATGTCGAACACCTTTGAATTGGTCAGAGACCGGGGAAAGACAATTCTTTTGGCCAGATATGATCCAGGAAGCAGAAGAGCAAGTTCGCGTTATTCGCGAGAATCTCAAGACAACTCAGTCTCGTCAGAAGAGTCAGTATGATCGCCATCATAAGGAAGTAACTTATGAGGTGGATGAAAAGGCTTACCTTCGGGTTACTCCTATGAAGGGTACCCATCGCTTTGGTATCAAGGGCAAATTGGCTCCTCGTTACATTGGTCCTTTTCGCATCCTTGCAAAACGAGGAGAGGTTGCCTACCAATTGGAACTGCCCCCGTATCTTTCCAGAGTTCATGATGTCTTTCATGTTTCTCAACTCAGGCGTTGCTTCAAGGATCCTATCCATGAAGTGGACCACGAAACGCTTGATCTTCAAGATGATCTTTCAAATCGAGCATATCCTGTTCGCATTCTCAATCAAGCTAAGCGTGTAACCCGGCGTCGGAATATCATGTTTCTAAAGGTTTAGTGGTCGCATCATTCTGAGAATGAAGCTACCTGGGAGCGCGAAGATCGTCTTCGATTTGAGTATCCAGCTTTTTTCCGTCGACTCCAGAATCTCGGGCGCGATTCTTTTAAGTGGGGGTGATTTATCACATCCCTAGCTTTAGCATGCATTAGGTCCCATGTGGTGATTGCATCATGTTTAAATTCCTTTAAACTTGAAATGGGTATGTTCAAAAACCCGAGCACTATTCGAATTCAACAACCAAAAATATTTTCAATGAT
Organism: Hordeum marinum; assembly: GCA_022496015.1. Classification (NCBI taxonomy): domain Eukaryota; kingdom Viridiplantae; phylum Streptophyta; class Magnoliopsida; order Poales; family Poaceae; genus Hordeum; species Hordeum marinum. The sequence goes on from CM039675.1 coordinate 237,279,471, forward strand.
CCAAGGTGGCTCTGAAAATGTTCATCCACACTGGAATAATGTGGCAACATAAACCAGAGGTGATGCATATTTTAAAAATGTCATTTTGGATATTGAATTAAAACAATAACCATTCAGATTGGAGTTTTAAAATTCTATAAATATTTTAAAGCTCCAATAAATCTGGAAAATCCATGAGTGCTTTTGGTTATAATAGAAAAAGGCCACATACCAATTTTTAGCATATTATGTAATGCTTTGGTTTTGAAATAAAATCAAAATAAAACTGGAAAAATAGATAACAGAAAGAAATAAAACAAAGCTTAACAAAAGAAAAGAAAGAGGAGGCCCAAGTGGAGCTGGCCCAGTTGGCCCAGCCAGCCCCACCGTCTTCAACCTCCTCCCAGTGAGCAGGAGGGCATGTGGCAGCGGCGCGCCGGCCAGCTCCTGCTTGCCAGGCTACCGTGGCGCCCTCGAGATGCACTAGCATGACCGCCCCGTGCCTTCTCCCTCTCTCTCGCTGCTGCTCTCTCTCTCGCTCCCGCTCTCTCCTCTCTGTTTTCTCTCCCACAGGCTCACGAAGCCGTCGTCGCCGTCGCTAGCTAGCTCCCACCGTCGCCCAGCCCCCCTGACCCGACCAAAAGCTTCATCTCGATACCCTGAAGCTCCTCGACCGAGGAATCGAGCCTGGGAGCCCTCTGCTTCGTCATCATCGCCGAATTCCTCCGCCGGCCGCCATGGATCCTCGCCATTGTTCTACGCCGTCCTGATCGTCCCCGAGCTCGTGAGCCAGCCGTCAGCAGCCCTGTGAGCCACCGCGACCATCTCCTCTCTCTCCCCAGGTCCTCCCCGTCCCCTAGTTGTTGTCCCCGCAAGCCGTTGCTCCGGCCGCAGCCACGGGCTCGCCTCCGGCCAGCTCCGACGACCCTAGAGCCTCCCCTTATGCCTGCTGGATGCGACGCTTCGCCAGCAACCCGTAGGACCAAGCGGCGCTCAAATCCGAGGTCCCTACCCGTTTCTGACGTGCTCCACCGCGACAAATGGTCGCCGGCGTTCAGCCGCCGGCGGGTGTGACGTGGCAGGTTCATTAGTGGCTAATCAAGCCACTAACTGACCTGGAGTCACTGACAGTGGGCCCTGGCCCGAGTCAAAGCGTGGTTCAACGCGGGGATTAACCCCGTGACACTGACGTGTGGACCCCACACGTCAGGTTTGACGTTGACCAGGCAATTGACTTCAAGATGTCACCCTGACACGCTGATGACGCATTAAAGCTTTTCTAACATTTAAATTAAGAAGGAAATTCCAGAATTTAATAAAAACTTCTAAAATTCATAGAAAATAATCTATAAGTCATATGAAAATAATTTATATATGAAAATTGATCAGAAAAATTCAATGAATCTTTCTATACAATGTTGATGCATGTTAGAGAAATCTAAATAGATGAACTTGGACATTTTAGTTCAACTGCATTATGGAATCCATATATGAAGTTGAATTTGTACCTTGAGTTCAAACCCACTTCATTTAAATCTGTTGCTAGTTCAAACACCTCATAGTGCCATGACATATTCATGCATCATATTGTGGCATTTGGTGTGTATTGATTTGTACCCCCTTCGATGTTGTCCTTCGTGTTAGGCACTGTTCCGGAGGATACGGTCGAGTATCCATCTGAGGAGCAGTAACGTGTGATCATCTTATCAGGCAAGCAACCCCCCTTGAACATACCCGATACAATCCCACTCTCTCGCTCTTGCTCTCACTTATTGCATTAGGACAAAACGTTACAACTTTGCATGTTCCGGTAGTTGAACTCATTCCTCTGCATGAACTGTCATTGTCACAGTAAATAGCTGAACCATGCAACCTAGCATACCTTTTAGATGCTTGAGCTATGTTGTGCCTTAACCTGCTATGCTTAGAGTTGTGTCAAGGCTGATTCATCTGGGTGATGAACCGGATTGAACTGAACTTGTTCTGATAATGAGAGTTAAGTTGTGAACACGATTTGGTAGAGGTAGCGATGAGAGGCCGTGTAGGAGTACATGGCGGGTTGTCTCATTGGGATCGTCCTTAAGAACTGAGTCCTGTGTATGTTGTCCAAGACTAGCTACTACCGCACATTGGGATCCTTAGTTGACTCTCTCGACTTATTAACCGACTTGATCTCTGTCCAGGAGTTGCAACTAGTTTCTGGTGTTTGTAGGATATGCTAGTAGTCTACCAAGTGGCACCCCATATAGGTGGGCTTGGGACAGACTAGGTATTGTGGCCGATGTACCAAGCGTAGTACCATCCTTCGAGGTGGGCTTGGGAACCCTGTACACATCATTTGGGGCCGTTGAGGAAACTTCGGCCGAATTTCCTTGCGGGTTCAGTCCCGAATTGGCGATAAACCTGGACGAGAGACTTGTGTGGTTAGTAAGGTCGTGGCCGACTCCCTCGCTGGGCTTCCGCTTGAAGATTGCCGAGTTGCCTTTTTATGAGCATGTGGCGGTAAGTGGTGAGAGCATGTGTGACAAAGTACACCCCTGCAGGGTAATCAATCTATTCGAATAGCCGCGTCCATGGATATGGACTACTTGGATACTTATATGGTTCATAGACAATTTAAAAGGTTACTCATAAAAGCTTCAAGATAAGTGTGAGTACCGTGGATGGCACTCTCGTAGGAAGACGGGACTGGATCCATGGTGGTGTATTGTTGTGGTGTTAGTGGACTCGTGTATGCTTCACAAAACTTTTCAAAGTTATGAAAGTCGTAGTACAGGATAGCCACGGAGTCAAAGCTAGCTTGCTGCATTGAACCCCACAACTTCCTTGTTGATACCGATGCATATATAGTTAGGTTTGATGTAAGACTTGCGGAGTACTCAGTACTCACTGTTGCTTAATTATGTTTTTGCAGAGGAGACTCCGGTCTCGCTAGTGGTTTCTTCTATAAGATCGATGTTGGTCATTTAGCTTGGGAATCCCAGCAAGAGGTCTGGTTCCTATGGAGGGCCTTGTAGTTAGACAGGCTTCCCTCAGCCTTCTTCTTTTCTAGATGTCTGTACCCAGACATGTTAAGCTTCTACTTGTTGTTTGTATGATTTGTGTGTTGGGTCATGTGACCCCTGTTTGTAATATCACTCTATGTTGGCCCTTATGAGCCTCCTGAATAAATGTTATGTTGTTGTATGGCTATGTTGTGATGCCATAGTTGTATCTATGCATATCGGGCATGTCGTGCGTACGTGTGATGTGCAACGATATGTATGGGATTCAACACCTAGTTGTGTGCCTTTAGTAGTACTCTTTACAGGGAACTGCCTCTTTGTGCTTCCACCGAGCCTTGGTAGCTTGCTACTGCTCCGGACACATTGATTGACCGGCATGTATCCTTCTTTGTTGTTGTGTCTGTCCCTTCAGGGAAATGTATCGCAGTGTAATGGAGTCCCTCTAGCCTGCTACGACTCGTCTACGTTGAGTGATGACATTTATGTCCCACGGCGTAATGGAGTCTTTGTAGCTTGCTATGACTCGTCTACACATGCTAGAGGCCAACACCTGCATTGTTGGGTTACGTATGCCTGTTCCTGTACGGATGTGCCACTTGGGTTCTATGACTAGTCATGTCGACCCGAGTTCTTTGACGTTTGAATGCTAGCGACAGATTGCATATGTGAGCCAAAAGACGCAAACTGTCCCGGCCCAGGTAAGGTGGCAGTCGTGGAGTTAACCGTGCGTGAGTCCGCAAAGTGATGCGATGTGTTACATGCTAGATTCTTATGTCTTAGGATCGGGGTCCTGACAATGCATCATTCGCATAAATGTACCCGTTGCTTCGGATAAACCCATGGGTATCACTAGCCATTTATATAGACCAAATTTAGTTTTGAAAGCCATTTTCCACTCATCGCCCTCTTGGATGCGAATTTGGTAGTAACCACTTTTAAGCCAATCTTGGAAAATATAGTGGCACCACTAAGTTCATCTAGCATATCATCTTGGCGCGGAATGGGGTGACGATATCTAATGGTGATAGCATTTATAGGTCGGCAAATCGGAACACATGCGCATACTTCCATCGTGCTTATGTACTAGGATCACGGGAACCACATAAGGACTTAAACTCTCATGTACATGCCCTTTATCTAGGAGTTTTTGGACTTGCCTTTGTATCTGCTTTGTTTCATCTGGGTTGACGCAGTAGGGCGCCTTGTTAGGGAGCGATGCATTGGGGATAAGGTCGATGCGGTGTTCGATCCATCATTTTTGTGGTAGTCCCGGAGGTAGATCATCGGGAAAAACATCTTGAAATTGCTACAACAATTGAGATAACACAAAAGGAAGATGTTGTGAAGGGTTAGGCCGAACTACGTCATCCTTGCACACGAGCACCTAGTGAAGGACGTTCAATGGGCTCTCACTCACATCCCTCAAATCTCTTTTGGTGGTTAAAAGAACTAGGTCACTCGTGTCCCTCATCATGGAGTCACTCAATTTTGGCTTGTGGCACTCACTCGCTTTTAGGTGGATCAGTCTCTCACTTTTATCTCCATGATGGGATGAATCTTGCTTGTTGGCAGTCACTTGACTTAGAGACATAGGTCAAAACACATATTTGGTGCCCTTCATCTTAAAGCTATAATGATGTGTCTGCCCGATGTGGATGACTCCACGGTCGAATTGCCAAGGTCTCCCAACAAGTATGTGGCAAACAGACATGGGTACAACATCACACTCCATGGTGTCGTCGTCGGCTCCATTATTAAAGGAAACTTGCATGATGTGGTCGACTTGGATTGTGTCGGAGTCACTAAGCCATTGGACCTTGTAGGGGCAAGGGTGCTTTTTCTTGACCAATTGCAACTTGGAGCAAATTTCCTCACTTGCGATATTGAGGCAACTTCCTCCATCGATGATGACCTTGATGAATTTTCCTTGGATATCGGCCTTGGTGTCGAAGATGTGGCAACGTTGGTCCTCGTATGGTTGTTGTTGTAGTGTCAAAACCTTTGAGACAACGAGAGTGGGGCTCGGAACATAGTCACAAAAGATTTGGGAATATTCATCTTCATTGACTTTTCGATGCATGGCCACTTGTTCCAAAGATTCCATCTCATGTTAACTCATGGAGTCATATGTGACGTCATCTTGAAGGATCATGGTTCGCCTTGTGGGACACTCGTAAGTCTTGTGGCCTCGGCCTTGGCATGTGAAACACTTGATGGAGCTTGATTTTGTGCCATCTGGTGGTGATGTAGAGGATGACACTCTCAGTTTGCTTGTAGTAGTGGTGCGGGTGGATGATGTCGGGTTTTCCTTGTTGCTTGACTAGTAATATTTTGTCGTGTAAGTTCTTCTAGAGGAAGGTGTCATGGTTGGAGAAGCTTGAGTGATTGAACCGTAGGTCTTGGAGTACTTGTAGTCATCTTGCACTTGACGTTCCGCCTTGGTGGCTTGATGCACTAGCTCGAGCAAGTTGGAATAGGGTTAAAAATCCACAATTTTCTTGACTTGGTATTTGAGACCATTCACGAAACGCGCCACTGTTTGCTCATTGTCTTCCTTGACATTGGCTCTTATCATGGCTATTTCCATCTCTTGGTAGTACTCCTCTACCGACTTGGTACCTTGCTTGAGGAGTTGTAGCTTCTTAAAGAGATCACGATTGAAGTGTGTTGGGACGAAATGAGCTCGCATGAGGTCCTTCATTTGTGCCCAAGTGGTGATTGGAGGTTCACCTCTTTCTCTTCTTTGCTCAATAACTTGTTACCACCAAATGATAACATAATCTTGCAACTCGAGGGAGGTCATGGCAATCTTCTTCTCTTCTTCATAATTGTGCAACTAGAATATCTTTTCAACCTTGAGTGCCCAAGAGAGATAGTCTTCGGGGTCATTGCTTTCGGAGAACTTAGGCATGTTAAACATGAGCTTCCCAAAGCGATTATCCTCATTGTTTTTATGGTGGCGATATCCTTGTCGTGGAGGAGCATAGTTGTCTTGTTGATGTTGGCCTTTCCTTGGAGCTTCATCATCCACGTGGTCAACGGGATTTTCTAGAGGTCACTCTTCTTATCGTGCAGGGGCATTGTTGTCATATTGATGTTCTCCTTGCCTTGGAGTGATATCATCAATGTGTTGCTCCCCTTGTCGTGGGGGTCGTTGACGGGGTAGCCGCATCCATTGTTGGCGTTCGTGGTGCTCCTCTTGGCGTGTGGCTTCCTCTTGGCGTTCTCTATGTATTGCTTCTTGTTCCTCGGATGCTCGAGAGTTGCATTCTGGCAAGGCATATGTTGCATCGCAAAGCACATGTTGTGCTTCATTTTCTAGTTCTTCACGGTGCCAGTCTTCTTCACGGTGTCAATGCAGTCGTTCTCGCTTGAATGTGTCTTGCTCTTGTTGGTGAGGTGGTCATGCTCGCGATGTCGATCTTGAAGGCCGTTGCTCGAGTCTTGAGAAAGTCGACGGTCATCACATTGTTGCGGTCGAGCTCGAGGAGATGGACTCTCACCATAGGAGTCCTCAGATGAGTGGCGACTTGATGTGCACCGCCGAGTTGACGTAGAAGTTGATGATGTGCGATTCACCGTCAAGGAGCGGAGCCCATCCATTTGTCTTCAAAGGAAATCCCTCGTGCGCTCCTCGCATTCGCATATGTTGGTGGTGTGGTGCTCGATGTGGTCTGTTGTGGGACCGAAAGTATGTCTAGAGGGGGGAGGGTGATTAGACTACTTGACAAAATAAAAGTTTTGCCTATACAAAGTTTTAGGGTTGACGGGTTTTAGCATTTCATGGAAAGTCAAGTACACCCTACACATGCAAGTCTAAGAGTATATAACAGCGGAAAGTAACAACAAACATGTATAGAAGGGATAGGGTAGGAAGATCAAACGCAGTTGTAGACACGGTAATTTTTCCCGTGGTTCCGATAGGTGGCACTATCGTACACCCACGTTTATGGATTCTTCAACCCACGGAGGGTAACGGTCGCGGGAGTCAACGGAGGGCTCCACCCAAAAGGGTCCATAAAGTAGCAACCTTGACTATTCCATAATGTCTTCTATCTACGAAGGACTAGCCTCACTATGGGTAGATCTTCACAAAGTAGGCGATCTCCTTGCCCTTAAAAACTTCTTGGTTCACTCCACAACACGACGTAGGAGGCTCCCAAGCAACACCTAACCAATCTAGGAGGCACCACCCTCCAAAAGGTAATAGGCTCGGTAATGACGATGAACTCCTTGCTCTTGTGCTTCAAGATGATAGACTCCTCAGCACCCAACCCCTCTCTCACATATTTGGCATGGTGGAAGAGATGGGATTGGTGGAAAGCTACTTGGGGAGGCTAGAGATCAAGATCCATATGATTGGAGTGGAAGATCTTGACTTCAACACAAGGGTAGGTGGTTCTCTCTTAGAAAACTGGATGGGGCAAGTGTGGAATAGTTCTGAGTGCTTCTGTTTCGAGCAGGTGGTGGTGAAGGGGTATATATAGGCATCCCCAAAAATCCAACCGTTACACACAAAATGACCAACTCGGTGACACGGATGTGTTAATCTCGGTGGTACCGAAGTGACCAAAAGGTGGCAACTTTTGAATTTTGGTGAGACCGATATAGGAAACTCGGTTGCACCGATAAGGTGACCAACAGTCAGATTTCTAATCTCGGTGACGCCGATCCAACATTCTTGATGGTACTGATAATGTGAATTTGCATTACAGAAAGTGGGCAACCTAAACTCGGTAGCATCGGTATGGAATCAGTTGCACCGAAGTGGCTAGGGTTTGGATGAGTCTATCTAGGTTCTGGAATCGGTGGCACCGGTATGGGAAAGTTGGTTGCACCGATTTTGAGTATTAGACATAGAACAAACTTTTTGGCTGGAGAGTTTGTGGCTGTTTTTGGCTACTTTCCCTTTTAATAGTATTTGCTTTCCTATGGACTTAAAGTGATTTCTCACAAATATAAAATGCAGAGTCCTCTTGCTTGAAGCTTGGCCAACCTATTTCCTTGAATCTTGGGGTATCTCCACAATATCCTTTTGCCAATGCTATCATTGAACATTTCCTGAAATATACTTGGTGGAAACATTTGTTCAATGACTTATATGTTGTTATTAATTACCAAAACCACCAAGGGAGCAAATGTGGTTTCAATCTCCCCCTTTTTAACTCAAGTCTTAGAGTAAAGCTCCCCCTTGATGTGACATCGCCCCATAAGAGGGATAAACTAACCTTGGTTTTGCCTATGAAGACTCCATGTTGGTGAGGTAGTTGTGGATGCTCAGTGTTGATGAAGATCACCAAGAGTTAGGAGCATCCTTGTTGTTTCCTTACTCCTCTCACCTACATGGGTTAATCCCAACACATAAGAGACAAATAAAAGGATATCTATGGACATGGAGTGCAAAGCATATGTTATGATGTCCATTGATTACTTGATTACCTTGTCCCTTGCTTACCTTTGACGGAATGTGTGACTCCTTGAACTATTGCATTGAGTTTATGTTGAGTGCAAAAAGTCCTTGCCAATAATGAATGTGAGTGAATTTCATTGGCGGAGTCACCCCTCAAGAACTTACTAGTTCTTCTTCCTAGGGACCCTCATCAAGTTGATGGGTATCCTTGGTGTTGAAGTATCCTTTGTAGTAGTTGAGCTTGAAGTAGCCTTGGGAATCCACTCCACCAAAGCTAAGGATTCATCTTCATATGAGTCAATGTCCTCTTGAAGATTTTTCTTGCCCTTGAGCTTGTGGTATTGTGGTGGAAGGTCATCTTGAGTGTTTGTCCCCTTGGGAAGAGTATTTTCATACTTCTCCTTTTAAGGAAAAAACTTGGGCTTGGGATATAGACCTTCTTCCCACTCAAATCCATTAGCGTTGAAGTAGCCAACACCACGATTCTTCCGGTATCCTCCGTGCTTGCGTACAATTTTCGCAAATTGCTTACATCCGGCAAGACTCTTGTAGATACCTCTTTCTATAATTCCTTTCAATAAAGCATTTTCTTTCTCAAGTGTAACTTGTCTAAGAGAATCATCATTAGTGGAATCAATAGAACTACTAGAAGCAACCTCATTGGGTTTAGCATTTTTCTTGTTGCTACTAGATGAAGAACCTTTCTTGCCTTTGTTACTCGATTGCTTAATTTTAACTTGAGCCATGAAAGTAGACAAGAATAGTCATTTGGCTAGATAAGATGAAGTCTTCTTTCGGAGATCATCATTGATAGCTTTGAGAAACTCATGCTCTTGCTCCAAGTTGAGTTTCTCGAAGCTTAGCTTCTCAAGAGTTCTAACAAGTTCTCTATGATCTTCGAGAGTAGATTCATGAGCTAACTTAAGAGTGTTTAGTTCTGTAGTTAGTTGTTCTATTTTCATTTTATCATCATCAAATGACTCATCTTGACTAGCATGAGAATTATCAAGTTCATTTTGATCAACATCACTAGTTTTATCACAAAGCAAGTCATCATCACAAATCAAATCATCTTCATCCCTATCAAAATCAAGATACTCGGGGTGAGATACCTTGGGGCCTTTAGCCATGAATCAACTTCCACTCCCTTCGTTTGGTGAATCAAATAGATCGTAGGAGTTGGTAGTCACTAGAGCAATTCCGGCAACACCATCATCTTGACTATAGTCGGAGTCGGAGTGATAGCTTCTCTCAGAGTTGTTGTCGGAGTCAGAGCCGGAAATCCATTCACCAACATGATCTTGATGTTTTCTTCTCTTGTAGATCTTGGTGTACTTTTCCTTCATCTCCGAATCTCTACTTCTCCTTGAGTGTCTACGTTCATAACGATCATATCTACTCCTCTCTCTTTGTGATGATTCATTCTTTGAGCTTCGTCTTCGAGGTGACTCTTCTCTTATTTTGTAGGGAGCCGTGCACTCATTTGAGTAGTGTCCGGGCTTCCCACAATTGTAGCAATTGCGGTCACGACTTGACAAACGCTTCTCATCATATCTTGAGTTGGAGTTTCTTTCTTTGTCTCTATTCCTGTAGAACTTGTTGAATTTCTTAACCATGAGGTTTATCTCTTCATTGGTGACAAGGTTGTTTCTTGAAGTTTCGGGAGCATCACTTATGGCTTTGTAAGCACCGCTAGACTTGTGATGAAGTTCTTCCTTATCTTTGAGTGTCATCTCATGAGCAACAATCCTTCCAATAACTTCCGTAGGCTTGAGATCTTTGTAGTTTGGCATCATTTGGATCAATGTGCAAACGGTGTCGTATTTCTCATCCAAAGTACTAAGTATCTTCTTGATGATGAATTTGTCGGTCATTTCTTTGCTTCCTAATCCGGCAATCTCATTGGTGATGAGAGCTAGCCTAGAGTACATCTCTGCGACTCCTTCACCATCCTTCATCTTGAACTTGTCAAGCTGACCTTGAAGAACATCTAACTTGGATTCTCTCACGGACTCGGTTCCTTCATGCATATAAACCAAAGTATCCCAAAGCTCTTTTGCATTCTCAAGATGGCTGATTTTGTTCAATTCTTCGGGGCATAAGCAGTTGAAGAGAATGTCGCATGCTTGCGCATTGAGTTGCAACTTCTTCAACTCATCCGCGATCGCTTCACGATCCGGTTCCCGTCCGTCCGCAAAGAACTCACCTTCAAAGCAACATGAACAACAACCCAAACGACGGGGTTATGACCAAGAATATGAATTTTAATTTTGTGCTTCCAACTAGCAAAATTAGTGCCACCAAAGTACGGACCTCTATGGTGCTAACTTCCCTCACTAGACGCCATACTCTCCTAGGTTGTGAGACCTAAGCAATGGAAGCCAAAGCTCTGATACCACTTGTAGGAAAAAAACAATGTCTAGAGCGGGGTGATTAGAATACTTGACCAAATAAAAGTTTTCCCTATACCAAGTTTTAGGGCTGACAGTTTTTAGCATTTCATGGCAAGTAAAGTACACCCTACACATGCAAGTCTAAGAGTATATAGCAGCGGAAAGTAACAACAAGCATGTATAGAAGGGATAGGGTAGGAAGATCAAACGCATTTGTAGACATGATGATTTTTGCCGTGGTTCCGATAGGTGGCGCTATTGAACATCCACGTTTATGGAGTCTTCAAACCACAGAGGGTAACGGTCGCAAGAGTCCATGGAGGGCTCCACCCAAAGGGTCCACAAAGTAGCAACATTGACTATTCCACAACGGCTTCCGTCCACGAAGGACTAGCCTCACTATGGGTAGATCTTCACGAAGTAGGCGATCTCCTTGCCCTTACAAACTTCTTGGCTAACTTCAAAACACGAAGTAGGAGGCTCCCAAGCGACACCTAACCAATCTAGGAGGCACGACCCTCCAAAAGGTAATAGGCTCGGTAGTGACGATGAAGTCCTTGCTCTTGTTTTTCAAGATGATAGACTCCTCAACACCCAATCACTCTCTCATAGATTTGGCATGGTGGAAGAGATGGGATTGGTGGAAAGCTACTTGGGGAGGCTAGAGATCAAGATCCGTATGATTGGAGTGGAAGATCTTGACCTCAACACAAGGGTAGGTGGTTCTCTCTTAGAAAACTGGATGGGGCAAGTGTGGAATAGTTGTGAGTGCTTCTCTTTCGAGTAGGTGGTGGTGAAGGGGTATATATAGGAATCCCCAAAAATCCAACCGTTACACACAAAATAACTAATTCGGTGACACCGATGTGTTAATCTTGGTGGTACCGAAGTGACCAAAAGGTGGCAACTTTTGAATTTCGGTGAGACCGATATAGGAAACCCGGTTGCACCGATAAGGTGACCAACAGTCAGATTTCCAATCTCGGTGATGCCGATTCAACATTCTCGGTGGTACCGATAATGTGAATTTGCGTAACATAAAGTTGGCAACTTAAACTCGCTGGCACCGGTATGGAATCGGTTGCACCGAAGTGGCTAGGGTTTGGCTGAGTCTGTCTAGGTTTTGGAATCGGTGGCACCAGTATGGGAAAGTTGGTTGCACCGATTTTGAGTATTAGGTATAGAACAGACTTTTGTTGGAGAGTTTTTGGATGTTTTTGGCGACTATCACTTGTCCACGTTTGAGCATATTCTCCACCAACAAAACCTTACCCCCTTTTAATAGTATTGGCTTTCCGATGGACTCAAAGTGATTTCTCCCAAATATAAAATGTAGAGTCCTCTTGCTTGAATCTTGTCCAACCTATTTCCTTGCATCGTGGGGTATCTCCACAATCTCCGTTTGCCAATCCTATCATTGAACATTTCCTGAAATATACTTGGTGGAAACATTAGTTCAATGACTTATATGTTGTTATTAATTACCAAAACCACCAAGGGAGCAAATGTGCTTTCATCTGTTATGAAATCTTGTGCTTGGCGCCTTCCTTTTTGTGTGCCGAAGAATCGTAGTTTGGTGACGTAGTTGTTCGCATGGTCGTCGCGCTCCTCGAAGGATGGGTTTGTCGTAGTAGTCCTATCCATAGCACTCAAGTAGATGTAGGTGTGAGAATCAGGAAACACAATACCAAATATCGTTCCGAAGGTTGAAAGAGGATCAATCACTCAATTGGAAATCATGGATATAGTAGAATTGGTACTAGAGTTTGCCCTTCTCACACCTCCACAAAGTAAGGCTTTCAAGAGTAGCTTGGTTAGGATGAGTGGCACAAAATTTGAGCAAATGCAAACCAAGATGTTGTAAATGTTGAGTAAGGTTCCAAAAATAGCAAGGCAAAGCAAATATACCAAAAGCTTTCGAGGCACTAGCAACTCACACACAGATAGATATAATGGGATCTTAATGAGCAATATGGAATCTCTGCAAGGCTCTTGTTGCACGGATACAAGAGAGACACTAGCTCGATTTTTCTAATGGGCTAGATACACACTTGTGCACCAACCTATGAGAGTAACCATGTCGTCTTCAATCCCAAGTATCTACTATGTATGCGATGGTAAACGATGCTATAGCTATTGCTTATAAGCTCTTTGGAATCTTCTCTTTGCGTAAAAGCTTTTTCATATGACTCCCGAACCAAGATATGAGACAAGTAAGATGGAAATGCATAGGAGAGACTTATGGCATAATGTGGACAACAATGGAGGTGCATGCTAAACTAGCTATGTGGCAATTGAGTGTCACTACGGTGCAAAAGTAACATGGCCCAGCAATTCTCAACTTGCTAGTCTCGATGGGTAAGGTACGCAATGACAAGGAATGGACAAAGGTGTCGTCTAAGTTACCGTCCTTTCTTACGGTTGAAGGTGCCCGAAGTCGAAGTCGAGGCCGATGATAATGCATGGTGATTGTGATGAGGTCCAAGTGTCCCTAAGTAGCCAAAACACCTTATTAAACAGAAGACACAAACTCAAAATCACGAAGAAAAACTGTCACGGGAGCGGAGGTAGGTGTGTGGGGGTGTTGCAACAAATGGATGAAAACATGAAAATTGTGGTGTCTCCAGGAAGTCTCATGGAGGCCCGTGCACACGGGGTGTAGAATTGTTTCCGATCTGAGCACGATTTCGGTGGATTTCGGAAAAAAATATGAGAGTCTTATGGATAGAACACTAGGTCCATTTGCCAAGCATCTATTCCACATATCAAAACCAACAAATCTCACAAGATTCAACAATTGCAAAATATTTGCTATGGCTATTTTTTGGTGGTTATTTTTGGATTGGGACGAAATCAAACAAAATTAGGCTAGAAAGAGAAGGGGGTGTAGGAGCGAAAGTATGTCTAGAGGGGGGGTGATTAGATTACTTGACCGAATAAATTTTGTGCCTTTTCCCAAATTTTAGTGTTTGCTGTTTTAGCATTCATGGCAAGTCAAGTACACTCTACACATGCATGTCTAAGAGCATAGCAGCGGAAAATAGCACCAAGCATGAGTACAAGGGATGGGGTAGGAAGATCAAACACAATTGTAGACATGATGATTTTCCCCATGGTTCCGATAGGTGGTGGTATCGTACATCCACGTTTATGGAGTCTTCAACCCACGAAGAGTAATGGTCGCGAGAGTCCATGGAGGGCTCCACCCATAAGGGTCCACGAAGTAGAAACCTTGACTATTCCATAATGGCTTTTGTCCACGAAGGACAAGCCTCACTATGGGTACGTCTTCACGAAGTAGGAAATCTCCTTGCCCATACAAACTTCTTGGTTCAACTCCACAACACGAAGTAGGAGGCTCCCAAGAGACACCTAACCTATCTAGGAGGCACCACCCTCCAAAAGGTAATAGGCTTGGTAATGACGATGAACTCCTTTCTCTTGTGCTCCAAGATGATAGCCTCCTCAACACACAATCACTCTCTCACAGATTTGGCTTGGTTGAAGAGATGAGATTGGTGGAAAGCAACTTGGGGAGGCTAGAAATCAAGATCCATATGGTTGGAGTGGAAGATCTTGACCTCAACATAGGGGTAGATGGTTCTCCGTCAGAAAAATAGGATGGGGAAAGTATGGAATAGGTCTGACTGCTTCTCTTTTGAGTAGGTGGTGGTCAAGGGGTATATATAGGCATGCCCAAAAATCCGACCGTTACACACAAAATGACCAATTCGGTGACACCGATATGTTAATCTCGGTGGTATCGAAGTGACCAAAAGGTGGCAACTTTTCAATCTCGGTGAGACTGATATAGGAAACTCGGTTGCACCGACAAGGTGACCACCGATCAAATTGTCATTCTTGGTGACGCCAGTCCAACAATCTCCGTGGTACCGATATTGTGAATTTGCATACCAGAAAGTTGGCAACCTAAACTCGGTGGCATCGGTATGGAATCGGTTGCACTGAAGTTGCTAGGGTTTGGCTAAGTCTGTCTGAGGTGGAGAATCGGTGGCACCGAGATGGAAATGTTGGTTGCATCGATTTTGAATATTTTCCTTTGGATAGACTTTGATGGGAGAGTTTGTGGGTGTTTTTGGTGACTATCACTTGTGCACGTATGAGAATTTTGTTCACCAAGAAAACCAAACCCCCTTTTAATAGTATTGGCTTTCCTATGGACTCAAAGTGATTTCTCACAAATATAAAATGTAGAGTCCTCTAGTTGAAGCTTTGCGAACCTATTCCCCTGCATCTTGGGGTATTCCACAATCTCCACAATCCTTTTGCAAATCCTATCATTGAACATTTCCTGAAATATACTTTGTGGAAACATTAGTTCAATGACTTATATGTTGTGATAAATTACCAAAAACACCATGGGAGAAAATGTGCTTTCAATCTCCCCGTTTTGGTAATTGATGACAACATATAGATCAAAGCTTCGACATATGATATAATCAATTAATATAATTGTCGCTTTGAGAAGTATGTGATAAGCAAGAGCTCCTCCTAAATTTGTGCATCATTTTGAGTTTGCATTTGAATGCAAAGGCACAGTCGATTAGGTACATGGGCCACTTCTTCCATGTCACATACAACTTGGTGGTATGCAAGAATAATTAGAGTGAACATCACAGCACAACACAATCAAGCAATGGTGGAAGATCATCTCATTAAGCATTAAGATGATAGGAAGTAGTAGCATCACACAAAAAGTGTATGATCAAACACAAAGAATGTGTATCACAAGCAACCAAAAGACAATTGTTTTTGAAAAAGCAATAAACACCAAAACGATCTCTCACTCGAAGCCTAAAGATCTATATACACTTCTCCCCCTTTGGCAACAATTTACCAAAAAGTTCAAAGGTATATATCTAAGCGTTCTTGGGATGATATCCTCCTGTTGTTGATGAAGGAGTCGAGAGAACAACGTCGGCGAAGATCTCTGCAGATGTCGTGGATGGAGCTGGAGTGGTAGCTGGAGGAACTGAAACTGATGGAGCAGGAGCTGAGGTGACAGCAGTAGGAGCTGATGAAGAGGGCCTCAAGTCTGGAGTTGGCACAATGGCTGATCTGGCCTGAATAGGAAACTGTATGCCTGTAGTGAGAGGTGATCCATCCTCATCACCATCATCATCATCTGAAGAAGTCCGAGGAAGATGCCCTAAGTCAACTTCCTTCTTGAGCTCATTGACCGTCTTAGTCTGCCCATCCACCTTATCATTAAGGTTCTTGATCTTATTTTCCAAGATCCTCACAAGACTATTTTGGTTGTCCAGAATCCCCTTAATGTCCTTCTTCATACCCTGAACTGATGATATCAACAGATCCATATGCTCATTTCTGGATCTAGGGACTTGAGCACTAGTGGATCTAACTGCCTCTGCCTCTGACTGAGCTGCAACAGATGTGGGATGTTCAGCATCCATCACCACAACATTGTCCTCAAGATCTGGATGTAGGGGCAAATGGGGACAATCTAGAGAAAATATGTGCTTCTCCAACTTGGAGTTGATGAGCATCTGTATATAGGGTGCATAGCAGCAAGAGCGCTTCTGATCAACAGCGACCCTCTTGACAGTCTCAATGATCAAGTCCATGACTCTAATCCTGGTGTGTCTGTCAAGGTGGATCAACATGTTGATGGAGTAGCCCCAGATCATCTTGTCATCTCCTGACTTGGGCATGAAAGTATGCCTCAAAATGGTGTTCATGGTGCGGAGGCCAGCCTAGAGAAAGTAAATAGATCCTAGCCTGTGAGACTTCACGTTAGCAGCAGGGATCTCCTTGTACATGTTAGCCATAGCATTGTGGCTCTCCTTGGATTCTGAGTAGACATCCAAATCTCCATCTTGAGCTTCTGGGACTCCTAAGATGGCAGCCCATTCATCAACAGTGGACTCACATCTTGCACCTTCAGTCATCCATACAATCCTACCATCTCCATAGAAGTGTGAAGTGGAGTAGAATTGCATGATCATCTCATCATTCCAAGCAGTAAACTCTCTGCCAACAAACTCATCCAATCCAATGCAGTGAAAATTATCTTGGACACTTGGAAAGAAGTACTCATTTTCCTTGATGAATTTCCAGTCCACATACCTCATATCACTCATAGCTGGACTCTTGTCAAAAAGCACCGTCTCATAGAAATCATGTTGCTCTTTGGTATAGAATCTGTAGTCCAGAGCTGTCTTCTTCCGTTGGGCATATGGATCAACAGCTCTCCATGCCCTCAAGCCAGAGTCCTTCCTCTTCTTCATATCTTTAGCAAGTGGATAGCTAGCATTATTAACTGGAAGGTGTGACCTAAGCTTCATTAAGGCAGTCAAGTCATCATCCTTTTCTTCTCTAAAGGGTGACCCCTTGTTCTTCTAAGAACCAGGAATCTGTCTGGATAACCGCTTGGATTTCTCAGTAGCAACAACCATTTTCTTGGATTTGGTGCTCTTGGTGGTTGCAGCATTAGGCAAAGCATCTTCCATAAGCTTTGACTTCTTCTTGGAAGGGGCCTTAGCAGGTGGCACTACCTCCTCTTAAGTAGCAGCTGCCTCCTCTAGATCTTCAAACATAGATATAGGCCTGCCAATAACATGGATTATCCTCTTTCTGGCGTTCTTCTTCTCCCCTGCCTTCTTAGGCATAGAATTCTTTGGGGGCTCAATGATCATTGTAGCTCTGGCACTCTCACGTGCTCTCATAGATTCAGGAGGTGCATATGTTTTGCCAACCACCCTACTAGAAGAGGTGGCCTCATTGGCTGACTTCTTGGCAGCATTGTCTTACTTCTTGGCAAGAACCTCATCTAGTACAAAGTCTGAATCTTCTTCATATGAATTCTGTCTCTTCCTAGTCCTTGTAGCAGCTTTAGGCAACCCATGAGAACTAGGGGTGCTTGGATTTGAAAATGAACTAGATTCAGGACGAGTGCCGAATCCATCTCAACACTTTGTTCTCTGAAGTTGTTCTCATTGTCATCTGAAGCAAACATCTCTGACCATGTGAATAGAGTGTAGCGGAACAGAAGAAGATGAGTCATCACAAAATGAGGCTGATTTTTGAAAGTTTGAAAAAAATATTTTCCAGATTTTACATTCCGTCACATGAATATCGGTACAGGTGAAGCAAAAAATTTGGTGCTACCGATACTAAATATCCCATTAACAAAAACATGGCACTCTTTTTGGTGAGACTAAAAAGAAGTACTCAGTGTCACCAAGACAGTTCTCAGCAACATAGACAGGCAAATCAGTGATACCGATTTGTTCACTTCGGTTCTATCGAGTTCTGTCGGGCGGAAGGCAAACCCAAGAAAATCGATGGTTCTCTAATCCATGGAGTTTTCTCGTGGATAGAAAGTTGTGCAAACTGTGGCTTATAGATAAAATCAACTTTATTGTGCAAGAATCAGACAGGGAGCACAAGAAAGATCGAATTCGTACCCTAGCTCGGTGACGGATCCGCTACGGCGGCGACTGCGGCGAAGATGCCTGTCGACGGCGAGATTCCCAGTGGCGGAGATGCACGGGGAAGCAAGGTGATGACCAAGGGGTCCTTCTCTGGCAACTTAGGGTTTGGGGCGCGACGATTGAAGATTGAAATTTCGAACCGTCAGGACCACAACTTATATACCCTTCACTATCGTTGATACCGATTGTAAATTTTTGGTGTCATCGAGTTTCTCAAGTGTCAGCTGACAGGGAAACTCGGTGTAACCGAGAATATGAATATGGAATCGGTAGTACCGAGATAGAAAACCAGATCAACCCTAGGCATTCGGTGAGACCAATATTTTGGGGTTGGTTCCACCGAGATGCACTTGGGAGGTAATGATTAGTCCTTGTTGATACGGACTCCGAGTGATCCACACACAGACGGATCGAAAAGCACTTGTTCAAATTTTGTGATGCAGCATGAATAGAGTATGAGGTGAGAAAGCATAGATAGCTAAAGAGTGGTCCTAGGCATTCTTGTCCATCCAATTGGCAAAATAGAAAATCAAGAGACAAATAGCAACAATTGGAGTCCTCGAATGAGAAAATAAATATAGACCAACATGCTCACACAATAAGATATCAAATGAAATGATGACAAACATGCACATACACACTAGCATCTAACAAGCACTTGTGCGATGACAAAGACATCTATATATTTGTATTTGACTTAGGAGCCAAGTAAGAATACTTGATCATAGGTCGCAATCATCGTTTAAGCACAAGTGGGGTAACCACTTTTACATAAAGTATTTAATGTTGTCACATACTAAGAGATGCTTTAACTCAACTCTTAGAGTAAAGCTCCCCCTTGATGTGACATCCCCCCATAAGAGGGATAAACAAACCTTGGGTTTTGTTGAAGAAGACTTCATGTTGGTGAGGTAGTTGTGGATTCTCAAGGTTGATGAAGATCACCAAGAGTTGGGAGCATTGTTGTTCTTTCCATACTCTTCTCATCCACATGGGTTAGTCCCAACATACAAGAGACAAATACAAGGATATCTATGGACATGGAGTGCAAACAATATGTTGTGATGTCCATTGATTTGTTGATTACCTTGTCCCGTGCTTACCTTTGAGGGAATGTGCGACTCCTTGAACTATTGCATAGAGTTGATGTTGTTTGCAAATAGTTCTTGCCAATAATGAATGTGAGTGAATTTCATTGGCGGAGTCACCCCTCAAGAACTCTCAAGTTCTTCTTGTTGGGGACCCACATCAAATTGATGGAGATACTTGGTGTGGTAGTAGCCTTTGTAGAAGTTGAGCTTGAAGTAGCCTTGGGAACCCACTCCACCAAAGCTAGGGATTCATCTTCATATGAGTCAATGTCCTCTTGAAGATTGTTCTTGCCCTTGAGATTGTAGTCTTGTGGTGGAAGGTCATCTTGAGTATTTGTCCCCTTGGGAAGAGTATTTTCGTACTTCTACTTTTGAGGAACAAACTTGGGTTCGGGGTATTGACCTTCTTCTCATTCAACTCCATTTGCGTTGAAGTAGCAAACACCACGATTCTTCTGGTATCCTCCGTGCTTGTGTACAATTTCCTCAAATTGCTTACACCCAGCAAGACTCTTGTAGATAAGTTTTTCTATAATTCCTTTCAATAAAGCATTTTCTTGCTCAAGTGTTACTTGGCTAAGAGAATCATCATTAGTGGAATCAATTTAACTACTAGAAGCAACATCATTGGGTTCAACATTTTTATTGTTGCTACTACATGAAGAACCTTTCTTGCATTTGTTACTAGATTGCTTAGTTTTAACTTGAGGCATGAATGTAGATAAGAGAAGTCTCTTGGCTAGATAATAGGAAGCCTTCTTTTGAAGATCGTCATTGGTAGCTTTAAGGAACTCATGCTCTTGCTCTATATTGAGCTTCTCAAAGCGTAGCTTCTCATGTGTCCTTACAATCTCTCTATGATCTTCTAGAGTTTACTTGGGAGCTAACTTAAGAGTTTTTAGTTCTTGAGTTAGTCATTGTATTTCCAACTTATGATCAACGCATGACTTATCTATACTAGAGTGAGTACTAGCAAGTTCATTTTGACTATCATTACTAGATTTGTCAAATAGCAAGTCATCTTCATCACTATTGAAATACGGATACTCGGGGTGTGATACCTTGAGGCCTTTAGCCATGAAGCAACTTCCACTCCCTTCATTTGGTGAATCAAATAGATCATAGGAGTTGGTAGTCACTAGTGCAAGTCCGGCAACACCTTCATCTTGACTATAGTCGATGTTGGACTGATAGCTTCTCTCGGAGTGGTTGTCGGAGTCAGAGCCGGAAACCCATTCATCAACATGAGCTTGATGTTTTATTCTTGAGTAGCTCTTGGTGTACTTGTCCTTCTTCTCCAAGTCCCTACTTCTCCTTGAGGGTCTTCGTTCATAACGACCATCTCTAATCCTTCTCCCTCTTCGAGGTGACTCGTCTCTTGAGCTTCGTCTTCTTGGTGACTCTTCTTTTCTCTTTTAAGGAGCCGGGCACTCATTGGAGTAGAGTCCGGGCTTCGCACAAGCGTAGCAGTTTCGGTCACGACTTTACGAACGCTTATCTTCATATCTTGAGTTGGAGGTTCGATCTTTGCTTCTATTCTTGTAGGACTTGTTGAATTTCTTGACCATGAGGCTTATCTCTTCATCTGTGACAAGGTTGTTGCTTGAGGTAGTGGGAGAATCATTTGTGGCTTTGTATGCATCGCTAGACTTGTGATAAAACTCTTCCTTGTCTTTGAGTGTCATCTCATGAGCAACAATCCTTCCAATTACTTCCGTAGGCTTGAGATCTTTGTAGTTGGGCATCGTTTGGATCAATGTGCACACAGTGTCATATCTCTCATCCAAAGCTCTAAGTATCTTCTTGATGATGAATTTTTCGGTCATTTCTTCGCTTCCTAAGCCGACAATCTCATTACTGATGAGAGCTAGCATAGAGTTCATTTCCGTGACTCCTTCACCATCCTTCATCTTGAACTTGTCAGGCTGACCTTGAAGAAAATCCAATTTGGATTCTCTCACGGACTCAGCTCCTTCGTGCATATCAACCAAAGTATCCCGAATGTCTTTTTCATTTTCAAGACGGCTGATTTTGTTGAATTCTTCAGGGCATAGATAGTTGAAGATAATTTTGCATGCTTGAGCATTGAGTTGCAACATCTTCAACTCATCGCGCTCGGTTCACGATCCGGTGCCCTTCCATCCGCAAAGAACTCACCTTGCAAGCCAACACGAACAACAGCCTAAACAGCGGGGTTATGACCAAGAATATGCATTTTCATTTTGTGCTTCCAAATAGCAAAATTAGTGCCATCAAAGTACGAACCTCTATGGTGATAACATCCCTCACTAAACGCCATACTCTCCTAGGTTGTGAGACCAATGCAATGGATACCAAAGCTCTCATACCGCTTGTAGGACCGAAAGTATGTCTAGAGGCGGGTGATTAGCCTACTTGACCAAATAATTTTTTTGCCTTTTCCCAAATTTTAGTGTTTGTAGTTTAAGGATTCATGGCAAGTCAAGTACACCCTACACATGGATGTCTAAGAGTATAGCGGCGGAAAATAACAACAAGCATGAGTAGAAGGGATAGCGTAGGAAGATCAAACGCAATTGTAGACACGATGATTTTTCCAGTGGTTCCGATAGGTGGTGCTATCATACATCCACATATATGGAGCCTTCAACCCACGGAGGGTAACGGTCACAAGAGTCCACGGAGGGCTCCACCCATAAGGGTCCATGAAGTAGCAACCTTGACTATTCCTTAACGGCTTCCGTCCACGAAGGACTAGCCTCACTATGGGTAGATCTTCACGAAGTAGGCGATCGCCTTGCCCTTACAAACTTCTTGGTTCTACTCCACACCACGAAGTAGGAGGCTCCCAAGCGACACCTAACCAATCTAGGAGGCACCACCCTCCAAAAGGTAATAGCCTTGGCAATGACGATGAACTCCTTGCTCTTGTGCTTCAAGATGATAGACTGCTCAATACACAATCACTCTCTCATAGATTTGGCTTGGTGGAAGAGATGAGATTGGTGGAAAGCAACTTGGGCAGGCTAGAAATCAAGATCCATATGGTTGGAGTGGAACATCTTGACCTCAACACAAGGGTAGGTGGTTCTCTCTCAGAAAAACTAGATGGGGCAAGTATGGAATAGTCCTGAGTGCTTCTCTTTTGAGTAGGTGGTGGTGAAGGGGTATATATAGCCATCCCCAAAAATCCAACCATTTCACACACAATGACCAACTCGTTGACACGGATGTCTTAATCTCGGTGGTACCGAAGTGACCAAGAGGTGGCAACTTTTGAATCTCGGTGAGACCGATATAGAAAACTAGGTTGCAACGATATGGTGACCAACGGGCAGATTGTCATTCTCGGTGACGCCGATCCAACATTCTTAGTGGTACCGATATTGTGAATTTGCGTAATAGAAAGTTTGCAACTTAAACTCTGTGGCACCGGTATGGAATCGGTTGCACCGAAGTGGCTAGTGTTTGGCTGAGTCTGTCTAAGGTTGAGAATCGCTGGCACCGGGATGGAAATGTTGGTTGCACTAATTTTGAATATTTGGCTTTGGATAGACTTTGGTGGGAGTGTTTGTGGGTGTTTTTGGTGACTATCACTTGTGCACGTATGAGCATTTTGTTCACCAAAAAAACCTTACCCCTTTTAATAGTATTGGCTTTCTCCCTGTTCAAGAATTCATCCAATTAAATAGTTAACTTGCCGATTAATCACTACTCGTAGGGTCACCGAGTAGACGATTAATTGTTAAATCGCCCGATTAAGTTATTAAATGGCCGATTAACTTGCCGATTAGCCAATTAATCCCCTACTCACCAACCAACCGAGCAGTTACGAGTTAACGATTTCCTCAACAATGGGCTTTCCAATGGATTCAAAGTGATTTATCACCAATATAAAATGTAGAGTCCTCTGCTTGAAGCTTTGCCAACCTATTTCCTTGCATCTTGGGGCATTCCACAATCTGTATAATCCTTTTGCCAATCCTATCATTGAACATTTCTTGAAATTTACTTGGCGGAAACATTAGTTCACTGACTTATATGTTGTTATAAATTACTAAAACCACCAAGGTTGCAAATGTGCTTTCAGGGAGAGACTTCAAATTCGTGATCAACATACCTCTGATACCATATGATACGGGGCAAGACCGGTGGGAGTCGAGCTTTCATGAATTGGAGGGGGAAACACGAAGAACACGGGAAAGAACAAGAGAAACACTCAAAGAACAAACTCCAATGACACATCCACAAGATCCATGATCAACATAAGAGTTTCAAAGATACCAAATCAACCAACGATACAAGTAGCGGTAGTGTTCTCTCACTCCGTAGGAGGAGCCTTGAATCCACTAGGGATCTTCGCTCTCGAGGGGCCTTGGCATCACTTGGATCTACTCCCAATGGAGGATAAGCTCCACAAGAGAGACAAGTAATGGTGCTATCCTGAACAAAGTGTAAGCAAAACAATAGGTAACCCTATATAGAGTCCCAAGGACCAAATAAACAGGTGGAAAGAGGTAGGGGATGAAGAGGGGGCGAGATTGGACGAAAGGGTTGATAGGCCTAGGAGGCCCGTGCACACGACCTAAGTGAGCCCCGTTTGCACAGGGGGGCTTGTGGTCATGGGGCATGGCCATGCACACGGGGTCGCCCTTGTACCACCCTGGGAGGCCCATGTGCATGGAGTCTTCTAGGTCCGTGTGCACGGGGACGCCGTTGTAGCTCCTGGGAGGCCCGTATGCACGGGGTCTTCTGGTCCCAGGCACACGGCGTCTTCTGTCACTCGGTTACCCTCGTCCACACGGGGGCATGTGTAGCTGGACTTCTTGCTATAGCTTTGGCTCCGTCTTCCATGAGTCCTGGTGGTTCCTCCCCTTGGTCTTGGATGTCTTCCTCGTACCTAATGATGCATAGAGTCTCGAGGTTAGGTAGCATCCAAGTCCCATTTGTATCCATGTCAAACTCAAAGAGGAGGGAGTTCACCTTAGCTTCTATTCCCCGTGCATGAGCTCTTGTCATAGGGCCACTTGTGTCTTGTGTCTTGTCATACGTTGAAGTTTTCTAGCATAATTTTCAAGGAGACCACGGATATCCGTGGTTGAGGCTATTCCATGCAGGGTGTGGTAGTTTGTGATGGATGAGTTGGAGCACACCTGTAGGGTAAAATCTTTCATGTGAGCCGTGCCCGTGGTTATGTGGCAACTTGGAATTTTTTTTAACACCCGATCATAGTAAACTTGAAGAAAACTCAAATAAAAGACACCAACCATGTGTATAACCGTGATTGTCTCTACTCGTGTGTTCTAAACCGAGAGAGAACACAGTGGGGTTATATTTGGCCGTAAGTAGGTGTTCAGGATCACTTAGTGATCATTACTTGTTCTTGTCCGTTTATGCATAGGCCACCCTTCTTATTCTTCTACTCGGAAGT
Source organism: Hordeum marinum (assembly GCA_022496015.1). Classification (NCBI taxonomy): domain Eukaryota; kingdom Viridiplantae; phylum Streptophyta; class Magnoliopsida; order Poales; family Poaceae; genus Hordeum; species Hordeum marinum. The sequence continues at coordinate 237,304,234 of CM039675.1, forward strand.
TACCTACTCAAATAAATGCTTAGTCGCTTGCTACAGCCTCACCATTTAGCATATCTCACCCACTAAGCTTTGCTAGTCTTGATACCCTCGGAGTACTTATTCTTCTTCATCATCGATCTAGGATGGGTTCGAGGCAAGCAGCCTGGGATAGCAAGGATGGATGTCATTTTTTTGTTTGAGTTTTTTCATAGTCAGACCCTGCTCTTATGTATGATGATTGAATATGATGTTGTATTGATGTGATCATGATTTAGCTTGTGGAGAGTGTAAGCCAATTTCATATACTCATCTCTTCTTTAGATGTAGGTGTAATGATATCCATTCTTGCGAAACGACGAGATGCGCTTCTATCCCTGTCGAGGCCCTCGAGCCAAAATAAGGATAGGATCGCATCTTGGGCGTTACAAGTTGGTATCAGAGCCTGTACCGACCTAGTAGCCCCTTGGATTGATCGAACTTGGTCGAGTCGAGTCCAGTGAAAATCTATTATGTGTCTAGTTATATATGAGAGAGTAGGATTCTTTTTAATACTATTCTATGGCCTAGTGAGGAATCCTGACATAGGAAATTTTAATTCCATCCTTCTTCTCGCTCAATTTTTTAGCATCATGCGGGTATTTTGGATTCTCTATGATGTCGATGTGACCAGAATTTTGTTCTTGTTGCATCCTGTCAATTTGTGGTACAAGTGTCCCAGGGAGTTCAGCTCTAGGGGATTATTTACACATTGTTATCGTTTAGTTTCCTTAGTATCTCGGGACACGGATGCTCAAAATTCCTTCAATACTCTTTGTGGCGAGAGGAGTTTGGTGTCACCTAGTACTCGGGAGAGCATCCAGATTTATTGCCATAATTGGTATCATTGTGATTACGAGGGTCTGAGGTAGATGAGTTTCCGATACCTCTGGTTATGTGTTGACGGATGTGTTACATTGGAGCGTAGTATCATGTTAGGAGTTGAGTGATGGATTTTGCCCCTTGTATCAGTTGGACCAGATTGCATAACTGGAAGATTTCAGAAGTTCTTAGCTGGGTATTCAAGTAGTTACCTAGGATTATCCCTCTACCAAATGCATAATGGGGTATGTATTTGTTTCAGGCTTGTTTTGTAAGCCTCATCCTTTGTTTTGTTGGAATATAGTAATTCGAGCTGCTTCTATGTCAAGTGCTGAATTCATATCTTTTCTAAGTGGGGTTCCCATATTTATATGTGAATGCTAGTCCTTTTGATCAACCATAGTGGTCATGAATTCTTTTAACCGGTGTGCTTCTCTTCAAGATAATTGAATCATTTCCAATAGGTGCAAGTTATATCCTCATATTTCTTTTCCGCAGTTCGTCTCATCTGTCCAAAGTTGTCTTTGTTTTTTCCCACCCTTTTTTCTATTCTGGAGCAAGACATCTTGAATCCAGTGCATTTTCTATTCATGTGATGCTCCCCCCTTTCTTTTCTTCCATATTATATCTGATGATTCATGTGAAGATGCTCATGAGCTTCAAGTTCATCATTTCTTCATCTCTATTTGCTTCTCCGATGAATTCAAGTCATGTTGTTGGTGTTCATCATATCCTTTTAATTCGCTAATAGTTTTCTGTGTTGGTAATTCTTGTCCAAGTATCACTTGGTTGTTGTCTCTCTCTATTCTATCCGAAGTGCTGAAGATATCTCAGAAGATTCATGTTTCCGTTCAAAATGTTTTCAATTATTTAGAGGTTCTCACCTCATCAAGTTTCAGTTTGTACCGGTGCAATCTGTCTTTCTAAGCAATCATTTCAACGATGGTTTCTTTTAAGTGGGCCCATAACCCACAGGTTTTCCTAGGATCTTACCCGGCTCTTCTAATCTTTTTCGGAGATCTCAAGTTCTTGTCAAATGTGACGTAAGAATGATTTTCATCAGTCATATTCCTTCTCAAAGATCACTTCTAAATCATTTTTGTCGTTGTCGCAACCTTTAGTTATTCATCATTCCGGAGAGTCTTAGTAACTAATGATGTTTTTTCTCTTCATCATTCTCAGTGTTGAAGACCAAAGAAGATTTCTCTTAAATCCTTATCCGTTCTCTTAAAGAATTCCCTGCTCAAATTTTGTGGTATCCTCTCAATTTGTTTCCATGAGTAATCCTCCCATATCTATTGGATCATTTCAGTTGTGTGTTCATTTCTCGATCTTCTGAAGGCCATCATTTCAGAAGACTTCTTTGTTCTCAGCTTTCGGCTTTTGTTCTCAAATTCTTCTCAATTGTTGTCTCTTCATTCATATCTCAATTATTCCGGTGCCCTCTTGAAGATTTCTTCCTGGCGTGGATCGTGATCTCTTTGTTGTCATTTATTCTCATTCATTCCAAATATGCCCATTAATTTCAAATTCGTTTCGTGGAATACCTCTTCAAGCTTATGACTATATCTTCAATCTTTTCAAGAGGAATAAGTAGTATGCCAAATCTGTTGTGTGTCATCAATTTAACTTGATGAAGGATAAGCATAACATAATTCTTATTCTTATTTACCTTGGTGATGTTAATTCCTTGTTTGGGAGGTTATTCATGATTTCAAATTCCTTATCCTGGGTGTTTCATCTTTTCTTTTCCGGATTTCCAAGTTTTTCTCGGGTATCTCATCGCGAAGCTTCATCTAAATCATAGCAAGGCCTCAATCTTGTTCTTTTGCAACCTTCAATTCTTTTCTATCATCCTTTCATTTCGGAGTTCGTCTTGATGGTTCTTCATGGTGGTTGGTTAAGGATTTAATTCATTCTCAAGTGTTCTTCAACATTCTTGTTGGAAGAGCTCAATCATTCCTTCTCTTGCATTTCAAATAGCAATTCGTTCTCCCGTATCTTTTGAGAGGGTGTTATACCATTCATGATTCATGAGGAATGTAAAAGAATCATTGTCAAGAATGAGATATTTAAACACATCTTTCCTTTCTCAGACTTATCTTGGATTGTATTTCACCTAAATTATTTCCTAAGGGTTGTTGCTATCATGGTGATTATCGTTGATCCAAGTTCTCGTTGTAATCTCGGTGAAAGAATTTCCATCTCTTGTGGCTCTCAAGCAATGAATTGTTTTCCGTTTGTGGTAGGTTGTCACCTCACAATTTCGAGACATTTCCATAAGCCCACAACAAGCTTCTTTTTTTTGTTGACTCTCAACAACTCTGTTCAAACCTCATTTATAAGGATTCTTTTCAAATTCAATTATGGCAGAAGTTGTCACTTTCTTCTCCATTCTTTTCTTCTCAATGATCTAGTTTATATTCTCTTGTTAAAGAGGCATTGTGATATTCCTCTCTTCAACCCATTATCTTATCTTATCAAGATCATGTGCTGTTTTGCTATCCATTTAACTAGAGTGTGTTGTCCTGTTTACAAATTATGTTAATTTTTTCAAGATCTTTCTAGCTTATCAAGTTTTGCTTCTCTTTTCTACCGAAGTGCTGCCAAATTTCTTTTGAAATCTTGCTTGTTTCTCATATCATTCTTCATATCCTTGTAAAATTCAAGATTTGTTGGTTTCACCCATTTTAAGAAGAAGTAAATAAGTTTACCTCTTCCTTTCTTCTTTCTCTTACCCTTCTCATTCTAAGATCTCGGGGCGAGATCTCTTGTAAGTGGAGGAGAGATGTAACAGCCAGGGACCAACGCTCCAAAAGATTCCCCTTTTATTTTGTTGTCATTGCGTGATTCGTTTGGTTGTACCATTCATCATCGCATCATTCACATCATGTGCATAGCATCGACACATCATTGCCATCATTTTTCCAACTTGCATCCGCTCACAGTCGCCGGTTCTCTCTGTTCGCGTCGTCGACCGTTTTGGAGACCAACCACACAAGCATGCGCCCACAGCATCATTAAAAAACATTTTTTTAAAGTGAATGTAAAATATTCTTGGCTTGGGTCGAAAGTGCTGTGTGGTCTTTTTATATTGTAGGTAGATCGCCTGCCAAATTTCGTCGCATTCGGAGGTCGTTTGATACACAAACGGTCGACCGTAGCGGCACCATATCAGTTTATTTGTTGGAGATTTTGGGTTTGTAAAAACTCCTGTGCTGGGCCACAATGTCTCTGTCGGAGCAGGTCCCAGCTTCCCTCGCCTCTGCCTTCCCCCATGGATTCATCCCTCTCCCTCACCTCGATTCCTCTAACTTTTTCTGCAGGAGCAACCCTCCATGGCCCCCCATGGAGCTCGTCCACGTCACCGTTGTAGGCCATCTCCAGCCAGATCCGGTGCCACCAACCGGATCTACTCATTCCTAGTCATCCTGCACCTCACCATCGCTTGAAGGGTTGCCACCGCCTTGTCCCTGCTTGGGAGGATAACAACCAGGAGCGTCTGGCCTCGCGCATTCGCCCAGCCACGCATGGGCCGGCCCAGCTCTAGCCCCAGCAAAACGCCAGCTGTAGCGCCCAAGGCCCAGCACAGCTCCAGCCTAGCCCTGCATCAGCTGGCCCATTGGCCTCTAGTGAGCGATCCCGCTATCTTGCGCCCGTGCACTCGTCTGCTATTATGTGCTTGCCTGGGTAGTTGGCCTTGGCCCCTGTACATTTCTGCTATCTTGCGCTCAGTGCGATATCTCGTTAAATTACTCTCAACACTTTAGCCCATGTTATGTGCAGATTCGGCCTGCTTGTATTTTTTCTCTATCCGGCAAATTTATGAATTATCCATGGTTTTACAGTTTTATAGAAAAAAACTCATGTTCATGGATATCATAACTTCACAACCATGCATCGTATCAAAATATTTTATATATGAAAAATGTGTAGGATTTTGTGTAGATTAATTATATGTCACTTTTATCCATGTTTAAAAAATGTGTAACTTGTTGTTTGTATTATTTTGCATACATAACTTGCTAAAATGTTTTATGTCATAATCATGCAAAAAATTTGCATCACTTTTTAATGTAAACACCCACATATTATATGTGTGTTGAGGGTAGAAAAATCAATTGAATCCATCTATGGAATTAGTTTTTTCATTTGAGTAAATCTGTGTGCATGTTATCTTGCTCTGATGCTCTTTTGTTATTTTCGTCTGATTAAATCATGCATGGTATGCATTATTTTTGAACATGAGATATGCCCTTTGACATGTGCACAAGCCCCTGGACTTTTTGTTTGCCATGATAATCCATGTTTAGGTGTTATTTTTATTGTTGCCAACATGCTATAAAAATGTTGCTGTTTTGATATGCCCCAAATAATTCCAAGTCTGGAATATGTTATATTTTATTGTCATGTTTCCATGATGATTGCCATGAATGTGTAGGTCCTTTGTGGTTGGCGCAATGGAATGAACTGTTGAGCATGTTATACTTTGTTAGTATGTGACAATAACTTGAAAGTATAGGTTTTGCATCCTAATTAATTTTGTTGTCAAACATGCTAATCTATTAAAAATTGTTGCACATGTCTACTCTAATTTTCACCAAGTCTGACAACCTCATTATTTTAAAATGCCATGTTGTGTTGATGATATCCATGTTTCTGTGCATAATTAGATCTTGCCACTATAGATTGAATTGATGTGTATCATCTTGCTACATCACCATGTCCTTGTTGAGCATTTTAGGTGGTTGTAGCTTGTTGATTTGTGGGTTTCAATATGACATGTTGTTGTTTGTGGGCAGATTATACCTAAACCTTGTGTTGCTTGTTGTGGTTGAACCGTTGCTCCGTTTTACATATGTTGCATACGAAACTTTCTTAGAATCTCATGTAGTTTCATAATATCTTGTTGCATCCATCATTTGAAATGATTGTGGTTGTCGTTTGCATGTATTTTGCATTCATGGCATATTCATCTTGTGTTGGCCATATATTTTAGACCAAAGCTCCATTTTAAACGTTCTATATATGTAAATCGCCTAGAATGATGTGTAGAATCTCATGGTGCCCTTTACTTTGATGTTTAACAGATATAAAATATGGTTAGTTCAGATCTGGACCAAGTTTGAAATTAAATATTGGATCATTTCGGAAATACTATATGTTATTTCCGACCTCATTTAAGATGCCTAGATAGTGTAGTTTCATAATGCTTCACCTCTTGACATGTTTAAGAACATTTAATATTGTTCAGTACCTAATCGAAGCTAACTAACTAATTCAAATGTGGAGTTTCAACAATATGCAACTCGTTGCATATTGAGCTTCACTTAATGTGTAGTATTTGATTCTTGAGATTGTCATGCCCTGCATATTTAAATCAGACACGCATCATATTTTTGTGCACATCATGTCATGCATTTGTTGTGGTGTTTACCATGTGTTGATTTTTGTTTCCGGATTGCTTCTTCTCGATAGAGTTCCGAAAGCGTTTGGAGTGTGAGGATAAGTTCGACTATGCCAGTTCATCTACTTTGCGGATTCATTCTTCTTCCTAGCAGGATCTCAGGTAAGATGATCATTGCCACGCTAGTTGTCTTGTTTCTATTGTTATGTCTTGTTACCTATCACTTGTATGTCAAGCCTCCCAACATTTCCATGAATAGCCTCTAACCCCTCCACATCCCAGCAAACCATTGTTTGGCTATGTTACCACTTTCTCAACCCCTTCTTACATCATTCTAGTTGAAGGTACAAGTTGATTTCCATGTGACAACATGGATATTTTGAGATATCACAATATTATTGCTATTTAATTCAATGCACATATATACTTGGTATAATGTGGAAGGCTTAGACTTTTGCTCGATGTTTTGTTCCACCTTTGTCGCCCTAGTTACTTGTTTATCGTTGTTATGTTCCATACTGAGTGCTCCTAACATGCTTGTGGTTGTTATGAGGACCCCCTTGATTTTAGTTTTGGGATAAAATTCTTCTGGCAAGGCCCAACAATGGTACTACATTTGCCTAATAACTAATAAAACTACATAGGGACCCACTAGCACCCGCAGATAATTAATAAACAACCCGGGTTAGTGCTCCACATGAGTGTTGGTCCAAACCGGGCAATGTCCAGTGCTGCCTGGTGACCCAGGATTTTAGCCAAACCGACGTCTTACCCATCTCGTAGTGCCCTGAGAACGAGATACGCGCGTCTCCTATCAGGATCTGGCCTGTCGAGCGGCCTTGCTGGATTTGTTTTACCTTTCTCAAACGTCTTGTGCATGTGATTCGGAGGATACTTTGGGCTATCTCGAGGTTGAAGTTTTCCAGCGGAATTTTTCAGGAAACCATAGATTTCCATGGTTGAGTCTATTCCATGCAATGTGTGGTAGTTTATGATGGATGATTTGGAGCACCCCTACAGGGTTAAATCTTTCATGAGAACCGTACCAGCAGTTATGTTGCAACTTGGAAATTTTGTTTTACACCCGGTCATTGTAAACCTGAAGTAAACTCAAAAAAATACACCAACCATGTGCATAACCATGATTGTATCTACTCGTGAGTTCTGAACCAAGTGAAAACATGGTGGGGTTATATTTGGCCGTAAGTAGGTGTTGAAGATCACATAGTGATCATTACTAGTTCAAGTCTATTTTCGAATAGGCCACCCTTCTTATTCTTGTACTCGTAAGTTAAGCACTTAAATAAATGCTTAGTAATTTGCTGCAGACTCACCATTTAACCATATCTCACCCATTAAGCTTTGATAGTCTTGATACCCTTGGAAATGAGATTGCTGAGTCCCTGTGGCTCACAAACTACTAGAACAACAGTTGTAGGTACAGGTAATGCATGCTTTCACATGAGCACAATGCTTGTTTGATTTGGAGTTATTCTTCTTCTTCTTCATCATCGATCTAGGATGGGTTCGAGGCCGGCAATGTGGGATAGCAAGGATTGATGTCATTTTGGCATTGGATATCGTCCGTATTAGGACCCTACTCTTATGTATGATGATTGAATATGATGTTGTATTGATGTGACCATGATTTAGCTTGTGGCGAGTGTGAGCCAATTCCATTTACTCATATCTTCTTTACATGTACTTGTAATGATATCCATTCTTGTGAAACGACGAGATGTGCTTCTATCCTTGTCGAGGCCCTCGAGCCAAAATAAGGATATGGTCGCGTCTTGGGCGTTACATGTAGCCTCCAGCTGCACGCGAGAAAGGACCCAGAATGTCGAGCCCCCAGAACGCAAAGGGACACACGAGGGGGATAGCCTGGAGCCCTTGCACTGGTTGATGAATCTTCTTGGCAGGGTTGAGCTTGATGTTGATCTTGCACAAGTTGGAGAAGGTCTCCTTGAGGTCCATGATGAGGGAGTCATCTTCACGCGTCTTGATAATGATGTCATCAACATAGGCCCTTGTGTTACTTCCTATCTGTGGCCCCAGACCTTTGTGGATGAGTCTCCGGAAGGTGCTCCTACACTCTTCCGGACGAGGGGCGGGCAGATGTAGCAGTACACCCTGCAAGGAACAAGAAAGGCAGTCTTCTCCTCATCCTGCTTGGCCATCTTGATATGGTGGTAGCCTGAAAAGGCGTCCGCCAAGTACAACAGCTTGCACCTAGCTATAGAGTCTATGATCTGATCGATGTGCGGTAGCGGGAAGTGGTCCTTGGGGTAGGCCGTGTTGAGATCAGTGAAGTCGATGCACATCCTCCCATCTCAACTATGCTTCTCGACCACAACAGGGTTGGGAACCCAGTCAGGGTGGAGTACCTTATGGATGAATCCTGCCTCATGAAGCTTCTTAGTCTCTTGAACAATGAGCTTCTATTTATCTATCGCCTAGCGTCGGGCCTTTACTTCCTGGGTCGTGCATTTAGGCACTCGGCCAGATGATGCTCGATCACCTCCCTTGGCACTCCATGCATGTATGATGGTGTCTAGGCGAACATATCAGCATTTACCCGAAGGAAGCTGATGATCTCGCCTTCCTAATTGGCCGAGAGGCCAACGCCAAAGGTGACATGGGCCCGGAGCCACTACCATCCAACAACACTTTCTTGGTTTCTGTGCGGTCTTGAGAACATTGGCTTCTTCTTGGATGGCATCAGATCGATGGCAGCCTTGTAGGCGCTCTTAAGGGTGTGCACCGCATCCTTCTCATCGCAGCGGATGGTGGTGGTGCCGCTGTAGCCCGGCATCTGGACGATGTTGTAGGTGTTGTGAGTCATTCACCCTAGGCATAAAAACTTAAGACCAAAGACCGAACCCGAAAAGATCGAGATCGAACCTAATAAGACCGAACTATAAAACACCAAATAATAAACGACGAGCACAAATAGATGACGGAATTTGTTACGGTCTCTTTGGTCATGTTGTTTTGTAGACCGCATAGACCGAAAAGACCGAAAAGACCGAACTTTAAAATCCCATACACAAGAGGCCCTTCTTGCTAGCCCACACACCACGCATGAGCTCACCTCGTTCGGCCTTGATGACCCACAAGTATAGGGGATCAATATTAGTCCCTTCAATAAGTAAGAGTTTCGAATCCAATGAGGAGTAGAAGGATATGCTAAGGGGTTTGCAGCAAGGTAATTTCTACAAGTATTGAAATTGTAAGTAGCAAGTGTTTTGATAGCAAGGTAATTTGTAATGAGCAAGTAAAGGTAACAATAGGTAAGGTGCAGCAAGGTAGACCAAAACTTTTTGTGGCCAAGGACTGGCAACAAGTATCTCTTATAATCAGCAAAGTGTTCTTGAGGGTAGATGGGAATTTCATCTAGTCACCTTCATCATGTTGGTTTGATACGTGTTCGCTACTTTGATAATTTGATATGTGGGTGGACTGATGCTAAGGCGTTGTTCTTACTTGAACTAACAACCAACTTATGATTAACACCCTCGCAAGCATCCGCAACTACGAGAAAGGTATTAAGACAAAGTCTAACCATAGCATTAAACATGTGGACCCAAATCAGCCCCTTACAAAGTAGTGCATAAACTAGGGCTTAAGCTTCTATCACTCTAGCAACCCATCTTGTAATAACTACTCCGCAATGCATTCCCTTAGGCCCAAAGATGGTGAAGTGTCATGTAGTCGACATTCACATGAAACCACTAAGCGAATCAGAACATACATATCATCAAAATATTGAACACCCATCAAATTCACATGAGTACTTGCAACATGACTTCTCCTGTGACCTCAAGCACAAAAGTAACTACTCACAAATAATATGCATGCTCAAGATCAGAGGTGTATTGGATAGCATAATGGATCTGAACAAATAATCTTCCGCCAAATAAGCCATATAGTAATCAACTACAGAAGGTAATCAACACTACTAGTCACCCACATGTACCAATCTGAGGTTCCGATTCGAAAATTGAACACAAGAGATGAACTAGGGGCTGAGAGGAGATGGTGTTGTTGAAGATGTTGATGAAGAATGGCCTCCCAAGATGATAGGCTTATTGGTGATGACGATGGCTTCGATTTCCCCCTCCAGGAGGGAAGTTCCCCCAGTGGAATCGCTCCGGTAGAGGGAAAAAGTGCTTTTGCCCAAGTTCCGCCTCGAGGCCGCGGCGCTTGGTCCCGAAGGTCCTCCTTTGATTTTTATAGGTTTTTTTGGACTTTATACCAGAAGATGGGCTCCGGAGGTGGGTCTGGATACCCACCCTCCACTAGCATGCGGATAGAGGGGTAGGCGCACCATGGTGGAGGGTGGCCACCTGGTGGCCCCCCTTCGGTAGTTCTCAGCTCTAGAAACTCTTATTTAACTCATAAAAATTCTCTATAAATTTCAGCTTCATTGGAGTTGTGCAGAATAGGTATCTCTGACGTGCTTTTTCGGGGTGCGGAATTCCAGTTGCCGGCATTCTCCCTGTTGATGTAAACCTTGCAAATTGTAAGACAAAAGGCCTTATTATTACTGCCCGAAGCATTATTATGCACAAAAACATTATAAATAACAGTAATAAAACATGATGCAAAATGGACGTATCAGGCCTCACCTCACGATTGACAGGAGGAATCAACCATCACTTCACTCTTGACTCCCATTCCCCAATTTTTCTTGCCGCCCGCCGTGACAAACCCTAGCCGCCCACTGCCCGTCGCTGTTCTGGCCCGATGCCCCATCCCCCGTGATCCCAGGATGAGGATGACCGCCGCATCGAGCCGCCACGCCCGGGAATAGTGATGGCTATCCACCCGAGACTAGTTATGCCCCGTGCTTTGCGTCACGTATGTGCATCCCCAGCTCATGCGTCGCTCCGCCTAGTCATCTTCCACGCGGGTCACCAGCTTGCTGCCCCGTGATCCACCTCACAGCTGAAGTTGAGCTAGCTCGCCTCCTGTTGATGTTCTGTGATGTACACATTTTGTGATGTTTATGTAACCAACGTGACCAAGGAAACTTCGAATACCTTCGATATCTTTAGGATATGGCATTTTCTCAATTGCTTCAACTTTAGCTTGATCCACCTCAATACCTCGTTCGGAGATCTTATGCCCCAAGATAATACCTTCATTAACCATAAAGTGGCACTTCTATGAATTCAAGACGAGATTAGTTTGTTCACATCTCTGCAAAACTCGATGAAGGTTGCTTAAGCAATCATCAAAAGAAGTTCCACAAACGGAAAAGTCATCCATGAAAACCTCCACAATCTTTTCACAAAAATCAGAGAATATAGCAGTCGTACATCTTTGAAAGGTAGCAAGTGAATTGCATAAACCAAAAGGCGTGCGTCTATAACCATAGGTTCCAAATGGACAGGTAAAGGTGGTTTTCTCTTGATCAGATTGTGACACAGGTATTTCAGAGAAACCAGAATATCCATCTAGGAAACAAAAGTGTGTGCGCTTAGATAATCTTTCAAGCATTTGATCAATAAAAGTCAAGGGGTAATGGTCTTTCCTAGTAGCTTATTTAATTTTCTAAAATCAATTACCATCCTATAGCTAGTAACATTTCTTTGCAGAATAAGCTCATTTTTATCATTGGGAACAACAATAATACCTCCTTTCTTAGGGACACAATGAATGGGACTCACCCATTTACAATCATCTATAGGATAGATTATACCTACTTCCAGAAGCTTTAATATTTTAGTTCTTACCACTTCTTTCATCTTGGGATTCAACCGTCGCTGATGATCAACAACGGGTTTAGCATCAGGTTCCATATTAATCTTGTGCTGACATAGAGTGAGACTAATGCCCTTAAGATCATCAAGGGTATATCCAATAGCAGCTCGATGCTTCCTCAGAATTTTCAATAATCTTTCTTCTTCATGTTCGGAAAGGTTAATACTAATAATAATAGGATATATGTTTTTCTCATCAAGATAAGCATATTTCAGAGTGTCAGGCAATTATTTAAGTTCAAACACAGGATCACCTTTAGGTGGAGGAGGATGTCCAAGAGTTTCAATAGGCAATTGTGTTTTAGTAGAGGTTGTTGTGCAAAGAATTTTTTATCTATTTCATTTCTTTCACGAAAGAGCAAATCATTTTCATGGTCTAGAAAATATTGTTCTAGTGGACCGGTAGGAGGAACACAAATAGAAGCAAGACTAATTATTTCATCCTTATTAGGTAATTCTCTATCACGAGGTTGTCTACTAAACTTGGAAAATTAAACTCATGACACATCATCAAACTCAACACCGTCAGTTTCTTTCTTAGAATCTATCTTAACATTAATAGTGTTCAAGAAAGGAAACCAAAGATAATGGGACAAAAGTCATCTTGTGGGGAACCAAGAACTAGAAAATTAGTAGTATATTTTGCTTTCCCACACAGGACTTCAACATCTCTAACGATCCCAAGTGTTGTGATGGTGTCTCTATTAGCAAGTTTAATAGTAACATCAATATGTTCTATTTCAGCAGGTGCTTTTTCATTCATAATTTCTTGATATAAGGTAAAAGGAATAGCACTCACACTAGCACCCAAATCACATAAGCCAGGATAACAATGATCTCCTATTTTAACTAAGACAACATGCAAGCCAACTACGTGTCTATGTTTGTCTTTTTCATCGGGTTTAGCAATTCTAGCAGCTTCATCACAGTAGCAAATGACATATGCATCAATATTTTCTACCAAGAGATCTTCAACCATAGCAACACTAGGTTCTACTTTAATTTGTTCAAAGGGCTTAGGTGCTCTAATATTACTTTTGCGAACCACGGTTGATACCTTAGCAAGTTCCTTTATCCTAACAAGGAAAGTTGTTTCTCAGTATAAACAGGAGGCATAACTGGATCAACATTCTAAATGATAGTTTCTACTTTAGCAATGACCGATTCTTTAATTTCTTCTTCAATAGGAGGATGATATTTAAACCACATCTCTTTAGGGAGATCAAAATGAGCAACAAATGATTTACAGAAAGAGGCTACTATCTCAGAGTCAAGTCTTTAGTGCTAAACTTGTGAAAATCATCGGTATTCATAATGGATTTAACACAATCAAATTCAAGATTTATACCTGACTCGTTACCTTCATCGAGTTCTGGATCTTCAGAGTTGCGTTTAATTCTTTACGAGAGATCCCACTTGAATTCAATAGTCTTGTTCATAAAAGAACCGGTACAAGAAGTATTGAGCATGGTTTGATCATTATGAGAAAGCCGAGCATAAAAATTCTGAATAATAACTTCTCTCGGGATATCATGAATGCGGCATGAATACTAGTCCTAAATAGAGTTAGTAGTACTTTTGATCTACGCATTTGTTAGGAAAAGTAGTGCAGAACCAGCGGCTGACTAGGTAGGTGCTGAATTAAATAACGAAGAGGAACAAATCCTGATGTGTGCTTCCACCAAGCTGTGATGTTGTCTGTGCCCTAATCCACATGCTCTCTTCCGCCAGATCACCCACCGGCTAGATCGCCTGTGTGCGCACGCCTCGCCTGGCAATTCGCACTATCGTTGTTTGTACTCCGCCACCATAGGATTTCTCGACCATGCAGGTTTTAAATGCTAGCCTCCGAGGGCACAAAATAAATTCCAAATCCGATCTATGGTCGAACCTGTGAGTAAAAAAGAGAACTGAGAACAAATTATTTTCAAAGAATTTGATCTGTGCATAATAGATCTAACTGGAAAATATCACCTGATCATCCCATCGATCCTTAACGATGACCCAGCAGGCTCTCATGAAAGCACCAATGCCAGTTCTGAATCTAGCATATCTCGAAGTAGGGGTCCTAAGCTAGCTGTCTTTGAACGACGGTAACATGGACACGAGATTTTACCCAGTTCCGGGCTCTCTCGGGAAGACAATACCCCACGTCCTAGTTTTGATTGTATTCATATGGGGGATAGTACATAGTACAGGTATCTACCACGAGATTGTTGTAATGAATATGAGATTGTCTATTGAGTAGCCTAGCCTCGGTTTATATATTGCACCAGAGTCCTAGAGTTTAGAAGAGTCCTTGTCTTGTGCTCCAAGTCTTGTGTAATCTTCCTTATATGTATTGTGGGCTGCCCAAAGTGGCCCATTAAAGAATCATCATGACGGTCCTCGGCCCGACCCACTAGTCGAGAGATGATATGGTGAGTACCCCCTAGTCTAGGACACCATCAGCAGGCATGCCTATAAATTCTTATTTAATGCATAAAAGTTCTCTGTAAATTTCCACCTTCATTGGAGTTGTGTAGAATAGGCATCTCTGACGTGCTTTTTCGGGGAGCTGAATTCCAGTTGTCGGCATTCTCCCTCTTGATATAAACCTTGCAAATTGTGAGAGGAAAGGCAATAGAGTTAATCCAAAAGATTTATTATGTATAAAACATTATAAATAACAATAATAAAACATGATGCAAAATGGACATATCAGGCCTGACCTCACAATTCAAAGGAGGAATCAACTACCGATTCACTCCTGACTCTTGTTCCCCAATTTCTCTCACCGCCCGCCGCGACAAACCCTAGCCGCCCGCCGCCCGTCGCCGCTATGGCCCGATGCCCCATCCACCATCATCCTTGGATGAGGACGACCGTCGCACCAAGCCGCTGCACCCGGCACTGGTGATGGCGTGACGCCCATGACCAGTATCCACCGGGACTGGTTATACCCCGTGCTTTGCGTCACGCGTCTACATCGCCAGCTCCTGCGTCGCTCCGTCCAGTCCTCTTCCACACAGGTCGCCAGCTCGCTGGCCCATGCCCCACCCTGCAGCTGAAGGTGAGCAAGCTTCCCACCTGTTAATGTTCTATGACGTACAAAATTTGTGATGTTTATGTTCTATGATGTGGAGATTTTCTGATGTCCATGTTATGTGATGTCTAGATTTTGTGATGTTCCAACTCATTTAAAAGTTGTTGTTGGTAGATATCTAGATTTTTCTCACGTCAATGTTGTTGTCTGCTTGTAGGTGCTATTGTTGAAATAATTAATATCTTTTTGTTTGTTTGTACGATGGAATAACGAGTAGCTTTATCCTTGTTTGTAGATGTTATCTATAGAAGAATCTAAAAGTCATGATGAGGAGTTGAATGGGAAAGATGATGAAGATATGATTCAAGAGGCAGAGGCGGATGTAGAAGTAGCTGCTGTAGAAGCAGGAGATGAATCACTCTTATGTATCGTAATTGAAGATGAAGATGCTAGAGGAAAAGTTGTCGAAGGTGCCTGTAACAGCCCAAGACCTGTCAGCGTTCCAGGAATGGGGGTACCCAGACCTGCCTGCCTATAGCCTAGAGCATGACCCATCTCACCAGCCAAGCACGACTGGCGCGACCCCACTCAAGACAACGCCCTCGCGACCCCACCAAGACCTACGAGGGATGGGCCTCCTCAGGCCCACTCCGGATCGGTAGAGATCCCTATGCGGCACCTGGCCTCGGGAGGCCGAGGACAATGCAAGGCAGGACAAGCGGGCGCCAGCATGCTAGGCGCAGCAGTTTCCCCTTTGGTGGAAAGGGGACAAGGACATACACGGGTTCCCGAAGTGTCCCCCAAATGTTTCAATTCTGGTGCAATGAGACCACGACCACGAGCCCAGCAGGAAGGATGTCATCGCCGAGCCCACCTCTGCAACATCAACAACTACTTTACAGGCAAAGACTACCTTTCGTCAGGATAAAGATGTATTACTCTCCCCCTTCAAATTTTTCCATTGTGGGATCCCTTCCCGCTGTAGAGATAAGGGAAGAGGACCCTGGGCACTATAAATATAGGCTATGCTGCACCATAAAGAAGGACAAGACAACAGAGAAGCAACAGAAGAGAGGCACCACCACCAGAGCGCCCTCACGAGGCAACGCACCACTGTACTAGTTCATCCAGAAACCTCCTCATGAGGCAATCCACCAAAGAAGGAGTAGGGTACTATGCTTAGAAACGGCCCGAACCTGGGTAAATCATCATGTGCATCTGTTTCCTCGTTATCGCGCGAGTTCGTCATGGAAATCATCGAGTAGCAAGCTAGGTAGGGTGAGCTTGTAGGGGATCTGTACACTTGCCCCTATGTTCGAACTTCTTAGGGTTTTGCGGAGCCCGAAATGCAACATTTGGCACATCAGGTAGAGGCATGTTGAAGTCTTCCTCAAGCCACACTCTTTTTTGCCTTTCCGCTCTGATGTCCGGCGATCGTCGGGCTCGCGCCGAGCACCGAGCCGCCCACGTCACTTAGACGACGCCCATGGGCCGCAACGCTGCACGCTGGTACCCCTCTCCTATGGCCAACACTGCCACGGGCCCGGAGGACCACGAACAACAAGACTCCTCCAAGCTGATCAACGCACGGTGCAACGGCCACACCGCCACTCCGTCGATCATTCCAGCTACTAGGTCGTCCTCCCATGCTCGTCCCGGACCGGCGCATGGGACGGTTGCGCTCACCATGGCGCACGAGCTGCTGCGCTACCGTCGTGCTCCCAAGCCCCATGACGACTGGCTCGGGCGCACCGCGGAGCTGATCAGTGCTATCGGCGACGCATCGGTGCTCTTCTACTCGTTTCGGCCCTAGCCCTCTCTGGGGACGATGGGCCCACGATGCGCCACCCTGTCCTCCACAGCACGATGTCGACCCCAAGCCAAGGCATGAAGTACACCCGCGCAACCTGCTGTGCAAGCCGCGGGCGAGAGCAAGAGATGAAGTAAGGTGCCAGGTGGTGCCGAGGCAGCGCGTTGACATGCGTGCACTCCCTATGCTGCTAAACCAATGCCGTGATGAGGCACCCCTTGAAGAGTCCCCTAGGAATGTCAAGACTAGGCCCCCGCTGTGCGCGCAACATTCATTGGTCCAGTGGGGTGCAGTGCTATCGCTCCAGAGCTCCATCCGGCCATGTGGCCCTGCAAATTCAAACCCGACTTAACCCCTAGCTACGACGGCACCCTGGATCCTACTGAGTTCCTACAGCTCTACTCGTTGAGCATCCAGGCGGCAGGTGACGACGACAAGGTCATGGCGAGCTGGTTCCCAATGGCGCTGAAGGGTGGTGCGCTCTCCTTTCTCCTCAACCTCCCCGAGGGATCCATCGCCTCCTGGGACGACCTGCACAAGCGTTTCGTCGTAAACTTCCAAGGCACCCGAGACCGTGCGCTCACCATGAACGACCTGCGGCATGTGAAGCCGTAGGAGGGAGAGACCCTGCATAAATTCATACAACGCTTCACGATCACCTGCCTCAAGATCCCGAGGGTGTGGAACGAGGCTGTCATCTCCGCGTTCACCGACGGCGTTAGGGACCTCAAGATGAAGGAATATCTCACCATCCACAACAAACTGTGCTCAGCCCTGGAGATCTTCAACCTGGCGCACAAGTGTGCCACGACCGACGAGGGCTGCCTCTCGCTCCGCGATTTTCCGGCAGCGGAGGCAGAGGACAAGAAGACCAAGGCCAAAGAGGCGAAGCGCAAGGCCACTGTGGTGCTTCTGGCTGAGAATGAGGCAAAGTGCAGCCGAGACGAGGAACCACCATCGGGAGGGCGACCATCATGCATCTTCCATGGCACGAATAGCCACAGCACCATCGACTTCTAGGAGCTCAGGCTGGTCCGCGAAGAGCACTCCGGCCGATGCGCTAGACGTAGTGACCATGGCTTAGGACGTGCTGGAGGCCGTTGGGACAATTGAGAGTTGCACCACAAGTGGCGAGACCGGCCTCGGGAGGACCGCTGGTGCGCTCAGGCTCGGGAGGATCACTAGCGCCACGACCCTCCAGAGGGGTCACGTCGTGGCCAGCCTCACGAGGTCCGTCCTCGTGAGGCTGGCCTACCCCCACTACCGCCACCACCCAGAAGGAAGGAAGAGGACAGGCAGGATGATGGGTCTAGGGATTGTAGGAGGTTAGGGCGATAGCATGTATCCTTGGCGGCGCCCAGGCCCCAGCATCAAACCGCATCTTCAAGTAGTTCTCTCGTGAGGTCAACATGGTCCCAGAGTACGATCACCTTCGACTCGAGGGATCAACTCAGGTCCTCATCCATGGTGGGCATGCTCCCCGTGTTCTACACGCCGACGATCAGCAATGTCCTCGTCACCAAGACCCTCATCGATAGCGGAGCAGGGCTCAACGTCCTCTCCATTGAGACCTTCGAGAGGCTCCAAGTGTCATACGACCAGCTTATGCCGACTAAACAATTCCCATGAGTCACTGACAGGTCCACCATCCCCATTGGGCAAGTGCGCCTTCCCATTACCTTTGGTGGGTGCAAGAACTACCACACCGAGATCATCGTCTCCAACGTCGCCCACATCCACCTCCCTTACAACGTGATCGTTGGGTACCCAGCCCTCGCTAAGTTCATGGTGGTGACCCATCATGGCTACAACGTCCTCAAGATGCCGGGGAGCGGCGGCATCATCACCGTCACCTGAAATGAGAATGACGCTGTCTGCTCCCTCGAGCGTGCCTACCGAGCAGCGGTACCAGTCGAGCACTCAGACGATGAAGCAGAAGCCCTTCCTCATGAGGGTGCCCCAAGGAAGAAGAAGCAGCTCCTCCCCATAGGGTAGCAGGGGGCTGGAACCTCCAAGGACGGTGCCTCAGGCTTAGTGCCCAAGACCTGAGCCCCTCCCTCCATCGCATAGGAAGGCACGCTCGACTCCCCCTTGGGTCGGGCTCAAGGGCTTCCATCCGGGACGCTACCGACCTAACCGATGAGACGAGGGAGGCGTCCGGGGACAACCTGGAGGTGTGGTCTGGCATGGGTCTACCCAAGCTAGGAGCATGGTGCAAGGTGCCGAGCTCGCGAGAATTCGTCATCAGAGCAATCGAGGAGCTTCACGAGGTACAGGCCACGCGGGGAGGGAGCTTCCCGACACTGCCAAGTGCAGCCACCATCGTCGGTTTAGCCAACAAGCCACGCGTCTGCGTCTGCGTGCTTGCGATCAACAGAGTTGCGTCCTAGGGCGTCTTGTGGCTGACGTGTACTGAATGCGATGCGGTCTACCCATGCAACTACGTCTGCATGCCTTTCGGCCTGGCAAACTCGGGCGTCCCGTTCCAGCTCCTTGCCCAGGCCATGCTCATGCCTTATCACGCAAGGCAGAGTGAGGAGTTGGAGGTCCCAATCCACAGGAGGCGACGGGCTCATGAGGATCGCGCCCACGGAGACGCAAGGTCATGCTATGTCGATCGCTTCGACTCTTCAGCAACATGGCCGCCAGGTGATTTTTTGGTTGTGCCAGGTAACTTTTTGGTTTACTCTGTTTGAGGGCGCCCATCGGGCCGCATTATCCTTAGGCGACCAGGGCACACCCGTCGAGTCACCACATTTATGCATATTTCAGTAACTTTTCATGCATGTGATCTATTTCCTAACGTCTCACCTTGCCTGTGTGGCTCTTTGCCGACACGAATGTCTCTGCGCCTGAATGATCTAGCCTTCGACCGCCTCATGAGAGGATTGGGCATGGCGTCTATGCTTGGGTCCGTCCCACCAGTGTCGATAAATCAAGTGGCTGAGCTCTGTCTGGTGGGCTGACCCTGTTCACGTCACCACCTGGGGTCATTGGTGCTTGGACTTCTCATGCAATGTCCCTTGGGAACACATTCGGCGCAGGCTTCTCAAAATTTATAGGACCCCGGAAGACGCTCTTCACAGGAAGATTTAGGCGCAACCCTCCTTTGAGGTAGGGCCCTCGTGAGGCCAAAGCGCCCTCGCGAGTGCCCAGATGCACCTCCAAGTTCTACCGTGCAAACCACACGTACGAACTTAATGGGCTCTACATGCTCGGTGGGCTCGGGATCCAGGGCCCCCATTCCCATGCCCAAGTGGAAGCCCCATGCTCCGCGCTGGCGGACTAAATGGTCCACTAATGACTATGTCCATGCAATGCGGAAGCCCTATGCTCCGCGCTAGGGATAGACAACTAAGGCCGGCCTCGCGGCTCCATCCAACCTGAGGAAGGGTCCTCGTAGCCCCGTTTTGCTGCATTTCCCTAGGATGTGCACGTGAGGGGGCTGCATGGGGGCTGATACCGGACCAAGCCTGGTACACACCACCATCCTAGGTCCACAAAACCTTGTCTTCATGCGCCCCAGTCAGGAAAAGCTGGCGAAGAAAGGTATGGGAGCCGCTCGTACATCAAGGGGGACTCTTGAGCATCACGACTCAGGAGCCTCACTGGCCCTGTAGCCCCTCACCCCTTGGTACCGTCCTGGTGATCTCCATGGCCCAACGGCGGCTGAGGTATGCGCGGGGCAGGGCCCTACCGATGCAAAGCTTAAAAGCGCTCAAAATCCCTAAGGAGAACGCCAAAGCTCATACTTCAAGGGGGACTTCTGGGCATCGCGACTCAGGAGCCTCAATGGTCCTGTAGCCCCTCACCCCTTGGCACCGTCCTAGCGATCCGGACGGCCCTACGACGGCTGACGTATGTGCGAGACCGGGACATGCCGACGTAGAACTCAAGGTGTTCAAAATCTTCAAATAAATCCCATCTTCACCATGTTCCCTTCATGAGGGTTGCTCGTACATCAAGGGGGACTCCTGAGCATCACGACTCAGGAGCCTCACTGGTCCCATAGCTCCTCACCTCTTGGCACTGTCTTGGTGATCCGGATGGCCCAACGGTGGCTGAGGTATGTGCGGGACCGGGCCCTACCGACATAGATCATCACATCAAGCAAGAAGTAAACAAGGCGAAGAAAGCAACCACAAAATTCAACAGTTATTACAAGCCTTGAGTGTTTAGGAAATGCAATTGTCTAACGCCTCCGCGAGGCATGATGAACGTTGCACGAAAGAAACTAGAAGGAAGAATTAGGAGGAACCATAGCCGCCACTTGTCTCAGCCACTAGGAACTTGTCATTGATGTCGCTGACATCGTCTCCTTAGCTTTTGACCCTTAAAGCTTCAGGAGGCGGAGGAACAGCGACGCAGGTGAACTTCTTCATTAGCACTTCCATGATGCCCTTCACGACGGTTGCTGTGGCGACACGATCCTCGGGATCAACCAGGCAGATCACGGAGCTGAAGTCAAATGCTAGCTCATGAAGGTGGAGGTGGCTGAAGACGCACGTCGCAGCCTCGGAAAAGAGGTCACGACACTCACTCTCCAAGAATTCCTCAACCTTGACAACGGCACCCTCCAGCGCCTCAACACGCTTCGAAGAGAGCTCGCAAAGCCGCTCTATAGAGCCGCAAGGGGCTGCGTAAACCCATCCTGGCAGAGGGATCGGAGTGCTCGATGGAGCCAAAGCTCGATGGAGGGGAAGGTGCTGAGCTCTGCAGCCTTTTTCTCCTTAGAGGGGATAAGGGCTTTCTCCCGGATGTCGATCCGAGCCTTGTCCGCAACAACTTCCTCCACCTGCGCATCCAGATGCTGGCGCTTTGTGGCTTGGGTGGCCGTCGATTTGGATAGCATGGAGTCTCGATCGGCAAGCTCGGCCTTGCAGGTCTCCAGTGTTTTCTTTTTGCTGACACGGCTGCACCGCAAGCACGGACTTCTCCTCTTGGAGAGCCTTCAGGCGGGCCTCCACCTCTTCGCAACGCCTGGCAGTAGACTCCATGTCGGTCTATGCCGCCTCACGGGTAGCCATGGCTGGTGTGACCTCCTTCTTGCTCTCTGCCATGGTGGCCTTGGCTTGGTTCCAAACCGCCACAGTAGAGGCGTCGGCCTAGTGCCACCGGAGAGGAGACCTAGGCGCCCCCTCGTGAGGTGATTGTCAGCGCCCTCGAGGGAGTCCCAAACCTGAATCAGAGCAGTGTAGGCGTCACCCAGGACACCAAGGCCTTCTGGTGTGGGCGTCAAGGCCTCGTCCGAAGCAGTAGCCTGGGGGATCATAGGAGACACCCTAGGGAGGCAGAAGCACGAGGAGCAGGAGGCTCCGGATGTTGTGCTAGGACCGCAGGCAAGGTGGATACAGACGGATCAGCGGGCGGCTTGCCCTCAGGGGCTAGCTCCCTAGACGGCTGCATCGACACGCCCTCTAGGGCAGGAGAGGCCATGCCAAGAGTCAGCGGAGGCTCGGGAGGCTCCGCGGAAGCGACCAGGAGGGTCGCCTTGTGATCTCTCACACCCGCGGCTTCAGGTGCCTCGTTTGGCAATGGCAAGGAGACAGGAGCAGGTGGTGCGTCGGAAAGCACCCTCGGCTTGATGCTCACTTTCTTCTTTCTCATCTTCGGCACGACAACATTCCTAGGTACCAAGCAAAGAGGGGATCATCAGGACGCCAACCACTAGCAGGCGGCCAAGGTTAGGTGGGACTGCTTACTCTTCGATGCCGACCCATTTCCTCTTGCTCTCCACCTCGGCGATGGAGGGAGTGCCCGTGCCTCTCTCCGCAAGGGCACCATTATGTGGGGAGGAAGGGGCACTG
The DNA here is from genome assembly GCA_022496015.1 of Hordeum marinum. Taxonomy (NCBI): domain Eukaryota; kingdom Viridiplantae; phylum Streptophyta; class Magnoliopsida; order Poales; family Poaceae; genus Hordeum; species Hordeum marinum. The sequence goes on from CM039675.1 coordinate 237,326,888, forward strand.
TCTGCAAGAGCAGCGGCTGGAGAAGCCGCTCCGGCCTCGGACTCGCGAGCTGCAATTCGGGCAGAGGCGAGACGGGCGTTTCGACCAACTTGCGAGCAGAAGCAGGACCCACCATAGGGGACTCCGCCCCGCGCTTCCTAGGGGTTGCCAGGCAGGCAGCCCGTGTGGCACGAGGGCCGGTCTGGGCCCCCTGAGGACCATGGCAGGATGTGGAGAAGCTGCAGTGGAAGCTTAGCCAACATTGTCGTCGTCCTCAAGGTCATGGAAGAGCATGCTCTGCGAAGGAGGAGATCCCTCTGCCATGTCGTCGTCTGCTGTCTTCTACGAATCATCCCTACCCGTGGTGTCGTCGGAGAAGACCATCACCGGGGAGCCAAGGCCCTTAGCTGGGGAGAGCCCAGTTGAAGAAGGGCATCACGGTGACCAAATCCGCTCCGTCACCGCGGCAAGTACAACGGCGCGTAGTCATCGGAGAAATCATTGGGGTCGCCATTGAGCATGGTCATTACAACTTTGCTCAACTCCCCGGAGGGCATGTGAGCAGACCGAAGCCTGAGGTCATCGCCGCTGCCTCGGTATTCCCACAAGGGCCTCGAATGTGACTTGGCACTGATATCACGAGAAATCTGCTCCAGCACGAGCCTGGCATGGGGGTCGTAAAGCTTCACAGAACTCCACGCAGGTGTCTTCTTTGGCAGCCCCTTCGACAGATCTAATTGGGGCTTGGTGCTCTTGAGATCCATGAAGACCCGATAGTGCCTGAAGTTCTCCACCTTCTTCCCAGCCTTTAAGAGCATGTTACCATTCTGGACCGCGACGAAGGAGACGCATGCCAACCACTGAGCACCGCCGTGCATATGCAAGCTGAAGAAATGGCGGAAGAGGGTCACCGAAGGCTTCACGACAACAAAAGCCTCGCGGTAGAAGGCGAAGTCGGAAAAGAGCCGGATGGAGTTAGGTTGGAGATGAAGGGCTTGGGTCCCATAGTGGTCGAGGATGGTGGTGAAGAACTTGGAGAAGGACGGGACGAGCCCAACGAAGATGCTATAGAGAAAGAAGGGATATGCTGACTTGGATGAGGGTCGCTTCTCCGAGGAGCCACCCCATATCAAGGTCCACCCTCACTCGTTGGTCCTGTCCGCCATCGACGAAAGTAGCGGGACAAGGTCTCCATCCTTGGCTATGGTGAACTGCAGGAGCCCCTTTGAGATGGGTGTTAAGGCCGAGCTCTAGGCCTCTGGCTTCGACTTGCCGGCAGGAGCCATCTAGAAGTTCGCGGTGCCAAAGCAGCAAGGAGGAGGACGGAGCGGTGCCCGGATCTCGAGAGGTCTCTACTAAGGCCGGAGATCTAGGAGTTAGAGGAAGTGCACTAAAGAGGAAAGCAGTAATGGCTTGGCGCTAGAAGTCAGACTTTTGTCGATTCGAGTGGTGTCCGAGGAGACGTTGGACACCCAACACCAACCTCATGACGCGTGCTAGTCCTGGCCCATAGGAGTTTGGGGCCCATGACACTTCCGGCTCTCCCCAATAGCTACGCTCCAAAGCCGGCTCGAGCGTTCCCTGGGCTCGAGGGCTACTGTGAGCATTCTGGGAACGAGGGTACCCAGACATGCCTGCCTGCGGCCTAGGGGCATGGCCCACCTTGTCAGCCAAGCACGTCTGGCGCGACTCCACTCAAGACAAGGCCCTAGCGAGAACCCTAAGCTCATGAGGGAAGGCGACACCAAGACCTACGAGGGATGGGCCTTCTCAGGCCCCCTCTGGAACGGTGGAGATCCCTATGCAGCACTTGGCCTTGGGAGGCCGGGAATGACAGAAGGCAGGACAGCCGGGCACCAGCATGCCAGGCGGAGTAGTTTCCCCTTTGGTGCAAAGGGGGCAAGGACATACATGGGTTCCCGAAGCGTTCCCCATTCTGGTGCAATGAGACAACGACCGCGAGCCCAGCAGGAAGGATGTCATCGCCGAGCCCACCTCTGCATCATCAATAGCTACTTTGCAGGCGAAGACCACATTTCGTTAGGATAAAGATGTACTAGTGTCCCCCTTCGAATTTGGCCATTGTGGGATCCCTTCCCGCCATAGCGATAAGGGAAGAGGACCTGGGGCACTATAAATAGAGGCTAGGCTGCATCATAGAGAAGGACAAGACAATAGAGAAGCAACAGAAGAGAGGCAACACCACCAGAGCGCCCTCACGAGGCTACACACCACTCTACTAGTTCATCCACAAACCTCCTCGTGAGGCAATCCACAAAAGCAGGAGTAGGGTATTATGCTTCGTAGTGGCCCAAACCTGGGTAAATCATCAGGTGCATCTGTTTCCTTGTCATCGCGTAGGTTCGTCATAAAAATCATTGAGTAGTGAGCTAGGTAAGGCAATGCTGCAGGAGATCTTCGCACACGCCCCTGTGTTCGAACATCTTAGGGTTTTGTGGAGCCCAAAATCCGACAAGACCAAAGCTCCATATGCCTTCAAAGTTATTTCGAGTTTCTTTGTGTGCCCCATGTCTTTGTCGCATTCATCATCACATCATCCACATCATTCCCCTTACATTGGCACTCCATTGACGTCATTTTTTATAACTTGCATTTGTTTATAGTTGTCGGTTCTCATCAACGACCGTTTTGAGACCAACCACACACTCACACACACGCCCACCACATCGTAAAAAATGTTTTTAAAAGTGAATGAAAAAAATTCTCGGAATGGGTCGAAAGTTGGTGTGCAGTCTTATTATATTGGTGCTTGGCCGCCTACCAAATTTCGTCGCATTCAGAAGTCGTTTGATGCCCCAACCGTTAAACTTATAGCGGCACTATCGCCGGTTTATTTTCGGATGTTTGCAGTGTTTCAAACTGATGTCGTGCTGCCCGGTTTTCCTCTCTTCCTAATCGTGTAGCCCCTCTACACAATGCACAGACCCCCTGCGCATGCCTGGTAACTCCCCCGGACTCGAACCTGGCGGTCGTGACCATTTGGTCCGGATCAACCACGAAATATGCAGCCATCACTCCTTTCTCGATTGCACTCCCTAACCCATTTTATCTTGACCGTCCGATCTAAATCCGAGGGTACATTTAGCACCTAAACTAGTTACTTCCTATATATAGAGAGCAGTCGAAACCTAATTGGTAGGTGAGATGTCCCATCCAGTCCCTGTCCGCCGCCACCACTATCTCCCCCGGAATCCATCCCGACCCTCCCCAACCAACACGCCCAGCCACCTCCTCATTTTGATATTGCAGCCAACCATCATGTAGATCCCATCCCAAGCCATGTCTTTGTACCTACGGCTTCGAACGGAGCCCACTGGAGCCAGCAGCAACTCTAGCGCCCCGCCTTCCTCGCCCTTGCCCATGCCCGCAGGCCAGCCGTGCGTCCAGCCCCACACCGCTTGTGTGTTCGTGAGCATTGGACCCCGAGGAAGCCAGCCGCCTTGCTAATGACTATTAGTAGCTCATTTCTTGTGAACCCAACAGAGCCACCGGCCATGGAGCATGCAGCGCCACCAGGGAGCTCCATCTCGCCGGATTCGACACCATCACGTGAGGTCGTCCCGTCTCCTATCCTCCAACGTATTCCCTTCCTCTCTTCCCCATCCCCTCATGTCTCTCTCTACATGCCCAGGAGCCATGGAGCTCGCCTCTTCGCCATCATCCCTCGCGCCCGCACGGGATATTCCCCGACCCCACGTGCCTCACCTCGCGGGCGCCAGGCAGCCTACAACAGCCATGGACGGCCCCAAGTTCCTTCATCTTGATCCTCCACCGCCAAGATACCCTTCATCCGTCCGAAGCAAGTTGTGGCGCCGTACCAGCAACCCCTAGCCACGGAGAAAAGCAAGCCATCTCTCTATTTGTCCGCTTTCAGTTTTTTCAGCCAGCGACAGGGTATGCTTCATGTGGGGAAGAATGCATACTTTACCACTATTCCACAATAGTTGGCCACTCGATTCCATCCAGAGGTCATGGGTTCAAAAATCAAGCATCCCAAATTTTGCCAGTTTTCTTTTATTTTCCACACACACACACACACATTCAGCTGAGTGTGAGGATTCGTTCGACCACGCCCGTTCATCTACTTTATGGATTCGTTCTTCTTCTAAGCGAGATCTCAGGCAAGATGACCATTTACCTGGATACCACTACTATCATTGCTATGCTAATTGTCTCGCTTCTATCGTTATGTCTGACTACCTACCACGTGTATGTCAAGACTCCCAACATTGCCATGAAAAGACTCTAACCCCCTTCACGTGCCAGCAACCCATTGTTTGGCTATATTACCGCATGCTCAACCCATCTTAAAACTTATCTAGTTGCAGGTGCAAGTTGCTTCCATGTGAAAACATGGACATTTTCTTGAGATACCACGATATTATTGCTATTTAATTTAATGCATATATATACTTGGTAAAACGTGGAAGGCTTGGCCTTTTGCTCGGTGTTTTGTTCCACCTTTGCTTCCCTAGTTACTTGTGTATTGGTGTTATGTTCCATATTGAGCTCTCATAACATGCTTGGGGCTGTTATGGGGACCCCTTGATTTTCGTTTTGCGATAAAACTCTTCTAGCAAGGCCTAGCATAGGTTTTGCCATTTGCCTAATAACTAATAAAATTCCGTAGGGACACGCCAACAGCCGCGAATAATTAATCAACAACCCAGAACAATGCTCTTAGTCAGTGTTGGTCCAAATGGGCAGACTGCGGGGCCACCGCAAGGAAACTCGTGGTTTGGTTTTACTCGTAGACTTTTGCATCTAGTAGTGCCCTAAGAACGAGATACGTGCGGCTCCTATCGGGGTCTGGCCTGCAAGGCAGCCTTGCTGGATTTGTTTTACATTTCTGAAATGTCTTCTGCAAGGGATTCTGAGGATACTTTGGGCTATCTCGAGGTTGAGGTTTTCCACCGGAATTTCCAACGAGACTACGGGTTCCCCGTGTTTGAGGTTTTCAGACGCAGCATGAGGTTAGTTTGCGATGGATGAGTTGGAGCACCCTGTAGGGTTAAATCTGTTCGAAAAGCCGTGCCCACGGTTATTTGGCAACTTGGAAATTTGTTTAACACCCAGTAATAGCAAACTTGAAATACACTCAAATAAAATACTACAAACTATGTGCGTAACCATGCCTATCTCTACTCATGAGTCCTGAACCGAGAGAGAATGCGGTGGGGTTATGTTTGACTCGTTAGTAGGTGTTCAGGATCACTTAGTGATCATTACTAGTTCACGTCCGTTTATGCGTAGATCACCCTTATTATTCTTGTACTCATTAGTTAACTAGTTAAATAAATGCTTAGTGCTTAGTGCAACCTCACCACTTAAGCATATCGCACCCATTAAGTTGTGCTGGTCTTGATACGCTTGGAATGAGATTGATGGGTCCATGTGGCTCACAGATTACAACAACAATAGTTGTAGGTACAGGTAATGTGATGATCTGATGTGAGTGTGCCACTTGTTTGATTTGGAGTTCTACTTCTTCATCATCGATCTAGGATGGGTTCTAGGCGGACAACCTGGGATAGTAAGGATGGATGTTGTTTTAATCATTTGATTTTGTATGTAGTCGGACCCTGCTCTTTTCTATGATGATTGTCGGGACCCCGATCCTAAGTCATATGATTCCATACTGTAACAAGTCACATCACTTTGCAGCCTCATGCACGGTAAACTCCTCGGCTGCAGCCTTACCTTGGCCGAGACCGTTTGCGTCTTTTGGCTCACGTATGTGAACATGTCGCTGGCAATCACGCAACAAAGAACCCGGGCCAACATGACTAGTCATAGAACCCAAGTGGCACATCCGTACGGAAACAGGCATACATAACCCAGCGATGCAGGTGTCGGCCTCAAGCGTGTGTAGACAAGTCATAGCAAGCTACAAGGACTCCATTACGTCGCGAGACACGAATGCCATCACTGCACGTAGACGAGTCGTAGCAGGCTACCGGGACTCCATTACATCGCGAGACATTTCCCCGAAGGGACAGACACAGCAGAAAGGAAGGATACATGCCGGTCAATCAATGTGTCTGGAGCATTAGGTGGAAGCACAGAGAGGCAGTTTCCGGTAAAGAGTACTACTAAAGGCACACGACTAGGTGTCGGATCCCATACATACCATTGCACATCACACGTACGCACGACATGCCCGATATGCATAGATACAACCATGGCATCACAACATAACCATACAACAACATGACTTTATTCAAGAGGCTCAGACGAGCCTTACATAATATGTTCTTACAGATAGGGGTCACATGACCCGACACTCAAGTCATACAAACAAGTTCACACAAGCCAGCGGAAACTTAAGCTGTCTGAGTACAGATGGCGAAAATAGAAAAGAGGCACATGGCCTGACTATCTACAGCCCACCACACGGGCAAGATCGTAGCTGGGACACCAGCTATTCGGCATCGTCAACGTCTAGAAAGAACCCACCTGATGGGTCCTGGTTTTCTTCTGCAACATTAATTAAGCAAGGATGAGTACAATCGTACTCAGCAAGTCTTTAAAACAGACCTAGTCTATTTATGCTCATGTGTCAACAAGGGGGAGTGGTGGAGTTTATGCAGCAATGCCAGCTTAGACTCATGGCTAACCTACACTACTCAGTTTTAACTCTTTGTTACAGTTTTAGTTATCGCACACGAGTCCACTATCTCCATCACAATACACTACCATGGATTCACCTTCCCCTTCCGGAAGAGTGCCATCGACGGTACTCACACTTGTCTTGATATTTTTAGAAGTATCCATTTGATTATCTATGGACAACATAAGTTCTCCAAGTAGTCCATATCCGTGGACGCGGATATTCGAATAGTTTCATACCCTGCAGGGGTGTACTTCTTCACACACGCTCTCGTCACTTATCGCTGTGTGCCATAAACCATGCACCTCGGCAACCTTCAAGCGGATGCCCAACGAGGGAGTCGGCCACGACCGTCAATCGCATAAGACCTCTAGTCCAGGCTATCGCCTATTTGAGACTGACCCCGCACAGAAGTCTGGCCGAAGTTTGCGCTACGTCCCCAAATGATGTGCGCAAGGTTCCCAAGCCCACCATTCGGGTGACCCTTAGTACACCGTGCCACTGCCTACCGCGTCATAACCCACCCCGAGGGTCAGCGCTACGCACGGCCTCCAGCATGCTATAAACACCAGAAACTACTTGCAATACCTGGACCAAGGACTAAGCGACTGATGAGTCGAGCGGGGTCATATTTCAGGGCCTAGCATGTGGTAGTAACTAGTCTTGGATCACAAACACGGAACCCAGTTCCTAAGAACGGTCCCCATGAGACAACCCACTATGTACTCCTACATAGCCTCTCATCGCTACCTTTATCAAATCGTACTCATCATATGCTCATCACATTGGACAACACTGTTTCACTCAGTTCATCACTCAGATGAATCAGACCTGACACAACTCTAAGCATAGCAAGCATAGCAGGCAAGTAAGCCAAGCACATCATGGCACAAGCATCTACCAGGTATGCTAGGTTGCAAGGTTTAGCTATTTACTGTGACAAGGTCAGGTCATGCATAAGAATAGGATCATCTACTGTGTATGACTGACATGTGATCGTTTGTCCTAATGCAATAAATCAGAGCAGGAGCAAGAGAGTGGGATCTTATCGGAATGATCAAAGGGGTTGCTTGCCTTGCTGAGTTGCGGAGGAGTTCTCTCTTTCGTCAGGATACGGGGTAGTATCTTCCGAATTAGTGCCTACCGCAACGCCGATAAGAGCATTCAATACAAGCAAGTGCAACAATATGATGCATGATCATGGCATAGTAATACGCATGGGTGAGCTAATGTAACTAGTGATCATGTCAATTTAAAATAGATTTGAATATAGGTTCAAAGTTGTTCTCCTTTCAAATTCCATATATTAACCTAATGATAAATGTCCATGTTCACCTATTTAGGTTGCTCTAACATGCAGGGGAATAGCACCATTCGATTCATTGGATTTTTATGATAAATTTTCATATATAAATTATTTTCATCTAACTTACAGATTATTTTATATGATTTTTTAAAGTTTTAAACATTTTATGGAATTATTTTTAAATAAGAAAATGGGATTATGACATCAGCCTGACGTCATCTTGACGTGAGCTGGTCAACAGACCCGCTCCAGGTCAAATCTGACCGGTGGGGCCCGTCTGTCATTGACTCATTACTAAACAATTTTCATATATAAATTATTTTCATCTAACTTACAGATTATTTTATATGATTTTTTAAAGTTTTAAACATTTTATGGAATTATTTTTAAATAAGAAAATGGGATTATGACATCAGCCTGACGTCATCTTGACGTGAGCTGGTCAACAGACCCGCTCCAGGTCAAATCTGACCGGTGGGGCCCGTCTGTCATTGACTCATTACTAAACAATTTTGTTTTAATTAATTATCCTGACTAATTAATCTAGTAGGGCCCATTGTCAGTGACACAATTAACTAAAAAATGATTAAACCAATTACTGATTAACCTAAAACTAACCAGGACCGGGGCCCACCTGTCATTGACCCATAGGGTCAAGCCAGGGCCCACTGGGGTCAAACCCGCTGGAGTTAGCCAACGGCTTGTCGCCGGTGACCAACGGAGATGCCGGCGACCATTGGGTTTTGCCCTCACGCGCCCATTCGACGAGCTGAGGCCACTAGCGAGCAGCTCGTGCTCGCCCGCATCCAACAGGGGCCACAGGAGGCTGCGGGGTCACCGGAGCTTGCCGGAAACGAGCTCGTGGCGGCGGCCGAAGCTAGCTAGGGAGCGCTAGAAAGAGGGGAAGCACGGGAAGGAGTAAGAGGATCTCACGGGGACTCCGGGGAGCTGGTTAGCAGGCTCGGGGAGGCAGCGACGGCGGCGAATCGACGGCCAGTGGTGGCGGCTCTCGGAAGGGGAAATGAGAGAGGGAGACGGGGAAGAAGGGAGGAGAGGGAATGGGCTCGGGGGAGGCTCCTCGCATCTTCCAGGCGCAGGAGAAGGCAGGGGAGCAGCCATCTCCGTGGCAAGCAGGAGGTGGAGGCCGGCGAGCGCGCGGTCGACACCTCGCTGCCTACTGGCGGGAGGTGGGAGATGACCTCCCCACCCCTGATGGGCTGGGTTGGGCCTCCCACTTGGGCCAGGTGCTCTTCTTCCTTTTCTTTTTATTCTGTTTTCTGTTTTCTTTTCTAACATTTGTTTATTTCTTTCAGGTATAAAATTCTAGTTGAAAAATACTCCAAGTATTTTATAGACTATAGTTTGATTATCTCAAACTTTTCTGAAAATGTTCCAAAATAATTTGATAACATAATTAATGATATTTGCTTTATTTATCATTTTCAGAGGCTTAAATCATTAATTTAAATTATTTAAATTGTTCAAATAATTAGAATGGTCCCTGGTATATCCATGTCCTTAATTATCAGACATAGGGAACATTTTTGATGGGCATTTTGGATTTTTTGAAATTTCATTAAACCTGAATTTCTTTAATTCATTAAGTGCTTGAGGTTTCTTTTTCCTTATCCCCATTTCAAGTTAATGCAATGATGACGAATGATGATGCAAACACAATGCTAACCTAGGACAACTTGCTAGGGTTGTGACAACTCACCCCCACTCAAAAGAATCTCGTCCCGAGATTTTGAAGTCGTCGGGAAGAGCGCGGGGTACTCTAGTCGAAGACGATCTTCTATTTCCCATGTCGCCTCCTTTTCAGAATGATGCGACCACTGAACCTTGAGGAACTTGATGTTCCGACGTTGAGTGGTACGCTCAGCTTGATCAATAATACGAATAGGGTATTCTCGGTATGTAAGGTTATCTTGGAGATCAAGAGCTTCGTGGTCCACTTCTCAGACAGGGTCCGAAAAGCAACGCCTGAGTTGCGAGACGTGGAAGACATCATGAACTTTGGAAAGATGCGGTGGAAGTTCCAACTGGTAGGCAACCTCTCCTCGTTTAGCAAGAATGCAAAAAGGTCCAATGTAACAAGGAGCCAACTTGCCTTTGATACCGAATCGATGGGTACCCTTCAGAGGTGTAACCCGAAGGTAAGCCTTCTCGTCAACTTCATAGGTCGCAGACTTATGATGACGGTCATATTGACTCTTTTGACGGGATTGGGCTGTTTTCAACTTTTCACGAATAATGCGAACTTGCTCCTCTGCATCCTGGATCATGTCCGGACCAAAGAGTTGCCTCTCTCCGGTTTCTGACCAGTTAAGAGGTGTTCGACATTTTCGTCCATAGAGAACTTCAAAAGGGGCTTTCCCCAAGCTTGATTGATAACTGTTGTTATATGCAAATTCAGCAAACGGAAGGCAGTTCTCCCAATTCATACCGAAAGATATAACACAAGCTCGGAGCATGTATTCGAGAATTTGATTGACTCGCTCAACTTGACCACTTGATTGAGGGTGGAAGGCAGTGCTAAAGGATAGATGAGTCCCCATAGCGGTTTGAAAAATTTCCCAAAATTGAGAAGTAAAGATACTTCCGCGGTCTGAGTTAATCTCCAAAGGAACACCATGAAGAGAAACTATTCGAGAAACATATAACTCCGCTAGCTGACTAGCAGTAATGCTTTCACGAACAGGAAGACAATGAGCCACTTTGGAGAGGCGATTAATGACTACGAATATAGCATTGTTCCCTCTCTTGGTCCTGGGAAAACCAGTGATGAAATCCATACCGACCTTATCCCATTTCCATTCAGGAATAGCTAAAGGTTTAAGGGTGCCAGCAGGCCTCTGATGTTCTTCTTTCACACGACGACAAACGTCGCAGTTAGCAACATACTGAGCAATTTCTCTCTTCATCCTAGTCCACCAGAACCTCTGGCATAGATCCTGATACATTTTGGTACTACCCGGATGAATTGTGAGAGGAGAATCATGAGCTTCCTTAAGAATCAGCTGCCTGAGATGTTGGCTCTTAGGAATCACCAAACGGCCCTGGAAGAACACTACACCTTGATCATCTATAGAGGATTCCTTAGCGAGACCGCTAACGAGGTTCTCTTTGATCCGGGAAATTCCCTTATCATGCCTTTGGCCAGCTATGATTTGATCCTTAAGTGTAGGTTTCGCCACCAGGTTGGATAGGAATCCTTGAGGAACAATGTGAAGGTTTAACTTCCGGAATTCCTCATAGAGAAGCGGTTGACTTTGTTGTAACATCAGACTGTTACAATAAGACTTACGACTTAGTGCATCAGCCATGACATTGGCTTTCCCTGGGGTGTAAGTTATCCCTAAGTCGTAATCTGTAATCAACTCTACCCACCGTCTTTGCCTGAGATTCAAATCCGGCTGGGTGAAAATATATTCCAGACTTTGGTGATCAGTGTATATCTCGCAACGATTACCCAGAAGGTAATGTCGCCATGTTTTTAGTGCATGGACTACAACTGCAAGCTCAAGATCATGTGTTGGATAATTATCCTCATGTGGACGTAACTGTCGAGATGCGTATGCAATCACATGACGATCTTGCATGAGAATGCAACCAAATCCTTGTCGCGAGGCGTCGCAGTAGATAATAAAGTCCTTAGAAAAATCTGGTGGCACCAGAACGGGAGCAAAGGTCAGTCGTCTTTTCAACTCCTGAAAACTGTGCTCGCATTGTGGGGTCCACTCGAACTTTTTATCTTTCTTGAGGAGTTCAGTCACAGGTTTCGCAACCTTGGAGAAGTTCTCAACAAAGCGGTGACAATAGCTCGCTAAGCCAAGGAAACTCCGAACTTTCTTAAACGATTCAGGTTGAGTCCAATCAAGGACGGCCTGAACTCTCTCGGGATTGACAGCAATACCTTTGCCAGAGATCATGTGGCCTAGATAGGTCACTTCCGGCAACCAGAATTCACACTTGGAGAATTTGGCATATAAGCGGTGCTCTCGAAGTTTCATCAATACCAACCTTAGATAATCGGCATGTTCTTGTTCGTTCTTCGAGTAGATAAGTATGTCGTCGAGGTAAATCACGACGAATCTATCGTCACAACAAATAACGGGACTAATAAGCATCACAACAAAAACAGAGCACAAAATCTACTCTAAAATGCTACCATACTCTGATAAATACTAAAAACTATTCTAAGAATGTTTGTCTAGGGTTTTGGTAGGAAAAAGGTTTAAAACTATTTATAACAGAGGCTAAAAATGCCTAAAATGGGTTTTAAACTCAAAACAGTACATAAATTTTTTTTAACAAGTTATACAAATGGTACTATTAAATTCTATAGAATATTCTAAGATTTATGGTGGAAAAACATTGGCAAAAGGATTTCTATTTAACCCTGTGGGATTTTTGGAAAATCCCACAAAATTCGAAAAAGAAAAGAAAAGAAAAGGCCTCAGCATCCTAGGACAGAAGCGGCCAGGAGCTGGGCTAGCCCAGTGGCCAGCCATGCCAGGCACGCTGGTGCCCCCACGCGCGTTAGGTTTCAAACATGACGGTCGCGCGGGGTCGAGTGGCCAGAGGGAGAGATGCGGGAGAGAGAGTTGAGAGGATGATAGGTGGGGCCCCCTGTCGGGTCCGTCTCCCACCTCGGGACCAAGGGTGGAGGAGCTCACCGGCGGCATCTCCGTCCATGGCGAGGGAAGGCAAAGGCGGGAATGGCTTCAGGAGGTCGCCGCGTGTCAGGAGGTACTAGAGTTGGTCGCCGGGGAGGCCTGAGTTGCCGGCGGCGAGGTGTCCGTGGCGAAGGGCATCGGGAAGCGATCGTCCGGGCCGTCCTAGGCTGCAAAAATAGCAGGGGAAAGGGGAACGCATCAGAATGGTCTCACGGTTCTAGATCAAGAGAGAAAGGAGGCTAGGTAGGCTTCCTACTGTGCGGATGCCAGGGACCCGAGGCGGTGACGTCGTGGATGATCCCGAGCACAGAGAGAGGGAGAGGAGCCGGTGCTTGGCAGGAGGTCGATTAGGTGGGGGAAAGGGACAGAGGAGAGAAGAGGGGCTCGAGGAGGCCCTTTTTATAGGCGGCCGGTGGTCCATCGGGCTCGGGTGTGGCGATGAGCTTGGGGCTGAGGCCAGGGGTGACGGGAAGGGGTGAGGGTGTGTTTGTGGCGTTCCTGGGCATGGTCCACGTCCAGGGGAAGCAAGAGGAGGAACGGGGCGTGCGCACATGCGAGGCTCTGGGTTGGCCGAGCCGGCAGTGTCGGGCGCGCGTCTGGGAGGCCGCTAGAGGAGGAGAGAGGAGAGGGCCGACAAGATGGCGTGACACGGACGCCGAGGGCATCTTGGGTGATAGCTCCCCGCATCCCTAGGTTGTCGGGTGGGTCGGGATGCGTGTGTCTACAGTGTGGGAGCACACTGTAGCGTGCTCCGTAGCATGCACATGGCCGACATTGCCATGGCCCACGCTCTCTAGGGTGCCCCACCTTGTCCTATAGCTCCCGGGGGTTGCTTAGATGCTCCTAGGATGCTCTGGAGCTAGGGAGAAAAGAAATGGAGTGGGGGAGAGCCTTGAGATGCTCCTGTGATTGTTGTCCAGGGGTAAAATGAGGGTTTTACCCCACCCATCAATTATGAGTGGCCTTGTTTTTTTTACTGGAGGTGTAAAACATCAGTAAGGAACTTTGGTAAAAAATTCACCCAAGGAGAACAGTATAAGGGGGTCAAACAAGGGTTTTACCATTAGGGAAAAACGTGTTTGATGAAGGTTAAGGCGGGCAAATGGGTTTTTCTTGACTTGAGACTTGGCAGGGTCAAAGGGTCATTGTAAATAGGATTGATCACCATGTTTGAGCTCGAATGAGCAAAGTTCACAACGTAACTTTGTGAAACCCTAAAAATCAACAGAATCAGATTCCTGTGTACATCTAGGTATGCATTCCATTCTCCTTGATGTACCACTTGGTGTGGCATCCTTATTTGGGTAATGGAACATTCCCACAAAGTTTGGGGTCAAGGGAAGAAACTTCACATTGTAAAGTTGTTCAAATTTGAATCGGTATCGGAATGGTTTTGGAATATTTTGATGAAGCAAATCAATCAGGATTGCGCTGAAACGTTTCAAGATCATCTCCTATTACAATTGTGACTTTCTGGAATTTTCTTGAAATTTATTGAGAATATTTCTTATAGAAATATATCAAAACCATGATTTGGACAGAAAGGGTTTTGAGGGGTTTTGCCAATGATTTTGAACATGACCATGTGTTTAAACTCATATATATGGAAAATATATGTCCACTAAGTTTCCCTAATATTTCTCAAATATTTTCAAAGCATTAAAATATTTTTTCCCTATGAAAAAACATTTCTGGCCCTATGAAAAAAGCCTTTAAATAAAATATTAAAATAATCTTTAAAATTAATGTTTGGTGGTTTTGGGAAGTCATATATATAGTAGGTTCCAAATAAAGCCTTTTGGGAAAAAGAATCCACCTAATTTGAGGACTTGGAGTGCAAACCTCAACTCATTTTTTTTGAAAACCTAATTTGAATAAATTCTTTTTGGTCAAAATAAATTTTGATAAAAATATTTCTGGGCACCATTCACATGGCATGATCATTGGGCAAGAAGTTGGATCAAGGAATATGAATGTGGAGAGGAGTACAACCTAAGAGTGCCCGACATAATCAACCAAACAATCAAACAAGCAGCAATTCAAACAAGCATGCACTAAAAAGTTTTAATTGGTTCCAAATTTTGTAAATACAAGCATAGCAAAGTGATACAACCACAGGGTGTGCTAGCACTACCCCCCTTACAAGAATCTCGTCCCTGAGATTCCTAGGCTAAGCGCTAAAAAGATAAGGGAACTCAGATCTAAGATAGTTTTCATGCTCCCAGGTTGCTTCAACTTTAGTGTGGTTGCTCCATTGGACCTTGAAGTACTTGATGGTGCGGCTTCGGGTGCAACGCTCTGCTTTATCCAAAATACGAACTGGCCTCTCACGATAAGTTAGGTTTGGCTGAAGGTTGATGGCTTGATGGTCGATGTCCTTGTAGAGGTTGGGCGGTTGGGAACTTAGAGACCCTTCCGGAGTTGTGATACGTCAAAAACATCGTTCGCTTATGATAACTCAAAAGGTAGATTTAGCTGGTTGGCAACTTCTCGTCGCTTGCGGTGCTCTTGAAGGGGCTGATGTATCTGGGTGCAAGCTTTCCCTTGATGTGGAAACGCCTGGTTCCTTTAAGAGGCGTGACTCGGAGGTAGACATGGTCAGTGACACAGAAGTTCACTTCTCGACGGTGAGAGTTGGTGCAACTCTTCTGTCTTGACTTGATGGTTTCAAGGCGCTCTCAGACAAGTAGAACTTGCTCTTCTACTTCGCGGAGGATATTTGTTCCAAAGATCAATCCTTCTCCAGTTTCTGACCAGTTGAGGGGAGTACGTCACTTGCATCCATACAACACCTCCAATGGTGCCATCTGAAGACTTGACTGATAGCTGTTGTTGTAGGAGAACTCGGCGAATGGCAAGCAATCTTCCCACTTGGGTCCATAGACCAAAAACACAAGCATGGAGCATATCTTCAAGTATCCGATTTACTTGTTCCGTCTGTCTATTGGTGTGGGGGCGAAAATCAGTGCTAAAGGAGAGCTTGGTTCCCATTGCTTCTTGAAACTTCTTCCAAAATCTGGAGGTGAACTGGGTTCCTTGGTCTGACACAATCTCCTTTGGAACTGCGGTTGATGTAGAGGTTGGCCAGTTGGTTCCCATCATATGTGGTCTTGATGGGAATGAAGTGGGCTACATTGGTCAGGTGATCAACAATGACCCAGATGGAATCATGTCTTTTGCTTGACCTAGGTAATCCGGTGATTGAGTCCATCCCGACCTTGTCCCACTTCCATTCAGGCACTTTGATAGGTTGCAATAGCCCAGCGGGCCGCTGATGTTCAGCTTTGACTCTCTAGCATATGTCACACTTAGAAACAAATGTGCCTATTTCCCGTTTCATGCCATGCCACCAGAATCTTTCCTTGAGGTCTTGATACATCTTGGTTCCTCCAGAATGGATGGAATACGGAGTGTCATGAGCTTCTTGCAAGATCAAGTTCTTAAGCTCGTCTTGATTGGGTACGCAGATGCGATTCCTAGACCATACAACTCCTTGTTCATCAACGGAGAATCCTGGGGCCTTACCTGCCTTGATCTTCCTCTTGATGCCTTTAATGCTCTCGTGTCCCTTCTCAGCTTCGTTAATATCCTCCAAGGGTAGGCTTTGCTTTGAGTTTGGCAAGGAATCCAGGTGCAACTAGTTCCAAGCCAAAGCTTTTAAGCTCTTCATACATGGCGGGTCGCCTTTCCTTAATCATAGTATTCAAGGAACAAGCCTTTTTTGCGTAAGGCGTTTGCTACCACTTTAGCGTTTCCGGGGTGGTATTGAACACTAAGGTCATAGTCCTTGATCAACTCTAACCATCTTCGCTGCCTCATGTTCAATTCCCTTTGGGTGAAAATACACATCAAACTCTTGTGGTCTGTGTATATCTCACATCGCTTCCCCAGAAGGTAATGTCGCCATGTCTTTAAGGCATGAACCACAACTGCCAACTCAAGGTCATGAGTAGTGTAGTTCTCTTCATGAGGACGTAGCTGTATGGATAGATATGCTATGACCCTTCCTTCTTGCATTAGAACACCTCCAAGCCCAGTTCTCGATGCATCACAATATGTCACAAACTCCTTGTGAATATCGGGGGTGGCCAAAACTGGGGCTGTGGTCAATCTCTTCTTGAGCTCCAGGAAGCTTTCTTTGCACTTTGGCGTCCATTCGAACTTCTTGTCCTTCTTCAAAACCTGAGTCATCGGTCCGGCAATGCTCTACAACCCTTCGACGAACTTGCAATAACACCCCGCGAGTCCGAGGAAGCTGCTCACACCCTTCACATTGGCTGGGGATTGCCATTCTGTCACGGCTTCAAACCTGGCGGGATCCACTAACAATCCTTCTTTGGTCAACACATGACCCAAGAATCTAACTTCATGCAGCCAAAATTTGCACTTACTGAACTTGGCATAAAGCTAGTGCTCCCGAAGCTTGTCTAGGACTAATCTCAAGTGTTGCTCATGCTCCTCTTCAGACTTGGAAAAGATGAGTATGTCATCAATAAAGACAACAACAAACTTGTCCAAGTACACCATGAAGACTTTGTTCATGAGGTACATGAAGTAGGCAGGGCCATTGGTTAACCCAAATAACATGACCGTGTATGCATACAGGCCATACCGCATTACAAATGCTGTCTTCAGAATGTCTTGGGGCCTGATCTTCAACTGGTAGTACCCAGACTTGAGGTCGATCTTGGAAAACACCTTAGCTCCATTTAGCTAATCGAACAGGTCTTCAATCTTGGGAAGTGGGTACTTGTTCTTTATTGTGACCTCATTGAGAGAACAGTAATCGACACAAAGTCGGATAGTTCCGTCCCTCTTGGAAACAAATAGAACATGTGATCCCCAAGGAGAGGCACTAAGGCGAATGAATCCTTTTCTGAGCTGCTCTGCCAGTTGCTTCTTCAATTCAGCCAACTCTTCTGATCCCATTCTATAGGTCTTCTTATAGATGGGCACTGACCCGGGCATTAGCTAAATGATGAACTCAAAGTTGCGGTCAGGAGGCATCCTAGGTACCTCATTAGGAAATACATCTGGGTATTCACATACCACTGGCACTTGATCCAACTCAATTCCCGACAGATAGTTAGCATGAGGGGCTTGAGTGGAGGCAGGGTTGCGAACATACTCGACTTCTACTCCTTGGATATTGGTTATGGTCACGATTCTCTTGGCCAGTTCGAATAGCCTTGGTTCTTGGTCAACCAATTCATGCCAAGGATGACGTCCAAGCCTGGTGAATCTAGAACTATGAGGTCTGCTAGGAAGTCTACCCCGTTAATGATAATATCAACTCCTTTACATCCTATCTTGGAATTCATAACCGAACCCGGGGTTTGTATCAACATGTGACTACCCAGGGGCATGGGCTTCATACTACTCTCTAGTGCAAAATTTTGAGTGACAAAAGAATGCGAAGCTCCACAATCAAATTGTACTGTTGCTGGATTTGAGTTGACGAGGAATGTACCGAGTATCATGTCTGGGTCTTCCCGGGCTTCCTCAGCGGGATACAATTCACACGACCCTTGCCATTGTTGGGCTGGTTGCAGGGAGCTAGGTTTCTTGGTGGCGCTCCATGGCCTTAACGTTGGTTTGGTGCTTTGGGGTGCGGTGCATCTGGCTTCTTGTTGGGGCATAGCTTAGAGATGTGTCCAGCCTTACCACACCCAAAGCAAGTGACTTGACCATAGTTCTTGTTGTAATTACTGCTGTCGTTGTTGTAAATTGGCCTAGGATTTGCATACTACTAAGGCTCGTAGCTCGGATGAGGTGCAGGAGGTCTAGCCTGCCGTGGTTGATAGGTCGGCTTGGCTGGGGCTGGCTGCCAGGGGCGAGGCTGCTGGTTGCTGGAACTACCCTTGCTAATCATCTTGCGCTTGCGAGTGTCATCTATGGCACAACGCTTGTCTTCCAGCATGAGGGCCTTGTTCACTAGGTCAAAGAAGGTCCGACAGTCGCAGACAATGAGCTGATACTGCTTGGTCTGCTGAAGTCCTTCCATGAAGCGTTCCATCTTGCCATCCTCCGTGTTGACATGTTCAGGCGCATACCTTGATAGCAGGTTGAACTTCTGCATGTACTCCTTGACAGAGTCACTTCCTTGCTTCAGTGCTCAGAATTCTCTCTTCTTGATAGCCATGATCCCATAAGGAATGTGGGCGGTGCGGAATCCTTTCTTGAAGTTATCCCAGGTGATCACATGATCGCCTTGCTTGACCTTGAATCCATCCCACCAAGCTCTGGCGGTACCTCCAAGGCAGTGAGAGGCATAAATAAACTTCTCACAGTTCTCATTGCAATTGACCAGTGCAAGGAGGTCCTCGATGGTGTAGATCTAGTCGTCAGCATCCAGGGGTTCAGTAGTCTCGATGAAGGTTGGGGGCAAATTCCTCATGAACTCAAACAGAGTAGAATGGCCATTGCCATTCCTGCCTTGCTATTGGTTGTTCGCAAGGACTAGAGCCATCTACTGAATAGCAGCAGTGTTGACTTGGCGTTCCTCCCGGAGAACTTGGAGAAACTGAGCAATGGTCATGTTCTCCGGTGGAGGTGGTGGCAGGGGAATGTCGCCTTGTGGCTGCTCCTGCTGTCCTCTATCCTGAGCAGTCCCACCATCTCCCTGTTGCTGGCTGGAGTTGCCGGCTTCAGGGTTGGTGAAGGAGCTGTTGCGGGTAACAATCACCATCCTGTTTGGAGTAGCCAAGTCAAACAACTTGGATAGATGAGAGGAAAAGCAATAACGGAGAAAGCGTGCCCAAGGGGGGTTGGTATAGTGCAAGTGTGGTAGAACGAAGGTCGAGAGACTGATACATAAATTAACATAAGATAGACGATGGAGTCGCTTACATGTTTCCTAATACAAAAGCTTGACTTACAACGGAACACAAACAACAAAACAAACAACAAGCACACATGGTTTCATATGAACCATTACACAGACTCGACTTCACATGAGGGGTACATGACTGATCCTACCAGGGTTCTTGAACTCAGGTGGTGGAGTGCTTGGTCTCGTAGTCACGCTCCTCTAGGTCTTTATGGGTACCCCGACTCATAAGTCGTGATCACCGAATGTATGTGCACAGTGATCCCAGAGATCAATGCTCACTTAACACACAGAAACTGAATAACAAGAGTATTACATCCATTACATACTGGTGTACTCAAATATGGCCTTCATGGCCAAGTCTTCATACGATTGCAGCAGAAATCTACAACGATAGCGTGAACCCATGCCATCTTCCTTAACCCTACAAGCATTCTCACTGGGAAGCGTCCTAGCTCGCATGTCCGTCACCAATGTATTTTTCATCATAACCTGATCTTTCATGCCTGGCCAATAAAATAACCAGTGGCAAGCCAATGAGTACTTTGAATGTACTCGCAATCAACCCATGTTTGGAACAAGGCAATAACAATGCATGATATAGCACTAATAGGTAAGTTTTGCAGAAAGCGAGTTTTGAGTGCAATGACATGATCAAGTAACTTAAGTAAGCATGCATCAACCATAGACATGTGTTCATAAGAAAACTTCATAGTCATCATCATCAACAGGGGGGTCGGAAGTCTCATGTTCAACCATCACACCAAGTCCTCACACTTGTCTCATGTACCGTCTGAACATCTCATGTTCAGTCATCATGCCAAGTCATCCGACTAGACTCAAATATCATCCTTGTGACCATACACACACCAAGTTTGCAAAAACATTTGGACGTGGCATAAGCAACACCACCCAACTATCCTTGACCGTGGACACGACTATTCAAATGGTTTTACACTCTACAGAGGTTGCACACTTTACCCACAAGACTTGGGGAACTTCCGTGTCATCCACAACTCATGACATATAACATACCCGAGGTAAGCACCCGAACAATGCCTTTCCCATGGTGATACTAAACAAAGAGTCCACTCATTGGTGCCATCCCTCATGATATACATCACACGTATCATCCATGAGGGCACGCAATGGTGTGCCCGCTGCGTGTAAAGACAGCGCATAACCTTCCACTTTGGGACGACCCTGTCTCGAGAGTGACCTCTTCACTCTGGCGACTAGTAATGCGGGCTCCTTGCTAGAACCAACCATGGTAATCAACAAAATCCCGTCCCATACAGGGCTAGAGTTCTTGTACATGTAAGGTTGGGACGGTCGACAAATCTTAAACCCTCCATTTTTTAAAACACACATTCACTTATTCCGGTACACGACTTCTTTCTCAAGTGGTTACCAAACTCATCATGATCTCCCTTGGGCATTAGTGGCACCCGACGGGGTTTTTGAAAAGTCTTTGAAAGCATTTTGTTTCCATCACCATGCATATTCCCGATCCCACTTGCATACCATCTACTAGCATCCTATCTACCCCCACCCGCACGACCCTCATAAGGTGGTAGGGTCATGCACGATGCAAGTGCCATCGGCAAAGTATCGGAAGTATCCCACTAAACCAGACACCACATCATCATGATCAATACAACAGAATGAAGTGTTATATGCCATGCAATAAAAGGGTTCATATTCATGGTCAAAGGGCTGCTTGCCTGGCTTAGCAACGTCTTCGAGGTCTTCACACGCTTCTAGTCCAACTCCGAGCACTCCGTATGTCTCGTCAACTACCGTCGGTAAACAACCACAATAAGCAACACAACAAGAAGACAAATAAAATGCTCCATAAATAGGAGTTTTATTTTTCTTGTACATCTCTGGTCACAAGAAAAATAAACAAGGAGGTTTTGGTGGATGTGGGTCAAGGGAGAGTTTTGAATGGTGGGAATGATGGAAACGATGATCCTATAAGATGTCAACAGAAAATATTTTTATAAAAATGAGTGGATGGACCCAACAAATAGGGTATGATTTTAGAAACATGTGTAAAGTGGTTTCACTCGATTTGGAGTTGTGAGGATTTTCCTAAGATGGAATAATGGAAAAAGTGAGCTATTTATTTGGTCAAGCATGATAGGTGCATGATAAAATGTTAAACTTGGCCACACAAATTGGTCATGATATTTAGAGCCTCTAGGAACTTGAATCACTCCATTTGGAGTTGATATGAGTGCTCTAGCAATTTACAAAGTGGGGCATCCCAAAGTTCAAATTCAAATTTGAATTTGAAACCTACATAAAAGTCTGCAAAAAAAATGTGCAATGCACATATTTGGACAGTTCAAGATTCTAGAAATCTATTGGATTTTGAATTAGCTAAAATGAAGGTCACATGAAATTCTATGGAGTTTTCTTCATCTCTTAAAAAAAGTGGGAAAGGAATTTACCCAGCGAAGAAATTGGCTAAACTATGCTCAGGGGCGCAGGACAGCGCCTAGGCCGGCCTAGTGACCCGGCCTGGCAGCAGGGTGCCACGCCGAAGGCGCACCCAGGGAATACGCCTTCCCCTGGCGAAGGTGTCACTCCAGCGTCCCCGCACCCACTTAAGCCACGGACCCGGTCGGTTGGGTTGCTTCCATGCGGGCCCCACCTGCCAGGGTCATCCCCTTCATCTTGCACGAACAGGGGAGAGTAGGGGAGGCGAGGCCGAATGGGCACCGGAGCCGTGTCGGCGGCTCAGCCAGTCCCCGGTGAGGCTCCGGCCACCTATGCATTCGGGGCGAGGAGCCACACTCACCCGGGTGGACCCTGTCCCCTGGGGAGGTCAGTGTCGCCTGCGGCATCGTCCATAGTGGAGGTAGTCCATAGGGGAGGTCAGTGTCGCCCGACGTCCTAGCCACGTGGAAAAGGGAATGAAGCTGGGCGAAGGAAAGCGGAGGTGCTAGGGCATTTCGGCGATGCTAGGGAAAGAGAAGGGGGGCGGGAGACAGAGGAGGCATGGACGCTATTGGTCATGGTGGCGGCCACGCCGGTCGTTGAGGTGGACAAAGAGCTCGGGAGGAGCCAAAGGCTTGCCTGGGATGCCTGCGGGATGGAGAGGTTGAGAAAATAGGACTGAGGGGGCTCGGGAGTGGTCTTAAGGACGGGGGCAACCAGATAGATCTCGGGTGGCCTCAAGTGCTCTCGGGCAGGGAGAGCACTCGCGCTAGGGTTGCCTTGGAGGCTTGGGAGTGTCGGGGAGGGGTGTGGGAGTTCGAGGGGAGATTCTTGGCGTGCGAGGACAACCTGTTGAGGCTAGACAAGGGCTAACTGACGAGGTCAAGTGCCAGAGCACCGTTATTGCATGTCAACGGCGTGGTCACCACGCCAAGGCATGTCTAGGATGCCCTTTTGGTTGGCCAACCTTGTCTAGTTAGTGAGGCACACATGCAGAAGAGTAGTGGTAAATTATCAGGGTAAATGGGGATGGTTACATGTGATTTCCACAAGGGGTAAGTTTGAAGCAGCAAACTTGGGCCTGATCTAGTGGGTTTTTACTCTAGGGCACTATTGATAAAACTTTGTCTAGTAGCCTTAGGTATGCAAGGACTATACTCCCACCAATTTGCAGCTCAGGAAAATGATTCTATAGAGCACTTGTAGTACAAAGGCACTATTGCTGCCATAATCCAGGTTTATATGAACTGCTCATATTTTCCACATGAGCCTTCCATTTTTCGGTTTGGTTTGATGCATAGGTATGCAAGTGAGGTTGTCGAAAAGTTTTGGGTCATTAGCATGATCAGAAGGGAAGGAGAAGTGTTGCCATGGTAAAAAGAGAGGGAATAAGAGAGAGTTACCCCACAAATATTTGCCAGAGGCCAAGGAAAAGTACTGGAGCTGGAAGAGGGATATAATATGTTGTGGTAAAAAGTTGGGGGCAAGGGTAATCTTGTTGGGCCCACTTCGCTTTTCGACAAGCTTATGGCTGAAGGTGTTTGTGCTGTGATTGGGCAAGGCAAGGGAATCCTATGACCTTGACATTTACCAGGGGTAAATAGTAAGTCCATTTAGCCCTGATCACAAGTTTTGAGGTGGTTTGAAGAAAGTTGATAATGTAAACTTGGTAAACCCTAGAAATTGACAGAAATAAATTTCTATAGATCGTATCATGCAATTATATTCGTCTTGATGCACCACTTGATGTAGCATCATTATTTGGGTAATATAGAATACCCACAAAGTTTGGGATCCATAGGGGATACTTCACAATGTAAAGTTGATCAAATTTGGCTCTGGACAAGAATGGCTTCAGGATAATTTGGTGAACCGGAACAATTGGGATTGAGATGAAACTTGGAAATATGACCACATATATCATATGTGACATGTTATAATTTTCCTGGATTTATTTGAGAATATTTCTTATAGAAATATTTCAAATGCTTGGAATAGGCAGAAATGGTTTTGAAGGGTTTTGTCCAATACTTTGAACATGACCACGTATTGAAACTCTTATATAAGGACAATATATGTCCACTGAGTTTTCCTAAATTTTCTCAAATATTTTTAAAATATTTAAATATATTTTCCCTATAAAAGACCATTTCTGGCCTTAAAGAAAAGCCTTTAAATAAAATATGTAATAATCTCTTAAAATAATATTTTGTGGTTTTGGGAAGTTATATGTATAGTGGGTTTCAAATAAAGCATTTGGGTAAAGAGGATCCACCCAATTTGGGGACTTGCAGTGCAAAACTCAAATCAGGGGGTTTTCCAACCTAATTTGAATAAAACCTTTTTGGCCAAAATAATATTTTGTAAAAATATAATTAAGTCCTATTCATATGTCATGATCATTTGACAAGGGTGGGGATCAAGGAAAATAGTTTTTGAGAGTAGGAGGAATTTTATGAATATAGAGCACTAGCAAGCAATCAGACAATCAACAATCAAGTCAAGCATAACAAGCACACAAAAGTTTTAATTGGCCCTGAATTTTGAGTCATGATAACTTAGTCATGTGGCAAATCATAGGGTGTGACAGACCTACCCCCTTACAAGAATCTTGTCCCCGAGATTCCTAGGCTAGGCATGGGAGGGATGCGGAAATTCAGAGGCGAGGTAGTCTTCACATTCCATGTTGTTTCCGCTCTAGTGTGGTTGTCCTACTGGATCTAGAAGTGCTTGATGATATGTCTCCGAGTGCATCGTTGACTTCACCTCAGGGTGAATGGGGTTCCAACAACCTGCTAGGCTTTCCTAATGGTTAAGGGTTTGGTGGATGAGGTCTTGGCAAGGCCTGGCTTGCGTGTGTATCCTAAAGTCGGAATACCTGGCCAAGTCGTGTGTCTGTGTGCTGGTCTTGGGACTTCCTGATGGCAGGAGGTCTTCATTCCTAGGTGGTCTCCATCCTTGAGAGTTCTAAAGCGCGTCATCGTGGGCTTCTCGTTGAGACCTTCTGCTTGAGTAAGTTGCCCAAGTAGATTCTTCATTCTTCTTGGTCATTTGTCTTCATCGTCATGGACGCACGTTTCTGGAGGGTCTCTGAGTGTTTGGTCTATTCGTCACTCCACGGCAAGGTTTGTGCTGGGTCTCGTCCCTAAGACTAAGTTTAGAGACTAGGTGTTAGAATGGGTTCAAGTATATGGGAAGGCTCTAAGGGGGGGGTCCTAGATGAGCTGGCTACCCAAAAGTATAGACCAGCCATCCAATCCTCAGGGTCTGAGGCTTGGCAAGAGGGGTGAACTATCTTTGACATGCGGTTTACCATGATCGGGTCAGGTTCATGTCCCTGATTGAACCACAAAGAGGCTAGTAATGAGGTCATGATAGTCGTTCTACTCCGTTCCAGGCATCTGGAGGGAGCGGGGACGTCATGCTCAACGTACCCCATCAAGGTGGTGGAGTAAGAGGTGTTATGAGCTCCCCGGTTCCCCCTTAGTCAGGAACTAATGGATGACCAATCATGACTAGGGGTTCTTCAATCCTCTTGCTGGGCAAGGGCTTCATCATGCTTGGACATCAGTGCTTCTGGATATAGTCTAGCTGATGTAGCCGATAGAGGAGTGGTGATTACCGTATTCTTCGTCATTGTCGTGGCTCCGCAATCGCAGTGGTCCTTCATATTTCTTGGGCAAGAAAGTCTTCTCTTGTAGGGAGGGTGCTTCACGGAGTCCAACTCCTTCAAGGTGAGACCTTATACTCGAGAGGCATGGCAATGGGTGTTCCTCGGGCTAGTCCAAACAGGACTAAGGTGTTCCTCCTCTCATTGGGTAAATAAGTATGTCATCCTGGAGGTCAACAACCTATTTCCCGAAGCATCACATAAACACATTGCTCATGGGATATGTGAGAGGAGCGGGCATTCGTCCCGGATGGTCACCGGTATCTAGGGTTTGTGGTCCAACCTAATAGAGGTCTTCGTGGCCACGTTCCTTATGGAAAGGGTGGGGGTGGTCATGATGGGGTATTAACCATGGTATTTTGACTTAGAGCCACAACCTATGGTCTTAGCCCGACCACGTCATGGTCTGGTAAAGCTTCGGGTTTCAAGGATCTTAGGATGTGAGTGAAGGTCTAACACCTTATCCTGAGCACAACTATTAGATGCCAATAGTACTACCTATTACTCCAAACAAAATAACCCTATATCCTCGAAGGTATCATTTGATATAAGTCAAATCCGATATTGCATATGCTACTCATATCTCCAAGGTTTTGAGAGAAGGACTATGCTGAAAATATGATATGTATACTATAGCTAACTCATCTATATCCCTATATAAAAATCCTCGGGATAAGTTATAGGCCGCTAAGCTTGATCATGACATTACCACTCCAAGTGTCCTACTGACCAATCCAAGGCCTAAGGTACTGCATTACTATGCTAAGGAAGCACGTAATAAACCATTCCAAGATCTTGATTCCTTCCTACGAATTCAATTTAATCAATCCACGAAAATCATCCTCTATTATATGACCCAATACTGTTACAAATCCAGCATCGATGGCGTCCAACATAATCTCCTTGAGTTCATATAATCCACATATCGTTGCAAGGACTATTCTCATGAACTTCCAATCTCATGGCCCACTACACTCCAAGGTCGAGCTTATATAGATCCCTAAATTATCGCTATCATCTTTCGATTCCTTCTACTTATCATCTACCGAGAGACATGGTATCATGATCAAGATCATTGGACTAAATCTAATTTACTCCGAACCATGTGGTTTAGTTGATCTCAAGCGCGTACTATAATCACCCATTTAAATCCAACGCTTACATATAGTAAAAATTCCCTACTAGTTACTCCAGTTACTATCATATCGCCATCAATCCACCATCAAGCGTCACTTTCCAAAGTCAGGTCATGTATCCACCAAGAATTCCACCTTGTGACCATATTTGTCCTACTAACCCAATTTTCTCAAGGCACAAGTAAATTATGCTACTCTATCAATCTTGATCCACCAAGCTCATCTACCAACATTAAGCCTCGTAATCCACCCAAGGGCCTCAACTGCCTCCTCGAGACATCTATTATGGCTAAATCAAATCACTGTCAGCAAATAGGATACCCTTAGAACGATCCTTCCTACGGCATCAAGGTTCTTGTGCTAGAGTAGGAATGAAGGATGTTTGTTCACTATGATCACTAGTACCATAATGAACCAAGTGCAAAGCAGGGGATTATTGAAGCTCAATTAGTGCTCTGGAAAATCAGTGTATTAAACACATGATCAAAGACTTGTGTTGGGGAGCTTGTGAGGTATAATTTGGGCAAGGGAAGGTTTTCTAGTCTTCAGGGAGGAGTCTAATCCCTACGGGGATGCATTTAGTTGCGTCCGTTGTAGCCGAAGTCCTCGGCGTCAGTTGTTTGTCAAGGTGGATCCTTGGTGCATCTTGTCTTGCCGGTCTTTAGTTGACGAGAGGGGAAATAGGGAAAGTAGCATAGAGGAGAGTGCCTAAGGGAGTGGTACAGTGCAAGTGCAATCAAGCAAGTGCCGAAAAGGTCGAACACAAACATCAAGGTAAGGTAGGTGGTATAGTCGCGCACTTGTTGCCTAGGGCAAAAGTGTGACTTACACCAAAGCACAAACAGGCAAAACAAGCAACACACATCATGGTTCTATTCGAACCATCATACGGACTCGACTTTGCATGGGGGACACATGACCTATCCTACCCTAGGGGTTCTCGGACTCATTAGTCATGCTTGCTTCGTGCCTTGGAGAGGAGTCCGCTTAGTCTTCTGGGTCTTCTTCAGGTGGCGCTATGTCTCCGGCTATTGTTCGTCCAAATGATCCTGGTTGCGCCTGAAGAGTCCTTGACGACTTCGGGTCTATTGAGTTGACGATGAAGGTGATTCTTCACGACTGTTGTTGACATGGTCTTCTAGTGTCCTTGTGTTCGTGACAATGCCTTCTTGTCTTCTAAGGCGTCGAGCATTCCAGGTAGGCAACCTTTTATGCCACGACATTAACAAGGCATGGTAGACTTGCATATTTTCGGTCTCGTTAATGATATCATCGGCACCAAGAGTGGGGGGATGATGAGAACCGTTTTCCTGCTCACTATAGTGAGACGGACCAAATGGCAAGGTTCTCATTCGCTGGTGGTTGCCGACACAACAACGAAAAGGATAGGGTTGCTCCATTAGCGATGCATATCATGACATTGCATGTCTTGTGCCCTAGTAATCGAAGGCCAATGTGGCATCATCTTGGGGCTGTGTCGAGGGTGTTAGTATCATCTAAGTCTTGACATCCTCATCCTTCGAGAAGGTGTCTTCTGCTGGTAGCTCCTTGTCTAGTGTCGCCAACTCTGGTCCAAGATATGTCGGAAATTGTCTGGCAATGTGGCTTCCTTCTAGGTTACCCATGAGGATTTCAAGGGATCCAGTGGTCAGGGGCATAGGGGTAGTAGCGACCATTTGCAAAGTTTTGAAAAAGTAGACGAGGGGAGTTATAAGAAAGATGGTGGAAAAAAACCTTTGCTTCCTTTGAAAATTTAGCAAAGGTGAGAAATATAGAGGTTTTGTAAGTGATATTGAAGGGTCTAGAAAAACATATTGGTCCTAACTAACGTCCATGCAAACTAAGGGTTTCCTACAGTCAGGATGGCTCTGATACCACCTCTGTGGGTACCCCGACTCATAAGTCGTGATCACCGAATGTACGTGCATAGTGATCCCAAAGATCAATGATCACCGAACACACAGAAACTGAATAACAAGAGTCTTACATCCATTACATACCGGTTTACTCAGATATGGCCGTCATGGCCAAATCTTCATATGATTGCAGCGGAAATCTTCAACGATAGTATGAACCCATGCCATCTGCCTTAACCCTACACGCATGTCTGTCACAAAGGTAATCTTCATCATAACCTAATCTTTCATGCTTGGCCAATAAAATAACCAGTGACAAGCCAATGAGTACTTTGAATGTACTCGCAAGCAACCCATGTTTGGAACAAGGCAATAACAATGCATAATATAGCACTAATATGTAAGTTTTGCAGAAAGCTACTTTTGAGTGCAATGACATGATCAGGTAACTTAAGTAAGCATGCATCAACCATATACAGGTGTTCATAAGAACACTTCACAGTCATCATCAACAGCAGGGGGTTGGACGTCTCATGTTCAACCATCACACCAAGTCCTCGCACTTGTCTCATGTACCGTCTGAACATCTCATGTTCAATCAGCATGCCACGTCATCCGACTCGACTCAAATATCATCCTTGTCACCATACACACACACCAAGTTTGCAAAAACATATGGACGTGGCATAAGCAGCACCACCCAACTGTCCTTGATCGTGGACATGGCTATTCGAATAGTTTTACACTCTGCACAGGTTGCACAGTTTACCCACAAGACTCGGGGAACTTCCGTGTCATCCACGACTCGTGACATATAACGTACCCGAGGTAAGCACCCAAACAATGCCTTTCCCATGGTGATACCAAACAAAGAGTCCACTCGTTGGTGCCATCCCTCGTGATATACATCACACGTATCATCCATGAGGGCACGCAACGGTGTGCCCAGTTCCTGTAAAGATAGAGCATGACCTTCCACTCTGGGATGACCCTATATCGAGAGTGACCTCTTCACTGTTGCCACTAGTAATGCGGGCTCCTTGCTAGCACCAACCATGGTAATCAACAAAGCCCCTTCCCATATAGGGGTAGAGTGGTTGTACATGTAAGGTTGGGATGGTCGACAAATCTTAAACCCTCCTTTTTTTAAAGACACATTCACTTATTCCGGTACACCACTTCTTTCTCAAGTGGTTACCCAACACATCATGATCTCCCTCGGGCATTAGTGGCACCCGAAGGGGTTTTCGAAAAGTCTTTGAAAGCATTTTGTTTCCATCACCATGCATATTCCCGATCCCACTTGCATAGCATCTAGTAGCATCCTATCTACACCCACCCGCACGACCCTCATAGAGTGGTAGGGTCATGCACGATGCAAGTGCCATCGACAAAGTATCGGAAGCATCCCACTAAAGTGGACACCACATCATCATGATTAATACAACAGAATGAAGGGCTATACGCCATGCAATAAAAGGGTTCAGAGTCATGGTCAAAGGGCCGCTTTCCTAGCTTAGCAATGTCTTCGAGGTCTTCACACGCTTCTCGTCCAACTCCGAGCACTCTATATGTCTCCTCAACTACCGTCAGTAAACAACCACTATAAGCAACACAACAAGAAAAGAAATAAAGTGCTCTATAAATAGGAGTTTTATTTTTCTTGGACATCCCTAGTCGCAAGAAAAATAACCAAGGAGGTTTTGGTCGATGTGGGTCAAGGGGGAGTTTTGAATGGTGGGAATGATGGAATTGATGATCCTATAAGATGTCAACAGAAAATATTTTTATAAAAATGAGTGGATGGACCCAACAAATAGGGCATGATTTTAGAAACATGTCGAAAGTGGTTTCACTGGATTTGGAGTTGTGAGGATTTTTCTATGAGTTTCCTAAGTAGGAATAATGGAAAAAGGGAGCTATTTATTTGGTCAAGCATCATAGGTGCATGATAAAATGTTAAACTTGGCCAGATCAATAGGTCATGATATTTAGAGCCTCTGGGAATTTGAATCACTCCAGTTGGAGTTGATATGAGTGCTCTAGGAATTTACGAAGTGGGGCATCCCAAAGTTCAAATTCAAAGTTGAATTTGAAACCTACATAAAAGTCTGGAATTTTTTTTTGCACTGCACATATTTGGACAGTTCAAGATTCTAGAAATCTATACGATTTTGAATTAGCTAAAATGGAGGTCACATGAATTTCTATGGAATTTTCTTCATCTTTGAAAAAAAGAAAGTGGGAAAGGAATTTACCCATCGAAGAAATAGGCTAAACTGCGCTCAGGGGCGCAGGATAGCGCCTGGGCCGACCCACTGACCCGGCCTAGCCAGCAGGGTGCCATGCCGAAGGCGTTCCCAGGGGAATACACCTTCCCCTAGCGAAGGTGTCACCCAGGTGTCCTCGCCTCCACTTAAGCCATGGACCCGGCCGGTTGCGTCACTTCCATGTGGGCTCCGTCTGCCAGGGTCATCCCCTTGAGCAGGGGAGGCGAGGCTGAGCGGGCGCCGGCGTCGTGCCGATGCCTCATCCCGTCCCTGGCGAGGCTCCAGCCACCTGCACTTTCGGGGTGAGGAGACACACTCTCCTGGGTGGTCCCTGGCCCATGTTGAGGTTGGGGTCGCCTGCGGCGTCGGCCATGGCGGAGATAGTCGACGGTGGTGCTGGGCCCGGCGTCCTAGCCAGGAAACAGAGGAGGCATGGACGCTCGTGGTCGTGGCGGCGGGCACGCTGGTCATTGAGGTGGACGAAAAGCTCGGGAGGAGCCAGAGGCTTGCCTGGGATGCCTAGGTGATGGAGAGGGAGAGCAAAACGGGGCTGAGGGGGCTCAGGAGCGGTCTTAAGGACGAGTGCGGCCGGAGAGAGCTCAGGTGGCCTCGGGTGCTCTCGGGCGAGGAGCGCACGCGCGCCAGGGCTGCCATGGAGGCTTGCGAGTGTTGCGTAGAGGAATGGGAGGTCGAGGGGATATTCTTGGCGTGCGGGGACAACCTATTGAGGCCAGACAAGGGCTAACCAACGAGGCCAAGTGGCAGAGCACCGTTGTTGCATGTCAACGACATGGTCACCACACTAAGGCATGTCTAGGATGCCCTTTTGGTCACCCAGCCTTGTCTAGTTAGTGAGGCACACATGTAGAAGAGTAGTGGTAGATTCTTAGGGTAAATGGGGATGGTTACATGGGCTTTCCACAAGGGGTAAGTTTGAAGCAGCAAACTTGGGCCTGATCTAGTGGGTTTTTTACTCTAGGGCACTATTGATAAAACTTTGTCTAGTAGCCCTAGGTATGGAAGGAATATACTCCCACCAATTTGCACTTTAGGAAAATGATTCTAGGGAGCACTTGCAGTACAAAGGCACTATTGCTGCCATAATGTAGGTTTATATGAACTGCTCATATTTTCCACACGAGTCTGCCATTTTTGGGTTTGGTTTGATGCAAAGGTATGCAAGCGAGGTTGTGGAAAAGTTTGGGGTCATTACCATGATCAGAAGGGAAGGAGAAGTGCTGCCATGGTAAAAAGAGAGGGAATAAGAGAGAGTTACCCCCAAATATTTGACCAGAGGCCAAGGAAAAGTTACTGGAGGTAGAAGAGGGATATAATATGATGTGGTAAAAAGTTGGGGGCAAGGGAATCTTTTTGGGCCCACTTTGCTTGTCCACAAGCTTACAGCTGAAGGTGTTTGTGCAGTGATTGGGCTAGGAAGGGGAGGCCTATGACCTTGAGATTTACCAGGGGTAAATGGTAAGTCCATTTGGTCCTGGTCACAAGTTTTGAGATGATTTGAAGAAATTTAATAATGTAAACTTGGTAAACCGTAGAAATGGACAGAAATGGATTTCTATAGATCTGATCATGCAATTCTATTCCCCTTGATGCACCACTTGATGTAGCATCATCATTTGGCTAATAGATAATGCCCACAATGTTTGGGATCAATAGGAGATACTTCACAATGTAAAGTTGATCAAATTTGGCTCTAGACAGGAATGACTTTAGGATATTTTGTTGAACCAGAACAATTGGGATTGAAATGAAACTTGGCAATATGACCACATATATCATATGTGACATGTTAGAATTTTCCTGGATTTATTTGAGAATATTTCTTATAGAAATATTTCAGATGCTTGGAATAGGCAGAAATGGTTTTGAAGGGTTTTGTCCAATACTTTGAGCATGACCATGTGTTGAAACTCTTATACAAGGAAAATATATGTCCACTGAGTTTTCCTAAATTTTCTCCAATATTTTTAAAGTATTTAAATTTTTTTCCCTATAAAAGACCATTTCTGGGCTTAAGGAAAAGCCTTTAAATAAAATATGAAATAATCTCTTAAAATAATATTTGGTGGTTTTGTGAAGTTATGTATATAGTGGGTTTCAAATAAAGCATTTGGGTAAAGAGGATCCGCCCAATTTGGGGACTTGAAGTGCAAATCTCAAATTAGGGGCTTTTGCAAACCTAATTTGAATAAAACCTTTTTGGCCAAAATATTTTTTTGTAAAAATATAATTAAGTCCTATTCACATGGCATGATCATTGGTCAAGGGTGGGGATCAAGGAAAAGAGTTTTTGAGAGTAGGATGGATTTTATGAATATAGAGCACTAGCAAGCAATCAGACAATCAGCAATCAAGTCAAGCATAACAAGCACACAAAAGATTTAATTGGCCCTGATTTTTGAGTCATGATAACTTAGTCATGAGGCAAATCACAGGGTGTGACAGTCTTCCTCCTTTTCATCATACGAACATTCACCGTTTTCAGTCGAAGGGGTCGAAGAGCGAGGAGGTCCATCCCAACCATGCTTTGTCGGTGGGTTCGTGAAGATCTCATGGTACTCCTTCGCACTCATGCGATGATGACGTGTGGGTGCATCATTAGCTAGGGGTACTCCTCCTCGGTAAGCGACAACTGGTCATCCCTCGGGTGCACCTTCCTTCTTGATCCTGTCTGGCTTCATCTTGGCTTGACGAAGTAGCTCTCAGGTGTGGTGAAGTTCCTTGTGGAGCTTCACAGACTCCTTAATCAAGTGGTGAGCCAGAATGTTGGCAGAGAGGTTGAAGTAGGTCTGGACTCTGAGTGGTGTCGCATAATCCATGGATGGAACCAATGTCCAACTCTCACCAATATCATCCCTCCTGAAGGGTAGATAGCGAGTAGCTGGTTCGTCAGCCATCTCTGGGATGATTCCTCGAAGGTGGATGAGTGCCTTCCGTGTAGCTATCTCGACTGCAAGTGCTAGGGTCTCCATCTATGGTCCTTCAAAGAACCAACTAGTCGGGGAGTCGTTTTCCTTCACGACCATGTCAACATGGTACTCCTTCGTGACAGCATCGACCCAGTGCTTGTGATAGAGGAAAACGGGTGGTAGGCAATCCTAGAACTTCTCCATGCTATCCTCAAGGAGTAGGGGAAAGCCGGATGCTAGGAGGGATTCGGGTACGACGGCCATCTACAAATGTTTGAAGGGACGAGAATGAGCAGAGTGTTCTGTGAGAATAGAAGAGGTACCAAGTGCAGAATCTCCTAAGTATAGGTGCTAGGTGTAGTTTTGAGAACTAAGGGCTTCCTATAGTCTGGATGGCTGTGATACCAGCTTTGTAGGGACCCCGACTCATAAGTTATGATCACCGAATGCACGTGTACAGTGATCCCAGAGATCAATGCTCACTGAACACACACAAGCTGAATGACAAGAGTATTACATCCTTACATACCGTCTTACACAAATAAAGGCCGGCTAGGCCAAGTCTTACATAGATAGGGCCACAAGGGCCAAACACTTCAGCATAACAAACAACGGAAGTCATGATCGGAAGCATGAACCCATGCCATCTGCCTTAAACCTACATGCATTTTGACTGGGAAGCATCCTAGTTCGCATGTTCGTCACCAACGAACTCTTCACCATATTCCTGCTCTTCGATGCCTGGCCAATTAAATAACTAGTGGCAAGCCAATGAGTACTTCGAATATACTCGCAAGAAACCCATGTTGGAACAAGGCAATACTAATGCATGATTTATCACTAAGTAGGTATTTTGGAGAAAGCTAATTTTGAATGCAATGACATGATCAAGTAACTATGTGACCATGCATCAACATTTGCCAGATATCCATATAAACAAGTTACAGATATCATCATAAATAGGGGGTTGAACATCTCATGTGCAGTTATCATGTCAAGTCATCTGACTTATCTCAAGTGACATCTTTGTGTCATTCACACACACACACACACGAAGTTTTGTGAAAACAACTGGACGTTGTTTAAGAGCACCACCCAACTGTCCTTGATCGTTTTTACACTCTGCAGAGGTTGCACACTTTATCCACAAGACTCGGGGAACTTCTGTGTCATCCACGACTTGCGGTATGTTTCATACCCGAGGTAAGCACCAGAACAATGCCTTTCCCCTAGAAATACTAAACAAAGAGTCCACTCATTGGTGCCATCCTATGGGAACCCCGACTCATAAGTCGTGATCACCGAATGCACGTGTACAGTGATCCCAGCGATCAATGCTCACTGAACACTCACAAGCTGAATAACAAGAGTCTTACATCCACACTTAACATCTTACACAAATAAAGACCACGAATGTCTAGACTTACATAAATAGGGCCACGAGGGCCAAACACTTAAATAGAACAAGCAGCAGAAATCTTGATCGAAGCGTGAACCCATGCCATCAGTCTTAAACCTACAGTCATTCTGACTTGGAAGCGTCCTAGTTCACATGTTCGTCTCCAACGAACTCTTCAACATACTCCTGTTCTTCCATGCCTGGCCAATTAAATAACTAGTGGCAAGCCAATGAGTACTTTGAATGTACTCGCAAGTAACCCAAGTTGTGGAACAAGGTAATAATGATGCATGATTTAACACTAAGTAGTTAAATTGCGGAAAGCCAATTTTGAATGCAATGACATGATCAAATAACTAAGTAAGCATGCGTCAACAGTTGGGAAATATCCATATGAACAAGTTACAGATATCATCATGAACAGCGATTGGACATCTCATGTTCATCCATTATGCTAAGTCATCGGACTCAGTCAATCGTCAAGCTAAGTCATCGGACTTTTCTCAGGTAACCTCTTTTTCACCAACACACACATGCACACCAAGTTTGCGAAAACATCCGGACGTAGTTTAAGAAGGACCTCCAACTGTCCATGACCGCGGACGCGGCTATTCAAATAGTTTTACACTCTGCAGAGGTTGCACACTTTACCCACAAGACTCGTGGAACTTCCATGTCATCCGCGACTCGCGGTATTTAACATACATGAGGTAAGCACCAGAACAATGCCTTTCCCATGGTGATGCTAAACAAGGAGTCCACTAGTTGGCGCCATCCCTCATGATGTACATCGCACCTAACATCCATGACGGCACGCAACGGTGTGCCCGATGCTTGTAAAGACAACACATGGCCTTCCACTTCCGTGATGACCCCGTCTCAAGAGTGACCACTTCACTCTTGCCGGTAGTAATGCGAGCACCAACCATAGTAATCAACAAGGCCCCATCCCATAAGGGGTATCGTGGTTGTGCATGTAAGGTTGGGACAGTCGGCAGACCTTAAAACTCTCCATTTTCGAAGACACACACTCACTTGCTCCGGAACACCAATTGTTTCTCAAGTGGTCACCCAACTTATCATCATCTCCCTCGGGCATTAGTGGAACCCAACAGAGTTTTCGAAAAGTATTTGAAATCATTTCTTCCTTCCCATCACTATGCATAAATCCCATCCCACTTGCGTAGCATCTATTAGCATCCTATCTACTCCCACTCGCATAACTCTCGTAAGGTGGTAGGGTCATGCACGATTCAAGTGTCAATGGTAAAAGTATCGACGGTATCCCACCGAAGGGGGGAACACCACTTCATGATCAATCATCGAAACAACAAGTGCTATATGTCATGCATGAAAAGTTTCTTAACATGATCAAAGGGCTGCTTGCCTTTCTCAACAAAGTCTTCGGGGTCTTCGAAGTCTTCGGGTCCAACTTCCTTGTCAACAGCGCAATCTATCATCACGAATAAAAGCGATAAAAATAAGCATCACACACAAACAAAGCACACAAACTAATATTAAAAATGCTACCCTACTCTGATAAATACTAAAGACTATATTCAAAATGTTTCTTTAGTATTTTGTTATGAAAAAGATTTTTGGAAACTATTTAACTGAGGCAAAAGATGCCTAAATATAGGTTCTTTAAATAAAACAATGCATCAAAGGTTTTCAAAATTTTACAAAACGGGCACTATTAAATTCTACGGAATATCCTAGGAATTTAGGTGCAAAAATTATTGTTATAGGATTTTTATTGAGCTCCGTGGGATTTTTGCAAAATCCCACAGAAAAGAAAAAGAAAAAGGCCATGGGACCCTGGCCAGAGGCGGCCAGTGGCTGGGCCAGCCCAGGTGGCCAGCCAGACGGCCTCGCGTGCGGACAGGTTTAAACCTGACGTGCGGGGCCGGACCGTCAACGACCGTGGGGGGAGAGAGAGCGCGGGAGAGGGAGAGAGAGGCCGACAGGTGGGTCCCACCTATCGGATCCTTCTCCCACCTCGGGGCAGAGTGGGAGAGGCTCACTGGCGGCGGAGGGAGGTACAACAAGGGGAGCTGAAGGCGGGGACAGGCTCTGCGTCGAGTCGCCGGTCTCCTGGAGGTGGAAGGCTGGTAGGAGGTGGCCGGAGTCGCCAGTGGGGAGATGGCAGCGGTAGAGGAGCTTAGGGAGGAGGAAGTGTCGGTCACCCTGCGCACCAAATGAAGGGGAAAAGGAAGGGAATGGGTCAGGGAGATAAGGGGAACCCAACGAGACAGAAATGGGGGCCAGAGAGGGGTGGTACCCGGAGATCGACGGTGAGATGGCCATGGCGGTCCTCGGCTCGATCCCGAGCACAGAGGCGTCGGGGGCTCTCTGAGTGGCACAGGGAGGTTGCTGGGGAGTGGAGAGAGAGACCAGAGAGGAGAGAGGGGCCCGAGAGGCTCTTTTATAGGCGCCCGGTGGTCCACCGAGTTCCGGTGCGCCGGCGAGCTCTGGGTCGGGGCCAGGGTCGATCAGAGGGGGCGAGGGTAAGTCTGCGGCGTTCCTGGGACTAGTCTAGGCCGAGGGGAAGAGGAGAGAAAGGCAGGGAGCGCACGCGTGCGAGCCCCGTGGTTGGCTGGCTCAAGCGGCTACGACGCGTGCGAGGAGGACCAGAGCAGGGAGAGAGAGGACAGGCCCGACAAGGTGGCGTGGCGCAGACGCCGAGGCCGACCATCTGTCGGCACTGTAGCACGCTCCAGAGCACGCATTTGGCATGCCACGGCATGCCAACGGTGTCTTGTGCGTGGCCAAGAGTGTCTAGGAGTATCTAGGGGTTCCTAGTCTAGAGAAAAGTGCCTTGGATGCTTTAGGAGAGGAATAGAGTAAGAGGGGGAGAGAAAGCTCTGCCAGGGCTGTCCAGGGGTAAAAATGGGTTTTTACCCCCACCTCCCCATGGCTTGAGGACTTGGGATTTTTACTGGGGGTGCTTGGGAATTGCCAGAAGGTGTGGTAAAAGTTTGGAGGCTAGGCAAACAGAGAAAGGGGGTGAAATCAGAGACTTACCATTTCACCAAAAGGTGTTTGATGGTGATTTGGCCCAGTAGATGAATGCTACATGCCTTGATAACTAACAGGATCAAAGGGTGGTCACAAGCAGGGCTTATCACCAAGTGTGAAAGAGTTTGATGAATGTTCACAATGGGACTTAGTGGAAACCTAGAAATCAACAAATTCTGGTTTCTCTAGATCTAGACATGCTAAGCTTTTACCCTTGATGCACCACTTAGTGTAGTATCATTATTTGGTGATTAGAACATGTCCACAAGGTTTGAGGCCAAGGGGAGAAACTTCACAATGTAAAGTTGTTTAAATTTGAATCTGGACAGGGAGGGTTTTGGGATGGTTTGATGAACCAAATCAACTTGGATTGAGATTAAACTTTCCAAGATCATCACCTATGATAGTGTTGACTTGCTGAAATTTTCCTGGAATTTATTGAGAATATTTCTTATAGAAATATTCCAAAAGTTTGATTTGAACAGAAAGGGTTTTGAGGGATTTTGCCCATGATTTGAACATGCCCTCCTGTTGAAACTCATATATATGGAAAATATATATCCACTGAGTTTCTCTAAAGTTTCCCAAATATTTTAAAAGCATTTAATTAATTTTTCCCTATGATAGACCATTTTTGGTCTTAAGAAAAAGCCTTCGAAAAAAATATAAGAATAATCTTTAAAACTAATATTTGGTAGTTTTGGAAAGTCTTATATATAGTAGGTTTGAAGTAAAGCCTTTGGGGAGGAAGGATCCACCCAATTTGAGGACTTGCAGTGCAAACCTCATTTCAGGATTTTCTGAAACCTTATTTGAAGAAATCCTTTTTGGTCAAGATAAAATTTGATAAAACTAGTTTTGGGCACTATTCACATGGCATGAGAATTGGGCAAGAGGTTTGGGTCAAGGAAGATGAGTATGAAGAGGGATAGAATCTAGGAGTGCCATAAACAACAATCAACAAGCAAACAAGCAACAATTCATCAAGCACAATCATTGAAGAAGTTTTATTTGGCTCCGAATTTGTAAATCTGAACATAACAAGGTGATATAACACAGGGTGTGATAGACCTACCCCCCTTACAAGAATCTCGTCCCCGAGATTCCCAGGCTAAGCGCTAAAAAGATAAGGGAACTCAGATCTACGCTCCCAGGTTGCCTCGGCTTTGGTGTGGTTGCTCCATGGGACCTTGAAGTACTTGATTGTGCGGCTTCGGGTGTAGCGCTCGGCTTCATCCAAAATGCAAACCGACCTCTCACGATAAGTGAGGTCGTGCTGAAGATCAATGGCTTGATGGTCGATGTCCTTGTAGCGGTCGGGGCAGTTGAGAACTTGCAGACAATTCCATAGTTGTGACACATGAAAGACGTTGTGCACATCCGACAGCTCGGAAGGTAGCTCTAGCTGATAGGTAACTTCTCCGCACGTCGCGGTGATCTTGAAGGGGCCGATGTACCTTGGTGCAAGCTTCCCTTTGACATGGAAATGCTTGGTTCCCTTGAGAAGCGTGACTTAGAGGTAGACATGGTCACCAACACAGAAGCTCACTTCTCGGTGATGGGAGTCGGCGCAGCTCTTCTGTCTTCATTTGGCGGTCTCAAGGCACTCTCGAACAAGTTGAACTTGCTCTTCAGCTTTGCGGAGGATGTCTAGTCCAAAAATTAATCCTTCTCTAGTCTCTGACCAGTTGAGGGGAGTACGGCACTTGCGTCCATACAACACCTCAAATTGTGCCATCTAAAGACTCGACTGATAGCTGTTGTTGTAGGAGAACTCGGCGAACGGTAGGCAATATTCCCACTTGGCTCCATATGCCAAAATGCAAGTATGGAGCATGTCTTCGAGTATCTGATTTACTCATTCTGTTTGCCCACCAGTCTGGGGGTGAAAAGCAGTGCTGAAGGAGAGCTTGGTGCCCATGGCTCCTTGAAACATCTTCCAAAACCTCGAGGTGAATTGGGTTCGTCGATCCCACACGATCTCCTTAGGAACTCCATGAAGTCTCACGATATGCTCAATGTAGAGGCTGGCTAGCTTGTTGCCATCATAGGTAGTCTTGACGCAAATGAAATGGGATACTTTGGTCAGGTGGTTGACAATAACCCAAATAGAGTCATGTCCCTTGCTTGACCTTGGTAAACCGGTGATGAAATCCATCCCAACTTTGTCCCACTTCCATTCAGGCACTTTGAGAGGTTGCAATAGCCCAGTGGGTCGCTAGTGCTCAGCATTGACTCTCTAGCATATGTCGCATTTGGTGACAAAGGTGTCGATCTCCCGTTTCATGCCATGCCACCAGAATCTTGCCTTGAGGTCTTGATACATCTTGGTTCCTCTAGGATGGATGGAGTATGGAGTGTCGTGAGCTTCTTGCAAGACAAAGTTCTTGAGCTCCTCTTTGTTGGGCATGCAAATGCGCTTCCCAAAACCATACCACTCCTTGTTTATCCACTGAGAATCCTGGGGCCTTGCCTGCCTTGATCTTCCTCTTGATGCCTTCAATGCTCTCGTGTCCCTTCTGAGCTTTTTGATATCATCCATCAAGGTAGGCTTTGCTTCAAGGTTGGCAAGGAACCCGGGTGCAACCAGTTCCAAGCCGAAGCTTTCAAGCTCTTCATACAGAGCGGGTAGCCTTTCCTTAATCATGGCATTCAAGGAACAAGCCTTTCGACTTAAGGCATCTGCTATCACGTTGGCCTTGCCGGGGTGGTACTGAACACTGAGGTCATAATCCTTGATCAACTCCAACCATCTTCGTTGCCTCATGTTCAATTCCCTTTGGGTGAAAATATACTTCAAACTCTTGTGGTCTGTGTATACCTCACATCGCTTCCCCAAAAGGTAATTTCGCCATGTCTTCAAGGCATGAACCACGGCTGCCAACTCGAGATCATGAGTTGCGTAGTTCTCTTCATGGGGTCATAGCTGTCTGGATAGATATGCGCCTTCTTGCATCAGAACACCTCCAAGCCCGGTTCTTGATGCATCACAATAAATTAGAAACTCCTTGTGAATATCGAGGGTGGCCAAAACTGGGGCTATGGTCAATCTCTTCTTGAGCTCCTAGAAGCTTTCCTTGCACTTAGTTGTCCATTCAAACTTCTTGTCCTTCTTCAAAAGCTGGGTCATGGGTCGAGCAATGCTTGAGAACCCTTCCAAGAAGCTCCTAACTTCCTTCAAGGTGGTTGGGGTTTGCCATTCATTCATGGCTTCAATCTTGGCAGGATCCACTAATAATCCTTCTACAGTCAGCACATGACCCAAGAATCCAACTTCATGCAGCCAGAATTCACACTTGCTGAACTTGGCATAAAGCTGGAGCTCTCAAAGCTTTTCTAGGACCAATCTCAAGTGTTCCTCATGCTCTTCTTCAAACTTGGAGAAGACGAGTATGTCATCAATGAAGACGACAACGAACTTGTCCAAGTACTCCATGAAGACCCTATTCATGAGGTACATGAAGTAGGCAAGGGCATTAGTTACCCCGAATGACATGACCGTGTATTCATACAGGCCATACCGGGTTACAAATGTCGTCTTCGGAATGTCTTGAGGTCTGATCTTCAGCTGATAGTATCTAGACCTAAGGTCGATCTTGGAAAACACCTTGGCTCCATTCAACTGATCAAACAGGTCTTCAATCTTGGGGATTGGGTACTTGTTCTTTATTGTGACTTCATTGAGAGAACGGTAATCGACATAGAGTCTGATAGTTCCGTCCCTCCTTGACACAAATAAAACAGGTGATCCCCATGGTGAGGCACATGGGCGAATGAATCCTTTTCTGAGATGCTTTGTCAGTTGCTTTTTCAATTCAGCCAACTCTTCGGATCCCATCTTATAGGCCTTCTTATAGATGGGCCTTTATCCGGTCATAAGCTCAATGATGAACTCAATGTCGCGGTCAGGAGGCATTCCGAGCAGCTCATCAGGAAACACATTCGGGTATTCACATACCAATGGCACTTGATCCAACTCAACTCTCGATAGAGAGTTAGCCTGAGGGGCTTGAGTGGAGGTAGGGTTGGGAACATACTTGACTTCCACTCCTTTGCTATTGCTCACAGTGATAATCCTCTTGGCACAGTCTAACATGCCTTGGTCCTTGGTTAACCAATTCATGCCAAGGATGACATCCAAGCCGGGTGAATCCAGAACTATATGGTCTGCTAGGAAGTCTATCCCGTTGATGTCAATCTTCACTCCCTTACACCCTATCCCAGACTTCATAACTGAACCTGGGGTTTGTATCAACATACGACTACCCAGGGGTGTAGGTTTCATGCCACTCTCGAACAGAATGGGTGACAAAAGAATGCAAAGCTCCACAATCGAACAGTATTGTTCTTGGGGTTGAGTTGACGCGGAACGTACCCAGTATGATGTCCGGGTCTTCCTGGGCTTCCCCTTGCCGTGACGTGATTCACACGACCCTTGCCATTGTTGGGCTGGTTGCAGGGAGCAGAGTTCCTTGGTGGTGCTCCACGACCTTGACCTTGGTTTGGCGCATTGGGGCGCGGTGCATCTGGCTTCTTGTTGGGGCAGAGCTTAGACATGTGTCCAGACTGAGCACGTCCAAAGCAAGTGACTTTCCTAGGGTTGTTGTCGAAGTTCTTGCCTCCATTGTTGTTATTGGAGTTGTTGTAGGCTGGCCTGGGATTGGCATACTGCTAAGGCTGGTAGCTCGGACGAGGCGCAGGAGGTCTAGCCTGCTGTGGCTGATACGTTGGCTTGGCTGGGGCTGGCTACTAGGGGCGAGGCTTTTGGTTGCTTGAGCTACCCTTGCTGATCATCTTACGCTTGCGAGTGTCATCTATGGCACGACGCTTGTCTTCCAGCATGAGGACCTTGTTCAGCAGGTCGAAGAAGGTATGACAGTCACAGACGATGAGCTGATACTGCAGGGTCTATTGAAGTCCCTCCATGAAGCGTTCCTTCTTGGCAGATTTCATGTTGACATCTTCAGGTGCATACCTTGACATCAGGTTGAACTTCTGCAAGTACTCCTTGATAGAGCCACTTCCATGCTTTAGAGCTCGGAATTCTCTCTTCTTGATAGCCATGATCCCAGAAGGCATATGGGTATTGCAGAATCCTTCCTTGAAGTCATTCCAAGTGATCACACGCTCACCTTGCATGACCTTGAACCCATCCCACCAAGGTCGGGCGGTACCTCCGAGGCAGTGAGAGGCATAAAAGCACCTTCTCATGGTCGTCATTGCAATTGACCAATGCAAGGAGGTCCCCGATGGTGCAGATCCAGTCATCAACATCCAATGGTTCTGCAGTGCGGTGAAGGTTTGGGGCGAATTCCTCATGAACTCAGACAACGTGGAGCGGCTATTGTCGTTCTTGCCTTGCTGCTGGTTGTTCACAAGGGCCTGAGCCATCTGCTGGATAGCAGCCTTGTTGGCTTGGCATTCCTCCTGGAGAACTTGGAGAAACTGAGCTATGGTCATGTTCTCCGGTGGAGGTAGTGGCAGGGGAATATCGCCTTCTGGCTGCTCCTGATGTCCTCCAGCGTGAGCAGACCCACCATCTCCCTGTTGCTGGCTTGAGTTTCTGGCTTCAGGGTTGGCGAAGGAGCTGTTGCGGGTAGCACTCACCATCCTGTTTGGAGCAGCCAAGTCAAACAACTGGGACAGACAAGAGGGAAAGCAACAAAGATAAAGCACGCCTCTGGGGGTTGGTCGAGTGCAAGTGTGATAATCAAAGGTCGAAAGACCATCATACATTAAGATAGACGATGGAGTCGCTTAGATATCGCCTAAGTCTAAAGCGTGATTTACATTGGAACACAAACAAAACAAACAACAAGCGCATATGGTTTCATATGAAACAGTACACGGACTCGACTTCGCCTGAGAGGTACATGACTGATCCTACCCTAGGGGTTCTCGAACTCAGGTGGTGGAGTGCTCGGTCTCGTAGTCACGCTCCTCTGGGTCTTCCTCCTATTCGTCATCCGAACGGGCATCATTCCCGGTCAAAGGGGTCGAGGAACGAGGAGGTCCATCCCGACAATGCTTTGCTAGCGGGTCAGTGAAGAGCTCATGGTACTCCTTCGCACTGATGCGATGACGATGTGTGGGTGCATCACTAGCTGGGGGTACTCCTCCTCTGTAGGTGATAGTTGGTTGTCCCTCGGGGGATCCATCCTTCTTGATCTTGTCTGGCTTCGTCTTGGCTTGCCAAAGTAGCTCTCGGGTGTGGTGAAGTTCCTCGCGAAGCTTGACAGACTCCTTAATCATGTGGTGAACCAGACGATTGGCGGAGAGGCTGAAGTAGGTCTGGAACCTAAGTGTTGTGCCATCCTCATGGGTTGG
Source organism: Hordeum marinum (assembly GCA_022496015.1). Lineage (NCBI taxonomy): Eukaryota > Viridiplantae > Streptophyta > Magnoliopsida > Poales > Poaceae > Hordeum > Hordeum marinum. The sequence continues at coordinate 237,371,360 of CM039675.1, forward strand.
AACCAGTGTCTAGCTCTTGCCAAGATCATCCTTTCTGAAAGGAATGTAGCGAGTAGCCGACTCATCAGCCATCTCTAGAAGGATGTCTCGTAGGTGAAGTAGTGCCTGGCATGGAACTGACTTGACTGCGAGTATCATGGTCTCCATCCGTTGTCCTTCAAAGAAGCAACTGGTCGGGAGTCATTTGCCTTCATGACCACATCCACGTGATACTCCTTCGTGATGGCATCGACCCAGTCCGATGCCTTAGCATAATGGATGAACATGAGATGTCCAATCCCTATTCATGATGATATCTGTAACTTTTTCATATGGAGATCTGCCAACTGTTGACGCATGCTTACTTAGTTATTTGATCATGTCATTGCACTCAAAATTGGCTTTCCACAATTTACCTACATAGTGTTAAATCATGCATCATTATTACCTTGTTCCACAACTTGGGTTGTTTGCGAGTACATTCAAAGTACTCATTGGCTTGCCACTGGTTATTTAATTGGCCAGGCACGGAAGAATAGGAGCATGTTGAAGAGTTCGTTGGAGACAAACATGCGAACTAGGACGCTTCCCAGTCAGAATGCCTGTAGGTTTAAGGCTGATGGCATGGGTTCACGCGTCGATCAATATTTCCGCTGCTTGTTCTATTTAAGTGTTTGGCCCTTGTGGCCCTATCTATGTAAGGCTAGACCTTCGTGGTCTTTATTTGTGTAAAACATTAAGTGTGGATGTAAGACTCTTGTTATCCAGCTTTTGAGTATTCAGTGAGCATTGGTCTCTAGGATCACTGTACATGTGCATTCGATGATCACGACTTATGAGTCGGGGTTCCCATAGAGCTGGTTTGAGAGCCGTCTTGACTTTAGAAAGCCCTTAGTTAGCGTGGATGTTAGTTAGTATAAAACCGTTTTCAAAACTACACCTAGCACCTATGCTTAGGAATTCTGCACTGTTTACCTCTTCTATTCCTCACACAACACTTTTCTGACTCTCCTCCTTCCAAACCTTTGTAGATGTCCGTCGTACCGTAAGCCTTCCTGACATCCGGCTTTCCCTTAATACTTGGGGATAGCCTGGATGTAACATCCGAAAATTTCATTTTGGAATGTTATGAAATGTAGTTATGCATCTATCATCATCATTTCTTGAATACATGTAATAGTTGAAATGCCTTCTCTGAATTTCTGAAGCCCCTTTCTACTTTCAATGTGTTGCTTTCACCAATTTGAAATCTTCGTAAAAAGTTCAAATAAGAGAGGAGTAACATGACACTCCACACCAGGGTCATCTTGGTGATATATTTGAACAATAAGAACCAGGGGGTCTTTTGAAAGATATTTGCAAAAGGTTTTAAAAACAATTAGGCAATTTCTGAAAATATTATTTTTTTCAAAGTGTTCAAATGACAGTATAAAAATGCTCAATAAATGCCATTTATTCTTCTGTTAATTTTGATATATAATACTCCTATTTTTAAAAATGTTTTGAATGCTTTTAAAGACATTTTACTACTCTGGTTAATAAAAATAGTAACGGATTTAGAATTAAACGGGCCGGCCCACAGGCTTTTATTCGCGAATTCAATTCGAGCCGGCCGACCGACGCGGAAACCTCGCTCTCCCTCTCGTTGCCACCGGGTGCCACCCCGACCGACCGTTAGCCCCGCGCGGTCGCCTTCCTCCTCGCTAAGCTAGCCAAGATATATATGACCAGGATCGTATGTCTGCATGGAGTTCCGAGGAGTATCATGTCAGATAGAGGAACACAATTTACCTCAAAGGTTTGGCATCAGTTACATGAAACTTTGGGTACAAGGCTGGAGTTCAGTACAGCTTTTCATCCGCAGACCGATGGACAGACTGAGAGAGTCAACCAGATTCTGGAAGACATGTTGAGAGCTTGTGCGCTAGATTATGGATCTAGTTGGGATGACAATTTACCTTACGCAGAATTCTCGTACAACAACAGTTATCAGACTAGTCTGAAGATGGCCCCTTTCGAAGCTTTATATGGAAGGAGGTGCAGAACGCCACTGACGTGGGATGGTGTTGGAGACCGACAACTTTTTGGTCCCGACCTTATCCGAGATTCTGAAGAGAAAGTCAAGCTGATTCGCGATAGACTCAAGATAGCTCAATCTGACAGAAGAGTTATGCTCACAGCAAACTTAAAGAAGTGACGTATGAAGTGGGAGACCGAGCATATCTTCGTGTGTCCCCGCTTCGAGGAATCAAAAGGTTTGGTGATAAAGGAAAGTTAGCACCCAGATTCATAGGCCCCTACAAAATTCTTGAACGTAGAGGCGAAGTTGCATACAAGCTGGAATTGCCGGAAGGATTATCCGGAGTTCATGATGTGTTCCATGTGTCCCAGCTAAAGAAATGTCATGCTGAGATGACTGATATTCCCTTGAGAGACACAGTGCCCCTAGAGGCCATACAACTTGACAATGATCCGACTTACGAGGAGAAGCTTGTCAGAATCCTCGACACTGCCAACAGAGTTACCCGTAGCAAGATCATCAAGTTCTATAAGGTTTTGTGGAGTCACCACACCGAGGAAGAAGCCACCTAGGAACGCGAAGAAGATCTTCGTAGAGACCAACCGCACCTATTTTTTAGCCAACCTGAATCTCAAGGGCGAGATTCATCTTAAGGTGGGTAGGTTTGTAACATCCCAAAATTTCATTTTGGAATGTTATGAAATGTAGCTATGCATCTATCATCATCATTTCTTGAATACATGTAATAGTTGAAATGCCTTCTCTGAATTTCTGAAGCCCCTTTCTACTTTCAATGTGTTGCTTTCGCCTATTTGAAATCTTGGTAAAAAGTTCAAATAAGAGAGGAGTAACATGACACTCCACACCAGGGTCATCTTGGTGATATATTTGAACAATAAGAACCAGGGGGTCTTTGGAAAAATATTTGCAAATGGTTTTAAAAACAATTAGGCAATTTCTGAAAATATTTTTTTTCAATGTGTTCAAATGACTGAATAAAAATGTTCAATAAATGGCATTTATTCTTCTGTTAATTTTGATACATAATACTCCTACTTTTAAAAATGTTTTGAATGCTTTTGAAGACGTTTTACTACTCTGGTTAATAAAAACAGTAACGAATTTAGAATTAAACGGGCCGACCCACAAGCATTTATTCGCGAATTCAATTCGAGCCGGCCGACCGACGCGGAAACCTCGCTCTCCCTCTCGCTTCCATCGGGTCCCACCCTGACCGACCGTTAGCCCCGCGCGGTCGCCTTCCTCCTCGCGCGCGCGCCGCCGCACGGCAGTTTCCCCCCCGGATCTCTCTCCTCTCACCCCGCACCCACCCGAGCACCCTATAAGTAGCCCCTATCACTCCTCTCTCCATTCCCCCCCCGAGCCCTCTCTCTCCCTTGCCGAGACGCTGCAATATTCCTCGCCGGAGTTGCACCACCACCGTAGGTCCCATCGCCTGTAGCCATCGCCTCGGTCATCCTCGCCCCTCTCCGACACCACCAATCGGCACCAGAGGACCCCCTTCGCCGTCTGAGCCCGTCCGCAGTCCGTTTCGACCACTGGAGCCACCTTTGGCGGCGTCCTCGACCACCGGCCGCCATCACCATTGCCGGAGTCCACATCCCCCTCCGGTAAAATCTTTGAGCTCACCCCCTCCCTCCGATCCAGATGCAACGGCCCAGATTAGATCAACTTAATTCCCGAATCATTTTCCACTTCGGTCCGATCGACCGCCCGCAAACATCCAACACACGCGCTAGCCAGCCAATAGGATAGTGCCACGTCACCCCTGGCCGTCCGGTAGAAATTTTCTTATTTTTGTTTAGTTTTAGTTAAACAGAATGTTTTAGAAAATTGTTTTAGCTATAACTTTTAATCTATTTAATGTTTTGAGTTGATTCTTTTTTCAATAGCTCACATTTTTCATGTAGTTTCACCCTGTACTTTTAAATTTCAAATTTGAACTACAAAATTTGAATTGAATCAAATTTGCTCAAAACTTTCAAATCTGAATAACTAGAGTTTGAAAATAGATTTTGATATGAATCTTTTTGCTACTGTTTGGTATTAGTTAGGACTACCATCATGCTTATTTTCAGAATTTTTAGGATGATTTTTCTTAGTGTTTTATCTATAAACAGATTCTGCCTATTAGTTAGTATAGTTTAAATTAACTTAGTTTTAGTTGGTTTAAATTAGATTTAGTTTTATTTGTTTAATAGGTTCTGTTAGTTAAACTTTAGGTGTTTTACTTATGTTAATAAAAATATAAATTTGCTTAGTTTGTTTCTTAATTAACATAGGAATCTCAACACATTTTTCAAATAGGTTTAATTTGAACTAAAACAACTAGTTAGTAATAGTTTTCTTTCAACAAAGTTTTATATAATTTAATTATGTTTTCTAAGACAAGTTTATTTGTACATTCTTTTCTGTTAAGAACATGTTTTGTTAATAAATAATAAGTTTTGTTTTGCTTCTTTGTTAGTAAAACTATAGTTGTTTCATATAGTGTTTATCAAAACTTTTAAAAACTTTACTAAAATTTTTCCCAACAAACTTTAATGAATTAAATTCTGTTATTAATAAAATATTTTATTGTTTTCTTGCTGTCAACTATTGTTTTGGTTAATACCAATAGTTTCATTATGTTAGTAGTGTTTTATCAATCATCTTTTAGAAAACAAAACTTTGTGTGTTTTCTTGCTTGTGATTTTTATGCATTGTTTTGTCTTGATTAGTTACTAGTTCATGGTTGATGGTTGTGAGTTACAATATTTTGTTGCATGCTTATTGAGTGCTCTTGCTTGCTTCGTTAGATTATCCGGAGTGCGAAGCTTGTTACTTAGAGTCACTCACGTACGAAGATCGTCAATCAGGCAAGTCACTTTGATCATGTTTACCCATGTTTTATATGCATTAGTTCTACCATCTTCCCCAATTGCATGCAAAGTAGGTAATTGGAAAGTTGGTTACTTGTTGTAGTATCATGTGGTAGGATCCCTCTCAAACCTTGACACATTGGCCCTGGGAAACGTTGTTTTACTTTTTGCTATGCTATTAGTAGACGGGGTTGGTTGTGAGATTCATGAGAGTTGAGAGAGTTAATAATTTCAAGACCTACATAATGATCAAGACTTCAAGACTCCGAGTTTTCAACATATCTCTAGGTGGATGATGGTTGAATGGCACCCTGGAGAAACCAGTGGATTTGCCTAGGTGATGCTGGAGATGGCCAGTATTCACGCGGAAAGGTCCACCCAGGCACAAAGAGATGGATGGATGCTTCAAGACCCAAGGCTTACCTGCACAGCCACATGTCATTATGGGCTCTGGCTTGGTTGGATATCATGGTGACCCTGGACAGGCGGTGCTACGAGATGTAGAAGAATGGTAGGAAAGGATGGGCACCGACAGAGTCGCAGGGAAACCCTTTGGAAGACCATGTTTTGGTCATCCGTTTCTCAAACACCCTGAAGTGCGAGAAATCAAACGGAGGCGACCAAATCTTGTGGGGAATGTGTGCAAAGCTCTGCAGAGTACTCAAACCTAATCGATTAGCCATGTCCACGGTCATGGACGACTTGAGCCAAAGGAATTGGTTGGTGGAACTCTCAACACAAGTAATATGATGATGTGGGTATTAACAATTTGGGTATGAGAATTGGTTGGTGGAACCATCTCATTAATCAACCAACTTAGTAATATTTTTGCTTAGCCCTCTCTTGATGTAGGAAAAATTGGCTTTATGCAAAAACTTACCACCCCACCTGCCATATAAGCATGTAGATTAGATGATTATCTTTTCACCCCTCTCTTGTGACTTTGCCGGCATATTCCATATGCTGACCTACACGGCTGCAACGTATCATGTTGCAGAGTACTTTTTCCACCAGGAGTGAGGACACGTTCTACGCTCGGTGAGATGCCCTTGGAGTCAGATGGACTCATCTACCTTCGACGCTTCCGCAAGATTTAGACATTCTCATGAGTTGGCCTTCAGCCACTTTATTGTAATCTTTATTGTAATAAAGGACTCGATATGAGATTTCGATTAATATAATGCTGTGTGATTTCCCTTTGATATATACATTGATGTACCGTGTGTGTACCAGCATGATCTTGGGATGGTACGGAAACACCGGAGATTCGACCTTTCAGGTCGGTTCACTACAGAAATGGTATCAGAGCACACGCTGACCGTAGGACGTAACCTCTAGGATTGGAAAGCCTTAGGATTGTATCTCTTTGTCTTTAAAATTCTTATACTCTCATCTACTCATTTCTGATTTCTCTCCGGTTATTTCAAAATTTATAGATGGCCACCTTCATCCCAGTGTTGATCACGGAGTTTTGCCAGCCTGACGCAACGATGCCTTTTGGTAAGGAGCTGATGAGGATCGTCAAGGACGTGAGGATTGCTTTGCCGAGCATCACCGGGACTCCTATCATGTCATTTCCACAAGATGGACGCTACATGATCGAGGTGCACATCCTAGGGAAGACCTTTGGGAATCGGAAGGAACCCATCGACTTCAAGTTTGTGGCACCCAGCTGGATACTTGGAAGAGACATGGCCATTAATCGTGCCCTTGGACATATTCAGGAGGAATACAGAGGTGGAACCATGTCACCAGGACTCAGCATGGTTTGCCGCAGAGATGCCCATGGCAACATCATCACCAACCCCATTGGAGACTCCACCATGTCATATATCCAGACCTTGGAGACGCACATCAGGACTCTGGAGCTTCGAGTTCGTGCTGATACGAAGACAATCAAGAATCTGATGAACCGCGAGATTGACCTCGAAGCTGACTTACGGGAAGCCGAGTATGAGCATGAGTATGAGGTGAATGATTTCTTAGAGAGGATCGACAAGGTGAATACTCGCATCGCCACTCCGGAGGAACAGATGGACATGGGTGAAAATCGTCATCCTGAAGGAGAGTTGGCTCCTTTCATCAGCGACGATAATGACTATGAGGAGAGCACCACTAGAGGAGACTCAGTCACCATGTACTTCTGAGGAAAACTTTAGTTATGCCCTCCATGTATCTTTTATTTTCAACGTTAAGAGCGTAGGTCGATGTGTAGTTTGATTGAGACTTGTATTCCCGATGTTTGACATTGATTGAATAAATGAATGAGTGTTTGGTGTGATATGTTTGTTGCATTGCATATGGGTAGTGAATTTCTCCTTTTAGGCCCTTGTTCTATTCTAATTCTCACCCCTCTGAAAACAGCAAGATGCCTCCATGACGTGAGTCCGACTTCACCTTCCCGCCGGAACTCACGCAACTCCTTCAGCAGCAGAATGCAGTGATGCAACTATTAATCCAGAATCAGACCAACAACCAGAACAACAACCACCACCATCCACCCCAGGCTGACAATCTCACCCGTTTTCTGAGGTTGAACCCTCCAACTTTCTCCAGCAGCACTGAGCCCATTGTGGCAGATGACTGGCTCCGTAAGATGGAGAGAGAACTCGTCACCGCTGGATGTACTGATGCTGAGAAAGTGCGCTTTGCCACACATCAACTGGATGGACCAGCAGCTTCATGATGGGAGAACTACACCACCACATATCCTATTGCTGATATAACTTGGGAGCAGTTCCAGCAAGCTTTCCGCACCGCACATGTGTCAGCTGGAGCCATGAGTCTGAAGAAGCGCGAGTTTCGCAACTTGCGCCAGGGAAATCGCTCTGTGGCCCAATACGTGGATGATTTCAGCACATTGGCACGTTATGCACCAGGAGACGTGGCCGATGATGCGGCCAAGCAAGAGAAGTTTCTGGAAGGACTCAATGATGAGTTGAGCATCCAGCTGGTAGTGGCTACTTTCAACAACTACCAAGAGCTGGTGGACAAGGCCCTCATCTTGGAGGGTAAACAGCAGCAAATTAAGAATCGCAAGCGGAAGTACACTCAGGGGAAGTTTAACTCTGGAGCTCATCAGAAGCCCCGCTACTCCCCATACTCAGGGAATACCGGATCAGGGACTGGTAAGTTTGGAAGGCAAACTCATGTTGTGCACAACCATGGAGGCTACAACCATGGAGGAAATGGGAATGCCCGTCCCAACCATGGCAATTTCAAGACTGACAATGGGAATGGGAACAACAACCAGCACCGTCACGCTCCTACTCAGAAGGATCTGAGCCACATCACCTGTTTCAAGTGCCAGAAGACAGGGCACTATGCTACTAAGTGTCCCCAGATCAAGCAGGGAAATGGAAACGGCAACTCCACAACCAAGAAGCCAAATCCGTTTCCTCGTGCCCAGGTGAACCACCTCGACGTGGAAGAAGTCTATGATCAACCCGAGACTGTGGTTGGTAAGTTTTTATTGCATTCACGTCCAGTTACAGTACTTTTTGATTCCGGTGCAACTCATTTATTCATATGAAGGGTAGTTGTGGATAAATATGGTTTGCCCACCAAAACCCTTAGACAACCCATTAAGATCAGATCCCCAGGAGGTATGATGATGGCAGGAATAGGATGCCATGTCCTGAAACTCAATATAGGAAACCATGTTTTTCCCACCGACCTCATCGTCTTAGAATCCCAGGGATTGGATGTAATCCTAGGCATGGATTGGATGACCAAGTATGAAGGAAATCTTGATTGTCCCAGCAAGTCTGTTTCACTCACCACCCCGGAAAACAAGAGGATTAAGTATGTATCCCGACGCACCCAGATGAGTGCTCGATTAAATTCACTCACAGGAGTTGTTCAGGAGGAAGTACCTGTGGTAAAAGACTTTCTGGATGTATTTCCGGAAGAATTACCAGGCATGCCACCAGATAGGGAGATTGAGTTCCTAATAGAGCTACAACCAGGGACAACCCCAATTTCCAAGAGACCCTATCGGATGCCCGCAAATGATTTGTTGGAAATCAAGAAGCAGATTAAGGAGCTATTGGACAAGGGATATATTCGCCCAAGTTCATCACCTTGGGGAGCCCCAGTTCTTTTGGTGGAGAAGAAGGATAAAACCTTGAGAATGGTAGTCGATTATCGTGCCTTGAACGAGGTGACTATCAATAACAAGTACCATCTACCGATGATTAATGACTTGTTTGATCAGCTAGTACGCGCCAAAGTATTCTCCAAGATCGATCTTCGATCAGGGTATCACCAACTGAAGATTCGTGAACAGGATATACCCAAAACAGCTTTCACCACAAGGTATGGCTTGTATGAGTATACTGTCATGTCCTTTGGTTTGACTAATGCTCCTGCCTACTTCATGAATTTGATGAACAAAGTGTTTATGGAATATTTGGACAAGTTTGTCGTGGTGTTCATCGATGACATTTTGATATTCTCCAAGAATGAGGAAGAACACAAGGAACATTTGCGTTTAGTTCTGGAGAAGCTGAGAGAGCATCAATTATATGCCAAGTTCAGCAAATGTGAATTTTGGCTGACGGAAGTCGGATTCCTTGGACATGTTATTTCCAGAGAAGGAATAGCCGTAGACCCCGCTAAGGTTGAAGCCGTCACCGAGTGGAAGTCACCCACCTCAGTTAAGGAGATCCACAGTTTCCTCGGACTTGCCAGATATTACCGGAGGTTCATTGAGAATTTCTTAAAGATAGCCAAGCCCATGACAGAGTTGTTGAAGAAAGAGTCTAAGTATATTTGGACTGAGGAATGTGAAGCCAGTTTCCAGGAGTTGAAGAAACGTTTGGTCACAGCCCCAGTGTTGATTTTGCCCAATATTCGGAAGGACTTCCAGGTTTATTGTGATGCTTCACATCAAGGACTTGGAGGAGTACTCATGCAAGATGGAAAGGTTGTAGCTTATGCATCTAGACAACTACGACCTCATGAGTTGAACTATGCCACCCATGATTTGGAACTAGCAGCCATAGTGCACGCACTCAAGACCTGGAGACATTTTCTTATCGGAAATAGTTCTGATGTATACACCGACCATAAGAGCCTGAAATATATCTTCACGCAGAAGGAGTTGAACCTCAGACAGAGGAGACGGTTAGAGTTAATCAAGGACTATGACATGAGATTACATTACCATCCAGGTAAGGCTAATGTTGTAGCCGATGCCTTGAGTCGGAAAACTTATGTAAACACACTCACAGCGGGAGAATTACCCCAAAAGTTAGCCGATGATCTCAGAGAGCTCAAGCTAGAGATAGTCCCAAGAGGATATGTTGCCACACTGGAGATTTAGTCCACCTTGACCGAAAGAATTCGAGAAGCCCAGAAATCGGACAAGGAGATAGCTGAGATTAAGGAGATAATGGAAGATGGAAAAGCTAAAGGTTTTCGTGAGGATGAGCAAGGAACTCCGTGGTTTGAGAACCGCATCTTTGTGCCCAATGATCCAGAGCTCAGGAAGTTGATACTTCAAGAAGCCCATGATTCCCCTTACTCGATACACCCAGGCAACACCAAGATGTACCTGGATTTGAAGGAAAGTTATTGGTGGACAGGTATGAAGAAGGATATTGCGGAACACGTTGCAATATGTGATGTTTGTCAGCGAGTAAAGTCGGAACATCAGAAACCAGCAAGGTTACTCCAACCTTTGCTGATACCCGAGTGGAAATTGGAAAAGCTAGGTATGGACTTCATCACAGGACTACCTAGGACCCGTTCAGGTTATGATTCCATCTGGGTAGTGGTTGATCGCTTGACCAAGGTGGCTCATTTCATTCCAGTGAAAACTACCTATACCAGCGCTAAGCTAGCCAAGATATATATGACCATGATCGTATGTCTGCATGGAGCTCCGAGGAGTATCGTGTCAGATAGAGGAACACAATTTACCTCAAAGTTTTGGCATCAGTTACATGAAACTTTGGGTACAAGGCTGGAGTTCAGTACAGCTTTTCATCCGTAGACCGATGGACAGACTGAGAGAGTCAACCAGATTCTGGAAGACATGTTGAGAGCTTGTGCGCTAGATTATGGATCTAGTTGGGATGACAATTTACCTTACGCAGAATTCTCGTACAACAACAGTTATCAGACCAGTCTGAAGATGGCCCCTTTCGAAGCTTTATATGGAAGGAGGTGCAGAACGCCACTGACGTGGGATGGTGTTGGAGACCGACAACTTTTTGGTCCCGACCTTATCCGAGATTCTGAAGAGAAAGTCAAGCTGATTCGTGATAGACTCAAGATAGCTCAATCTCGACAGAAGAGTTATGCTGACAGCAAACGTAAAGAAGTGACATATGAAGTGGGAGTCCGAGCATATCTTCGTGTGTCCCCGCTTCGAGGAATCAAAAGGTTTGGTGGTAAAGGAAATTTAGCACCCAGATTCATAGACCCCTACAAAATTCTTGAACATAGAGGCGAAGTTGCATACAAGCTGGAATTGCCGGAAGGATTATCCGGAGTTCATGATGTGTTCCATGTGTCCCAGCTAAAGAAATGTCATGCTGAGATGTCTGATATTCCCTTGAGAGACACAGTGCCCCTAGAGGCCATACAACTTGACAATGATCCGACTTACGAGGAGAAGCCTGTCAGAATCCTCGACACTGCCAACAGAGTTACCCGCAGCAAGATCATCAAGTTCTGTAAGGTTTTGTGGAGTCACCACACCGAGGAAGAAGCCACCTGGGAACACGAAGAAGATCTTCGTAGAGACCACCCGCACCTATTTTTTAGCCAACCCGAATCTCGAGGGTGAGATTCATCTTAAGGTGGGTAGGTTTGTAACATCCCAAAATTTCATTTTGGAATGTTATGAAATGTAGCTATGCATCTATCATCATAATTTCTTGAATACATGTAATAGTGGAAATGCCTTCTCTGAATTTCTGAAGCCCCTTTCTACTTTCAATGTGTTGCTTTCACCTATTTGAAATCTTGGTAAAAACTTCAAATAAGAGAGGAGTAACATGACACTCCACACCACGGTCATCTTGGTGATATATTTGAACAATAAGAACCAGGGGATCTTTTGAAAAATATTTGCAAAAGGTTTTAAAAACAATTAGGCAATTTCTGAAAATATTTTGTTTTCAAAGTGTTCAAATGACTGAATAAAAATGTTCAATAAATGGCATTTATTCTTCTGCTAATTTTGATACATAATACTCCTATTTTTAAAAATGTTTTGAATGCTTTTAAAGACGTTTTACTACTCTAGTTAATAAAAACAGTAACGGATTTAGAATTAAACGGGCCGACCCACAGGCTTTTATTCGCGAATTCAATTCGAGCCGGCCGACCGACGCGGAAACCTCGCTCTCCCTCTCGCTGCCACCGGGTCCCACCCCGACCGACCGTTAGCCCCGCGCGGTCGACTTCCTCCTCGCGGGCGCGCCGCCGCACGGCAGTTTCCCCCCGGATCTCTCTCCTCTCTCCCCGCACCCACCCGAGCACCCTACAAGTAGCCCCTGTCACTCCTCTCTCCATTCCCCCCGAGCCCTCTCTCTCCCACGCCGAGACGCTGCCAAATTCCTCGCCGGAGTTGCACCACCACCGGAGCTCCCATCGCCCGTAGCCATCGCCTCGGTCATCCTCGCCCCTCTCCGACACCACAAATCGGCACCGGAGGACCTCCTCCGCCGTCTGAGCCCGTCCGCGCTCCATTTCGACCACCGGAGCCACCTCCGGCAGCGTCCTCGACCACCGGCCGCCGTCACCATCGCCGGAGTCCACCTCCCCCTCCGGTAAAATCTTTGAGCTCACCCCTTCCCTCCGATCCAGACGCAACGGCCCAGATTAGATCAACTTAATTCCCGAATCATTTTCCTCTTCGGTCCGGTCGACCGCCTGCAACCATCCAACACACGCGCTAGCCAGCCAATAGGATAGTGCCACGTCACCCCTGGCCGTCCGATAGAAATTTTCTTCTTTTTGTTTAGTTTTAGTTAAACAGAATGTTTTAGAAAATTATTTTAGCTATAACTTTGAATCTATTTAATGTTTTGAGTTGATTCTTTTTGCAATAGCTCACATTTTTCATGTAGTTTCACCCTGTACTTTTAAATTTCAAATTTGAACTATAAAATTTGAATTGAATCAAATTTGCTCAAAACATTCAAATCTGAATAACTAGAGTTTGAAAATAGATTTTGATATGAATCTTTTTGCTACTGTTTGGTATTAGTTAGGACTACCTTCATGCTTAGTTCCAGAATTTTTAGGATGATTTTTATTAGTGTTTTATCTATAAACAGATTCTGCCTATTAGTTAGTATAGTTTAAATTAACTTAGTTTTAGTTGGTTTAAATTAGATTTAGTTTTATTTGTTTAATAGGTTATCTTAGTTAAACTTTAGGTGTTTTACTTATGTTAATAAAAATATAAATTTTCTTTGGTCATACGTGGTGCTACGAGATGTAGAAGAACGGTAGGAAAGGATGGGCACCGACAGAGTCGCAGGGAAACCCTTTGGAAGACCATGTTTTGGTCATCCGTTTCTCAAACACCCTGAAGTGCGAGAAATCAAACGGAGGCGACCAAATCTTGTGGGGAACGTGTGCAAAGCTCTGCAGAGTACTCAAACCTAATCGATTAGCCATGTCCACGGTCATGGACAACTTGAGCCAAAGGAACTGAAAACTTCCGGAACTCTCAACACAAGTAATATGATGATGTGGGTATTAACAATTTGGGTATGAGAATTGGTTGGTGGAACCATCTCATTAATCAACCAACTTAGTAATATTTTTGCTTAGCCCTCTCTTGATGTAGGAAAAATTGGCTTTATGCAAAAACTTACCACCCCACCTGCCATATAAGCATGTAGATTAGATGATTATCTTTTCACCCCTCTCTTGTGACTTTGCCGGCATATTCCATATGCTGACCTACACAGCTGCAACGTATCATGTTGCAGAGTACTTTTCCGACCAGGAGTGAGGACACGTTCTACGCTCGGTGAGATGCCCTTGGAGTCAGATGGACTCATCTACCTTCGACGCTTCCGCAAGATTTAGACATTCTCATGAGTTGTCTTCAGCCACTTTATTGTAATCTTTATTGTAATAAAGGACTCGATATGAGATTTCGATTAATATAATGCTGTGTGATTTCCCTTTGATATATACATTGATGTACCATGTGTGTACCAGCATGATCTTGGGATGGTACGGAAACACCGGAGATTCGACCTTTCAGGTCGGGTCACTACACTAGAGAAGTGCTGGTTTCGCCAACTACCCATTTTCCTCTACCACCAGATTGAAACTTTAAAGAAACGAATTGTCACACCCTGTATTCGTATCACTTTGCTATACTATGGATTTACAAAATTTGGAACCATCTAAAACTTTTTTAGTGCTTGTGCTTGTTTGAATTGTTGTCTGA